>CM062817.1:1643062892-1644416073 GCA_031772625.1 Pinus tabuliformis | reverse complement strand
AAATTAAACTAGGAATCAGCGTGAGACCGCGATCCGACCTCGTGAATCTGTAGAACAGGTTGGAAAATTTGTAGAATAATTAATAAAAGGGGATTTTTAAAGGTTTTTATTTGTTTTTATTTTGGTTAAGTGGGTTTTGATGATAATTGTGATTTGGAGGAAAATAATTAAGTTGACCATGAGGAAGGACTGAATCGACATCAATTGTGGTATCAAAGCGTATTTTTTTATTAAAAGGAAGAAGGGGAGGTCGAGAGAGACCTATAGAAAATGTGGCTTTGCCAGCGTAACCAAGAAGATTTCGAGAGAAAATGGCAGCCTATAAATATTGTACAGAGGAGAGAAACTGGCACGAGAGATGTTAGTGATGTTGGAGAAGAATTTTTCAGTGATAAAGCACTAGAAGAATCATAAGATGTAAAGATGACGAAGATGTTTGCTAAGATAATTGTTAAATTAAAGTTGGAAATTTTGCCCATTTAAATGTTGATGAATTGGTGGATTGGATAAATGCACTTATAAATATTTTGATTATGAAGATATCGACTTTGATAAGTATGTAGTAATCAGATCAAAAGGTCATATGTGATATGAAGAACAAGTTAAGCAAAAGAGGAAAAGAAAAGCTAAAATTAAAGACAAAAATAGAATGGTGGAAAAACTTAAAAGGTATTTAAAAAAAAAAAAAAATTATTAATCTTTTTAAATTGTAAATTAAAAATTATTGTAGATAGTACAATTACAATTTGTTCAACATACTCTATTAAAGTAACATCATCAATTATGGAATTGATATTTTTGTAAATAATTAAATCATTTATAATCTTATCTTAGATATGGAGGACACACACACACATATATATATATATAATTGATTTAGTCGTTATAGTTTAAGTGTTATTTATTTTGGTTTTTTTTTTGTATTTTGTATAGTCAATTTTATTAAAAATTTAGTAGGGATTTGTGAGAATTATAAGTTTAAGTTACGAAAACTGCATAATTTAACTATTTTGTTGCTATGTTACAAGGTTCGTCTAACTTTAACCTTGAGGTTTTATTTTGGCATTGGACGAACCTCGTAGAACTTCATAGCCATAATTGACCAAGTCCATATATCAAAACTCATAAATTCATGTCACAACTCAAGTTTGTAATTTATCTTTACACTTTCCGTGATAACATTTTTTATGTTTATTGATGTTGATTTCTTACACACACACACACACATATATATACACACACTAACGAAATGGGGGAACCTCATCAAAAAATTCGAACTCAAACCAAAGTTAATCATTGTCAAACCCGAACCATGTAACGTTGTTCAAGGTCTTTTAGTACTTAAAATCTATTTATACTTTCAGAAACCTTTTCGAACGTAAAATCTATTTATACATTCAGAAACACATTTTAAGTTACAAAATTGTATTGCATAATTTAGATAAAAAAACTAAAACATAAAAGCAACAAAACCAACCACAATTTTACTCTAAATTATAGGTGTGGTCTAACTTATAGATGAAATGATTTTAATCAAAATCCGAGAGAAATTTTTAAAAACTTAAATTTAAATTGTTTATTTTATTGAAGTCACAGTATTGAATCTATTTATATATTCAAAAAATCATATTCTTTCTTTAAATTATATTACCAAGGTAAAAAATCTATTTAATCTATAAGTTAAACTACACCTAAATTATATTACTAGAAACAAATTAAAACATGAAAAAATTAAACTCTTCTACGTATTAATTTATTATTAAATTAAAAATATAGTTTTTATAATTAATGTACACTATTTTAATAATATTTTTGGTTGTGTTAAAAATGATAAAATTATTTTCCTAATTTCACATTCACATTTATAATTACGATTTCATGTACTATAACTTTTCAAATTGTTGTCAGTAACCATTATCCCTTTAATGGCTGGAATATTGAACGAAACATAAGATATCTTAACTATTAGGGTTTGAGTTGTCAAATTCATATTGATCATTTGAACGAAACATAAGATATCTTAACTATTAGGGTTTGAGTTGTCAAATTCATATTGATCATTTTAGGTAGACATTAGATGCATAAAATATTGGTAACTTTCTTTTCATCATCCACTTGTCATAAACTAAATATATTAATTTATTTTTAAAGTGTTTTAACTTTTTAACATCCAAAACTATTATATAAAATTTATTACATAATTTTTTAGCGTTTATTTTTATATTAATAATAATTTTTTAGTGTTTAATTAACAATAAAATTATATATATATATATAATTTATATATATAATTTTTTATTTATTACTCATAATAACTTTAATATTATTAATATTTTGAAAAATGATAATCTCTTTGTTTTTCCAATATTTTAATAAAAATAATATTACTATATTGTCTTGTTTTAAATCTCAAATGACAATTAATATGTCATATTCTTTAATTTTTTCCTATGATGGTCAAGAAAAAGTATTCTCCTAGTATCATATTTTAATCTTCCAATTGCATTTATATATATATATATATATATATATATATATATATATATATATATATATATTAATTAATTATATTTATATATTGATGATGATTAACGTTCATTAACATCAATTGACTTAGACCTTAAGAAGGTAATAGATTACTCGAAATTCTTTAACAATTTATTTAAATGTTGGAAAAGCATTAAGAGAAGTGTTCCAGGATCACTATAACTTTGTTGACTTGGAAGGAGAAGAAGATTAGTAGTGTGACAAATTTTCTGAAAATTAGGTTATTGTGAGTATATAGACAATCTAAGAAAACATGTTTTTCATCTTCAACCCATATGGAAAATGTGACACTCTTTCATCCCATGGTGTTTTGGGAATTGACCAACGTCTAATTTCACCATGAAACTCATGCTCATGAAAATTCTTTCTTCTTTAGAAATATTCATTTTCTTATTAACATTAGTTAAGATAGAGAGATACTTTTTTATTTTTTGAGAATGGGGTTGATCACCCCATTTGATGCACAAACATCACCATCAGTAAATTCATTTTGGTTTTGGTAGAATTGTTATGTATTTGTATAAAATAAGAGATTTGTTGTAGGTTATATTCGAGAAATATTGTAAACAATTTTGTTATTTGGATATTTTCTAGATGCAGTAATTATTATCTTGTATTAAAAAACAAACTTTGTAGGAAAAAATGAGGTTTAGATAGCTACAGACTGCAGGAGTGAATTTCAATGTGGTTTCTTAAATTAGAATTGAATCAATTAAAGAGATTGTGGTTACTTTCTCTATTTAAATTTAATTTGCTTGCAGATTGTGCTTTAGATTAATTCATACCTTTGTTTAAGTTTATATTTCAGGCTTGGCATAAATATTGTATTTATGGGCAAATAGACTAAATTTCAATCTCTCTATGGTTGATTTAATTGGTACTTACGTGACGCAGGAATCAATTGTTTTGAGAAATCTCAACAATCGGCCCTGCATTTATTATTTCCCTTACAGTCCAACCTTTTCTTCTCTGATCAGATCTCTATTGTAAAAGCCCAAAACAATGATATTTCCCCTTTTAAATAGAACCATTCATGATTCACCATAGATCATAGCACATTTAGATCTAACGGTCCAGATCTTTTATCGCAATTGCATGTTGCTCTGGGCATGTATTCTAGTTTCGATACAAACAAACAGAGCATTGCGATGTGATATGGTTAGTGGTCCCACTTCCATCGCATATCACAATTCCTCAATATTCCAGTCCCACTCCCTTTTCAATGAAATGTTGCGATGCGATATGTCGCAATCGCATATCGCAGTGTTTCCACACCCGTGGTTCCGATAACACACAAGCCTTCCCTGTGATGCAAGATTTCGGCGATCGCACGTCGCAACTTCTTAAGACCTGCGAACCGACCCTGTGTAACACATATTTGCGATGTGATATAGGGGATCCAACGGTTGAGATCTTAAGTGCTCAACACTGTTAATAATACAAAAGGTTGTGATTTCTATTAACTTTGTGTTTTATATCGTAGTACATGAAAACAAAGAAATATTCAACTCCGTCCTGAGTATAATGAAACAAAGGCAAACGAGGGATTCCATAGATCTGATGTATAATCACACGCAACATCAATATATAATCATACACACGCATCAATTATTCATAATAAAAACAATGGTTACAGAGTCTCCGCCCTCTGGCTCGATTACAGAAATTAAAAAGACCCTTGTTTCAATATGGAAATCCTCGCTCTATTACTTGACTCTCGCTTCACTCAATCCTTTCTCTCTCTGCCCATCAATTATTCACTTCTTTTTATCAATCCAATCCTGCCTAACAACTCAATCTCTATTTTTAAACATCATAATAGTCAAATCTCTATTTTCCAGCTCTATCACACACCTATGCTAACAACTTATCTTTGGATCTAAAATAAGACAATTTCTACTTATTACAATAATGAAATACAACTCATTTCTTGAGAGATCCAACCCTCTTGGTGAAACTGACTTTTGACCACTCAAGTTAGTGAAATTCAACTTGTTTAGCCACAACATGTGAACAAACTTTCACATTGATGACTAAGTCCAGATGCTCCTGCATCAAACTCCTGGGGAAGAAAAGAATCATCCTTCAAACTTTTAGGGCTTACTCCATACTTTTGCAACTCTGTTGTAGTCAACCAGCTAGCATCCTCCACTGGTTGTCCTTTCCATTTGACTAGATATTGAAAATAAATTTGTCCTCTGGTTCTTTTGGATACTCTTTTCTCCAAAACAACTTCTACTTCTTTCTTAACGGTCTTTGGCATTTGTTCTTCCCAGTTCAAGGTTTGAACTTCATCTTCTATAGTTTCCTCCTGTAGCTCTGTCTCTATCCCTTTGTATGGATACAAATCTGCAATATTGAAAATAGGTGATATTCCAATTCCTTCTGGCAATTCAATTTCATATGCATTAGCTGAAAACTTTTTTACAATTCTACATGGTCCTATCTTTTTCATCTTCAGTTTATTGTAAGTCTTAGCATGAAATATTTATTTTCTCAAATATATCATCACTAAATCTCCCACTTGGAATTATTTCTCTCTTCATTTCATATCCACTCTCTGCTTGTATTTACCACTGCTTTCCTGCAATCTACCTTTGCCATCTTCTTGAAGTCTTTGCATTTGTTCTGCAAACTCTTTAGCTTTTGCACTTCTTGTCTCCTGTTTACCCAAATTTCTGAGCTCATACACACCTCTTGGATTCATTCCAAAAACAATCTGAAATGGACTCATTCCAGTACTTTGGTTTGGAGTGTCATTATAAGAAAATTCAGCCTGAGCTAGTGCTAAATCCCACTACTTAGGATTTTGATACACTAAACTTCTCAATTTGTTTCCTAAGCTCCTATTTACTACTTCAGTTTGTCCATCTGTTTGAGGGTGGTATGCTGAACTGAAATTGAGGTTAGCTCCTAGTTTCTTCCAAAGAGTTCTCCAGAAATATCCCACAAATTTTGTATCCTTATCAGACACAATACTTACATGAAATCCATGTAATCTTACAATTTCTAAAAAAAATAGATTAGCTATATGTGTTGCATCACTAGTCTTCTTACAAGTAATGAAATGTGCCATCTTGGAAACTCTATCTACCACAACATAAATGGAATCATTCCCTCTTTCAGTTTTAGGTAATCCCAAAACAAAATCCATACTAACTGCATCCCACGGTCGGTTTGGTATTGGCAATGGCTAATACAATCATGTGTTCTGACTTCTCCCCTTAGCATGCTGACATATCCTACACTTCTCAACAAATCTCTTAACATCAGTTTGCATTTTTGGCCAATAATAAAAATCATTCACCTGAGCAAAAGTTTTATCTTGTCCAATGTGACCAGATAATCCTCCACTATGTTTCTTCGTTATTATGTTTTCCCTCATAGAACATTTGGGAATACACAACTTGTTGCCTTTAAACAATAAGCCTCCTTGGATGAGATAATCTAACTATTGACTTCTGTCATGCACTATTGGATTTTGAACTGTCATATAGATATCTTTGAAATCTGCATCATCCTTGTACATTTCAATCATTTCTTCAAATCCTACAACATCAACTTTGAATTCTTGCATAATAAAACTTACCCTCCTCAACGCATCAACAACTTTATTCAACTTACCACTTGTGTGCTTTATCACAAAAGTAAAGCTCTGCAAAAATTCTACCCACTTGGCATGTTTCTGGTTCAATTTTGGCTGGTTATTTATGAACTGCAATGTATGATTGTCCAAATACAATATATATTCCTTTGGCAACAAATAGTGTCTCCATTTTTTCAAGGTTTGCACAATAGTGTAAAACTCTCTATTGTAAGAATAATACTTCTTCTTCGCTTCATTCAATTTCTCACTGAAGTACGCTATCGTTCTTTTTTCCTGACTCAGAATTGTGCCAACTGCAACTCCGCTAGCATCTGTTTCAACTTGAAATATTTTTTCAAAATCAAGCAAAGCTAAAATTGGTTCCTCTGTGATTTTCCTCTTCAACAATTTAAAATTCCTATCTGCTGCTTCTGTCCACTTGAACGGTTGATTGGCTCCTTAATTGTTTCAAGAATTGGTGCACAAATCTGACTAAAACCTCTGATAAACTTTCTGTAAAAACTTCCAAGACCATGAAAGCTTCTTACCTAAAATATATTTCTGGGAATCGGCCAGTTCAAAATTGCTTGGACTTTCTCTGGATCCATTTTCAATCCTTCTTTAAAAACTACAAATCCCAAGTAAAATAATTCTTCTTTCATGAAACTACATTTCTTCAGATTTATCAGTAGCTTCTCTTTCTGTAGAGTTCTTAAAACCAAATTAAGATGCTCTAGATGTTCTTCCTTACTTTTACTAAAAACTAGAATATCATCAAGATAAACAATCACAAACTTGCTTGCATATTCCTTCAAGACTTTGTTCATCAATCTCATGAACGTACTAGGTGCATTAGTGAGTCCAAAAGGCATCACTAACCACTCATACAACCCACTGTTTTTTTTAAATGCAGTCTTCCACTCATCTCCTTCTCGAATTCTTATTTGATGACATCCATTCTTCAAATCTATTTTATTAAAATACTTTGATCCACTCAAACAATCCATTAAATCATCCATGTGTGGCAAAGGAAATCTATACCTGATTGTGATATTGTTTATGGCTCTGGAATCTATGCACATACGCCATTCACCTCCTTTCTTTGGACTTAGTACTGTTGGTACAACACATGGACTAAGACTCTCTCTGATTAGTCTCTTATCCATCAATTCTTGCACTTTTCTTCCAACTTGTGCATTCTCTTGAGGAATTAATTTGTACACTGCTTTATTTGGCAAACTCGCTCGTGGTATTAGATCAATATGATGACTAATACTCCTGATCGGTGGCAATGCATTTGGAAACTCATCCACAATAATATCAACGAAATCATTTAATAGAGTTTTGATTTCTTCAGGTAAATCATATAAGTTTGTGGAAGTTAAAATTACCTTTGGTCTCCCTATGACAACAAAATGCATTTCTTCACCTTTTCAAACCTCTTGCAATAGCTCCTTTCCGCTCATCAACATAACACTATTTCTAGGTGCTCCTTTGTTAGCATCATCCTTCAATGGCAGCAATGTATGTTTATTTCCATCCTTCTCTAGAGTATAAGTGTTTTTTTTCCCATCATGAATAGCTTTCTGATCAAACTGCCACAGTCTTCCCAACAATACATGGCATACATCCACTGGCATTACATCGCATAATATTACATCCTTATACGTACCAATTTGTATTTCAACCTTACATTATTCTTTCACAATAATCTGATGTCCTTTCTGCAACCACGACACTTTGTAAGGAGTAGGGTGCACTGTCTTGGCCAATCCTAGCTTTTCCACCATCTCTGTAGAAACAAGGTTATCAGTGCTTCCACTGTCAATTATTACTTTACAACACTTACCTTTTGATTTACAGGTAGTTCTGAATAAATTCTTCCTCTGCACTGGTTCTTCAATCTCTTTCTCTGTCTTAAGCAATGTCCTTCTCAACATCAGGGATTCTCCTACTTCAGGGGGTTCTTCCTTTTCCATAAGTTGAGGTGTTTCTAGCTTTGCCTCAGCCACATTCACATTCCTCTGACTTGTTGGTTTATTATGAGGACAGTCCCACGATACATGTCCCCATTCTCCACATGTGTAGCACTGAACATCTCTTCCTCGGCCTCTTCCTCTGGGCGCAAATCTTCCTCTATTAAAATCCCCTCTCTGTGGTGGTCTGCTACTTGAACTGCCTGCTTCATGCTAATGTTGTTGTCCCCTTGGTCTGGTAGTTCCTCTACCTCTTACTGAGCTTCTTCCTCTATTCCTCTGATTTTGTTTTCTCAACATCTTCTCCTTTGCCTTCAAACTTGCTTGATAGGCATCCTCAATAGTCTTCAGACTTAACAAGTTGATCTCGTCTTGTATGTCATATCGTAAGCCATTGATATATCTACCTACCTTCTCTATGTCATCTTTTGCATTTCCTGCTCTAATACTTAATCTATAAAATTCTTTTGTGTACTCTTTAACAGTCATTCCTTTTTGCCTTAAATTCTACAACTATTTAAAAAGATTTAACTGATAATCCTTAGGCATAAATTTGGCTTTCATTTTACTTACCATTTTGTCCCATTACTTGATCTTGGACTTTCCATTCCTTGTTCTAGATGTTTGTAGCTCATCCCACCAAATAGTTGCATGACCCTTGAATCTAGTAACTGCAAATCTCACCTTCTTCTTGTCGTCAGCTTCCTCTTCATAGTCAAAATATTTGTCTAATGACCTGATCCAATCCATTAGCTCTTCTGCATTGAGACTCCCTTCATACGTAGGAATTTCCACCTTTGGTTTTCCTCCTACTTTTGCCAACATCTTAACAACTTTGATAGTTTCATTTTCCTCCTCTTCTTCTTCCTCAGAAGATTCTTCTTTAGCACTGTCATCCCCTTCATCAAGTGTTCTTCTCTGAGCAGTCTCAATTGTTTCCATCCTCATACACAGACTTCGGATCTCCTCCAACAGAACTGCATTTTCTTCCAGCCTTCCTCGACCAATGCCAACTTCTCTCCTTGGTGGCATGTTTACTGCAATCAACTTTAATCTCTCTATGCTCTGATACCACAAATGACGTAGGAATCAATTGTTTTGAGAAATCTCAACAATCAGCCCCGCGTTTATTATTTCCCTTACAGTCCAACCTTTTCTTCTATGATTGGATCTCTGTTTTAAAAGCCAAAAACAATGATATTTCCCCTTTTAAATAGAACCATTCATGATTCACCGTAGATCATAGCACATTTAGATCTAACGGTCCAGATCTTTTATCGCAATCGCAAGTCGCTCTAGGCAAGTATTCAAGTTTCAGTACATACAAACAAAGTGTTGCGATGCGATATGGTTAGTGGTCCCACTTCCATCGAATATCACAATTCCTCAATATTCTAGTCCCACTCCCTTTTCAATGAAATGTTGCGATGTGATATGTCACAATTGCATATCATAGTGTTTCCACACTCGTGGTTCCGATAACACACAAACCTTCCCTGTGATGTGAGATTTTGGCGATCACACGTCGCAACTTCTTAAGACCTGCGAACCGACACTGTGTAACACATATTTGCGATGCGATATAGGGAATCCAACGGTTGAGATCTTAAGCGCTCAACACTGTTAATAATACAAAAGGATGTGATTTCTATTAACTCTATGTTTTATATCATAGAACATGAAAACAAAGAAATATTCAACTCCATCCCGAATACAAAGAAACAAAGGCAAACGAGGGATTCCACAGATCTGATGTATAATCACACGCAACATAAATATATAATCATACACATGCATCAATTATTCATAATAAAAATAATGGTTGCAATGTCTCGGCCCTTTGGCTTGATTATAGCAATTAAAAAGACCCATGTTTCAATATGGAAATCCTCGCTCTATTACTTGACTCTCACTTCACTCAATCCTCTCTCTCTCTACCCATCAATTATTCATTACATTTTTCTTCTTTTTATCAATTCAATCCTGCCTAACAACTCAATCTCTATTTTTAAACATTCTAACAGTGAAATCTCTATTTTCCAGCTATATCACACACCTATGCTAGCAACTTATCTTTGGATCTAAAATAAGACAATTTCTACTTATTACAATAATGAAATACAACTCATTTCTTGAGAGATCCAACCCTCTCGGTAAAACTGACTTTTGACCACTCAAGTCAGTGAAATTCAACTTGTTTAGCCACAACATGTGAACAGACTTTCACATTGCTGGCTAAGTCTAGATGCTCCTACATCATTACGAGATTATAAAGAAAAAATCTTTATGGTGGAATTGTTGTGGCATCAGTTTCAATTGTAAATGTCTGGACAAAGAAATTCATGCATAAAGAAGAAACCAAGCCAAACCTTTAAATTTTATTAAACCACACAAAATCCAATAGGAAGGCGAAAGTCTGGCCATCAGGGAGGGACTTCACTAAATCTTTGTTGAATCTTCTTGAAACCCGACCCTCGAGTAGATGTGGAGAGGTTGACCCTACCTTAGTCAAGAGTAGTTAAACCAGGAATCAACGTGAGACCCCGATCCGACCTCATGAATCTATAGAACAAGTCAACGATTTTTTAGAATAATTAATAAAAAGGAATTTTTAAAGGTTTTTCCTTGGATTTTGGTTAAGTGGGTTTGATAATAATTGTGATTTGGAGGCAAATAATTAAGTTGGCCATTAGGAAGGACATAATTGGCATCACCCTTATAATATCTTAGCTTTTGCTTCCCTCTAACTCTTTATCACCTTACAATATCTCATTAAATGTTTAAGTAATAATGTTTTTAATATTATCTTTGTTCTACAAAATTATCTCCTTCTTTATCCTCCATTTGTCTAGCCAAGATTGGGCATCTTTATGCCATCCCTGCTTGAGTCGAAGGTGGGGGTTTTCGGTAGAGTCAGAAGAAATTTTAGGAAACCTATTAACTTCCATGTTGTTTAACTTCTTCTTATACATAAGATACTTAGCCATAGTCATGCTTTCAATGGGGGAAAATCTTGCTTCAATTGAGAGGATATGATTGTGAGTATTGCCTTTAATCTTGAGATTGTAGGTTAACAATGTAAACTTTGAAACGAGAACTGATACTATTACCCATTTTTTTGAGGTAGAAAAAATATCAACCGATTTTGAAAAGTGTTGATTCAGAACACACACACACACACACACACACATATATTTAGCATATTTTTTTATACTTTAAATTTCCTTATGTACATTATTTTTAAAATGTTAGTGATTTTTATGTTGATTTTAAAAAGTGTTGGTGCAACATCAAGCCCTTTTTTAGAAGACTTCTTTTTTTTTTTCTTTAAATTTTCTAATGTATTAAATGTAAACAATTATTTTTTAAATTTAACAATTTTTGAAGTAGTCGTATTCTTCATATTTTTTTGTTTTTTGTTTCAATTTTTTTTGTAGTGAAATCTTTATTTTTTTGCATTGTTCAAAAAAAATGTTGATATTTTAAAGTTTTGTTCTATATATTTATATATCATTAATTATTATTTCAATGCACATCAAATAATTATCTCTAAAAATACAATACTTTTTAACAGTTGACATAAAAATACACATTTTGAATATAAATATAACAAAAAAATTACACATTTTGAGACTTTTTTGCTAAAAATGACATGTCAAATAAACAATTTTTATAGGAAAATATTAACAAAAAATTGTTAAATAATATCATTTTTTTATGAATTTCATGTCAAAAAATAATAATAATAATCACAGTTTTTTTTCAAAAAATAATGATTCACATAAAAATTAAAGTGAAAATCACATAATACGAATATTAAACATATAACAACAATAATTGAATACATATTCTTCTCATAAAATGTCAAAGTCAAAACATCACAAGTATAACTAATTAATAGTTACAAAAAATGAGCTTGATTTCCAAGGATAACTTAAATTTAATCAATAATATCACGTAATCCAAACTCTTCATCTTCTAGAGTTTCATCATTGTATTCTTCCATAATATTTTCTGCTTAATTTTGCTTAGTTTCCTCTTCTGATGAATCTTTGATGTCTGTGAATCTCCCAATGTATGCCTTTCCTATCATTCCATCTAATGGTGGTTGAGGTTCCTTTGTCCTTTTTGCCGCACGTGATTCATTAAAATCCCCTTTCCTCATTGCATCTCGAAGAAATTGAAGAGCATTAGTTCTTTGTTAAATAAATTTGCACTATACTTGGTCTTTTTCAATGACAATGCAATTTCTTCCTTTTTGTAGGAAAAATGCTAGTGTTGTACCTAATCATCAAGTACAAAAGAAATAATGAAGTAAATTAGTATAATCATATAAAAATTTAAAAAAAAAAAGATATTGAAATTCAATTTTATATAATAAAACTCTCATGAGCCTGAGAATAAATCCAAAACCAAATCTCCTTCATTTGAACATAAATCTATAAGATAGTTAATCAATGACTGTGGTTTTTGATAAATGTTAATTATCTCTCCTTTTGTTTCTTTATCTTCTTATGTTAGTTTTTTTACAATATCATCATAAACCATACTTGGCTACAACTCTTTCCATCTACCCGATTAAGAAACATAAGCATATAACTATCATCTTTTGTCCAACTTTCAACATGGATGAACTCACAACCACTAATAATTTGTTGATCTCCGTAGTTAATAAGATTTGACTTTTTCTTGTAACATAAAATATTAGAAATTCAATTAACTTGTATATAAATGATTTTTTTTAACAATAAACAAACATACAATTTCAACGTCTTACCATGTAAGTTGCATCCTTGAGTTTGTTTTTCCCTTGAAGCTTGTCAATAACATTGCAAATTGTGTGTCTTAATGAAATGCCACAAATCTCCATAATGGCGATGTTGTGACTTCTACAAAACCCGCAACCAATTTACTAAGAGATTGATAAGTATAAGGGTCGCTATCATACCCAATGTTTGTCGTATTGAAACCATGAGGAATATCTACAATAAATGGGGAATAATCCCTTTTAGGTATGAGTTTTGCATTGTCTTCGCAATCACCTTGTATTATTTAATATTGGATAGTCTCGAGTCCATTCCAAATGAAATGAGTAAGACTAGGATCAAGTTCAACATTACTAAGAAGTTGTTTTCTCAGTCTTTCCATCTTAATTTTTTCAACAAAGCTTTTTAAACTATCTGGTGCTCCATTTGCATCCTTCTTCATCTTTAATGAAATAAACAAATATATGTATATTAAATTATAAAATAAAAATAGCATACACATGAATAAAAATGAATGTATAAATCAACATGCTTTTTTGAATGCAAGATAAAAATATTTTAGTGTTGATATAGAACTTGAATCTAGATAATTGCGTATAACATCATTCCAACTATCTTCATTCAAAAATTTAACCACAAATCTCATGTAAACCATGTGACTAAATAAATAAAGTAAAAAAATTAATATAATGATATGTATAATAAATAATACCAACAACAATATGTTATATTTAAAATAAACTTATAATCCAGAAATAAGTAAAAATAGTTCAACAAACTTACTTTTGAATTTTCTCACACATTTCATCCAATGATAATTCCCCTGAATTCACACGAGATAATATTAGTTAGAGAAGCTTTTCATCCTTCACTCCTTGCAATTCTCTCCAAGGTGTGATAGTCATATTTGTTGGAAGGAGCTTCATTTCAAGACCTAATTTACTATTGCTACATATCAATGGTTCAAACTTTTTGACCTTCTGGTTTTTAATGCCAATGTTCTCTTACATGTCAAAAATCTCATTAATCAATTCTCACATCTCTCTAGTTCTAAATGCCAACTAGAAATTGCTATCCATACCTATGAATATATCATAATTTACTTTGCCACCTTTTGAATTGATTTTTTCCTCAACTGGATAACCTATTTCCATACAACATTCCTTCTGAAAGGCTAGACTAACCTTTGTCTTATCCCTACCACATTTTTCTTCGAATTCATTATGAATAAATCTAACCCTTTAGATGAAAGTCATAGACATCCTATACTCAATATTTGTATTATGATCCCATGTCAATAACTTTGCTTTTGTATTTGTTAAACCAACATAAATGATAGATTTCATTGTTTCAAAACACAGGTTATTGGGATATTCCTCCATCAATTGCCTTTGAGCTTCTACAGAATGGTTCCCCCCAAGGACATAATATTTGTATTCAAAACATTTTGACTTATCAAATGCTTCTTTGTTAAGAACTTGAATTGGTTCAACAAGAAGCACATAATCAACCATATGAGCATATGGATTGTACCTCATCAATGTCTTCAAATTGTAAACATGCATGTGGTGTGGCTTTCTAATTTGATATTTAAATTGACATTTATTTGGCTTATAGATTTGGTTGACATTAAGTTGAAATGATGTCGAAAGAAATTTTGTTTTGTTTTAATAATTCCATCCACTAAATCGGCTCTCGGTGTAATGATTTTCATGCTTCCTTTTGAGTTTTCACTAGGATCTTCACTACTGGCCATGATTTTTTGAGAATGATCAACATTTAATTTCTTTCTCCTCTCAATTATCATATTTTATTCTACATAAGAAATATTCTCATCTTCAACTAGAAGGGAGATATTATTGCCGACATTTTTGCTTTCGGTCTTTTATGGCTCTTCGCCTTTCTAACATCAGTTCTAATCTCATCCTCAGTAATGGAAACATATTCTTCAGCTTTAGCTTCAGTTTCAACTTCCTCATCTTCAAAAGTAACATGTCTAGCTTTGCTATATTTATCCACTATAGGCATTCTTTATTGATCCCTTGGATATAGTCTTGTAGTATCATGAAGTACTTTTTTTGCTTATTTGTCATATCTTGTTCTGACCCTTAGTAAAAAATGTCAATAACCTTAATAATGAAAATGAGTATTAAGAATATTAACCACAGTAGTCATTTTTAATAACTACTGTGGTTAATATTATTAACCACGGTGGTTGATATTATTAATCTTAATAATATCTCACTCTATAAAATAAATTCCTCTCAACATAATTGAAAGACCTTCAATAAAATTATGTCAAACAAAATATAATATATCAATAAAAACTAAGTTATAAAAAATATAATGATACAGTTACAATAGCATAAAACACATAAATATAAATAACAATACTTACGATATTTTGTGCAATGTCGTTTATGATTTTTTTACACATCTTTGTAGAATCATTAATCGATAATGCAAACTGATATCTAATCTTGTCATGTGACTTGGGAATTTTTGTAAGTACATAAACAACTTCAGTATACAGCATCAAACATATGTCTAGTACTTTTCCCAGCACCTCATAACTTCCACCATCATAAATCATACTAGCATATAGATATATCTGCAGATCTTCTTCGTCTTCTCTATCTTTCAAAAACCATGAAAATTATGTACGCTTCACTTCTTGTAATTTCTTCTAGTAAGAAACTAAATTCTTTTCCTTTGAGGAGCCACTAGTTATATTTTTAGTTATTAGCTCAGGTCAAGTTCATTCAACAATAATTTTTGAGGATCCACCGCCATATTTCAATGATGCAATTGTTGTCTTTCGTCCAGAAAGATTCACAAAAACCTTCATTGATGTGATTTTCCTACAATATATATATATATATATATATATATATATATATATATACCAATATCTTAAGTAAACAAACAAAACAAAACAAAAAATTAGCGACCCCCATGACAAGTGAGTTGTTAGGTTCATCCAGAGTAACAAAAAAAACCCATTCCTTAAAATTTATATTTTTTTTACATTCGTCACGCAGCCCCCTAGTATGCCAGGGGCTACCCCTTGACATACGTCAGTCGATTCTGAGAATCGGCCCCCTGGTAGGTAGGGGCCGATTTCGAGAATCGACCCCCTGGAAGGCAAGGGGGCGATTCTCAAAATTAACCCTTGCATTTCATGGGGTCTTTGTTCCTTAAGTAGGTGCGCCCGGCCATGGGCATGCCCACCTGCAGCACAACGGGCATGTAGCCTGCACACTTGCAGTGTCGCAGGAGGGGACACCTGTTGTGACGTGGGTTGGAAAACCCATGGTCGGGTGCACCCACCTAAGGCATAATGAGTCTAGACGCTAGTTATTCCGCGGGAGGGAATGCCCATGGTTGGGAGCGCACGCCCACAAGCATAGGCAATATGCATGTGTCTGTCAGCGGGCGCGCCTAGTTATAGGCGTGCCCACCTGCGGCACAATGGGCGTGCAAGCCCGCCCGCCCGCGGCACAACAGGCGTGCAACCTACACACCCATGGTCAGGCCCACTCACATGGGGCACAACAGACCCTTGCTTTCCAGGGGGGCAATTCTGAGAATTGCCCCACTGCCTACCAGGGGGCCACTATGCCCTAGGCAGGCGCACCCACCGACGACACAACAACCCCTTTCCTTCCAGGGGGTCCTTTTGTCGCTGGTGGGTTCACCCGCGTGGGGCATAGAGGCCCCCTGGCAGGGAGTGAGTCGATTCTGAGAATCAACCCCCTACCCGGAATCGACCCCTGGTAGGCAAGGGAGTCGTTGTGCCGCCAGTGGGCGCGCCCGCCTGGCATACAATGGCCCCCTAGCAGGTAGGGTATCGCTGTGCCCCGGGCGAGCGTGCCCACCCATGACACAGCGAGTGTGCAGGTTGGCATGCCCGTTGTGCCACAGTTGGGCATGCTCGATGTGCCACAAGCAAGCACGCCCACAACCAGGTGCACCCACCCAAGGCACAAGAATAGGTTTGTGCCTAGGGCAAGCACCTAGTTGTGGGCGTGCCTGCCCACAGTACAACGGGCATATAGCCTACACACCCACTGTGTCACAGGCGGGCACATCCGCCCACAGGAACAAACACAAAGCTTGTGCCTTGGGCGAGTGCGTCGAGTTGTGGGCGTGCCCGCCCTCGACACAAAAAACGTGCAAGCTCCCACAGGCACATGTGCTTGTTCCTATGGGTGGGCATGCCCAATCGTGGGTGTGCCTACCCATGGCACAGTCATCGTGACTGGAAAGCCCACCGTGTCACGGGCGGGTACACCCACGGTTGGGCCCATCAGGCCCACTGGTGACATAGCAACCCCCTGTCTGTCAAAGGGCCATAAGGTAAGCCTGGCCCATGTGAATTATTTTTTTTTATTTTTTTATTTTGAAAAGTAATCTATATTTCGATAACTAAATGTTAATTTTTTTTTTAATGGAATGGGTTTTTTGTTTGGTATCCTGCATGAATATAACAACATAACTAACACATAACTACTAGTAAGCTTATGGGGATTTAAGACCTACACTCGGTGGGATTTGAAATCAAATCTACCTAGTTTCAAAAATTTCCTATATTTCGAATTAATAAATTGAGTTGCTCCCCAAGACAAAGAAAATAAATTTACAAAAATAAGATTTGTCAACATATAACAAACTATTTTCTTGAAATTTCTTGCTGAATGGTCGAAGTAAAAAAGAAACTAACCTTTGAAATTCGATAATATCCCATTGAATTTGTTGTCGATGACAATGTAGTTGCTCCACAAAATCGCTCCAAGTTTTTTAACGAAACCTTGAGAAGTCTTGATGTGATGTGAGGAATAGTGATAACGAAATTTATTATATAGCAGAAATTATAGAATTTTTTTATTGCTTCTTGAATGTGGTATTAAACAAATATATAAAAACTTAATATATAGTTAATATTATGACGATACAGTGATTTATGTTACATGTGGGATAAAAGATATAATAAAATTTAAAACAAAGTTCAATTGTCTAATAAATGCTATATAATTTAAGTAAAAGATTAATTTAACTAAAAGATTTAGTTTAATTTTGAAGGAATGCATTAAAAAAATTTTTTTTTTGGAAAAAATGAATGGAAATTAGAGTCAAAATTTTCAAGAGAAATTTTTTGTAGAAAATTTTCAATAAATTGTAGAAGAAAATTTTGGAGGGAAATACTTCAAACGAAATTTTTGGAGGGAAAAGTTTCAGCCAAAATTTTTGGAGGGAAACTTTGGAGAGAAATTTTCATTATTTAAGCTATATATTATCATTAGGGGAGAGTACATTTGTATCATTCAACCTCTTCTGTTTGAAATCCATGGATTCTTCTGATATTGAAGTTTCGCTTTGTGAAGCATCAACATCTTCGTCGCGTAGGAACTCTATTCATGTTGATGAATATAACGGAAATTCTTTCACTATGAATAGAGAGTCAAATCTTTGAGTTAGTCCTAATCCTAAGGACTATGAGAGAAACACTTACGAAGGACAGGATGAAGAATTTCAAATAAATAGAGAGTCGCAATTTCCACTTAGTCCTAATCTTATGTAATATGAGAGCAGTAGTGATGAAGGCCGGGATGAAGAATTTCCAGTAAATCGAGAGTCACATTTTCCACTTAGTCCTAATCCTAAGGACTATGAGAGTAGTAATGACGAAGGGCAAGATGAAGAATTTTCAGTAAATAAAGAGTCACATTTTTCACTTAGTCCTAATCCTAAGGACTATGAGAGCGACAGTGATGAAAGGAAGAATGAAGAATTTTTAGTAAATAGAGAGTCACATTTTCCACTTAATCCTAATCCTAAGGACTATGATAGCAGTAGTGATGAAGGGCAAGATGAATAATTTCCAGTAAATAAAGAGTCACATTTTCCACGTAGTCCTAATCCTAAGGACTATGAGATCAGCATTGACAAATCACATGATGAAGAATATCCAGTAAATATAGAGTCAAATTTTCCATTTAGTCCTAATTCTAAGGACTATGATGGTATCAATGATGAAGGGAAAGATGAAGATGATGAAGAATATCCTCCAAGTTAGTATTTCAAAAGCACATATGATGGTAGTGAAAAATTTCCTGCAACTGAGGATGGTAATGAATATTTTTCAAACAATGATGGTGATGAATTTCCTAACTATGTTCGAAATGATCGTAGTAAATATAATATTGCTCCTAATGATGATGAAAATTCTTATACAAATGATGATGAAATGATGGAGACGTTGCCAGCAAATATTGTATCAAGGAGTAGGAGTATACATTTTCGTATCAATCCAAGATGTGCTAGTTATACAAAGGGTAGAGTAGAATATCTCACGAGAAGAAGTTCTATCATTGATCTCATTTCAAGTGAATGTTTTCAAAAGGATTGCTTGAAACATATGGATTTCCAATTTGCATTAGGGAAAAGGAAGGGATATTTGTCAATGAATAAAAGCATGTAAAATTCATATTTAGTGGGGTGCATGCAATCTACATTGCCAGGTTATGATTATCATATTAGGTCTTTATTTATCTATAGAAAGGATTTCAAAATGTTTCATTCAATTGATAATTTTCATCTATCAAGAATCCAAGAAATTTGGAAAAAGATGCCACATTTTATTCAGAAGTACATCATAAATGAGATTTTGGTCCATTATCAAACACTGCAATGTTATGGATGAAAGACTTATTTTCAAAGCATGGAGAGTGTATGCCAAATAGAGACACAATATATATTCCAAATAATTGCTCAGGACGAGAAATATACAACTTATACAAATCATATGCAGAAGGTGTTGAAGGAAATGGTCATTTTATTACATATCAATATTTTGTGAAGATATGGAAGAAAAAATTAAACAATATCTGTATTCCTAAGAACGCAAGGGTTGGGGTTTGCAGTACATGTTTTTCTCTTAAATCAAAAAGGGATAAATGCCAAGGGGAAGAAAGAGGTAAGCATTCATAACATTATTTTTTTAAATCGTATAGTCATCAACTATGAAAATGTATTTATTAATAACTGCCTTTTATGTTATGTGTAGATTCCATTGTCAAAGCACTCCAAGAGCATCACGAACAATAAACAAGTGAAAGGAAAAAGTTGTACAAGCATCAAAAGAAGCGTTATGACAATCCAAATAGATATTTGGGTTTGATAATTGATGGTATGAACCAGAAGAAAGCACTTCTACCACATTTTGTTCGCACACCCAAAAATTTACAGGAGGAAAATTTTATTCAGTTTCACTTGGTTGGTTGTATGCTCTTCAATGGAAAACTGTTGCCAAGGGTTTACTTCACAGCACCAAATATTCATAATGATGCAAATCTCACAATAACCATAATTCATTATGTGTTTTCTCATTGGTCTGGTAATCTTCCTGAAGTTTTGTATCTACAATTGGACAAAACTTGTCGTGAAAAAAAATCAGATTTTTTTTTTATATCTAAGCATGCTTGTTGAATTAAGAATTTTTCATAAGGTAAGGTCGGTTTATTTCTTGTTGGGCACAATCATGACCATATTGATCAGATGTTTAGTTGTTTTTCAGTCACATTGAGGAGGAAGGATGTTGGGAGCTTGGTATGATTAATTGAATGTATTAAGAAATTATACGTATTAGAGCCAATTTTTCATGTGTTGGAAGAAACTGTTGACATGTGAAGGTTTATTATGGGATCTCATGGTAAGTAGAAATGCATTGAACAACTTAATGATATTAGCTTCCAACATCAATTTTGTATCAAAAAAATTTGATGGGAAAACATTAATATGGGGCAAGAAGTATTCAACTACTGTAGAATGGGTGTTGTCATCAGGTTTGGCATTTTTGATGTTCATTCCAGATCATCCAATATTTGTGTCAAATATATAGTTATTACAATCATTTTTTGAAGTTCATAATGCACGCAGACAGAAGAGAGATACAATTTACTCTAATTTCCTGGAAGAAATTAACAAATGTATTAGATATACATATGAGTACTTTGATATTGTTGATTCAGTTTCGTGGAAGTATTTTTTCAATAATCAGAGTGATATCTTTTCAAGATCAACAAATGAAGATATACTTTTGAACACTCCATTTATTTGGCCACAAAATTTGTCAAATGAACATGAGGAAGGAAACATTGTTGAAAAAACAATCTCAAGGTATTATTAATTCTTCATAGGTAGAGTAAAGAGAAATGTATATTGGTTCCAAAATATCTCGTGCACAACGTGAATTCATGGAAGACCTTTACAAGGGTTCAGTACAGAATATTAAAGAGGGTTGCATTACCGCAGTGTTAGCAGATGACGATGCCAATGGTTATCCATTTTGGTTTCCACTGTTATAAAAGTCATTATAGAAAATGAAGATGTTGGAGCTGTTGAAGTACATTGGTATGCCAAAAATACACACCCATTCAATGGTGCGTACAAGCTAGAGATGGTAGTTGATAAAAAAATTGGCGGAAAGAGAAAAAGAAATGGTACAAATATAAATCGTCACTGCACAGACCTCTTAAAATTGGAGGATGTTTACATACTTGTTTATGAATTCAATTTAACAAAGAGAGGAACTCTTCGCTTCAGAACGATAGAGATTCTAAAGAGGTTGCTACCAGAAGAAACAGTGTTGAGATGGGAGTCTAATGAACCGAGTCGTAGATCTATAAGACTTTTGAAACCTGAAATGGTGGGCATGTATGTTGACTCAGATGAGGCACTAGTTGTCATTCATCTAAAGATGTGAATTATGATGGTGTGCAAGAATATATGAGTGATTTTGAATAATTGTCTAAGACAATTTATATAATTGATGTTTGCATGGTATATTGAAATAAAAATTTTAATTTCCATATGATGTTACATGAAGTTATGAGTCATTTTTATGTTTGTTGGATTATATGTTTTAATTATGATGAATTTATTTGTTTAGAATATCCACAATGCAACAATAACTTAGAGAAATAATTTATGTTTCATTCAATCTACAAGTATTGATATTTTGATTAATTTATTCATGTAATTTGTTCATATTGTCATGGTTAAAATATGATGAAAACTTAAAGTTTTTTTAATTCTATGGTTGAAAAATTGTCATTTTTTTTTTAATGTTATGGTTGAAAACAATTAAAATTTTAGTGATATTTAGTGTCATGTTATTATATGTTTAACGACATGGACGAAAATTGTTGGAATTTTAATGTGTTTTGGATCTCATTATTTTATCTTTAACGTCATTACTAAAAAATGTTCAAATTATACCTGGGAAAGAAAAATGTTATTCTGCCAACAACATTAGCGTATTTTTTTCATTTATTTTGCACAAAAAATTGGTTTTAATGCCATTTTTTAAAAATGTTGAAAATTAACCCTAAAAAAATACATCATTCCAAAATACACATTTTTCGTTTTTGGGTTGTTTTTCATGTTTTTTTGCTAGAGTTCTCGTTTTAAATTTACAGTTCCCATTTCAAAGTTTACATTGTTGGTAAAAAATGCTTTTGGATCTGTTATATCTTCCTTCATGACTCTTCGGAGATATTGCAACCCCAAATCTCAACCCATGTAGAATAACAAGAGTGATGGGAGTCTTAAAGAGGAGTTTCCTTTTATCCCATACCCAAAGATCTATTGAGTTACAATTGTTTTCAAGCCCATAATAAGCTTTCCATCTTCCATTTATCCTTTTCTCAATGTTATAATTCCGATTGAGTTTGTGCAAGATATTTGTATGAAGGAACTTCCTCTAAGTGGTTGTTGTCATATCAAAGTATCATATGTAATCTATTTGGATTTGGAATAGAAATCCTATAATATTGTTAGTTGCTTGCCAAGTTTGGAATGACTCCTTGACAAAAGAGCAATATTGTCAGCATAAAGTAGAGGAGTTATGACTTTATTAGTCATTGTGGGGCCAATACAACCTGCATTTTCTAAACTTGCAATATCAAAATGAGTGCAACAAATATACATATTCAAATTTTGATACTTAAATTTAATCACATCAAAAAAATTGAAAAAAAAATTTATTAAAGTATAGTCATAAATTTTAAAATAATTGAAATTTATTCATTTAATTGATGCTAACCATAGTTAACATGGACCTCATATAACAAGCCAAACAACCTACCATAGATTGTAATTTCCTAGTCAAATTAACTTCATCATAAGAGAATTTGTTGGACAAAATATGCCCAATTTAGCTAGTAATTTGCTTGAACAAATTCATTTTACTGTGATAAAGCATAGATAAGAAATCATTATCATGTTTAGAATTTTTTATATGCGATAAAATAGATTCATTTAGATAGGCTATCAGTTGAGTTGGTTGTCTTTTTGATGTTGTATTGGATCTAACTAATGTATGTAGCAATTTACAATTTTCAAGGAAAAAACTTAAAGTGATTCTAAATTTTGATTTTAAAAGATTAATGGTTAGAGGAAAAACTCAGCCTTGTAAGAGGGAGTGTTTTGTTATTTTTTTGTTTTTCAATGATAAAATAATTATGAGAAAATTCATAAAAATTAAACCAACACACTTTTCCAACTAGTCTGATGAGATAAATTAATGCATTCAGTTGAATGACAAGTTTTGGAGGTTTTAGGGTTCTAAGTTAGGGTTTGTTAACTTCCATTGATTTTTTGGTAGGGTTTTCATGTCTGAATTAACTTATGTTTGGTACAGAGTGACAAACATGAGTGCCCCGGTTGGGGGGGGGGGGTGGGCACCCCTCCTTTACGAACAAAGTGTCAGAGAATTTGAAGCGAGGTGTAGATAATCTGAACAGACCAGGTGTTAGTGTGAATTCAAAAAAATTCCAATTTTGGGGGAATAGTGGCAAGTTGGTCTACTATGAAAATATTTATCGAAGGCAACTAAGAATCCTAAATTCATAATCCCTCCAAATAATTTGGAACAAAATTGCAAGCAGATTAAAGACCATGCTTTTATTTGCAAATTTGTGGGAGGATGGGAAGAAAAAAAGGAATTAGAGCTTTGGATTCAACAAAAATGACAACCTAAAGGAGAGGTGGATTTTAAATTATGGTTGAAAGGGTTTTCACAATGATTTTCTCTAGCTTGGAGGATATGAATAGGGTTTTTGAGAGTGGTCCCTATTTTTTTAATAATTCAGGGTTGTATATGTGGCATTGGGAAAAATGCTTTAATCCGGACAAGGAAGAGTTTTTGGTAGCACTAGTTTGGGTTCGACTTTACTCTCTTCCAATGGATTTTTGGGTTCCATAAATTTTGGAGGGCATTGGGAATGAAATTGGAAATTTCGTGAAGGTTTTGGAGGTCACCAAAATGGGGAGAAATATGTATTATATGAGACTGTGTGTTTATATGAATATCTCGCAGCCCTTACCGGAGTCAATTGACTTAGAATATCAAGGGGAGTTATGGACCCAACCTTTGGACTAGAAACATGTACCATTTTAGTGTCATCGACGTCATGAGCATGGTCATTTGTTTAGAGATTTATCGATTAGGAAAGAGAAGTAGGAGTTAGGGTTGGAAACAAATGAGGGTTTCACTAAAGTTTCATCTCAATGAAAAAACACTCAAGGACAAAGAGTTTCTTAGCCTTAACAGAAAATTGAGTATAAGAATAATTTTGCAGTTCTTGAAGGGATAAAGGAGGATTTATCTCTTTCAGACAATATTATGATGATTAAGATGGTAATGGAGTCCTTTGGGGATAAAAACACACAAAAGAGGAAATTTTCAGATGAGGAGACTGAGATGGAGAATTTCTTAGGTCTTTCGAGGATTGCTAAAGTTATGTCATACATGAAGGAGAACTTGGATCATTTAGAAGAAGGGGAAGAATCTTTAGTTAATCTTATTAATGGTTGGGCGATGTAGAATTTGGCATAATTGTCGAAGGATCAAAGGGAGATCTATGTGTAGGATTTTTTGCACTAGAAGAATAAAATGGGTTAGTGTATGGTGGGGGGTAATGATGTTAGATCCTTGCAAGCTATTAAGGATAAAGGTAAAGAGTTGCTAGTAAAGGATGCAAAAAGGAAAGGAAGGAAACGATGTGTGAATTAAATTAGAGCATTGGCGAAGAGCTAATAAAATCTAGACAAGAAACAACGTTTTTAGAGTTTTTCATGACCTCTCAACACTTGTTTCAATGAAAATTATAACGTGGAATATTCAGGGTATAAATAGTAACAGGAAACGGTGATATTTATGAGAACAGATAAAATGTGTAAATTGCGAGAAATAGGTGCCAACTGTTGGAGGCGATGTGAAGTTATGGCTATCGATACCTGGGCTAGTGTTAGTGGATTACAAATTTTGTGGAATCTATTGGAAGTAATTTTTCAAGACTGGATGGCTAGCCCTTGAATTTTGACAAGAAAATTTTGTTATCTTAGTTCAAAGGATACAATGAGTCTGACAGTGGTGTATGGTCCTCATGTGGTGGGGGAGAAGTTTATGTTCTTGATCCAGGCACATAAAATCTTTATTTGTGATTCCCTATAGGTTCTTTGATGGTATTTCAACCTTATTAGAGCTTTGGATGAAAAAAGGGAGGGATTTGAAGGTCAAACTCAGAATTTTCCTATTTTTTGGAGTTTATTGAGAGGTTACAACTAGTGGATGTTCAAATCCTCAATGATATTTTTACTTAGAACAATAGAAGGGGGGGACATTAGGCGGCAAGTCAATTAGAACAAATTTTTATTTCGGAAGCAGTTATGGATAAGGATATTTTGATAGAAGTGACCATTATTCCTTGACTTAGATCAGATCATTAGCTTGTTCAGCTAGAGATTGAACTTAATAATCCCTTAGCGATTTGAAATTGTATGGATTCAAGTGCCAGAGTTCATGGATAAAGAAAGGTACCTTCCAGTTAAAACTTAAAGAATTGAAAGAAACATTAGGATGTAGAATAACAAATATTTTGGAGGAGAAACAGAGGTTGGAATGCCAGATGCAAGAGATTCAGCAATTCATGATCTTAGAAGGCCACACTGTAGATTTAGTGTTGGAGGAGGGTGTCATGCAGAACAACTTAGAATTGAAAAGGCAATAGGAAGAAACACTCTGGCAGAAAAATCAAGAGTTCAATGGTTAGAGGGAGGAAAGAACTCTAAGTTTTTTCACAAATCCATGATACAACACATGCATTCAACTAAAAAAAAATCTTACGGAAGAGATGGCTTGAGCAAAATTCAGCATAATGAAATTGAGGAGGAATTGATTGCTTATAACAAGGATGTACTTACTAAACTTCATCGTAATAGGAACCAAATATTAACAGAATTACAACATGCATTCCAAAACTTGTTAGCAAGGAGAAGAATACAACTTTGATGAGGTCGATTCCATTCCAAGAAGAGGAGGAAGCAATAATGGAAATGCTGCAAAACAAAGCACTTGGCCCATACGGGTACACTTCATATTTTTTCAAGGCATGTTGGAGTTTTCTAGGACATGAGATTAATGAGGTGGTGGATGAATATATAAAGTTTCAGTCAATGTGGGGAGGATTGAATGCCATGTTTATTTTGTTAGTTCCTAATCCTGGAAAATCTAAAGATCCCAACAGATTTAGACCCATTTCATTATGCAATGTAATTTACAAGGTGATTGTTATTTTTATCGTTAATAAACTAAAACCAATATTGAAGGAGATTATTTCAACAAAATAAATTGCCTTTGTGGAGGGTCACCATATTTCAAACAAAATTATCACAATCCATGATATCATTTACTCACTGAAAAGTCAAAAGAAACCAAGTATGATGATAAAGGTCAATTTGAGTAAGGCCTACGACAGGATTAGTTGGGATTATTTATTGCAGCTCCTTGATGCTTTTGGATCTTCCTAGTAGTGGATTTATTGGGTGATATATCTTATCTCTACACTCTTATTTTCTATTTTGATTAATGGTTCTCCTTCTGGTACTTTCAATCCATCTCGTGGGCTCAGACGAGGAGATTCATTGTCCCTCTTTTTATTTATTTTGGAAATGGAGGAGATGGGCCATTTTTTAAAATATTTTTGTCCTAGAGGGTTTTGACAGGGTTGTGTTTATTTGGTGAATATTTTCCAGTGACACACTATCAAGTTGTTGATGATGTGTGCCTATTATTCCAGCCTAGCCTCAAAGAACTGAAAGAGGTTCATTATTTTCTTTAAACCTTTATGGAAGCTTCAGGTACACTTATTAATAATGAGTAGATAAGTATTTTCTATTTTAACTATAAAGAATCGATTTAGTGACATTTAGCTCAAGTGCTAGAGTTTCGAAGAGCCACTCTTCCTCCTAAGTACATGGGGGTGCCTTTGGCTTTAAATCCGAAAAGAATTTGATGTTGGAAATACATTCTTATGAAGCTTACCCACAAGATTAACAATTGGATGTTTTGATATTTGAATATAGTCGGGAGGTTGACACTCACCAAGTTAGTGCTTCAGACTATTCTGCTTTATCAAATGTTAGCCATGCTAGTGCCAAAAGCTATCTGGAATAATTTTATGTCAAAATGGAGAGACTTCTTGTGGTGGGGATCCAACAAGGCAAAGAGTGGTCTTTGGTGGCATTGGAAACACTAATCTTACCAAATCTAGCTAGGGGTTGGGTTTGCGTGATCCAGAAATGCTAAGTGTTGCCTTAGAGGCCAAATTATGGTCGTGATGGATGATAGCAGGCAATGAATTATGGAAGCAAATGTGGTTGAGGAATTATTCCCCACTAATGTCATAGGAGGAGTGTTGGGCATGGAATCCCCCCACAACAGGTTTTTGGGCTTAAAGCCCAAGTTTTGGTCAAAGGTTTTGTAAGAGTTCGCGAATTGCGGGTGCGGAGCACGAAGTAGAGGTCAAGTCATAGGGTCGTCCGCCCTAAAGTAATGTAATGTAATGTAAAGTCATGTCGGTCTACTGACCATGGGATTGTATAAATAGAGCGAGGCTCTAAGTTGTAAAGATAGTAGATGATAGAGATAGTACGGAAGGAATGGTTCGAGCTTAGAGTAGGATTCTAAGTGTATTGGGTTGTAGTAGTAGGAAGAGGCTCTAAAACTGAGTGCGCAGAGGCCTAGTAGAGTCTGCAGCTGAGCGTGCGGACCCTTGTAGCTGAGTGTGCATGGCGGCGTCGAGTTTGTAAGCAAGATCGAAGATTAAATAAAGAGAAGTTGATTCTTATTTCTATGTAATTGTTGTGCATTATCTTCTTTATGTTTGTATTCATTTATGTATCAAGCGCACTGATATGATTGTTGAATATGTAGTAATAACCATAAATCTTACACCCACCAGTTAAGTAATCGGTTAATTAGCAAGGAACTTGGGTATTATACGGGTCGCGCCCTGAGTAGGGCTACGTGGAAGCCGCACCACAGGTTGTGGAGGGATCGCAGGTGCGTGTAGTGACAGGTCAGACCGCAGACCTCCAGAAGCCCTTCAGACATCCCAAGGGTGCAGAAACCTAGTTCTAGCACCCTCCCATACTACTTCGGGTGAGACCTTTGTCTGCACTCCACAAACTGTTGTCGAAAGGGCCAGTAGTACTGGGATTTGCTTGGCTAAATCACCTCTGAACCTGGGTCAAGCCCATACAAGCCAACAAATGGTTCCGTTGCCGGGACCAGGATCTGCATAAAGGATGTCTGATGTCGTGCCACTGGAATCCTACAAAGAAAGAAATTGAAGAGTGGTTGGACAAGAAGATTCACGAGTTCGCGGTGCAGGAAAACAGAAATCCATGAGTATCTAAGGAACAGTGGTTGGATCGCTACTTGTACACTGAAATCCACGAAATTTTCTTTGCATATTTTCCATTTGAGCTGTATGAGTGGATCACAAAGTTAGCAGATAGCCAGGGAAGGTGTAGGCTCAACAAACCAATAGTGTGGACTCCGGAACTAGTGCGCAAACTAGAAGCCTCAGAAGATAAGATAGCACGAGCTGTGGACCACTGGCTCGACCGAATAATAGGAGGATTTATCACTGAGTTCATGGTAGACACGACCGTCAGCTACAGCGAGGCAGAGCGACGTTTTCTCAAGGGACCGCGAGGTAAGTATATTAAATCTTTGAACACTTGGATTAAGTTGCTATTATGTGAAAAGCGGATTATGCAAATAAATTAATGTTTAGAACTACGTGGAGGGAAAGATACACAAAAGCGGAAGTAGTGAGGAGTTCGAAAACAATCCCTTAATTTCACCCTCGCGGGAAAGCGAAGAGGAGCTCGCGAAAGTCTCTTCGAGAAGCACAGTCAGTTTGATAAGACAGAGAATCCCACATTTACCACCCACACCGCCACCCGCTTCACCCTCCTCACCGCCATCTCCACCCACTCCACCTCCACCACCACCGCAGCTCAGTATGGCAAGTGTGGTCAAACTATCGGTGTTCAAAGGAGTAGGAAATGAAGATCCGGACCAATTCTGGTTTGTGGTAAGAGTATGGGAAGCACAGGGCGTCATGGATGATAATATTAAAAAGGCTAAACTAGTGAGCGCGCTACAGGATCGCGCATTAATGTGGTATATCAAGCATTCTAATGACCACCTGAACGCAAGAATTGCAAGGATCCAGACTGCATTGAACAGGGAATTTAGCAGGCCAAAATCAGAGACACAATCAATCATCGGGTTTAAGGAGATCGCAATGCTCCTGGGTGAGACCCCCTGGGATCTGGACCAAAGGCTGAAGAGTATGATCCGTGAAGCCAATATGACATTAACAGATGCACAACATCGCGCATGGTTTTTGGCCTCACATACGCCACACTAAAGGATGACGTTGTCACAGCAAAAACTTTTCACCCAAGCCAAAGCGTTGGAAATGGCAATGAGATTGCATGAGACCCTATACAAGACCCTGGGTTGGGAGCCAACAAATCCACGTGCAACTGCAGAATCTATGTTTAGAGATGAAAAGTTTGAAACAAGATAGGACAACTCGGTCGGAGGTGCGCGAGGAAGTATGGTGCATAAAATGCAAATGCCAAGGGCATGACAATGACCATTGTCTAGTGTTCACGAACTACTTGGTAGGAGGAGGGCCAATGCCATTAAGACCGAAGGTGCAGGTAGGGTTGAGCGCGACATCTACATTATGGTGCACCATCTTCCAGATAGGAGGAAAACATACCACAGATAATTGTCACCTGTTGCAGAAGTATACGCAAACGTCCCAAAACTGTTTTGTAATTTCTACAGGTGGGTAGCCATGACGAATGGACCTGCTGAAGCTATGAACTAATGATGGATCGGACTCCTGCCTACAGGGTGCAGACCAAAACACGAGCCCTCAACCCAAATGCAGGGATGGCCTGTTGCAAAAGTATACACAAACGTCCCAACAATTGTTTTGTAATTTCTACAGGTCGATAGCCATGACAAATGGACCTGCTGAAGCTATGAACTAATGATGGATCGGACTCCTGCCTACAGGGTGTAGACCAAAACATGAGCCCTCAACCCAAATGCAGGGATGGCACGCATTGGGTTTCAGCAGCACGGTCGAGGTCGAGGTGGAATGGGACTAGGAGGGGGTTGCGAATAGATAATTTGTTACAATTGCGAAGGGTCTGGGCATTATGCTCGCGATTGTACGAACCCAACTAGGATATCATGTTGGTACTGTAATTAGTTTGATCATGAGGTAGAATATTTCCCTTCGTTGATAGCGAATATGCGCGAAAAGGGGGTACTCCAGCCCCCTCCGACCCAGAATTTACAAATGATGAGGTTTGAACTGCACGAAGAAGACCCAAATGTAAACATGATGCTCAGGAGTGGTATGGCCACGGGAGATGATAAAGGGAAGTAGCCAGAAGATAGTGCATGGGTTCCCAAGGCTCCCACAAAGGAACTCGAATTTGACTGAGAACGCGTGAAGGAGACATTCATGGAAGCTAAGAAGAGCTTCATGGAGGCCTCCACTTCAGGTAGTAAGGAACAACTAGAACCAAGGATGGATCTTTCAATGCTCACTACCTTTCTGGAGACATGCATGAAACTGCTACATGACAACAAGGTAGTCAAAGGGCTACAAGAACTTATCACTAGGTGCGCGGGGTCAGGAGAACCATGCGTGGTCCGAAAACTTGGAAAGCATGCATTGTGCACAGGAAGGGAGATAGGTTGACTGCACAAATAGGTGAATATGAAATGATTTAGGTAATCTTGGATCTGGGTTCGGACGTGAATGTACTACCAAAGAAAACATGGGAACGCATGGGCAGACTCGCATTACAATGGTCCCCTATTCAGTTACGAATGGCGAACCAACAAAAGATTTTGCCCATGGGAAGATTGCAAGGAGTGACAGTTGATATTGAAGGCACGAGCGCGCAGGAAAATTTTGAAGTGATTGAAATTGTCGATGACAGCAATCCCTATCCCGTGCTACTAGGAATAGACTAGGCTACTAACATGAACAGAGTCATAAATATGAAGAAGCGCAAAATGATCTTTGAGAAAGTCACTATGCGTAGTAATATCGCTGGATCCAACCGAAGGAGCGCGATACACTAAACCGGTACGCGACGATGATAGTGATGACAATCTCAACTGTATCTACAAGATAACTACACAAGGAGAGGATTGGGTGAATTCAACTGCAGATGGAAGGATTTTGTGGGAGCGCAAAAGCTCCTGCACTTCGAAGAGATAGAGTGATGGCATAATCAGCTGCACGAAGTAACAACACTGAACTACAACATGATGATCAAGTCATTGCATTGCGTAACAACAGAGGCAAGGGAGCTACCGACATATGATGGGTTGTCAGTAGTGGATGAATTTCTAAGCAAATTCAAAAGTGCAGTACCAGAACAGCAGTGGTTCGATGTGTTGAAGTGGGCACTGCGCACAACACCTACACGATGGTGGGGTACGCATCAAGAAACTTTTGAAGACTAGCACAGATGTAGAAGGATGATGCACCTCGGTTTTGGAAAACCTCACTTCGAACGAAAGATAATGAGTAGGGGCGAAACAACTTGCGCACCCACCTTTCCCGATGGGTATAGACGTATGCTATATAGTCCACACAAGCGCACACCAGCCCCAGCCTAGAGAATCAAAACAAACCACAGCAGCAGGAAAGGCGATGCGCGTTATAAATTCTCCACGACAAGGCATTCCATAGAGTGCACGGAATACTAAACAAGGTTCACTAGGCGAGACGAACTGATTGGGACTAGCGCGTGCGAGTGGTTCGATGGGCCTATAGAACCATGTGCAAAAACCTGAGCACAGAGATGATTCCAAAGGTGCGAAACAAAGTAGAAACAAAAATTTCTGAAGGGAGTGCCAAAAGGAACCCACACGTAATAGCTCTCGTAGATATGACAGCGCGTGAAGACTAGGATGAAGGAATCACACAGCTACACGAGGAATACCATATAAGGATTTGAAAAGCCATTCGATGAGTGAACCTTAGACTTCGCGCTCTCGAAGAAGATCGGGTATGATTGAGGAAGAAAAGCATGTTGAAGGATGCTAAGATCAAAACACTGGAGAACGAGGTCACCCAAGTATGTCTCGTCGATAAACCAAGAATGACAAGGCAAGATACAAATGGTCATACCACTGCATTAGAAGATTTTTGCCGAGAATTTATGACTCTGCTACCATGGCTGAGACCGCACCTTACCAAACATAGTAACAAGGGGAGCGTACCACATAAGATAAAACACGCGGCGCTGGTTATCGCAAGGGCAGTTGAGGGGTGTCCACGGACTATCCTGGAAGGCGAATTGAAGTCTCGCACAGATGGTGTGACCACTTGACTATCCATAGGGAGCACAGTCTCAGCACTCCAAACAGTTGAAAGAGAGTGCGGGACTCTAAATCAGTCTGTTTTGGAACTGCGCGGTGAAGGAGGTGCGCGTAGAATCAACATGGTACAAGGTTCGCGCCCACGCACGGGGGGCTGCGCTGTCACGCGAGTAAATTGGGAAGTAACCATTGGTGTCACTGTTCATGACAAGATGTCTAATTTAAGGCAAAAGGGAGCGGGCGATGAGCAACTAAGACACAAGTTAAGGGCTAGATTTGGGACAATATGCCACCAAGAATGCATGAATGACTCAGAAGTGGGGGGAACGGTCAAATTCAAATTCCAAATACGCTATGTTTATGGGAAAACTAGTGTCTTTTCGATCGACTAGCCCTCTATATTTGGCAGATATCCTAGAAACAACAGTTTAAAGCAATTCATGATTTCTTCTATGTATAATAGATAAGAGAAAGACAAAGGAACCAACCTGGATCTTCTGCTTAACTCCTTGCTTGATCTCTCTCCCCCTTGACAGAACTTGCAAATCCTCTTTGTACTTATCCCGCTTGGAGAGTACCTGTAGAAACACAGTAACAAAGAACCATCAAAGCATCTTGATCTATTATATCATAATCATTACAAATCAGAAATATAATGAACATACAATGGCATTCACAAATAATAACATTCAAAATTGCACAGTTATATCGGAGAAAACTCGAAGAACTTTATTAAATAGAAGGGAGAATTACAACCCAGTTGTTTGATCCAGCATCATCCTCCCAGCATCAAGCCCTCTTCACCTCATGAAATAGCAAGATCACACCCAACAATACAATGCTCTTTCCTCAAACTATCAGCGCTTACTTGCAATTCACAATATTCCAGCCCCTGGATATCTTAATGGGGAATCCATTTATAGATGTGTGCAAGGGTGTGAGTCATCTCTAGGGTTTGATTAGTGTCATTCCACTTATTACATTTGTTTCCACAAGAGGGGAGATCACTGAAGTGCAGATCTCTTACTCATCCTTGGGTGAATTCAGAGAGGAAAGTGTCAGAGGGGAAGTTTCTATAAGATTCTATGAGCATCCACTTAGCAAAATGTCCCAGACATTTGTCCATCCTCGCTCATCGCACCCTATAGAAGGCCCAAATAGTATCCATCACATCTGAGAAGTGTATCACTCAGTATGCATCGCACCTGGCCAGTGTAGCAGTCAGTATGGTTCAGTTTAGGCCATTTCTGGATGGTTTTTCAGGTGGAACTTTTGGGGAATGATGTAATCATATGACCATGTCCTTTTAGGGTATGAAATAACTCTTTTAGGGGTTAAAGAGCCCTAGTTTATTGACATATAAGATTAGGGTTGAAGTGCCCAAATATGTCTATAACAGTTGCCCCCTAAAGCATGAAGTCATAAATCTTTGATGTCGGGTGAAATGCTTTATCATGAGGATCAAAGGTTTCGAAACTGGAAGGTGACCTGTATAAGATACAATACAATACATCATCATAATATAATTTTCATGATTTAACTGAGGCGGGCATTCCCATGCTCACCTTTATAAATTCATTTCATGTACATAGATCAGATAGTCGTTGGCAAATGCAGACTAGTGATTCTTCATATGTAGAGTCATCATCCTTGGTTTGGATGACCATATGTGCAGCAGCTTTGTACTTTTGATGTTTTTATATCCCTAAATATATCGCAGCCCAGATGGATGAAACTAGATCCGAGGTCTTCAAACTCGTTCAATCTTCGCCCGATGTACAAGTCAATCCATGTGAAAAGATGTTCTGAAGTCGAACATGGAAAGACATTGCCTGATTACCAGCCAATAATGCGAGCTGTTAACAGACGTGAGAGGAATCACCGATAATGATGATGACCCTCAAGGTACTACAGTACAAGTCACGTGGTGTGAATATATGATCCGATTTCAAACACCACGCAAAATCTTTCGGTCAAAGGCCATTGATGTCAACCTGTTGTCGAATGTGAGAAACTTGCCATTGAGGCATGCAAGCTTCAAAGTACTGAAAGGGTTGTTTCTAAGTCAAATTCTTGGATAATGAGCTGATGTCGACAAGAAGTGACTCGTCGTAGGAGGGCCTTGATGTATCCCACATCTACGACACGAAACGAAGCAAATGATTTTCTGGAGGTGAAAACAATCTAACGACACACAGTTCAGGAATGGCGGTCATGAAAAATGGAGGTTGAAGGTATTGTAGTGGATGAGGCATTAACTGGATGATGAATTCTCAATTGAATGACTTCTCTTGAACATATCGGTGACACTGAGATGGATTGCTAGCGTTAACCCCAAAATGGATGGTGTGAAAGACCAATGGTGAAGTGACCGGTGAACGGAATAACCCAACCTGACTCAATCATGGTGATAGAGTGAAAGTGTCATGTTCAAGAGTGACCTACTACCATAAAGTTTTCAAGTTTTCTTCCCTTTCTCCCCAGTCATTGCTGACTAGTACCTCTTTATTTTTTTCAAGCTTGAGGAGGATAACATATGCTTGTTTTATAATTTTCCCTTCGGGCAAACCTGTCGCTATGTTTTAACGAGTCTAGTGACAATGAAACTCATTCTTGTCTAGGTGGACAAGTTTGTCGCTATTGTTTTAATGAGTTTAACAAGAAGGAGGTGATGGGAGGTACACAACCAAGGCTCAAAAGGTTGATAGCATGGCAATCACAGAGGTTCTTTACTGAAGGTGGGTTCATTTTTTAACGAGCTTGAACCGTGGGGGAATTATGCTCGGTGGTAGGTTTCATTACTTTTACAAGCTTGAAATGAACAAACATATGTTTGGTTAAGTTGGTCAAAGATGTTCAATTCATTGTTTAGCACATGAGTTTCTTTTGACGGTCGTTTAACTTGCTCAATCACTCCATCAAATTGATTAGAAATACACATATATGTAGGAAAAATGAACTAAAACTAACATTTTACTCAAAGTACGTGAATAGTAGATACAAAAGTAGTTTCACCTTTCATTTTCATCATTTCATTTCAAATTTGGGATTTTGGAGTTCTGGAGTGGTTTTCCCCCTCAAATTTCACTAGTTGATTTCAAGAGATCTGGTGGACTATTCTCCATGCCGTTAGGACCAAGTAGGAGCTAACCCTGAGATCTTCATTTTCATTCCATATTTTCTTGATTCTGAGCTAGTTTTTCCACATTTCTGGGCCCCTAGGGTTTGAAGATCTCATTCCCCAATCATCACACCTAGCCTTTATCAAAAGGTACGATTCATACTAAGCTGCCAACAGGTCAGTCAGTATGCATCCCACCTTGCTCAAAGGCAGGGTGTGATGGGCGCAGAAAGGCAACTTTACACAGTGATTTTTCATCAAATTTTTTCTTGTTTTTGCTCAAATTTGGATCCTAACTCATCTTTTGTCTTCATTTCAGACATTTGTTGGATCAAGATGGTCATCACATGGCATGAATGAGAACATGAAGAGGAGGACATGATTGCTTTACATGACCAGGGCACAGTTGCTGCATTATGAAATTGTGGCTTGCTGAAGTTCTTCCGCATATCCAGCATGAGGCAACAGATCAATTTGTTGCAGTATTTTCTCGATGCTTGGGATCTGATTGACCAGGTATTCTAGATTAGAGGTAAATCTATTCCATTGACAGTCGAGGACATTTACTTTCTGATGGGTTTGTCGAGGCATGGTGCCCCTCTTTCACTATCAGGATTCGCCCGTGGAGGTGAATCTGTGAAAGACTATATTCGTCAATTCTGCAGAGATGGATCTCAGCCTAGCAGAGATGGAAAGATCAATATCCGGGATGTCACTGATCGGCCCTTGAGGACCATTTTATTTACCTTTGCTAGATTGGCTGGCAGCGCGGCTTTACACTTGGCAAACAGATCTTACATGCAGCATGCCCTGGAATGCCTGGAATAAAAGGTGTTCAATTGGTGTGAGGCAATACTTCCTATCATAAAAGAGCAACTCTCTAAAGTAAAGAATGGAAGAACCACGAATTTTGGCTACGGTTCCATATTGATTGCTTTTTCTTTGGAGAGGATTCCACTGATACAGCTTCAGAACATTTCACTGGGATTGCCAGCACCGAGGGAACCACGGATGCAGAGATGGGTTGATCTTATGGCCAGACATGCTGGTCAGTCACAGATTTCCTTCTCTGATGCCTTTTTCGAGTGGTTCAACTGTCAGGAGATGGTATTTGTGGAGTATCCATACGTCGTGTTGGATTTCCAAGGCGACCCAGATTGGCACTACCAGCTGGCGAGTAGTGGAGTGCTATAGGTAAAATGATTCGACCATATATTTGTTTATCAGTTTTATAATGTTTTTGTTTTTTTGTTTTTAATGTTATCAAGACTAATCAAACTCATATGTGTGTGCAGATATTGAACCAATGCGACCAGTGGCATGCCCATGGGTAGTAGATGACACTCCAACAGGAGAGGCTATAGGGAGGGTCGTCCTTCGGGATCTGGACATATCAGAGACCCTGGCAGTGTTGCAGGATCAGATTGAGGGCCTCACTCTCGGTATTCAGGATGTCAGGACCAATGAGTTACCTTTGAGGTTATAGCACCATACTACTGGTGTGCTGAGTCGATGGACCAGGCTCTTGCGCATGATCGCACAAACGGTGACATGTTATCACCAGCATCATTAGTCTAGGATGCTTTTCTGCATTCATTTTGAGTTTCTTGGTCAGATGACCGATTTTGTCTTGGACACAAGACATTTTGTAAAAACTATAAATAGCTATATATTTTTTTATTTTCGGAGTTTTATTTTGGTTAAGTTATGCAATCCTGATGCAAATGTTGATATAAAATGCTTTATTTACAAATGCTGCAAATGTCTATCTAACACATAGTCTGCTAATGAATCTGTTAATGTATTTAAGTTCCTGGAAATGTGTTGATATTGAATGGAATCAAACTGTCTTTCCAGAATCCTGACTCTTAGGAACATGCAATAAATAGCTGGGTTCCAAATGGAATAAACGCCAGTAAGCTATAGTGTTTCAGGGAAAACTAGTGTCGATTCGAATTTCTAGTCCCACTAAGATGGGTAGCTATCTTAGAAACAAACAATCAAAGCAATTAGAGATTTCCTTTAGGTGTAATAGATAAGAGGGAAGAAAATAGGACCAACCTGGATCTTCCGCTTTGATCCTTGCTTGATTTCTCTTTCCCTTGATAGAATTCACCCTCTTCTCCTACTTGTCCCGCTTCAAAGAGTACCTGTAGAGTCAAAGTAACAGAAAACCATCAAAGCATCTCTATCTAAAACAATGCAGAATCAGAAATCCATTGACCATACAATTGCATTCATAAATAATAAGATTCACAAATACACGATTATATGGAGGAAAACTCAAAGAACTTTATTAATAGTAGAAGAGGGGATTACAACCCAGCTATCTGATCCAGCATCATCCTCCTAGCATAGAAGCCCTCTTCACCTCATGAAAAGCAAAATCACCCAACAATACAATGTCTCTTCTCATAGATAAACCAACAACACTTCCTTACAAATTACAAAATTCCAGCCTCTAAATCTCTCAAAGGAGGGATCCATTTATAGATGTCTTGCAAGGGTGTGAGTCAGCTCTAGGTTTTTTATTAGTGTCATTCCACTGATAGTTCTTGGTTCCATGTGGAGATTTCATTGATCTCTTACTCATCCCTGGGTGAATTCAGAGAGGCAAGTGTCACAGGAGAAGTTTCTGGAAGATTCCATGATCATCCACTTAGCAAACTATCTCTTCCATTTGTCTATTCTCACTCATCACACCCTATATAAGGAAATTTCAGTATGCATCGCACCTGGCTAGTGTGGCAGCCAGTATGCATCGCACCTTGACCATGGAGCAGTCAGTATGGTCCAGTTTTGGCCAATTCTGAGTGGTTTTTCAGGTGGAACTTCTGGGAAATGATGTAATCAGTTGACCATGATCCTTTAGGGTATGAAACAACACTTTTAGGGACTAAAGAGCCCTTGGTTTATAGACATATGAGTTTGGGGTTGCAGTGCCCAAATATGTCTATAACATGTAGAATGACGAGTTGTGAATCTAGCTTGACAACGAGTCAGCATACGCCATGTGAAATGGCATTAGAGAGAAGTTTAATCAATGTGATATACTCAGCAATGTTGTTCGTTGATTGGCCAATACATATCCCCCTGAAACTCACTTACTCACCGGTTGGAGCAAAAATGGCCTAGGATGTAGAAGATAGGTTCTGCATACTACGACTATCTCCGTCGGCGTACCCAACAAATGTTTCCAAAAAGTTTGATATCTGCAACAAAATACGAAGTGGATTACCGAACCAAAATGACAACTCTAAAAAAAGACACAAAAATGCGATAAAATCATATGTACAAAGAGTTTACTACACTTAATCAAGCATAGTAACGTTTAAGATACAACCCGTTTCGGGGTTGTGATAGTGGGATCCCATCATAATCGACCAGCTCGTAGGCTCCTTTTGTCAATACCCATTTAACAATGTAGGGGCCCATCCATAATGGTTCGAATTTACCCGCTCCTAATTTTTCAGAATCCTGATCGTAAAGCAAGACCAGGTCACCTTCTAAGAAGACACGAGGCTTGACATTTTTGTCAAATTGCGCCTTGACACATTTCTTATGTGCTTCGTTAGCCAACACGGCATCAGGATGGGTTTCATCCACGTGGATTAGTTCCAAGAAACAAGCCTCTTCTTCAAAAGTTCTGGGAAGCAGATCAATTGCAAGCTTGAGGGACGAGATTTCACACTGAATTGGCAAGACAGCTTCCAGACCATACACCAACTGAAAAGTCGTAAATCCGGTCGCATTTCTCATCAAACTCCTATATTCCCACAGAGCTGAGTATAGGATTAAATGCCAATTCCGTTTGTGGACTCCAATCATTCTCTGCAACATGCGCTTAAGGAATTTGTTGATTGCCTCAACTTGTCCGTTAGCCTGTGGATAATATGGAGTAGAATTGTCGTGGGACAATCCTAATTTGGTAGTCAATTCAATCATCATGTGATTGCAAAAATGCGACCCATGATCTGTGACTATAGCCTGTGGAACACCAAATCTAGAAACTACATGATTAAAAAAGAAAAGAGCAGCCGTTTCGCCGCTGTTGTTTAATGTAGGCATCGCCTCGGCCCATTTTGTAAAATAGTCGACAACAACTATAATATACCCATGCCCCCCGACCGAGGTGGGGTTACATGTCATGAAATCAATGCCCCATTTAGCGAATGGCCCAACAGCAACTACTGGATGCAGTGGTGCAGGTGGTAATCTAGTTTTGCGATCAAAAATCAGACAAGCATGGCAAATTTTGACTACAGTTATGCAATATTTGAATATGGTGGGCCAGAAGTAACCTACTCGTAAGATCTTTTGTGCAGTAGCGTAACCAGATAGATGCCCCCCACAAGCACCTGAATGACAATCATTCAAAACTTTTTCGGCCTCCTCATGCGTGAGGCACCTTCATAGAACTGTATCGACACCACGACGGTAAAGCGTATCGCCAATGATCAGGTAGTCTTTGGCTTGGTATCGAGTATGTCATTGTTCAGAGCGAGAGGTGTTAGGCCTAAAAGTTTGGGTTTGGAGATAGACCAGTATATCTCCATACCATGGATCGCTTGACGATATTAGAAACAGAGTCTCATCCACAATTGATGCTTTGGATGTTAAATCGTTGGATGACGAGGGAAGGTCACAAAGTAACTCTGCAAAGATGAGAGATTTCTTTGATTTGGATATGGTGAATTCTAGATCAAACCCTTGCAAAATGGCTATCCATTTGGAATATTTGCCCCATAGCAATTGACGCGACAAAATGTAGGTCATAGGGTTGCAATCTGACACAATGGTAGTTTTGCGAAAGAGAACGTAGTGTCAAAATTTCTATACTGCTTGAACGGCTGCTAAAGCCAATTTTTCAACATAAGAGTACTTGCTTTCTGTATCATTAATATTGCGACTTAAATAATATATTGGATGTTCAATTCCACTATCTTCTTGCACTAAAACCATGGCTATGGTCGTATCTGCAGCGGCGAGATAATGGTCAAAGTCTTTTTGATGGTCAAGAGCGTACATTAATGATGCTTTTATTAGGGAATCTTTTAAAGCATCAAAGGAAGCTTGCGCAACCTAATCCCAATGGAAGGGTACTACTTTTTTCAAAATACGATTATAACCTTTAGCGAGTTCAGCATAATGTGGAATGAACCTCCTCAGAAAGTTAGCTTTGCCTTGGAGTCTCTGAATCTGAAGTAATTTGAAGGTGGAGGCATGTGAAGGATTGCATGAACCCTAAATGGGTCGAGTCGAATTTCGTCCTTAGAAACTACGAAACCAAGTAATTGACCAGAACCAACGCAAAACACACACTTGTGCGGATTGAGTCGTATATTGTAGTGTCGACAATGTAGAAATATGGCTCTCAAATGCTGTGGATGATTAGTCCACTTTCGCGAATGAGCTGGTAGATCGTCGAGATACGGTTGAACGATGTGTTTGATGTCATGGAAGGTGTAATTCATTGCCTTTTGAAAATTTTCCCCTGCGTTCTTCAAACCGAAAGGCAATTTACGATATGCGAATGTGCCCCACGGACATATAAATGTAGTCTTCGACTAGTCCTGTGGGCGGATATTGATTTGATTGTATCTGGAAAATCTGTCCATGAATGAAAAGATTTTGCATTAGGCACATTCATCAATTATCTGGTCAATGAAGGGTGTAGGATAGTTTTCCTTCGGAAACGCTTGATTTACATCCCCATAATCGACACACACTCTCATTGTTCCTAGTTTTTTCATTACAAGAACAATATTGGATATCCAATCAGTGAGAGGAACAGGGTAAATGAAACCAGCATGCAAAAGTTTTTCAACTTCCGCTTTAATGGCAGCGGCTTTCTTCGGATGGACAGGTCGAAGCCGTTGTCGTACTGGTTTGACATCTGGATACATCTTAATTTCATGTTCAACAATTCTCAAGTCAATGCCTAGCATTTCTTCATATGACCATGCAAAGACATCTGAATTCGTGAAAGAGAGAGGAGTAAATTTCCAGTTCTGATGGAGAACAAGATTTTCCAACGTGAATATTCTCTACAACATTAGGTTTGGTCGAGATATTAATGGCGATAGTTTCTTCAATATTGGATAGATTTCGTTCAGAATCTACTGTATTTACAGTATTTGATAAAAAATAAAAAACTGAAGGATGATTAAGGTCACTTGAATAATCTTCAATGTTATCTTGAAGGTGGGAATGATGGTGGTAATCTTCCCATGACGTCTCTCCTATCATCATTGAATGGATGATTCCTTCGTCTGTAGAATGTATACGAGACCAAGGATCAAAAGAGCTACCATACTTTAAAGGCCTATCTATCCAAACACTCGTAGAGTGTTGATTCGGGTTTGCCGCCCAGGCCCAGAAAATTGATTGCTACAAAGATTCCATGGGGCTTGGAGGCAACACCTCGTTGTGATCCGCACTATCAAAATTGTGAGAGTTCTTTCTAATTTCAGGGGATGTAGAAGATATCATATGATAGGTTTCCACTGTGGCCACTTCTGCGAGTCTAGGTGGAGGCGGGAGGGCAAAAGTACCCATTAAGGAAGGGTCTTTTAGGAGACCTACTCTGACATTTTGAAGTGATTGATGACTTCCATGGATCAATGGAATGCTTCCAGTAGCTTGTGAATTGTTGGGAAAAAAGGCTAGTTGGTCGATGATTGTGATTCCACCTTGGAAGGGAAATGAAATCTTTCTAAAGTATGTAGACACAACGGCAGCCATAGCATAAATCCAGGCCTTCACAGTAAGATATTGTAATCAAGGTTTCCATCAATGACCTCGACTTCAATCTCTACTGTCTTGCCCCCCAGTTCAACTTGCAAGTTACTTAAAATCCCATACGGCGTGTATGTTCTTCCATCAAATGCATTTAATGTCGTTGATGATCGCAACAATGGTGGTGAACCTAAAGTTTTCTAGCAACTCATTGACATAATACAGGTAGATGCGCCCTCATCAATGATTGTTCGATGAACAGTTTTATTGAGGGATTTTACTTGTATAAGGAAAGCAAGTTGGGCCTGTAACTGAGGTGTATATCCTTTATGATTAAATGCCACAATATTGGATTCTACTGGATCAATCCCACCTATTGCTGATAACAAAGCCTGCTTTTGGGAGGGGAAATTCTATAGTACCTCAAGTGTTGACATAGCGGATGGCGATTGAGCCAAATCCTCCAATATGTTGTAATTCTATACAGCTCGAGCACGAGGATTAAATGTGGATTTATGTATGACTCCCTTTGGTGGCTTTATTGTTAATTCAGGAATAATGGGTGGTGTTATACTCCTATAGTTATAGGTGTCATATTTCATGATTGACTGGTTGAGCTCTATAATATGTTCATACCTTTCCTTGCTGTAATGGTTTCCATATTATTAAAAAAAAAAAAAAGCAAAAAATGTAAAAAATGTAAGGAGGGTATACCCTAAAAGAAAAATCAAAGGGTGAAAAAAATAAATGGTCAAAAGAAGAAATGAAAAGAAATGAACCCTAAATAAAAATATACTAGGAAAGTGTGCAAGTCCAAATTCCACTACTATTTTATTTTCTGTAAATAAGGCATCATGTACAGCTTGTTGAAACTTTTTGCCACCATTGATGAATGGCCAAACAGCTTAATCTTGGCCAGTTCATGTTTTGAATTTCATGTTTTAGAGATAGAGAATAAAAATCTGTCCAAACTGTTTAATCTTGGCAGATAAGTAGATAAGTAGAGAAGCAAAGGAGCTCAATAATTTAATCTGAGCCCTTGGATGTAATAAGTGCAGACTTAGGTAGGATTCCCATGAAAAGAAAAAGAAGATTTATGAGGGTTTGCCAATCTAAGTGCACCCAAGTGAAAGAAGGAAAAAAATGCTAGGCAAAGTAGGTTGGGTAGCTAGATTGCAGTTGCAGAATGAGACTAGTGATAGGTTTTGTCTCTTAAAATGTGTTAATATTATCTCTATCACAAGTGCCATGGCAGATATTTTTTGGAGTAGCTCAAGCAAGGCATGACTAACTCCCCTTCACACTTCTCCCCAATCACTTACTAATCTCCCCCCCCAAAGATATTAAGATCTGCTTAATATCACCAAACAACTCCTTCCATCCATCTCATTTCATAAAAAGCCTAAGTAAAACCCCTTTTACTTAGGAAATTGTACAAATATCACAAAAACCCCTTTTTTCCCCTTAAGCCTAAGTTTTTAAACATTATAACTTAGCGCTTGTTTTCGAATCATTTTTTCATATTAACTGTTAACTTTTATTATATAATTCCCATGCAAATATACCCTTCCCCATATTAATATATGTATATAATAAAAAACCCCATGTATTAATATTTCCCGCCCCAGTTAACTATAACCATATCACTGTTTAATTGGGGATTAATGGTTTATTTGGAGCCGATTAATAACCCACCGCGCGCAAAATCTTGGGATTAATCACCGTCAGGGTTGATTAATAACCAAACCCCGAACCATTGAAATTATGCCCCCGACACATTTAAAAAAAAAAAAAAACTTTAATTTATTTGATTGGGCCTCACATTAACCATCTGCCATCTCCGCTAAGCGTCCGCCGTCCGATCTCAGCCCTCGCATCCGACGGCTGATATTCATATCACGACCCCCTCCACTGCTGAACTTTACGTCCCAGTGAATTGGCGGTTTTGGCCTCGTACCGTGGACACGTGTCGCGCGCCCAGGTTGTTCGCGACCCCTCCGCCAAAAACCGCCCAAGCCCAAAGGCGGTGCGGGCAAAATAGCTTACTACCCTCTTGCTGACCCTTTGCTGACATCATCTGCTAACGTCAGTTGTCCTTTGTTGATGTCACTTGCCATGTCACCATCCGTACTACCACACCTACCATGTCATCCGTCCCGTACCCCCTGCCGACGTCATCTGTCCTTCGAATCAAATTTTCCCACCAAGTTTCATTTTGTCAAATAAAAGGTAAAAGTGCCATTTTTTCTATAATTTTCAGCATACAGCGCCCCGCGCGCTCCAGACACAAAATCAACCGATGTTCGCTGTTCATCCCCGACCACCTCTGACCAGGAAAAAGCTCCATCGACGAGCTCGGCCTCAGCAAACCCGCCATTTTGCAGTTTTTCTTCCTCTTACACACAGTTGAAAGCAAACAGAGGAACTTCTGAGCTTGCAGAAGACCAATAAAGATTTACAGGGATATTTTTGCTACCCCAGCCAGTGGGAACCTGCAGAGACATCAATCACAGAGGAAATGCGGTGAGCAAGGTCGATTCAGCAATAAAAAGGGCAAAACACAGTCAAAGAGTATCAGAGGAGCATTAAAGAGTATCAGATCAAAGTCAAAGTGTATCAGATCAGAATTGAAGACTGTCAGATTAGCATTAAAGAAAGCAAATCAACATTAAAGACTATCAGATGTGCACAGTTATTACAGAGGACAGTTGTGGGCCGAACCCTAAAAGCCTACCTCCAACACAGCATAAGTTAGCCGCTTCTATGTTACTTGTAAATTACGTTAAGTTAAAATCTAGATATTATCTCACAGCTTTAATGAGATATTTTTGTACATATTTTGTTGTATAAATACCCCCTTCATCAGAGTTTTGAAGAGGTTGGGTATGTGTAGATTTCCCTATACTTTGCTATAATATTGAACCTTTGGAATAAAAAGCTGTTGGAATCAAAATGTTGTCTAGCCTACTGGATGAGGAATTGAAGCAGAGGACCTGTCACAGAATTCTTGAATCAAACTCCGGATCAATAAGTCCCCTATATCTTGTGTTTTACATTTTTCATGTTTATTATATCATCTGTGTTTCATAATCTGAATGATAAAGAAAAATATTAATTCAGAATTTGCTTAGCTGCACTCTGTTTTCAGTCTTTATTATTCTCTGTGTTTTCTTCAGAATTAGTATAAACAGTGAATTCTTAATTGCTCCTATTTCCTGATTCTCTCATATTGATTATTTGATAAATAATTCTTAACTACTCTTTGTCGGTAAGCATCCATTTTCCCTCTTTCAATATGTTGAAGGATTCTTAATTGCCTTTCATACATTTGAGCCCATTCCATCTAATTCCAGTCGTTAATTGTTCCATGTTTGACTACCTTTCTTTGTGATGCCATCCTCTGTTAGAAACCAAATCCAAAAATCCATCTTCTTTTGACTCCATCATGCCCAATGGACTGAACTCTTCAGTTTGTCTCACTGTTCTATCGAATCTCACCACCCAAACTCAAAACAAAACCCTTGTACTTCATAACTAGCCTAAAACCTTTGAAAAACAAAGCTAAATCATAAAGAGAGAGCCCTCTCTGGATGCAAATTGGCTAGAATTTGTATCTAAAATATTGGTCTGTGGTTACCTCGGCCATATTCCCTTTCTTACAACTTTTGGGAACAACCTGAGTGATAACAGATGGAACAACTTCTGGCGAAGTTGTTGTCGAACTACTAGGTTGATCTGTAGCCTAGTTGTTTAACGATGATGGATTCCCATAGTCTTTATTCCTTGTCGATATCAAAGCATCATTTTACTGTTTTGAGATGGATAGCATAAGCACTTGGGATGTGGAAGTATTATCGATAGCAACCAGATTAGTTTTTGGGTTCGGAAATGGATCTGTCAACACCGCTGAGGTATTTGAAGTCTTTAGAAATTTCGCAACCTCAGCTCGATGCAGACAATCTTTCGTCCAATGCTCGTCGTTGCATATGTAACGTGGATAACAAGGTTTCTTTTGCCCCATAGGGTTCTCAGAAGATTTTTCAAGAGTTGAATCTTCCTGTTTCTTCTTATTATTTTTCCCTTTCTTCTTGCCCCCTGGTTGCTTTGGATTTTTGCATTAATCTCTAAGGTAAGAGATTTGTCATTCGCTTTTTGACTAGAAACTACAAGGGCTTTACTATATGGAGCCTTTGTGGTTTGCATGCTTGAGGCACCGATCACGCCATCATTGGCGTGAGAGTCCCTGTTTGATTTATGAGGGGGTGGAACGGAAAATTCTGGTCTAGGAGCATCAGGAATTTTGACATAGAGTGTGCCAGATTGAGTATAGATCAAGTCTAAATATTGGGCATGAGCAATGACTTGCTCTTCAGTGACAACTCCTCCTTTTGCCACGTCCTCAGTTATAGATGGTAATAAGGACTTAATAAACCACTCAGCTAAAAGTTGATCAAGAACATACATCTTTACCATTTGACGACGACGTCATCACTGATGAATATGATCGGATATGTGAGTGGCCATGGTCTGTTTAAAGTTGGTAAGGAGTTCTGTTCCCATTTCATACCTTATAGGTAACTGAAAGTGGGTTATTAGTGGCAAGGGCGTTGAAGTTATCAAACGAAGCTCTAGGCTATTCAATTTACTATTTCGCTGCCGGACCAGTGAGCGTTCTCTGAAAAAGGAGAAGCCTAATCAAATCATCATTTAGGGTGTTAGATGAGCACCATAAATGAAAATTCATTACGTGATTCGATGGATCTTCACCTGGATTTCCATTGAATTTAGGAATATCGGAGGGAAGTTTATGAGGAATCGCTGGCCACCAAGGGGCGTATGAAATTGGATCATTCGTCAGCCGGTTCAAATCTAGTAATTCTAGAGTTGCTACAAAAGGAAACTGTTGATTCAGGTTAGGTGAAGCATACCCAGGATAAGATGGAATCGCCTAAGCAATAGGTCTTTGCATACTAGCATAATGTATCTGATGCTAAACTTTCATAAGGTTGTTGGACATAACCAGTATAGTGTGGTTGTTGATAACTGTTTTGAAAATGCGGCTGTCCATTACCTACAAAGCCTTGTTGCTCAGGTCCTCGGTAGGTTTGATATTGACCAAGCCCAAACTGAGGTTGGGTTTGCTAGAATTGTGGTTGTTGGTATTGTACCAGCCATGGTTGTTGGACCATTTGTTGTTGCCCAATACTGGAAGATTGACCAAGATGCGGAGTGATAATACTGTTTGAGCCTGAGTCATTCCATGGAAGGAAACACTAACCTGAGGTTGCGATTAAGCCGTAGAAACAAGAGGATGTTGTATTGCAACCTGAGAGACTTTAGGTTGAGACACAACAGGCAGTGCTTGTACTTACGACACAGTCACAATAGCAGGTGTAGTGAAAATATTCGACATAGGTTGGATCGGTTGCATTGAATATACAACCCTTTGTTGTTGTGGCAGTATTGGTACCCAACCACTAGATGTAATTCCGATTTGACCTGAATTTTATTGTGAACTCTCATATGGTTGTTCTCTTGGAGGGAATAATGAAAAATCATACTTCCCTCCATACAGCGGCAATCCAGTGTTCAAAGGATATATCGGTCTTTGAAAACTAGTCTGCCCAAATTGATACTAGCATGCAGGATCAATTTGCTGAGTTTCAACATAAGAAATACTAGATGGGACTCTGGATGAACAAATAGGAATAGACCATGTCGTCGAAACATCCCCTAAATGGACTCCAACTAGTGATTGATAACTAGCCGGGACAGATGGTATACTAGCAAACATTGTAGGAATGGCAACAGGAAGTTTTGTTGTAGCTATATCAGATGACACAGTCCTAGATGTTGATGGCTGTTCAGACATGTTCAGTCTATCCAAAAGATTTCCTAGCGATTCGATAGGAACTTGCGATGAAGGATGATTAAAAGGACCAACTTCAGGAGTAGAAGTATACAGATGAATCCCAATTCCAAAATGTAACGGGGTACTGGATGGAGGATCCTCTACTATCTCCTCTATGGCAATCAGTCTAGGTGGAAGAGGTAGACCATTAGGTCCGTAAAATATTTCTAGAGCCGAAGAAGGTATAGCTTGTACAGTGACAGATACCGGAGGGGTGACACCTTCTAAATTCTGGAACTCGACTAAAAGATGTTCAGGTAAATGAACTTCAGTCTCTGTTTCAACTCTAGATGGAGCTGTTTCAGGTATAAAAGTGTCTACCGTTACACTAGGATCAGTTCTAATGTCCTCTTGTAACTGCGGAACTTCTTCTCTAAAGGCAGATGTACCAAAAATGATCGGAGTAATTGTAGTCTCTAACAATGTTGAAACAAAAGTTTCAAATAAACCAGGTGAATTGGACTCAGTTAAACGAGACCGTTTTGCCCGGAATGGCTTCGTTTCCAGAGTCAAAGACGGTTGACTCGCTAGTCTCCGTGAACGACGGGGTTTTGATTGACTTTCTTCCACGATTGCAGATTACTTGATCAACTCAAAATTAAGGGGAAAATAATTTTATTCTGAATTTAATAAATTTTAATGACGCTTTGACACAACTTTGCTTTTTCAATTTTTAAGAGTCGAGAAAAAGCTAAAGATGACTCTAGTCCCCTTCGATTTTTAATGAGCCTGAAGTGACAAGTGCTCAGATGGACCTTTTCTTTTAAAGAGTCGAAAAGGAATGAAAGTGACTACTCTGGAAATCTAGACAGAGGGATTACCAAACCAATCGCAAAACTGCAATATACACCTTGGTGATAATTTAAAGAGAAATTACCAAGGACTTATGTACGGCAGTCAATCTTCCCAAATGCTGTGTTCAGTGCATTGCGATTGATAGGGTGGTAGACTCGGATTCCTATGGATAAAGGATATAAGCCTATTGTGGTCTCCCAATATATACTCGACGATACGAGGAGCACAAGTCCGTGCTAGCACTTGTCGTATCAAGGAGGAGGAATCACCCAACCTTCAATGAAAATGATAGTTACTATATTTTACGACGCTGAAACACGTCTCTAGCCTAGACCTCTAGATGTGTTGTGTTAAGTTCCAAAGCATTGTTAAGTTCATTGAAATTTATTTTAGAGTTGATCTTGTTTAAAGTTTGCCTTTCAATGGTTCACCGTGTGATGTTGATTTGAGATTCCTAAAAATGCAATCTACAATGATAAACAATCGTTGTTTATTTTGATCAATGAAAATCCTAGCTACCAGGGAAAGAAGATTACAATTATTTCAAACAAAGAGCAAAGAGCACACACTAGTGCATTTTCCTAAGTCACTTTTTGCACGCAAACTAAATGAAAATGAAAATGCATGTATTTGTTTTTCGTTCCCCTTAATGTGAAAAAGTGCCAAAAAGGAAAACTAAGTATAGAAAAGACCTGAAATATTTCACTCAAAGTGGAATTTTCGACAATTTCTTTTTCAAAATAGAAAGGAAGACTAAACGACACTTTTCAATTTTGAATGGAAAATGCTTTCAACACTTCAAATATCAACAAATCAAATCAAATATTTGACCAAAAGTTCAATCGACTATCCAGGGAAGGGAGACTCAACGACGCTTCTCTTTTTGACACAAAACAACAGTTACGACACTTTTTGTACCAAAACGACAGATCGTTTTAAGCAACTTTTCGACAAAAGATTGTAAATGATGGACAAATACATAAAAACATTTACTAATCCAAATCAATGGAGGCTTATCTATGTGATGCAAGCAAGCTTCAGTAAGGAGGCATTGTTCATAAGCAGCAAATCAACTAAACAGAACTGAAAACAAGGACAAAAACCCCAAATTTCAAGAATGGAAATAGGTTCAGTCAGTCATCACACCTAGGCTTCATAGAAACAGGGATGCATCACACTTTACAGGCTCAAGAGATGCGATTCATACTGGTTCACAGTGACAGACAATACAATGGGCCAGGGGGCACAACTGAAATGGGTTTTGGCTCAAATTTGCAGCTGATTTCAGTGAGTTAAGCTGAGCTAAGATGGACAGTAAAGAGAAAAGTACAGAGGAATGATCTTGAGAGGTTATTGAGCTACCAAAAGGGCATCTAGAATGCTTGTAAGTCCAATGTTTAATTCATAAACTAAACCAGAGATTGACTGAAGCAGCATTCATCTACTATGCAATTGCAAAGCAAGAGCAATTCGAAGGCTACCTGGTTGACTTTAGGCTCCGTCTATAGTTTATAAAACAAACAACAACAACAAACAAACATCTATTTGATCCCCAACGGAGTCGCCAATTTGTTTTGGGAAAACTAGTGTCTTTCCGATCGACTAACCCTCTAGGTTTGGCAGTTGTCCTAGAAACAACAGTTTAAAGCAATTCGTGATTTCTTCTATGTATAATAGATAAGAGAAAGATAGGGGAACTAACCTGGATCTTCTTCTTAACTCCTTGCTTGATCTCTCTCCCCCTTGACAGAACTTGCAACTCCTCTCCGTACTTATCCCGCTTGGAGAATACCTGTAGAAACACAGTAACAAAGAACCGTCAAAGCATCTTGATCTATTATATCATAATCATTATGGAATCATAAATATAATGAACATACAATGGCATTCACAAATAATAACATTCACAATTGCACAGTTATATGGGAGAAAACTCGAAGAACTTTATTAAATAGAAGGGAGAATTAAAACCCAGTTGTCTGATCCAGCATCATCCTCCCAACATCAAGCCCTCTTCACCTCATGAAATAGCAAGATCATACCAACAATACAATTCTCTTTCCTCAAACTATCAACACCTACTTGCAATTCACAATATTCCAACCCTTGGATCTCTTAGATGGGGAATCCCTTTATAGATATGTGCAAGGGTGTGAGTCATCTCCGGGGTTTAATTAGTGTCATTCCACTTGTTACATTTGGTTCCACAAGAGGGGAGATAATTGAAGTTTAGATCTCTTCCTCATCCTTGGGCAAATTCAAAGAGGCAAGTGTCAGAGGGGAAGTTTCTAGAAGATTATATGAGCATCCACTTAGCAAACTGTCTCGGACATTTGTCCATCCTTGCTTATCACACCCTATAAAAGGCCCAAACAGTATGCATCGCACCTGAGCAGTGTATCACTCAGTATGCATCGCACCTGGCCAGCATAGCAGTCAGTATGGTTCAATTTAGGCCATTTCTGGATAGTTTTTCAGGTGGAACTTTTGGGGAATGATGTAATCAGATGACCATGTTCTTTTAGGGTATGAAACAACTCTTTTAGGGGTTAAAGAGCCCTAGTTTATCGACATATAATATTGGGGTTGAAGTGCCCAAATATGTCTATAACACGCTATAAAACTCCCAAGGCTAGCCACGAGACAACACTTGTTCATTTGAGATTTGAGCTATTACGAAGATCATAGAGTGTTGAGTGCCAAGCGGTATTTGAGCCCCCAAGTTCGCGAACCACCATAGACAGTTCGAACAAGATGACAACTACCAGGAGAGGTGTCTATTTTGTAAAGAGTACCACCGAGGAAGCTGCACAGAGCCCTACGGTGCAGGTGGGGGATGCGCCGGAAATTCTGAAATCACCTTAGACGTTGAGGCCCAAGAAGGATAAACAGGTAGTGGGTCCAGTTTGCATGTCGCCACGAAATCTGTGGTTTGGTAAACTTTCCATGGAAGAAAAGGGAAATGCTATCAACATTGAGACAGATGATGAGGAGGAGGACCTCTAAGCTCTTGTAGATGAGATACGGGCGGATGAAGAAATGGAAGAAGACATTCAGTCGGTGTGCGCTGCAGCAAAACTACCCGAGTACGTTCCTCCGTGGAAAGGGAAAACTGAGGTACCCAAGGATTTGGATGCCGCTAAGAGCACACTCCAAACCCCACTCCTCCCAAATGGAATTATGTTTGAGGGCTTGTCCCTAGGCCACGTGCCCACAATGAAATTTGAAGACTGGGACCTCGCGGACAGCAAAAATTTCCCATATTTAGAGACTGAGAACCTCATGAAACAGAGCAAGGAGGGGTCAGTTACAGCACTAGATCCACAGAAATGGTTATGGAGTGTGGATAAAGCCAGACTACTCCACCTACTATGGATTTTGCACTTTCATCGTGCACCTATCACAATCTTTGTCATCAGGCAGCTGCTTTGCCTGGTGCACAATGGGTACTTATGGCTGGAGGAGACTATTCCCATCACGGTGGAGCTTATCCACAGGATTTCCTAGCTTCCCTGTAAGGGAAAGGACCTTGGAAGATAGTTGGAAAAATCAGAGATTTGGCGCTCGCGGAGGCCATGAAGAAAAAGTACAAATTGGAAAAGAAGAAGAGAGGCTACACAATAGGTAGCATTAAAGACAAAGGGGTGTGCATAGCCACCCAACTTCTGGCCGGGAAGGTGATGAGAAAATGTTGCGGAGACGAGGTACTAGCGTCGGTGGTTGTGTTGGTAGAATAATGCACGGAGGGGGTCCAATTCAACTGGGCCGAGTTCCTCTGCAAAGAACTCCTAACCAACTACATGGAAGCTCAAGAGCAAGGCAATACCTTCCACTACGCGTGGTTGCTCTTGTCTATTTTATTGGTGACAGGGGAACTGCCTGAGGACAGTCAGTTCCCTCATATTGAACAAGACTTGCTAGAGGATGCAAAATACATGTCACTCTGGGCTACGAAGGATGCCACGCGGATCTGCGAAACTAAGATCTTCTGGGTGCTCATGGAGGTGAGCATCCGGATGTGGATTAATAGGAGCCCGCGCGTATCCCCCACAGTGTACAACAGTTTGCGGATCTTTGCAAACTTCAAGGCGGATATGCACAATGTGTATATCAAGGCGCGTAAGGATCTGGCGCAGAACTAGACCAAGCTTCCTTTCATCACAATTGATGATGCCATCTTCTCCCTACCTCAAATCATGGCCTCCCGAGTGGCGTGCCCCAGATCCAGAAGAAAGGGATAGAGCAGTAACACAAAAGTAGAAGGATGCAACCAAATTGCATGTCACGAAGTTGGCCCAGCAGAGGCACAACGAACAAGTGGCCACGGAGGTAAGGGCCGCCCACGAAGCAGCAAAGGTAGCCGCAGAACATGCAAAGGCCACTGAAAGAGCAGTAGCAGCACAAGAAACTGGGGCCACCGTGATGCAGGAGGAAGGGGACTAGAACCTGTCTACAGGATAGGGACTAGATACAACAGAAGGCGCAAACCCGAGTACAATGTCCACCCAACTGAAACGACCATATGTCACGAAGCGATCAGGTCCACAAAAGAAGTCCAAGGCATCCAAACTGGACATCAAACCAATTACATTAATAGAGGGTGACCTCTATGACATCGGCGACATAGTTCGCGAGATCACCAGGGAAACATTCCAGGAAGCCATGACGGAGCAATAGATTGTGTTGGGGGCCCTAAGGGCACAGCTACAGGAACTTTAGGTGTGGGCCCCATAGGAAGGAACAGTAGTTGCCTAAGGCGCCGCAGGTACATCAATGATGGAGCAACTGCTGCGCGCAAAAATGTCCAACACCATAGTGCTGCCAGAAGGAGCACTAACAGTGGAGAGCGAGAAGGACAGAGCCGTGGTGGGACAGATTAAGGGACTTGGCCTAAATTTGGTTGCCCTTCCGTGGGACACATTGTACCAGTTGCAGGATGGCATAACAATAGAGCTACGTGCATGGGAAGGCCGCGCGATCTAGGTATTGAGTGAGCAAAAGGTCAAAATCGAACAACTCAGCCTGCAGTGTGACGAGCTAGTGTCACAAAATTGGTAAATCGCGCAAACAATGGATGAAGCATGCTGGTGTGTTCCAGAATTATCCATCACTGTAGACCTACCAACCGAGATGCAGATCCATTGTCTAGCAAGTGGAGTCCAAAGAGCACGCGAAGAAACCACACAAGTGCAGCTGGAGCTGAACCTCCAGATTGTTGAGCTGTGGATGAAGGCGTAGCCTTCCACTCCTCTAGAAGTCAAAGAACAATGTGTTAGCGCGATTGAGATAGGATTAGCAGAAATTGGAAGGGCGGTGCAGGATTGCACCAATATGTTGGACCAAGCGTTCAATTTCCTCACATCATTGCAGGAGGACCCCAACATACAGTGCCTGGAAACAGAGGTGCGTGAATAGCAACAACAGTATGACAGTATCATGGGAACGGCACAAATAGTCATCCTCACCCAACGGTTGGCTAAGATGCAACAGGTGAGGGCGCTGAAGGAGCAAGTGGATGCTGCAAGACAGAAAGAGGCCCTTCTCAAAGCATGCGTCCAACCTTGGATTAATGAGGCCTTTACCATTACGGTCGAGATTGAGTGCAAGCTCATGCAGATGCAGGGAATATATGTGCTAAGATAGAAAGCGGAGCCTCATAGGGAAGCAACATAAGAGCGCATGCAGCAAGTCCAGCAAACAGCAGAAAAGTGCACTGCGGACCTCCGGGCAGTACGGGAATAGTTGGAGGGGCTCCATGCCAAGATCGCCACACCAGCAGAGTGACTCAGGATGAGTCATGATGATTGTGTTGGGGGCATGTTGGGAATGGAATCCCCCCACAGCAGGTTTTTGGGCTCAAAGCCCAAGTTTTCGTCAAAGGTTTTGTAAGACTTCGCGAATTGCAGGCACAGAGCGCGAAGTAGAGCTCAAGTCATAGGGTTGTCCACCCTAAAGTAATGTAATGTAATGTAAAGTCATGTCGGCCTACCCATGGTCCACGGACCATGGGATTGTATAAATAGAGTGAGGCTCTAAGTTGTAAAGATAGTAGATGATAGAGATAGTAGTGAAGGAATGGTTCGAGCTTAGAGTAGGATTCTAAGTATATTGGGTCATAGTAGTAGGAAGAGGTTCTGCAGATGAGTGCATAGAGGCCTAGTAGAGTCCACAGCTGACAGCGTGGACCCCTGCAGCTGAGTGCGTAGGGCGGTGTCGAGTTTGTAAACAAGATTGAAGATTAAATAAAGAGAAGTTGATTCTTATTTATGTGTAATTGTTGTGCATTATCTTCTTTATGTTTGTATTCCTTTATGTATCATGTGCACTGATATGATTGTTGAATATGTTGTAATAACCATAAATCTTACACCCACCAGTTAAGAAATCGGTTAATTAGCAAGCAACTTGGGTATTATACAGGTCGCGCCCTAAGTAGGGTTGTGCGGAAGCCGCACCGCATGTTGTGGAGGGATCGTAGGTGCGCATAGCAACAAGTCAGAACACAGACCTCTAAAAGCCCCTCAGACATCCCAAGGGTGTGGAAACCTGGTTCTAGCACCCCCCCATACTACTTCAGGTGAGACCTCAGTCTACGCTTCGCGGACTATTTCCGAAAGGGCCAATAGTACCGGTATTTGCTTGGCTAAATCACCTCTGAACCTGGGTTAGGCCCATAGAAGCCAACAAGGAGATGCTCATATATGATTCAAACATATGTGGTTCAGTGCTATGGACGTGGGCTCATGAAAATTGAGAGGTTGTGAGGAAGCATGCTTTTTGGGAGGTGAAAAAGGGATAATTTGCATTGTTTCGGGACGATGCTTGGGAGAAACTCCTGTGTCTTTCTGGTGAGAAGGCCTTGGTACTCTAAAATCATTTACAAATCATTTTTGAGTTGTGAGGGTTATGGATTAATGGAAGTTAGAGCATGATTCTACACTCTCGCGGTGGTAGAAATTTAAGGAAAATTGGCCCTTGTTGTCCCAAGAGTTGCCTTGGGAAAGTCTGCAGTATGAATTATTGGAATGGAAGATATGATATTCATAGGACATGAACATAGTGTGCTAGGGTATGAAACCAATTGGTATGTTTACTTTAAAAGAATCTTATTCCTTTCTTGTAGGTCATATAAGCCTATAGAAAACAATTATTTTGCATAAGATCTTGTCTAGAATTCACTGGCCTAAAATTTCACTTTTCGTATGGTTAGTGGGGAGGTAGAGGCTACTCACCTAGAACTGCATTAGGAAGAAAGGTATTGAAGGGCATTCATTTTGTTTTCTCTATAATATGGTTGAAGAGACTATGGATCATTTACTTAATTCCTGGTCATTTATTGAGGAAGTGTGGTCTATTATTTTATTCATTTTTGGTAACGATAATCGGAATAGAGAGGATTTAGTGACATATGTATCTCAATGGAAATCTTGTTTGTTTACAAACCCCATAATTAATAGGGATTGGATCTTGACATAAGTTTTTATTCTTTGGAATTTGTGGAAGGAGAGAAATGCCATAAAATTTAGGGATAAAAGGAGAACTGTAATAGTTATTAAAGAGGTGATTATATAAAATAAAAATAAAAAAGAGAAACACTTCTTGTTATCTCATGGTTGACTGACGATTGGAAGGTAGGCAGTGTTGAGGCCGAAATCCTAAAGAAATAGAATCTGGAACAGAAGATGAGAAATCGCAAAGAAAATTGTTTAAGCATTTGAATATTACATCACAAATTTATTTCTCTCCTCCTCCCAAAGGTTTTATCAAACTAAATTTCGATGGGTCATTGAAGCAAAACCCTAGGATTGTTGGTTTTGGAGGTGTTTTTAGAGATTGTAACTCTTAAATCTTGAGAGTATTCGTGCAGATTTGTGGATCAAATAATAATGACACAACATAGTTTTTGGCACTGGAAAAGGTATTCAAATCATTATTCGTGATTGATATTGTTTGTTACATATTGATGGAGATTCTCATATTGTTATCTAGTGTGTACAAAAACTTATAAATGGACAACCTCTAGGTAAAATGATGAAAAGTTTGTCATTGGAGGGTATAGTTGAAAGCATACATAGTTTACTTTGAAATATGGATTATGTAGTAGTCTCGCACTCCGGGAGACTGGGTAACAAGGTTGATTATTTCCTAGAAAATTTGGGTTGAAAATCTCGAGCTCTTGAGCTAGATGCTAGCTGACCTCTCACCTGTCCAGTGGAAGGAACAAAGATTTTTTAGTGTTTGATGGAGAATGATAGGTTAGACCCTGAATGGGGTCTTATTTTAGACATGATAGTTTCATCAGAGGGGGTGTCATCCTCCTCCCAAGTGTCCCTTCTAATTTAAGGGATTACAGGTGTTGGTTGTTGGGTGTGTGTAATCTCACAAGTGAAGTTAAATATTTAAAATGGAATTCATGGTTATGGTTTTGAAGTATTACAAGGTTAGTGTGAGTGTAGGTGAGGGTAGATACTTGACCTCCATCTACTTCTTCACAATTAATTTTTTGGTGGGAAAAATTTTATGGTATGAAGAGTTGTGGATGAAGTATAGAATTCATGCTGGGTTTATGCATCTAGGGGCATGGCCTCTATCTTTTCTTTGTACGGGTGTGAAACCTTAACCTTCTTACTTATATGGTGATAACGTTATCGCTTCTTACAGGTAAAAACTTCCATTTGTTGTTCTTGAGTCACTGTTTTGGTAGGTCTGCTCAATTTTCATGTCTTCCTTGGATATCGTGGGTTATTTCTCAGTCCTTGGGGGCTTTTTCTATTGGTTGGGTTTCACTGGGTTATAATTATTATCAAACTCTAAATTATTTAAATTTTATTCGTTTGAATCCTAGTAAGTTTTATTTATTATAGTATTATCAATTTTTTCTAAGTCTGGTGTTTGTTGGTGGCATGTTGTCAGGGATCCCTAACTACCTCTATGTGTTTTGAATGTGCATAGGTAAGTTTCACTTGTTGTTATGGTTTTGTAGAATTTTCTGTGCCATGGTTTTGAGTTGTGGTGAGTTTGAGAATTTGGTGGAATTTTCACCTATAGTGTGGCAATTGGGTGATTAAACAGTAATTTTCAAGTATCGAGCTCACAATTCTATGTCTAGTCCTTCTTCTTGCTTTATAGGTCGAGGATATTTTAGTTGTTGTCATCAGTGTTCCCTTGCATTGGTGCTCATGCATCCTAGACAGAGAATGAGTAGTAGGAGGGGTGGAGGAGGCAATGTTTCTATAGGGAATAAAAGGGTCTTTCCTTTTTCTTATGACTTTGTGGCTACTTTCTTTGATGTAGTTCCTCCTGAGGGGAGGAAAGAAATTCTACTGTTGGAATGTAAAGAGGTAAGGGATCGCCCCTATAATTTAAAATGAGTTGGTGGGAGATGATATGAAATGGATTCTTGATCCTGGTAAATTCAGGAATAAGGAAACTTCATTTTCTGAATTCTTTGGCTTTATATCAACAAATGGTTACCCTATTGTGACTAATTTTTAGAGACAAGCAAGTGGAGAATGTAACTGCATCCTCCCACGTTTACCCACTTTCACTGACTTTCCTGGGGAAAACATGAGCTAAGGGTAGCTATGATAAGACTCAACCTCCTATATGACCTTAAGGAAATGGAGTCAACAAAACAAGACCTTACAGACCTCCCTCAAGTGCTTCAGGACCCCCAGGAGTTAATCCACCACTCCAGGTGCCCAACCCCATAGTTAACCTAACATTTCAATGAATTAAACCCCCAATCACTCCCACGACAAGGAATTCATGCGACTAGAACCCTCTATTCGCTCTCACAATTCCTGCAAGGGAGAGACTGCAGTCTTTTACAACCAATTTTGTGCCAAAGACTACGATATCTAAGCCACTTTTTCAGGGTTAGACTCCAAACCGTTGCTCGCAACTTGATGAGACTTTTTGAGACAATAAATGGCACCAATACAAAGCCTCTAACACAAAACTTGATCAAGGACTTGACCTGACCATGCCCAACCATGACAGTAACTCCGTTAAACACATGATGAACATGAAATCTACAGGTCATGAATGCATATATGAAAATAAGGATCTGGAAACTTATCTGGGGTTTAACAAGAAGGGTCATTTCCTTTCCACATTTTTTTTCATAACACCAATTAGGTCTTGCATTCATTATTCATTTAGTACAAGGAAAACCATGAAAAGAGCCATGACTAAGAACTATCATATAACCATGCTTATAACTAGCATGTAACCAAATAAATAACAATGAGAGAACAATCGTTAAATCCACATCATAACAATTGAATTTACTCATCAAAATCAAGAGAAACTTAGCTCTTATTAAACATAGAAAAAATCCAATGAGGTTCGTGACTTCCATGTACCACCCGACCATAGATTGGTTGAGCCAATCCTTTCTTTCATCCAATCACCCCTATGCCATATTCCAACCATGAATGTGGGATCTCATGGGATAAAGTAATCCATAAACAATAAAGGGAATCTAGAGGTTAAACCACCTCCACCCTCACCACACCTTGACCTCACCTAAACCAGTGCTGAGATCTCAAAACCAAACCAAGCTTGTATGCCACAAAATTTATTCTCCAATTACTCCACCCTCAGGCTTTTCTGTGTATCTTGTCATTATCGGACAAGGGATTCCTAGGCCTTTTGGAATTTTCCTAAGACCACCTCACCTAAATCCAAAATCTTCTGGCAATCCAAAGCTCAAACTGAGAACAACCCCATCACACCATGGCTATCCAAAAATGGCAAGGCTAGGCCAAAATTCATTGTGGAACCCGACAAAACCCATGCCAATGATATCAAAAGAACCAAATACCAACATACACATACCATGCATGTCAAAACCAACTAGGAAATCATACATGCAACTTGTTACTTGCAAGTATTCCTATTGAAGTTGCTTGACCCAAATTTTCCTTGCTTAATCCTTGCTTTCCTTTGCCTTCCTTGTCCTTCCTTTTGTGTCCCTCCTTTGCTTCCTCGCTTTCCTTCTCCTCTCTGAGACTAATCCCACAAATGAACTGACAAAAGGCTCAATTGACAAAATCATGTGAACTGATCCTTAGAAGCCTTTTTATCATTAATGCCTCTATTTTCTTCAATTTTCCATTGTTTTCCTTCATTTTCCTCCTCACATGCAACCTGTGAAATTTTCACCTTCCTTCTCTCCTATTTTCCTTTGTTTTCATAAATAAAATGTCAATTAATTTCTCTTTTCCTTTTCAAAGTATTTTCCATTTCCTTTTCCAATTTCCCTTAGCCATAGACACATCAAGTGATGCCAACTAGGATATTTCTCCCAACATTCAGTTTGGAATAAGTGTCCCTTGACCGTGGTATTAATTTTCCTTTATTAACTTTTATTACATTAACTTCTAACATGGGTCCTTTCCCCTTAGGTAACATCGTCCTCGGTGTTCTATGACACCTATAACCAGCAAAACTGCCAAAAGCCAAAAACATACTGCCTATGGAGCTTTATAACTCATCTCATTGCAGTATTTACAATAACATCCACATATACAGTCATGCACATTTGCTTCAACCAAAAATAAACGTAATTTCCATGGAGCTTTATAAATCCATCTCAATACAGTATTACAATAATATACACATATGCTCATTTTCTAAACCAACAAATAAAAGGATGCGATACCTGTATCAACAACAAGGGAATCCATAGGCTTACACCTCCACCCTAAAAAGTAGTACCAGGATTCACCTCCTTCCTAGGAAGTCCATATCAACTGCCAAAGTTAAAGTTGTAGCCAATATCTAGTGCTACAATCCTACGCCACTTGTCCCCTCAATGAACAATTATTGGCTCATTGTTCCAGGGCACACTTCCAATGTGCATCTAATTCCATCTAGCAATGCTAATGACCAAAACAAATCAATCTCCAACCTTCCCTTCTCTGCTACACAGTCCCTCGAGTAATCCGTCCACCCCCTTCCATGTCGTCACTCACCTTCCAATTTCACCGAAATCCCTTATCCCTGGGGATACATCCCTTGGCAAGGTTTCCTCGCATTGGAAGGTCTAAAAGCCAAGTCATATCCCTACCTCAAAATCATCATACCAGTCATATCATGCTCATGGAAATCAGTGGACACTATTGGGTACCAATGTCCCACAATGGCCCTGCTCTTGAAGTGCTTTACCAGCATACTTCTACCTGTTCCAATTCCTTTTGTTGCTGCTACTAATTCTTGCAGCCATTTCCAACCACCCCAACCGGGAATTTCCCTGCTTCCTATACCAAGCACATAATTTCCATTAGACTAAACAAAATTGAATTAAATTCAAATCATACCTCATTGATGGCTCGTCAATAAGGTACACTTGCAATTCTATTTACTTCCTGTCATAACAAGTCAAACTAGCTCTTTGACCAAATCAACATCTATAAACATATCACATCTAGTTAGATCAACCCACAACCATCATAAATCAAAATCACAAAACACATGCATAATTAATACTAAAATAAAATACAGATACTTATCTTTCCATTGATTCTTTTGCTTCTACCTTTGTTCTTTATCCTTTTTATACACACACTGAATCAGTTTCCAAACCCAGCAAGCAACCAGTTCCTTCTCTTTAAGAAACAAGGGAATCCAAAGACTAAACCGCCTCCTCCCTCAATATCAGCAACAAGGGTATCTCGAGACTAACTATCTCAACCCTCAATAGCAACAAGGGTATGCTGAGACTAAACTGTCTCAACCCTTAATAACAACAACAAGGGTCGGACAATACCATAAATGTTTCTCCCATCGCAGTATACAACATATACACATACACAGTATACAATGCAACACATACACCTACAGCTGATGTACAACACAACACATACAACTACACCTAGTGTACAACACTAAACATACACCTACACCCAGTGTATAACACCACACATACACCTACACCCAGTTTACAACACAACACATACACCTACACCCAGTGTACAACACGACACATACACCTACACCTAGTGTACAACACAATACATATACCTACTCACCGTATAATACCATAAATACACATGTTGTGACATAATGACTGCACATGTACACATCTCCACCTGCATAATGTGTACACAACACCCAATGTACACAAAACCACCTGCACAATGTGTACACAACACCACATGCACACAATGCCACATGTACACAACACCACATGTACAACATTCAAACAACACCATATGTACATAACATTGCATATACACATGCCCACGACACCATATGTACACAACACCACATATCCAACATTCTCACGGCACCATATGTATGCAACATTGCATATACAACATGTACACAACACCATATGTGCATAGCAATTCATATACAACACATACACAACACCATATGTACATAGTACCATATATGCAACATGTGCAACACTATATGTACACAGTACCGCATATGCAATAGGCACACAACACTATATATGCAATATGCACACAAGACCCTAGGTACACATTGTACAATAGATACACAACAGTAGTATTGCACATCTATAAACCACATTGTCTCTTCAAGGAAACCTTACTTTTAGTGTCTTATCCATGCTTTCCCCAGCATGTTGCGGATCATATTGCTTTCATTCTGTAGAATTTTCTTGTAGATTCAAACTACAAATTTTTATATGCTAAAAAAATTGACTTGAATATACTCTACTCATCAGTGGAAACAAAAATTGATCGATGAAATCATGAAGCATAAAAGAGAAAGAATTCAATCACACATAACACAATAGTTTTCTAGGGAAAGGCACAGATAAAAATCCCCGCTATTTGTATATTACATTAATCAGAAGATCTGGGAATAAAATATAATGCTTGTTCAACCCAAACAATCTTTGCACAAGTACAATCTATCTCACTGCTTCACAAACCAGCGCAAGTCAATACTTAGCCAAATATGTTGCCCGCCAAGCTCCTACTTCCTTTCACAATTTCCTAGGGAATTAGCCCATATTTAATTGGGAAATTCCTCATCCATAACTACACAATCCATCCATGAATTGAAGATCTGTGATGGTTTCAAAATGATTCAATGGTTCAGATTTAACTTAGTGTGTGTTTCAAAATAACAATGATTCAGTTTCAGATCAGGTGAAAAGAGGGGAGGCGGAGCGGCGATGTCGGGAGTGAAGGCGGGAAAAAATAATAGGGTTTCAGAGTTGCTGCAGAGGCAGCGATCCATGGAGGGGCGCAGAGGAGGGAGCTCCACTCCCTCCTTCAAGCAAGTCGTGAACAGCAAGGGAAAAAAACCCATGGAAAATGACAGAGGACCTTCAACGGGAAGGAATAAGAACAATGAAGAGGAACAAAATGGACAGGAATCCAAGGAGAAAAGTATTATTAAAGAGAATGAGGAAGAAGACAAGGAACAGGGAACAAAAAACAAAGCACACATGGGCCCATGTAAGCCCAAAGCTGCAGTAATTCCCAGAGTCACGTTAAATGAGCCTGCTCTGCAGGAGCACAGGGAATACATGCAAACCTATGCAATCATTTGCAAATTCATGGGTTTATGGCCCACTGAAAAAGCCTTACAAATGTGGATAAGATACCACTGGAAACCAAAAGGAAACATTGACCTACACCTAGGTTCAAAGGGATTCTTTACCATGGTTTTTGCGAATATCGAAGACAAGGATAGAGTTTTTGAAGGTGGGCCATACTTCTTTGCTGCTGCAGGTCTCTATATGTGACCTTGGATCATGAATTTTGTCCCAGAACGTGAGACCTTTACTTCAGTCCCGGTTTGGGTAAGGCTCTATTCTCTTCCGCTTGATTATTGGCAAACAGAATCATTAACAACCATAGGAAATAAGCTAGGTCGGTTTGTTAAAGCTTCTGAAGCCACTAGGAGGGGAAAGTATACTTCCTTTGCTCGGATCTGTGTGGAGATGGATCTCTCTAGAGCTCTTCCAGATGAGATAATCTTGGAAGTTCATGATGAAGAATGGGTTCAAACCATAGACTACGAACATATTCCGTTCAGATGCCGCAAATGTCATGAACATGGACACCTATTTAGGGATTTCCCTCTCACTAGAATAGAGAATAAGAGTAAAGCTAATGCTATGAAAGACTCTGAAGGCTTTCACAAAATGGAATACAAAGGAAAAGGAAACAAGAAGGGAATAAAAGCACAGAAATCTGAAGGACAACAAACCAGCCAAAACAGGTTCCGAGTCTTGGAAGTGGAAGAAGAAGATAACACAACAGACTAGACGAAAGGGGAAGAATTAATGGAAGAAAAGAAAGTAGAGGACAAGGAACAAACACCAGATAAGATTCTGCAGACAGAAACGATGGTGAGTGATGCAGAAACAGAAATGGATCAGGAGATGACCCCAAGTGAGATGGAAACGGAGGACCAAGAACTTCAGGAGATTCTTGAGAAAGAGAATCTTGACTTGGAAGATTTCTTGATTCAAGGAACTAAAGAAGGGATAGACTCTTTACCTCCAAAGGAGTTCAATAAAGTCCAGCATCTATATATATGGAAAACCCAAAACAAAGGACCGGAGAGGCAAAGGAGCAAGGAAAAGCATAGCAATGAGGGGGTAAAAACGGTAAGACCCATACTTGTATTAGCACCCAGAAACCCAGGAAAAAAAAGAGGTGGGAAAAAGTAGAACGAGTTATTAATGGAATGTGGAAATCTAATGATAGACTCAGGTAAGATGAAAGATCTAACCAGCTACTCCTTCACTAATCTTTAATAATGAAGTTTACTTTTTGGAATATCAGAGGTCTTGGTAGTAAAAGGAAACAGAGACTGATTAGTAACATAATGAAACAAATAGCTCCGGATGTGATCTTCATTCAGGAAACTAAATGTTCCATTCATAAATTAAAAGAGATTCATAGCAAGTGGCTCAATAACTATGAGTTTCTGGAAGTCAAAGCGGAGAATACAGCAGGAGGTATTCTCACTATTTGGAATCCTAAGAAATAGGAATTTTAGATGCTGAAGCATCTCAAGATTATCTCTTTGTGGTCATCCAGCCTGTCAAAGATAAGGAAACTTGCCTAATCACTAATGTGTATGGACCCCAAAGATTGGAAGGAAAACAAAAGTTTCTTGATTCTCTGGAGGAACTAAGGGATAGACATGCAGGTATGCCATGGATACTAGGAGGGGATTTTAACATGATTAAATCACTTTTAGAGAAAAAAGGTTGAACTAGAATTCAAAGTCAAGACTCTCTGAGGTTTCATTCTTTCACAGACATTATGAAGTTAGTGGACATTACAACCAGTAATGGAATTTTTACTTGGAACAACAAAAGAGGAGGAGAGTCTCAAGTGGCTTCAAAACTGGACAGATTCATGATATCTGAGGATCTTATGCTCAATAATAAGGAAATATTAGCAAGAATCCTACCCTTTGGAGGATCTGACCACTGGCTGATTTATCTAGAGGTGCAGAATATTGTTACTCCAAGAAATAGACCTTTTCGCTTTGAAAACATCTGGCTCTCTCATCTAGATTTCAATAGTAATATTGCTAAATGGTGGGCAAAATATTTGAACATCCAAGGCACCAATATGTTCCTTCTTCAAAAAAGACTAAAACACATTAAGCTTAAGCTCAAGGAATGGAACAAGAATGAACATGGAAACATTTTTGCAGCCAAAAAAGCAGTAGAAGGAAAAATGCAGGAACTCAACCAAGCCCTTATCACAGATGGCTTTGATGAAATCAGGAATGATCAGGTCACCAAATACCATCAAGAATGGGAGGAATTGTGCAAACAAGAGGAAATATTTTGGAGGCAAAAATCAAGGGTTCAATGGCTCAAAGAGGGAGAAAGAAATACTAGCTTCTTCCATAGATCCACAATGGCAAACAGAGTTCCTAACAGAATTTCATTGATCAAGGATGAGAGAGGCATTCTTCACAACTCTCATGTTGAAATTGAAAAAGCTCTGGTCAAGCATTTTCAAGGCATTGCCAAAGAAACTTTTTATAATAGAGAGAATTCCATCAAAAACTTTACAAGACACATTCCTAGGCTGGTGTCCAATGAGGACAATTTCAACCTCAACAAGCCAATGACTGAGGAGGAAGTCAGCGAGGTGCTCAAAGAGATGCAAAATGGTAAAGCACTGGGCCCAAATGGTTTCAATGTTGATTTCTTCAAAGCCTGCTAGAGCATTGTTAAAAAGGATATTTTAAATGTGGTAGAAGATTCCAGGATGAATAAAACTATTCTGAAAGCTCTGAATACTTCTTTCATTGCTCTTATCCCCAAGCAAGAGACTGCTTAGACTCTGGACAAGTTTATACCAATAGCTTTATGTAATGTGGTCTACAAGATAATATCAAAAGTGGTGGCCAATAGACTAAAACCTCTCCTTCCATCTCTGGTTTTTGTGGAACAAGCCGGTTATGTGGAAGGAAGGCAAATTCTCAACAATATCATTCAAGCTCACGAGGTGGTTCATTCTCTGACTATCAACCGAAAGGCTGGTATGATCATGCAATTGGACATTGCTAAAGCCTATGATAAACTAAGTTGGAACTATATCAAGAAAATACTTATTGCCTTTGGGTTTGATCACAACTGGGTAAGATGGATCTTGGCCCTGGTGACTTCCTCAAGTTTCTCTATTTTGGTCAATGGCTCTCCCTCTGAAACATTTCTTCCCTCTAGAGGCCTCAGATAGGGGGACCCACTCTCTCCCTTTCTCTTCATCCTTATGATGGAAGGACTAGGTCAATCTATCAATCATGCCAAAGAAGTTGGTAAGATCAAAGGTCTCCAACTTTCTGACAGGGGCCAGGCTTGGACGCATCAACAGTTTGTGGATGACACGATGCTGCAAGGAATCCCTACAGTCAAAGAAGCTCATGCATTCAAACAGATTCTAAATGAATTTTCCAAGGCTTCAGGTATGGAAGTTAATCTCACCAAATCCAAGATATTTTTCTTTAATACTAATATTTCCATTCAAAAGAACATTGCCAAAATTCTGGGCTTTCAAAGAGATTCTCTTCCCTCAAAATATTTGGGGATACCTCTTACTTCTAAGCCACTACACAAAAGCATCTGGGAGCCAATTATCAACAAACTGCAAGACAAAATCAGAAAATGGACGGTTAGATCCTTAAACCTGGCTGGCAGACTAGTGCTCACAAAGGTTGTTCTACAAGCAATCCCAATTTTTATGCTTTTTGTTCTCCCAGCTCCTAAAGGAGTTCTGCAGCTTATCAGAAACATTCAAAGAAACTTCCTCTGGGGAAAGGGGGAAGTAAAGAAAAAATGGGCCTTGGTAGCTTGGGAAAAAATCTGCAAACCCAGAAATTATGGAGGACTAGGATTAGATGATCTTGAAATTTTAAGCAAAGCTCTAGGGGCTAAATTATGGTGGCGTTGGCTAAAAGAACCAAAGGCTCAGTGGGCTACAATTTGGAAAGAAAAATATGCCAGTTCATGGCCTAGTGAGGATCATATAAGAATGGATGGTAATATCAAGGGATCACACATATGGAACAAGGCCTGGGACAATAGATGTCTAGTTCAACAGAATGGCTTCTGGGAAATTAGAGAGGGAAACTTAGCTCTGTTTTGGGAGGATAGATGGCAACAAGAACCCATTCTTTTAAAAGAAGAATTAAAGGAACTGAAGGTAGAGACAGATGCTAAAGGATTAATCAAAGTTAAGGATTTTTGGGATCGGACCAACAATGCAGGAAAGTGGAGACAATGGAGGAAATTTGATCTTAGAAATGACAACCCTTTAAAAGACAAAGTTGATGTAATAATGCAAGAGTTAGATAGAAGGAAAATTTTTGTTTCAGAAGGGAATGACCAGCTAAGATGGGGCAATAACAATGAGGGCACCTTTAATCTTAAGGAGGCAAAAAAAAATCTCCTTGGTTTGGCTTCCCAGGCTCCGAACAAAGCTTGGCAAAGACTTTGGAGACAACAAGGTTGGATGAAAATTAAACTCTTCACTTGGCTGGTGCAACACAGGAAAATTTTGACTTGGGACAATATTAGGAAAAGAGGTGTTCTGGGGCCCTCCAGGTGCCAGCTTTGTGAAATGCAAGAGGAAACAATGGAGCATATTCTCAACAACTGCTCCTTTTCCTCCAAGTTGTGGGATTCTTTTGCCTCCATATTCCAGCAGTCGGACAGAGATCTTGGAAGCATCACCAACACCCTGAACAATTGGAGAAGCAATTTCACGAATAACGAAGTTCTTAGCATTGCCTGGGCTCTAACTCCAGGCTTCATAATCTGGAACACATGGAAAGAAAGGAATAATAGGATATTCAAGGAAAAAAAAAATGCCCCTGTACCTTCATGATCAGATCCTAAAACAACTACAAGAGACTGTAAGCTCCATTGTCTGAAATCTTCCTGTGAATCCTCCCTCGGCTTCTGAGTGGAGGATTCTCTGCCAGCTTGGACTTCAAAGTTTGACTCCTTAAATCCTGTGAGGGAAGAATCTTTTCAAAGACTCAGAGCTTGAATTTTGGCAACCTCCTCCCAAAGGATTTTTGAAGTTCAACATTGACGGAGCCTCAAAGGGCAACCTGGGTTCTGCGGGTCATGGCAGAGTTTTAAGGGATGAAAAAAGAGAATATCTTGTTTATATTCCATGGCCATCTTGGAAAATCCACCAACAATATGGAAAAAATTCTGGCTATGGAACATTGCTTAGATTATTTGCTTCTAGATAATCGACACAATGTGATTGTAGAAGCGGATTCTGAGTTAATCATTAACTCAGTCAAGAAGATTAGTTGGGTACTGCTCCAGAAAAGGTCTCTAAGAACTGGAGGCTCAATCAGATCTTTCAAAGGATCCACAACCACCTTCAAGGCCTCTATACCATCACTTTTAAACATGTTCGAAGGACGACCAACAAGCTGGCGGACCTCCTGGCCAATCAAGGAGTGAATTGCGCAGAGGAAAAGTTTGCAACAAAATGGCAAGAGCTAACTCGACTGAGTCTTAAGGCGAAATGCCATGATCAAGCCAAAGAAGATTGGTTGATGTTCAGAAATAGGACCATGGAAGGTAACACTGACAACCCAGAAGCGGCATGAGCAGAGGAGTGGACTCTTTTAGTTTTACAGTGTATAGTAATCTTTGGCAGTCAATTGGTCAAAGAAGCAAGCTCATTCAAAGCCTCTGTGACTGCAAAGCGGGTGGCTTTCCTCTAAGGGTTTCAGACAGACCAGTCAAGGCCTCTTCCCACAATATCTTTGGCAATCTGATTTGTCGTGTGGATGGGAGCAGGGCACTCTTGACGCCCCCGACTTTCCAGTTTCCAGTTTACAGTTGCCAGTTTCCAGTTTCCAATTTCCAATTTCCCGTGTGGTTTTCGCAAGCCCTGCGAGTGGGAAGCGGTTTCTACTTTTTCACAGCGATCACATTCAATGATTGACGTGTGGCAGAAGGACAGTTTGAAAAACCGTCGTGATCACACGTTAAATGGCTGCATATAGGGTTCAGCGATATTCCTATCCGCCGTTGGATCTGTTGCATTAGATCTACGGTCGTTTTTCATCGGGCTTGTTCGTGGGGCCAGGGTGTTTAGGCCGGACCGTCGGGTCTTTTTAAAGTTTAGTTTATAGAATTCTGTATTGAGCACCGGTTTGGTTAACTTTTAACTGAGCCTTTTGGGTTGCTCTTTTCCTGAAAATGTAGTCCTTTGGTTTTGATTGCTTTTTCCGTACCATTGGTTGACTTCACCATGGTTTGGTGCCCATTCCGTTTGTCGGGTGTGTAACATATGTAAATCAGTTTTGAATTAATGAAAGGATCATCTCTTGCACTAGCAAAAAAAACTACACAATCCATCCATAGGCCTTCCTCTGATTACATGCATTATCAGTTTAATTTAGATGATTTTACAACTGACAATACACTGTCCCTGAACTCTAATCTCAACTGGGTGTTTCTGAGAACTAACATGCATGAGTTATTTATGAGAAAATTATCAGTTATCTGATTGATCACTACATGTGAATTAAATCCAAATTAATTCACTTGACCTCTCACTATTTCTTACTAGTTTAATTGAATTTAACTCAATTAAACTGAATTAAATAATTATAACTCAATAATAACTCAACCTAGGCCCCTAAAATAAAGGGATCACTCTACATGAATCTAGATAGACTCCCAACTCGAATTTATTGAGCCAACTAAGTCAACTTAACTTAGTTAATTGTTACAAGTTGCTATGAGAATTAGAATTACAACTTAATTCCTAAATTAATTCAAGGACAAATTAAATTAGGATTTTTCTTGTTGCATTTTTTTCAACACTCCCTCTCAACAAGAAATGGATTATCTTCTACCCCTTCTCTTCATCGAACTTCACATCTCTGCGAACCACTTTCATCTTTATTGAGAATATTTTTCGGCGGAAATCACAATATAGTACTTTTGTGACACATTTCGAACCACCGAGTGTGGTTCATTGTCAGGACCACACTCGTTGGTTCAAAACGTGTCACAAAAGTATTATAATGTGATTTCCACCGAAAAAATCTTCTCAATAAACTTGATATGGATCACAGAAGCTTAAATTCAACACTTCCACTTTTTTGGTTATAAGGTACACCCAATAGTTGTGAGGTGTATCAATGTACTCCACAAATATGCCCAACTCAGTTGTTGGCTCTAGCTTTTTCAGTGCATATTTGGTAACATGGAAATAGAGTGATGAACCAAATATCCTGAAGTATGCCACATCTAATTTCCCTGAAAAATCTTCTTCTTGTGTACTCATCCCGAGAATTCAATGAGGGCTTCTATGCTGTAAATAAACAACTGTGTTGCATGCTTCAACCCACAAGTGTAATGGTAGAACCTGATCATGCAACATCATTTGTGTTGCTCCCACAATACTTTTGTTCTTCCTTTCAACCACACCATTCTGTTGTGGGTTATAAGGTGCTACCAACTCCCATTTAATGCCTTCTGTTGCACATAATTTATTGAATTCATTCGACACATACTCTCCATCGTTATCACTTCTGAGAGATTTAACTTTCTTGCTAGTATCTTTCTTGACAAGTGCTTTAAATTCATAAAACTTAGTGAACGTCTAATCTTTCTTCTCCATGAAGAAAATCCAACACTTAATGAGAAAAATCATTAACAAATATTACATAATACCTATGCTTGGACGTGGATGTTGTTGAGAATGATCCACATGCATCTGGGTGAACTCGATCAAGGATTGCTTGTGCTTGACTATCTTTATCATGAAAGGAACCTTTGGTGTACTTCCCCAATGTACACCATTTTCATGTATCTATATGCTCTAGTGTACCCTTGGGAAGTTTTGTAGAAATGTGTTGCATGATCTTCAAATCTCGGTGGTGCAAGTGACCCAATATTTTATGCCACAATTGACCGATGTCTCATTTTTGTACCTTCTCTGCTTTAGTGCTCAAAGCAGCACAGTATTCTACATCCAATTTCTAGAGGTTCTTCACTCGAACCCTGATCTGCTTCACCTTTCATGAGGATATGTGATGAAGGAAAGCCTTTACCTTACTAAATATCACATCGTAGCCACGGTCCTCCAACATGGCAATGGAAACCAAGTTCTTCTTCAAACCCAGAACATACATGACATATTTTAATGGAGGGGAGAATCAGACTCCCTCTAAATGGTAATAGTACCGATGTCAGTCGCACTATACCTCCCATCATCTCCCATCTCGATGTGCATCTGGAGGTGCTTCTCCTCCGAGTCATTGAAGAACTCTTTATTTTCAGTCAAATGGAATGAGGCTCCACTATCTAGGTACCACACACTACCCATCACCAATGTCAGCATGCAAGCGATGAGGGTGAAATCCAATTTGAACTGTGAAGCTAGAGCTTCACCTGCCACTCCTATTGAGGGCTTCTTATCGGCCTTCTTGTGCGAAAACTTTGTGGCATAGTGTCCCGGATTGTGACAGTTAAACATGTCCTTCTTATTTCTTCCCTGACTGGAATCTAATTTGGAATGGGATGAATTCCCCTGCCCTTTCTTCACCTTTCCAGTTAAGGCACAATTCTCCTCATCATCATGCTTAGATGAGGATCCATCTCTAGTGTTCTGCCGAATCTCTTCTTGTACAAAGTATGTATGTAGTGTTCAAGAAGAAGACAAATGTAGAAGGAAAGGTGGAGAAATACAAAGCTCAGTTGGTAGCAAAAGATTATTCCCAGGTGCTGGGAATTGATTTTGGTGATATTTTTTCTCCTGTTGCCAAGGTAACTTCTATTAGATTACTTTTATCTGTTGCTGCTGCTTTTGATTTTGAGGTAGAACAGATGGATGTGAAGACAACATTTCTTCATGGGGATCTGGAAGAGGAAATATAGATGAAGCAACCTGAAGGCTTTGCGGTGAAGGGTAAGAAAGCACTGGTATGCAAGTTAAAGAAGTCTCTGTATGGGTTAAAACAGTCACCAAGGATGTGGTATCAGAAATTTGATACATTTATATGGGGACTTGGCTTCACCACAAGAAAAGCAGATCACTGTGTGTATTTTAAATTAATTGGTGACCATGTTATTTATCTGGTCTTGTATGTGGATGATATGTTGTTGGTTGGAAATGAAAAAGAAATTATCCAGGATTTGAAGACCCAATTGTCCTCCAAATTCGACATGAAAGATCTTGGTGCTGCAAACTATATTTTGGGCATGAAAATTAAAAGAGAACAGGCAAAGAGGAAGATTTGGTTAGACCAGAGGAAGTATGTCGAGACAATACTGCAAAGGTTTAATATAAAGGATAGTAAATCGGTGAAGGTTCCTATTCCTGTAGGTGTAAAGTTATCTATTGAATAGTGTCCCAAGACACAAGAAGAGGAAGAGGACATGCCCTGTGTTCCATATGCAAGTGCAGTCGATAGCCTGATGTATGCAATGGTCTGTACTAGACCAGACATTGCACATGCAGTGGGAGTATTGAGTAGGTTTATGTCAAAACCAGGTAAGGAGCACTGGACAACAGTGAAGCGAGTTTTTAGGTATTTGCGTGGCACTAGTGATTATGGTTTGTGCTACCAAGGAAGACCAGGATTGGACAGAGTGTTAGATATCCGTGGCTTTTTTGATGCATACTGGGCTAGAGATCTGGATCAGAGAAGATCTACAAGTGGGTATGTGTTTAACCTATTTGGAGGTGCAGTCAGTTGGATGAGTAAGAAACAATCTGTAGTGGCGCTATCAAATATAGAGGCAGAATACATGGCAACCACTCATGCAAGCAAGGAAGCAGTTTGGTTGCAGAGATTGTGTTCAAGTATGGGGTTAGTACAGGGAGCTATAAGGATAGACTGTGACAACCAAAGTGCAATTTTCTTGGCAAAGAACCTTGCATATCATTCAAAGACAAAGCACATTGATGTTCAGTATCACTTTGTGAGGGATATGATAGAAGACAAAAAGGTGTTTCTGGTAAAGGTGGACACTTTGAAGAACACTGCAGATGCATTGACAAAATATGTGAGCTCTGAGAAGTTCTCTTGGTGTAGAGAGACAATGGGCATTTCAGGGCTGGAAAAACGACTAAGCTCTCTTGTGGCCCCCTGTGGAAAGAAAACAACAAGTGGGAGAATGTTGGGTTGCATTATATTCTTTCCACAACTAGCCAACGTAGTTAACCAGGGGGTTAGAGGTGGGGAAGAGACCCCCCTTCGTTGCACCAATTGTGTAGCGGGGCGGGGGGGGGGGGTCACAGGGGGTTTGAGGCGTACCCATAACCCCACTTTATGGGATCTGGGGTAGCACCCCGGAAAATTTTGGTTTTGGACCCTATGTTAGGATGGGCAGACCCGCCTATGGTTTTGCGTATGATTTTCTCACATGTTTTTGGACGCGATGGTTTTTGGTCCATGGTATTGGATGCTTCAGCATGTATAAATATGTATTATAACATTGAAAGGAACATAATGAAAAATCAAGCTGGTAGTCCTGGTTTTGGAATCCAGGGGAAAATCTATGTGTATATGTGTTTTATGTGTTATGCTCTCGCATTGTTTATTTTATGTGTTTTAGAATTTGTATGCAGGTAATTTCTGTACGGGGTTAAAACCTACAAAGAAGAAGCAGGATTCTAACAGTAACAGTGACACTTTTGAGAGAGGCGTAGTCGATACTATAGGGATTGCTGCAGTTGTGAGTGTCAAGAGTTGGGAGAGTATTACGAGCAGTGATGATGATGACGAGTTACTTCCTAGTCTTGGAAGTACCTCCCTCGCTAAGAGAGAGTGTTTATTTTTTGGTAGCTTGGGAGGTACTCCAAGCCCTAGGGTTTGGGGTTTGGAGGTTTGAGCGCCATAATAGGGCATTATAGGCTTGGAACACAAGGTGTGGGCTTTACACCCAAGCATGTGGGTGTGAATCCACGAGGCCTATTAGACATATGATGGATGGAGATGATAGAGGACATTGAGAGGAATCCAACACAATGAAAATAATTGAACTCTGAGTTTTCTATGTAGAGATATGCATTTTTGAAGGTAAAGTGTGGGCTTGTAGCATGAGGTTCATGTAGGCTTGAGTTGGACAAGACACATACAGGTTGGCAAGCCCTCTTCGTGCAATTCGTTGGAGCCCTCACATTTGTGTATAAATTGAGGTGAGTTGAGAGGTTATTTCCACCATCCAAGTGCATCAAAACACATCAATACATCTATGTAGTTGGTCGTAGACAAGAGGAGGACAAGGTGTGGAAGAGAGGGACTATTTTGGGTATATTTTTCCTTCTATTGTAGGTTTGAATTATTGCAGAGAAGGCCACATTGCTTGAGGGAGAAGTTGGGTCTCTTTTATGGTAAAATATGTGTGGGCAGCCTCTATTTTGTTGAGCCGCATAATTTTTTTCACTACAAGTAGCTGAAACACTTGTTTGACTAGCCAACAAGGGAGTCGCAAGTATGTTCTGAGGATGGGAGATAGGTCGAGTGTGTAGGAGAGGGTTGTAATGCCTAAACCTAGGTTGATTTCTCCCTAGACAGGCAATGTTGAGGGGAAGGAAGAAGACAAAGGTAGGATTCAATTGTTAAGAAGGTTTTTGGAGGGAGGAAGAGGAGTTGAAGTAGATTGTTGTTATCCCTGACCAAAACCACAATCTACAACAATGAATCAGACCTAGATCAAAGGTATGTATTGATGATTTTGAGGTAATTTTAATGCTAGGAATGGAGTCCTAGTGTGGACAGTTTGTATTGGGCACCTTTGGATTGTTGGAGGGCAATGTGTAGGTGTCCAAAGTAGCCCTAGAGCAACAGACAAGAAGGAATTTGGACTGTTGCATGATTTGGTGAAGGGTTGATAGCCTATGTGGCACCTTTTTGGACTAAGGTGACCACTAGAAGAGGCATATTGGAGCTTAAGGTTTGGCCAGGCAGAGGAGAAGATTTGACAGCCCGTGTTCATCATTGGAGAAGAGAAATTTGGTGGTGATAGGTGGTAGCCCTTCGTGCTCGATGTTAGCCTTCATATAGCAACAATGGAAGGATATAGTGGGAAGAAGACCTTGATTAGATTAGGAGAAATAATGGGCAGAGGGAGTTGTTCATAAACGAAATTGTGAACAACTCAAGCAGAGTATCAATGTGTTGATGTGTAGATGGACTTATGATCAGCGTGAGAGTAGGTGGAGCCGTGTTAAGTGGCCAAATGAAATTGATTCATTGATAGAGGCAGAGTAGTGATTGTTACAGATTAGGAGAAACAAACCTATAGGACGAGATACGACATAGAGGTTGTGATTGTGCACTAGATCAACAATATTATCATTGTATATTGTATTCTTGTACCATTGGATATTTAAGGGTCATTATCCCCGGTATGGGAGACCTAGACAATCGTATTATATGTTGATAATATAATGACGTTGGGTTACATATGTTGTTGTTGTTCTTATTGTGCACGTGATTGACTTAATGCATTATATTGTTCCGTTGTGCAAAGTATAATTTCGTTGTGATTCTTGGTTTGGTAGCATAAGTAGTCTAAGATTTTATCTTAGATACCAGGATCATGGGAAAACAACAGGGAACTAGGTCCACATCACGTTGGAATGACTGCTCCCCTTCATGCTTGCCCACTGCAAGGGAACGAGTTACAAAATCATTGCGATGGGAGTTTTCCCAGTGAGAAGGGTTCCCACCCCAGAACCATGGAGGCATCAACCTAACTCTCATTGTCTACCACTTGTTTCAAAGTTTAAAAACACACAAAGGTCATGGTAATAGGTGGTGGCCCGATGACAGGGTTCCACTCTGAAACCACGACGACCAACTTGCTCCACAACAACTAACCATCTTCACAAAGGTTTTCATGGCATAAGGCTTCATGGTGGTGAGCGATAGGTAGTGACAAGGTTCCACTCTATAACCATGGCTAGATCTTCCCATTCTTCACCACTGCACCCATTCACAAGATGTTAAGTCTCACAGTGTTGGCAGTAGCTGAAGACAAGGTTCCTCAGTTGGAACCATGACCATATCAGCTTGTCATCTATGACATGCCCAAATCAAGGTAAGAAAATTGAAAAAGGGTCTAGGCGGTGGGTTGTGGTTGGTACCCCCCGCCCCATATTACTTTGTAGTCCTATCAAACCCCTAGCCCAGTGATGGATAAAGTACTGCCAAGCTAAAATATAGTTGAAGGAAAGAGGGAACAACCACTCCCGATCCAATACTTCTTTGTTAATCCGATCAAGATGTTTATGCCAACCTCTGTAGCTTTAATACAGGTTGGTTAACATAACCAAGACATTTAAATGAACTCATAAACTAATGGGTGACACACCAGACCACCCAACTTCTTAAAGAGAGTTATAATTACAAACCCGTTGATCCGTTAGCATTATTATTAGGTATAATGGAAAAATACTTTACACACAACCTAATGCCTTCATCATAATCACAACCTGAATTAGAATTATCCAAAAAGTTGTCTATTACTTAACATACATAACATCTTAATGAGTATGATCATAATAAAGGCTTATACCAGTCAAGTAGTCATCATCATTCTTGTATATTCATGAGTCCATACAAAACATGTACATTCATAAAAAATTACATTCCATAGCTCAATATAAAGATGCATTAAACTTGTTTGATTATGTTAATTTGGATGACAACTAAAGGAGGGACTTCCAATCTCCACCCAACCATAGGCCAACTACACTATAAATTTCTTGCGATTCACCACCCCTGAGGCAGATCCAAAGTTTGAGGGGATGCTTGCTGAGGGAAATCCACACCAAAGCTTGGTAGTAATTCAAGGGGTGGAATCCACTATCCAGGTGGCTTCTCAACTGCCCTCTGGTAGTAAAAGGAACATAGTGACTCATTTACTCCTATGAGCTCAATTACAGGGCTTCACCCAAGGTCTAGATGAGGTATTGCTTAGTCCAGGAGGTTGAATCCATTGTATAAGTGGTTTCACAACTGTTTTTTCATAGCAATCACCACAAAGGTTTGTAGTCCACTGTTGTGGTGGTTGAGAACTCTCCAACAAGTACCACAATAACTCATATTTCCCTATTTACGTGGTTAAAAACTATACAACAAGAACTACAGTGATCCGGTCATCCACTTAGCCTCCCACTGACCACACATGCATACACACACAATCCAGTGGCCTAAAACAGTTCATAGGGATCACACTCAAAGTCCATATGGGGCATTTCTTAATTCAAGACTAGAAATCCAATGTCCAAGTGGTTTATCAACTACCCTCTAGCAGTAGGCACTACAATGATTCAATCATCCACAAAGCCTCCCACTGACCATATGATTAGACACACAATCTAGTGGCCTCAACACAATAATGCATGGGATAACACACCAAGTATCTAAGCACTGGAACCAATCACAATTTTTAGCTATGTTCCATGCATTCCATGCCCATCCTCCCATGAATTCTCTTCTATGGTCAATGCTCTTTGTTGTTGCTTCCTCCAATGTTCTTTTTCCAATCCATTCTTCTTTATCTCTCTTTCTTTTCTCGTTGGCACCCGTCTTTCTTCTCGAGGCCCCAATTCATCGACCTCAATCCCTGAGGGGGATAGGGATGGGCACAATTCTCTCCCCATACTCCCAATCCCATTTCTTCGATTCTCGTTAGCACCAGTGGCTAGGTGGTCAGTAAGCAGTGTTGGGAATTTAATGTGGCTAGGTATGGTTATAGAAAATAAAAGTGGTTGGTATGGTTTAATCATGACACACAACTGCCCTCCCCTCAAACTATGAATCCATGTGTCCCTCCATTCAAGCCAATCATTAAATTTACATTCACTCTTCAAGTGTTCACAAAGTTTTGCTTCAGCCAATCATGGCTTTTTGACTAACATTACACTGTCATATTTACATACACGAGAGTGTAGAAAAAGGGTTGTTACAATGTGCGATATGCATTTGTCTTCACTTGTGGCTTTCTTCCCTATATGTCAATCCTCATATACACTCAAACAACCTCTATATACACCTTTAATGAATATAATTCACTTTCTTGTGCCTCCATTTCTCTTGCACTTCAATGAATTCATGAGTATGTATACCACTTTTTAGTGAAATGTGGTGATGAAAATTTGGTATTTTACATATTTTTTAAATTGAAGTTCCAAAAAATCATGTATGTCTTGTGAATTTTGATGTACATTAAAAAAAAAAATTGGTAAAGAATCATTTTATCTTTATAAAGATTTTTTTTTTCTCAAAACCTATTAATATCATTTAATATGTTAAATTTGCATTTAATTAAATACTTGTTCTTGCATATTATCTAAGAAGTTAACAAGTGACTTTTATTCCTAACACTTAATTCACTATATAACGTATAAATTAAACAAAAATATTATGCAAGCATGATATGCACAAAATGTAGTAGAACCCTCTCCTTTTTATTTTTGGAAAAATAATTTTTTCCTATTTTTCAAAGATGAAAAACTAATATTTGAATACTAATTTATACACTTTTAGGTAAAGTTGAAAACCAAAATACCCTTGGAAGAGAAAACATCCTTAAAGTGAATACATATTTTTAATTTTTTTAGTTGGGTAGCTTTTGAGATACATTTTTTCTCTATGGGCCTTCACTATTTAAGATATATATTTTTAATATCATCTAGACAAAATAAATAAATAAATATAGTATAAAACATAAAATGAGATTTAATTATATGTCTTTAGATAAAGGATTCAACGGCGAATCTATAGGCACTAAGTCAGATATGAAGGCCACTACTTTACATGGAAGAGAGGAAGGGATTTTACCTCCTGGAAGTTGTAACTCCATGAAAATGTGCAAAAGTAAGGAAGGATTATTGACATTCAAGTTTTGGATCAAAGTTTAGATCATCATCAAGGATTTTAAAATACCTCGATTGAGACTAAGGGCATAAGAGTCGGTAAATCCATGAATCTTAGTTGCACTTCCTCTCAAGTTGGATACTCGAAAATGTCCTATACAAACCCTTAATTGAGGTTTTACCTAATTATAGGCCTATCGAGAGTTTTGAACAAAAATTAACTATTTATGTTAAAAATACCTTGATCAAGGCTTTTAAATTACCTTGTTAGAGGGTTTTAAAATACCTCGATTGAGGGCTTTAAAAGCCCCTAATCAAGCTATTTTAAAACCCTCAAATGAGGTATTCTTAACATAAATAGGTCACTTTTATTTAAAATTCCCAATAAACCCTCGATTAGGTAAAACCTCATTGAGGATCTACATAGGCCATTTTCAGATCCCAACTTACCGAAATTCCAACTAATATTCATGCATTTACCCACTCATATGTCCTTAATTATTTTCTTAAACACTTTATTATACTATAATTTCATATGTAATGTGATATATCTCTCTCACTCTCACACACACACATACAAAACACTAATATATCACATTATAGACAAAAAAAGTAAAATCAAGTTATTGGCAAGTGATTGCCTAAGAGGGAAACTAGTCTCCCCACAAATTTAGAGTCTATCAACTAGATCACCATTCTATATAGTCTAGTAGACACACTTTCATGAAGAGTTGTAAAAAAAACATCTAAAGGTTACTAACATAATCCCATAAGTCGAATAATAGAAAATGAAACAATAAGCAAACCATGATCTCATTTTGGGAGGTGTTAGGGTTGTTACATCTCTTTCTCGGCCTCACTTGCCATGGTTATCTTGCCTGGGAACTGTTATGGATTTGGGGGCTGGTTTTCTCCTTCAAGAATGATGGGGTTGTCGAGGGTGCCAATTTCTTTCTCACTATGAGGCTGGGTAGTATATTCCATTGTAGCGAGAGTAACTGAGAAACCCACCCCAAAAAATCCTTTACATATTGCCTCAAACTTCCCCTCAAATATCCTAATAACATGTTGAATATCTTAATGTGCCACTTGAGTTTTCTCTAGAGCTTGAGCCATAATGGTCTTAAGGATCTAGTAAGTTTTCAACAATTTTGAAAAATTTATTGTCATTGGTTCTAGAGTGGATTAGGTCTACTACCCACTGCTAAACCATTGTTAGGAGTTTTTATTCAGTGATTCCTCCACGACTCTCCTCAACCCCCTTCTTAACTTCTCCATTACCTTATTTGGCCCCACAGAGCATCTATTATGGTAAGTTTTCTCTGCCTCCCAAGCTTCTCTTGCTGCTCTCGATGAGTGGGGGAAGGGTCCCTTAGACAAATCCTCCTCTTCCTCCTTATTTTGGGTCATTTTCCACCCTTCACCATTTTAATTCTATAAGTTGGGAAGCTACTAGTACTCATAGATTTGCTACTTGTGCCAACCCCACAACATTTTATTGATTATGTCTCGAACACACTCGAACCCACTGCGTACTACCATCTACATGACAAAGAGAAACAAGACAAATCCATACAAGGTTCTCTATGTGTAATTCCAACCTTTTTCTTGCTTTATTTCTAATACCTTTTGCGGACCCACCAAACCAGTAAATGTTCAAAGGGAACGTATACAACTACAAATAGGGACAATACAATATCACCTAGACTCCATGGAAATAACAAAAATTAGAGCAAGAAAATTTCAACATTACCTACACAACTTGTGGTAAACGGGATTGTGGCTGGGCCTTTTAAAGACCGAAGGCCCTGAAAACTCATCATCATATTGTTTGATTCCTATGTAGATCCATCATTTGTATATATATAGGTCCATGATCCATGATCTTCATTCTCTGGTGCTCATGATGTCAAGTTCCCATGCCATATTGAATTATGATGAGTTTAAACCATGGATGAGGTAACACTCCTCCTCATTTAAGCCGTAGAGAAGTCCCCTTATTGTTAATGCCCCCAATGCAGGTTTTGTGATCGAGGTAATGTCATATGGGGAGGAATACTCATGACAGAGGGAAGTAGTCTGTGTCCCCTCTTGTTATCACCCCATCTAGAAGATGTAAGAAAAAATATTAATATTCAATTTAAAAAAAATTAATATTCAAGTTTTTTTTAATTAATTCTAACTTGAATATTTAATAACATAAGTTGTATTTAATAAATATAATATAAATTAATTATTATTATTATTATTTTGTTTGCTAGTTTATGTGAGTCCTGAGATGAGCACCACTAACATATGGCTTATAGAAATAACATAAGTAGTAAGTAGTAAATATAATATAAAGTAATTATTATTATTATTATTATTATTTTGTTTGCTCATTTATGTGAGTTCTCACATGAACACCACTAACATGTGGCTTGAGTAGCCCAGACCCAGGGACATCTAAGCCATACCCGACTTGGGCCACACAAGCCCTTAGCATGGCTAGATTTTTGCTCACAGATTTTTGAACGGGTGACCTTTACACCGTGGCACTGTGGAGTGCCTTAACAAAACAACCTCTCACCGTCTGCTCTATGCCCCTCAACATAATTATTATAATTATTATTTGAAAACTTAATTTAACTGGTTTAACTATTAGTTCAAAGGATCATAAATTCCTTCTATTTGGCTAAGAGTTAGTCTTCTTACGATGGTTGTTCCCAACGTTAATTTAAAAACTAAATTATAAAAAGTTTTGGAGTAGTCAAACCATCATGTGTTTTTATCTTTCTAGTTGGAATCAAGCCATGAATATTTTCAAAAGATTGTGGATTTTTGTTGTTTAAACTGTCTTTCTAATGAATAAATGGATTCAACATCCTCAAAAACCTTGGGCTATTCACAATCTACAAATTACAGAACTTAGACTTACCATTCCAAAAATTCCCCATCAAATTTTAGACAAAATTGATCGAACAAAATGTTGGATTTTGGTGTAATGGAAAACTTCAACATGGTACCAAAGCCTTGCCCATGTTCGTTTAGATTCCCCGATTTGGGTTTGAGAGAGGTGTTAGATTTTCATGCTCACCTCATTGGGAATCGACCAGGTGGGTTAACCCCCACCTTGGGACCACTAAAAAAGGTAATGATAATGGTTTACCTCACCCTGGGACCACTAAAAAAGGTAATGATAATGATTTGGAAGTTTACGAAACCTGCCAATTTTGTTGTTATGGAAAACCTTAACACAAAATTACTTGGAAAAAATAAAAATATCTACTAATTAACATTGTTAAAAAATATATTATAAATTATAAATTTAAATATTGAAACCACTAAAAAGAGTAATGATAATGGTTTGGAAGTTTATTAAACCTGCTACTTTTAATATTATGGAAAACCTTAACACAAAATTACCTAAAAAATAAAAAATATCTACTAATTCATTAAAAAATATATTATAAATTATAAATTTAAATATATTGATATTCGTCTTAAACACCTGCTTCTAATATGCTTAAAGAATTTTACAATCCCAACAACTATACATTTTTGAAAAAGATATTGTAATCTCCAAAATAATTTTTTAATCCCAAAAATTCTGACCTTAAAAAAAATCTCACAATTCCAAAATTATTTTCTTTTTAAGTGGATAAACATTTTTTTTATTCCGAATGAATATGAACCTGATTGCATGATACTGTTTTAGTCAAATACATCGGCGAACAAAATCCACAGTAGGATATGTTCTAATATATCAATAAATTATAATATAATATACACAAGTACATGTCTGACCGAGGGTAAGGTATTATGTGACAGCGATCTTAAGAATCAAGAGCGATATGATCGTATTATGCAAGTTGGTTTTTTAAATGAATATAAATTTTAGTATAATTCAAAGATTAATAGGCGGTCAAAAATGTTTATTAGTATTGATTTTTTTTTCAAAATGTTTATTAATATTGATTTTTTTGTTAGCGGGACAGAATTATATTTTTATTATTATTATGTGTAAGTTATAAGGTATTTAAAAAAAATTGAGTAAAAAGAAAATGACAGATGATCTAAGTTTTTTAAGAGACATATTGTATAAAAGAACAGCGATTTTAAGAATCAAGAATATGATCAAATTTGTGAATTTTAACTTGATGCATAGATAAATGGATGTATGTAATTCTGACTTGACACGTGGATGATTGTGAATTCTTTGATGTATAGAAATGGATATATGTAATTCTGATATGACACGTGGATGTTTGAGAATTCTAACTTGATGTATAGATACATGTATGTATGTAATTCTGACCTGACGCGTGGATGTTTGTGAATTCTAACTTGACCCAACACGCAATCCATGCCTACGCCAAACATTACATTTAACACGTGGCACTAGAAAAAACGTAGGTCAAAGGAAAAACCAATAAAATTGCAAGAAGTAAAGTTGAGAGCCTATTTCTGGACAATATCTGACTCATGCGTTAGAGGACATTTATTGTCCCGAGGAGAAGAACACGTAGACTGCATGTAACTATAAGAAAGATAAGGTGATCCCCACTCACTAGTCTCATGTGAAACGCCCATCTGGTCACGTGGCGAGGGAAAACGGGGCTTTCAACGGGGGCTCATCGGAGAACCGTGAGCTGACAGCTCCAATAATAAAATCGCACATTTTTCGATAATAAATAAACGGGACCACGTTGCACGTGTCCTTGTCTCCTTCATTACGAGAATGTTTCCATTTCACGTGATGTAACTAAAATCTGAAAACCCCTACTCAAGTTGAAACACTTTCCACAGCCTAACTTTCCACGGCTTATTTATTGATAGCAAAATTTGGAGTTGTTTTTAGTGAGATTTTTTAGATTTTTTGGTTTTGTGTTGGAAAGATTTGAGGTGAAATTTTGATTTGTTTTATTTAAATTAGTTTTTTGATTATATATAAATTCAGTATCCGGGAAAATTTATAGGGTACTTCGATTACACAGAATTACCTATCAAACTTGTGATTTTAATAAATTTCTGTCAAATTTTAGAGAAATTTAACCAAAAAAACCCAGTATAAAAACTACAAAAAAAAAACACAAAAGATAGACAACTCCAAAAAATTTTATTTTATTTTTTCTTTAATGTCAAAAGGAGTGTCAAAATTTAGTAACACGGTACGGTGGAATTTGACGCCATTTAACGTGAGAGAGACGTCTTTGTGTTCTGCTGTTTGAAAGTTACGGACTTATTTTCGGCGATTCAAACAGTTATTTTTGTTCGGTGTTTTTTTGACCTAACGAAAATGTATTATTATTTAGTTGTCAAATTTATTTTTGTTTAATGATTATTATTGAAAATGTAAGACTTATTAAGGTCAAAAATATATATTATTATTTAATTGTTAAATTAAATTTTATTTATTAATTATTATTTGAAAATGTAAATTAATTTGTTATCGTTAAAAATATATATAATTATTACATTATTTTTTAAGTTAATTTTTTTTGTTATTTATAAAAAATTATATTAATTTAGTTATATAAATTAAATGATTAATTAATAAATATTAATACACATTAAAATACTTATTTTATAATATATTATGTATTAGCAATTTTTTTTAAAATCATATAAATTTATTAAAATTCTATATATGGGCTCAAGTGTTTCCTCCAAAGAGGTCACATGTTCAAAACCAAAGGGGGTGGAGTATGTATGCCTTAGTAGACTTAGCAGTCAAATCACTGTGCAGAGGTGGGTCCCTTGTTCCACAAACAAGGGGGCTCATACACCAATGGAATATCACTTCCCCTGTGAGTCCCTTGTCCCACAAACAAGAGGGTCTCATACACCAATGAAATACCACTTCTCGTCCACTCAAACATGCAGAGTGACCCCTAATGTGTCAGGGGAATTTAACTCCTTATCTCCCGATAACATATGTGCTTCAAATGAGTAACCCTCATTGCTTTATATATATATAGACCCACTAGGGATTTGAATATTGAATTTCATGGTTACATCATACTTCATAGCACAACAATTATCAATTGAATTGCCCCTATGAACTATAACTTTATTATATATTATTATTATTATTATTATTTATAAAAATAATTAATATATGAGTTAAACATATATACATTTTGTTGAAAATGCAACAAGAAAATCTTGATTTAATTTTCTTTGAATTAAATTAAGAGAAAAATTGTAATTCCACATCAAGACAACTTGTAAGAGTTACTAAATTAATTTCACCTTTTTTTTTAACCACATGGTGAATTGGTAACTGCCGGTCCTAATCTATGAGAACTAAATTAATTTCACTTACTTGGCACAGTTAATTCGAGTTGAGGGTCTAACTAGAATCATGTAGAGTGTCAGGTCTAACTAGAATCATGTAGAGTGTCTCCTACATTATAGGAGCCCCGATTGAGCTTATTTTGAGTTGTAATTAATTAATTCAGTTTAACTAAGTTAAAGTCAGTGAAACTACTTTCAAGTGATGGATGAACTAGTAGGAGGTCATAGAGTGAGGTGCTGCGTTATGTGTTCAATTAGTTAACTTATGGGTCACTCATAAATAACTCATGCATGTCAAATCTAAGAGTTACCTAGTTGAGATTCGCATTCAAGGGTAGTGTACTATCACTTGTATAATTATGCGAATTGTACAAATGGTGCTTGCAATCAGAGGAAGAACCTAAAGGAATTGCACAATTTAATGGAGGAAAATTCCTATTAAACTGGGACAGTGAGAGGAAGAACCTAAAGGAATTGCACAATTTAATGGAGGAAAATTCCTATTAAATTGGGACCTAGTTCTTCACTAAACACTGCAAGGAAGTAGGAGCCAAGAAGGCTAGGAAATTGGCTAGTCAAGGCTTGTCTAGGAAGCACTAAGACGGATAAAGATAATGCACAAGTTGCTCCGGCTTAAGCAAAGCATTGTAATCTTCTCATATTTTGAGGCTAATGCAACATATAGATAGCAGAACAGTGGTTTTAGTTGTGGCTTTCCTCATGAAATCATTGCGTAATGTGTTGATTGAATTCTTTCTCTCGTATGCTTCATGATTTCATGATCATTTAATTATCTCCAGTGATGAGTAGAGTAGATTCAAGTCTATTGTTTTAGTAAATTATGACTAACAGTTTGAATCTATAAGGAATTTCTACACATTTAAAAAAAATAAATTATGCAACAATATTTTTAACTATGGAAATTCAATCCCATTTTATCATGGAGATTTGATTCATCTCCACAATACTATATAGATTTTTAACTTGTAAATAGACTTTGTTACAATACCATATGCCAATACCATGGCTTACTAATACCACATGTCCAAAAAACCATACAAAAAAAACATAACTACTTTTGAAATAATCTCAACCTTTAATTAATGAAAGTTAAATCCCTATCAATTATTTAATAATTATTAATAATTAAAAAAAATTTGAAAATCCAATTTCAAAATAGACACTTATCATTTGTAAAGAGTTACACTTTCCTTATTATCAAATAAAAATAGTTTTAAATCATATTTATATTTAATATTTGTAACCAAAAAGACGTTGTAGTTGATATATTTATTATATGAATTAGTTTAATCAGTTTTACCCTTTGTTTAAAATCTGAGATAAAGTAAGTGGTCGCTAAAAAGTAAGGTATACTTTTTATTTTTATTTTTAATTTATTATAAATTTCAAAAGTATGAATATCTCATTACGGTTAACAAAACTAATAATATTTATATTTTTGGAATATGTTTATTATTATAATTTTTAGTAGTTGTAATTTAAATACATTGGCTTATTTTCTTTATGGATAGTTTTTATTTTTTGAATAAAAATAATAAACATTACGGTTAACAAAACTAATAATATTTAAATTTTTGGAATAGGTTTATTATTATAATTTGTAGTAGTTGTAATTTAAATACATTGGCTTATTTTTTTTTTTATGGATAATTTTTATTTTTTTTAATAAAAATAATAAATAAAATGTTTATATAAAGTATAATTATTTTATGTATTTAATTTTTTATATTAAAATTTAGTAATATTTTGTTTTAAATATATTTTTGAATATATAAATGAGTTTGAATCTTGAAAAAATCTAAAACATTTAAATTATATTATTTTAATAACTTAAATTTATTATTCTAACAATTTGTAATCTATAAACATTTAAGTTGCACAAATTTAATAGCTTGAATTTACCATTCATAACAATTTTTAATAAACGAAATTCATAAAAAAACATAAAAAATAAGTAATGTAAAATCTGATCAAATAAATTAAAACTTATGAATACTACATTTTTAAACAAGTAATGGTTAAGAGCATTTGTTTCCTTTTAAGAAATTACAAGTTCAAAATAAAAAAAATAGAGTATATATACACATTCATAAACTTAGCAGTCAAATCACTAAATAAAAGTGAATCCCTTATCTCATGAACAAAAAATCTCATACACCAATATAATACCTAACTTAACGTGACTTAAAATTAAATAATAATAATAATACACTACATTTTTAACTAATAATTTTTTTTACATTAATGTGCCAATCACATACAATGATAGAGCAATAAAGCCCCTTCACAGACCATTACACTCGGGCAATAAATCCAATTCATAAACTACGGATGAAAACCAATCAAGTCCCCACACTATGCTTCTGCTATTTTCCCAATAATCAAATCTCTATTGGTTGCATGTCAAATCATGCACAATCTCAGCTTACAAGCAACATCAAGGAGCCACTTAACTGGGTCTGCTGATCAGTTATTCTTCCTTGCACCACATTCCAGCGTAAAAAAATTCCAAAACTTTTCTTTTTCTCAATGCCACGCTTCTTATTTCTAACAAACCCTATTGGCTGCGCAGAAAAATCTAAATTTTCCCTGCCCAGTTATCTAGAAGAACGACATTTTGGAAACCACGAACAACTCCCTCACACAGTGCCATAATTTTAGAAGTACATTATTACTTTCCATTTGGTTCATGCTGGTCGGATTCCGACAACTACTCCACCAGAAAACTCCTTTACCTGTGTGGTGTAGACGCAACAACTATAACAACCGCAGGTATCTGAACCTAAAATTTTTTGGTTTCAATTTTGACTTATTAAATGTTAATTGCAATCAACCCATTGAAATTGGAGTCGGTTTGAAAGTAACTGTACTCTCAGATGGAGTGGGATTGAAACTAATTATAGAACCCACATCCATTTTCTTAAATTCCCACCAAATCAGACCCATGGACCACGCCCCAGCCAACAACTGCTACTTATATATTAATACAACAGAAGTGCCAAACAGAAGAAATCGCAATGACAGGTGGAGAAGAATAACATGAAATATTCCTGTCATCCACACAAAACGTGGGGCTGGCCATTATCTTGTGTGGGACGCATACATATATATTAGATAGACCTATGGGCTTCTGTTTCTGTTCTTGTTTAATCTTTTAAGCAGCCCTGTGTTTTCTACTGCTGTCGGAAACCGATCTGTCCGGATATTTACACCCACTCCCTTGCTTTTGAATGCTGATCCTGCCCATGCCGACGTTTTCTGAGGAGGTGGGCCTATCCTTTGACCTCTCACATTCTCCTACGTGGTATCCCTCATTGCTTCTTCTTCAATTCTCCACGCGTCTTCCCTAACTCCCCGCCTTCTTCATTCTTCCCAACCAGGAAAGTTCCACCATGAACGCCCTTGAGCCGAGTTTACCTCTCTGAAACCAAATACTATATATTTTTTCGCATTCAACATCCTTCTTTCAAGGCCTGATTACTTACATATGGAGCAGTATTTGTCTGTATTTTCTAAATCTGTACAAGTTTACCTTATTAATATTCGGCTGCAAATTCAGGATCCTGTGATGCAAGATCCTGATATGCTGTTTTGAAGGAGGAATTTTATTTGGGTTCGGTGATTTCTACCAGGAGCCTCAACCACCATTGAATTGTTCTGAAGAAATACATCGGAGTGTTGTTATTGGTTGCAGTTATGGAGTGTGAAGTTCCAATAGTTCCTGAGCGAATGCTAGAGAACATCCTGGCAAGTGAGGCGCTAGGAAGAGGAGGTGGGATTCGATCCAGTGCTGCAGATTGGGCGAGGGAGAGTTACCGCAACATGCCCCCCCCGATATTCTCTAACATCAGATTGCAACCCGTGACCCTTCTGCACACAAATCAACCAGGTTTGTGTCTTTGGCTCATCATTCCCATTTGTTTTCTAGACTAGCACAAACCCATCTTAAAGCAAGTCTGATACGTGCCTCCTGTTCAAGAGGCTAACCCCTGTTTAGATGGGTCTGTGGTATTGTCCATGTTCATGCAGCCAATGATTCTTCCAGATTTGTTACATATTAAGTGTTGCTTGGTCCCACACCCTGACTGAAGCTGCATATTACATTAGCGTGTTAGTATTGGTATTTTCGAATTTGAGCTTCTATATCTGCAATTAGCATGGTAGTGTTGATTTTTATTTTTATTTTGAGCTATCAAGGTCAGTGCTCAGACATAACATAACTCTATCCTTTTTAGGTACCCACGTTTTCACAATGACTCTGCAGGTCGAAACTGATTGCTTATGCATTTTCTTTCCTTATCATTTGTCTGTTTACTTTACAATTCCACTCCTACCAATAATATATGAACCCAAATGAGTTTTAAGGAATTTCCTGATAGGCCGTTTTTACAATCCTTAGAAAACCCCCAAGAAATTTTGAGATTGTCTTCATTAATTTTTTTTTGGCAGTGAAACTGATAGTAATCTTGGGTGGTTGTTGCCCCACGTACCCACAGGTTTTCAACATATTTTGGGAGGTCCACACTGACCTCTTATGAATATCGATACCTGCAGTCGATTGGTTTACCATTTCATCTATAGCCATACAATAATTCTCAAAATATGAACTCCATTTTGAAAACCTGTGAAACCATATAAGTTTCAGAAATTTTCTGACAGGCCACCCTGTTACGAATCTGAGAAAACCCATATGATTTTTTGCAGTTATTTTCATTCATTTTTCTTTGTTCAGTCAAACTGATGATAATTTTGGGTGATTTTTATCCATAGGATCTGCAAATTCAGTTATTTTTAGTGCTTCTCACGGGACCTTCATGAATGCTGGTGGGGGAGCTTTTGGAGTTTTGCCTCTCCCTAAAAATGAGGAGAATTTGTCTTCTCCAAAGAAATTGGAGAATCAAAAAAAGAGAAGGGACAGGAGTAGGGTGAGTGGATCACGTCAGAAGAAAACAAAGGCAGATTCTACTACTGATCTGGTCTTGAGCAAGGGAGATGTTGGAAATGGAAAGTTGTCTGCAAACAAATCTCATAAGCGTGCTTCCTGTGCAGGTGAGAACGCTTTCTTGTTACCTCCACTGTATTACACTTCTAGGATGAGATTGCAGCTTTTAACATTTGTAGGAAATTGCACCTTTCTTCATTTTTGTAAAGTGCATGGTATCATATATAGCCAGATGTCCTTCCTTGACACATATTTTTAGTAGCTTGCTGTTTTAGTTAAAAATGCAATGGAACCATCCTGAGATAAAAGTTTTATCTTGAATTTATGAAAAATTGCTATGTGGAATGTGTATCTTGGCAATGTTTGGCTGACTTTCCTGCATTGGAGAAGAAAATTTAATTAATTTTGGAATTTGGGTCTTAATAAAAAAATATCAGAAAGAACTGAGAAGATATCTGGCAAAAAGCAAAGCTGTCAAGGAATCAAGAAGTCAGAAGATGGTATTGAACAGAGAGGGGGATCCTTAAATGAAAATTGCTTGAAGGATTCTGCACTTCATGGGAGCTCAAATTTTGGAAGCACTGGTATTCTAGGTTAGTCCAATAGAGAGCTCAAAAAATATTTCTTAAATTGTCTAAATATTATGTTTTAGTCAACATTTCTTAACAAGAAAGATCTTCGCCTGCACATATATGATATAACTAGCTTGATCTCTTTCTGGATGGCATTGAATGTATTTTCTAATAAAATTCAGTTTTCATTATCTTGCAGATATCTATGGGTTGAAGACAATGCCGATTGATCTTTCAAACAAAATTGTAGATATATCTGTAAATGACTTACTTTCAGAAAACTTCCACCCACCTCAATCTGTCCGACTGGGCAAGGAGAGGAAGCAGAGTGGACTTGATAACTGTTTTATAAACGAAGTAGGCAAGGTACTCGAGCTCATGCCAAAGCCAAGCTATATGGAAGACAAGAAACTAAAGATGGAAAATTCATCTTATGATCCTTGGTTTTCTGCTCAACGGGAGGACACTTGTGAAATGGTTGGTGATGCTCTTTAATCATATCTATAATTAATGTTTAGGTTGAATTGTGATCTTGTATCCCCTAGCTCTTCTTATTGTACTCATTCTATGTAGATATATTTGTAGATAAAGCTTTCGTAATGACAGGAGACGCACACTTTCGAATGAGGGTTGGCTAATTGTTTTTCCTTAGTGGAATGATAGCACTGTTTTTGAATTTGATAAGCTCATTGTTTAGACATTATGTCTCATTCTATTTTCAGGTTCTTTCGGAGGATGGGAGCACCAGGAAATATACTGCGTCATCCGAAGACTCTTCTTTTCCTGTGGCCAAGTTTCCTTTATATCCGATGCAGGACTTTGTGAGTAGGTTGGGTCTTCCTGCTAATGAATGTCTGGAAAATCTTCTAGTTCAACCTCACAGAGAATTGGATACAAGAATAGATGAAAGTTCACGAGCTAATAAAACCAGTAGTATCCCCCCTCTACAATATTCTCTTTTACCCAATGGGGTATGCAGATCTTTCCCAAAACGCGATAAGGAAATCAAGAATGGAAGCCCATGGCTAAGAGGTGGAATTGCAAAGTGTGTGACTGATTCATTGGGTTTGGGTTTGGGACTGGGATTGGGATTGGATATAAAAAGTATGGCAAATGTTGAATGTAAGCAAACAATTGAAGAGCGTCAAAACAGGCAAAGGTGTGAAGAAATAGATAAAGCAGGGGTGATAGACTTGAATTTACAATCTTCCGAACAGTTGCTTGATTCATCAACTGCAGATCGTCATAATTGCTCCTTGCCTCCTGATCCAATGCAGGGATTTCCTTGCTATTCCATGAACACCATACTTACTGAGGGAAGAATGAAAGAAGAGAAAGTAGTAGAGTGTATTGAGATTGGACGCTATCTGGAAGCTAATTGCTACATATCTGAAGATGATAATGTGAGAAGGAAAAATACTTGTACCAACAAAGAAAATGAGTTAGAAAAGCCAACAGTATTACAGGGAGAAACAGTCAAAACCACGACAACTGAAATTCAGGATGTTACAAATAACAGCTGGATTGCAATTGAAACAAAGACAAACCAGGCTCTTGAAAAACTGGGACATGTTACTGGAGATGAGAAACCAGAAGATAGGGGGCAAAGGTTAAGGGACTCTGTAGAAGATGGCCGAGCACCACTGAGTTTGAGTAAACATAGTGTCCAAATGGATGAACCATGCCAACCTTTACCATCTCAATTGCACACCTCACCACTTGATTTGGATAAAAGTGTGTCTTCCACAGATGATTCTTTAGGTATTTCTTTCTTGCAAGATACTCTATTCAATCTATCATAAATATACATGAATGCAAGTATATATAATACTTATTGGAAATGAATTAGATTATATTCATTTTCATGTTCACTCTTAACATAAAGAAATCAAATGCATTGAATTTTCGCTTTAATGAACAAACTCATTTTAGATCCCTTATGCAGGTTATGTGCTTTATCTAATAGCGGTGAACATTTGGCTATTTTCCTGAAATTTTTTGTGATCTTAGCATTTACCTTGCACTTCCTTCTGTAATCAAGTTTTTCCAACAGCGCAAACCTGATTTGTTTTGTTTTGTTTGTCTTGCAGCAATTCCTAATTCTCCACGAAGTGAAGAGGCAGCTAGGATTCTAATTCATATGGCCAACTCTCAATCTTATGACAATGGGGCTTCTTTAGATCAAGAAAACTCTCCAGATCCAGATCTCCTGCAACAGGAATCTTTTAAGGGTTCACACATTGTAGAGAGGGTTGTAGATTCGCAAAATATTTCAAATGGTGGCTTCAAGTTCACTGGTGAGTGTAAATATGCAAAGACCAAAACCCCAACAAATGAGAAAAGAAAATCTCTATTGCAAGGTTCTCTTCTCGTTGGGAAACATTGGCCTCCAAGAAAGTCAATGACACCAGAAACTCAACCTAATCCATTTCCGAATGGAACTTTTGACTTGGTTTTAAGAAATCAAAACACACATGAGACAGGTAAAGATATTCAAGGACCAGATACTACAGAGGCTGAAAAGACTTCTGACTTGCTTTTTCATAGCTGGTCATCCAGGCCTTCAAAAACCATTACAGATGACACCCACATGAGAGCAAAGGGATCTACTCTATACACATCAAATCAGATTAGAGGAGACCTTCAGCGCAAATCTCTTGGTGGAGATAAAGTACATGTTTCTAGTAAAAGTAGCCAGAAGCCGAGAATTGACAATGGAAACCAAAAACTAACTCTCTTGGGAGGACAAAATCAGCAGAAGATATCAATTGTAGGACATGCCAAGTCATCAAGGCAAACGGCAGCATATACAGGTAGGAAAAGGTGAAAGGAATTCAGTTTCACATCTTTTAAAAATGCCTCTAATAGGCATTCAACCATGATTTGGGTCTACTCAGTAACTATTTTTATCTGGACCGTGATTCAGCCTTACATTCATTTAATAAGTTCTCACTTATGGCATATATTATACAAGAGGTGGAAAAGTGCTTCTCTTTTTTTAGCATGGATAGCAATAATCGATGGAACGAAATTTTGCCTGCTTTGAAAATGATTGACTAGACCCATAATTTGAGGAAACAGTAGGAAGATGAGTCAGATCAGTGTATGCACCTACATCTACTAAGTAACTATTTTTATCTGGACCGTGATTCAGCCTTACATTCATTTAGTAAGTTCACACTTATGGCATATATTATACAAGAGGTGGAAAAGTGCTTCTCTTTTTTTAGCATGGATAGCAATAATCGATGGAACGAAATTTTGCCTGCTTTGAAAATGATTGACTAGACCCATAATTTGAGGAAACAGTAGGAAGATGAGTCAGATCAGTGTATGCACCTACATTCCTATCCACCTTGCAGATTTTCTTCTTATATAACAGTCATCAGTTGCCATCCTGGAAGCAGGATTCTTTATATCTCTGCTAGTACACCCAATTGACTCCCATCTTCGAGCTAACGAGCTCAGTCAAAAGTCCTGGTTAAATTTGGATAGATTTGGTTTTGGTTGATAAATTTTCCGAACACGATTTTTTAATGAATCGATTGCCATTGAATTTTGCTAAGTCACCTAGTTGACTTTACAGTTTGGGGTTGCTACGATTTCTCAAAGCAGCATTTGACTTTTTTATTTGTCCTGGCTAAACTCAGGTAACTCTGCTTATTGCTCATCCACATTCTCTCTCTGGCTTGCAAAATGTGCATTCACAGTCTGAATTTTTTTATTTTCATAGCATATCCACTTGCATTTTGGCTCATACTAATCTGGGTGCCCAGGGAACTCTTCAAGTCACCTCAAACAATCCAACAAAGTCACTTGTTCTGATAAAGTGTTACTTTGCTACAGCTTTTAAGTGGTGTGATACTCATCTTTGCAACAAGTAGAGGAGAACGAAATCTAAGTTTCAACTTTGCTTAACATGCTTTCTTGTCAATGTCAAATGAATACAGCCAGGCATAATACTTTGTCTTGGCTACTTATTCTTTTCAGTGAGGGAGTTTTTCATCCCTGCTGAAAGATCATCATACAACATATAGGTTTATTACATTCTCCCATTGGATTGCATCTACCTTGCTACCAGGAAGAAAACTATCTGTATAGATACTTAAGCCACTGTTAGAAGGTATAGATAATAAGCATAGAGGTATATTTGGCCCCAAACTAAAAAATCTAAATGAACATGTTTTTAGATTCCTTCTTCCAATATTGCCTCCAATAAATGAAAAAATACTTCACTGCATGGACAAATGCAATCAATGCTACAGCTCATGGACCGATCAGGAGGATGAAGGAAAGCTATTTTAATTATGCTTCCACAAGGATAACTTGCTACTAACTCCTGTGATCGTGGATTATGGTACCTATGGAAGGATTTTAATTATTTAATTTTATATGAAGAAGCAAGTAATGCAAATTTACAAAGTTCATAGGTTTTAGTTTCTATCCGAAGGTTTGAATTAATAAATTTATTAAGAAAACAATTACGAAAATTGATTCAATTTATTAAAAAAAAAAAAAAAACTCTTTGAGTTTGCACAATTACAAAATTACAAAGGATTACGAAATTGGCCAAGAGAGTACATACCCAAGTTTGTTGAAAGCAAATCAAATAATTGAGTGATGTTTCTTTTTGTTTTATCATATTCTCCACCATGTAAATACAAAATTTTAAAAACTATTTTAATTTCTAATTTATTTTATAATAATTTCTTTGGTGAATCCAGATCAAGTAATATTACCATCTGTCTCCAATCAAATTATGTATGTAGGTAGGTAGTACTTTGACATGAAAAATGATTAAGGCTTTTCAAAATTTCAAGCCTTTTTAATAACCAAGGCTTTTCAAATAACCAATTATGTATCTATAGTTAAATTATGTATCTATAGTTAAGTAAGTATGGTAGGATGCTGTAATGTTTTATTACGTAGTAAAATAATAATAATAATAATAATAATATAAAATATAAGTAAAATATTTAATTTATTTTTGTTAGTTTTTTTGACTCCAAAGTTTTGAGAATATATATATATATATATATACACTAGTTTAGCTTAACTCCTGATTTATCACGCATTTAGGGAAATCAAATTTGCTGAGGGCAAATTTCTTTTAGAGTAAAAATAAATTTGACCCCTCTCCAAATATGGTAGATCCAAATTTAAAATGAATCTAGGTTATTAAAATGTGAGTAATCAAATTTAGTGAGGTGCAAATTTCTTTTAGAATAAAAATAAATTTGATCTCTCTCTAAACTTAGTAGATCCAAATTTAAAATGAATCTAGGTTATTAAAATGTCAACGTACAATTATGTAGATTGAAAGTTTATATGTTGTTGTTGTTGTTTTGCTTTTTTGTTTTTTGTTTTTTTTTTTAAATTCTTATTAATTATTAAATTTTTATATTATTTTAATATAATTATTAACTTAATAGTTGTAATTGTGTAGTTTTAGAGGTTTTGAGTATTATTGAATTTTAGTAAAATTATAATTTTAACAAAATTATATTTAGAGGTTTTGAGTATTATTGAATATGAGTTAGTAAAATTAAGATTTTAACAAAATTATAATTAAAATAAAGTTGTTGTTAAAATAAATTTTATAGAAAATAAAAATTTAATACTAACAAATTTGTGCAATAAGGTTATATATTTAGCATTATTTGTAATATGAGATGAAAATCAAAGTTAAATATATTACATTTAAATATTATATATTCATAAATAATTAATAATAACTTAAATAAATAAAAGAGAATATATTGTAAATTTATCTTTGAAATATATTTGATTTTCTTTTCTCTTTTTTTTCCTAAGTAGTTTTCGCTGTAACTTTGGAAATAGGTTGAATTGACATTAGGGTATTTAGGAATGCAAAATATGTTTTGTTTTATAGGATTTTTATATGTTGTTTATTTTATGTGACAATTTTTGTGATTAAGATAATGATAATGCCTCAGAATTAAGTTTCCTTTTTAGCGTACAAAAATTATTGATCAATACTTTACAATTCACTATTGAGATCAAATATAACTTTGTGAGTAGTGATTGATTGGTTTTCGAATGTACTAGTTTTTGTTGGGATTACTTTATTAATGATTACAATATTGATTTCTTTAACAATAGACAAGATTTTGTCGATGATAATACTTTTTTCATCTTCAATTTTATTTGTGAGGAATTTTATTTAAATTTTGTATCTTTTTATTGGTTATGATAGTGTTTTTTGTTTATAGATTGCTTTTGTTTTTTTTAATATCCTTTTCATATGATTTAACTTATTGCTTTTTGTGGTTGAACTTTTACTATAATTTCTAAGGAAAAAAGATTCATTACCTTTATTTACTAAAATTTAAATATTTTTTTAAAGAAAATGCATGTTCCAAAATAAAATATGATCATTTTGAAAAGTCATAATGAATACATCTTATGGTTTTCAATGATTTTTCATCTTTTTTATATGATTTGACTTATTGATTTATGTGATTAGACTATCACTATAATTTCTAAGGAAAAAAGATTCATTACTTTTATTAATTAAAACTTAAATATTTTTTAAAGAAAATGCATATTCCAAAGTGAAATATGATCATTTTGAAAAGTCATAATGAATACATCTTATGACTTTCGATAATGGATACATCTTATGGCTTTCGATGATGTGTTGAAATGTGACAACGAAGTACTGTAAATAATGTAATTATGGGTAAATTTGGTTGATTATTGATCAATGAGTTGTATAACGAGAATGAGTTATGTACCAAAGTAAGCCCATATTAATTGGAATTGCCCGAGAGGCTTGTAATCATGGAGAATCATTCTTGATTAATAAGTTTTCAATCTATTGCCTCGTGGAAGTTTCCTTGACACACTGTCAAGGTTTTACCATGTAATTTCTATTGTGCAAAATATGTGTGTTTCAATTTTTGTTTTATGTCTTTCTTGTTTAAGTTTTTGAATGTTTAATATCCCTGAAATCTCAACAAGTGGTATCAGAGCAAGTTGTGAGGGTTGTGGTTGTTTCTTTGTGTTGAAATAGAAAGGTTCGTGCTGCAAAGATAGAATCCAGAGCTCGGAGTCTACAGAGCAAATTGGAAGGCAAAGCACGCTGTCCATTAACAGAGTCAGTCGAAGTCTTGAGAAATAAGGTCAAAATCGCTCTAAGAAGTTTAATTTTTTTTAAGAGCCAAGCAAACTTGCCTGCCTGCTCGATGCTCGAAGAGCTACCTTGTTGTTATGTCAGGAGATTGACAGTCTGTGCAAAAAAAAAAAAATGTTGTGGAGAATCTAGGGTTTCTTCCGTCTTTATGGAGGGAGAGAGCAACGCATTGAGCCGCCTAAGCATTGAGCCGTTGTCTCAGACACTGTCGCTCTGATTGAAGAAAGCAACTACGGTTTTTTTTTGAAGTCTCTGCCGTGAGAAATTCACACAACTGCTAGTTGATAAGGAAACCCCTAGTAGCAATTCATCCTAGAGGGGTGAGAGAGGCACGAAACTGGAGGGGTGAGAAATTGTTCCATGAGAAAGGAAGTTTGGGAAGAGGAGGCCACTGCGTCTGTCGAGAAAAGAAGTCCGAATATTTTCCGTTGTGTAAAGCTTGATCAAGAAAGAGTTGTTTGGAAAAGAACCCCGCCCGCCGAAAAAGGAAGTCTAGGAGGTTGACCACCGTTTTAAAGAAGTTTGGGCATTTTTTTACAGCAAAAACAAAGATATTTTTTTTAATGCAGTAGGGAAATTTTGAACTGAAGATGAGTAGGGTTTATATTTTTGCTGGAAGTCTAAACTGAAGAGGATACAAAAACAAATTGGATAGGGTTTGAAGGTTTGAGGAAATTTTGGATTTTTATTTTTTTCATGGGCAATGGAAATCTCATATATATTTTTTTAATGGGGTAGGGTTTAAAGAATTGTATCTAGAAGCAGGAACAAAATCATAATATTTTGTTTTCTTTAAAAGAAATTGATTATTAAGAAGTAGAAATTGAAAGCAAAAAATGAAACCCTAGTTGAAAAAACCCTAGAAGGAAAATCTAGAAACATATTTTTTTAACCCTATAGGAAGAAAATGGAAAAAATGGCGAATGCAAAGTTCGAGGGGGAGAAGTTCATCAACAAGAACAATTTTTATTTATGGAAACTGAAAGTTAAGGAATTTGCTGATGTAACAAGGGTTGCACAAAGCATTAGACAGGGTGAAGAAGAAACCTACTAGCATGATATATTTGGACTGGGAGGAATTGGATGCTCGAACTTTCAGTACTATCAGGTTGAGCAAGGCAGATGAAGTTCTCTTCAATATTGTTGAAGAAACCTCAACATCAGGTTTATGGGGAAAACTGGAAACGTTGTATATGACCAAATCTTTAACAAATAGAATTTATCTAAAAAGGAAATTGTATAGTCTTCAGATGAAGGAGGGTACAAAAATTGCAGAACATTTAAATGTTTTTAATACACTTATTTGCCAATTGTCAAATATGGAAGTTAAATTTCAGGAAGAAGACAAAGCTATCACTTTGTTGTGTTCTTTGCCCAAGTCATGGGACCACTTCGTAACTTCTATCAGTTTGAGCACAACTGAGTAGTTGTGGGAGCTTTGTTAGCTGAAGAAGTAAGGAAGAAGTCCAGTATTGAAACCTCTACATCAGAAGCCATGGTAGCCAGAGGCCGGTCAAAGGAAAGAGGGGAGAAAGCAAGGAGTTCTTCCAGATCAAAATCAAAGGGAAAAAAGTGTAAAGCCAAATGCTGGTACTGCAACAAAATTGGACACCTCAAGAAAGACTATTGGAAACGAAAGGAGTTTGAAAACCCAAAGAAAGAAGCAAATCAAGTTGAGTTAGGTATGATTGATGAAGTTTTATCTACTGAATTGAGTATGGTAGATGAAGCTTTACCTGTTTGTAATGTCTCTCAGAATTATGATAATTGGTTGTTAGATTTTGGTGCTTCTCATCACATGAGTCTGCACAGAAATTGGTTCACATCATATGAAGCTGTGAATGGTAGTTCTGTGTTTATGGGTAATAATGTATCTTTTTAGACTGTTGGGATGGGAAATATCAAAATTAAAATGTATGATGATATAGTTAGAACATTATCTAATGTTCGATATGTACCTGAATTGAGAAAAAAATTGATTTCTTTAGGTTGGACTTGGAAGGTTACAAATTTACAGGTCAGAATGGAGAGCTGAAAGTTTCAAACGGTACACTGGTTGTTATGAAGGCATAAAATATCGGAAATCTTTATGGACTTAAAGGAAGTACTCAGGTCGGTGAGGCAATGACTGTATCAAAGAAGGTAGAAGAAGGTACTTGCCAATGGCATCAATCGCTGGGTCACATGAGCGAGAAGGGTCTTCAGGGACTGATGAATCACAAGTTGCTTCATGATTTGAAATTTGTGAAGTTGGATTTTTGTAAACATTGTGTATATGGTAAACAAAGTAAACAAAAATTTAAAACTGGAAGTCATAATAGTAAAGAAATTTTGGATTATATCCATTTTGATATTTGGGGACCATCTCTTACTGTATCTTATGGAGGTGCATTATACTTCATAACATTTATAGATGATTTCTCCCGGAAAGTTTGTGTTATGAAACCAGCTGACAGAAAGATAAAAAAGATAGATCATCAAAATCAGCCTCTTCGAGGAGGCAACCTCCTTTACATTACATAAATGAATAATTCTTGGATGATACAAATGACAATACCTCCTTTCTATATATGGGAGTCTAAGTGGTCCTGTTGACCCTGCCGCCTACACCTACCTACAAGTCAATGGGAAAAGCCTTCAACCCCACAAGGTGTGGTTGGTGGCAGTGAAATCAAAGAAGGGGTTGTCACACTAATCCCGAATCTCTCCATTTGAGCTATTTCCTAGGTTAGCTAAGGGGGGTGGTCCCTAATGAAAAGTTAAGTTAAAATATGTGAGTTTCTAGAAGAGTTATAGTGAAAATGGATTACTTATTTAAGATTTATAAGCAAAAAATTGATATGAGCAATAATCATCATAAGACAAGCATGAAATACATAAACAACCAGTGCCTTTCGAGTATTTGCTCTTTAAGAAATGAAATTGAATTTTGCTTAAAATGAAGTGAAATGCTTTCAAATGGAAAGCCAAAATAACCCTGAAAAGTGAAACACTAAATTGTTAGCACACGATATTATAAATGCTTTCAAGATGAATAAGTCTACAAATCAAAGAATGGAAACTATCTTACTCAAAAGGATACAAAAAGAACTCAAATGTTAGACCAAGATGACAACATGCAATTAAGTTTGCAAGAAAAAATAATAGTACTTGAAAGTGAAATCAATCATTCATGACAATAAGCAATTAAACCAAAAGATGAGTCAATTTCCAACTACAAAAAAATTAAACTTGTTGCAAAATTAAAAGAGACTACAATGCTTGCATCCAAAGTGCCTCTTGAAATAAGATTTGTATGTGAGATTTTAAACCAAAGCAAATGTGATGGAATGTTTTTCTTGGTTTATTTTATTTGATTAGTGCTAAGGCAAAGTTACAATTGAACTTTAGTCCTCAGACCTCATCCTCGCCCAAATATTTGGATCTCACAATGAGGAGTCAATAGAGGTAGAGGGTCCCTAAAATTCTATTCAACCAACACAAGTTGGAGGTAAGTTTTAGTGATGCTTGGGGCATGTGAATAAATTAACCAAACAATGTGAATTAACTTCTACTTGAAATGTACTTGCTTGACATGAAATAAAATGTTACTTTATAGAGAAAATTTGTCCAAATACTTGATGCATGTAAAATGTGCTTAATGGTGAAGCATAAGTAAACTTAGAACTATGTTCAAGCCAAATAAGATCAAGTAAAAAGTGTTTGCATGCAAAAAATCTGAACTTGTTATGGATTTAAAACACGTAGTAAGTTAAAATAAAGTGCATGTAAAATGATTATGATGCATGTTGTGTTAATTTCTCAATTAGATGATATGCATGCAAAATGAAATAAACCAACAAAGTTAGATTGCCAAGCCTCTCCAAGAGGTGGAGAGATAGAGATACCAATGGGTAAAACCCGCGCTCCCAAAATCACAAATTTTATTAGTTGTTACAAGAAGGAAAAGACAATGAAGTCTTCTCTTAAACCCAAGGAAAGTCTTAACAAGTTGGAATCCAACAATAGGTTTTTTCTTGCCGAAGATTTCTGCAGTTTGAGGCCCACAAAGGTTCAACAAAATGCAGATTTTCTGAAAAAGAAGAAGAGAAGATAAGCCTCCTCTATGGCAACGACCAAGAGAGAGCGAGAAATGGCCAAAATGAACTCGACCTTCCTCAAGAAGAACACGACCTTATCCAAGATGAAAGTAGCCTAAAGATGGAAGTAATCATTAAATCTAAGCCCCAAGGTCTTGCATACAACCTCGTAAGTAATTTTTCGATGATGAATCCCACAAGTAGCTGCAAGAGAACAAGTTAAAAAAAATCTACAGCAACAGATGTTAGCTCAAGATAACTACAAAGTATGTTACAAAAATAATTTACAAGAGGCGAGACCAAAGAGTATGAGCAAACTCTCATCTTTTACTAGCCATGACTTAATTATTTGAAATAGCAAGATATTGATAAATGAAGTACAATACGTAAAAAATATTTTTTTTTCTAAGTTTGAGATTTTGATGCAAGAAATAAAAGCTTTAAGAAACTTGAAATAATCCCTGCAAGACACAAATAAGATATAGATGAGACTTTGGAATTCAAAACATACATGGTCTCCTTGAATATTTTTCAAGAATGGGTTGATTCCTCTGAGAATTTCCCCTCACGCTTGAAAAGATTAACCAAATAATGATTCATCTACAAAAATTCACCACAAATCATTAAATCAACATGAAATTAAATAAGTGTAGTGGAAAGAATTCCTAGAGATACATCTATTATCTACTAGAAGATTTATTTTCTTAAAGCAAATAAATAATTCTTATGCTAATATAAGATAGCTGCATACTGACATAACTTGAAACAAGCATGAAAGAAATAATGACATGATGAAATAAATAGAAGCATGACAACAAGTCAAGAATTTATCATACATACAAGGAGAATAACACCATCACACTTTACCTCAAAGACTGTTGTATTATATTGCAAGTAGTGAATACAATCCCATAGTCTCCTTAAGCATAATAGCTCGTATTACATCATACAATATGAGAGCTCATGGCTCTATTATATAGAGACTTGAGAGAAAATCCCAATGAAGAATGACAATGACAAATGGAATTGGATCCAATCCCAATGTAGAAGTGATTAAACAAGTGGCATGAGGTGACAATCTCAAAGAGAAATTCGAATTTGTTGAATGGAGCTCCAATGCCAAGTGTAAAAATTGAATTCTGGCAAGTGGACATCATTTTCTTCTTCCCTTATGTGTCAAATTCAAATTTTATGATAGAGTGACAAGTGTATATGGGTGGTAACCCATGTGGAGACAATTTCCCACAAAAATCTCCACCAAATATTCTCTCAAATCCTCCCAAATGTGCATTAACTTCACAAATTTGAATTTCCAAGTAAGCAACTTTTTCCTTTAATGCCATAAATTCGATTTTATTTGAGCACATGTTCTTTCCTTGATTTTAGGAGTCCACATCACCTTGGGATTTCACTTTGACTCCCCCATAATTTTCCACCTTATTTCCACAACATTTAGCATGTATGGATATTTATTTTTCTCCATTTATTTAATTTCTGGCTTAATTAATTGCAAAATTTCCCACTAAATTTAGGAAAAATGGGTTTTGAGGGTTCAAAACACATTTTTAACCCATCAAAGTGTCATGGTAGAAAGTTGAGGGTGAGAGGTGCAAATTTCATTACTCATACTCCATACAACTTCTCTAGACATCACTTATTACATAACAAGTATAATTTTATTAGTAATTTCAACAGTGCGGAAAATCTAAAAAATTAAAAAATAACTACCTAGACCTAACCAAATTCCACACAATTTTTGTGTGATATAGTATGGTAATATACACCGATTCTAGAGACTAAGTTGTGTTAGGGGCTTAATCTTCAAACCGTCACCCCGACTTTGGGGTAAAAAATGAGTGAAAAAACCCAGAAAATTATCTGCCTCTGAAAAAGAAGTGATGATTAACCAAATAAAAAAAACACTCCAAGGTATACTCATTTGCTGATCGAGTCCCAACATCCTAGGCTTGTTAGAGACTCAAAAACTCATCATTACTAGTATCACTTATTACAATTCCCCACAGGGTGTGGAATCTGGGTACAAAAAAGAGGATGAGAAGATAGAAGTAGAGTTAAAAAACTCTATTGACTGATGATATCTGATGGTACAAGTGTCCTCTGGATCATCCTTGGACATGGAGTCCTCATAATTATCAGGTGCCACTCCAGTGGTCAACAGGTCCCAATATAATCAGAGCCTACATAACAATAATATTTTAGGGACACAACAATAACAATAGTGAGTTTCTATGGGGCACAATAATAACAACATGGGGACTACATGGGCACAACAATACCATAAGAGGGTTGCACTAATAAAAATAATGGGCTACACTAGTAGTATAGGGACCTAACACGCCCCTCTCATTCAAAAAGTGTTGTCCTCAACGCTTGAGTATTTATGGATGCTTCTGTATAAAATTCTCATCCTCCCATATGAAATCTTCAACGGGTAAGTTCTTCCACTTGATGAGATACTCTAAAATTGATCAATTTCGTAGCTATCAATTTCTTGTTTTTGTGACTGCTTCCGATTCCAATATGAATTTTCTTTCTTTGTCAAGTTTTGACAATATTGTTTGAACTAGGATCTTTTCATCTATAACCTTCTTTAAGCATGAAACATGGAAAACTGAGTGCACTTGGGAAGATGAAGGAAGCTCCAATTTGTATGCCATAGTACAAATCTTTTGTAACACCTTGTACGGACCATAATACTTTGGTGATAATTTATTATCCTTTGTAGCTTGCTTGAGGGACATTTGTTTATATGGTTGTAGTCATAGAAATACCCAGTCACCTACATCAAAACTTCTTTCACTGTGATGTTGATCTGCTGCTTGTTTCATTCTATTTCATGCCAAAATGAAGTTATCCTTTAAGAGTTTGAGAACTTGTTGTTGATGCTCGATGTGATCTTCCACTGCTTGAACCTTAGAATTTTCTTTTAAAGATGATGTGATGGACAGTGGATGATATCCATAAAGTGCCATAAATGGGGTCATTTTTGCTACAGTATGGAAGGAAGTGTTATACCACCATTCAGCTAGAGGCAACCAATCGACCCATTATATCTGTTTATCAGATACAAAGCAACAGAGATATCATTCCAAACATTTGCTCACTATCTCGGTTTTCCCATCAGATTGAGGACGATAAGATGAGCTATGAGCTAACTGAGTACCCAAATATTCCACCTCTTATACTCCAAAGAAACATTTGGATATTTTTGCATATAATTGTTTCTCCTCCAACAGTTTGAGCACGCTGTCTACATGTTGAATACGATCCTTCCAAGACTTGTTGTAGATTAGTATATCATAAAAAAATACTAACACAAATTTTCTAAGGAAAGGTTTGAAAATGGAATTCATCAAACCTTGAAATGTAGAAGGTGCATTGCTAAGGCGAAAAGGCACGACCAAAAATTCATAATGACCCTCATGAGTTCTAAATGTTGTTTTTGGAATGTCTTAAGTCTTCATTTTGATTTGATGATATCCTGAACGAAGGTCCAACTTGGTAAAGTAAACTTCTCCATGTAATTCATCCAATAATTCATCAATGACATGAATGGAAAATTTACCTTTAATAGTAAGCTTGTTGAGCTTCCTATAATCCAGACACATGTGCCATGATCCATCATTCTTGTGTACCGATACCACTGGAGCAGATAAAGAACTTTGACTAGGTTGAATTATACCAACCTCTAGCATTTCTGCAACCGTATGTTCAATTTCACACTTTTGGGCATATGGATATTTGTAAAGCTTGATTTTTGGGGGAACACTTCTTGAAATCAAGTGAATAACATGATCATGGTCACGAATAGGTGGGAGGACTTTGGGAGTCTCAAATACCTTGGAATGATTGTCCAAAACATTTTGGAGATCTAGATAAATAGGTGATTTCGATGTGGGAACCTTTAGTGAACATAATTGTGCAATTACCCCCCATTGTTCTTTCTTTAGAAGCTTTTTCATGCTGTTAGAGTTAATTATCTTTCCTAGTTTCCTTGCGATACCCCTTAATTCAACTTCTTTTCCTTCCCAAAAAATTTCCAAGAAAATTTCTTGAAAATTAAAAGCTACCGTACCGAAAGATTGTAGCCATTGGACTCCTAGTACAACATCTGCACCACCCATTGAAATGGAAAAGCATTGGACTATTCAAGACATATTCTCCCATGGATAGCTTGATATTATGGCACTTTCCAGAGCAATTTATGGTTCCTCCACTTGCAACCAATACTTGACACTCTGGTGCTGGATATAGGAAGCAATTCAATTCCTTGGCTATCTTACAATGAATAAAATTATGGGTACTACCCAAATCAATCAACACTATTACCTTTTTCTTCTTGATATGACCTTCTATCTTGAGAGTTTGAAGAGTGGTAATTCCTATCAATGTATTACAACATATGGTCAGATTCATTTCTTCTTTCTCTAGGATTGGTTCCTGGTGTATATCCTATTCTTTTGACCTTTCTTGCTCCTTTTCTTGCTCCTCTTCCCCATCTATGTCAATTAATTTCTTCTCAGCACACTTATGACCTTTAGTGTATTTTCTATCACAATTGTAAAAAAGCCCTTTTACTCTTTTTTCTTCCAATTGTTTTGGTGTCAACCTTGTAGGTGGTGAAATGCTAGGGGCAACAACAGTTCCATCTTTATAGTTATGAGTGGTAGGATTCCTTGTTGCCATAATTTTGCTTTCAATTTTTCTTGCCAACTTGTACGCCTTCTCTAATTAATCAAGTTCCCAAAGGCGAACTTCATGTTGGATGTTATCATTTAAAGTCCTTATGAAGACTTCAATCCTATGCTTCTTTGGAATATCATTTACCCTTATATTCAATTTTTGGAAGTCCTTAATGTGCCCTGCCATTGAACCCTTTTGTTTGAGATTTATCAATTGGCTAAAGAAGGTGTTTCTATTTGTATCCTTATAATGTGTTATCATTTCCTCCATAAAAATTGACCAAGTGACAAGTGGTTTACGAGAACAAAGCCTTTTATACCATAAAAATTGATTCAGTTCTAAATATAAAGATGCAATACGTGCCTTTTGTAACAATTGCACATCATGTAGATCAAAATATTTTTCCATCTGTAGTATCCATGTTATGGGATCCTTGCCATCAAACTTACTCATATCGATATTTGGAATATGGTGGGTCTTCAATCCAATGTTAGATTCTATAAAATCATGATTAACATGTATTTTTTTCTCATCATGAGTTTCCTCTACTACCTTTTCGTCCTTACGAGGCCTTTCTTGTAGCAGCTTTGTCCCACCTTCCTTCAAACCTTCCATGTATTTCTTCAAATATTCCATGTCTTTCTTCAAATTTGCTTCCATGGCACATATAAAACTATTTATCTTAGCTTCAATCACATTCGTCAAATCATTCATCCAATTTTTCTTACTAGGTGTTTCTATTTTCTTGATTCGAGTCATTATTTTTCTTGCTTTTAGCAGCCCGATCTTGAATCTGTTGTCTGAAATTTCTGCTCTCCAAGGTCTGAACTTATGACCTGCAGTAGCCCTCTACATCCTCTTTCCAATGCCACCAGTCTGATCAAAATTTGATTCTCCAAGAAAGAGTTGTGACCAATCTCCCAAGATGACCTGATTATATACTTTTTTCAGTAGAACGAACTTGTATGAAGTGCCATGTGTCAATGTTTCGACCTTCAGACTTGAAAATAATACACAAAATAGTATATTCCATCTTATTTCTGTAACTATTTACAAAATTTCGATCTGATGCTCAGAGAGAAAGTTATGATTATTTTTCCAATGTCACCTGTTTTGGATGTAATTCGGGAGCGTATAGAAACCCTAAATGTCTTGGACCGTATCTATGCAAATATAGCGAAACAAGATCTGAAATTTGGGCCCAACATTCACCAAGATTGCGGTTCAAATGGGTTTTAATTTCAGAGTCTGAACCTTCGTAGAAAAAAACTTATAGCGAAAATTCCATGATGACCTGTTTGAGATGGAATTCTGGAGCTTGCAAAAACCCTAACTTCCTCAGATCATATCTCCAAAAATATAGCGATACAAGATCTGAAATTTGGATCCGAGGTTCAGAATGATTTCAGCTAAAATGGGTTTTTTTTAGCTTCTGAAACTTCATAGAGAAAACATTATAGAAAAAATTCCATGATGACCTATTTGGAGCAGTGAAACCCTAGAATCCAAAGCTCTGATACCAAATGTTATGAAACCAGCTCATAAAAAGATAGAAAATATAGATCAACGACTTCAAAATCAACCTCTTCGAGGGGGGCAACCTCATTTAAATTACAAAAATGAATAATTCTTGGATGATACAAATGACAATACCTCATTTCTATATATAGGAGTCTAAGTGGTCCCAATATAATCAGAACCTACATAACAATAATATTGTAGGGGCACACCAATAACACTAGTGGGTTTCTATGGGGCACAATAATAACAACTTGGGGACTACATGGACACAACAATACCATAAGGGGGTTGCACTAATAACAATAAGGGGCTACACTAGTAGTATAGGGACTTAACAGTTTGGGTCTATATGTTAAAAAGGAAAGCTGATGTATTTAATGTTTTTAAACAATTTAAAACAATGGTGTAAAAGAAAACAAGCAAATCAATTAAATGTTTGAGAATTGACAATGGTGGTGAATTTACTTCTATAGAATTTGAACAATACTGTAAGGATGAAGGAATTGTTAGACATAAAACTGTTGTTTATACTCCTCAGCAAAATGGCATTGCTGAACGTATGAATTAGAATCTTATGGAAAGAGCCAAAAGCATGATCATCAATGCTAACCTGCAAAATGAGTTGTGTGCAAAATAAGTATCTACTACTTTTTTTTAGTTTACATATCACCTTCAGTTTCCATTAATTGTAAAATTCCTGAAGAATTTTGGTCAAGCCAGGCTTGTGATTATTCACATTTAAGGAAATTTTTTGGTTGTGATGCCTATGCTCTTATTCCTAAAAGTTAGCACTCAAAATTAGATCCAAAATTGAAATGTTATGTCTTTGTTGGGTATGACTATGTGGTGCAAGGATACAGGTTGTGGGATCCTTCTTCACAGAAGATAGTCATTAGTAGAGATGTAACATTTGATGAATTTTCTTTTCTAAAATCAGATGTTGAAAAAGTTGAACAAGAATAGGTATCGCCAAATCAACAAATTCAATTGGAAGCTATACCTTTCTAAGAAATTTGAAAGGAAGGAGAGACTTTTCAAGGAAAAGGTGAAGAAGATGCAAAGGAAATTGTTGAAGTTCTAGAACCAGATCAACAACTAGTCACTCTAAGAAGGTCTACAAGGGAAAGAAAAACACCCGAAAGGTATGAAGATTCCGTTTCATCTTTGACATTGATTACTGAAGATGGGGAACCTTCTTGTTATTAGGAAGCAATGGATGATGTAGATAGAAAAAAGTGGAAAAAGGCTATGGACGAAGAAATGGATTCCTTAGCCAAGAACAAAACCTGGGATCTTGTAGAACTTCTTGAAGGGAGAAGTGTTGTTAGATGCAAATGGATCTTCAAATTAAAGTGAAATTTTGATCGCAATATTGAGAGATATAAGGTGAGGTTGGTTGCAAAAGGGTATGCTCAAGTTGAAGGTATTGACTTTCATGAGATTTTTTCACCAGTCGTAAAAATTGTTTTTGTTCGTTCCGTGTTAGCACTAACTGCGTTACTTGATCTTGAGTTAGAACAGTTGGATGTTAAAACAAACTTTCTTCATGGTGATTTGAATGAAGAGATTTATATGGAAAAAGCAAAAGGTTTTGTCCAAGGCCGCAACATAAGATTAGTTTGCAAGCTCAGAAAATCATTCTATGGCCTAAGGCAGTCTCCCAGGAAATGGTACAAGAAGTTTGATTCCTTCATGGTGAGCCAGAACTTTAATAGAAGTGAGTATGATCATTGTGTATACTTTAAGAGTTTCAATGGAATATTCATTATCTTGATCTTGACAATATGCTTATTGCAAGCAAAAACATGGAAGAGATCAACAAGCTAAAGGCTCATCTCTCTAGGACGTTTGATATGAAGGATCTTGGAGTGACAAAACATATCTTGGGCATGGAGATACACATATACATGAAAAATGGAAAGCTTTGGTTATCACAACAGAAGTATGTGGAAAGAGTAATTGAAAAGTTTGGAATGAATGATGTGAAACCTGTTAATGTTCCATTAGCATCCCATTTTAAACTTTCTTTGGTTTTGAGTCCTAGAAATGATGAAGAAAAGAAGTATATGTCTCATGTACCATATACAAATGTGGTAGGAAACTTAATGTATGCGATGGTATCTACAAGGCCTGACATTTCACATGCAGTTAGAGTTATCAATAGGTTTATGGAAAATCTAGGAGAAGAACATTGGTGAGCAGTGAAATGGGTGCTTCAGTATTTGAGAGGCACAAGTGACCATTGCATCATCTTTAACGGTAGTGAAGGATCAGTCTGTAGATATGTAGATGCTAATTATGCATGTAATTTGGAAAAAAGGAGATCTACTACAGGTTGTCTTTAATGTTGCAGGTGGAGCAATTAGCTGGATGCAAAAGCTTCAAGAAACAATTGTTTTGTCCACTACCAAAGTAGAGTATATAGCTGCTTCAGATGTCAGTAAAGAAGCAATTTGGTTAAAATGTCTACTTGATGAGATTGGAAGGATGCAGGAGAAAGTGAATGTGTTCTGTGGCAGTCAAAATTCTATTCATTTGGCTACAAATCCAGCTTATCACAACAAGACCAAGCGCATTGATGTAAGGTATCATTTTGTGAGACATGTGATCGATGGCTGTAAAGTAGCTCTCAAGAAGGTCCATACATAGGAGAATCGTGCATACATATTAACAAAGCCAGTTACAGTAGAGAAGCTATGATGGTGTTTGGATTCTCTTGGCTTGCAGAAGAGATGATGAATGGGCATGGGCAAGGGATTAGCAAAATTGTTGTCAAGGTGGATATTGTTGAAATGTGACAACATAGTAATGTAAATTTTGTAATTATGGGTAAATTTGGTTTATTACCTGTCAATTAGTGGTATAACAAGAAGGAGTTATGTAACGAAGTGAGCCCATGTTAATTGGGATTGCCCGAGAGATTTGTAACCATGGAGAATCATTCTTGATTAATAAGTTTCCAATCCCTTGCCCTATGGATGTTTCCTTAACACACTGTCAAGGTTTTACCACGTAATCTCTATTGTGCAAAATATGTGTGTTTCAGTTTCTGTTTTATGCCTTTCTTGTTTAAGTTATTGAATGTTTAATATCCCTGAAATCTCAACATGATGGAACATCAATGTTGAGTTTCATTGTAAGATCATACAACATTTTCTTTTTTGAATATGAGAAAATATCTCGCATTTGTTTTTCATGTTAAAAGTAAGGTTACTCTACATTTTGATCCATGTTGAACTTATAATTATATCAACATCTTTTTCAAACATGGAGGTAGTGTTGAATTCGATTATTACTAATATAAGTCCATCTTAACCATGGGAAGGATCAAATTTCTTGATATGCAATACAAAACTAGAAAAATGTTTACACCTCAAAAGATTTAATCCCTCTAGGTACTTGATAAATATGTGGTTAAGATAAATTTTATGTATAATTTTTCATTGGTTAAATTTCATTTTTTAATGTTTAAAAGTCTCATTGGACGCTTGGATTGTGTAGACTACACAACTTAAAATTTGCAATTCCAACAAGTCTTTGTTATATTTTAGAAAAAAAATGACAAAAAAATGAAAATGGGCCAAAACCTAAAATAGTTTAGTTGCTTTATATAATATATACATATACGCATAGTTGACATTGAAATATTTTATTAAATATAGCAAAAATATTTTATTTATAAACCATATTGTCTATATTAATTTTTTTTTTTTTAACATATTTTAAATCTATATCAAAATTATTAAATATTGTATTGTGAATATTTTATTTATGACCCATATTGAATATTATTATTATTATTAATATTTTTTGAATGTCATATGTTAAATTTTCTGTTAGAAATTGAATGAATTACATATCTCCATATACTATGACAGACACACATTCAAACAATTTATTTAACTCTTATATTTCAATATTTATAAGGAAAATATGAGAATTTTATTTTTTTAATTATTTTATCTCTCTAACATTGAAATAAAATTATATTACTTAATATAGACAATAATATTTTATTTATGGCTTTTAGAGTAAAGGTGAAATATTTTTACCACATCTTGTCCATACTAGGTTGTAATATTAACAACTAAACAAATAATCACAATGAGAATGAGATTAGCGATGTTTTATAATGCTTTTAATTAAAATTAACAAAATATGTATATTGATTTTTGTTTTTATTATAGTCGATTTTTTTAGAGTATATTTTATTTTTATTTTAAAGGCGACAAGAAGCAACTCCACATTGAACACACATCACCCTCATACTGCGTTGTAAAATGCGCCTCTTGATATTTTTCTTTCATAAAATTTGTCCATTTATCATATTTGACCTAGAAACTAATAATGATTAATATATTAATCATCAACAATACTAATATGTTTTCTTTCAATATCTCTTTAATTTTTAATTGAGCAATGACATCTTTTATATAATTGTGGAAAAATCTTCCTTACATACATAAATTAATTTATTGTTTGTTTAAAAATAAAATTATTGTCATTTTCTAAAAGAAATCTAACTATTCAACATTTTTATCTTTTCTACAAAAGATGATACAATTTTTAGTGAAATCACTATTTTTCTTTGTTTGAAATGCTTTTTTGAATATATAAATAAATTCACAACTTGCAAAATTCTTGGAACACTCAATCTTAATAGAGTTAACAACTTAAATCTACCTTTCTAACAAATTTTAATAAGATTTAAGATACAAATCATAAAAAAAATATACCTAAAAAATAAAAAACATAAAATATTTTAAACCATACTCTGATATAAGTACATAAAATGTCAAACCTATGTAAAAGTTCCAGCAGAAAAAAGTTATTTTTTTTAATTATATTTTCTTTTAAACTAAAAATACTTTTAAACACATTTGAAATTCCCAAAACTTAATCTTATAATTTTATGATTGCAGTCTTCCCAAACCCTACCTAGTCTTAAACAATTGTAAACAACATATCCCTGCAAGACAACTTTAACTTCAAATATCAATGAATATTCGATATTTCAAATATTAAATCAAAACATAAACTAAAATATTTATACCAAAATATTTAACCCAAAACAAAATATTTAAAAATTTCCGAACTTTATTTTTATAATTTTAATCTCCGCAGCTCCAACTTAAGTTTAAACCTTTAAGTGGGACCTTTTAGAATAAAAAGAACATAACTTCACACATAACTTCACACATAACTTCACATGTCTTGAAACATTAAATTTAAACCACATTTCCACCTAAGACAGTTGTAACTTCGAGTATCCATGAAGGATAATAAGGAGATATCTAAAACTCACCACTTACATATGTCTCTTTATACTTTATTCGTGGTCACTGATATCATTTTTCTATGGTCATATCTTTTTGGGTATAGTATTAAGCCAACTTTAGTTAACATTATGTAGTTTTAATGTAACTTTATGTAACTTATTTTAAAAAGTGGTGAATTTTTTTAATGGGCATATTTTTTAAATTGTATTGTTTTGTAAAGTGTGGTTGCCATTACAATATCTTTCAAAATTTTGGTCTATATCTAAATTTTGAAGTTTATTTTGACTTTGTTTGTTGTCGCTTTTAATATTAAGAGTTATTAGATGTGTTTTTTCAAAGTGTATCAATTTTATTGGGAAGAAAAGTAAAGTTTTGTCTTTTAGTATGGCAAGCGTTCCACATCGCACATATGTAGTTTTGGTTTGTTTCAAGGGGTAACTTTGGTGCTAATGAGTCATTCTTATCATGTAGAAATGTGTCATACTCATTCCCAAAGTTTCAAGCACTGTTATACAAGTGTCGTCATTGCCATTGCAAAGTGTATCTTTAGTGTTGCACTTGGGGAAAGATGTTTCGATATCATCACATTGAGGGAAGTATGTTGTTCATGTGTTCTTAGTGATCAATGTTATGTCGTCAATTTTTCTAATTGTGTGATCATGCTTAAGTTTTTTCCTTGTTCACTTTGGCTTCACTGATTCCACACTTAGCCAAATTTGAAAAACTTCCTGACCTAGCAACCAGGCCTCACTCAACCTTCCTAAACTGCACACTGCTTAGTCTCAGCCCTCAAGCCCAGAACTTTCCTCTTGGATTGCGCAATGCGTAGTCCCTGCCCTCTAGAACTGCGCACTGCACAGTCTCAGTGCTCAGTCCTGACCCTTGAGCTCCAGAACTGTGCAGTCTCTGCCTTCAATCAACCTCCTCTACGCACTGCGCATCTCAAGCAATAAGCCTCAACATTGACCTCTTGAACTTCGCAACTACGCAAGACCTAGGCCTATGTCCCTCCAGAACTGCGCAGTGGGTAACCTCAAGCATCAAGCCTCAAGCCTCAAGCATGACCTCCTGAGACCCTCAACTACGCAGTTGCCTTTCCCTAGCCTGCCTGAATTGCACAATGCATAGTCTCAAGGCTCAATCTTGACCCTGACATCCTGAGCTACACAACTACGCAATACTTGAGCCAATCCTTCAGTCTGATACCTGGTTCTAGCTAAGCTAATGACTGTCATGAATTATGTTAGATTAGGGGTTTATCGGACTGATGTTGTCTTGTCATGAGTGGATTTTAGTTGTAGGTATAATATCATCTCATGATAAGATGATGATGAAGGAGATGAAGAAGGAAACCCTGTTAGAAGACACCTTTGTAGCTACAAAGACAAATTGATCAATCAAGTCAAGACAAAGGGACACCATATTGCAACAACAACTGGAGATCAAGATCACATTGAAGACTCCCTATTTTCAACCCCGATGAAGGAGGAAAGAGAAGAACATGCACCATTTTCAAGAAGACTCAAAGATAGTAGCAATAAGAATGTCTTGACATTGCCATGTTATCATGTAGTCCATGTCATCAACGTCTTGTCATATCTTGTCAAAGTGTCATTTCATCATTGGCTACATCATTTGTGGATTATGTAGTTTTAATGTATATGAAATGTAATGTAAAGTGGAAGTCTAAGAGCCATGTATAGAATGTGGAAAGTCATGAAGGAGTCGAAAGGTCATAGAGAAGTCAAACAATCATGAGGGTAATCCAAGAGTCACAACGGAGGTGAAGGAGCACCCCATTTGTAATATATACACCCTCATAGCTCATGTAAAGAACTTTTCACCTTGGTTACTCCTACTAGGCATTAGAGATGAAAATAATTCTTTGGAGGAGCAAGTGGTTTCTCTAATGCTCAACTATTGGAACTAGTGGTCTTCACTGTACGGATGTATCTTGGAACTTTTGCTTAATTTTGAAGCTCGTTGAGCCAACACACTTTCATGCATATATCGTCAATATTGTAAGACTATTCTTGGAATGTTTGCGATGTATGTTGTTTTCACCTGTACTAAGGAAATTGAACCATTTCGGTGGCTTTGGTACTTATATTGTTGAAGGTGTATTGTATGTGTTTTAACAATCGTTGCTTCCATGTGGACTATTTCATTGGTTGATCAACGATTCATTCATATGTATATGCTCGTGTGTCTTTACTAGATTAGTAATATTACTCTTCTTTTAAAGTCTCATTTTTCTCTCCCTTTCGATAGAAGAACCTTGATACATTATGAAAATGAACATTCCACAAGGTATTCCCACTTGTTCACCTGAAAGTACATGTGCATTATTGTCTTCTGCTGACCATTGTAGCCAAGGAAAATCTCTAAGAACATATGGCAATCGAGCCTTATTTCCAGAAGGGTTCCCACACCAAACGGTGTGAATTTTGATTGAGACTTTTCATCGGGGAGACCCTCTTGGTTGATGAATTTCCAACACCGTCAACAAATGGTGCTAGAAGGAGGGCCATATGACAAGCTGTGCCCATTGAGTTTGTTTTGAATCTCTTATCTTAAATGGCTCATCCCAAAATCATAATCCCATAATGTTTCTCTAACCTATCCCCTCGTAAAATTTTCATTTTTGCAGATCAACTTGATGACTTGTCCCAATTTAATTTTGATAGTTAGGGTGGTACATCCATTACTGAGCATGCATCTATTTTTCTTAATTTTTTCGAACACTATGAAATTGAATATGAATATTTGGCTTGTATTCTTTTTTGCCTCACACTTGAAGGTCGATTTAACCGATGGTGTCATACCCTACCATTTCCTTCCATTCATTCTTTTGAACACCTCATCAAGGAACTTCACTTAGGATTTGATAGGTATGATTATTGGGATGTCCTTAAAAGATTAATCAACTAAGAATGAAGCCTAATGAATCAATTTAGGATTTCGCTAATCGATTTATTCACCTACGTTATGAATTTCTTGAAAAAGATATGGAATGGGATTTCTTTAAACATAAGTTCAAGCATTTGGTTCACATCTCTTTTCATGGTGAATCTGAAACCCCTGATATTTCTGCTTCCCCAACTTTTGTAAATCATGAGACACCTATAATTTTAGAGGATGAACCTACTATCCCTTTTTGATCTTTCTCCTCCTTCTTTTTCAATTCCGATGTGGGTGCCTCCCTGAGGTGATGTTGAAGTTAGGAAACTTGAAAATCAAATGGTTGACCTGTCTCTTCAATCTTCATCCATTTCTCATGATCCAGATTTGATGGAGGAAACCTTGGAATGGTTCATGGAGCCTAGGGTGAAGGATAATAATTCCATTACTCAATATGATACTAGTATTCTTGACATCAATCTTGAATCTGGTTCCACTAAAAGTATTAGTTCTTCAAGTGACATATGCCATCTTCTATCACCTATATTCCATGACTCTTTGTACCATGATCCACTTGATCAATATGCTCCACCAAATAGCTTTCCACACTCTCTTGATTTTCAAGTTGTTGGTTAAAATTTCTATCAAGTGCAAGGTGGTAATATTACATAGGTAGAGGAGAATAAAAGTGATAATTCTTTCGATCTTTCTTCTCTTTTCAAAGTCCCCCATGTCAAGATGATGCTCTTCTATTCTTGGCTGATTCTGAACATACTAATCTCGGTAGTCAATAGAATGAAGTTGATTTTCTTAATCAACCTATAGTCTTGGGCCATTGTTCTAATATTCATGACTTTATTGACGTAAGCAATGAAGAATGCCCAAGTGCACCAGTTGATCTTTTGGTTTCCCGAGAATATTTTGATTTGAAAGAATTAGATCTGGAATCTAATCTAGCCAAAGAAGATGTTCTTTTCAAAACTTTCTCTTCATCTCACTATCCCTTGTGCTCTACTCTTTGTGATGCATCTACTTGTGATAAAGATACTCCATGCCCTTCAAGTTCTTCATCTGATGAGTTAACTTCTCGATTGACACAAGGAAGTGAGGTTAGCCACAATGAAAAAAGAAAGAATTAAATCATTGAGTATCCACTCTACTCCTTGTCATTTTTAGTTTTGCATGAGGACAATTCTTCAAATCAGATTGCTCATGAAATTTCTTCAATTCATACATCTCCAAATTTGTGATTAAAAGAATACTTGGACTTGAGTAATATAGCTGTTGAGTTGTAAAATCTAGTCAAATCAGTAATATATTTTGTTGTCATTCGATTAGTAGTGGTCGTATTGAAATTATTGTTAGAAGCTATCTAAAAACCATGCATTATCTAATTTTATCTTCAAAATGTGGTTTTACAATCCTTGAAATTTCCAGGACTTGTTAGGAAGTCAAGGCACTTCAACTTCCATTGATGGTTATGTCAGGATCTCGCAACTCTGGTAAGATCCCTGAACTAAGTCAGATATGGTTTTTCTCACAAAATTATTTTCTTTGCATGGTTTCATTGGATGTAAATTCCTTCTTGAAAGATGTTTGGTATTTTGGATGTAGTATTTCGAACTTTCAATATCCAATTTATGGTCAGATTGAAGATTATATTCTAGTTTATTCATGTCCATGTAAGGCTCTTGTACTTAACTCGGGTTTGGAGTGTGTATCTCTCATAGAAGCATGGAACTACGAAGTTGATCATTTCAAAGACTATCTTTAGTTGAAGGAATCATGTCTATCAAATGCATTTCAAAATAGTCAGCTCCTGGTTTTTCTTGTGAATGTTATATGGCTAATCTTTTTCTTCATCGCACCTGAAATCCTCTTGAGTGCTAGTGAATGCATGAGTTATTTGGCGAATCAAATTCTTCTTCACTCATTGTATCTTGACTGGTTTCATGTGTTTGCTATATTGGCATTCCTTTTCACTTCTTTTGATGATTATGATGCTAGTGCAGTGTGTAACTAGTTACAAGAAAATGGTTTATTACATTCATCACGTGAGGAAGATGATTATATTATTCAAAGAATTTGCAAAACTGTTTAGACAGACCTATCCTTATTGTCTTATTATCGAGAATCTTATGCTTTGACCTGCCCTTCTGATCATAATTCTGTTCTTGATGACTGTCAATCAACTTATCATTTTCTTACCAACCTATCTGATGACAATTGTTCTATATCCTTTAATCTCTATGGTTTATCATATTACTATTAAGATACTTGTCAAGCGGTTGAAGCACTTCATCTCTCACTAATGGTTATGTCAGGCCCTCACTATCTTGACAAGCCCTTTGAACATGATCAAATTCATTTTCCCTCACAAGATTCTCATCCCGATCTCATAACTTTAATGAAAATTCATCTTTTCAAGGAACTCAATGTTTACAAGAGGATTGTCTTGAATTTCATGGTCCAATCGTTGAATGGTTGGAGCAAACTTACCTAGAAAGCTTCACTGCAAATAACAAGTTTCGATCTTTTCTCATGCTTGAAGAGGTGGGAAGTACAGATGAAGATATATTCGTAAGAAGCTTTCGAGGTTTGTTTAATTATGGTTTTCATAAAAAAGGTAAGAATGCAAGATGGTTAGAAGTAGTGGCTACTGCATATCTTTCTGCTAAGAAGAAAGACCTTCAATTTGTTGTGCAAGTTATTCAAGCACTTATCTTTTCTATTGCACATTGTCTTATATCTATTTTAATCACTTGTATATTTGTGTATGTAGGTTGGGAGCAGATATAGTGACTACACTGGAAATTTCATTATACTTGACCCTGACCTTCTAGCTGGTTAGGTTAGGAGTAGGTCTAGTTGCATACTAGTTTCCCTTGCACATTCATCCTACACTCACTTTCTGTAGTCTTTCTTGTGTTTTCTAACTTTTGTCTCGTATTCTGTTTTCGGTTTTGCATTTGCTTTGTCCTTTTGATTTTGTTTCCTTGTTTTGTCTTATCTCTTCTTTTGTGGTTTTTTTAATAATACTTTGCCTGAAGGATGTTCCCTTTCGCTCGAAAGACAATGTGGCAAAATTTGAAAAGGGCGATTGTGACAATAAATGATGCTTGGCTTATCTGTTATCCTCTTCTCTATCTCAGGCTTATATCTTTTGGTCATTGAAGTTTTAATGGAAAATACGATCCTTGCATAAGGAAATATTTGTGTCGAACCATGATATTCGTGTCTATTCTAGAAACCTCATGCCAAAATTCATTATTTTTTTTTTTATGTTTCGGTGTTTTCCAAATTTATCCGATCAAGTAGAGAAGGAAAAGGGGAAAATATTAATGAGAAAACTTATATAAGAGGTTTTATATATGATTCTTTGAAGGAACAACCTCTTCTCTCAATAAGTCGAGATCCCTCTTCCACCCCATGAAATAAATAAGTGTCGCTACATAGTCCTATTAAAATAAATAAATAAAGGGCGAAATAAGAGAAAGGATTCCTATGCAGGGAGGTGAAGCAAGTAAATTTGCCAGGGTACTATCCAAGATTTCTGGAAGTGAAGCAATGCTTGTGTTCCTAAAGTGACTTTGCCAAGGTATTGTCTAGGCCTGATGGCAATGAAGCAACACCAGAGATGAAAAACTATACTCTGAATATATTAAGTTCATGAATAACATTACCCTTATCCTAAATCAAAACATTGTGATATGGATGAATTTATGATTGTGTTCAACCAAGAAAGGATGAAGGGGACTATGTTTATACATGGGGTAAGTGGGGTAGCCAAAGTAATCTGCATTATGAATCAATACTCCCTGAGGAACTAGACCCTGCACAAAATATTTGACCAAGGAAGAGAAGTTGGAATTCAACCATTGTGTCACTATGTGTTGTCGCCATTACAAATCCCTCCAAAATTTTGGCATACTACCAAATTTCAGAGCCTACTTTGACTTTTCTTACTATCATTTCTAGTATTATGAGTCATTACATGTTTTTTCTTTAAGTGCTTGAGTCCCATTTGGAAGAAAAGAAAATTGTCATATTTTAGCATGGTAAGTGTCGCACATCCCACATATGTAGTTTTGGTTTGTTTAGAGGGGAAAAATTGGTGCTAATGAGTCATTCTTATCATGTAGACATGTATCACACTCATTCCCAAAGTTTCAAGTGCTATCACACAAGTGTTGTCACTGCCATCACAAAGTGTACCATTAGTGTCGCACTTGGGGAAAGTTGTCGCAATGTCATCGCATTGAGGGAAGTATTTTTTTCATATGTTATGAGTGATAAATGTTATGTTGTAAAGTGTTCTAAGTGTGTGATCATGCTCAAGTTTTTTCCTTGTTCATTTTGGCCTCACTGATCCCACACTTAGCAAAATCTTGAAAACTTCCCAACCGAGCAACCTGGCCTCACTCAACCTTATTCAACTGTGCACTATGTAGTCTTAGCTCTCAAGCCCAGACCTTTCCTCTTGGAACTACACAATGCGCAGTCCCTACCCTCCAAAATTGTGTATTGCGTAGTCTCAATGCTCAGTCTCGACCCTTGAGCTTCAGAATTGCACAATATCTACCTTTAGTCAACCTCCTCTTCGCACTGCACAGTCTCAAGTAACAAGCCTCAACCTTGACCTCTTGAACTACGCAATTGCGCAAGCCCTAGGTCTCTGTCCCTCTGGAACTGCACAGTGGGAAACCTCAAGACTTAAGCCTCAAGCTTGACCCCTTGAGCCCCTCAATTGCAAAGTTTCCTTTACCTAACCTTCTTGACCTGCACACTACACAGTCTCAAGGTTTAGTTCTGGCCCCTAACATTTGAGATGCACAACTGTGAAATCCTTGAGCTAGTCCTTAAGTATGATACCTGATTCCAACTCAGTCAATGGTTGTCATGAAGTATGTTAAACTAAGGGTTTATCGGATTGAAGTCATCTTGTCATGAGTGGATTTTAGTTGCACATATTATATCATCTCATGATAGGATGATGATGAAGGAGAAGAAAAAGGAAACCTTGTAGAAGATACCTTTTTAGATGCAAAGAAAAAATGATCAATCAATTCAAGACAAAGGGACACCAAATTGTAATAGAAGCTGGAGATCAATATCACATTGAAGACTCCCTATTTTCAAGCCTGATGAAGGAGGAAAGAGAATTACATGCACCATCTTTCAAGAAGACTCAAAGATAACAAAAATAAGAATGGATTAACATTACCATGCCATCATGCAATCCATGTCATTAATGTCTTGTCATATCTTGTCAAAATGTCATGTCATCATTGGCCACATCATTTGTGGATTATGTAATTTTAATGTATATGAAATGTAATTTAAAGTGGAAGTCCAAGAGACATGTATAGAATGTGGAAACTCATGAAAGAGTCAAAAGGTCATAGAGAAGTCAAAACATCATGAGGGTAGTCCAATAGTCACAAGAAAGTTCAAGGAGCACCCCATTTGTTATATATACATGCTCATAGCTCATGTAAAGTAATTTTCACCTTGGCTCCTCCTACCAAAAATTAGAGAGGAAAATAGTTCTTTGGAGGAGAAATTGGTTATTGTAACACTCCACTATTGGAGCTAGTGGTGTTCACTGTACTGATGTATCTTGGAATTTTTTCTTAATTTCAAAGTTTGCTGAGTCAACACACTTTCATGTGTATGTCGTAAATATAGTAAGACCATTCTTTGAATGTTTTCGATGTATTTTGTTTTCACCTGTACTAAGGAAATTTAAATACTTCTGTGGCTTTTGTACTTATCTTGTTGAAGGTGCTTTGTATGCATTTTAACAATCGTTGATTGTGTTTGGACTATTTCACTGGTTGATCAACAATTCATTCATATTTATATGCTCATGTGTATTTACTAGATTAATACTATTACTCTTTTTTTTAAAGGCTCAATTTTCTCTCCCTTTCTATAGAAGGACCTTGATGCATTCTGCGGTTGAACATTCCACAAGGTATTCCCACTTGTTCACCCGAAAGTACATGTGCATTACTCTATTGTGCTAACCATTGTAGCCAAGGAAAATCTCTAAGAACATATGGAAGCCATGCCTTATTTATGGAAGGTGTTAAGAAATTTACAGCATGACATAAATAATTACTGAGAGGAATAAATATAAGAAAATAACCAGCAACAACCATAAACACATAAACACACATGTTTATCCAGGAAAACCCCAAATCCAGGGAAAAACCCAACCTAATAAGATCTTATTAGCATTGGCCAAAACCTTGGCCAATCCGATCAAGTGAGCCTTCATAGCTCACCTCCAGATCTTGCATTACAATGAAGTCCTTCCAGCCTTTTATAAGCTCCATTACATATAATACCACGAGCAGAATACCATGGGTGCACAATACCATGTGCCCCAAAACCATCACTGTTTAACCTGGTCAACTTTGACTCTATTTGAGTCAAGTTTACCTAACAATTCCCCCCTTAAACTTGACTTGGGGTTCCTTGAATAACTCCAACCAAACCTGCTAAGTGAGACAATCTTGATCACTCTAGCTCTTACCCCCCTCAGAGTTTTTACCCGAGGTATTGTTAACCCGACATCCCCATATCACCTAGGTCTAACCCAAACTTTACCGGTGATTACCCAGGGGTACACATGCCTTACCGGTCTTATAGTAGTATGCCCATTTACATACAATAATTTTGACTTTATTAATTTTTTTGTTTGTTTATTGCTGCTGCAATTTTGACCCATCCTCTCTCAATTGCGGGCATCCTTGTTTCATTTCTTTGCTGCCTTCTTGCCAAGTTTAACTGTCTTTAATTCAGGTGACATGTGTACATGGTACGAAATATTATATTGCACTTAAACTGCCAATGCCTTTTCTGGAGGAAAAACCACTTCACTGACGAGGAATACGCAGATCTCTTTCACTTGGTTGTTTTCTTGACCTACAAAGACGGACATGTCCAGAACCCAACGAGTGGTATCAATCTAAATGAAATTGGAAGCGTCCATGGCTTGGCTTAAGGAACTCGTAGTCGCCGGTGAAAAAGGGACTACAAACATCATTTAATAGGGAATTGAGATTCGTGTGGTGAGACAGTGGCTCCCAGCGCTGCCTCTCATCAATTTCTGGTGCATTGCTCTCTTTTGCCATGTGCATTAACATTGAATACATCCCCGGGGAGTCGAACCCTGCTATTACATTTCAACTCCTCCGATTCTCCTTCGCCCCTGATCACCAACACACCGTCCTCGATGTGTATTTTGACATCTTCTTTACCCAATCCCGACATTTAGATATTCACCAAGATTTTCATCTGGATCACTTCTCCATTTCGAACTTGGATATTTTCCTTCTAGCAGCGAGCGATCCCAGATCCACTCATCCAATTTGCTGCTGGATGAGCATCATGACTACTCTTCAACATTTTTTCTCAGCATCATTGTTAAACACTCCTTTGGCATGCTTTACGTGCAGAGGTTTACGAGGAGTCAACCAAGCTTATCAAGGCCTCCGCCAGATCTAATCCAGAGATCCACATTAGATCTAACCAGATCCGACTTCTTTTCATACGCATAATAGATCCATTCTCTTCTCACGCAAATTTATCTATCCACCAGGTCTTCGACCAACATCGTTGATCCAGATCTATGCCAAATCTGAATTTAATTCTCTTTAACTATTTTCAACAGTGATCTCACGAGCAATAACAACAAACTTTTGCGTTAATCCTTTTATCCATTGGGCTAAAAATAAATCCTTCACTGAAAGCGTACTTTAGAAGCCCAAACCCTGAACCATGGCTCTGATACCAATTGTTAAGAAATTTACAGCATAACATAAATAATTACTGAGAGGAATAAAGATAAGGAAATAACCAAAACAACCATAAACACATAAACACACATGTTTATCTAGGAAAACCCCAAATCCGGGGAAAAACTCAATCTCATAAGATCTTATTAGCATTGGCCAAAACCCTGGCCAATCTGACCAAGTGAGCTTTCACCACTCACCTCTAGGTCTTGCATTACAATGAAGTCCTTCCAGCGTTTTATAAGCTCCATTACATATAATACCACGAGCAGAATACCATGGGTGCACAATATCATGTGCCCCAAAACCATCACTGTTTAACTTGGTCAACTTTGAATCTATCCTGAGTCAAGTTTACCTAACAGAAGGGCCCCCACACCAAATGGTGCAAAGTTTGATTGGGAATTTTGATTGGGGAGACCCTCTTGGTTGACAGTTTTCCAACACTGCCAACATTTGTATTATATTGGTTATTCAAAATGGTTTGGAAAATCTTATTTTTATCCAAATTTGATAAAGGATTTTTTATTTATTTATTTATTTATTTATTTTTTATTTTATAGAGGATATAGTTCTAGGTTTTTTCAAGATTTTTCAAGGTTTTGGGTCACTTCAAAAAACCTCAAAATCCTCAAGGTGTGAAGAAACTATGTACTTGAAACTTTGGTCTATGGAACTTTTCCAATCATCTTAATACCAATTTTCCCCCAAGAAATTGGTTAGAAAATAGGTGGTTTTGAATAATTTTTTATCCTATGTCCTTATGGATTGGAAAGATCCAATAGAGAACCAATTATCATAACTTGCAATGGTTAGTATTTTTTTTTTCTAGTTAAGGCTAACCTAAGTACCCACGAGGATTTGAACCGGTGACCTATCGCAAGGAGTGCCTTAACAGCGCACCCATTCACCGTCAATCCAAAGCCCCATGGGCAGAAATGGTTAGTATTAATAGCATGCACACATTTTATTGGCGACTATCAATGGGCTTACCTATTGGAATGTTGGCCTTTACAAGGAAAAGAGGATATGACTACAATTGTACAAACTATTTTTTTATTTTTATTTTTTGCTAGGTTGTGGCCATGTTATATGGAAAACATGTTTTAATAAATCTTGAGACTTGATATTCTTCTGGGGAACAATGGTTTATTTATCCATGATATATATGGTTTTTTCACTTATTATCAAATTGTTTTAACGAGTAGGTTTCAGAAATAACATTGTTTAGTATGTGCTAGCATGATGTGCTAATTCAATATGTTTCTTAATAGACCTTGATTGTTCTGATAATGGTTATTAGAAAGCATGATCTTGTTCTAGCTATTGTATGGGTTTTTGGATTCAATCATGGCTATTGTGGCATTATCAATACCTTTTAATAATTCTATTTTCTAGAACTCTATTAATATTTCTTCCATATGGATAAATTCTTAATTGTAGTGATTTGATTAGTAATTCAATCTAGAAAACTATTTTTTACTTATCTGGTACCTACTTATGCATGACTGAAGTCTTATAAACATTTTCTACTGCATTTATTATTTTAATATTTGTTTCTTCGATAGGAATTGTTGAAAAATGTAGCAAGAAAGTCTCAATTTAACTTTGCCTTGGTCAAATTGAGAAAAATTGGATTTCCACATTAGTAGAAAACTTGGATGGAGTTAACTTGTGCAACATGGCTCTTGTCACTCAGTTAGCTTAGTAAATTCGAGTTAGAGGACTTGGACTTAATTTAATTATGAGTGACTGCTAATTTGTAGCAATCAAGGTCAGTTATTTCAAGTTGTTTTAAGTTAAACTAGTTCTAACTATTAGTGGAAGTAGTTGAAGGTCAGTTGTGAAGCGGGACAACAATGTAACTCATTAATCATCCAATTAATTGATAAATCAACCCAAAATAGCTAGTGCATGCAAAGAATTCGATTTCCCTAGTTGTGATGAAGATTCCAAGGAAATGTAACATCAATTGTAGACTAGTCTTAATTGTACAAGTGTTGCGTGCAGTCAAATGATCAACCTTGGTAATACCACAATCAATTGGATGTAAATTCCTAAATAATAGGGGCCTACTTACTTAGGATTTGCGCAAGGAAATAGGGGCTCAAGCTGAGGCATATAGTGACTAAGTCTAGGTCATAGCTTCTCAGTGTGCAGAGAGATAGGTTATTCACTTGTAGGTTATGCTTAGTCCAAGCAAGAAATCATAATACATCTCTATTCATGAGATTAATGTAAGCAGGGATAAGGGGTTTTCAGCAATTAATTTCCCATGGAAAAATGTTGTGTGGATGTGTGTTATTTCTTATTGCGTGTTTATGATTGATGTTCTAAATTGTGAATTGAATTCTGCAAAGCAGTATAGTAGGATTGTGTCTCTTGATTTAGATTAAAATATCATGATAAATTGCAATTCTAAATCATAATTTCTACATGGTATCAGAGTAATATTCACATTAGAACAAGAATTTCGAAATTGTTTCTCAGGAGGTTCGAATTTTCAGTTCAGTGTAGTAGGATCTCTTCAAAGTTGGGAAGATGACCTTCAATAGGTTGAGACTAGAGTATTCCTTGGAAGGAAGCTTGAATTTCATTTCATGGGAGGATCACATGGAGGCAGTTTTGGAAGACAATGGATTGTTGGAATATGTATTACAATGGATAAATCCCTCTTGCTGACAAGAGTGATCTACCTAGAACCTAAAGGAAACTAGAAACAAACAGACAATTTAATGACTCTTTCCCTAAGCTTATTTCATTCAAATTGTAAATACGAGAGTAGGAGAATAAGCCTCTTAACTATTTGTGAAATGTTTGATGAAGATCCCCGCTCTGTCTCGATGAAGATTCCCGATGCTCAAAAAGACCTGCAATCATTGACATAAAAGAGATCAAAGGCACATGCAATCATAAAAATTCAAACAAGATTAATCTAATGATCAAGGAGATTAGAAATTGAGATTATCTTACTTAATATCAAAATAATCATAAACTATTCATCATTTCAATAAGACAATACAATGGTTAAAAGGATTCATTTGCATTAATTCAAGGATAAATAAGAGCCTTACAACCTCTACCTTGATGTCATGAGGTTCCTCAAATGCCTCTAAACCTCTCCTTAGCTGATAAGCCTTCCAATATAAATCCAACATCATAAGTGTATCTTTTCTGAACCCCCTAATCCGACTATCCTCTAGTCAATTTAGAGGCCAAGAGGAAGAAGTTTTAAATCCAAAAGAGAAGGATGCGATCCTCTAATTGGTGGATTAGGGTTCCTTGATGAAAGGGAATTAACTCCATGATCTGAGGGGTCTGGCTCGAATAGTTATGACCTGGAAGATTTCAGTTGGGATATATTCGACCAACAATGCTTCTGGAATTTGCTTTTTATTTGTACTTTTCTTTGATTTATCTATGCGGTCTATAATGGAAGACATGGTGCAGTTCTCAGGGATAGAAGCTGCAAATGCACAGAAATTGTTGAAAATAGCAACAAGAAATTCTAAAAATAGAAATGCTAAAAATAACATTGCTATAGATATCATTTCAGGATATATCCCAATTTTAGTTTGTCCTTGAATTAAAATTGAGAATCAAAATTCGAATTTAATCTCACCAACTGTTTGAAAAATAATTAATTAATTCATCCTGAGTTAATTAGTTGGTGAAAATCAAACATGAAGTCTTTGTGAAGACATGCAACAATTATCCCTTTGATTGAGGAAGTTATCCCTTAATTAAGGAGATAAGGATGAATTGTATTTGAGTTGTAATTAGTTAGCTAAGCTAACCGAGTTAAGTCCAGTTAAATTAGTTCCAAACAGTATGTGGAACTAATTGTGAGTTTTGTCAGTTAATGCATGCATGCATGCAATTAGTGTTCTCCAGATAACTGAATATTCTTTCATAAATAACCAATGCAAGTCAGTTCAAACAAAGACCCAGTTGAGATTAAAGACAGGGACAATGTACTATCAGTGGCTAGAATATTCCCATGTGAATATCTCTTGCATGCAGAAGGAATTCATTCCTTGAGGATTGCGCAGTTACTACAGAGGTCAGAGCAGTGTGTGAGGTGAGGAACACACAGGTGGCAACTGGAGGACCTAGGAGAAACTGCGTAAGGAAATAGGAGACTTGGAGGATTGAAGGAAGGCATATGTGTTGTCTATTCTGTCTATGAGCAGCAGTGACGGATTGTACTGAGAGCTAGATAGCTTGTGATCTAAAGCCTTATGTAATCCTGAGATATTTCCACTTGTATGATAATATAGATAGCGAGGTTTTTAGCTGAGGTTTTCCCCAGAGTATTCTTCTCTGTTTCATGTGCGATTGAATCTTCTTCTCTGTTATATGTGTTCTGGTTGATCTTGCTCAAAATCGATTAAGCTTCCACAAGTTTGATTGTAGAAGTAGATTAAGTATTTTGATTTAGTACATTGCATAATCAGCTTAATCTACAGTGAGAATTTCTACAGAAAGTTACTAGGAAAAGCGCACAAGTCACACTTAACAAGTCATAAAGCCAATTTAACCAAAATTCACATCTTCTTTAAGGGTTTTTAATTGTTTGACTTCTAAGAGAGTGTAATGGAACATGTTTATAGATGGCGAGAGATCGATTTTAATGGTCAAGTGTCATGGTGACAAAATGACGTGTAACATATTTCCCCCTTAAGTGAAAAGTTTGAAAAATAAGTTTTAAAGATTAAAGTGATTTATCATGCCAAATATTGGATAAAAAACAATGGTTGGAAACCTGCAAGAAACATTTAAGTATTACAATGCAATATATAATCATCACTGAGGTAGGTATTCCCATACTCGGAGTAAAACTAAATCAATGAACAAGTACGAAAAAACTCAAAAATCATATTCATGGTAGACAGAGTATAGACATAGCCATTAGCTATAAATTTGTCTACATAATCATGAATATATATCTCCTCGCAACATGGATTGATGAAACTAGATACAGGGTATTGATCTCCATCTCTTGGTCTGTAGTACGAATCTAGCCATGTGAGTGAATGTCTCGAAGTTGAACATGGAAAAAACCACTTGATTACTAGTCAAAGATGTGAATTGTTAACAAGTGCAAGAGAAACCACCAATAATGACAATGGCTCTCAAGGTACTCTTAGTACAATATATAGAGTGTGAAAAGATGATTTGAAGTTGAACACTCATAGAGTCACTTGATCGAAGGCCAATGATGAGAACCTATTGTCGAAAGCGAGAAACCTGCCATTAAGGCATGCAGGCTTCAAGGTACTAAAAGTTTCTAGATCAACTTCCTAGATAATGAGCTGAATTTGATAGGAAGCGACCCGTCGCAGGAGGGCCTATGAATTGAAACATAATGTAAAGTTTAGAAGAATAGTTGCAAGGACTAACTCAGGGATGACTGACATGACTGAAGGCTAAAATTTGCAAAGGAATATGAACTGAGGTTGAACTTCTCTTGAACACATAAAGACACGACAATTGACTTGGCAAAATTTAACTCAACGATAATACTCAAAACCAACTGAAGACTTTTAATGGGTTTCAATTAACTGTAAGACAAATGGATTTCCCAACCTGGGCACAGGCGTGACAGAGTGTCATGTTCAAGAGAGATATACTACCTTTATAATGAATGTAAAATGAATACCTTTTCCCAATTTCCCCCCACTATTGCTGGCAAGTACCTCTTTATTTTTTACAAGCTTGAGAAGGATAACATATGCTTGTCTTGTAAGCACATCATTCAGATGAGTCCTTCAAAGTATTTTTAATAACCCCTAAGAAGAAGTGGTTCAGTCTCGTCATGTTTAACGAGTTCTATACTGTTTAATTTTTACGAGTCCAATAAAAGGGGTAACTCAATGTTGTTTTAATGTTTAAAGAGTTTGAAAAGACATGAAAAGAAAACTCATTCAATTATTTACCATAATTTTAATGAGCCTAGAAAAAGTAAAGCTCAGTGTTTTTCAGTTTTAGGGACTCAAAAGAAAAATGTAAGTAAACTCCACAGTGTTCTTTTTGATAAATTTAGTCCCTCAAGCTCGAAAAAGGATAAAATAATGTAGGATAGAACTCTGTTGACCATAATAAGTCAATGTATACCTTTTTTGTAAATAGCCTGGTTTACTCTATAAAATGGGTAAACTTATACTGAGTGGATGGTTGTTCATTTACTTTTACAAGTTCGAACAATCAAGTGATTGACAATCTTTCCATGTTTTGAGAGTTTGAAAATGGCTTAAAAGAGGACTCTAGGTTTTCACTTTTACGTGATTTTTAAGAGCATGAAAAGTGATAAAAGTTTGCTCACAGTCAAAATGATCCATTTTTACGCTGTAACATGTTCTGCACATTAAACTCAATAAATTATCATAACTGATCGATATTAGGGTAAAAAACACTAAATTTTTTGACTTTTAAAAGGTCCTAGGCATAAAAATAATATTTTAATCACCCAAAAACTTATAAAAGTTCAAAAAGTAACTTTATTTTTACCATTTGTTTTTTAACCAGTTTGAGAGAAAAAAGAGGGCTTTTTACCACCAAACTTCTGAGGCTAATTCCGAGCAAACTGGCGGAAAAAATCACGAATCGTTTTCTCCAGGTAAGAGATGTCTTCAATAGCTACATTTTCATCCATTTACATTTCAATTTTAGGTTTTCATTTAATTTTTTGGGGGGTTTCCATGTTAAAAAATCCACCCTCGGCCTTGTGCGGGAACTCTCCATCGGGTTTGCGCGGACCAATAATTTTTTGTGTATTGAGAAATGTGGTCTACAGAGAAACTCTCCCAAGTATCCACGCAGTAGCGCTTAGTTTACTAAAAAGAAGCCGCACAAGCGCCGATGGTTTTAAAAATGCAGAAATTCTGCCTCAAAAAATCCCAAAATTGTTTTAAAAGTTTCTCCAACTCCTTCTAAATTTCATTTTCGAGATAATTAATCATTCAAAATAGAATGGAGGGAGAGAGAACATGAAAATCAAGATGCAGCAGCTTTGGATGATCTGACAAGTTTGCAGGCTTTGAGAAATTGTGGCCTCTACAAATATTAGATTATTTCTGGGGATGAAAGCTTAGGTAGAGCTCATGACATGGTTGGTGAGAACCTGGGATGTACGGGATTAGTGTTTCATGATCGGGGATCATTGTCTTACCATTGATGTCAATGATATATACTTTTTGACTGGCCTCTCCTGTAGAGGGGTTGATATTTATTTATATGAGCAAAGACCGAGTGGAGATACTACTTTTGGATATCTACGACGATATTGTGGGGATGCACAACTCAAGGACGACATGATTGATATTCAAAATATTGGGCACCTAGCCTTGAAGACCATAGCTTTCACTGTTAGCAAAATGTGTGGTAGCGAAGCTCTTCAGTTGGCCACAAAGGCCCAGATGCAGACCACAGTGGAATTTTGGGAGTCCACAATATTTAACTGGTGTGAGGCAGTGGTTTTTAATATGAAAGGGCAATTGACCAGAGTTAAGAATGTTAGACTGGAGAATTTCGATTAATGGTTCCATTCTGATTTCTTTTTCTCTAGAGAGGATTCCACTCCTCAAGCCACAACAAAATTTGTTGAATGAGGGAGGGCCTCGAGATCCATGGATGCTGATGTGGGTTTTGATTATGGCTCGTCATGGAGGTGATGGTCTAGTGGTGAGATATGCTCCTGATTTTTTTGCTTGTCTAGATCAATAGATCATATCGATCGAGGATTTCCCATATGCAGGGATGGATTACAAGCGTGATCCAGATATCCCACTTCAAACAGGGACACAATGGGGTGACCTAGGTAAAAAAATTCTCATTTTGATGTTTTCTTTTTAAATTTTATTTTTTTATGTGTTTTTTTTGTCTTTCAAGGCTAATTATTCGAAATGCATATGCAGACATGGGCCCAATTCAACTAGTAGGGCTAAAATGTTTTGATAGGCAGGGTGACCAGCCTATAACAGTTACAGCACCCAACCCAGAGGTAGCAGAGGCTATGGTTGAGCTAGAACACAACCTTAAGTGGTTAACCATAGATATCCTAGAGACTAGGACCGATGATTTGTCTCTCTGGTATTGGAGGCACGTGGTTGAGGCTTCAAGACCGCTCAGGCGATTGTTATGCCAGGTTTCTCATGCTATAGTCTTCTATCATGATCATCATCATGATTAGCTTCCTAGTCTTTTAGGGCTAAATTTTTATTTTCGTATCGACATATTCAAATAATAACAACCACGGGGCCTTATTTCCTTGGATGATATATTTTTGTATAAAACACTCTCTACAAACTTTATCTAATGAAGACCACTACTTTTGATTTCAATTTATCTTGTTCAATATGTGGATGGATATTATTTTTACTTAAAAATGTTGCAAATGTCTATTTAACACATGATTAGCTAATGCATTGGTTAATGTGTTTAAATTTCTTGGAATGTGTTGATATTCAATGTAATCATTCCAAAAGATGGAATCGTAAAAAGATTCTTAACATTGACAAAATTATTACTGTGTAGACACTGTTTAAATGTAACACTATGAGTTTCAAATCTAACCTAACAACCAAATGTCAAATGCCAAATGAGATGGCGTCAAATAATAGTTCAATGACTGCACTATATTCTATTATTGTTCATTGTTTAACCAAGGAATATCTCATGAATAGAAACTAACTCGTCACTGGGTGAATAGATGACCCAAGATGCAGAAGACAAATTCTGAGTACTACAACTAGCGCCATCGGCAAAGCCAATGTAAGTTTGAGGGAACATCGACATCTACAAATCAAGTGTAAAACAAGATAAGCAGGAGAAGTAATAGCGGGCTGTAAAAATGCTAAAACTACCATACACACTTATAAAATTATAATACAAGTAATGTACAAATCTCCACGAAATATTTTATGCATAATATCTCTTCAGGTAAAGGCCATTTATGGGATTTCCCAAAGAGACACCATCATAATTGACCAACTCATAGGCTCCTTTAGCTAATACATGTTTTAGAATGTAAGGGCCATGCCACATAGGCTCGAATTTACCTGCACCTAATTTGTCATGTGCTTGATCATAGACCAAGACTAGGTCACCTTTTGCATAAGAACAAGGATTTAAGTTTTGATCAAATTGAGCTTTGACTCATTTTTTATGAGCCTCTCTAGCCAATGTGGCCTCACAACAAGTTTCACCTAGACGTGCTAAATGAAAAAAATGCTCTTCCTTTGGAGAGGTAGCTGGTAATAACTCAATGGATAGTTTCAAAGATGGAATTTCACATTCAATCAGTAAAACTACCTCCAAACCATAAACAAGTTAGAAGGGAGTGAAACCCCTATATGTTTTCACAGAAGTACGGTATGCCCCCAAGGTTGAAAAAAGCATGGTATGCCAGTTTCCTTTATGAATGACAACTATCCATTTAATAATGCTTCTTAAAAATTTGTTAACAACTTTGACTAGACCATTTTCTTATGGATAGTAAGGGGTAGAGCTATCATGGCATAGGCCAAGATGTACAGATATTTTAGTCATCATAAAATTGCGAATATGGCTACCATGATCCATAACAATAGCCTGTGGGACACCGAACCGAGAAATCACATGATTGAAAATGAAAATTGCTGCAGTTTCGTTGTCGTCCTTATATGTAGGCATCGCCTCAGACCATTTCGTAAAGTAATCAACTGTAAGGATAATATACCCATGCCCCCCGACCGAGTGAGGGTTACAGGTGATGAAATCTATGCCCTATTTTGAAAAAGGATCGACAACTATAATAGGGTGAAGAGGAGCTGGAGGCACTCACATCTTGCGATCATAAACCTCACAAATATGGAATTTTTTGATTGCAATAATGCAACATTTAAATGATATAGGTGGCTCCAGGGACACACACAAGACAAAGAGGACTCAAGAAAGCTCGAAAATCCAAATGTTTGGATTATGCTTGACCCAGAACCAGAGCGTATATCTCGTCATCGTGATCGCGGAGGTGCAAACGATTCGTCAATCCGAGCTTGTATGAGAGAGAACGAGCCTGTCAAAGTTTTGGTCAAAATTGGGTTATGGGCCAAGTTTAAGTGTCCTACAATTTGACTGACCCCGAGGCATGAAACCTAGCTCCCGAAATCGGTCGAAATTGTTGCCTCGTTAATTTGCCCAATATCCCTTATTTCCTAAAGATTTGAAAATCACCTCTATGTTAAATAAAAATTAAAAATATATATATATTGTGGTGGCGGGCCACCACCCCCGCCACCCCCAAAACCCATTGCATAACAAAACTTTTATTTAAAAAGGCCGACGGGCCATAAACCCCACCAACCTAATCACAACCACAACAAACAAATTTGAAACGGGCCTGAAGCCCTCCAACCGTCACTATCAATCTTTATGCATAACATTAAATGGGGTGGGCATGGGCCACCTCCGACGGACCCGGCCGACACCCCTGAGCTACCGCCATATGCCATATACACATTTAGTTCGAGACCGGCAGGGATCGAACCCGCCCGACCCACGTGGCTGGCCCCAAGCGGGTAGCCCCATAAAAAGAGTACCCCCACCATAAACGAACACCCAACCTCTAACTACACCAACCAACGAAGCTGGCGGGGAGATGAGTACGGGGGGTGGGACGCCCAAGGTGGGCCCAGCCCAACCCATTATTTAATTAAAAGAAGAACTCATTTAAAAAAATATGGATTCAATGTATAAAAATGGAGGAGATGGGGTTTGACTGCCCTACCTCCTCCCTATTAAACAGATCTCCAACCAATGTGCCATAACAACTTTATTGAGAAATCCATCACCCAGTTATATTTAAATGCAGTTTGTCAGTGCACCCAGGGGAAGAAGGCAGTGCTTGTAGTTTGAGGCTGAATTTTGCAGGAGGGGTGAAATTTTCACTTTGTCAGATTTTGACAAATTTTATATGGTTTCAACACTTCTCAATGCCACGAATGCATGGCACTGTCCTTTTCTCCATCAGAGTTCTCCATTTTTTGGCCATTTTTTAGTATGTAGGTGGAACCATGACTATTGCAGAAATAGGGAGCGGAACCATGATCCTTGAAATTTTCTTGAGGAGGTAATTTTTCTCCATGTCAGAATATAGTCAAGTTTATAGTCGTTTTTCATGATTTTCCGCAGGGATCACAATGGCGAGGTCAAATTCACCTTTGAAGTTTCATATTTCCAATCCACATATGGAGCAGAATCTTTGAGGAATCTAAAAGATTCCTTGAGCCCCAGATTCTCAATTTCTCAGAATTCAGAAATTGGACAATCGATTTTGCACTATTCGATGCCACAAATCTGATGGTGCATTCGGGTTTTTCATTCGCTCATTTCATTTTCTAGCCACTTTTCTAAGTGGAGTGCAAGTGTCAACATTCATGTGCGAGTAGTCATTTTCATGTGATTGATGTCGTGAGCTCAATGGTCCGAACAGCTTTAGCAGTTTGACATCTTCTTCTTTAGATGGCCCTTGGTTGTGAGGTATATGCAGTGTTCATGTACTTCTTTTGCTATGCATTGTGCTGCACAGGTCCTTGCTTGATGTTTGATGCGGGATCTTGTTTCTTACTCGTTTTTATGATTCCTTGTTTGATGTGATGCGGAATTGTCTATGTGATGTACTTGTTGTCATGATTCATCATGTTATGTTTTGATATCCCTTTGTTGTATGTTGATGGGATACTCATGTTGTCATCATGCATGTTTTGCATTGAGATCTTTTATGCCATGTTGGTGGGATGCTCATCGTGCATGAGTTTATGTCATACTAATAGGAGTCCTTTTGACTGAGAGTTCCTGTAGCGGAACATCTCTGGGAGCCACTCCTGTGTGAGGGCATTTCTCCTTATATGATAATGACATCACCTCTATGTACAACATCACTATTGACAACACTTAATGCAGCAGCCTACACCATCTTGACATAAGGGCCCGAAGACGTAATCCCTCCTGGACGAACTCCGGTATCAACAACTTATGTTTTTATGTCGCTGATGATTGTTTTTTTCCTCTTCTTTACAACATACAGATGTATTCATTAATGTTTTTTTAAAAATGCAATTTAACACATCACGAAAGTAAAATGTCTTGGAAGGGTCCTTCATCACACCCGGACCTGGATCAAGTGGTATTAGAGCGGTCTTTGCGTGGATGTGAATTGCAAGTTTGAACAATGGAACATGCAGTCACAAAGGATGAAAAAAGCGATGTACGAGACCATGCTCAAAATTTCCAAAAGAGTGGAAATAATGTATGAAACTCTACAAAAAGAGACAGAGGAAAAGGAGTGATTGCAGCTTCAGTTGCAAGACACAGAAGAGGCCCTGGAAGAACTGAAGCATAAAAAACATAACCTTCAAATAGAGAACGCTGAATTGAAGACACTTCTACATGAAGAGAAAGAGGAAAAACATAGTCTGCTATGACAACTGCAAGCAAAGAATGAGGCCTTGGAAAAGTTGCAACATGACCCGTGTGAGGTAAAATGTAATTCTCCAAATTCATGTATGTGTCTTGATGATGATTTCACTATTTTTGAAAATCATACCACCAGAATTGGCTCCAAACTGTTGAAGAAAATGGGGTATTAGGGAAAAGGCTTGGGCGTTAATGGCCAAGGCATTATCAACCCCATCAAAGTAGAAGAATTGTCCTGTTGAACAAGACTTGGGTATGTCAGAAAGGAAGTTGGGGAATGCAGATGATGAGAAGCCATCATCAGTTCTTTCCAAATTGACAGAGGAGGTAAAAGATGTTGATTTCCTTTCGGTTTCGTCTTCACATAGTATGATTTCTATTGGAGATATGGAGATCCCAATTACAGAGACAAACATGAGGCTCCTTACAAGGACGAGGCATGAGGAGGAAGAAAAACTTGGTGTTAATAACCAAGGCATAACTCAACCATTCGAGGTTGTGCAGAGACCTCAATTTGTAGGCTGGAGATATACCAAAGGAGAATGCTCAAAGGTGTCAGATGCTTCTGAGACATCGTCGAAACCGTCGAGGAAAGAGAATCATGGAAAAACATCCACATCATTCCATGACAGTTTCCATTGTAGGGAAAGCGCTGAGGCAAGCTCTTATCACCATACTTACACCAGAGACAGCAAGGAAAGGTACAACCAGTTTCGATCTTTGAATGTTCATTTCGATTATAATCCCATTGTTAAAGATGAACACAAAACATGGCATCGAAATTTTGTGGATTACTTAACCATACATTTTCTAAGTGTTGGAAAATAATGGCAGCACACAAAAGGATGAGGCGTGAAAGACCCTCTCAACAATAGGTAAAGAAACATGTTAAACAAATTTGGAGGAAGAAGATGTATTATAGTCATTGCGACAGAAAAGGACATCAAAGAGCCACTTGTTGGAGGCTCCATTTAGAGCAGCGCTTTAAAGACAAAACATTGATGCACGAACCAGGTGAAACGATTATTCGACAAGAAAAGTTGCCACAAGGAGGCGACCCATTCACCTTGATAAGTGAAAAATGGTTTCTAGATATGTTAGCATTTCAGTGTCGTACTTTTGTAAATCATTTGTTGCATTTTAAAATGTAAAAGTGATGATGTGTTTTCCATCACTTGTTCAACAACAATGATGTCTAGTCTTATTTTGAGTTGCATGATAAACTCTGAAAGTGATGTCATGTTTCCATCACTTGTCAAATCAAAATAGTGTTTATCCTTATTGTTGTAAATCATGTGTTGCAGTGATGAAGTGTTTTGCATCACTTGTTGGAGCAACCATGATATGTTGGCCTTGTTTTCATAGCTAGGGTATTGGGTCCATCTTGTTGTAAACTTGACCACCGAGTATGTGTTATAAACTCGTGGAAAGTATGGGATGCTTGGGTCATTAGCTGGTCATGAAAGGCATCATTTAATTTGCGAAACAGATTACTATAGGTTGCAGAGGTCGTAGGTGTTGGCTCATTGCTTAAGGCTCCAAAGAACAAAGGTGAAGGAGATGGAAGTGAGACCTTTTCAAGACGCTTGTGATGTAGACAAGGTACATTGATCTAAATTGGATCCATAGAAAGACTATCAAGAACCATGACTCAATCAAGTCGAACAAATCTCTAATGAAATTCAAAACAATATCAAAAAAACCCTGAACCAGTGGCCATGGCAACCGATGTGGAACGACAAGGACCTCGATCAAAGTGTGCTGACCGAGGCCCATGGAGACCACACAGGAGGCCAAAGTAGCCCCTGGGAGCCCCGGAATGGAAAAAGGGCAAGGTTTTTGAAGTGTGCATTGCTAAGTGAACAGGGCCAAAATGGGAAAGCCCGAGCTCCCGGTGGTGTGGGGGGACCGGAGGACCGCGGGCAGGAAAAGGTAAAAGCGCTAAAGTACAAAGGTGGGACCCATGCTCTAGAAACCAACGGTTTTGATCAGGCCGCCCTTGAACGGTAAGAGGTTTTGGACATGAGCGGAGTGATTCCATACAATGATCGACGCATGGCAGGCGGAGATGAGAGAAAACTGCCATTGATCATGCGCTATCGGTCGAGCAAGTCAACCGCGTGAAACGTGCATATAGCATCAGATCTGGAGGGCCCAGATCGAACGACTGATATTACACCCGATGGAAAGAAGCGGAATCAACAGGGAATTAAGCCGCATCCTAAAGGGATTTGGAATCCATTTAACCACCACGGTCGAGGAAGAACGCATCCACGGCGTAACTGAAGAAACGAACCAATGAAGCATGCTAGCACCATTTAGAGGAGGACAAGTGGCCACTCCCTGAGCGTTCATGATGATGCCGAACGTAGGGAACTCCCAACGCAGCTGCAAAAGGTGAATCAACATAGGCAGAAGAGGAACCGAACAGGCATAGGGATCGAATGGCTAAAGCCATGAACAAAGGCAGTCGAACTAGTTAGAGTTGATTTGGAATCAGAATTGGGAAGAGTCCAAGCAACCAAGAGAGACAGTGAACAATGAACCCTGAGACGAGGACTGAACACAGAGAATAGTAAAGCCAAGCAGAAGAGACAGAGGGCCAAGCTGACCATAGGTAGCGTCGAGCACCAGAGAGCTTGAAGATTCAAGCCTTCCCATAGAGGAATCTGTTTGGACTGAGCATCACATTTGGCTCTTTCCACTGTAGACCAAGGGTCACAGAGCTAGTAGGAAGAAGAAGAGTCTGTGTACTCCGAGTGGCTTGGGGAATCCAAGAACCACCCCGCCAAGCAAAATCTGCTTCAGGAGAACTCATATTGAGTCACTGTATTGTAATTTCTCTGCTGAAAGACACAATAAAACAAGGCCACCACTAAAGCTAGACCGGAGACGTAGCTCCCGAGGATAGGGTGAACTCCTTATTAAAACTGTTTGTGTCTTTTTGTTGCTTACTGTATTTCTCTGTTGTCTCTCCATTTTATTTTCTGTGTATTGGCAATTTGATCGATCCGTTGTTTCAATAACACAGAATACACACACCAGCACATGAGTTGGTACTACCTTTAGTTTAATAAATCTTTAACTGATGGCACTCATAGGGTGAATATCAGATCAAGTGGTATCAGAGCGTAAGGTTGTAAGGTTAGAAAAGCTTGTGTTGGTATAGCTTTGAATGCTCACAAGATCAAAGCTAAAATTAGGAGAAGGAGAGTTGTTGGAAACTAATCCTGAAATTGGGATAGTCTATCCTCGAAAGACCATGTCAGAAGAAAGTTCTATGGGGCCAGACCCTCAATTCATAAAGAGTTTACTAGCTATGAAGTCCATGGTTGAAGAAATGTACCAAGACTTTAGAAAGCAAAAGGTGGAAGATGCATCAGGCTCTAAGCAAGAGAAAGAAGAAGATGAATCTCACTTCCATGACTACTCCAAAGGAAAAGGGAAAGAGGAAAACTTTCTCACACCTCCTAATAGCCTTGTACATAATAAGAAAGAATCTTTGATTAAGTTAGATGTTAAATTTGATTTGCCTATATATGATGGAGAGCTAAATTCTGAAAAATTAGACAATTGGATTAGACAAATTGATGTGTATTGCAGGGTACAAAACATAAACTCAGACAAGAATAAGATTCAGCTGGCAAACCTACGCCTAGGAGGCATTGCCTTGGTTTGGTGGGAAGGTAGAACCCAAGCTAATATGAAAAGCCATGGTAAGACCCTCTCTGTCTGGAGTGACTTCGTTTCTGTAATGAGGAAACAGTTCTATCCATTGGCCTACATGCAACATGCCATGATGAGTTGGCAAACTCTTCGGCAGTTGAAGGCACAAAGTGTACAGGGTATACTCAAGAGTTCAGAAAGAGAGCATTGACATTGGGTATCTCACTAGACTCACCAGAGACTCTTTTGAAGTACATTGGTGGTCTACACAGCTACATGAGGCATACCATCCTCATGTTTAATCCCACTAGTATAGATGAGGTATCTATACAAGCTACTCATCTAGAGGCTAGAGGAAAGAATGGCAATCCAGAAGTTGGGGGACCATCCCAACCCACTATAAGCAAGAGCAAGGAGAAAAGAAAACAGAAGCGGAAAGCAAGGAAAGCTAACACTGCACAGAAAGCCAAAGCTTCATGCACTCACTGTAAAAAGGAGGGGCATGATGATGAGTATTGTTGGATTATGCATCCAGAGCTAAGACCTAAGAAGTCCGAGGGCAAGAAGAAGAAGACAGCTGCAACTATTCAGAGAGATTTGGGGTTAGACTCAGGAGATGAAACAACCATAGTAGCCACAGGTATAAAAGGTAAGAATTCTAAAGCATCTACTAGTAATTCTACTCAATCTTTTATTGATGAAGAAAATGAGAGAAAAAGACATGAGCTTTTCCATATTCGAGTTATTTCCAAAAATCAAAAGATTGATACTTTGTTTGATAGTGGCTCTCAAGTAAATTTGATTTCTGAAGCAATTGTAAAGAAATTGGGATTAGCAACTACACCTCACAAGAAACCATACCCATTAGGATGGTTGAATGATAAAGCACAACTACAAGTGACTAGACAGTGCAAACTCAAGTTTTTGTTTGGGTCAACATTTGTAGATGAGGTTGAGTTAGACATAATTCCTTTGGATATATGTGGAATTGTTTTAGGAAGTCCTTAGTTGTACGATAGAAAGGCTATTTTCTGTAGAGCTGAGAACAAGTATCTACTGGTTAAAGATGGAATCAAATACTTTGTAAGAGCTCAAGAATAATTATACTCTCATAAACTCAGGACAGATGAAAAGAATGATTAATTCATGCAAACAATTCTTACTGATGGTTGTAAAGGAAAAGAAACCTGATAAAACCAATGTATTTGGGGGTTGTAATGTTGAACAACAAGCTGATATAGAAAATGTTGTTTCAGAGTATGATGTCTTGTTTCAAGAACCTAAAGGTCTGCCACCCAGAAAGGGAATAGTACATGATATTATTTTGCAGCAAGATGTTCCATTGCCTAACATTGGGATGTACAAGTTGTTTGCTTTAGAGAATGATGAAATCAAGAAGCAGGTGCAGGAGTTGCTCGAGAAGGGCTTCATCAGGCCTAGCACATCACCATGTGGTTCACCAATCATTTTGGTGAGAAAGAAAGATGGCTCGTGGAGAATGTGCATTGATTACTGAGCATTGAATAAGATAACAATCAAGAATCGTTATCCCCTTCCTCGCATAGATGATCTCTTAGATCAATTAAAAGAAGCTGTTTATTTCACCAAGCTGGATTTGCACAGTGGATACAATCAAGTTAGAGTTGCAGAGCAAGATGCATGGAAGACTGCTTTCAAAACAAAGCAGGGATTGTATGAATGGCTAGTTATTCCTTTTGGCTTAACTAATGCTCCTGCTACTTTCATGAGATTAATGAATGATGTACTCAGACCTTTTCTTGATGATTTTGTTATTGTGTATCTAGATGACATTCTGATTTTTAGTCAAATGTGGGAAAAACATTTAAAGCATGTTAAGCAGACATTAGATGTTTTGAAAAGAGAAAAACTTTATGTTAAACTCTCAAAATGTGAATTTGGCAAAACATCTCTAAACTACTTGGGTCACATATTAGGGGGAGGTGAATTGAAAATAGATCCCTCTAAAGTGGCAGTCATTGTAAACTAGCCTAAACCCAGGTCTGCTACAGAAGTGAGAAGCTTCTTAGGAGTAGCACAATATTGGAGGAAGTTCATCTCTAACTTCTCCATGATTGCAGCTCCCTTACATGCTTTAACAGGATTGAATAAGGTGTTTCATTGGGGAGGCAAACATCAGAAAGCCTTCAACACCTTGAAAGACAAAATAAGTATAGCACTTGTACTAGCACTGCCAGATTTGCAAAGACCATTTGAGATCCAAAATGATGCTAGTGACTATGCCATGGGAGCAGTGTTGACACAGCACGGAAAACCCATATGTTAGCATTCTGAGACTTTTAATCCTGCAGTAGTTAACTATCCTACATATGATAAAGAATTGTATGCATTAGTTCAGAGTGTGAAAAAGTGGAAACATTATTTAATGGGCAAAGAGACAGTAATACATACTAATCACCAGCCACTCCAATATCTACACTCCCAAACTAAGTTGCAACAATCAAGACATTACAGGTGGATGGGTTTTTTACAACAGTTTCACTTAGTCATCAAATATAAAAAGGGCATACATAACAAGGTTGCAGACATGTTATCTAGACCCATTATAAATGCATATACCATACTTAAGCATAATTCTGTACTACATGAAAGCTACATAGAACAATATGCTGAGGATATGGATTTTAAATATGTATATGCAACTTTGAGTCAAGGCAAAAGAGTAGAATAATTGGACTATCATATAAAGGACCGACTCTTATACCATTGTGGGAAACTTTGCATTCCACAAACTGAGAGGATAAAGATAATTAGGGAAGCACACACTTCTCTAATATCAGGTCACTTTGGGGTAAGCAAAATAGTTGCACAGCTGCAAAGATTCTGCTATTGGCTGAAAATGAATGAGACAGTTTCTAGATATGTAAGAGGGTGTGCCATGTGTGCTAAAAGCAAGCCCAACAATAGAAAACTAGGCTTGTACACTCCATTGCCAGTCCCTTCTCACCCTTGGGAAAGTGTTTCCATGGATTTTGTAGGAGGACTGCCTAAATCTAGGAAAGTTCATGATTATCTATACATTGTTGTGGATAGGTTCAGTAAAATGTGCATTTTGATACCTTGTAGTAAACAGGTCACAGCCGAATAGACTGCAAAATTGTTCTTTGAACATGTATGGGTTCATTTCGTATTACACACTTCCATTGTATCTGATCGAGACACCCGATTTGTGGGGAAGTTTTGGTCTAGTCTATGGGAACTGATGGATACCAAGTTAAAGAAAAGCACAACTTTTCATCCACAAACAGATGGCCAGACAGAAGTAGTAAACAGGACTGTGATCCAGTTATTGAGAGGATATTGTAGTAAACATCCTAAGCTTTGGGATGAACACTTGTGTTATGTGCAACATGCTTACAATAGAGCCAAACACTCTTCTACACATAGATCTCCTTTTGAGACCTGCTTTGGTTTCACACCGAGGTCTCCTTTGGATTTTGTCTTTGGTAAAGATACCATGGTTGATGGGCACAATGATGTGGATAAGGCAACCAGGTTCATTGAACAGATCCAGGAGATCCATCAGGTCGTACAGGAACAACTGGAAAAGAGCTAGGCCAAGTATAAGACTAGGCATGATAAGCATCGGATGGAGCATAGTTTTCAAGTTGGAGACCAAGTCTGGCTATATATCAGCAAGGACAGGATGCAAGGTGAAGGTAAAAAGCTAAGGCCTATCAGGTATGGACCTTTTAGGATGCTTGAGAAGATTGGTGAAAATGTGTTTCGCCTTGATCTACTAGCTTACATGCACATCTACTTAGTCGTAAATATAGATTGTTTGAGATTGTTTGAACCTTCAATGATTGAGGACCCTGAAGAGAAAATTCAATTGCCTTCTATTGATGACCTACTACCTGAATACCTCAATGAGTTGCAGGAAGACACAATGTTAGACAGGAAGGTGAGGACAACGTGCAGGGGAGAAGTTGAGTACCTCAGGATTGGGCTCAAAGGTTCAAAGCCGAGCAACGCAAAGTGGATTGAGATTGGACAAGTGAAGAAACAATATCCTCACTTAGTCGATGCTTGAAAACCAACTTTTGGTGGTCCAAAAGATTTTTAAGTAGGGAGGCCGTGATCCGAATTGGATCCATAGAAAGACTGTCAAGAACCATGATTGAATCAGGTCGAACAAATCTCTAATGAAATCCAAAACAGTATCAAAAACACCCTGAACCAGTGGCCATGGCAGCCGACGTGGAATGACGAGGACCTCGGTCAAAGCGCGCTGACCGAGGCCCATGGAGATCACGTAGGAGGCCAAAGTAGCCCCTGGGAGCCCCGAAATGGAAAAAGGGCAACGTTTTTTATGTGCGATTACATCGCTAAGTGAACAGGGCCAAAATGGGAAAACCTGAGCACTCGGTCGCGTGGGGGAACCGGAGGACTGCGGGCGGGAAAAGGTAAAAGCACTAAAGTACAAAGGTGGGACCCGCGCTCTGGAAACCGGTGGTTTTGATCAGGGCACCCTTGAATGGTAAGAGGTTTTGGACAGGAGCAAAGTGATTCCATACACTGATCAACACGTGGCAGGCGAAGGTGAGAGAAAACCACCATTGATCACGCGCTATCAATTGAGCAAGTCAACTGCGTGAAACGTACGTATGGCATCGAATCTGGAGGGCCTAGATCGGATGAATGAGATTGCGCCCGATGGAAAGAAGCAGAATCAATAGGGAAATAAGCCGCGTCCTAAAGGGATTTGGAATCCATTTGACCGCCACAGTGGAGGAAGAATGCATCCACGGCGTAACTGAAGAAACACACCGACGAAGCATGCTGGTACCATTTAGAGGAGGACAAGTGGCCACTCCCTGAGCATTCATGATAACGCCGAACGCAGGGAACTCCCAATGCAACTGCAGAAGATGAATCGACACAGGTGGAAGAGGAACCAAACAGGCATAGGGATCGAATGGCTAAAGCCATGAATAGAGACAGTCGAACCAGTTAGAGTTGATTTGGAATCAGAATTGAGAAGAGTCCAAGCGACCAAGAGAGATAGTGAACAGTGAACCCTCTGAGGAGGACTGAACACAGAGAATAGTAAAGCCAAGTAGAAGAGACAGAGGGCCGAGTTGACCACAGGCAACGTCGAGCACCAGAGAGCTTGAAGATTCAAGCCCTCCCATAGAGGAATTTGTCCGGGCTGAGCATCACATTTGGCTCTTTCCACTGTAGACCAAGGGTCATAGAGCTGGTAGGAAGAAGAAGAGTTTATGTACTCCGAGTGGCTTGGGGAATCCAAGAACCACCCTGCCAAGAAAAATCTGCTTTAGGAGAAGTCATATTGAGTCCCTGTATTGTAATTTCTCTGCTGAAAGACACAATAAAACAAGGCCACCACTGAAGCTGGACCGGAGACGTAGCCCTAGAGGATAGGGTGAACTACTTATTAAAATTGTTTGTGTCTTTACGCTTCTTATTTTATTTCTCTGCTGTCTCTCCATTTTATTTTCTATGTATTGGCAATCTGATTGATCCATTGTTTCAATAACACAGAATACACACACTAGCACATGAGTCAATAATACCTTTAGTTTAATAAATCTTTAACTGATGGCACTCATAGGGTGAATATCAGATCATACATAGAAGTTACAAATTATTTTTCATGCTTTTGGAGGACCAAAAGCTCCTCAATGGGGAGGATTGGTCCAGGTGGCTCCAAAGACACACACAAGACAAAGAGGACTCAGGAAAGCTCAAAAATCAAAATGTTTGGATTATGCTCGACCCAAGACTAGAGCTTAGATCTCGTCATCCTGATCGCGGAGGTGCAAATGGTTCGTCAACCCGAGCTCATATGAGGGAGAATGAGCCAGTCAAAGTTTTGGTCAAAATTGGGCTGTGGGCCAGTTTTAAGTGTCCTACAATTTGATTGACCCTGAGGCATGAAACCTAGCTCTCGAAATTGGTCAAAATTGTGGCCTCATTAATTTGCCCAATATCCCTTATTTCCTAAATATTTGAAAATCACCTCTATGTTAAATAAAAATTAAAAAATATATATATTATGGTGGCGGGCCACCACCCCCGCCACCCCCAAAACCCATTGCATAACACAAATTTTATTTAAAAAGGCCGACGGGCCATAACCCCCACCGGCCTAATCGCAACCACAATAAACAAATTTGAAACGGGCCCGAAGCCCTCCAAATGTCACCATCAAACTTTATGCATAACATTAAATGGGGTGGGCACGGGCCACTGGAGCTGAGCTACCACCATATGCCATATACACATTTAGTTCGGGACCGGCGGGGGTCGAACTTGTGCGACTCCCAAGCAAGCGACCCCATAAAAAGAGTGCCCCCACCATAAACAAACACCCAACCTCTAACTACACCATCCAACGAAGCCGGCGAGGAGATGGGTACGGGGGGCGGGCCACCCAAGGTGTGCCTAGCCCAACCCATTATTTAATTAAAAAAAGAATTCGTTTAAAAAAATATGGATTCGATGTATAAAAATGAAGGAGGCGGGGTTTGACCACCCGACCTGCTCCCTATTAGATAGATGTCCAACCAATATGCCATAACAAATTTATTGAGAAATCTGTCACCCAGTTATATTTAAATGCAGTTTGTTAATGCACCCAAGGGAAGAAGGAAGTGCACGCAGTTTGAGGCAGAATTTTGCAGGAGGGGCGAAATTTTCACTTTGTCAGATTTTGACAAATTTTATATGGTTTCAGCACTTCTCGACACCATGAACACAATAGCGTTGCCCGTTTCTCCATTAGAGTTCTGTATTTTTTGGAAATTTTTCAGTATGCAGGTGGAACCATGACTACTTCAGAAATAGGGAGTAGAACCATGATCCTTTAAATTTTCCCAAGGAGGTAAGTTTTCTCCATGTCGGAATATAATCAAGTTTACAGTCGTTTTTCGTGATTTTCCACAGGGATCGCAATGGCGAGGTCAGATTCTCCTTTGGAGTTGCAGATTTCCATTCCACTTATGGAGCAAAATCTTTGAGGAATCTAGGGGGAATCTAAAAGATTTATTGAGCCCCAGATTCTCAATTTCTTAGAATTCAGAAATTGGATAGTCGTTTTGCACTATTTGATGCCACAAATCTGATGGTGCATTCAGATTTTTCATTCGCTCATTTCATTTTCCAGCCACTTTTCTAAGTGGAGTGTAGGTGTCAACATTCATGTGCAAGTAGTCATTTTCATGCGATTGATGCCGTGAGATCGATTGTCCAAACAAATTCAGCAGTTTAAGATCTGCTTCTTCAGATGGCCCTTGGTTGTGAGGTATATGCAGTGTTCATGTACTTCTTTTGTTATGCATTGTGCTTCACAGTTCATTGCTTGATGTTTGATGTGGGATCCTGTTTATTACTCGTTTTTATGATTCCTTGCTTGATGTGATGCGGATTTGTCTATGTGATGTACTTGTTGTCATGATTCCTCATGTTACGTTTTGATATCCCTTTGTTGTATGTTGATGGGATACTCATGTTGTTGTCATGCATGTTTTGCATTGAGATCCCTTTTATGCCATGTTGGCGGGATGGTCATCGTGCATGAGTTTATGTCATACTGATAAGAGTCCTTTTGACTGAGAGTTCCTGTAGCGGAACATCTCTTGGAGCCACTCCTGTGTGAGGGCATTTTTCCTTGTATGATAACGACATCACCTCTATGTACAACATCACTATTGACAACACTTAATGCAACGACCTACACCATCTTGACACCGAGGCCTGGAGACGTAATCCCTCCTGGATGAACTCCGTTATCAACGACTTATGTTTTTATGTTGTTGATGATTGTCTTGTTCCTCTTATTTACAACATGCAAATGTATTCATTAATGTTATTTTAAAAATGCAATTTAACAAATCGCAAAAGTAAAAGGTCTTGGAAGGGTTCTTCGTCACACCTGGACCTGGATCATTAAACATGGAAGGCAAAAAATAGCCAACACACAATATCTTTTGGGCAATGGCATATCCAGGCATATGACCACCACATGCTCCAAAATGGTAGTCATTTAGTGCTTTTTCAACCTCTTGAAGAGTTAAGCATCATCGAAATATAGAGTCAACATTGCGACAATAAAGAGTGTCACCAACAATTTCATATTGCAAGGATTGGTAGCGGATACGACGACGATTTATTCATGATAACTTAGGCATAAAATTTGAGTTTGAAGATATATGATGATATCTCCATACCGGGGATTGGACGCACTGATCAGAAAGAAAGATTCATCTCCTAAAGGATATTCTACCACTGTTTCTGTGTCAGTATAGGGAAAGTCACACAATAATTCAATGAAAACTAATGAATTATTTGATTTAGATCTTTCGAATTCCAAATCAAATTCCTGTGAAATGACTATCCATTTGGAGTATTTCCCCCCTTATCAATTGTTTGGTAAGAATATACATCATAGGGTTATAATCCGAAATGACTACCATTTTTCGCAAAAGTATATAGTGACCAAAATGTTGAACAACTTGAACAACTGTAAATGTTAATTTCTCCACATGCGTGTCTTTGAACTCAGTTTTAGTGAGACCTTGACTTAGGTGATATATCACATGTTCATTGTTAGATTCATCTTCCTGTACTAATACCATGCCAATGGTGGCATCTGCCGCAACTAGATATAGAAAGTAATCTCGATGATAATCAGACGGAATTAATAACGGTGCATGGGTCAATGCGTATTTCAATGCATCAAAATATTTTTTTAGAAATTTCATCCCAAATGAAAGGAATTCCCTTTTTCAAAAGTTAGGTAAAACCTTTGGTCAGCTAGACATAGTTCAGTATGAATCTATGTAAAATTTTTGTTTTCCCCTACAAACTATGGAGTTGATGAAGCATAGAAGGAGTAGGAAAGTTTACAATTTCCTCTACCTTAAGAGGATCGACACGAATGCCTTCTTTCAAAACAACAAATCCTAGAAGTTGATTAGATTGTATGCAAAAAAAGAATTTGTGTGGATCTAAGTGAATATTGTAGTGCCTATATATGATGAAGATTGCTTTCAAATGCGATGGATGATCCTGTTGTTCAAGTGAGTTGGTAGGTCATCTAGGTAGAGTTGAACAATATGTTTGATATTGTGAAACACGTAAGACATTGCTCTTTGAAAAGTTGCACTAAAATTCTTCAAGCCAAATAGGAGTTTACGATAAGAAAAAGTTCCCCATGGGCAGATGAATGCAGTCTTATGTTGATTTGTAGGGAGTATGTTTATTTGGTTGTAACCGAAAATCCATCCATGAAAGACAAAATCTCGTTTCTGGTGCAATCATCAACAATTTGATCAATGTACGAGGTTGGGTAATTGTCTTTTGAGAAAGCCTTGTTAATGTCCTTGTAATCAACGCATACTCGAATGGTTCCTTGTTTTTCATTAACTGGTACAATATTTGATAAACAATGTAAACTTTGAAACGAGAACTATAAACTCAAAACGGGAACTCTGGCAAAAAAACCCCATAAAAACATAAAAACAGTGCTAAAAGCAAAAAGTGTTGATGCTGGAATAACACCTTTTTTTTCTAGGGTAAATTTTCAACATGTTTTAAAAATGGCGATGAGTACCAATTTTATGTGCAAAAATTGTCCAAAAAATGCCCTCAAAACGAAAAGTGTTGACGCTAGGATAACACTTTTTTTTTTCAAGGGTAAAATTTCAACATTTCGAAATAATGGCATAAAATATTTCATCATGACCCTGAAAAACATTAAAATTAAAAAAAAAAATATTTAAAACATAAAATAAAATTAAAAATTGAAAAACGAGCGGACCTCCGGCCCTGAAGATGAACCCTAGAAGCTATGCAGCTGCCGCCTCTCCTTCGGCCGCCGTCGGGCCCCTGCTCGGCCCTGCCGATGCTGGAGAAGCGTACCTCTATCAAGGACTGCAGGTCTATGCGATTATTGTTGTTCCGCATGTCTTCAGGCAGCTTTCGAGAGCTCCCCTCCCGCTGATTTATTCTGCTATGGACTTTGGGGCCGCCAGTTCTCAGCCCTCTGCCGCTGCATCTGGCTACAGCTGCCCCCATCAGACTGCAGAGGCATTGGCCAAGAACGAATTAGCAGAACATGCTCTCAGTTTTCCCCAGGCGGCTCTTGGGAAGGAATTTTTCACCCTGGAAGGTCGCTCATTTCCATTAGCTTCTTCTCTGTCCCCCCAGTACAGCGAATACTCTGTATTTGACCTTCAGAAATCTTTAACCTTCTTGGATCAGCTTGGACGGAGCATCTGGAAGCCCTTTTGGGCGGATAGCAATGACAGACTCGACGACCCTAGGACTCTCTCCTCTTCTCCTCACAATCCCCTGCGGCAAACACAGGAAAAGAAGGCCCTTCAAAATTCCAGCCTCCTCTCGTCTCAGATCTGCAGAGGCAAGCAGAACTCTGGTCTCTCTGCCTCATTTCAGATCCTGATCAAGCTTATCTCAGGCAAAACTCTGCTACAATGGGTGAGAGCGTCGGATCAAGTGCAAGACCTCAAGCAGGCTCTGGAACTCAAGCTGGGGATTCCCTCTGCAGCACAGCGACTTCTCCACGAAGGTAAACAACTCGAGGATCTTTGCCCCCTGTCTTTTTACAGCATTAAGAGAAATGCCTCCATTGCTTTAACCCTTCGTTTGAGAGGAGGAGCTGTAGGACAGCCATCCTCAGCTGAGGCATTCTCATACAAGGACGCTGTCCATGCTAAGTCGTCTAAGAGAACAGCTCCACCTGTTCAGGCTCCCAAGCCTTTCCTGGTGGATAAACTGGAGGAAACCCCCTCCATTGAAATAAAACACCCAACGCTGGATGAGCAAACCCAACACTTTGCAGAACATGGCATTATTTGCAGGTTTAATGGGCTATGGCCACGCACAGCAGACCTCTTTCAATGGATTCACTCTAACTGGACCAACAACTGCAAGGTTCTGTTATGCTCAAAGGGCTTCTTCATTGTAGTGTTTGCTTTCGTTGAGGACTATCAAAAAGCCTTAACTGATGGCCCATGGTTCTGGGGTGCAGCTGGTTTATTCCTCACCCCTTGGTTCCCAGATTTCGATCCCTCTACAGCAGTCATCACCAAACTCCCCATCTGGGTCAGACTTCCAAACCTCCCGGCGCATCTATGGCACTTTGCTGTATTCCAAGGGATTGGCAACTCTCTAGGCCGCTTTTTAGACACATACATCTCTAGAGGGGAAAAGGGCTTATACACCTTTGCCAGAATCTGTGCAGAAATAGACATGAGTAAAGGTCTCCCAGACCAGATCAATCTCAAAATCGGAGACTTCCATTGGACTCAAACTTTGGATTATGAAAACACAGCCTTTCGCTGCCGAAACTGCCATCATACAGGTCACCTTCAGAGCTCTTGTCCCACGATGCCAGCCCAAAAGAAGAAAACCAATCCTAAGCAGAAATCCAAAAGCTGGAAGCCACACGATCCTCCCCCCATGGACGATTTTGACTTCAGCTCGGATGAAGAGGAAGAGAATAAGGAAGGTTTGGCAGAAGCGTCGGCACAGGATCCGCCCTCGACTGGTCCTGTGGATGCGTCCGTCCCACCAGTCTCACAGAAAAGGAATCATGAATCCTCCACCTCGGATTCAGACAAGGAGACCTCTCCGTCAGCACATCTCAGTTTGCAAATCATGCCAGCTCAGCAAAATCCTCTTGATTGGGTCAAAGTTGGTAAAAAGAAAGGGAAAAAATGTCGAATAGTTGATTCTACACATGTTGGGTAGAGTCCTCTGTTCTGTTCTTGCTCCTCTGTTCCTCTTGTTTCTTCTCGCTCATCCCTGCTCTCTTCTCTTTCTCTCTTAGGAGCCGAGGTGGATAGCCTATCCTTTCCGGCTGCCTGTGTTCTTGCTTCTCTTGTTTGTAATCTCTTTTGTACCATACGTTCTCTTAATAAAATTAGTTTTTACTGAGAAAAATAAAATAAAATTAAAAATTAAAAAATGAAAACAATGAAAAAACACAAAACAAAAAAAAAGTTAAAAAAATAACAGACATAAATTAAAATTTTATACTAAAAACAAAACATAAAATAAAAATAAAAAACAAAAAAATCAAATATATAAATAAAGATAAAGAAAACAAATCAAACGTCGAAAGAAAAAATCAATCATAAAAATGTAAAAAAAAAACCGAAAAAAAAAACAAAACTAATGATAAGAATTAAAAAACTAAAAATTAAAATTAAAAACAAATACATAGTTACAAAATAAAAATAAAAAAAAATCAATAAAATCTTGTAAACCCCAAAAAAAAAAAAAAAAGAAAGAAGAAGAAAGAAAGAAAGAGAGAGAAGAAGAAGAAGAAGAAAAAAAAAGAAAAAAAAGAAAAAGAAAAGAAAAAGAAAAGAAAAGAAAAGAAAAGAAAAATTTAAAAAACATTAACAAAAAAACTTAAAAAAAAAATTAGAAACAAACTAGATTTAAAAAAAAAAAAAGAAAAAAAATAATTAACAAAAAAAATTAAAAACTACTAAAATTAAGTTTAAAATGTTGATTACTTAAAAAAACAAATATACAAATATATATAAAAAAGACAAAAAAAAATGTAAAAAAAAAAAAATCTCATAAACCATAAAAACATTTGGAAAAACAAACTATATATATATATATATATATATATATGTAAAAAAAAAACACTAACAAAAACTAGGAAAAAAAAAGAAATTAAAAACAAACTAGATTTAAAAAAAATAAAAAAATAACAAAAATAAAAATAAAAAACAAGCAAAATCAATATTAAAAACATTTAAAATAAACAAAAATAAACTCAAATTAGAAAAGAAAAGGAAAAAAAAAAAAGAAAAAAGAAAAAGCAAAACAAACAAACAAACCAAAAAAATATGAAAATGGCATAAAATATATGTCTTTAATATATATATATATATAAAGACATATATATATATATATATATATATATATATATATATATATATCCAGTTTATAAATGAATATGTATTTTTGATTTAAATAATAATAATAATAATTATTATTGTTTTTTTATTAAACTTAAATTTTTTATTTAAAAAAAATAAAAAAATTTAAAATTAATTTTTTTTTAAACAATTTTTTTTAACAAATTTGATTTTTTTATTTAAAATTTAATTAAAAAATAAAATAAAAGAAATATTAAAAAAATTGATTTATATATATATATATATATATATATAAAATAAAATTAATAATAATAATAATAATAATAATAATAATAATAAAATAAAATTTGTGGCCCCTCCGCTCGCTCTCCGCCCGTTGTGGCATGGCCCTAGTCGGAGGGTCTGCATGCAGGCCCTTCGCCTAGGGCCGCACCACCATTAGTGGCGGGCGAGCGGCGGGGCGATTATGAGAATCACCCCCCCGTGCAGGCCCTCCGCCTAGGGTCGCGCCACAAAGAGCGACAGGCGAGTGGGGAGGGGGAGATTCTTAGACGTGGTGGCGTGACCCTTGGCTGAGGTCCTGCACGCAAACCCTTAGCCCAGGGCCGTGCCACCACAGACGGTGGGTGAGCGGAGGGGCCACCGAAATTTATTTATTTATTTATCTATTTATTTTTTCCATGTTAAAAAATAAATTAGTTAAAAAAAATTATTTTTTTAATAATTTTTAAAATTTTTAATTAAAAAATTTTGTTTAATTTTTTTAATAATATATATATATATATATATATATATATATATATATAAAAAGAAAGAAAGAAAGAAAGAAAGAAAGAAAGTATTTAAAGTTTTGTTTTTAAACTTTTTAAAATTTTTTTCTTACGTTTAAATTTATTTATTTATTTTTTAATAATTGTTTAAAAAATAAATAAATAATTTTTTTTTAATCTTTAATTTTTTTTTTTGTTTTTAAATACAAAATGTAAGCTATATATATATAAAATTTTAATTGTTTGTTTGTTTTTTTGAAAAGAAATATATATTTTTAAAATTTTCATATCTTTTTGGTTTTTTCTTTTTATAAGTTTTTTTTAAATGTTTTTAATATTAATTTTACTAGTTTTTTTTGTTAATTTTCTTTGTTTTTCCCAAATTCTTTTATCGCTTATGAGATAATTTTTTTAACATTTTTTTTTGGTTTTTTGTCTTTTTTTATATTTGTTTTTTTAAGTAATCAATATTTAAAAAAAAAAATAAAACAACTTGAAAATTCGTTAAGTAATCATAATTAAAAAAAAAATGGACATAATAAATTTTAAAGTGTGAAAAATAAGTCCTCTGAAAAAAAGATATGTTGCATCAACACGTTGCATCAGCACATTTGAAAATCAGCATGAAAATCACTAACATTTAAAAACAAATATTTATATTTGATACAAGAAAATTTGAAGTGTCAAAAATATGCTCCCAATAAAAAGAATTGTATTCTGCATTACCACTTTTCAAAATCAGGTGACGTTTTTACTACCTCTACGAAACGGGTAATCATATTGGTTATTTAAAGTGCAAAAAACTATGCTCTAAAAAAATATGTGTGTTCTGCATCGCCCCTTTTTAAAATCGGGTCAATTTTTTGCTATCTCTACGAAACAGGTAACACTATCAATTCCCGTTTCAAAGTTTATGTTGTTGATACCCAATTAGTCAAAGGAATGGGATAAATAAATCTTGATTTTAATAGTTTTTCAACTTCATCTTTTATAGCAGCAACTTTCCGCGGATGCACCAGATGCAATATTTGTCTAACATGTTTGACATCTGGATAAGTATTAATTTCATGTACTACAATACTACGATCGATTACTGGCATTTCTTCGTAAGACCAGGGAAAAATGTTGCGGAATTCTTGGAATAGGGATTTATATGTTTGAATTTCTTCAAAAGAACAAGAAGCTCCTGTATGAATATTCTTAGTAATTCCTGGTTTCACTGATATGTTTATTGGCACAATTGCTTATATGTTTTCTAAATTAGTTTCAGATTCAAAATGAAGAATAGACATCGGGCATTCAGGACTATTCATAATCTCAGGTGAAAACATAGACCAAAAATTATTCTTGACTTTGTCAAGGAAGGGTAAGAAAGATGAATGATGATGGTGATCATCCCAAGGTATTTCATCCAAATTCATTACCTCCATAATTCCTTCATCATATATAAACTCTTTATCAAAATGATCAAGTATCGATATTGGTTCTAAATGTGACAAACGAGAATAATCATCGATGGTCGTATTAACTCGATCATTTTCGGATGGTGATGGGTTAGAAAAGGATTGAACTGCCTCATAAGCCAATTCAAAAGGACTGAGAGGCATATGATCACCATACAAGGCTAATTCTGATTTTGAAGGCACTTCCCAAGGATCTAAATATTCAAAAGTGCTTGATGTAATGATATTGACCTGGGCAATGTTATGAGGAAGGTTTCATGGAGGGAACACGAAAGTTCCCATAAGAGATGAGTCTTTAAGAAGACCAACACCAACATCCTCATATGGTGTAATCGATTTTCCAACAAAGGGAACACTACCAGTAGAGTTAGGGTCTGAAGTGTAATAGGATAGTTAGTCTACTTTCATAATTTTTCCTTTATGAGGAAACATAATCATTTGAAAAAACGATGAGACCACAAAAGACATGGCGTAAGTCCAACTTCGACCTAGTAATAGGTTATAATCAAGTTGAGCGTCAATGACTTCAACTTCAATTGCAACTATTTTACCTTCTAATTCTACAGGCATGTCATTCAAAATTCCATAAGGTCGAAAACCTCTTCCATCAAAGGCTTTCAAAGTTGTGGGAGACTGATTGATAGCTGGAGAACCTAAAGCTCTCCAACAAGAAATAGACATAATACATGTAGACGCTCCTTTGTCAATTACCATTCGAAAAACTTGTTTTGTCTTGAAAAAAACTAGTATCTAGAAGGCCAATTGATGTGGGAGTCCGAGTACATGATTTTCAAGATAAAAAATGATTAGATTAGATTCCTGGGGATCAAATGCTTCTATGGCTAATAATAACAATTTCCCTTGTGCTGGACAAGTCTACAACACTTCGATAGCCAACATTGTTGATGGTGACATAGCCATATCTTCAACAATATTATAATTCTATGCAGCTCTACTATGAGGATTAAAAGCTCACTTTCGAAGAACACCCTTAGGAGGTGGTTGAATTACCATATCAGGATTAGGGTTTTCAATTTGTAAAGAGTAAAAAATAGGAGGAACTGATGTGGAAGAATGATCAGGTGAACCAGAATCATTTCCATCTACATTAGGACTTTTAGATCCATAGTCTTTGGACCTCATAGCTACCATAACTTGTGAAGACATCATCATGATGTTCGTCGATGTGGAAGAGGAAGATGGGTTATGGGAAACCATATTACTATCTTGAGAAGGAAATGGATCCTTCAAAACAGTGGGAGTAGGTGAACCCTTAACGAATTTAGAAACTTTAACACGATGAGGGAATTCCTTGGTGTAATGATCATCATCACAGATTAAACAAGGATAGCGAGGTTTCTTCTTTTCGTCAGATGGTTCATTCTTGTTTGATTTCTCCTTGGGAGTAGTGTCTTGTTTGGATTTTCCTTTTCCTTTATTTTTACCTCTAGATTGCTTGTTTTTTCCAGTAGATGAATCTATGACATTTATTTCAGAAGTAATTTCAGGAGAAGGATCTTCTTCGGGTGAATCTGGTAAGGCCAAAATCTGAGTCTTTTTAGAATTTTTCTTTTTAATCTTAGATTTTTGGCTAATAGAACCAATCACACCATCAACAGCGTGTGATCCTGTAAGAGTTGGGTTGGTTTGACCTGGACGAGGCAAATTTGGAATTTTTTCATACAAAGTGTCAGACTAAGTATAAACAAGATCTAAGTACTGGGCACGAGCGATAACTTGCTCTTCAATTACAACACCGCCTTTGGAAAAATCTTCAGTAATTACAGGAAGAAGTGATTTTATAAACCATTTGACTAAGATTTGGTCTGGGATGTAAACTTTAACTAAACAACGTCTTCGTCTCCATTCATGAATATGATCATAAATATAAGTATACGTTGATTGTTTCATATAAGTTAAAAGTTCAGTACCATTATCGTATCGGATGGGTTGTTGAAACTGTGTCAAAAAAACAGTGGTTATGACATTGAAAGTATTGAAATAAGCTCACAGTAATTCAACATACCACTTGGCTGCCGAACCGGTTAAGATTTGTTGGAAAAGCGTAATCTAATAGAATCATCGACTAATGAGTTCGAGGCACACCAAAGATGATAAGTCATGACGTGATTAGATGGTTCCTCTCTTGAGTTGCCTTCAAATTTTGGAATGTCACTTGGCAAATTCATAGGGATTGTCGGCCAAAACAGTAGATAGAAAATGGGATCAATTGTTAACTGAGATAGATCTAGTAAATCCAAAGTTACAATAAATGGTATCTGATGGTTAGGGTCCTGTTCCATGTATTAATAACCCTGAAGGACGAGTCCTATTCCTGGAGAAGGATACCTAGGATATCTTGGAATAACATGAGTAGTTGGAATTTTCATAACTCTCGGATATCCAAGATGAGCCATACTAAATTTCGGTTGAATTGACACTTGAAAAGTATGACCGAGGAATTGTTGATTCTAAAAGGGAGGATCCTGACCCATTTGACCTTGGATAAATTGTCCCTGAAAGGGTTGACTTTGCAAAGGTTGACCTTGGAAGAATTGACTTTGAAAAGGTCGGCCTTGAAAAAATTTACTCTAGGGTTGACCTTGAAAATCTTGTCCTTGAAATGGTGTTTGCACATAGGGTATACTAGGCTGTACCACAAGTATTTGGGGTATAGATTGAACCATAGGAAAAATTAGATAAACAGGTGCCTGAGGAATAGTCTGAGTAGTTTGATGCACCATTACTTGAGAAGTAATTGGAACAATTACTTGTGATACTCCTGGGACGAGGGTTGATGGTGAACTCATAACTAGATTTTGAATAGACGTTTGCACAAAAGATTGAACCGGAGTTTGAGGAGTACTTGAGACATGTTGTTGGATCGGTTGCTGAACATGTGTTAATGGATTACCCTAGACATGTTATTGGACTTGAATAGGAATACCTTGAACATGTTGTCCAATAGGTTGAAGAGGTTGATAAATTGGCACTTGAGGAGCAACTGGCATTAGCTGTTGATTATATGAAGGATTCCAGATTGTGTTCATCCTGGGATACAAAGTACTAACAAGGGGTTGAGATATGATAGGTTGACCTAAATCGGCTTGAGGTATTTGACCATAACCTGGATAATTTCTGGTAGGAGGTTTCCCTCCAACTGTAGGGTAAGATCCGACTAAAGATTGTCCCCTAGGAGGAGGATATGATGGTTTCCCCCCAGGTGGGTAATAACTGTCTATTGGGTTAACTTGAGTATTACCTCTATTTCCAGAAATAATATTTATATATTGATCAGATGTCAAGCCTTGGACAGTAGAATTGGTTAAATCAATTGACATATTTGAAGGTTGATTTGAAGGAGAAGCTCCTGAATAAGTTTCTATAAGAGAATGATATCTAGGAGGAACTGATGGGCCACCATATAAAAGTGATTCTGGAGAAGTAAAAAACATAGAAGTATTTGATGACATTTCCCCAGAAGTTATTCTAGACATATTAAAGCCTGGTACAATAGAATAAGGAGTAGTGTATCATGGAATTCCTTGACCTAAAAATTTCAAGGGCGTAAAACACAAAGGATTAGGTCAAAAAGTAGAAAAAATAAGTTTTGAAGTATCTGCTTGATCACCGATAGAAATTGGTGTATGTGGTGATTCTTCCTCTTCGTCAGAGGTAAGTTCTTCGATACTAATAAGACCAGGAGGTAGACTATCAGTAATAAGAAGTTTTACTCGTGGTGAATGCGAAGGAGTATAGGTTAAAGAAACTGAAGGTGACTCGGGTTTAGAAACATTAGACTCAAGTTCTTTGATATTTGGTTCAGTTAATTGTGAATCTGAACTCTCTCTAGTATTTGATTCTGTTTGAATAAATTCAGTAATTTTTGGATCGATTACTTTTGAGTGTAATTCTAGTGTTTGAGGTTGATCAAATTCAATTTTTGTTACTCCAGGTTATAGAATACTAGATGTTTCTGGTTTATTAACTTCAGTTCCTGTTACATCAAAAGTTTCAGGTTCATATGTAGTCCCAGGTCCTTTTGACTTTGATTTTTCAGTTTTAATCTTTTATAAATGACTTGGCGTAAATTCAGGGGGCTGGATTAGCATTCTATGTGATTGTCTCGGTAATTCAGCCACGATGAAATCTTTTTTTTTTTTTTAAAATAATAATTCACACAATATCAAAATCACACTTAAAGGCTCTAAAAAGTAAAAAAACAAACAAGGTAAGACATGCTAATAAATATAGGAATTGAAACCATACAAACTGACTTGTCATGAAGATCAATAATTACTAGTTGGTGATGAAATCCAACGTCGTAAAGATCAAGGTGAAATTGGTTATAGATATGACCGTTTGGAACTAGTTACATTGACAGCCCGCTTAATGAAACGATCTGGGGAAAGTAACTTCGCTTATGCCATCTTGAGCAAATATTACTCTCCAAAAATTCCAAGTGAGTCTCGCCAACATCTGTTCCAGGTACAGCAACACCTTCCCTTTGCTGCCACCTTAGTTAGAGCCCTAGGATTATGGTCAATAAGTTTACCAACTACAACAATTCTACCTAGGGGGGTAGTCTTAAATCAGACGTACACACAAGGGCAGAGTAACAAAGCTCAATCACCTTGAAATCTCATCAACATGGTTAATTGGAGGTTTACTTTCAAGTGATTGGAAGTACCTTCGGACACCGTTGTAGTACATGCAAATCACTATGTCATAGCCAATAAAGTGGGTATGATCACTTCACCAGATTTGACATGATCTCGTGCTTAACTCATGTATAAGAATATCTTCCCAGAGAAAAACTGAAATAATTGGATTTCTCTCCCTAACATAATATTCTATTGTTTGTCTGTAGCTTTGGAAAGTTTACTCACTTTCCTATTCCAAAGCCCTACACTTAAGCTATTGTAGGTGGTAAGAGCCCTAAAAAATATAAAATTCTAATTGATTTTAATTAACATTGTGTTATTAAGCTGTTATTTACTCAATAGGTAATGAGAGTGAAACTTATGATATTATGACTTGACTCGAAATTCTAATGCAATCGAACATGCAATTTGTAATCTATCATTCAATGAAATCCTAATTAAGGGAAAGTAAGAGTTTCTTTGATTTTCTTTGAATAAAATGCAAAACTCACAATTTCACCAAAATTATTTTCATAAGACAACCAATTTCACTTTGATGCAATCCAGATGCAGAAATAAACTAAGATTTCAAATTTTCCTAAGAGACCAAAAAAAAACCCAAAATATCTTTTATCATTTATCACTCAAAATTTTGAAACACACATAAATCAAGAAAGAGTAAGGAAAAAAATGAAGTTTCTCTATTGAATGCTTTAAATTAATGATGTCAGAATGTAATTATGAAATATTTCAAAACAAGAAAGAAATGATTTCCTTTTATCATGCAGTAATGAAAGCAATTCTTCACAAAACATAACAATTTACGAGAAACCCTAATTTGTAATTAAACAAAGAATTTCATCACAAATAAGAAATATTGATAATGGATTTGGTATATTTGATAGAAAAAGATAGGAATACGATGATCTTGAAGACAAGCTATCTCTTTTTGATCAGTTGGTAAGCAAGACAGACAAAACCCTAATCAATTTTGCAAAAGGTATTAATTCCCAAAAAGACCTCACCAAAGCACTCAAACAAGTTCAGAAAAGGTATTGAATAGTAAAAAAATACAATGACACTTTCAGAAACCAAAACTCAGGCTCTGGCTGAGAGAAAACCAAAATTTTAAAAAAATTCTAGGAATTGCGCAGGCAAGTAGTTTAATTTAGTGTGCATGCGCTTGGTTCCTTAGGCAAAAAATGCCGATATCTGCGCTCTATGGGTGAACAGAAACCGTGCAAGTCTAGGAAGTCCAAGAAAAAGTAAAATAAAATAATCAACCCAGAAGATCTAAAAGATCATAAATTTACCAAGACTCAGGTCCAGCTAAAAAACAAAGATCGGAAAGAAAAACCAAGGAAAGAGAAGAGAACAATAACGTTCCCCATTGGAGTCACCAATTTGTTACAACAAATAAATCCCTCTTGCTGACAAAAGAAATCTCCCTAGACCCTAAAGGAAACAAGAAATAAATAAACAATTGAATGACTCTTTCCCTAAGCTCATTTCGTTCGAATTGTAAATATGAGAGGAGGAGAATAAGCCTCTTACCTATTTGCAAAATGCTTGACAAAGATCCCTGCTCTGTCTCAATGAAGCTTCCCAATGATAAAAAAGACCTGCAATCACATACATAAAAGATATCAAAGACATATGCAATCATAACAATTCAAACAAGGTCAATCTAATGATCAAGGAGATTAGAAATTGAGGTTATCTTACTGAATATCAAAAGAATCATAAACTATTCGTCATTTCAATAAGATAATACAATGGGAAAAAAGATGCATTTGTATTAATTCAAGGAAAAAGAAGAGCCTTACAACCTATGCCTTGATGTCATGAGGTTCCTCCCAAATGCCTCTAAACCTATCCCTAGCTAATAAGCCTTCTAATCTAAATCCATCAACATAAGTGTATCTTTTCTAAACCCCTTAATCCCTCTATCCTCTAATCAATTTATAGGCCAAGAGGAAGAAGTTTCAGATCCATAAGAGAAGGATGATATCGTCTGATTGGAGGATTTGGGTTCCTTGATGAAAGGGAATTAGCTCCATGATCTAAGGGGTATGGCACAAATAGATATGACCTAGAAGCTTTCAGTTGGGATATATTCGACCAACAATGCTTATGGAATTCACTTTTTATTTGTACTTTTCTTTGATTTATCTATGCGGTCTATAGTGGAATATAAAGCGCAGTTCTGTGCAGTTCTCAAGGATAGAAGCTACAAATGCGTGGAAAATTACTAGGAAAAGTACGTAGGTCACACTTAACAAGTCATAAAGCCATTTTACCCAAAATTCACATCTTCTTCAAGGGTTTTTGATTCTTTGAATTCTAAGGGAGTGTAATGGAACATGTTTATGAATGATGAGAGATCTATTTTGACGGTCAAGTGTCATGGTGACTGTTGGCCCTCATTTTTGGTCCATTTTTGCTTAAGGAAACTTACTTAACTCTTATATTATCCATCCATTTTCCATCACATCCACCTCATTTTGATGTATTTTATGCATATTCAGGTATTTAATTTTAATTTTTTAGTTTCTAGAAGTTTTTATGAAAATTGAATTTCAAGTGCAATTTTTGGACAGAATCAGAAATTCCCGTAATAGCTATTTGGATGTCATATTTGGACAACACCTGAGCTCGAGCTGTATACATGTATGGAAATATTGGGAACTAGGACTAAGCTAACTCCAATTGGTTTTGTCAAAATGAGCTAAATCAGACCTGGTCAAAGCTGGTCAAACATGACCAATCATCCAGAAAATCCTTAGGAAATAGGGCAATTTTATGATTTCATGGGATTGTCCATATTTTTAGAGATAAATTGGATGGATTCAACTTGGATAGATGGATATGAGAAGATATAGTTGTTAGAGAGACTTTAGATCAGATTGTTTCATGATCTTCTATTTAAAGACAAAACTTTGAAGGCTTATGTATGTATTTTTGTATAATTTTATGCTGAGACATTTGAATATTGGAAGTTAATTTGAAAAACTTGTTCTACTTCCATTATTTTTGTTCATTAGTGTGGATGATTGACTAAAGTTACAGTGGTTCATAACATCCTCAAGTGTTCAAGGCAAAGGTGGAGGGCCCCCACTCCAAGTTAAGTACACTTCATTGTTAAACTAGCTTAATTTTCATGAACTAGTTGCTTCAGATTTGTTTATTTGTTTATTTTATTTATTTATTTATTTATTTATTTTTTTCAGATTTGCTTACTTGAATTGATGTGTAATGATTTATGTTGCTAATGAATCTTAGTTTGTTTATCATTCTGATAAGAAGGGACAACAAAGTGTTCAAGTTGAATCCTCCTTCTATTAAATTAATGGATCAAAACTAGAGTTCATCTTTATTGTGTTCAAGCGTTTTATGCAATTTTAGTTTTCTAGCAATAGTATAATGATTAGTGAATTATGATGAGGAATATCAAACATCTCTTAAGTTATGAATCTCCTTCATTGTTTATTTATGCATCTTACGCTGTTGCTAATTAACAATTTTTTATTTCTATTCATCAAACGATATTGTAGAAGAAGGACACAAATTGATCTCTTAAGTTAAGAGCCACTTCATCTCTCATACATTGCAGAAGTGAATTAGAAATTGTTTAAATAGATTTATATTTGTAATATCCACTTCCTTAATTCTTCATATTTTATTTTCTAAGCTTTGCTACATCTGATATACATACATTGTGGACATGCCTCCAAGTTTTACAAACCTGGATTGATAATGAATACTTCTATTAATTTGTGTTAATAAATTATCTCAACATTTTTGCGTTGTTGCCAAGGAGGAATTTATCAACATAGTCAAATAGAAGATATATATATATATATATATATATATATATATATATATATATATATATATATATGATAAAACAAAGACAATAAAAATTCAGTTATGTTATGTTTTTCTTAGTTATGTTTCTTTATGCCTAGAAATAGAGATCCTAAAGGTAGATTTATTAAACAAAACCCCCCATCAATAGAAATAGGACCATCAAAACTAATCACACCAATTGCTGGTAAACCAACACTAGAGGAATTAGAAGAAAAACAAAGAACATGACAAAGATTAACTTTAATTGAAAGGCAAACCTTGTTAGCCTGGGAGGTGAAAAGAAAACAAACTCCAAAAGCAAAACCTACTTCAGGCAAACAAAAAGAAATTGTTGAAGTAAATCAACCTATTTTTGAGTCCATAGATCAACCTATTTTCGAAAACAAACAACACCTGAATCTCAAGTTGTCATCGAAATAGTTGAAGTTATGACAGAAGAAGGGAAAGGACCTGTTATTCTTACTCCTGAACAAAGACTTGAATATGAAAGACAACAAAGAGAGGAAGAAGCAAAAAGAGAAAATGATAGAAAGAGAGAAAAGGATAGGAAAAGACAAAATGATAATTAATAGGAAAATATTGATGATCAGGAGGCTACTTTTGGCTTTCCAATATTAGATACAAGCACAATATTAGGAGAAGATGTGAAAATGAAAAACATTCCACCTTCTGTATTGCCTAACTTTTATGGAATGTCAACAGAAGATCTTGACTCATTTATGTTTGAATTCAACATCTTGTGTAGAACTTACAGATACACAGATGACACACACACTTTGTCTCTTTCTTGCTACTTTGAAAGCAGCAGCCTTAAAATGGTTCATGGGTTTAGGAGAGAGAACAATAACTTCTTGGGATGACATGAATAAAATATTTCTTAAAAAATACCAAGCCTATTGTAGGCCTAGGGAATCGAAAGAGGATGTTTTTAGAATGACACAACAAGAAGACAAAAGTTTAGAAGAATACTTAGAAAGATTTGCTTACAATCTACAAGAGTTTAAACAACACTCACTAAACCAAGAAACCATTCGCACAATCTTTCTCAAAGGTATAAGATATTAATACTTTGACATTCTGAATGTAATGGGCAAAGGTGACATTTCAAACTTGCCATTTAATGAAATTGCAGAATTATGTCAAAAATATTCTAGAGGAAGATCAAAAGCTGGAAGAAGAGATGTTAGTTCAAAAGTAGTAAATCAACAACAGGAGGGGTAGCAAGAGCAAATATATGAAGCTTACTGGAAAACTTTAAAACTGATCTTCTAAGTACATTAGGGACACAAGTAGATGTTCTAAAAGAAAACAAAAAGAAAGAAGAACAAGAAAAAATCTTAGCAATCTTTTGTCCCAAATGTAGGAAGAAGCATGCATTAAGAGAATGTCCTTTAGATAGTGTACAAGTATGTGGCCTTTGCACAGAAAACCATTCAACAAAAATCTGTCTAAAATTGAAATAATTGCAAATGAATGTTATATACCTAGGGGGAATAATATGGGGTACCAAGGGAGGTACCCAAGGTAATAATGTAATAATGGGATGGGCCATAGTAATAAATAAGGTGGTTAACCCATATCATGTAAGGGACCACAAGTAGTTAATAATAATGTAATGGGCCCATGGTATTAGTTTGATGGTATGAGGGAACCATGGTAATGATCCATGGTATTGTATGTATGAGGCCTATATAGAGGCTAGAGACTCCACATGGAGAGAGAGTGAAAGATTATTGTATGAACAAGAATATGGCTTGTGGAGTGTTCTCCTTCCTTAAGGAGTGAATGTATGGTGTTGCTCTACCTTAAGGGTTTGATCAATAAAGTGAATCATTTCTATCTATTTCTATCTTGTTATTCTTGGGTTATTTCTATTATCATAATATATTTTGGATCAGATCTACAACAAGTGGTATCAGAGCACTCTCTTGGGCACAAAAGTGGAGAATTTTTATTTTTTATTTATTTATTTATTTATTTTTTAATTTTTGCAGGATTTCGGGGGCGGTGAGTTTGCAGATCAAATCTGTATGTTTTGGTGCAAGATATACAAAATCTAATTGTAGATTTATATTCTTTGTGAAAAAATGGCCGATTTCAAAAAAAAAATTGGTTGAATCGGAGTCCGGATGAAGGAGATATCGCTGATCTAAAAATCAGTGGGGTTGTAGACAATTTTTCAAGGCAGCGAGTTTGCGGCGTAGATCTGGACGTTTTGGTGCAAGATATGCAAAATATAATTGTAGATATGAATTTTTTGAGAAAAATTACCCAATTTAAAAAAAAAAATCAGTCGAATCGGAGTCCGGATGAGGGAGATATCGCTGATTTAAAATCAACTCTTTTTTGCAGAAATTTTGGTGACGGCGGGAGAGTTGCAGTGCAGATTTGAAATTTCATTGCCCGGATAAAAATTTCTAACACATGGGAAGATGCAGAATGATTGTTCCATTTCCAAAAACAGGTCATAATAGGGATTCTGAGCAATATTGACGGAATTGTGACCATTTCAAATTTTCGCCATTTTTTTTTTGATGGCGCGCCAGATCTGAATCTGAGGGACTTGTATCTGTTTGATGGCTCTCATTCAGCCAAATGGCTAGCACAAATGGAGAAATGTTTTAGATTGAATTACATCATGGATGATGAGACTCAGCCGAGTGTGGGAACAATGTACTTGGACTATTAAAGATTGCAATGGTGGTAAGGGCATCAACATTGTTATCGAAGGCCCTTGACTTGGGACAAATTCACAAAAGCTCTTATGGATCACTTTGACCGTAAAGCTAATCTTGTGGATAAGCTCACACAGACAAACACACAGCCTAGCAAAGATTTCCTTTTTACAGGAAAGAAGGAAACCAAGGAACCTAAAGGGTTATTTTCTGCTGGTATCTCCTTATTGCAGGTTCATGGATTGATTCAAAAGGAGAAAATCATTGTTTCTATAAATCCTAGTTGCAAGCATACTTTCATCAATGTTAATTTGGCAAACAAATTGCAAGTTCTAGCAAAAAAAATTGAAAATACACAGGTCGATGATGAGGATGTTCAAATTTATAAGGATTTGAAGCTTTCTATGGATAAGTATGTGTTGCATGGTGATTTTTATACTTCATAGATGGATAATATGGATGTTGTTTTGGGATATCCTTGGATGGAATCTGCGGGTACTATCAATATTAATGTGCAGAAGAAATTCCTGAAGCTCTGGTATAAAAAGAAGAAAATTACATTACAGGATATTTCCATTAATAAACAGGTAGAGTCCAAGGACGCTGAAGGAGAAGATGTTCCAGGGTCTGACATATTAGATGATGAGCCAGTGATGATAGACAATCAAACACAAACAGAGGCTGAAGCAGAAAAGGTTACAGGTGTTGATACATCAGAGGAGGGCTCAGTGGTTGAAGTCATATTAGAAAAGAAGACACCACAACAGGCACCACAGCAGGGTGAATTAAAGAAAAAGACATCGTGGGTTAAAACTTCAACATATCATCACCCGGATGCGGGTGTTATTACGTGCAATTAAGCCAGGCACTCGCTTCAACACTTGTGACGAGGCCGAGAGGACAGATAGGTACGCACAAGCGATGGATGAAGGTTATAAATCAATGCTCCTGGCAGGTGATGGCAAGTTAGTTCAGAACAGGAGGGACGGCGCATTCAAGCCAAGCGAGGTAGCTCTGGACTCGATGCGCTCAAGGATGATGGATCCTCGCCCTCTGCCTGCGGTGATTACTGCGAATTCGCTATATAATGGGAATGCCCAGACATTTCATGAATAGAGCAAGCCATTCGATGCTGGAAATTGGCAAGGGGATACTCTGGCGTGCCGAATCAGGGTGGTCGAACAGTGCTTCAAAGCCCTTGCGTTAGGAGACATGCCGCGTAGCAGAGGGGTGCCTCGACGAGGCGGAAGATCAGGAATTCGGATTGCTAATGAAGTTGAAGAGCCGAAGCCAATTGCTCCTATGGCTGCTCTGCCTCCCTCGTCCTCCAGTTCTGAGCAGGAGTTTCTGGTTTTGCAGGATACATACCAGACATTCCGCCTCAGAATTCCCAGCAGACTCATTCGGTCAGATGTGATTGTCAATTTCTCGGTCTATCTCTCGGAGGAGGCACCTGGAGATCCCTCCTCGTCCTCCCCTGCTTCTGCAAGCATCCAGGGCAGCGACATACTCCTGGGGGACATGAATGGCATGGTATATCGTACTCCCCGTCCCCAGGATGCCATGACGCAGAATGTCCAGCCTCAGCAAGTCCTGGCTCAGGAGGGTTCGCTCAAGCCGCGTCAGTGCAAGAAATTCTGCCGCCTTTCAATTGTGCTTTGGGCAAGGAAGAGGGCCATGACTCCATTCAGCCTGGCTCGGAAGGGCAGCTTCAGAATGGCAATGAGCTCGTCATCTGGCTCGACTCGCCCAGTCTGGAGAAGGGGAAGCCACCAGCGTCGCCCAGCCATCCAGCTTAAGCCTCCACGAGTGCTCTTCTTAAGTCTTTTGCAAAGTTGTCAATGTCTTTGTTGGTGTCTATTTCTGTTTTTTTCAGTCCTAGTTCTCAGCCTTACCATGGCTGCATGTCTCTGGTCAATACAGTAAGCCTGTTAAATGTTAGAGTCAATGAAGTAAACAGTGTCTGTATTTTTGTCTGTCCATGTTCAAAATGTCTGCTGTCCAAGGAAAATCCAAATGGACAAAGTTTTGTAAATCTGTTTCAGCGGATCGATAGTCAGTTCCAGTGGCTACTGTTAGAGGAATGGCCTCGGCCTCCTCGGATGATGTAAACCATGTAAATATTTTTCTTTCCTTAATATAGAAGTAGACTTTACCTAGAAAAAAAAAAAACTTCAACATATCATCACCCACATCACCCCGCAAGAAAACAACCAACAAGATGGCAACCAATTAGCCACAAGAACAACAACCCACGTATGACGGATAGGGAGGAGCGAAGATCCACCTACTACACATCAACACAGAAGAGCTGCCATGGTCAACTTCCATCTCAAGCGAGCGAGGCACCAGCGAGATCGAGGGTTCACCTTTCTCTTGGATGGCTAGATGCACGTGCATGGTATCAGTGGACTACTATTTTGAGTAGATCTTATTATTTGTGTTCTTCCCATGTTTCGAGGACGAAACATGCTTAGAGGGGTGGAATGTTATATACCTAGGGGGGATAATATGGGGTACCAAGGTAGGTACCCAAGGCAATAATGTAATAATGAGATGGACCATAGTAATAAATAAGGTGGTTAACCCATATCATGTAAGAGACGACAAGTAGTTAATAATAATGTAATGGGCCCATTGTATTAGTTTGATGGTATGATGGAACCATGGTAATGATCCATGGTATTGTATGTATGAGGCCTATATAGAGGCTAGAGACTCCACATGGAGAGAGAGTGAAGGATTATTGTATGAACAGGAATATCGCTTGTGGAGTGTTCTCCTTCCTTAAGGAGTGAATGTATGGCGTTGCCCTACCTTAAGGGTTTGATCAATAAAGTGAATCGTTTATATCTATTTCTATCTTGTTATTCTTGGGTTATTTCTATTATCATAATATCTTTTGGATTAGATCTACAACAAGTGGTATCAGAGCACTTTCTTGGGCACAAAAGTGGAGAAGTTTTATTTATTTATTTATTTATTTATTTTTATTTTTTTAATTTTTGCAGGATTTTGGGGGTGGCGAGTTTGCAGATCAGATCTGTATTTTTGGTGCAAGATCTGCAAAATCTAATTGTAGATCTATATTCTTTGTGAAAAAATAGCCGATTTAAAAAAATAAAATCAGTTGAATCGGAGTCCGGATGGAGGCGATATCGCTGATCTAAAAATCAGTGGAGTTGTAGACAATTTTTCAGGGCAGCGAGTTTGCGGCATAGATCTGAACGTCCTGGTGCAAGATCTGCAAAATCTAATTGTAGATCTGGATTTTTTGAGAAAAATTACCCAATTTCAAAAAAAAAAAATCAGTCGAATCAGAGTCCGGATGAGGGAGATATCGCTGATTTAAAATCAGCTCTTTTTTGCAGAAATTTTGGTGACGGCGGGAGAGTTGCAGTGCAGATTTGAAATTTCATTGCCTAGATCAAAATTTCTAACACATGGGCAGATGCAGCATGATTGTTCCATTTCCAAAAACAGTCATAATAGGGATTCTGAACAATATTGACGGAATTGTGACCATTTCAATTTTTCGCCATTTTTTTTTTTGCTGGCGCGCCTAGATCTGAATTTGAGGGACTTGTATCCGTTTGATGGCTCTCATCCAGCCAAATGGCTAGCACAAATGGAGAAATGTTTTAGATTGAATTACATCATGGATGATGAGACTCAGCTGAGTGTGGGAACAATGTACTTGGACTATGACAGATTGCAATGGTGGCAAGGGCATCAACATTGCTATCGAAGGCCCTTGACTTGGGACAAATTCACAAAAGCTCTTATGGACCACTTTGACCGTAAAGCTAATCTTGTGGATAAGCTCACACAGACAGACACACAACCTAGCAAAGATTTCCTTTTTACAGGAAAGAAGGAAACCAAGGAACCTAAAGGGTTATTTTCTACTGGTATCTCCTTATTGCAGGTTCATGGATTGATTCAGAAGGAGAAAATCATTGTTTCTATAAATCCTAGTTGCAAGCATAATTTCATCAATGTTAATTTGGCAAACAAATTGCAAGTTCTAGCAAAACAAATTGAAAATATACAGGTTGATGATGAGGATGTTCAAATTTATAAGGATTTGAAGCTTTCTATGGATAAGTATGTGTTGCATGGTGATTTTTATACTTCAGAGATGGATAATATGGATGTTGTTTTGGGATATCCTTGGATGGAATCTGCGGGTACTATCAATATTAATGTGCAGAAGAAATTCCTGAAGCTCTGGTATAAAAAGAAGAAAATTACATTACAAGATATTTCCATTAGTAAACAGGTAGAGTCCAAGGACGCTGAAGGAGAAGATGTTCCAGGGTCTGACATATTAGATGATGAGCCAGTGATGATAGACAATCAAACACAAATAGAGGCTGAAGCAGAAAAGGTTACAGGTGCTGATACATTAGAGGAGGGCTCAGTGGTTGAAGTCATATTGAAAAAGAAGACACCACAACAGGCACCATAGTAGGGTGAATTAAAGAAAAAGACATCGTGGGTTAAAACTTCAACATATCATCACCCACATCACCCCGCAAGAAAACAACCAACAAGATGGCAACCAATTAGCCACAAGGACAACAACCCCCGTATGACGGATATGGAGGAGCGAAGATCCACCTACTACACATCAACACAGAAGAGCTGCCATGGTCAACTTCCATCTCAAGCGAGCGAGGCACCAGTGAGATCAAGGGTTCACCTTTCTCTTGGATGGCTAGATGCACATGCATGGTATCAGTGGACTACTATTTTGAGTAGATCTTATTATTTGTATTCTTCCCATGTTTCGGGGACGAAACATGCTTAGGGGGGTGGAATGTTATATACCTAGGGGGATAATATGGGGTACCAAGGGAGGTACCCAAGGTAATAATGTAATAATGGGATGGGCCATGGTAATAAATAAGGTGGTTAACCCATATCATGTAAGGGACCACAAGTAGTTAATAATAATGTAATGGGCCCATAGTATTAGTTTTGGTGGTATGAGGGAACCATGGTAATGATCCATGGTATTGTATGTATGAGGCCTATATAGAGGCTAGAGACTCCACATGGAGAGAGAGTGAAGATTTATTGTATGAACAGGAATATGGCTTGTGGAGTGTTCTCCTTCCTTAAGGAGTGAATGTATGGTGTTTCCCTACCTTAAGGGTTTGATCAATACAGTGAATCATTTCTATCTATTTCTATCTTGTTATTCTTGGGTTATTTATATTATCATAATATCTTTTGGATAATATCTACAACAAGTGGTATCAGAGCACTTTCTTGGGCACAAAAGTGGAGAATTTTTATTTTTTATTTATATTTATTTTTTTAATTTTTGCAGGATTTCGGGGGTGGTGAGTTTGCAGATCAGATCTGTATGTTTTGGTGCATGATCTACAAAATCTAATTGTAAATCTATATTCTTTGTGAAAAAATAGCCGATTTAAAAAAAAAAATCGGTTGAATTGGAGTCCGGATGAAGGAGATATCGCTGATCTAAAAATCAGTGGGGTTATAGACAATTTTTCAGGGCAGTGAGTTTGCTGCGCAGATCTGAACGTCCTGGTGCAAGATCTGCAAAATTTAATTGTAGATCTGGATTTTTTGAGAAATATTACCCAATTTCAAAAAAAAAAATCAGTCGAATCGGAGTCCGGATGAGGGAGATATCGCTGATTTAATATTAGCTCTTTTTTGCCGAAATTTTGGTGACGGCGGGAGAGTTGCAGTGCAGATTTGAAATTTCATTGCCTGGATCAAAATTTCTAACACATGGGCAGATGCAGAATGATTGTTCCATTTCCAAAAACAGGTAATAATAGGGATTCTGAGCAATATTGATGGAATTGTGACCATTTCAAACTTTCGCCATTTTTTTTGATGGCGTCCCTAGATCTGAATTTGAGGGACTTGTATCCGTTTGATGGCTCTCATCCAGCCAAATGGCTAGCACAAATAGAGAAATGTTTTAGATTGAATTACATCATGGATGATGAGACTCAGCCGAGTGTGGGAACAATGTACTTGGACTATGAAAGATTGCAATGGTGGCAAGGGCATCAACATTGCTATCGAAGGCCCTTGACTTGGGACAAATTCACAAAAGCTCTTTTGGACCACTTTGACCGTAAAGCTAATCTTGTGGATAAGCTCACACAGACAGACACACAGCCTAGTAAAGATTTCCTTTTTACAGGAAAGAAGGAAACCAAGGAACCTAAAGGGTTATTTTCTGCTGGTATCTCCTTATTGCAGGTTCATGGATTGATTCAGAAGGAGAAAATCATTGTTTCTATAAATTCTAGTTGCAAGCATAATTTCATCAATGTTAATTTGGCAAACAAATTGCAAGTTCTAGCAAAACAAATTGAAAATACACAGGTTGATGATGAGGATGTTCAAATTTATAAGGATTTGAAGCTTTCTATGGATAAGTATGTGTTGCATGGTGATTTTTATACTTCAGAGATGGATAATATGGATATTGTTTTGGGATATCCTTGGATGGAATATGCGGGTACTATCAATATTAATGTGCAGAAGAAATTCTTGAAGCTCTGGTATAAAAAGAAGAAAATTACATTACAGGATATTTCCATTAATAAACAGGTAGAGTCCAAGGACGTTGAAGGAGAAGATGTTCCAGGGTTTGACATATTAGATGATGAGCCAGTGATGATAGACAATCAAACACAAACAGAGGCTGAAGCAGAAAAGGTTACAGGTGCTGATACATCAGAGGAGGGCTAAGTGGTTGAAGTCATATTGGAAAATAAGACACCACAACAGGCACCACAGCAGGGTGAATTAAAGAAAAAAACACCGTGGGTTAAAACTTCAACATATCATCACCCACATCACCCCGCAAGAAAACAACCAACAAGATGGCAACCAATTAGCCACAAGGACAACAACCCCCGTATGACAGATAGGGAGGAGCAAAGATCCACCTACTACACATCAACACAGAAGAGCTGCCATGGTCAACTTCCATCTCAAGCGAGCAAGGCACCAGTGAGATCGAGTGTTCACCTTTCTCTTGGATGGCTAGATGCACGTGCATGGTATCAGTGGACTACTCTTTTGAGTAGATCTTATTATTTTTGTTCTTCCCATGTTTTGGGGACAAAACATGCTTAGGGGGGTGGAATGTTATATACCTAGGGGGGATAATATGGGGTACCAAGGGAGGTACCCAAGGTAATAATGTAATATTGGGATGGGCCATAATAATAAATAAGGTGGTTAACCCATATCATGTAAGGGACCACAAGTAGTTAATAATAACGTAATGGGCCCATGGTATTAGTTTGATGGTATGAGGGAACCATGGTAATGATCCATGGTATTGTATGTATGAGGCCTATATAGAGGCTAGAGACTCCACATGGAGAGAGAGTGAAGGATTATTGTATGAACATGAATATGGCTTGTGGAGTGTTCTCCTTCCTTAAGGAGTGAATGTATGGTGTTGCCCTACCTTAAGGGTTTGATCAATAAAGTGAATCATTTCTATCTATTTCTATCTTGTTATTCTTGGGTTATTTCTATTATCATAATATCTTTTGGATCAGATCTACAACAAAGCTAATGGAATAAGTACAAGGAACAAAATGTTTCTATTATGTGGCACCAAGAAGGCCTTGGTAGCCAAGGATTCCTCAACAATTCCCTCAACAAAACTAACAGTATCCTCCAAACTCTTGGAATACCCCAATGCCATGGCAACCTTGTCCTCCACAACAATATCAAAACCAACCTGCACAATGTTGGAGAGGATATGGTTATGGAAACCAACCACCTCAACAAATGTATCCTCAACAATATCAACAATTATTCCCATACCAAAAATATCAACCAGCCCAGACCAACTCAACTACCAGCTCAGTCGGTGGCAAATCCAAGAAATAAAATGGATAAAGTTGCATACAATGTGGAAGAAGCAACATATTTTCCAACATACTCAATTCTTCCCATAAATGATGTCCATTTAAGGTCTAGGAAAGTACTGCATAAGAATTCTCCTCCAATCATAGAAGAACCAACTGAACAAGGAGAACAACCTAAAACATCAAATTCAGAAAATCAAAGTTAGAAAGGAAAAACTATCATAACACCACCCTATCCAGAGAGGTTAATAGAGCAGAAAATTCAAATGACCCTTCCTGAATTTGATATTTTGGATGAATTGAAAAATGCTTATGTAAAAATTCCTTTATTACAAGCGATCAAAGAAATACCAATTTATGCTAAAACAGTAAAGGAATTATGCATCAAGAAAACTGGTAAAAAGAAGAAGGATCCTACTACAATCCAAGTCATTGGAAAACTAGCAAGCCTCATGTCTACAAAGACAACAATAGAAAAATATATTGACCCTGGTATCCCTATGGTTACTATTTCAATAAACAATTTTTCAGTTCCAAACACATTGATAGATTTGGGAGCAGCTATAAATGTAATGACTACAGAGACAATGAAACATTTAGATTTAAACAACATTAGATCTACTACTACAATCTTAGAGTTAGCAGACAGATCTAAAGTTATACCAGAAGGAATATTAGAAGATATCATAGTCTCTTTGGATTCATGGGAGTATCCTATAGACTTCCTCATTTTGCAGCCAAAAACAAACTTGGGAGGACATCCTCTAATCTTAGGTAGACTATGGTTAGCCACTACTGATGCCTTTATAGGATGCAGATCTGGAAGTATGATTATTGCACATGGAGATGAGAGAAAACACATCGCACTTTATTCTCCAGCACAATCACCTTCTTTAGTATCAATGCTTGAAGGACAAGAACAACAACAAACAAAATCAGTTGTAAGTATTAACCAAGTATTTGATCTTAGAGAAGAAGATGAGAATGAAGATCTATTGGATCTTTTTATCTCAGAACCAAATATTTCAGAGTAGCTTAGAGTAGCACAGTATGAAGCTGCAAGTAATATTTTGAACCACTGTTCTCAGGAAACCTGCACAATCCAATCATTACAAGAATGATTCACAAATATTTTTCCTATAAACACAATTACCAATACAACAACTAAAACAATTGAGATTTATCCTGGAAAACACTTAAACATTGATAACAACTTACAATAGTCACAAGAGCAAGAGGTAATAACATTATTACAAAATTACTCAAAAGCTTTTGCCTAGGATTACACAGATATGCAGGGAATTCATCCCATCACATGTATCCACCACATCTATACTGATGAACAGATTAAACCAGTAAAGCAGCCCCAAAGGCGGATGAACCCCATGATGAAGGAAATAGTGAAAGAAGAACTACAAAAGCTATTGCAAATTGGGTTCATCTATCCTATTTCTAACAATCAATGGGTTTCTCCTTTAGTGGTAGTACCAAAGAAAAATGGGAAATGGAGGATATGTGTAGATTACCAAGAATTGAACAAGGAAACATTAAAAGATCATTTTCCGCTACCATTTATTGACCAAGTCCTAGATTCATTAGCTGGGAAGAAATTATTTTCTTTCCTAGATGAGTTTAATGGGTATAAGCAGATTAGAATAGCAATGGAAGACCAGGACAAAACAACATTTACCTACCCATGGGAACATATGCATACAATGTTTTGCCATTTGGGCTATGTAATGCACCTGCAACTTTCCAAAGAGCAGTTTTGGTAATATTTGCTGATCTGATCCACGAATGTGTAGAATTCTACATGGATGACTTCACTGTATATGGAGACACATATTATGATTGTTTGAAAAAGCTTGAAAAAGTTCTGCAACGATTCATAGAGACAAATCTGTCCCTTAGTAATGAAAAATGCTACATGATGTTAACAAAAGGGATATATTAGGACACCATATTTCCTCATCAGGAATTAAGGTGGACCCAGCTAAAATACAAGTCATTGTGAATTTAATGCCACCTACAACTCAAAAGAAGGTAAGAAGTTTCTTGGGTTATGCAAGCTATTATAGATGATTTATTGAAAATTTCAGTAAAATAGCACAACCTCTATTCAAGTTACTTGCAAAGGATGTTGAATTCCAATGGACAAATCATTGTCAAAATGCATTTCAAATATTGAAAGAAAAACTATCAATTGCCCCCATTCTTCAAGGACCGAATTGGTCTTTTCCATTTCATATTTCCACTGATGCATCTGATACTGCTATAGGTGCATCACTTGGACAGAAAGAAAACTTGTTCAATTATGCTATATACTTCATAAGCAAAAACTTAACACCAACAGAATTGAACTACATAGTCACAGAGAAAGAAATGTTAGTTGTAATACATACAATAAACAAATTTAGGCATTACATAACAAGCTACCAAGTGTTCATTCACACAGACCATTCAACAATCAAATGCTTAATGAACAAAGCAATCACAAACAATACAATAACAAGATGGTTATTGTTAATGCAAGAATTTAACATTACAATTCAAGATCGAACAAGGAAAGACAATCAAGTAGCTGGTTTCCTTTCAAGGCTTCATACACTTGGTGATCCAAATCCTGTTTCACATAATTTCCCAAATGAACATCTATTTGCAATAACTATAAAAACACCATGGTTTGCAGATATAACAAACTATTTATCCTCTGGGAAATTACCAGCCCAATTCACAAAGAAACAAAAATGAAAAATCATTAGAGAAAGCTCTAGATATAGCTGGGTGAATGGTGATCTATTTTATACTAGCTTTGATTTGATAATAAGAAAATGTGTTAGAGAAGACTAAATATTAGAGATTTTGAAAGCATGTCATGACGAGCCATGTGGTGGTCATTTTGCAGACAAGCGGATAGCCTACAAGGTGCTGCAACTTGGCTACTACTGGTCAGCAATATTCAAAGACACCAAAGCCTATGTCAAGAAGTGTGACAGTTGCCAAAGAATAGGAAGACTAATAGTATCAGATGAAATGCCACTTAAGCCACAAGTTCTCATAGAACCATTCGAGCAATGGGCTCTAGATTTTGTGGGACCAATAAATCCACCATCAAATGGAAAGAAGTACATCTTGGTGTGTACAGACTATGTAACTAAGTGGGTTGAGGCAAAGGTAGTAGCAAGAGCAATAGAAAATACAATGGTCACATTCCTCTTTGAGGAAATCTTTGTCAGATTTGGGGTACCAAGACAGATAGTGACTGACCAAGGCACTCAGTTCACTTCAAAACTTGTTCGGGATCTTACAGAAAAGTACAAGATCAAACACAGAAAATCAACACCGTACCATCCTCAAGCAAACGGACAAGTGGAGGCGACAAATAAAGTCCTAGAAAATATAATGACGAAGATAGTACAGATGAACATGAAGGATTGGTTAGAAAAGTTAAGAGATGCACTATGGGCATACAGAATAACATGGAAAAACACAACTGGGTTTAGTCCATACTAGTTAGTGTATGGAAAAGAAGTCTTATTGCCCATAGAATTTCAAATACACACATTCAAGTTAGCAGCAAAGTTAGGACTAGAATTGTCTGAAGCACAACAACAATGGATAATGGAATTGAATCAACTGGATGAACAAAGACAGCAAGCAGTGGAACACACAACACTGGTGCAACAACAAAGAATGAAATGGCATGATCGATTCATCAAGAACAAGACATTCAACAAGGGAGACTAGGCATTACTGTTTGACTCCAAATTCAAATATTTCAAGGAAAAGTTTACAACCCATTGGATAGGGCCATATGAGATAGAAGACATCTTCAATAATGGAACTGTTCAAATAAAAACAATTGATCAAAAGTCCACTTCATTTCTAGTAAACAGACATATGCTTAAGGTTTACAATAAGCCTATCAATAAAGAAGATTTTGTGAAACAAATGACAAGAGAGACAGATCTGGAAGTAATGGAACATCATAGAAATATGCCTTGTAGTACCCTAGAAGAGGAAGAATAAAAAAAAGAAGAAAATAATAATAATAATAAAAAGTTTGCTAGTGAAAACCAGGGAACTAGCACCAAGCAAACAAGAATTCATAGAGGAAAACCAACTAGTTTGGTCTGTATGAATTCATAATTTTTGTTTTATTCTCACAACAGTTTGATTTTGTAGAAAGAACCTCCAAAACAAAACAAGACTTGAGGACAAGTCTTCAGATATGCAAGGGGGAAGTTGCAAAAGGAACTCAGTTGAGCAGCTGAATTGAAGAAGGAACTTGAATTGTATCACAGAAGGGACTTGAAACATATGGAAACATTTTGCAGAAGGGACTTGAAATGTTAGAAAAAAACATGTATATACTGCATAAAAAAATACATAACAGTAGGGACCTGAATCTTAAAGTACCAATTGCAGGAGGGACGTGATTGACATCAACAATCAATGAACCTGAATCAATGAAGAATGCAAGAACAGAAAGCAGAAATAAAGTCTATATTTCAATCTATCCAAGACATTTCATCAAAGACATTTGACCAAGAGGACATCATCCAATACTGTGAGGGAGTAAAAGTACTGTGAGTACAAAATTTTTCTCTTGAAAGTTCAAAATTTTTATAGCTTGTTAAAATTAAGTTAGTACTTGAATGCATATTTTACTTACATATTCATTTCACTACCCTCATCCTATTATTTTTACTTACATATTCATTTCATTACCCTCATCCTATTTATATATTCATACCCATTATCCTACATTTAATCCTATAAACATCCTCCAAATATTCATTTCATATTCTATACTTATATTTCACATTCCATTTACATATTCCATATTCATTTCATTTCATAACCCTAAGTATTTTTCTTTTAAAGCAAAAAGGATCAAAATAAAGGGTTCAATAGTTGAAACCCTAGAACCCTAGAACTTGCACAAACATACACAACATTAGTATCATGGAATTAATTTTAAACATGACCTAAATATGGTCATTTTAAAATTAAAAGATATATATTGAAATAAATACATATGGAAACATGCACATTATAAAGTAATATGAAGTGGAAGAAATCAAAATGATTTATTGTGATAAGTTATAATAGCGCATAAGAATGATACTATTGAAGTGCAAGGGTTATTATAATAACCGTGTAATGACACTACAATGCAAATACATGTTATGAGTGCCTCAGAGGAATAAGCCGTAGGTAATGGAGGTAATGGATATAAGGGAGAGGTACGATGACAGTTGAATGGAGACAAGACCATAAACCATGTAACCAAAATTATTTAACACGGCGATCAAAACACAATGCATAACAAATACGAGCTAGTTGTAATAAAACATATGGTATGCAAACAATATGATGGCATGAGTGATATATCAATCAAAGTCAAGCAATAAATGTTGCGATGGTACTGTGGGTTGGTATGGAGGAAAAACACGATGGAATGAAGGATGGCCACGATTGAAGCAATCAGACAACGCAACAAGTGAAACGGTCAAACGAAATTTAAAAATACAACAACAAAGGTTTCAGAACAACGCTGAGAGTTTGCATTCAATAGAGCTTCACACATACTCTGCCATTGTAGACACAGAGCATGGTGAATATCGTTCCCTCTCCACCATCATAGCTATTTTGAAGGCTCAGGGAGAGAAACAAAGTATTTCAGAAGCCAATAGTGCACAGTGTGAGCCTGAGATGAGTGATTTGATAAAAGAAAAATGGAAATAGAGGAAAGCGAACCAGAAGGAAAAGGAAGGAGATATAGTGGCTGGAAATCGGAGTGATAAGAAGTAAACTCGGAGAAGATTAAGAGATAAGCCCGAGGATATTAGCAGAGAAAGCGGAGTTAGTTGAAGAAGATCTCGTGAGAAGCAAGGTAAGATAGCAACCTAATCTCCCTCAATGAATGCAACAGATGTTTAGGAGAAAATCTCGGGATTCTTTTTATAAAACAAAAGTTAAAATCCAGGCTATGGAAAGCGCTCCAACCTCCGTTTGTCATTTTTCATTAGCTGTATCTGCCATCAGTAAAGGTTTTGAAACGAAGTTTAACAAGTGGAAACCATAATGAAATGCAAGTTAGTTGAGTCATGACAAAGAGAAAATCAAGATAAATCATTGCAGATAGGTAACTTAACTCAGAACCTCCACGAAATCACCAAATTGAATAATGAAACAAAGTGTTTAAGTGAAGTTTTGATTACATGTTTTTGCTGAGATTGAGTAATGAAACAAAGTGTTTTAGTGTAGTTTTGAAAACACATGGTCGTGCTGAGTTAGAAAAGAGTGTTTAGTTGTAATTTTGATTACATAAACACGTGTTTTCAGTAAATATTGGGTTGTGAGACAAAACAACAAGTTAAAGTCTGACTGCATAAATAAAGGTCTACACCAAATTGATCAACGAAAACAAAGTATTGAACTTGTATTTGAATGCATAAAATAGATAAATTCGTTGAATATACAATGAGATATTTATGGTTGATTGTATAAACAGTGAGTTCAAATTGTATAAACAGTGAGTTCAATTGCATAAACAGTGAGTTCAGATTGCATGTTTGATTGCATGGACAGTAGGTATAATTGCATACACAGTGGCCTTAATTAAACAACCAGTGAACGAAGAAATGACTCTAGTCTGACATAGGAATGAGTTTTACAACCATAAGAGAGTGATAAGAGGAATGAAAGTCGAAAGGAGAAGTCATGATATGATTTTTTTTTATTTTTTATATATAAATTTCAAAATCAAAACAGAGTTCGATTTTCAATTTCCTTCTTATAAACAGTGATATGTATAAAGAGGAATACTTCATTTGTATGGACAGAGCATAGTTTTGATGAAAGAGGAACAGAGCCGAGAATGGGTTTTACATCAGAATAAGAAACTTGTGTTTGTTTTTCATTTCACAAAGGTTAATGTTTAAAAAAAAATAGTGATTCAATGTTGCAGAGAGATAGAGACTAAAACAAACTTGGTTTTATCATTCTAAAGAACATAAGGAGAAAGGTAAGCCCTCCTACAAACTGAATCAAAAAGGATTTTTATGCATGAATGATTGATTATTTTCATTGTTAAAAATGAATTTAATGATAGTAGAAGGGTATATCCACTGGTTTTAAGTAAATATGACCACTAGAATAGAGCCAAAATTTCAAATAGAGCAATGGAAGAAGGAAACAATAGAAAAATTGTATTAAGCAGGGCTCATTGGGTTTCTACAAAGGTTTAATGGTCATAGTGAGGGTATAACAAGAGAATTTGTCAATAATTATACTTAGGGGAAAACAAGGGTAGGGAACCTAATTATTCCAGTGACTCAAGAATACATTTCCCAAGCATTAGACCTTCCACTAACAGGGGAAAATTATCTCAAAGGTCTACATTTCAAGGAGAAAGCATGGACCTTCTTCTTGGAAAAAAACAGGCAGGGAGCCTTTGACAAAGCCAAAGACATACCTAGGGAGTGGTTCAATGAGCCATGGGGAGAACTAGTCTTGATTATTTAGAAATTCTTCACTCGTGATAGGGGACATACTGTGGCACATTTGTATCATATCAAGCTACTCCAATACATTAAGGGAGAGGACAAAATAAATTTGCCATATTTCTTCTCCCGAAGTCTCATTAAGATGATAGAATCAATAAGAAATGAGAACAAACCAAGAGAAGCTCAAGTTTATCATTAGGGGCTAATAAAAATTCTGGTAAAGAATAAAGTAAAAACTCAGGGCATAACTTGGAGAGAGTTTTTAAACCAAAACTAGTATGAAGAACAGGTCATTGAGGAACATAATAAAACAGAGCAGGAAACTAGGGGCATTATGACTTCACCACTTTATCCCAGAACAAGGTCTAAGAATCAAGCCAACACTGTTATGGTTGAAAAAGAAACATCCATCATATCCACTCTTAGGAGGCCTAGGAGGAAGAGCCCAATAGAAACAAGTAGCAAGGACCAAGAAGTACAAATTGTAGAAACATGTTCTATAGAGAAACAGGTAGAGGATATAATTGAAAGATTACAGAAAGACTCTTATTTTGATGATGTGGCAACCACATCATTTGCAAAAGACACACAAGAACTTGAAAAAGAGTTACACTTGAGCAAAATCAAAGAATTAACAGACCAACTAGAAATAAATAAGATTCTGGAAAAGCACTTGAAGAAGGAAAATAAGGCATGCAAGAAAAGTAATGCAAAGTTAGTTAAGGAGAATGAAAAATTAACTGAAGAAATAGGCAAACTAAAGAGAAATAATGACATACTTTGCAAACAGGCATTCAAGTGGCTTAAAGAAAAGAACATGTGGAAAAACAAATATGAAAAACAGAAGGTCAAGGCTACTATGTATAAAGAAGAACACAACATGGGGATAGATTATCTGTTAGAGGTAGCACAATAGGAGGCATCAGGGTCAGGAACAGGATTCACAGCAGGGGTTAGGAGATCCAAGAGAAAGAAACAAGCATGAGGACATGCCTGAGAATCAGCAGGGGGCAGATGCTAGCCCTCATTTTTTGTCCATTTTTAATTAAGGAAACTTACTTAACTCCTATATTATCCATCCATTTTCCGTCACATCCACCTAATTTTGATGTATTTTATGTATATTTAGGTATTTAATTTTAATTTTGTGATTTCAGAAGTTTTTATGAAAATTGAATTTCAAGTGCAATTTTTGCACAGAATCAGAAATTCCTATAATAACTATATGGATGTCATATTTGCAGGACACATGGGCTCGAGCTGGATACATGAATGGAAATCTTGGGAACTAGGACTGAAATAACTCCAATTGGCTTGGTCAAAACAAGCTAAATCAGGTCCGGTCAAAGCTAGTCAAACATGACCAGTCATCGAGAAAATCCCTAGGAAATAGGGCATTTTTATGATTTCTTGGGATTGTCCATATTTTTAGTGATAGATTGGATGGATTCGACTTGGATAGATGGATATGAGTAGATATAGTTGTTAAAGAGACTTTAGATCAGTTTGTTTCATAATCTTCTATTTAAAGCCAAAACTTTGAAGGCTTATGTATGTAGTTTTTGTATAATTTTATGCTGAGACATTTGAATATTGGAAGTTAATTTGAAGAACTTGTTTTACTTCCATTTTTGCTGTTAATTGATTTTCATTGTTAAACTAGCTTAATTTTCATGAACTAGTTGCTTCATATTTGTTTATTTGTTTTGTTTCAGATTTGCTTACTTGAATTGATGTGTAATGATTTATGTTTCTGATGAATCTTAGTTTGTTTATCATTTTGATAAGAAGGGACAATAAAGTGTTCAAGTTGAATCCTCCTTCTATTGAATGAATGGATCAAAACTAGAGTTCATCTTTATTGTGTTCAAACAGTTTTATGCAGTTTTAGTTTTCTAGCAATAACATAATGATGAGTGAATTATGATGAGGAATATCAAAGATCTCTTAAGTTAGGAGTCTCCTTCATTGTTTATTTATGCATCATAAGTTGTTGTTAATTGATTTTTAATTTCTATTCATCAAACGATATTTCAGAAGAATGATACAAATGGATCACTTAAGTTAAAAGCCACTTCATCTCTCATACATTGCAAAAGTGAATTAGAAATTGTTTAAATATATTTATATTTGTAATATGCACTTCCTTAATTCTTCATATTTTATCTTCTAAGCTTGGCTACATCTGATATCCATACATTGTGGACATGCCTCCAAGGTTTACAAACCTAGATTTATAATGAATACTTGTGTTAATTTGTGTTAATAAAATAGCCCAACAGTGACAAAATGACGTGTAGCAATATGTCAAGACAAACATTCCAAAACCAGGATCAGTTGATGCCTATAACCTAGCTCAGTGGAAGAAATATGTATCCAAGGCAAGGATAATAATCTTGGAGGGAGTATGAGACCACATTGTCTCAAATCTCTATGGGGAAAAAAATCCTTTCACAATGTGGAAGGAACTAACAGAGTTGTTCGAGAATAGCAGTGACCATAGGAAACTGGCGCTCATGGATAAACTTCAAAATATCAGTATGTAGAAGAATAACACTACGCCACAGTGTTTGAGCATATTTACACAAATTTGTGATGAACTTGGTGGATTTGGTGTCAATGTTACAGAAGATGACCTGGTGAGCCTATCTATTCTAGCCCTTCCCAAAAGCTGGCATAGCTACCAGGACTCGGTGAACAAGAGGGATAAATTACTGAATTGGGAATTCTTATGGTCTGATTTGGTACAAGAGGAGATAAGGTGGAATACCAAAGACTATATTTCATCCAAGGGCAAGGATGAAGAAAAAATTTGCATTGGCTGTAAAGGGAAAGAAGGAAAAAGGGAAGAAATATCAAACCAAATCAAAATCTAGCCAAGGGGGCAAGAAGAAATACTTGTCCAAAATTAAATGCTTCAATTCTCATGAATTCAACACTATGTCACGAAGTGTCCACACAAAACGTCAAGCAAGATGACCTTAGGAGGAGAAGTTGGTGAATATTTGGCTTCAAAATTCGAGCTTGACTTCGCCCTTATCGCATGCATGACAGACACAGTGATGGGGAGTGTGTGGTACTTAGAATTTGGTGCCTTGTTCCACATGACATGGTGTAGAGAGTATTTCAGTGGTTTGGAGGAGAAACATCTTGATATGCACATTGAGTTGGGGGACGATGGAACAATGTGACCAGGATTGGTACAGTCACCTTACAGACAGAGTTGGGATTCCCTCTCAAACTCAAGGATGTCATGTTCGTTCCAAGCCTAAAGAAAATTCTCATCTTTGTAGCAGTTTTGGAAGACCATGGGAAAACATTCTCAAGACACATAGCCACTAGAAAATTGAAGCATATCGAGGTTCATGTGATAATCTAGGTGGCTCCAGAGATACACATAGGACAAAGAGGGCTTATGGAAGCTCAAAAATCAAAGTGATCAGAATGATTTCGAATCAGGACCAGAGCGTAGATCTCGTCATCCTGATCATAAAAGTGTGAACAGTTCATCAATCTGATCTCGTATGAAGGAGAACGAGCCAATCAAAGTTCTAGTCAAAGTTGGGCTGTGGGCTTGGTTTAAGTGTCCTACAATTTGACCGACACCGAGGCATGAAATCTAGCTCCCGAAAATGGTCGAAATTGTGGCCTCATTTATTTGCCCAATATCCCTTATTTTCTAAAGATTTGGAAAACACCTCTATGTGAATATATATATATATATATATATATATATATATATATATATATATATATATATACATGGTGGCGGGCCACCACCCCTACCACCCCCGAACTATATTGATAAAATTTTATATTCAAAAAATATATGGCCGATGGGCCATGATCCCTGTCGGCCCTTCCAACTATCTTAACAAAAAAAATTATGTTTAATTGGGCCAGCAGCCATGACCCCACCGAACCCTTCTCCAACCAACCCTTATATATTAAAAAATATTTGTTAAGGGGGTGGGCAGGCCACCTCTAGTGGACCCGACCCACACCCCAAAACCCTCCACCAATTGCGCTAACGAATGACCGAAAATAATGTGAGGCCGGTGGGGATTGAACCCGCCTGACACACATGGGCCGACCCCCACCAGGTGGCCTCGTATGGCATATGCCAAAACCTGTTGGCATTATGACTCAGAATTGACACAGGTGTTGTCCTTGATGGCAACTCACTCAGATGATAAATCACAGTTCAACAGGTTAACAGCTCAAAGTTACAGATCAAACCTCACAGAATGAGGAAAGAGAAGTATACACAGGTTCACCTTGACAAAGTAACATATACACATGGGTTAACGGACCAAAAGGTACTATAACGTACACACGCAGTTTCACAGAAGGAAAGGCGTGTACATGTTGGAAATCTAAATTTTGGTCCGTGGTATTTAGTCCATGGTATTTTGATCCATGGTATTGGTCGAAAGTATCTGGTCTGAAGTATTGATCCCAGGTATTTGGTCCAAGGTATTGATCTTAAGTGATTTTGGACCATGGTATGAAAGGCCTAACCTATATAAGGAGAAGACGATCATTAGGCCAGAGCACTCAAGTATTGAATATCTGATGATGAGAAAAATCTAGTGCACAGGTTATTGGGTTATGGTGCATAGCTGGATTTGAACCAAGGATGAACCTTAGCGCTTGATGAAGGATAAGATCTATTGAGGGGTCAAGACCTTAAGGCTTGAAGTGAAGTATCTTTATGTGGTTTGATAATTTATCTGAATAACTGGCGCATGTTGTAGTTTGTAAATATGATGATCTGGGTATAACTAAAGTCTGGAATTGTTATAATGTATAAATCATCATTTACAGATCTACACATAGGTTCACTTTAGAAAAGGCACGTATACACTCTAGTTCTCCATATCAAAACAACGTAGACATCTTAAGTTTGATTTGCAGATCTGTAAGCAGGTTCGTCTTGAGAAAGGAGCGTATGCACGCAGGTTCGACACAGGGAAGTAGCATATACCTTGTAAAATATGTTTTAGCTGCTTCTGTTTGCTGTTGCAGTGTTCTGGTTTCTGGCTTGGGTTCTGGTTACTGTATTCTGGCTACAACATTCTAAAAGATCAGATTGAAGGGTTGTTGAAGTGGTTGATTGGTTCAGTTGTGAAAATGAGATTGGTTGATGTAGATATATTTGATGATTGAATGATGTTATTAATGAATATAGTCTGAAAATGTATGAAACATGGTCCCTGGAAATAAAGAGAAGGTTGTAGCTTTCTGTAGGCCAGCACCTACATATTAGTAAACATATAAGCTAGTACAAGATCTAGGGAGTTGTAGCTCCCTTCCAGGAGAAATTGGAGAACGAGAGAGGTGGTAGTCTTCTGTAGGTATAAGCCCGCGTACTGGTATAAGTCTGCACCAGTACAAAAAATTGTAGAAAGAAGTGTCTTATTATTAAAAAGAAGATACAGATGATTGCAGCAGGTGGTTTCACCCACATTCGGTTTCCACCTTATATCTTGTGTTCATGTGTGTGATTGTCTGTTCTGTTTTACTGTACGTGGTTACTATTTATATCGTTCTGATGCACTGATTAAAGATCAACATATGATGAATTAACTGAATCTTAAGTTTGCAGTATATGCGCTAGTTGCCTTAACCACAGTTGTGTATACATGCAAGTTCCATTAATTGAAGTAGTGTATATAAATCTGATTATGGAAATGAAAAATTATTGACTTGCTAATACTAATTCACCCCGCCTCTCAGTATTATTTCCAACAAAACCAACCTACCTCCACCTTAATGCGGTACCAACATACCATGTAACACAACACCCCCAAACAATTAATGTGCCATTTTTAACTGCATGAGGCATGGGGAGGCCCACCCAATGTGGACCCAACCCCCATTTAATTACATGCGGTTAATTTTAAAACAAACAAAATGTTTAAACATGGAGGGGGTGGGGTCTCTACGCAGGTTCACTTTAGAAAAGGTGCGTATACACGTTGGTTCTGTATATAAAAACAACGTATATTGTGGGCTCCAGTATTGTAGCAATAATGCTACAACTCCTGGAGCTTCCTTCTTTAATTTTATCAACCCGGTAGTTCGTAACAAACTTGGAAGCGACGGTGCTGTATGCACAAGTACTAGCTCTTGCTGCAGCTATCACCTGGTCAGCTGGCACAAGTCCGCTAGGGGCTCAAGCCAACTTCTATGAGCTCTTAGAAGAAGCTTTTTAACTGATGGATGAAAGCTAACTCAAAGGAAGCTAATCTATTTGCAGAAAGGAACTGAAAGCCAACAAGAAACGCAAACCCTAGCAAACCCTAATTCTACCAACTAGTCTTATTGATGCAGAGATGGAATGCAAACTACTGAAGGAGATGCCATTACTTCTATGAAGGTAAAACGCATGTGTCTAGACTACCTCTATCTGAAGAAAACATCTTTTGTATTTTTGTTTCAATTATTAGAATTATCATGCATGTGCTTTTAACTAGCTTTTTACTGTGCAGAGGTGGATCAAGGAGGAGAAAGGCTTGAAAAAGGTTGGGAAGGTTCAGAGAGGGTCTAAGGGGTCCCTAACACCCTTCCAGAGAGTCTCACAAATTTTGGCTCCCAAGAAACCGTGTTTATGAGCTTCTACAGGAAGTCTGCAGGGGTTCTACAAGATGTTTCAGAATTTCTACAGGATGTTCAGTAATTCCTACAGGATGTTCTACAATAAGATTTTGGGTGATGGGTGAGTGGAAGAGGCTGCATGGGTGGATAGGGAGGTAGGAGAGGGGTTTGTAATGACATAGTGACAGAGAGATGAGATGATGAGGGGGTGTGCTAAGCTAGTTTGTCTAAAGGAGGGTAGAGGGAATGGAAGGCCGAAAAGGGAGGATAACGTGGGCAGTAGAGTAGCTGAGAGACAAGGGGTCTAATTGGGAGATGAGCAGTTGGCCTGGGCAAGGCTTAGAAGGATGAGAGGGTGAGGGAGTAGCACTGCGCAGTGTAAACTGAATCAAATCATCCACGTCCTGCACATAATCAAAACATTCCTAATCTGTCCTAACTGTTTAATAGAACCAATGATCAGCACGTTACTTCTAAAGAAAACCATGTATTGGTACTGAAGCAAAGAATCATTCCAAGAGGTCTGAGCGCATGGAAAACTTCTACAAACGAAAATATTGCACCAAAGATTGCATGAGTACGTAAACCAATGTTTTTGGTGGGTAGCACTGTCTGCAATTCCAGCCCCTAGAAAGAGGTGAAAATGAGTGTGTAGGCAACCCTTTTCTGGAACTTTTATCAACTCCAATCTCTTCACTCTATTCTAAACAGCTGAAGCAACTCTATCTTATAACAATGACCTACTTAACCACACCAAGAAATATAACTCAACAAACTGCGTTTCAAATGCATGTAAAGAAAACCATAATGCTGAAAGAAAAGATAACAATACAGAAGAAGGAGGCCTTAGGCTCTCAGGTTGGGCCCAATCCCGAGAGCTATGGCTCCTTTAAAAGCTCAGAATTGAGATCAAATCTGGCTGCCTTCCATTAAAAAATAATAATCATAAGTCAAAGAGCATGCCACTAATGGCTACAAAAGAGAAAAACCAAGCTAGCAGCTCATAGTGCAGAATGTGCAACAATGTTTCAAAAGTCCTTTTCGAAGGCTAAAGCCTTATCATTTATACATCACGAGGCCCCAAGCTGGCCTCCTAAATCAGTGGGACTTGGCTGACCAAACTAGGAGTGAACTGCTGCTTCCTCAAAATCCGTTTGGCTGCCTTCTAAATCTAGTTGTGGTGGCTGTTGGAGCTTGGAGTTGGGGGTGAAGATCCCGAGGAAGGCCATTTAATGCTGTGGACAACCCTCCTAAGAATCCTCAACCCCATCTTGGCTGTCTCCTAGTCGTTATCTGCCCGATTTTGTTCCAATCATGTTTCAAAAAACCTGAAATGAGCACGTGTTAGCCACCTAGGAATAGTGACTGCCCTTATTCGTACAAATGAAATAAACATACTAAAAAATGATGCATAAGTTATGAAAAATGAAGGATTGAGCAAAGGTAGTTAGGCCAAATGAGCCCAAAATGTTACCAAATTTGGGGCTCATCATCACCCCCCAGCTAAAATGATTGCTCATCCTTGAGCAACTAATCCAGCTCCTCGTCCTTCATTGCTTTCACTGCCACCCTCACATCCCAGGCTTCTGAAGTGGTCTCCTCCTCACTGGCATGGAACCCAGCCTTCCTTTCCACCTCTTCCCACTGCGTATGCTCTTCTTTTTCTGTGCTGCCTTCCATCAATCCTAACAGCAGAGGTGGGCTTAGCTTGAGGCCAATCCTGCTGGCTTGGAGGTTCTGTATGGACTTCTTGTAGAGGGGCACCCGTGCTAGAGCTTCCCTCATTCGAGTTGGAGTATGATATTCTCTGATTTTAAGGCTGTGGGACAATGTGTTCTGGAATATGCTCTTTCTCTTCTTCCCTCGGTGGCTCTACTTCGTCTTCCCTAAGTGGTGATGAGGGTGCCTCTCCCTCCATCCTCTCTGTCTCCTTAAGCCGGGCCAATGTTTCCTGTAGAATGGCCTCAACATCCTGTAGCCGGGCTTTTGAAGCCAACCTGTCCATTCTCTCCTTCCAAGTAGTTGTCTTCGGGCTCCCCCGCTCATAAGTGACTGATATTTTTGAGGGGGACCTCTCCCTTGGCGAGGTAGGGGTATCTTCTATAGTAATTGGGCTGTTGGATGGAGCTTGGGGCCTGTCCGTTTTGATTCTCACACTTCTCCTAGCTTTGAAATACAGAGGGATCTCCCTCTTTCGTTTTTCCTTCGGCTTAGGAGGTGTACTAAGGGTGGCCAGCACGGCTGCTGCCTCCCTTGCAAGAATTTCGGTTGTCTTCTCCTTTGGTTTTCCTTTCTCAGGGCTTCCTGTAGAAGGCCCTGTATCAGCTGATTTCTGGATTCCTGTAGAAGCCGTTTTTGGTTTTCCTGTAGGAACAGGTGGCACCGTTTTAGCCTGTTTGGCTGAGGGTGCTCTTCCTTTTGACTTGGTTGAGGCTGCTTTCGAGGTGCCTTTACTGACGTGGACTTGTTCCGTCCTTTCCACCCTACTCTGTAGCCTTTTCTCTCTGGGTGTCAATGTGGATTTGTCACCCACCTTTTCGGCAACCTGGGGTTTCTCTTGCCTCCCCTTTTGTTCTTTCTTCGGTGCTTTGGCCGCGGTTTCTTGGCCTTTCCCTTTCTTCTCTGTGTGTACTGGCTCCTTCTCCTCGCTGTTGGAGGAGGTGAGCTCCTCGGTCAACATTTTGATATTGCCATCCTTAGTCAGATTTCAGAAGGCTTCCCACGAGAGAGGGACTGTGTAGGTGTGGAGTGCATCCTCCACGAGGAGCTTAATGAGCCCATGATGGGCTACCTGGTCTGGCGTGCCCTCTTGTAATTTGGTGGCACATTCAGTCATAGAATGCAGGAGGAAGTAAGGAATACTTAGCTTGTTTTCTGAAGGTAGGTCCATTTGGTGCCTCAATTCTGTGAGTAGCCAGAAATGGTACCCATATACGATGTTGAATAGTCCTTCGCACGTGATATATTTCATAATTTGGAGGCTGACCTCACTCCAAAGTGGCGGTGGGCTAGCTCTGCGAACCCCGTTCTTATCCTCTGAGAATTGCTCCTCCGGTGGAAAGAACTCCTTTTTAGCCTTCTGGCCTAATTTCCTCTCCTCCTTGTCCCACGGTACCCCCATTGGGAGGTCAGTGACTCTGCTGATGAACTGTGGGGTGAGTCTGAGATTCAAACCCCTGAAATTGACAACGGCCGGCATTTTTGATTTTGGCTTCAAAGCTCACAGGAACTCCTTTGCCACCTCATCATCATAGCCTTGAAGCTTGTCGCAGAACGACATCCATCGCGCACGAGTGAACAGTTCTACCACCTCCGGGTTTTCCCGTAGCTTCTTTGAGTCTGTCGGTTCCTTTCTGATGAATCCACCCGGCATGGTGAAAGCCTGCTATGTTAGCCGGAGGTGGCGGGTGCGTATCAAAAGGTGGCCTTTCGGATTTCTTTGGGACAGAGCGTAGAACTACGCCTCTGTCACGCACACAATTCGTGAATTCTTGACTATCTACAGATGAGCCTTGACAGGGGCTCAATTACAAACCACATCATGTAGAAAACCCCGTATATACTACGACGACAATTTCCATGCAAAAGGAAGACGACGCTTGCAATTTTATGCTCAGATTGTAGTTTTACATTTTTGAGGACGTTGACTTCGCCACCCTTCAAACCAATTGCATGGGAGGAACAGGTTCAGGCTTACCTTTTCCAATTCGCCACCTTTGACGTGAATAGATCAATTTTCCTCCGTAGCGGCGAGCTTCCTGTAGAAGTCGCGCACAGGTTCTGGAGAGCACGTCAATGGTTCTGCGCCTTCTGTGCCACCACCAGACGTCTGAACGAGCCGAGGACTTGGAGTAACGAGCTTTAGAGAATTTCGGACGCTTACTCGACTGCAAAACGGCTGGTGATAAATGAGTGGAGTGACGATCTAGCCGGTGGATTTGAATCCCGGCCGAACTCATGGCGCGGGGGTGAACTGTCCCTGCCGGACTGTTGGACGACGTCACCTACTCATTTCACTGCAAGTCTCTCTAACTGCCGCATCATTCCCTGCAGATCTGCTGCCGCCATTTCTGTTAAATCGCCGCTTCTCCCCGACTGGACGCTTCTCACGTGTCCATTACCCGTTTTGCTTGCCACGACCACCACTTTCCAAATCTGACGAGACCATCTGACTGGTCGTGGTGGCCAGTTGAATGGCTACCTGACTGCTCAACCCGTTCATTTCCACACTTGCAAACATTTTAGAGTATTATTCATGTAATTTGATGAAAAAAGGGTGAGGCACTTACCTGTGCGGCCGCGACGTTATTTTCAGGTTTCGGGACGAGGGTGATTGGATTTGCTTGTTGCTGCTTCATGCACAGGCATGGGGGTCCCTCCTTGCAGACTGCTGCTGATTACGAAGCTTGTTACTTGGCTGCGGATGGTGCATGTGCCCGCTCTATGTGTTGCATGAGCCTTGATGGTGTACACTCTAGCTGGATGAACTGCTACGGGATTCCTGTAGGATGTCCTGTAGTAGTTTTTCCTCCTCGGGTGCATGCTGAAACGGTGGCATCACGGTCACGATCGCAGGGCCCTCAGATGGCTTTGATAAGTAGTGCATGGTGTCTCTGCATCTTTTTCCATTTGAGAATCGCTTCCTCTGATAATTCAATGTTCTGATTTGACTGTGCAGATATTTCCATTGCATGGCAACTGGGGTGGTAGAAGGAGGCGACAACAGTGCGTGATGGAGAAAACATTAGCTTGCATGCCTCTGTGTCGGACCTCAGACGTTAGATCTCCCCACACAGTCGGTTCTGGGTCGTCCAAAGATTCTACAGGAAGTTTCCTGTAGAAATACAGAACTTCCTGTAGAAAGTCCTGTAGCTTCCTGTAGAAGGCTAAACGGTGATCAAATCATGCCCAGACCTTGGAAGAAATGAGTGTTTCCGGAGGGAGTGCTGGTGAGGTCACCTGGTAGCATAGTAGGGACCCTTGTCTTTGAGTTGAGGGGCCTCTTTTCCTGCATGGAATACCTGCAGCCTGCATGCATTGCCACATTGTGAACTTGCTTTCCCTGTTTTTTTGTTTGTTTTTTTCTTTTCTCTCTCTTTTTTTTTTTTGAAAGACAGCAGGGGCGCCTCCATGAGGTTTTCACCCTTACCATCTGCCTTGAGCACCTCAGAGAGGTTTTCACTCAAGGGTCTTTTTCAAACATTTTCAGAAAGACAGCAGGGACGCCTCAATGAGGTTTTCACCCCTACCATCTGCCTTGGGAGCCTCAGAAAGGTTTTCACCCAAGGATCTTTATTTATTTATTTATTTTTTTTTTTTTTTTTTTTTAAGATCTTCAGGGTATGCCCAAAACAGAGGCAAAACCCTTCTCTATGACCAGCACTGATTTTTCCACAGCTTTGATGAATTCTTGCCTTGACAGAGGTTTTCTGTAGATCTTTAGTCGATGCCCATTGACAAGCATAGGGATGGCCTCCTCATCAATGGTCCGAATAAGAACAGATCCATTGTCATTACATTTTTCCACTGCATATGGTCCCAACCATCTGGTTCTCAGCTTCCCCTTGAAATCCTTATACCTGGAATCATACAACAACGCCCAATCTCCCGGCTGAAATTGCTTGTCATTGAGGTGTTGGTCATGCCACACCTTCCTCTGAATTTGAACCACTTCTGAGTGGAGAAGGGCCTGCATTCAGTGCTCGTCCAATCCATTCAGCTGCAATAACCTTTCTTGTTGGGCATGGCTGAGATCCAGGTCCAGCTGAGCTGCCATCCTCAAGGTGTTGTATTCGAACTCAATTGACAACAAAGCTCTCTTCCCATAGACCAGCTCATAAGGTGTGAAGCCGGTTGTGGTCTTCCAAGTGGTGTTGTAAGCCCATGTGGCCTCAACCAGGCAATCTGCCCAATCTTTCCTGCTGCTGCTCACCACTTAGTCAAGATCCCTTCCAATGCTCTATTGGTGACTTCCACTTGCCCATTTGCTTGAGGATGATAGGGGGTGGAAGTCCTATGCTTGACTTTGTGATGAGCGAGTAGGTCTTCAATTAAGTTGGAGGTGAACTGGCTTCCTTGATCGGTGACTAGCTCTCTTGGCTAGCCAAATTTGTAGAAGATGTTTTCTCTTAAGAACTCGGCCACCTTTTCTTCTGTCGCTGCTTTGATTACCTTGGTTTCTGCCCACTTTGTCAGGTAGTCTGTGTACACAATGATGTAAGACCTTTGCCTCGAAGGAGGATTGATTGGACCCACAAAATCCATACCCAACTTCTCAAATGGCTCAAGAGTCACTTGAGGTTGGAGAGGCATTTCATCCCTTGGAGTCGGTTTCCCCATCCTTTGGCATCGGTCACATTGGCTGATATACCTTCTGACATCTTGATGAAGCGTGGGCCAATAGTAGCCTGCCTACAGGATTTTGAAGGCAGTCCTTTTGGCTGCAAAATGTCCTCCACAAGGCCCATCATGATAGGTTAGGAGGATATCAAAGACTTCCTCCTCCCTTACACAACGCCTTAAGATCTGATCAGGGCCAAGCTTGAACAGGTTGCCCCCGATCCAAGTGAATGAGGCACTCTTCCTTACGATCCTGCTCTTCTCCCTTGAGGATAGGTGCAGAGGGAACTGTGCTGAGACAAGGTAGTTTGCTATATCAACAAACCATGGAGAGAGTATTGAGATAGCAAACAAATGTTCATCTGGCATCTGGTCATCCACTGTTCCATCCTCTCCTGCAGGTAAATCCAATCTAGACAAAAAGTCAGCAACAACATTTTATTTACCTGGTTTGTCAACGATAGTCAAATCAAACTGCTGCAACAAAAGTAACCATCTAATAATACGAGCATTCACATCTGGTTTATTCATTAAATATCTAATTGCAACATGATCAGTATGCACAAATGTTTGATATCCAGTGATATAATGTCGGAATTTGTTCAGTGCATGGACCACGGCCAAGAATTCTTTCTCAGTTACAGTGTAATTCAGTTCTGCCTTGGATAAGTTTTTGCTGACAAAGTATATGGCGTATGGAAGTTTTTGTTCAACTTGTCCTAAGGCTGCCCCTATGGCTTTGTTCGAGGCATCAGTGTGGATGTGGAAAGGTAGGGCCCAGTTTGGACTTCTCAAGATTGGGGCAGACACCAACTTGTCCTTTAATTCATTTAGAGCCTTCTGACAATCGTCAGTCCATTTAAACTCAACATCTTTTGCCAAGAGGCTAAACAATGGCGAGGCTAGCTTGCTGAAGTCTTTAATGAATCTCCTATAATACCCTGCTAATCCTAAGAAACTTCGAACATCTCTTACCTTCTGAGGAGGTGGAACCTTCTTGATGAGAGCAATTTTGTTAGGATCCACCTGTAACCCTTGGCAAGAAATGGTATGGCCTAGCACGGTCCCTTCAGTCATCAAGAATTCACACTTTTCAGGACTAAGGGATAGGTTCATCTCAATGCACTTGGTTAGGACTTTTCCCAGATTGGACAATGCTTCCTGGAAGTTGGACCCATAAGGAGTGAAGTCATCCATATAGATTTCCACCGAATCATGGACCAGCTCAGAAAAGATGCTCAAGATGGCTCTCTGGAAGGTGGCAGGAGCATTGCATAGTCCAAAGGGAAGAACTCGGTAAGCAAAGGTACCCAAAGGACAAGTGAAGGTGGTCTTATCTTGGTCTTCCGGGCTGATTTGGATCTGGTTATACCCGCTAAACCCATCTAGGAAAGAGAAAAACTTCTTTCCTGCCAGTCCATCCAACACTTGATCTATGAAGGGTAGAGGAAAATGGTCTTTCTTGGTGGCCTTGTTCAGTTCTCGGTAGTCCACACAAATTCTCCACTTCCCGTTTTTCTTGGGAACCAACACCAAAGGGGACACCCATTCACTATCCGAGATGGGGTAAATGAATCTGACATCCAACAGTTTTTGTAATTCCTCCTTGACAATGTCCTTAAGGGCTGGATTCATTCTCCTTTGGGGTTGCCTAACCAGTTTACAATCTTCTTTGATGTAGATGTGATGGGTACAGACCGAAGGATGGATTCCTTTCATCTCCTTATAGCTCCAAGCAAAAGCATCTAGATGACTGGCCAACAGACTACACAGCTCCTTTTCCTGGGAAGGAGATAGGGAGGAGCTGATCTTTAACGTTCTCTCAAGGCCGAACTCCACATTTTTTACTCTGGGAGTGACAGGGTTGGTCACACAAAGGTCCACTAAGGTGCTGGCTTGGGCATCCTCCACCAATTCCTCTAAGGACAATGCACTGGGAGGTGGAGTCTGGATCAAGGTCTTAATCAAATCATCCTCGGTTGGGAGGCCTCCCCTAGTGGTGTCTAGGGTGCACAAAGGTGCTGAGTACACCTCATCCTCTTCTCCTTCCTCCAACCAAAGTGGTAAGTCATGCTCTAATAAGGGTTGGGCAGGAGGGTACAGGACTAGCTACTTAGACATAGGACCATTTTTGATGGTCATGTTTCCTGCACGGCAGCTTATGTAAGCATCTGCAGTGGCTAACCAAGGCCTTCCCAAAATAAGAGGGTATCCAGTAAGCTTTGCCTTTGGTTGCAGAACCAAAAAGTCTGCAGGGTACTCCCAAGAGTCAACAGAGACCAAGACATCCTCTACAATCCCTTCGGGAGTCACGGTGGAGCGATCTGCTAGTTGCAGGACTGTCGAGGTCTTTCTCAAGGAACCCTGAAGGTTGAGTTTGAGCATGGTATCTCTGGTCATCACATTAATGGCAGCCCCCAGATCAATCAATGTGTGTGGTATGATGGTGCCATTGATGTGGACATCAACTACAGGACTCCCAGGATCCAGATACTTTGGGCAGATGGCCTGCCCCAACATAAGATCAGACAGCTGTCCTATGACATTGATGGTTGAAGCATCTCTTTTTCGCCTGCCTGGGTGTCTGAAACACTTTTCCTTAACCAGTTTGTTGTATATCGGTACATCTTTGATGGCTTGGAGAAGTGGTATTCTCACACACAATTGTTTGAGCTCTCCCAGAAGCTCATCCTCCTCTGGGTTGGGTTGTGTGGTGGCCGTTAGTCTCTCAGGAAAGGGTGGAATGGCCTTTGGTTCACTTTCCTGTTTATCTTCCTATTCCTATGGGGGAGGAGGTTGGCGATCTGGAAGAGTCTTTCCAGATCGCAGATTGATCTCCTGGATCTCCACAGCATAGGTAGGGCATGATGTTTCCCCAATATATACCTGCTGGGCCTGTTTGTTGTTGGGGTTCGGGTTCGGTTGAGTAGGCATTTGGGGTTGCCTTGGAGGAGTAGGAGGTAATGGTTGTGGTTGAGCTGGTGGTGGAGGCAAAATGGCGGGAGGAGTATTGTACTGGGGCCTCCACCCCGATTGAGGTGCATTCCACTGAGGCTGTGGCTGGGCATGTGAGTGAAATGAATGAGTAGTGGGCTGAGTATGGTACTGAGGCGGGTAAGACCATGGAGGAGGTATAGACCAGGAAGGATGAGTAGGGGGACCCCAGGAAGGCATAGGAGGGGATTGGTTGGGGCTGTAATAAGCTTGAGGTGTCCCTTGCATCCCCTATTGGTAAGGTCTAGGTCCTTGTGGCCTCCTTTGGTTGAGGAAATAGAGAGGCTCAGTGGGTGCTTCTGTCCCTTGATACATGGCTTTAAGCCCAGGTAAGGTCGGACATTGGTTTGTGGGGTGGTCCTCCTCACAGACAAAACATACCTCAACCGAATGTAATGGGCACTCGTTCTTAGGGTGTTTCCTTGTACACCTAGGGCAGAAGATAGCCAAAACCCTCTCAGCTTCCTCTTTCTTCTGCTGGATTCGGAATGTATCAAGTTGCATGGCGATGGTCTGTCTCACCTCACTCTTGAGGTCCTCTAATTGATTTGCAAACTCATGTTTGGAGAAAGGAATACCAGCTGAGAGGAGGTTTCCTCTACCTCTTTTCCGGGCTGCCCTAGAGTGGTTTCTAAACACAGTCTTTATTTCCTCATAAGGCAGTTGGTAAATATCTCCTCCAGCTAGCATGTGAAGGGTATCTAAGAGGTCTTCAGGGACTCCTCAGAGCAGGACCAACTTAAGAGATTTAGGGTCAAGTGTGCACCTGGCCCGTTTATAGCTAAGTTGGAACCTTTCCTCGTAATCTTCTAAAGACTCATCATTCCCCATGGTCATCCGAAAGATTTCTCCCTTGGTTTCCTTGGACCTACAGTAGTCCCGGTATTTGGTATTGAAAGCTTGCTGCATCTGGGCCCAAGTGGTGATACTGTTCCCAGGTAAGCCCATGAACCAGCATAATGCCGCATCCTTAAGGGTAGAGGGGAAGAGTTTCAGTTTTTGCTCATCTTCGGTATAGTCATAGGTTCGACAAAGGAGGCAAACTCAAACAGGAAGGTATCAGGGTCTTCAGTAGTCAATCCATGGAAGTGAGGTAAAGCGGAGGGGCTGATGTTCTTCATTTTCATGTCTCCATTGGTCTCTCTGATGAGGAAGGCACCTTCAATTCTCTCATCTTCTCCCCTATTGTCAGCCATAGCTTCAGATGGAGTGTTCTCTAACTCTTCTTCTGCTATAGGATCTTCATATATCTCAGGAGGTTCGCCTATAGGTTCTTCTGTATCACTGTCACCAAAGAAGAGAGAAGGGTGACTCAGTGATGTGGTGGGGGTGTTGGGTAAGAATTTGCCTGTTTTATCTCGATTTCTACGAGGCATGAAATGAAAGGTCTTCTGATTGCTTTTGTTTTTCTGGTACCTGCAAAACTAAAATAGATTAAACTGCAACTAACTATATTGCTGAAGTGGAAATGCGGAATTGAAATGAAAGCATGAAAGAACTAATCTATTTTGCTCAAATGAAATTGTAGGAAAGAAATGCTAAGCTACGCTTGCAGAAATGAAATTGCGGAATTGAAATGTTGATCTATGAAAGCAGGAAATGTCTATGCTACTTTTGCAGAAAGGAAATTGCAGAATGGAAATAAAATACTACTTAGCAGAAGGCGAGAGTAGGAAAGTAGAAGAAAAGCAACAATCACCAATACTCTGACGCTTCCCCGGCAACGGCGCCAAAAAGATGGTGGGCTCCAGTATTGTAGCAATAATGCTACAACTCCTGGAGCTTCCTTCTTTAATTTTATCAACCCGGTAGTTCGTAACAAACTTGGAAGCGACGGTGCTGTAGGCACAAGTACTATCTCTTGCCGCAGCTGTCACCTGGTCAGCTGGCACAATTCCATTAGGGGCTCAAGCCAACTTCTATGAGCTCTTAGAAGAAGCTTTTTCACTGATGGACGAAAGCTAACTCAAAGAAAGCTATTCTATTTGCAGAAAGGAACTGAAAGCCAACAAGAAACACAAACCCTAGCAAACCCTAATTCTACCAACTAGTCTTACTGATGCAGAGATGGAATGCAAACTACTGAAGGAGATGCCATTACTTCTATGAAGGTAAAATGCATGTGTCTAGACTACCTCTATATGAAGAAAACATCTTTTGTATTTTTGTTTCAATTATTAGAATTATCATGCATGTGCTTTTAACTAGCTTTTTACTGTGCAGAGGTGGATCAAGGAGGAGAAAGGCTTGAAAAAGGTTGGGAAGGTTCAGAGAGGGTCTAAGGGGTCCCTAACACCCTTCCAGAGAGTCTCACAAATTTTGGCTCCCAAGAAAACCTGTTTATGAGCTTCTACAGGAAGTCTGCAGGGGTTCTACAGGATGTTTCAGAATTTCTACAGGATGTTCAGTAATTCCTACAGGATGTTATACAATCGGATTTTGGGTGATGGGTGAGTGGAAGAGGCTGCATGGGTCGATAGGGAGGTAGGAGAGGGGTTTGTAATGACTTAGTGACATAGAGATGAGATGATGAGGGGGTGTGCTAAGCTAGTTTGTCTGAAGGAGGGTAGAGGGAATGGAAGGCCGAAAAGGGAGGATAACGTGGGCAGTAGAGTAGCTGAGAGACAAGGGGTCTAATTGGGAGATGAGCAGTTGGCCTGGGAAAGGCTTAGAAGGATGAGAGGGTGAGGGAGTAGCACTGCACAGTGTAAACTGAATCAAATCATCCACGTCCTGCACATAATCAAAACATTCCTAATTTGTCCTAACTGTTTAATGGAACCAATGATCAACACGTTACTTCTAAAGAAAACCATGTATTGGTACTGAAGAAAAGAATCATTCTAAGAGGTTGAGCGCATGGACAACTTCTACAAACGAAAATATTTCACCAAAGATTGCATGAGTACGTAAACCAATGTTTTTGGTGGGTAGCACTGTCTGCAATTCCAGCCCCTAGAAAGAGGTGAAAATGAGTGTGTAGGCAACCCTTTTCTGGAACTTTTATCATCTCCAATCTCTTCACTCTATTCTAAACAGCTGAAGCAACTCTATCTTCTAACAATGACCTACTTAACCACACCAAAAATCTAACTCAACAAACTGCGTTTCAAATGCATGTAAAGAAAACCATAATGCTGAAAGAAAAGATAACAATACAGAAGAAGGAGGCCTTAGGCTCTCAGGTTGGGCCCAACCCCGAGAGCTATGGCTCCTTTAAAAGCTCAGAACTGAGATCAAATATGACTGCCTTCCATTAAAAAATAATAATCATAAGTCAAAGAGCATGCCAATAATGGCTACAAAAGAGCAAAAACAAGCTAGCAACTCGTAGTGCAGAATGTGCAACAATGTTTCAAAAGTCCTTTTCTAAGGCTAAAGCCTTATCATTTATACATCACGAGGCCCCAAGCTGGCCTCCTAAATCAGTGGGACTTGGCTGACCAAACTAGGAGTGAACTGCTGCTTCCTCAAAATCCGTTTGGCTGCCTTCTAAATCCGGTTGTGGTGGCTATTGGAGCTCGGAGTTGGGGGTGAAGATCCCGAGGAAGGCCATTTAATGCTGTGGACAACCCTCCTACGAATCCTCAACCCCATCTTGGCTGTCTCCTGGTCCTTATCTGCCCGGTTTTGTTCCAATCATGTGTCAAAAAACCTGAAATGAGCACGTGTTAGCCACCTGGGAATAGTGACTGCCCTTATTCGTACAAATGACATAAACATACTAAAAAATAATGCATAAGTTATGAAAAATGAAGGATTGAGCAAAGGTAGTTAGGCCAAATGAGCCCAAAATGTTACCAAATTTGGGGCTCATCAGTATACATCTTAAGTTTGATTTGCAGATCTTTACGCTGGTTTGTCTTGAGAAAGGAGCGTATGCACGCAAGTTTGACACAGGGAAGTAGCATATACCTTGTAAAATATGTTTTAGTTGCTTCTGTTTGCTGTTGTAGTGTTATGGGTTCTGGCTTGGGTTCTGGTTACTGTATGCTGGCTACACCATTTTGAAAGATCAGATTCAAGGGTTGTTGAAGTGGTTGATTGGTTCAATTGTGAAAATGAGATTGGTTGATGTAGATATATTTGATGATTGAATGATGTTATTGATGGATACATTCTGAAAATTTATGAAACGTGGTCCCTGGAAGTAAAGAGAAGGTTTTAGCTGTTAGCCTCCTGTTGCAACAGGTTTCATATTTCATGATTGACAGTGGAAGTGCCAAAAAATTTCATCTTTTCCATACTGCAAAAGTTCCATTTTTGAAAGATTTCTCAATTAAGGGAATGCCAAACAGCTTAATATTGGCTTCCTTAGGTTTAAATTGCTTGTTTTAGAATAGAGAAAGAAAATTTGTCCAAATAGTTTAAGCTTGGCACATTAATATCTAGGTAGAGAATAAAGGAGCCCAACTGTCTAATCTGGGCCCTTGGAAGCAATAAGGGTAGTTTTTAGACAGGAGGGAAGTTAAAAAAAAAAAAAAAGCAATCGGGGTTTGCAAGTCTAAGTGCACCCTTCCTGAAGTAACAAAAAATGCTAGGTGTATTAGGCTGTTTAGGTAGCCTGGGGTTGCAGAAACAAGATTATCTTCAGTTTTGGCCTTGAAAAAGAAGACTCATCCCATTAGTGGCAGAAGTACCAAAGCAGTGTTTTTAATGGCAGAATTCTAATATCATGTCTAATTTCCCTTCACTCCCCCTAAAAAGTCTCTTACTGACATCCCCCTAAAAGACCTTGGGATCTGCCCAACAAGTCCTAGTCTTCATTTCTGTGAAACATCAAGGTAAATCTTGGCTTTCTTAAATGAAAAGAAGCCACATTTCTTGTGTAAAATCACTTCTCACTCTCATGTACCCCTATTTCTAAGTTATACTTTTGAAACTTAGCCTTCTGTTCTACTCTCACTTCACAAACTCACATTAACTCCTAATTTTACTATATAGCTCCCTAATTATTTCCCCATCCCCTTTCATTACTATAATTATATGAAATCCCCAAAAAATATTAAATAAACCCCCCCCCCTTGGCATTATAGCCATATGATTTTTTAGTCCGGGAAATAATAGTCTATCTGGGGCTACTATTAACCCTTCCGCGTTCAAAACCCGGGGTTGTTTTAGCCTCTGGTTAAAACAATAACCATGGTCTTCCCCTCTTTTATATATACCTAACCCTTGTAAGCGCTCATTATTAAAGTTTGGCGTTTAAACGTTTATTTTAAATGTTGTCGTTGCGCTTAACCCATAAACCCGCAATTTCCAAAGTTTTTGATCCCCCCCGCGGCATATTATTATTTCATAAAACAAGCGGGTCCCGTCCCTAACCCTCCATCACCTTACCTGTCCCGTCGGCCGTCAGATCTGGCGCGCCCGAGATCTACGACTGGCGGGTGTTTTCACACGCCCACATGCCGAAGGTTAGCGTCCGGGAGAACGGCGATTTTCCCGTCGTACTCTCGCCACGCGTCACCTCTTCGGCTGTGGCGGAGCCCCCTCCTCCCAAACCACCCAGGCGCTAAAGCGGTGCGACAAAACCTGGATACCGCCCTCGCCTGCATGATATCGGCGCCACGTTTCACCACGCGTCACCTCCCTACGCCCCGCTGTTGTACCTTGTTTCCCGCCACCTCATCCCTCACCTGCCTGCGCCCTGCCACCCTGTGTTGCCACATCACCTGTCCGTACCCGGGACACGCCAAGGCCGTCATGCTGACGACATTCGGAAAAACGCCAAAAAGTGCCAAATAACTATTTTTTGCATAAAAGCGCGCAAATGACCATTGTTTTTTCATTTCTATTGTTCCGTTGGTTAAGTGCTGGTTGTCCCTTGTTATGCCCGACATTCCCAAAGCTAAAAACGTCCAGCTGAGCTGCTGCGGCCTGCAATTTCGGCTTCATAGCCTACCTTCGCTCCCTATCGTCCACTCTCGGCGCTGTTTCAACCAGGTATTTGTCATATCTTCCCCTTTTCGCTCCTGTTCTTTCATTTTATCCACTGCACATACTGTAAGCCTGCAAATTTCCCCAATTGGCAACTCTGCCACGTTTAAATCTTCATTCAAAACCACTGGAAACCCTTCACTTCAGAAAAAGCCTCGTAAGCCTTCTGCCCATTTGCAAATTTCACTGGCGAGTTCCGTTTAGAGCTTGGCCTTTAGGAAAAATCTCGCAGCAGCTCAGCATTGCCCTATTTTACCTTATTCCACGGTTTAAGTCAGTCCACTGAAACCATAATTGTCCTCGGCCCCTTTGCATTGTCCCTCACAGTCTCTAGCTCCAGAGAATTCACTAAGAGAAGGGAAGTTGACCCAAAATTCCGCAAAATTGGTCTCTCACAGCATAAGTCCCCAAGCAGTCAAGCTACTGTTGCATTGAGTTCAGTTCCACCTACTTCTGCTAGTTATTGCAAGCAAGTTTGTTAGCCAGTTGTTGCATTAGTCCTCCTTTCAGTTCAAGGATTCAAAAGTTGCATAATGGTCACTCCATCTGAACATCACTCCCGTGAATCCACCAAGCAAAGAGCTCAAGTCAATGGCCTTGGATGACACAGATTATCTCATTCAAGACCTAGTTGGGAACAAGAATCATCTGCATACCTACTGCCAGCTGAGAAACCGTTTTTTAAACAACTCTGACATGTATGGCATATGGGAGTCCAATTTGCCACATTATTTCCTCCCCTCTGTCAATATTTTTCCTGAGATTATTCACCTATGTGCTGCAAGCTATGAGCCAAGTCAGAGGGCTGTTAAGTCTCCATCTGGGAGCATACTTTTTTACATCACTCCGGACTCCATCAAACAGATGTTGAACTTCAAGCAGACTCAGATACTATTGCCCTTCTCCATGAATAAATTGCTAGAAGAAGCCTCCTGGCTCCCTGGCTCCAAGATTGAAAAAATTGCTAAGACATTTATGAGGGCAGATTGCCAACCTAAGGAACCACCCCCATTCCTTTATGACCATTTCAATGAGGTGGGAAAGCTACTTGTTGACATGATATCCTATGTGTTAGGCTTCACAACAAGTGAACATGTAGATGAGACAGTGTTAGTTCTGTTGTCTTCATTCAGCCAAGGACATCCTCCTCCTGTCAAGTATAATTATGCCAAGTTCATAGCAAATAAAATCCATGACCAGCTCATTAAACTAGATAGGCAGGGAGGTTTCAAATATTCCTCATACATCTATCATTTGTTCATGTATTATCAGTCTGAAAGCTTCCAGTGTCCCATCAAGAAATTGGATTCAAAGGGAGAAAGAAGATCTGTTGTCTTCTGGTCATCAGTATTCCATCAAGTCCAGCATTCTCCTTACTCATACTGTGAGTTCATTGACAAGTTTGTTTATCCAGTCTCCTGCCTCTTAATGAAAGCTCCCCCTCCCAGAATAACTTATGAGATGCAGAAGACATTGCAACTATCTAAGAACTACAAATTAGGCGATTGGTACCTATACCAGGATCACACTGTCATCAAAATCTATAGCTGCGAGCTTTGTCCTTACAGGCTCCCAAGATATGTACCAATGAGGATGTTTGCCTTGGAATACTATAGGCAGCTTATTAATTCAGATTTGACTCATTTTCACAGCACCAAGAAGAAGGCTCAACTGAAATTTAAAGACCACCTAGGCCCCTTCGTCATGAACAAGAAGGAAGGTTGGCAAGATGCTGACCTGATACTCAAAGATCAATTTAAGTTGAAAAGAAGTTTCTGGTGGGTCCCTTATGACCTGCTTGGCTTTATTAATGCCAGAAGAGTCAAATATAGATTGACACCCTATGAACACTGCAAAATCCCACACATTGAAAAATATTCTAATCAAGATGTGTGGGCACAAGGCACTTTAGTTGAAGAATTCACTCAGGAGGAAATTTTGGAGCAAACTGCTAAAGATCTTGAAAAAACTCTTGACTTGGATTCTGCTGACTAGGTAACTTTCAAGGTGCCATATCAAATTGAAGAAGGCACATCTACAGCTGCAGCTTCACAGGCTGCCCAGGGGGCATCCACATCAGCAACAGGTGCAGTCAAAGGAAAAGAGCCAATGGAGACAGAACAAGGAGTGGTCACAGAGAAGCCTGCTATTTCAATGGAACACTCCCAAGAACAGAATCCTCCACAGCAAAAAGAGGCTACCCAAATGCCAATTTTACAGACTCCTGCCCATGAGGAAAGAGGCAGAAAATGAGACCGAGAAGACTCCACACCGGCTAGCGAGTCTACACAGCAGCTCAAGGCCAAGAGGCAAAGGGTTGATTCCCCAATTGAAGAAGAAGTCAATGAGGAAATCCTTGGAAGTCCAGGGAGAGGCATAGAAGGAAGTCAACATACAGCTACAAGCTCTTTCCAACAAGAGCAAGACAGACAACATGGCATGGAGGTATCTTCCTCTACACAACAAAGAAAGAAGTCAGGTGGCATTAAGGTCACCTTTAAAGAAATTAAGGCTCAAAATGAGCAGTTAAGAAGGCAATTGTATGACCAATTTCTTAAGGAAACACCTGGCAAACAGGAAATATTAATGGTATCATATGACATTAAAGAAGAGAGGATGATTCTCACCCACTTCAAGCCCAAGGTTCAGCAGCCACAGTCAGTGGCAGACTATGTCAGGACAAGATTAGAGGTTCTAACCAAGGACATTCACCCCATGGATCAAATAGAGTTACATAAGCAAACAGGGGAGATGGTTTATGCCACCTTGGTAAAGAAGGCCACGCTGGTTCATGAATTGAAAGAATCTTTAAAGAATACCAACACTCAACTTGATTTGGAAAGAATGTCCTCTACAGCTAAAGACAACAAAATCAAAACATTGGAAGACATTATTGTGGACTTAGGGCATGATCCTAAGGATCTTAAAGGTGTGAAAGCACTTATAAAAAAGAAATATGATGATATTGCTGCATTGAAGAAGAGATTGAGGTTGCTTCCTACTGAGCACCCTCAAACAGGAGAACTAGTCAAAGAGAAAGAATCTGAGGATACTTTGGATTTGCTGATGCAATTGAACCAGAGAGTAATTGAGATGGAAGAAGAGTTGGAGAGGGAACTACAAGGAAAGCAGGGTGAGTCGGCCTCCCAGCCACCTCAAACAGTTCCAACTGTGGTTACTATTCCTCCTATGCAAGCAACAGCAACCCCTCCGGTTGTTTCAGCAACTACAGCAGCAAAAACAATAGCGCCTGAATCAAGCATGAGCATGGATGATTTGACAAAAGCTGTCAATAAGCTTGAACTTCAAGCAACAGAAATAAAAGAGTCCAAAGAAAAATTGGCTAGTCTAGAAGGAAAATATGATAAGTCCAAAATGACAGTGGCTGAGCAGACAAGGGAAATTAAGGCCTTAAAGGACAAAATAAAAGCCTTGGAGAAAGAGCTATCTTTGGACAAAGCCCTGGCCGAAATAAACAAAATTCTGTGGGGCAAGATTAGTCAGTCAATCACAAGTCAATGGAGGTCAGTTCAGGCAATGTATGAATATGTAGAACTAATTGGCCTTGCTCGGTCCGAAACTCAGAGAGCCAAAGCAACATTGGGAAACATGCCTGAGCAGACCAACAAAATGATCAACTTTTTAAATCATCAGACTAAGGAAGAGCTGGCAGCATTGCACATCATGAACAGAACAGATGCCATATTAACAGCAAAGAGGGTGCTCACCTTAAGAAGCTTTGTGCAAACTTTAGAAGCAAGATGTCGGGAAATACAAAGGGATGTAGACAATTTTGAAATAAAGCTTGCAACACTACAGACTAAAGGATTGCCCAACCTACTGACCAGCGCTGGAAGGTTAATGAAACGTGACCAATATGCAACTAGGCTCAATAATTATGTCACAAATCAACTTACTGCATCTTCAGGCTCTGCAGCATAATCAGGGCCACCTTCAGGACAGACTCTCTATGACAAGCTGGAACACTTATTTTACATGGAACATGAAGTCAACCATCTGTTTGAGATGCCACCTAACTATTACAAGTACACAGAAGCTGATGAGACACTCATCAAGATACAACAGCATCAGTTACCTCCCAATGATTGGTGGCAGGCAATGCTGGCCATTTTGCCTAGGTAATTTCAGTTGTTGCCCCTTTTTGTTTATTTCAAGCCTCGGTCAAACTGTGAGTCAATGAATGGAGGCACGAAAGCACCGGGCAGAGCGGTTAAGGAACGCGCAGAGCAGGTTGGAGCAGTCGCGAATCAAAGAGCTAAGACGACAAGCCTAAGAGCGTGGATTTTTGAAAGCGCAGTCCAGCCGACTCGAATGAACTCAAAGGTCAACATTCGCTAATAGAAAAGAACAACTGTTACATTTGTCTTTATTTCAACATTTACTTTCTCATCAACCGCTCCTAGGAGTTAGTAAAGAAGTAATGAACTATTAACTCATCATCTAGATATTTTTGCATCTAGTTTTTGTATATATACCACCCTCTTCATTGTAAAAAGGGTTGGTCAGCTAATGTACTCCAAGAAAGACTCACACTGCATATTTTGGTATTTTCTGTAATCAAAGATTGCTGAAATCTTGGAGAATGCACTGTTTGATGTGTTGTTAATGGTTTGAAGAATTGAATTTGGAATTCTAGTGCTGCAGCATGAATCAATAAGTGTTCCTTACCTCTGTTATTTCAATTTCATATATGCTCAAGTCACTGAACAAAGGATTGGTTTAGAATTTGCTTAGCTGCACTCTATGCTCAGTTTCTGTGGCTTCTTAATGTTTTCCTCCTGATTTAGGCATAAATATGAATTTTGTTATGGCTCGTGTTTGATCTATTTCACATATAAATGACTGTTATCTAGGAATTCTTAACTGCTCCTAGATAGGGCTCATTTATCCTCTTTCTGCTAACTTGAATGAGATATTCTTAATTGCCCCTCCTTCCTTAGCCTTTAATCCATCTCTTTTACCTTGAATGATTGTTTCATATGCAGCTACCTTGCTCCTCATTCCTCTTACGACCAAGAAAACACACCAGCAGTCTTACTCCATGACTCCATGCCCAATGGTTTGAAACTTATCACACTATGTTTTGCCTCTTTACTTGAAAGCATCATCCTTCCCACCAAAATCAAAACAAAACCCCTTGAGTTCAATAACTAGACTAAAACCATATCAACAAAGCTAAATCAGAAAGAGAGAGCCCTCTCTGATTGCAGGTGGGCTAGATCCTGCAGTCCAAAGATTGGTTTGTGGTTACCTCGGCTGTATCCTTTAGGAGCTTAAGGACAACCTGAGTGATAACATAATGGCGACTCCACTGGGGAGCATCCTCAGTTAATTTCACGAATCAAGTTGGAAAGCTCCACTGGGAAAGAACCAGACCTTCAAAAGTTTCTTTCTCGTTTTCTCGAGAAGGTCATCTGTTTCCTTTACAAGTTCAGATCTGATCTGTGATGGTGGACAGAGATCAGGCACTCCAAAGTTGATCATCCACCTGGCGACTCCACTTCATTTCAATCAGGACTCCACTGGAGGATCGAACCTGAAAGAGAGATATGATCCAGAGTTTCAAGTTCTTTAATCAAGCCTGCAACTAAACAATTCATATGCCAAAGAATTAATAGTCAAGACAGGATGACCAGGTGTGTGGAAGATCTTGCAATAGATCTAGCCTTAGATGAATTCAGGAAGTTGCTATCAGAATACGAGCTTGATGAAAATTTTCTCAAATCGGTGTTGTTAAAGGTCAAATCAATACAACAGCCTCAAATCAAAATGTGTCTTCTTGATTTAATTGTGGAAGAACATGAAAATGAAATTGAACTTGTGAATTCTCAAATTCAGTCATATGACTTTAGAGATCCTAAAGAATTTTTCCAAAATATTCCTTCTTCGAGTCATGAGGAAATTGTACTACCTTCTGACTTACAGATTGATGATAAACGAGCTTTCAAAAGAAAAACTGATGTATTGGCTGCGGAGTTTGTCACCGAGGATGCAGCTATTGCATTAGACCAAGAAGGTCCAGAAGAAACTATCCCACATGGTGCTTTTGTTGATCCTGTAGCAGATTACATGGATGAACTTCTCAACTCAAAATCTCTAACATATCTTCTCTATGAGGACCAAGTAGTTCAGCAGTGGCCTTTATATGTCAAAATTTTGATTATGGGGGCACATGACCAAACAATGTTTCTGATTTCACCAACTGTCAGTCAAACAATTTGTTTTTTTCTACAAGTGCTTAAGTGGTTGCACTGGTTGTTTCATTTTACCTAACCAGCAAGTGGAAGGCTGATTAGTGTAAATAGGTAGGATTTTGTTTTTTGTTTGGATGGCAAGCTTGCTGCAGTTGAAGCCCGAAGTGAAGGCCCTAAGCTCTTCAAGTCTGCTGTCATATACATAAATAAAGCAGCCAGCAAAGGGAAGTTTTCAGAGTGCAGCAACAATTGAAGATCAAGGCAATCTGACCTGCTGTTCTTGACTTTTCATAAGGAAAAGTCATCCCCAAGTGGAGCCACTGTTAGCCTCCTGTTGCAACAGGTTTCATATTTCATGATTGACAGTGGAAGTGCCAAAAATGTTCATCTTTTCCATACTGCAAAAGTTCCATTTTTGAAAGATTTCTCAATTAAGGGAATGCCAAACAGCTTAATCTTGGCTTCCTTAGGTTTAAATTGCTTGTTTTAGAATAGAGAAAGAAAATTTGTCCAAACAGTTTAAGCTTGGCACATTAATAGCTAGGTAGAGAATAAAGGAGCCCAATTATCTAATCTGGGCCCTTGGAAGCAATAAGGGTAGTTTTTAGACAGGAGGGAAGTTAAAAAGAAAAAAAAACAGCAATCAGGGTTTGCAAGTCTAAGTGCACCCTTCCTGAAGTAACAAAAAATGCTAGGTGTATTAGGCTCGGTAGGTAGCCTGGGGTTGCAAAAACAATATTATCTTCAGTTTTGGCCTTGACAAAGAAGACTCATCCCATCAGTGGCAGAAGTACTAAAGCAGTGTTTTTAATGGCAAAATTCTAATATCCTGTCTAATTTCCCTTCACTCCCCCTAAAAAGTCTCTTATTAACATCCCCCTAAAGGACCTTGGGATCTGCCCAACAAGTCCTAGTCTTACTTCATTTTTGTGAAACATCAAGGTAAATCTTGGCTTTCTTAAATGAAAAGAAGCCACATTTCTTGTGTAAAATCACCTCTCACTCTCATGTACCCCTATGTCTAAGTTATACTTTTGAAACTTAGCCTTCTGTTCTACTCTCACTTCACAAACTCACATTAACTCCTAATTTTACTATATAGCTCCCTAATTATTTCCCCATCCCTATTCATTACTAAAATTATATGAAATCCCCAAAAAATATTAAATAAACCCCCCCCCCCCCTTGGCATTATAGCCATATGTTTTTTTAGTCCGGGAAATAATAGTCTATCTGGGGCTACTATGAATCCTTCCGCGTTCAAAACCCGGGGTTGTTTTAACCTCTAGTTAAAACAATAACCATGGTCTTCCCCTCTTTTATATATAACTAACCCTTGTAAGTGCTCATTATTAAAGTTTTGCATTTAAACGTTTATTTTAAACGCTGTCGTTGCGCTTAACCCATAAACGCGCATTTTCCAAAGTTTTTGATCCCCCCGCGGCATATTATTATTTCATAAAACGGGCGGGTCCCGTCCCTAACCCTCCATCACCTTACCTGTCCCGTCGGCCATCAGATCTGGCGCGCCCGAGATCTACGGCTGGCGGGTGTTTTCACACGCCCACATGCCGAAGGTTAGTGTCCGGGAGATCGGCAGTTTTCCCGTCGTACTCCCGCCACGCGTCACCTCCTCGGCTGTGGCGGAGCCCCCTCCTCCCAAACCACCCAGGCGCTAAAGCGATGTGACAAAAACCGAATACCGCCCTCGCCTGCATGATATCAGCGCCATGTTTCACCACGCGTCACCTCTCTGCGCCCCACTACTGTACCTTGTTTCCCGCCACCTCATCCCTCACCTGCCCGCGCCCTACCGCTCTGTCAGCTGCCACATCACCCATCCGTACCCGGGACCCGCCAAGGCCGTCATGCTGACGAAATTCGGAAAAAACGCCAAAAAACACCAAATAACTATTTTTTGCATAAAAGCGCGCAAATGACCGTTGTTTTTTCATTTCTATTGTTCCGTTGGTTAAGTGATGGTTCTCCCTTGTTACTCCCGACATTCCCGAAGCTAAAAACGTCCAGCTGAGCTGTCGTGGCCTGCAATTTCAGCTTCATAGCCTACCTTCACTCCAGCTCGTCCACTCTCGACGCTGTTTCAACCAAGTATTTGTCATATCTTCCCCTTTTCACTCTTGTTCTTTCATTTTATCCACTGCACATACTGTAATCCTGCAAATTTCCCCAATTGGCAGCTCTGCCACGTTTAAATCTTCATTCAAAACCAATGGAAACCCTTCACTTCAGAAAAAGCCTCGTAAGGCTTCTGCCCATTTTCAAATTTCACTGGTGAGTTCCGTTTAGAGCTCGGCCTTCAGGAAAAATCTCGCAGCAGCTCAGCATTGCCCTATTTTACCTTATTCCACGATTTAAGTCAGTCCACTGAAACCATAATTGTCCTCGGCCCCTTTGCATTGTCCCTCACAGTCTCTAGCTCCAGAGAATTCGCTAAGAGAAGGGAAGTTGACCCAAAATTCTTCAAAATTGGTCTCTCACAGCATAAGTCCCCAAGCAGTCAAGCTACTGTTGCATTGAGTTCAGTTCCACCTACTTCTGCTAGTTATTGCAAGCAAGTTTGTTAGCCAGTTGTTGCATTAGTCCTCCTTTCAGCTCAAGGATTCAAAAGTTACATAATGGCCACTCCATCTGCTCTGAACATCACTCCCGTGAATCCACCAAGCAAAGAGCTCGAGTCAATGGCCTTGGCTGACACAGATTATCTCATTCAAGACCTAGTTGGGAACATGAATCATCTGCATACCTACTGCTAGCTGAGAAACAGTTTTTTAAACAACTCTGACATGTATGGCATATGGGAGTCCAATTTGCCACATTATTTCCTCCCCTATGTCAATATTTTTCCTGAGATTATTCACCTATGTGCTGCAAGCTATGAGCCAAGTCAGAGGGCTGTTAAGTCTCCATCTGGGAGCATACTTTTTTACATCACTCCGGACTCCATCAACTAGATGTTATACTTGACAGCCTCCTACTATCAAGTATAATTATGCCAAGTTCATAGCAAATAAAATCCATGACCAGCTCATTAAACTAGATAGGCAGGGAGTTTTCAAATATTCCTCATACATATATCATTTGTTCATGTATTATCAATCTGAAAGCTTCCAGTGTCCCATCAAGAAATTGGATTCAAAAGGAGAAAGAAGATCTGTTGTCTTCTGGTCATCAGTATTCCATCAAGTCCAGCATTCTCCTTAGTCATACTGTGAGTTCATTGACCAGTTTGTTTATCCAGTCTCCTGCCTCTTAATGAAAGCTCCCCCTCCCAGAATAACTTATGAGATGGAGAAGACATTGCAGCTATCTAAGAACTACAAATTAGGTGAATGGTACCTATACCAGGATCACACTGTCATCAGAATCTATGGTTGCGAGCTTTGTCCTTACAGGCTCCCAAGATATGTACCAATGAGGTTGTTTGCCTTGGAATACTATAGGCAGCTTATTAATTCAGATTTGACTCATTTTCACAGCACCAAGAAGAAGGCTCAACTAAAATTTAAAGACCACCTAGGCCCCTTCGTCATGAACAAGAAGGAAGGTTGGCAAGATGCTGACCTGATACTCAAAGATCAACTTAAGTTGAAAAGAAGTTTCTGGTGGGTCCCTTATGACCCGCTTGGCTTTAAAAATGCCAGAAGAGTCAAATATAGATTGACACCCTATGAACACTACAAAATCCCACACATTGAAAAATATGCTAATCAAGATGCGTGGGCACAAGGCACTTTAGTTGAAGAATTCACTCAGGAGGAAATTTTGGAGCAAACTGCTAAAGATCTTGAAAAAACTCTTGAATTGGATTCTGCTGACCAGGTAACTTTCAAGGTGCCATTTCAAATTGAAGAAGGCACATCTATAGCTGCAGCTTCACAAGCCACCCAAGGGGCATCCACATCAGCAACAGGTGCAGTCAAAGGAAAAGAGCTAATGGAGACAGAACAAGGAGTGGTCACAGAGTAGCCTGCTATTTCAATGGAACACTCCCAAGAACAGACTCCTCCACATCAAACAGAGGCACCCCAAATGCCAATTTTACAGACTCTTGCCCATGAGGAAAGAGGCAGAAAATGAGACCGAGAAGACTCCACACTAGCTAGTGAGTCTACACAGCAGCTCGAGGCCAAGAGGAAAAGGGTTGACTCCCCAATTGAAGAAGAATTCAGTGAGGAAATCCTTGGAAGTCCAGGGAGAGGCATAGAAGGAAGTCAACATACAGCTACAAGCTCTTTCCAACAAGAGCAAGACAGACAACATGGCATGGAGGTATCTTCCTCTACACAGCAAAGAAAGAAGTTAGGTGGCATTGAGGCCACCTTTAAAGAAATTAAGGCTCAAAATGAGCAGTTAAGAAGGCAATTGTATGACCAATTTCTTAAGGCAACACCTACCAAACAGGAAAGATTAATGGCAGCGTATGACATTAAAGAAGAGAGGATGATTCTCACCCACTTCAAGCCCAAGGTTCAGCAGCCACAGTCAGTGGCAGACTATGTCAGGACAAGATTAGAGGTTCTAACCAAGGACATTCACCCCATGGATCAAATAGAGTTACATAAGAAAACAGGGGAGATGGTTTATGCCACCTTGGTAGAGAAGGCCACGTTGGCTCATGAATTGAAAGAATCTTTAAAGAATACCAATACTCAGCTTGATTTGGAAAGAATGTCCTCTACAGCTAAAGACAACAGAATCAAAACGTTGGAAGACATTATTGTGGACTTAGGGCATGATCCTAAGGATCCTAAAGGTGTGAAAGCACTTATAAAAAAGAAAGATGATGATATTGCTGCATTGAAGAAGAGATTGAGGTTGCTTCCTACTGAGCACCCTCAAACAGGAGAACTGGTCAAAGAAAAAGAATCTGAGGATACTTTGGATTTGCTGATGCAATTGAACCAGAGAGTAATTGAGATGGAAGGAGAGTTGGAGAGGGCACTACAAGGAAAGCAGGGAGAGTCGGCCTCCCAGCCACCTCAAACAGTTCCAACTGTGGTTACTATTCCTCCTATGCAAGCAACAGCAACCCCTCCGGTTGTTTCAGCAACTACAACAACAAAAACAACAGCGCCCAAATTAGGCATGAGCGTGGATGATTTGAAAAAAGCTGTCAATAAGCTTGAACTTCAAGCAACAGAAATAAAAGAGGCCAAAGAAAAATTGGCCAGTCTAGAAGGAAAATATGATAAGTCCAAAATGACAGTGGCTAAGCAGATAAGGGAAATTAAGGCCTTAAAGGACAAAATAAAAGCCTTGGAGAAAGACCTGTCTTTGGACAAAGCCCTTGCTGAAATAAAGAAAATTATGTGGGCCAAGATTAGTCAGTCAATCACAAGTGAATGGAGGTCAGTTCAGGCAATGTATGAATAGGTAGAACTAATTGGCCTTGCTCGGTCCGAAACTCAGAGAGCCAAAGCAGCATTGGGAAACATGCCTGAGCAGACCAACAAAATGATCAACTTTTTAAATCATCAGACTAAGGAAGAGCTGGCAGCATTGCACATCATGAACAGAACATATGCCATATTAACAGCAAAGATGGTGCTCACCTTAAGAAGCTTTGTGCAAACTTTAGAAGCAAGATGTCGGGAAATACAAAGGGATGTAGACAATTTTGAAATAAAGCTTGCAACACTACAGACTAAAGGATTGCCCAGCCTACTGACCAGCGCTGGAAGGTTATTGACACGTGACCAGTATGCAACTAGGCTCAATAATTATGTCACAAATCAGCTTACTGCATCTTCAGGCTCTGCAGCAGAGTCAGGGCCACCTTCAGGACAGACTCTCTATGACAAGTTGGAACACTTATTTTACATGGAACATGAAGTCAACCATCTGTTTGAGATGCCACCTAACTATTACAAGTACACAGAAGCTGATGAGACACTCGTCAAGATACAACAGCATCAGTTACCTCCCGATGATTGGTGGCAGGCAATGCTGGCCATTTTGCCCAAGTAATTTCAGTTGTTGCCCCTTTTTGTTTATTTCAAGTCTCAGTCAAACTGTGAGTCAGCGAATGGAGGCACGAAAGCACCGAACAGAGCGGTTAAGGAACGCGCATAGTAGGTTGGAGCAGTCGCGAAGCAAAGAGCTAGGACGGCAAGCCTAAGAGCGCAGATTTTTGAAAGCGCAGTCCAGCCGACTCGAATGAACTCAAAGGTCAACATTCGCTGACAGAAAAGAACAACTATTACATTTGTCTTTATTTCAACATTTACTTTCTCATGAACCGCTCCTAGGAGTTGGTAAAGAAGTAATGAGCTATTAACTCATCATCTAGATATTTTTGCATCTAGTTTTTGTATATATACCACCCTCTTCATTGTAAAAAGGGTTGGTCGGCTAATGTACTCCAAGAAAGACTCGCACTGTATATTTTGGTATTTTCTATAATCAAAGATTGCTGAAAGCTTGGAGAATGCATTGTTTGATGTGTTGTTAATGGTTTGAAGAATTGAATGTGGAATTCTAGTGCTGCAGCATGAATCAATAAGTGTTCCTTACCTCTTTTATTTCAATTTCATATATGCTCAAGTCACTGAACAAAGGATTGGTTTAGAATTTGCTTAGCTGCACTCTATGCTCAGTTTCTGTGGCTTCTTAATGTTTTCCTCCTGATTTAGGCATAAATATGAATTATGTTATGGTTCATGTTTGATCTATTTCACATATAAATGACTGTTATCTAGGAATTCTTAACTGCTCCTAGATAGGGCTCATTTATCCTCTTTCTGCTAACCTGAATGAGAGATTCTTAACTGCCCCTCATTCCTTAGCCTTTAATCCATCTCTTTTACCTTGAATGATTGTTTCATATGCAGCTACCTTGCTCCTCATTCCTCTTACGGCCAAGAAAACGCACCAGCAGTCTTACTCCATGACTCCATGCCCAATGGTTTGAAACTTATCACACTATGTTTAGCCTCTTTACTTGAAAGCATCATCCTTCCCACCAAAATCAAAACAAAACCCCTTGAGTTCAATAACTAGACTAAAACCATATCAACAAAGCTAAATCAGAAAGAAAGAGCCCTCTCTGATTGCAGGTGGGCTAGAACCTGCAGTCCAAAGATTGGTTTGTGGTTACCTCGGCCGTATCCTTTAGGAGCTTAAGGACAACATGAGTGATAACATAATGGCGACTCCACTGGGGAGCATCCTCAGTTAATTTCACGAATCAAGTTGGAAAGCTCCACTGGGAAAGAACCAGACCTTCAAAAGTTTCTTTCTCGTTTTCTGGAGAAGGTCATCTGTTTCCTTCAGAACCATATTTACAAGTTCAGATCTGATCTGTGATGGTGGACAGAGATCAGGCACTCGAAAGTTGATCATCCACCTGGCGACTCCACTTCATTTCAATCAGGACTCCACGAACCCGATGGCGCAATCAGTTTCCTAATCTGAGCAACCGATTTGCAGAAGACTCGGAGGAGAGAATCTTTGAGGAATCTAGTGAGAATCTAAAAGAATCCTTGAGCCCAGATTTTCATTTTCTTAGAACTCAGAAATTTGACAGTCGATTTTGCACTATTCAACGTCACAAATCTAATGGCGTGTTTAGATTTTCTATTTTCTCATTTCATTTCTTGGCCACTTTTCTAAGTGGAGTGTAGGTGTCAACATTCAGCGTGCAAGCAATCATTCCATGAGATTCGACGCAACGAGGTTGATGGTACAACCAACTTCAGCAATTTGACATCTGCTTCTTCAGATGGTCGTAGGATGTGAGGTATAGGAACTGCGTTCATTTACTTCTTTTGCTATGCATTGTGCTGTACAGATCCCTGTTTGATGTTTGACGTGGGATCTTGTCTCTTGTTTTCATGATTCCTGCTTGATGTGATGCGGAATCATCTATGTGATGTACTTGTTGTCATGATTTGTCATCTTTTATTTGAGGTCCCTTTGTCGTCATGTTGATGGGATACTCATGTTGTCACCATATATGTTTGTATTGAGATCCATTTTATGTCATGTTGGCGGGATGCTCGTCATGCATGAGTTTTGTGTCATACTGATAGGAGTCCTTTTGACTGTAGTTCCTATAACAGAACATCTCTTGGAGCCACTCCTGCATGAGGGCATTTTCCTTGTATGATTGCAACATCATCTCTTATGTACATCATCGCTATTGACAGCACTTAATGCAACGGCCTACACCATCTTGACACTAGGGCCCGAAGATGTAGTTCCTCCTGGACAAACTTCGTGATCAACGACTTATGTTTTCATGTGCTAATGATTGTCATGGTCCTCTTCTTTACAACATTTAGACGTTTTCATTAATGTTCTTTTAAAAATGCAAATTAACACATCACAAAAGTAAAAGGTCTTGGAAGGGTCCTTCGTCACACCCGGACCCAGATCAAGTGGTATGAAAGTGGTATTTGCACGGATGTGAATTGCAACGTGAACAATGGAACGTGCAACGACAGAGGATGAAAAAGCGATGTATGAGACCATGCTCAAAATTTCCAAAAGAGTGGAAATAATGTATGAAACTCTACAAAAAGAGACAGAGGAAAACGAGCGATTACAGCTTCAGTTGCAAGCCACGGAAGAGGCCCTGGAAGAACTGAAGCACAATAACCAAAATCTTCAAACAGATAACACTGAATTGAATATGCTTCTGCATGAAGAGAAAGAGGAGAAACATAGTTTGCTATGACAACTGCAAGCCAAGGATGAGACCTTGGAAAATCTGCAGCATGACCCATGTGAGGTAAAATGTAATTCTCCGAATTCATGTATGTTTCCTGATGATGATTTCATTGTTTTTGAAAATCATACCACAGGAATTGGCTCCAAACTACTGAAAAGAATGGGGTATGAAGGGAAAGGCTTGGGAATTAATGGCCAATGCATTGTCAATCCCATTAAAGTAGAAGAATTACACTATCGAACAGGACTTGGGTATGTTAGAAAGGAAGTTGGGGAATGCGCTGAGATAGCTAGTGAACCACCAACAATAGATGATGAGAAGCCCTCATTAGTTCTTTCGAAATCAACAGAGGAGGTAAAAGATGTTGATTTCCTTTCGGATTTGTCTTCACATAGTATGATTTCTGTTGGAGATGTGGAGATCCCAATTACAAGGACAAACATGAGGCTCCTTACAAGGACGAGGCATGAGGAGGAAGAAAAACTTGGTGTTAATAACCAAGGCATAACTCAACCTTTGGAGGTTGTGCATAAAAATTGATTTGCATGCTTGAGATACACCGAGGGAGAATGCTCAAAGGTGTTAGATTCTTTTGAGACATCGTTGAAATCGTCGAGGAAAGAGAATGATGGGAACACATCCCCATCATCCCATGGCGGAATCCATTGTAGGGAAAGAGCTAAGGCAATCTCTCATTGCCACACTTACACTAGAGATGGAAAGGAAATGTATAACCACTCTCGACATTCGAATGTTCATTTCGATTATAATCATGTTTTTAATGATGAATGTAAAACATGGCATCGAAAAACATGTACCTTTTTGTGGATTACATAACCATACATTTTCTAGGTGTTGGAAAAGAATAGCAGCACACAAAAGGATGAGGTGTGAAAGACCCTCTCAACAGTAGGTAAGGAAACATGTTAAGCAGGTTTGGAGGAAGAAGATGTATTGCAGTCATTGCGATAGAAGTGGCCATCAAAGAGCCACTTGTTGGAGGCTCCATCCATAGCAGCACCTTAAAGACAAAGTGTCGATACATGAACCAGGTGAAACAATTATTCGACAAGAAAAACCACCACAGGGGGATGACCCATTCACATTGATAAGTGAAAAACGATTTCTAGATATGTTATCTTGTCATGGTCATGCTTTTGTAAATTATTTGTTGAATTTTAAAATGTAAAAGTGGTGATGTGTTTCCATCACTTGTTAGGCAACAATGATGTCTGGTCTTATTTTGAGTTGCATTTTAAACTCTGAAAGTGATGTCATGTTTCCATCACTTATCAAAGCAAATAGTGTTTGGCCTTATTGTTGTAAATCAGGTGTTGCAGATATGATGTGTTTTCCATCACTTGTAGAAGCAACAATGATATGTTGGCCTAGTTTTCATAGTTGGGGTATTGTGTCCATATTGATGTAAGCTTGACCACCGAGTATGTGTTATAAACTCGTGGAAAGCATGGAATGCTTGGGTCATTAGTTGGTCATGCAATTCAAGCATGTAATTTGCAAAACAAAGTACTATAAGTTGCAGAGGTTGCAGGTGTCATCTCATCGCTTAAGGCTCCGAAGAACAAAGGTAAAGGAGATGGAGGCGAGACCTTTCATGACATTTTTGATGCAGTCAAGGTATAAAGAGGTTGCAGATTATTTTTTATGCTTTTGGAGGACCAAAAGCTCCTCAGTGGGGAGGATTGATCCAGGTGGCTCCAGAGACACACACACGACAAAGAGGGCTTATGGAAGCTAAAAAAACAAAAGTGATCAAAATGATTTTGAATCAGGACCAGAGCATAGATCTCGTCATCCTGATCACAGTGGTGTGAACGATTCGTCAATCCGAGCTCGTATGAGGGAGAACGAGCCAGTCAAAGTTGGGTTGTGGGCCAGGTTTAAGTGTCCTACAATTTGACTGACCCGGAGGCATGAAATCTAGCTCCCGAATATGGTCGAAATTGTGGCTTCGTTAATTTTCCAAATATCCATTATTTTCTAAAGATTTGGAAAACACCTCTATGTGAATAAAAATAAAAAAAATATATAAACATGGTGGAGGGGCACCACCCCGCCACCCCCGAACTATATTGATACAATTTTATATTAAAAAAATATATGGACGATAGGCCATGACCACCATTGGCCCTCCCAACTGTTTTAACAAAAAAAAAAATTATGTTTAATTGGGTCGGTAGCCATGACCCCGCCGGACCCTTCTCCAACCAACCCTTATATATTAAAAAACATTTGTTAAGGGGGTGGGTCGGCCACCTTCGGTGGACCCAGCCCAAACCCAAATACCCTCCACCAATCGCACTAACGAATGACTGGAAATAATGTGAGGCCGACGGGGATCGAACCCGCCCAGCCCACATGGGCCGGCCCCCACTGGGCGGCCCTGTATGGCATACACCAAAACCAACGTACCTCCACCTTAATGCGGTACCAACGTACCATGTAACACGATGCCCCAAAACAATTAATGTGCCATTTTTAAGTACGGTAGGCATGGGGTGGGCCACCCAATGTGGACCCAACCCCCATTTAAATACATGTGGTTAATTTTAAAACAAAAAAAATGTTTAAACATGGAGGGGGCGAGGTTTGACGACTCGACCTCCTCCACCTATTTCGGTTCCTTTACCAATCTGCCCAAACTGATTTGTTGGAAAATTCGCACGAAAAATGATATAAACTTTCATTTTGCATAGTGCACCAGAGGCAGATGGAGGAACCAGGAGCGGGCACAAAAATCGAGACGAAATATTTTTTTTTAATTAATTTTTATGCAGGTGGAACCATGACTAAGTAAAATTTCTAGGAGGGTGAAATTTTTGCAATGTCCAAATTGGACAAATTTTATGTCTATCTTACACCTCTCAACGACATGAACCTGATGGCATAGTCAGTTTCCTGATCTGAGCAGTTGATTTGCAGGGGACTCGGAGGAGAGAATCTTTGAGGAATCTAAAAGATTCGTTGAGCCCCAGATTTTCATTTTCTCAGAACTCAGAAATTTGACAGTCTATTTTGCACTATTCGACACCAAAAATATCATGGTGTGTTCAGATTTTCTATTTGCTCATTTCATTTCTTGTCCACTTTTCTAAGTGGAGTGCAGGTGTCAGCATTCAACGTGCGAGCAGTCATTCCATGAGATTTGACGCAACGAGGTTGATGGTATGGCCAACTTCTATAGTTTGACATTCGCTTCTTCAAATGGCTGCATGATCTAAGGTATATGCAGTGTGTTCATGTACTTCTTTTGCTATGCATTGTGCTATAAAGATCCCTTTTTGATGTTTGATGTGGGATCTTGTCTCTTACTTGTTTTCATGATTCTTGCTTGATGTGATGCGCAATCATCTGTGTGATGTACTTGTTGTCATGATTCATCATGTTTTATTTGAGGTCCCTTTGTCGTCATGTTGATGGGATACTCATGTTGTCACCATGTGTGTTTGAATTGAGATCCCTTTTATGCTATGTTGGCGGGATGCTCATCATGCATGAGTTTTGTGTCATACTGATAGGAGTCCTTTTGACTGAGAGTTCCTGTAGCGAAACATCTCTTGGAGCCACTCCTGCATGAGAGAATTTTCCTTGTATGATCTCAACATCATCTCTTATGTACATCATCACTATTGACAACACTTACTGCAGTGGCCTACACCATCTTGACACTGGGGTCTAGAGATGTAGTCCCTCCTGGACGAACTCCGTTATCAACGGCTTATTTTTCATGTGTTGACAATTGTCATGTTCCTCTTCTTTAAAACATGCAGATGTAATCATTAATGTTCTTTTAAAAATGAAATTTAACACATCACGAAAGTAAAAGGTCTTGGAAGGGTCCTTTTTGACACCCAGACCCGGATCATGTGAAGAACCTGTATAAACTAGATGTGGAAAATTGTGTTGCATTAAAAACTAAGGCAAAGTAAGTGTAGAGCTGCGATGTCATTGAAATTTGGCATAAAAGACTTGGCCATTTGCATCATGGTGCCTTAAATATTATGAAACAAATAACCATAGGCCTCCCTAAAGGAGCACTTGAGCAGAAGGATGTATGCAGAGTTGTACCTTGGGGAAGTACGTAAAATCCACATTCCATGATCGAGACAACAAAGCACATGCATTATTGGAAAGGATCCACTCTAATGTCTATGGACCTTTCTTGAAAACCTCCACTGCTAGGCATAAATATTTTGTCATTTTTATTGATGACTTCTCAAGTAAGTGTTGGATCTTCTTCATGTGGAAGAAGGATGAGACATTCTCCAAGATTGTAGAATTTAAGGCAATAATTGAGAAAGAGACCTACAAGAAGGTGAAGGCTCTCAAGAGTGATAATGGGGTTGAGTATGTTTCGAATGAATTCAAGAATTTATATGTGAAAGAAGGCATTCAAAGGGAGCTGACAACACCCCACAACCGACAACAAAATGGGGTAGTTGAGAGAAAGAACCATAGCATTGTTCACGTTGCGAAAGTTATGTTACATGACCAAGGCCTACCCCTACATTTGTGGGAAGAGGCATGTAACAAAATAGTCTACTTTCAGAACCAAAGTCCTCATCATATTCTTGGTATGATTACATTGGAGGAGGCTTTCTCGGGGAGAAAGTTGGATGTGTCACACTTCAGGATTTCTGGAGCCTTTGTTTACTGCCATGTTTCCAAGAAACAAGGAAGAAGCTTGAGATGACAGTAGAGTTGAGGTTTTCTATGGGTTACACCGAAAACCCACACAACTACCATGTGTACTTACCTTCCCTCAAAATGACAATTGTGTGAAGGGATGTAAATTTTGATGAGGAGAAAGAAATATAGTGCTCTCTTGAGAGGGAGCTTAATATCCCACTAGAAGAGGATATTTTAGCTCCAAAGGAGGAGCCTCAAGAAGTTGTGGAGTAGCCACAAATTGAGGAGCAGAGAGTGGATAAATCTAATCAAGTAGAACCATCCAAAAAAGGCAGAAAAAGAACCAGTGAAGCTAATAGATTAGTGCAGGATGCGAGGGAGAATGTGAGAGCTCCTTCAAATTTGCACAGTAAAAGGAGGTCACTTGAGAGGTACACTGGCTACATGGCTCTAACGACTGAGATTATAGAGAATGAGCCATCCTATTTCAAGAAAGTAGTAGAGAAACCTATTTGGGTTGATGCAATGGTGGAGGAATGTGAATCCATTGGAAAGAACAGTGTTTGGTAAGTTGTCCCAAGACCAACAGATAAATTAGTACTGGGTTCGATATGGATGTTCAAGGTTAAGAATGTAGTGGACAAAAACATAGAGAAATATAAGGCTATATTTGTGGCCAAAGGATTCTCTCAAGTTGACGAAATTGACTATGAGGAAAACTTTGCTCCTGTAGCAAGGTATTCATCCATTAGATCAATTCTTGCACTGGTTGTGCAGATTGTTAGAAAATTATATATTACGGAGCAATGGAACACATAAAATATTGCAGAAATATAAACACAGAAAACGCACAAAACAAGAGAGACACAGATATACGTGGTTCACCCAGTTTGGGCTACGTCCACCCCGAACAGCCAGTCCTTCCTTTCTATTATCCAGCAAAATGAAGAGATACAACCTACAGCAAAACCGCTGTAATATCCTCTGTTTTCTCTCACAGTCTCACCTCTATGTTTCTCGCTCACCAAATACACATCTATATCAGCCTCAAATACAATGCCCTCATATAAAGAGAGGGGTTTCCTTCTAGGGCAAAAAAACCCTAAACTAAACATAAGTTCTACCGTCAGATCATCCGCCTAATGAACGGCCCAGATTGACTAGAAATTACTATACTTTTACAAGGCAATTTTACAGCTGTTTTTAGCTTCGGGGGCGCTGCCCCCGAAACCCCCCGCCAGTGGGGGGCTCCATAAAGGGGGCGGCAGCGATCATTTTACGGGCGGCGTTGCCGCCCCATTTTGAACTGGGGTCCAATATGCCAGTACTATAGAAGATAATCAGGCTCCATACCCAACACAGATGGGTTGGAAGATCCACCAGATGGATGTAAAAACAAAATTTCTCAATGGGGTTATTGAGGAGGAGGTGTACATAAAGAAACCATAAGGTTTTGAGAAATTTAATCGAGAATCTCATGTGTGCAATTCAAATGAGCTTTGCACTGTCTCATACAAGTACCTCGTGCTTGGTACACTAGGATCAACAACTATCTCACTGGTTCGGGCTTCACCAAAAGTGAAGCAGATGTTAACTTCTATCATATCTTCGTAGAAGGTAAATTTCTTATTATTGTCTTATATGTTGATCATTTGATTTTGATTTATGATGAGAAGCTGATCAACTCTTGGAAGGAAGACCTTGCAAGGGAATTTGAAATGAAGGACATGGGTATCATGCACTACTTTCTTGGGTTGAAATTATGGCAAAGCGATGGGGAACTATTTTTGTCTCAAGGCGAGTATGAAAATGAGATACTACAGAGGTTTCGAATGGAGAGTTGCAAACCCATGGAGACACCTCTAGTGACAAACTAGAGGAAGGAGGACGTCACTTCAGGTGAAGAATTTTGGGTTGCGTTATATTCTTTCCACAACTAGCCCACGTAGTGAACCGGGGGTTAGAGGGGGGGCGGAGCCCCCCCTTTGTTGTGCTGATTGTGCAATGGGGGGGGTTACAGGGGGATTTGAGGGGGGCGGTTAGTTCCCCTCTACAAGGTCTGGGGCAGTGCCTAGGGAATTGTTTTTTAGACCCTACATTAGGTTGGGCAGACCTACGTATGGTTTTCGATCCATGGTTTTGGACGCGATGGTTTTCAGTCCATGGTTTTGGACACGATGGTTTTTAGGTCCATGTTATTGGATGCTTCGGCTTGTATAAATATGTATTACAAAATTGAAAGGAATATAATGAAAAATCAAGTTGGTAGTCCCAGTTTTGGGATCCAGGGGAAAATCTCTGTGTATATGTGTTTTATGTGTTTTGCTCTCGCATTGTTTATTTTCTTTGTTCTAGAATCGTATGTAGGTAATTTTTGTACAGGTTTAAAACCTACATTTGGTATCGGAGCTATTTTGGCTTCAAGGGGACACCTTTGTTGCTGAGGGGTTTCGCTTGGGCCTGTGGTAGACCCTGTTCAGTGGGAGATCTGCGGGACCAATTCAGGTGGTGAAAGAAGATGGCGAGCAGTGGAAAGATAGAGATCAAGAAATTTAATGGTCAGAGTTTTGAGATGTGGAAACTCAAGATGGAGGATTTGTTGGTGGATAAAGATCAATGGATCGCAGTAGATCCGAGTACTAAACCAATGGGAGTGTCTGATGAAGAATGGAAGTTGGATCAGAAGGCAAAGAGCACAATACGATTGTGTGTCTCAGATTCAGTATTGTTGAATGTATCAGGGGAAGCTACGGAGAATGCTTTGTGGGACAACTTAGGGACTTTGTACTAATCTAAGTCTCTGGTGAATAAACTGTTCCTGCAGAAAAAGATGTATAACCTGAGGATGAAAGATGGAGACTCGGTGACAGAGCATATGAATGCGTTTAATATTGTGGTAAGTCAGTTATCGTTTGCTGATATCAAAATTTTAGATGAAGATAAGTGCATTAGTTTGTTGTGTTCTCTACCAGATTTGTGGGATAGTCTGGTTATTGCAATAGGTAGAAATGCAACTGCCTTGCAGTATGATGAAATAGTCTCATCCTTGCTGACAACGGAGATGAGATGGAAAAATATGGAGAACTAGAATGGTGATTCCTTGTCTTTACGAGGACGGTCCTATAAAAGAAACAGAAATAAGTCATCGAGTGGGAGATCTAAATCTAGAGGGAGATCTAAATCTCCAGAAAAACTTGTAAAGGTGGTGTGCTGGAAATGCGGAAAGGAAGGGCACTACAAAAGGGACTGTAAATCTAAAGCTCATGATAAAGGAAAGGGATCTGATGATGCTCCTTCTGCAGAGGCGAAAACCACCTCAGATGAAGGTGGGGATGTGTACTTGGCTTCTTCAAGTACACATGTAGATCATGAGGCATGGTTGATTGACTCAAGTGCATCCTTTCACTTCACTCCCCATAGAGAGAGGTTCTCCGAGTATGAGAAATACGATGGTGGTGATGTCTTCTTAGGGGATGATAGGAAAGCTAGAATCATTGGTCGTGGAAAGGGAAAGTTGAAGTTGCAAGGTGGAAGGGTTAGAACACTTCTGGGTGTTCGACATATTCCTGCATTGGCCAGAAATTTGATTTTTGTAAGCAAGCTAGATGATGCAGGTGTCAAAATAGTGTTCGAGAAGGATACCTGCAAGTTGGTTTGGGGAGCACTGGTATTGATGCGGGGAGTTCGGATTGGAACTCTGTACAAGCTGCAAGGTAGCACTGTTTTTGATGGGTGCAACAGTTCTGTGGTTCCTGAAAGTGGAGCAAAAAATCTAGTGGTCTCTGGAGAGAAGACCATACTGTGGCATCAAAGGCTTGGACATATTGGAGAGAAGGGCCTTCGAATACTTCATGGTAAAAGTATGGTAGAAGGTATGAGTAATAGCTCTCTGGATTTTGATTTATGTGAAAATTGTGTATATGGGAAGCAAAATCGGGTGAGTTTCCCCACTGGTGGTAAGAGGGCGAAACAGATATTAGATCTTGTGCACAGTGATGTGTTTGGACCTGTGAAGGTTCCATCACTGGATAAGTTTGTGTACTATGTATCATTATAGATGACTTCTAAAGGAATACATGGATATATTTCCTTAATAAGAAATTTGAAGTCTTTGACAGGTTTAAAGACTTTAAGGTTCTGGTGGAAAACCAGACAGAGAAGAAGATAAATGTGTTGAGGACAGATAATAGTGGAGAGTTTTGCAATAAGGAATTTGAAGAATTTTGAAAGAAGTGTGGTATAGCATGGCAAAAGACTACTCCATATACACCTCAGAAAAATGGAGTTGCAGAAAGAATGAACAAAACGTTGATGGAAAGGGCAAGAAGCCTGCCTAGTGGTGTTGGGTTAGGACAAGAATTTTGGGCAGAGGCGGTGGAGACAGCATGTTACTCGGTCAATAGATCACCTTCATAAGTGTTGGAGGATAAGACTCCACAAGAGGTATGGACTGGTAAGAAACCCTCTCTTTCACATCTGAGGGTATTTGGATGTGATGCATATGTACATGTTCCAAAGGAGAAATGAACCAAGTTGGATAGTAAATCTGAAATGTGCATCTTTATTGGGTATAAGGATGGTTTAAAGGGTTATAAGCTTTGGAACCTAGTAACAAGGAAGGTTGTGTACAATCGATATGTGGTGTTCAGAGAGGTGAAAGATGTTATTAAACATGAATTCCAACCGAAGGAACCTGAGAAGATAGAGTTTGAGCTTAAGGAGGAAGAATCAAACTCTACAACAGAAGAGGAATTAGAAGATGAAGAGCCATAAATTCCGGGTGTGAGAAGATCAGTTCGAGAAATAAGGCAGCCAGAAAGGTATAGTCCATCTACTTTCTGTTCAAATTTTGATTTATCTATTACTGATGATGATCCCAGAACTGTGAAGGAAGCAATAGTTTTAGAGGATGGAAAACTCTGGAAAGAGGCCATGGTTGATGAAATGGCATCTTTGCACAAAAATGAGGCTTGGGATCTGGTGGAGTTTCCGGCTGGAAGGAAATCCATTGGCAGGAAATGGGTGTTCAAGAAGAAGACAAATGCAAAAGGAAAGGTGGAGAAATAAAAAGCTCAGTTAGTAGCAAAAGGTTATTCCCAGGTGCCGGGAATTGATTTTGATGATATTTTTCTCCTATTGCCAAGGTAACTTCTATTAGATTACTTTTATCTGTTGTTGCTGCTTTTGATTTTGAGGTAGAACAGATGGATGTGAAGACAACATTTCTTCATGGGGAACTAGAAGAGGAGATCTACATGAAGCAACCTGAAGGCTTTGCGGTGAAGGGTAAGAAATAACTGGTATGCAAGTTAAAGAAGTCTTTGTATGGGTTAAAACAATCGCCAAGGATGTGGTATCAAAAATTTGATACATTTATATGAGGACTTGGCTTCACCAGAAGCAAAGTAGATCACTGTGTGTATTTTAAATTAATTGGTGATCGTGTTATTTATCTGGTCTTATATGTGGATGATATGTTGCTGGTTGGAAATGACAAAGAAATTATCTAGGATTTGAAGACCCAATTGTCCTCCAAATTCGACATGAAAGATCTTGGTGTTGCAAACTATATTTGGGTATGGAAATTAAAAGAGATCGGGCAAAGAGGAAGCTCTGGTTAAACCAAAGGAAGTATGTCGAGACAATGTTGTAGAGGTTTAATATGCAGGATAGTAAACCGGTGAAGGTTCCTATTCTTGTAGGTGTAAAGTTATCTGCTGAACAGTATCCCAATACACAAGAAGAGGAAGAGGATATGTCCCGCGTTCCATATGCAAGTGCAGTCAGTAGCCTGATGTATGTGATGGTCTATATTAGACCAGAAATTGCACATGCAGTGGGAGTATTGAGCAGGTTTATGTCAAAACCAGGGAAGGATCACTGGACAACAATGAAGCGGGTTTTCAGGTATTTGTGTGGCACTAGTGATTATGGTTTGTGCTACCAAGGAAGACCAAGATTGGAGAGAGTGTTGGATATTCATGGCTTTGTTAATGCAGTCTGGCTAGAGATCAGAGAAGATCTACAAGTGGGTATATTTTTAACCTATTTGGAGGTGCAGTCAGTTGGATGAGTAAGAAACAATCTGTAGTGGCACTATCAACTACAGAGGCAGAATACATGGCAGCCACTCATGCAAGAAAGGAAGCAGTTTGGTTGTGGAGATTGTGCTCAAGTATGGAGTTAGTACAGGGAGTTATAAGGATAGACTGTGACAGCCAAAGTGCAATTTTCTTAGCAAAGAACCCTGCTTATCATTCAAAGACAAAGCACATTGATGTTCAGTATCACTTTGTGAGGGATATGATAGAAGACAAAGGTGTTGCTGGTAAAGGTGGACACTTTGAAGAATACTGCAGATGCATTGACAAAATTTGTGAGCTCTGAGAAGTTCTCTTGGTGTAGAGAAACAATGGGCGTTTCAAGGCTAAATAAATGACTAAGCTCTCTTGTGGCCCCCTGTGGAAAGAAAACAATAAGTGGGAGAACGTTGGGTTGTGTTATATACTTTCCATGACTAGCCTACGTAGTGAACGGGGGTGTTAGAGGGGGGGCGGATCCCCCCTTTGTTGCATCGATTGCGCAGTGGGGGGGTCATGGGGGGTTTGAGGGGGGCAGGTAGCCCCCCTCTACGAGGTCAAGATTTTTTTTTTGGACCCTATATTAGGGTGGGCGGACCTACCTATGGTTTTCGGTCCATGGTTTTGGATGCGATGGTTTTCGGTCCATGGTTTTGGACACGATGGTTTTTTGGTCCATGGTATTGGATGCTTCGGCACGTATAAATATGTATTGTAACATTGAAAGGAATATAATTAAAAATCAAGCTGGTAGTCCTAGTTTAGGGATCTAGGGGAAAATCTATATGTATATGTGTTTTATGTGTTTTTCTCTCACATTGTTTATTTTCTTTGTTCTAGAATCGTATGTAGGTAATTTCTATACTAGGTTAAAACCTACAAAGAAATTGATTCTACCATTTATCAACAGCTAGTGGGTTCACTGATGTATCTTGTGAACACACGATTAGATATTTTCTATGCAGTCAACCACCTGAGCCAAGATATGGTTAGGCCAAACAAATTATATTGGAATGCAACTAAGCATGTTTTACGGTACCTCAGAGGTACTACCCAATTTGGACTATGGTACAAACAAACAGAGGGAGTGAATCTGTGTGGCTTCACAAATGAAAATTGGGCAAGGAGTCCATCTGACCAAAAGAGTACATCAGGTGGAATTTTTAGTGTTGGGTTCACGGCGGTTTCCTAGTACAACAGTAAGCAAAGATTTGTGGTTCTCTTCTCGAGAGAAGCAGAATACATGGCTGCAAGTTAAGCAACATGCGAGGTGATTTGGATGAGAAAGATACTTGTGGGACTGTTTGTTTGGATGATGGATCCAACTGTGATCTATTGTGTTATTAAGAGTTTCATCAAGCTCTCTAAGAATTCAATATTATGGGATCGATCCAAGTATATAGATATATGGCATCACCATTTACAGGATTGTGTAGAGGTGGATAATGTTACTACACTACATTCCAACAGAGGAACAAGATGTTGACATTTTGAAAAAGGTTTTTCCAAGAGGGAAGTTCATGTTCCACAAGTGTAGGATAGGGGTGGTTGATAATCCCTTTATTGCTTAGAAGGAGTGTTGAAAAATGTGGCAAGAAAGTCTTAATTTGACTTTGCCTTGGTCAAATTCAAAAAATTCAAATTTCCACATTAGAAGATAACTTGGATGCAGTTAACTTGTGTAACATGGCTCTTTTCACTATGTTTGCGCAGTAAATTCGAGTTAGAGGAATTGGATTTTAGTTAAGTATGGGTGATTGCTAATTTGTAGCAATCAAGGTCAGTTATTTCAAGTTGCTTTCAAACTAGTTCTGATTGTTGGTGGAAGGTCAATTGTGTAGTGGGACAATAGTCTAACTCAGTGATCATCCAGTTAAATAATAAATGAACCCAAAATAGCTAGTGCATTCAGAGAATTCGAGCTCCTCAGTTGTGGTGGAGATTCCAAGGTAGTGTAACATCAGTTGGAGACTAGTCTTGAGTATACAAGTGTTGCATGTAGTCAAAGGATCGACCTTGGGAATTGCACAATAAATTGGAGGTAAATTCCTAAATAATAGGGGCCTAATTCCTCAATATTTGCGCAAGGAAATAGGGGCTCAAGCTAAGGTATAAATTGACTAAGTCTGGGTCAGATATTTTTAGTGTGCAGAGAGCTACGTTATTCACTTGCAGGTTGTGCTCAATCCAAGAAATAAATTGTTATACATCTCTATCCATCAAATTAATGTAAGCATGGATAAGGGGTTTTTAGCAATTTGCTTGCCCCTGGAAAAATACTATGTGCATGTGTGTTATTTCTTATTTCATGTTTATGATTGATGTTCTAAATAATTGTGAATTGAATTCCACAAAGTAGTAGAATAGGATTGTGTGTCTTGATTTAGATTAAAATTTCATGAGAAGTTACAATTCTACATCATAATTTCTACATGGTATATGTTTTGTCATATCAATGTTCTTAAATTGCTTACATAAATTATCGACCTGAGTTGGTAAACTTGTGAAGTGCAAGTGCACTATATATGCTAGAAGCCTTTTTGAGTTTATTAAGATTATAGATGTGGAATCATGAAACAACTACAAAATCATGTTAATTCTGTAGTGATTACAGTATTTTAACTTAATAATAAGGCACATTAATAAATATGAAAAATAAGACATCTGAGTACCTTAACATGTCAAAATCTATAGTTTACTGTTTATTTGAGTTGATAACAATGATAAAAAGAGGAAAAATGGATGGAAATGGTGTTAAAAACAAAACAGTCATAAGACTCTACATTCCCCCATGTTGAGGTCTTTACTTGTCCTCGTGCAAAACACAAAAATGATGTCTCCTGTTTAATTTCTGCATTTCTTTTGAGACCTCTGCAAGTACATCCAAATTCATTTTTTTCCCTTTCTTTCGAATCACTGCCATCCTTGGATTTTTCATGAGAATCTTGTACTTCAGGTTGATGACTTGTCTTTGTAAAACTCTATTTCTCTACTTCAACTTCTTATTTTTCCTATACCCCAAACTTAAGTGTAAAACGAGATTGTCACTCTTAGCTATTTGGATTTCACTTTGCACCTTTAGGGTTTGGCTCTCCTTCTGAATGTAACTATTTAGTGTCTCCAGCTCAAAAATTTGTTGTTTTAAAATATTTATTGTTGGAGGTTATTGTGGTTTACTAAACTGGAATTCTTCTTGATTTGAAGTTGATGTTTTTGCTGCATCTCTTTTCTGCGAGGACTCAATATAATCATAAATCTCCTACTGTACAGGATCAATTTCATGTGTTCTTCAGCCTGGACTCTAAGGAGGTGTGATGAAATTTGGCGGAAAAACCCTTGAATCTTCCTCTGCTTCTAAGTCGATATGCTCCATACTTTTTTAAGGTCGTTCTTTTGTTGTTGGATTGAGTTTGGTACTTTTTCTTAAGCTTTTGATAGGAGGCATTTGAATTTTTTCTTTCTTACTTTCTATCTTAGGCTTCTCTTTTTTGGGTGTACTCTCTGTCTTTTGGTTGGCTTTGTTTATTATAACATCTTTCTTGTTCATATTCTCTAAAAATTTTGCAAGAGGAATGTCATCCTCTAACTGCTCCTGTGACTGTTGTTGTCATTATTCTACTGGTTCTTCACTTTTTCTTTTTCTCCCTCTTTTATCCTTACCATTGCTCAGTTGTTCTTGTTCCAATGGTTTTTCAATTTTTCTTTTTCTCCCTCTTTTGGCTTTGCCTCTACTCAATTGTTCTTGGTTATCTTCCTTAAAATGGTTCCTCACTAGAAATATTTCCCAATTATCACCCATATTTTTAAGATGAAATTCAACAAGGATTTTAACAAGACCATGGTGATACACGATGTTCTCTATAAACTGAATTTTCCTTTGAACATTCCCTGACATATTTCTTAGACTATTAAGTAAGAAATATGGAAGATTTATTTCATTATCCTCAATAAAATTCATCAACAGTCGGATATGATAGAAAAACATGCATCCAAACCTCCCTTCGCAAGTAACAAATTTTTGAATTATCAGAAGTAAATTTCTCCACTTACTTTTCAATGTTATGCTCGGAATGCCCTTCTTGAAAATGGTGGTGTCCATGCTAGGGTTCTTCAAAAAAACCTTCCAATATTCTCTCTCAATACCTCTATTTTTAAACCATTTTTCTCCAATTCGAGGCAATCTAGTAGCTTTGGCAAAAAAATATTTTGTCACTATAAACTTTATGTCCCATATCTCGACTTCCACCCCATCAAAGGCTCTGGCGAAGGATTTGGTTACTTCTTTGTGGAAACCATCAAATTTCTCCACAAACTCCAGCCACTGCGCTTTCTGTAACAATTCTCTTGTCTATGGATATCCTTCTAAAATTTTTCCTCCTGCTATTTCTGTTCTGGCTATACTCCCATGGTTGAAAAGCTTTGTCTCAAGACTATTTTCTTGATAGGGTATGAGGGTTTCAGAGTAATGAGGATGAGAGTGTGAATGCTGGGAGTTTATGTAGAAAATCATGTAGAGTCCCAAGCTCATGCAATTTACTAAAGCACAGGACAAGAATCTACTTATACTTTCAACCAACAGAAGACAATAGATCGATGAAAACAATAATCAACAAGAGGAAGGTAATCAAGTACACATAACACAATAAATATCCGGGGAAAGCCTCAGCTAAAAATCCCACTATCTGTATTGCATGTATCAGAAATCCAAGATGATCATACAATGCTTGTTCTCACTAGAACAATCCCAACACTCAGTATAATCAATCCCCAGCTCACAAGCAAGCTCTTGGCCAACACTTAGCTAATTATCCAACTCTCCAAGCTCCTATTTCCTTGCACAATTCCTATGGCTGAATAGCCCATATTAATGGGAATACATTGCATCCAAAACTGTGCAATCCAAACTAGGTCTAGTTCCTGATTGCATGCATGATCTATACAACTCAGTAAATCATACAACTAATAATACACTGTCCCTGCACTCTAGTCTCAACTGGGTCTTTCTTAGAATCAACATACATGAGTTTCCGATGAGGGAATGTTCAGTTACATGGAGTAGCACTAGTGGATGCATTAGTGCTCCAACTAACTGTTAACTCTCTATTAGTTCTAAAAACAATTTAGAACTAATTTCACTGAACTTAACTCAGTAAACTGAGTGATCTAATTTCCAGCTCAATTTAAATGCATATTAGACCCCTAAAACCTAGGGAGAACATATACATGACTACAGAAAGACTTCCAACTCGAAATTCGTAAGCTAATTAAGTTAATTAAACTTAATTAACTATTTACAAGTTTCTATGAGAATAGAATTCGATTTTAATTCTCAGTTTAATTCAAGGACAAATTAAACTGGAATTTCTTGTTGCCATATCTCAATAGTGTAAGTGGTAAGGGTATGAAGAAGTGCAATATAATCTAACCATTGAGAGCATGAATGAGCATGATTTTGGTGATCAGATCAATAAAATTGGGATGTGGGTTGGAGCGTAGGTATAATGATGAGGAGTGAATGGTGGATTAGATCCGATTTGACATGATACTATCAACTCTTAGTAATAATGATTTTGAATTTGGTAGTATGATGTCCATGTAATTCATACAATTATTGTTTTTGATCCCTATTATCAAATTAAAGAATTGTATACCTTTCAATATTGCTTTCTAACCTTTGGTTGCAGTCCTTTTTATTGTCTTCAGGTGCTTTGCAGTGGAGGGAGTCAATCACTCTTTCAATTATTCCATCATAAATTTTTGTCAAATTGGCTGCAGAAATCTATTAGAGATGAAGAAACTCAATAATTTTGTAGCTATTTTATTTTTGAAAAGAAAAGAGTGGGACATAAAGAAAATGGGTTTAGAACATATGTGAGGAAAATTTAAGGTGTCAAAAATTGATTTTCACCTTATATTTTCTGTATAAACATGCCAACCACTGTCAGTTTTCAATTTTATACAATTTATTTATTTATTTATTTATTTTATTTTCTTTAGAAAGAAAAATACTTTTGGAGATCAAATTGGAGAAGAAGGAAAATCCTTCTTCACCAACTTTAAATCAATATTATCTTGCAAATATTTGATAAATTCTTCCTTGGTCAATGGTTTATGGTAGGTTCTCAGTTGATGACCTTTCACAAGAAAAGTGATTCTTTCTTCATGAATAGTTATGATCCTACCACACCATTGTCAAAGACTGTTTCAATCTCATAAGGCCCAAACCAATGAGTTTGAAATTTCCCTTGGAAATCCTTGAACTTTGAATCAAACAGTAATGCCCAATCTTTTGGCTAGAATTTTCTTTCTTTGGTATATTTGTCATGCCATCTAGATCTCTATTTTTGAACTAGATTGGTTCTTTGAGTTTCATCTTGTCTTATCTCATCAAGTTCATTTAGTTGCTCCATTATTTGTTTTTGTGCTTCTGAAAGATCAAGACCCAATTTGACTGTTGTCTTGAAAATTTTGACTTGAAACTCAATAGGAAACAAGACTTGTTTTCCATAGACAAGCTCATAGGGAGAATGTCCTATAGTATTTCTCCATGTGGTACGGTATACCCATAAAGGTTTTGGAAGCTTTTTTGCCCAATATTTTCTATGCAAATGCACAGTTTTGGTGAGAATTGCTTCAATGAATTTATTGGTGGACACCACCTGTCCATTTGCTTGAGGATGATATGGAGTAGTCTTTCGATGTTTGATTTTGTATTCCTCCATTATATTCTATACCAACTTGGATGTGAATTGAGTACCTTGATCTGTTACAATTTCTCTTGGAACACCAAAACGAGTAAAGGTATCCTAAAAAATAAATGAAACTACAATATTTTCAATAGCAGAAAGAAGTGTTTTAGCTTCTACCCATTTTGTAACATAATCAGTGGAAACAAGAATGTACCTTTTTTTGTCTAAAAGGTGGATTGATTGGACCAACAAAATCCAGAGCCCATTTTTCGAAAGGCTCAATAAGTATAGGAGCCATTTAACTCTACAAGAGCCACTTTTTTACTAGTGTAATAAATGGCCTATGGAGTTAAGTCTTTTTGTCCTAGTACAAATCCTAAATATGTGTCTGAAGAATCATTCGAAATGTGAAAATTTATTTTCTAATTTGGTCCCATAAGAATGGGTGCTTCAGAGATTTTATCTTTTAATGACTCAAAGGCCTTTTGGAAATCATAATTCCAATTGAATTCACAGCCTTTTGTGAGTAATTTGAAAAGTGGAGATGAAATTTTTGTAAAGTTTTCTATAAATCTTCTATAATAACCAATGAAACCAAGAAAACTTCTAACATCTCGTTGACAGGTTGGAATTGATAATTTAGAACTAACTTCTACTTTAGATGTGTCCACTCTAATTCCATTTCTTGAAATATGGTGCCCTAAAACAATTCCCTTAATAAACATCATAAAACATTTTTCATGGCTTAATGAGCGATTTGCCTCTTTACTTCTTGTGAGATCCTTTTCAAAATTTTTAAGAGCTTCTTCAAAAGAATTTCCATAAACTGTAAAATCATCCATATACACTTCCACACAATCATGAATTAGATCAGAAAAAATGCCTAACACTGCTCTTTGTAATGTTGCAGGAGTATTACATAATCCAAAGGGAAGTACTTGGTAAGCATAAGTTCCCCATGGGCAGGTAAAGGTGGCTTTATCTTGGTCTTCTGGGGCTACTTGGATTTGGTTATACCCACTACAACCATCTAAAAATGAAAAATATTTCTTTTCTTCCAATGTATCTAAAACTTGATCTATGAAAGCAAGTGGAAAGTGATATTTTAAAGTGGCTTTATTCAATTCCCTATAGTCAATATACGCTATCTACAACTTATGAAAGCATAGGCTGTAGCTAGCCATGGTCTTCCCAGAATCAATGGATGTCCTCCCAAGTTATTCTTGGGTGTTAAAATAATAAAATCAACAGGGTATTCCCAAGAATCTAAGGATACATATATGTCTTCTAATACACCATCAGGTTTGATTACAGATCTATCCACCAATTGTAATAGTGAAGGTGTATATTGAAGATTAGAAAGTTTTAATTGATTCATAGTTTTTTTACTCATGATATCTATGGTTGCTCCTAGATAAATCAATGCATTTGGGATCTCTACACCATTGATGTGTGTTTTCACAACGGGACTTCCTGGATCAAGATATTTTTGAATTGTTGTTTTATCTATCATGATATCTACAATTTTTCCAACAAGTTGGATTCTTTTAATTTCTTCTCTTTCTTCCAGGTATTTTTATGCTCAAGTCCCTAATTGTTTTTGCGAAAATTGGTATTTTCTTAATGGCTTGAAGCAAAGGAATCTTTATGCAAAGATTCTTTAGTTCATCCAACATGTCATAATCAGGTAATATAATTTGTTTTTCTACCCCTTCATCAATTTTTAATCTTTCAGGGAAAGGTGGTTCTGAAACAAATATTGAAGGTTGTTCCATAATAGGAGTTGAGTTATTTGAATGTGTTGGAGTAACTTGTTTTTAGTTACTTATTTTTTATTATTAAGAGAATTTTCTTCTTCGGGATCTTTTCTTTTTTCACTTTCTTAAATAACAACTGAGGGGGACCTCTTAATTTCTAATATTCTACCAGATCTAAGCTGAACATTATTTAGCTCTAGTGGAGTTATAATGTAGGTTTGAAAATTTTGTCCTTCCATATTGTAAACAAGTTGTGAATTTGTATTATTATTTGGATTTGGAAGTGGTTGGGCAGACAGTTGATTTGGTATTTGAGGAAATGGTAATTAAATTTGTGAATTCACATTGTGAGGTTGAGTTTGTTGAACAAGCTGAGGATAATATTGTGGAGGAAAAATAGGATATGATTGTTGAAATTGTGGAAATTGAGGATATTGAGGGAATTTTCCATAAGGATTTTTCCATCCTTGTGACCAAGGTTGTGGCAAATATTTCCAAGGCATTGGGGAATTCCAATTATTTTGTGAAGATTGTGCAAATGGTTGAGTATTAAAACCTTGAGTTGTATTTGGCTGTGGATTCTACCTGATTTGATACTCCTTCTTGATAAACAATTTTAAGACCTGGTATTGAGGGAAATTCTTTTGTATCATAATTTTATGCACACATAACACAAGTTTCTATACTTTTTAAATCAAGAGGACATTCTCTCAAGGCATGTTTCTTTCTGCACTTAGGACAAAAAAAGGACAATGCAACATTTTCAGCTTTTTCCTTGTTTTGTATTTTAAGGGTGTGAATTTGTTCACTAAGACTCCCTAAAATATATGTTTTAAAATTATCAAGCAAATTTCCTAATTTTGCTCTACTTACTGTCCCAGTTGCAAATTCATTAATCCTTGATAGAAGAGGATCTGTTGGATTTTTCCCGATTCTTGCTTTGCCTATTGAAATGTGTATGCACAACTCACAAATTTCTCCTAGTGATAAATGAGAAATGTCTCCCTTACCCATTAGATTTATAAGATCAATCCACTCATCTATAAATTATTTTAATAAGAGAGCTTTCAAAGTTTCCTCATCTAGATTATTCATTTTTGCCCTTTTTACATTGTAAACAAATCTTTTAATGAAATATTCAAGATTTTCATCTTATTTTTGTGTCATTTTAAAGACTTCATCTTTAGTGTTACAGGGCATACAATAATCCTTGTATTTCTCTAAGAATGGAGTTTTCATTTGTTCCCATGTTCTTATGGAGTTTATTCCTAAACCCATAAACCATTTTAATGCTGCATCTTTAAGGGCTACAGGAAATAATTTCAACTTTTGAGCATCATGTAGATAATCATATGATCTACACAAGACTTAAAATTCAAAGATAAATGTCTCAGGATCTTCACTCCTTAATCCATGAAAGTTTGGAAGGATAGAGGGTGAGATATTTTTCATTGTTATAATAGGATCTTCATCGAGGATTGGAAATCCAAAAGGTTCTGGATTTATATTCTCTCCTCTTACTCTTCCTCCATCTCTTCCACCTCCTCTTATACCTTGTCTTCCACGACCTCTTCCACCTTGTCTTCCACCCCCTCTTCCTCCTCCAATCCTAGATTTTTTCACCATTTAAATTATGTACCTCTCCTTCCCCTTCTCTAACCATTGTAGATTCTTAAAAATAATTCATTTTATATAATTTTTAATTTAATTCATTTTAATTTTTTCAACATATTTGAAATTATTAATCTTTGATTTTCTTATTATTAATTTTATTTTTAAAAGAAAATATTAATAATAATAATATTATTATTATTATTATTAATTTCCCTTTATCTTGGTCAAACTAGCCGTTATCATGTCATTTCTAGCTGTTATTTTTTAGCCGTTGAGTCATGGATTCTCTGCCCTGTCTATTTAATGTGCTAAATGTGATCTGCTCATTCAACTTGTCCTGACGACGAACCACACTGGATGGTTCGAAACGCGTCGACATAAGTTTTTCTATGTGATTTTTGCCGAAGATTCCTCAAAAAAAAAATTGATATGGATCACAGAAGTCTCAGTTCAATAACTAATATAAGGTTTTGATTATGGTTCTAAGATTTGGTTTTCAACCTCCTCTAGTTCCTCTGGTTCTTCTATCAATGGTTTGAAGTAGGTTTCTTCTTCCTCTTCTTAAGTAGGAACTTCCAACCCTTGAGCTAGAAGTTTTTCTCCAGTTGAAGATAAGAAAAGTATTCCTGTATTTGGGGATATGGGATCTTCTTCAATTATGTCTTTTGTTGATGAAGTTGGTGAATCTCTAGGTTGGATTTTGGATCTTAATACCTCATGAAGTCTATGTTGGCCTTCTATGGATGGAATTCAAGTTTGTGTGGGTGATTTGCCACTACGAGGTCGTGGTGGAGTAAGTGATGTTCTTGGAATTAAGCTCTTTCCTCTACCTACAAATATACCCCTAGAGTATTTTTCCCTATGCATATCATGTTTTTTTGATTTTATTTAAAATAAATCAAGACTTCTATATACACTTCCCTAGAAACAATGCCAAAATGTTTAGTCAATTCATTGTTCTTAAATTTATTACAATATTTATCGACCGGAGTTGGTAAAATGGTGAAGTGAAAGTGCACTATATATGCTAGAAGCCTTTTTGAGTTTATTAAGATGATGATCGTGTTTGTTTTAAGGATTTTATTTATTCCAATGTTCCTAATGAAAACTGAATATTTACAATTAAACTCCTACAATCAACTCTTGAAAAGGAAAGTAAGACAAGCTATCATGATCCTATTTAACTGACTATTTTTAGTTTCAAAAGAATTATTATGCAAGGTGATGGAAAATCAAAACCACTTTTGTAAATTCTTGTGAATACTTCTTAAAGATAAATTGTGTTTTTGAGAAGAACTAAAAAGAAAGTTATTATGGAATCTATAACTAAACTACTTATGTTCTAGTAAGACAATTATTTCTGCTCTAAAAAGAATCTCTTCTATTCAAGAATAATTTTATAAAGCAATCTATGTTAAGATCTACACATACTGCAATTAAAAATTCTATTTGAAATAATAAATCGAAAATAGAATGAATGTGATATGATCAAACATAATTGCTATGGAAAGAAGAGGGTTATGTACATAGTCCTAATTTAGAAAGAATACAAATGACTTGAAATTGACAAACAACAAACGAAAGACTGTAAACAAATAATTACAAAGAAATGGAAGTTGCGATAATGCAATTATGGAAATAACAAAGCAAAATGAATTGAGCTATAAATAAAAGAAACAACCTCGATTGTTTGTAGGGGCCCTCCGCAAAACAACAGGTTTTAAGACTTTAATTCAAAAACTAACTGCGCATGAGATTAACAAGAATACTTCTTCAATTAAAAAGAATAGAGTTATGAAACTTCAGACTGACAATTGAAGATTACAGATATGCTTCCCAACTTTTTGTTTACAGAGTTATATATATAAAATTCTTGCTCAATGGATTGAGACTTTTATGCCTTAAAAACTTAAATCAATCCAAATCTGAATTCTAATTTTATAATGGAGAAATAATGTTTCTCGATGATTTTCTATTTGGAAATAAAATCAGGGAGTCGTGATCTATTTGAACTCTCGCTGCTCTATTTATCCACGTATTGATCTACTTCTTTAACTACGCCACTGGGCGATTTCCTTAATGATTTTGCTCGGGTGAATAGGAGGAGATCCATGAGAAGATCAATCCCCATCTTCCCATGTGCTTCTTTGCTTGACTGGCGTACTAGAATCTGACAAACCATGGAGATAGCTGCCGAATCATGAAATAATTGCAGAATCGTGTTAATTCTTTAGCTATTACAACCTTTTAACTTAATCATAAGGCACATTAAATATATATGAAAAATAAGACATCTGAGTACCTTACCATGTCAAAATATATAGTTTAATGTTTATTTGAGTTGATAGCAAAGATAAAAAGAGGAAAAATGGATGGAAATGGTGTCAATAACAAAACTGTGACGAAACTCTACAGTATTAGAGTAGGATTCAAATTAAAACAAGAATTTATAATTTTTTTCTCAGGAGGTTTGAATTTGTAGTTCAGTGTTGTAGGATCTCCTTAGAGTTGGGAAGATGACCTTCAACAGGCTGAGACTAAAGTATTTCTTGGAAGGAAACTCAAATTTGATTGCATGGAAGATCACATGGAGGCGGTGTTGGATGAAAATGGATTGTTGGAATATGTCAAGATAAAAATTCCAAAACCAGGATCAGTGGATGCCTAGAACCTAGCTCAGTGGATGAAGTATGTAGCCAAGGTGAGGATAATACACTTGGAGGGAGTATGAGACCACATTGTCTCAAATATCCATGGGAAAGAAACTCCTTTCACAATGTGGAAAGAACTGATAGAGCTCTTCGAGAATAACAATGACCAAAGGAAACTGACGCTCAAGAATAAACTTCAAAATACAAAGATGCAGGAATGACACTATCTCATATTATTTGAGCATATTTACACAAGTTCATGATGAAATTGGTGGGATTGGTGTTAATGTTGTAGAAAATGACCTGGTGAGCCTAACTTTTCTAGGCCTTCCTAAAAGTTAGCATATCTACCAGGACTCAGTGAACAAGAGGGAGAAATTACCGAATTTATAATGCTTATGGTCGAATTTGGTACAAGAGGAGATAAGGTGGAATACCAGAGATGAGATTTCATCCAGGGGCGAGGATGAAGAAAAAATTGCATTGGTTGGAAAGGGAAAGAAGAGAAAAGGGGAGAAATTTCAAACCAAACCAGAATCCAACCAAGGGGGCAAGAAGAAATACTTGTCTAAAATTAAATGCTTAAATTGTCATGAATTTGGGCACTATGCCACGAAGTTTCCACACAAAAAGTCAAGAAAGAATACCTTATGAGGAGTAGCAACTGAAGCTCGTTGGCATCCTGTTATGAAACCAGCTCACAAAAGATAGAAAAGATAGATCAACGCCTTAGAATTCAGCCTCTTCGATGGGGCAACCTCCTTTACATTACATAAATGAACAATTCTTGGATGATTCAAATGACAAAACCTCCTTTCTATATATAGGAGTCTAAGGGGTCACAATATAACCAAGCTGACCTAACAATAATAATATAAGGGCACAAAAATAGCAATAGAGGGATTCTATGGGGAATAGTAATAACAATATGGGGACAATAGGGGCACAACAATATTAATAAGGGATACAACTACAATATTAATGGGGGCATCACTAGTATTATAGGGACCTAAAATTCCCCTCTCCTTCAAAAAAGTGTTGTCCTCAGCGCTTGAGTAGTTCTGGATGCTTCTGTATAAAATTCTCATCCTCCCATGTGGAATCTTCAACGGATAAGTTCTTCCACTTGATGAGATACTCTGAAATGGATCGATTTCGTAGTTGTCGAGTTCTTGTTTCTATGACTGCTTCCGGTTCCAATATAATTTTTCCTTCCTCGTCAAGTTCTGGAAATATTGTTTGAACTGGGAGCTTGTTGCCTATAACCTTCTTTAAACATGAAACATGGAAAATTGGGTGCACTCGAGAAGCTGCAGGAAGCTCCAATTTGTATGCCATAGTACCAATCTTTTGCAACACCTTGTACGGACCATAATACTTTGGTGACAATTTGTTATCCTTCTTAGCTTGCTTGAGGGACATTTGTTTATATGGTTGTAGCCGTAGGAATACCCAAGCACCTACATCAAAACTTCTTTCACTCCGATGTTGATCTGCCTGTTGTTTCATTCTAATCTGCGCCAACACGAGGTTATCCTTTAAGAGTTGGAGAACTTGTTGTTGATGCTCGATGTGATGTTCCACTGCTTGAACCTTAGAATTTTCTCTTAAATATGATGTGATGGATGGTGGTTGATATCCATAAAGTTCTATAAATGGGGTCATTTTTGTTGCAGTATGGTAGGAAGTGTTATACCACCATTCAGCCAGAGGTAACCATTTGACCCATTGTGTCTGTTTATCAGATACAAAGCAACGAGATATCCTTCCAAACATTTGTTTACTATCTCTATTTTCCTATCAAATTGAGGATGATAAGATGAGCTATGAGCTAACTGAGTACCAAGACAAGAAAATAATTCTGTCAAAAAATTTCCCGTAAAAATGGGATCTCTATCACTTACAATAATTTTTGGGTTTCCATGTAGCTTTTGAATTGTTTCCATAAATGCCGTAGAAACTGTACTGGCTTTAAATGGATGTGATAATGCACAAAAGTGTGCATACTTGGTAAGTCTGTCAACTACCACCATGATGACACTCATTCCCTCATACTTGGGTAAACCTGTGATAAAATCCATTGAAACCTCCTCCCAACATTGGCTTGGAATGGATAAAGGTTGTAATAGACCTAGTGTCATAATTGTTTCAGCTTTATTTTGTTGGCATACCAAACATTTTGCCACAAAATTTTGAATATCCGATTTAAGGCCATCCCAAAAAAATTCCTTCTTAACCCTGTGGTAAGTTTTTAAAAATCCTGAGTGCCCTCCTAAGGGAGAAGCGTGCAATTCCAGAAGAATCTTTTGTTTGAGTTGGGAATTCTTACATAGGTATAAGTGATCTTTGTACCATAACGAATCTTTTTTCCAGCTAAATGTATTAGATGTACTGGAATCTTGTTGTAACTTTCAAATAAGTTCCCACACTTCTTCATCATTCTTCCATTCCTCCCTTGCTTCATTTATCCAATCTGGTTGGATAATAGAAATGGCACACAACAATGCTTCCACATCCTCATCCTTTCTTGAGAGTGCATTTGCCACAACATTTTGCTTCCCTTTTTTGTATATGATTTCAAAATCATAACCCAACATCTTTGTGACCCATTTTTGTTGTTCTTCAGAGGATAATCTTTGTTCTAAAAAGTATTTAAGGCTATCATGATTTGTTTTTACCTTGAAGTGTCTTCCCATTAGGTAGGGTCACCATTTCTTAAGTGCATGTAGTATTGCCAACATTTCCTTCTCATAAATAGCTTTGTGTAAATACTTTCCCTTGATTGGACAAATTTCGAAAGAAATGGGTCTCTCATCTTGCATTCAAAAAGCACCAAATCCATTTCCAAAAGCATCACATTCCACAATAAAGGTTTTTGTGAAGTTTGGTGTAGCTAAGACCAGTGCTTGGCACATTGCCTCTTTAAGATCTTCGAAGGCCTTTGTTGCTTCTGGAGTCCATGAAAAAGCATCTTTCTTCAACAATGTTGTTAGAGGTGTTGTTATTTTCCCATAATTCTTAACAAACTTGCGATAATACCCTGTCAACCTGAGAAATCCTCGCAAATGCTTTATGGATGTGGGGATTTCCCATTCCTTAATGGCTTTAATTTTGCTAGGGTCTACTTTAACTCCTTCATGAGATACAATATGACCAAGATATTCCACCTCTTTTATTCCAAAGAAACAATTGGATCTTTTTGCATATAATTGTTTCTCCTCCAATAGTGGTAGCACCCTGTCAATGTGTTCAACATGATCCTTCCAAGACTTGTTATAGATTAGTATATCATCAAAAAATACTAACACAAATTTTCTAAGGATTTGAAAATGGAATTCATCAAACCTTGAAATGTAGAAGGTGCATTGGTAAGGCCAAAAGGCATGACCAAAAACTCATAGTGACCCTCATGAGCTCTAAATGTTGTTTTCGAAATGTCTTAAGTCTTCATTCTGACTTGATGATATCCTAAATGAAGATCTAACTTGGTGAAGTAAATTGATCCATGCAATTCATCCAATAATTCATCAATGACAAGAATGGGAAACTTATCTTTAATAGTGAGCTTGTTGAGCTCCCTATAATCCGGACACATGCACCATGATCCATCCTTCTTATGCACCAATACTACTGGAGCAGAGAAAGAACTTTGGCTACGTTGAATTATACCAGCCTCAAGCATTTCTACAACCATACGTTCAATTTCACTCTTTTGGGCATAGGGATATCTGTACGGCCTGATGTTTGGAGGAACACTTCCTAGAATCAAATGAATAACATGATCATGATCACGAATAGGTGGGAGACATTTGGGAGTCTCAAATACCTTGGAATGATTGTCCAAGACATTTTGGAGATCTAGAGCAATAGACGAATTCAATGTGGAAACATCTAGCGAACACAATTGTGCAATTACACCTCGTTATTCCTTTTTTAGAAGCTTTGTCATACCGTTAGAGCTTATTATCTTTCCCGGTTTCCCTGCAATACCCCTTAATTCAACTTCCTTTCCTTCCGGATAAAATTTCATGAAAATTTCTTGAAAGTTAAAAGCTATTGTACCCAAGGATTGTAGCCATTGGACTCCTAGTACAACATCAACACCTCCCATTGGAATGGAAAGCATTGGGCTTTTCAATACATATTCTCCCATGGATAGCTTGATATTATGGCACTTTCCAGAGCAATTTATCATTCCTCCATTTGAAACCATCACTTGACACTCTGGTGCTAGATATAGGAAGCAATTCAATTCTTTTACTATCGTACAATGAATAAAATTGTGGGTAATTCTTGAATCAATCAACACTATTACCTTTTTCTTCTTGATTTGTCCTTCTATCTTGATGGTTTGAGGAGTGGTAATTCCAGCCAATGCATTACAAGATATGGCCGGATTAATTTCTTATTTATCTAGGCTCCGTTCCTGGAGTATATCCTCTTCATTTGACCTTTCTTGCTCCTTTTCTTCTTCCTCTTCACAATCTATGTAGAATAATTTCTTCTCAGCACACTTATGACCTTTAGTGTATTTGCTATCACAACTGTAATAAAGCCCTTTTGATATTTTTTCTTCCAATTGTTGTGGTGTCAACCTTATAGGTTGTGGAAGGCTAGGGGCAACAACACTTCCATCTTTATAGTTGTGAGTGGTATGCTTCCTAGTTGCCATAATTTTGCATTGCATTTTCGTTGCTAACCTGAATGCCTTCTCTAATGAATCAGGTTCCCAAAGGCGAACATCATGTTGGATATTATCCTTTAAAGTCCCTATGAACACATCAATCCTATGCTCCTCTGGAATATTTTTTACCCTTATGTTCAATTTTTGGAACTCCTCAATGTGCTCCATTATTGAACCCTTTTGTTTGAGACTTATCAATTGGCTAAAAAAAGTGTTGCTTTTTGTATCCTCATAATGTGTTGTCAATTCTTCCGTAAAAATTTCCCAAGTGATAATTTGTTTATGAGAGCAAAGCCATTGATACCATACAAACTGATTTGGTTCCAAATATAAAGTTGCAATACGTACCTTTTGTGTGTTTTGCACATTATTGAGATTGAAAAATTGCTCCATCTATAATATCCATGTTGCGGGATCCTTGCCATCAAACTTCCTCATATCGATTTTTGGAATATGGTGGGTCTTCAATCCAACATTAGAGTCTATGGAATCATGATTAGTATTTCTTTTGTTTTCATCATGATTTTCCTTTACTACCCTTTCACCATTAGTGACCATTTCTTGTAGCAACTTATTCATATTTATCTTCAATTCTTCCATCTTATCATCCATGCCATCTATTTTAGCGTCCATGCCATTCATCTTAGCTTCCATGCCATCCATCTTAGCTTATACGTCTTTTTTTAAACAATCCATCTTAGCTTCTACACCTTTCTTTAAACCATCCATCTTAGCTTCTACATCTTTCTTTAAACCATCCATCTTAGATTCTGTTACTTTTTGTGCAAGTAACACTTGTTGCACTTGGTCTCGTAATTTTGATATATCATGTTGCATTTCTTCCTCTTCTTCATGAGTCATGTTAGAGCTTTCAGGTTGCTTACTAGGTGTTTGCATTTTCTTTCCTCGGGACATCAATTACTGATAATAAAGCTTTACTATGCCCTTTGAATTCTTTCAAACTAATTTTTCAAACCAAGCTTATGCAAAAATTTTAAAAAAAACTACACACCTTTTCTCACTTTGTAGGAGCCGGATATTGAATTTGATGTATCTCTATAATTTTGGATCATCCAGTTCTGAAATTGTGATCTATAGTAACCCTCTGCGTCCTCTTTCCAATGCCACCAGTCTGATCCAAATTGGATTCTCCAAGGAAGAGTTATGCACAATCTCCTAAGATGACCTAATTATAGACCTTTCCAGAAGAGCTAACTTGTATGAAGTGCCACGTGTCACTGTTTAAACCTTTGGCTCTGAAAAATATATACAAGAGACTACAGTCCATCCTCTTTCTGTACCTTCTTACAAAATTTCAATCCGATGCTCAGAGAGAAAATTATGACGATTTTCCCCAGGTCACCTGTTTGGAATGTAATCCAGGAGTCTGAAAAAAGACCAATTTCCTCAAATCATATCTCCACAAATATAGAGCGAAAATATTTGAAATTCGGACCCCAGATTCAGTGAGATTTCGTCTCAAATGGGTTTTGTTTCGCTTCTAAAACATTGCAGAAAAAAAATTTAGCGAAAATTCCACGACGACTTCTTTGGAGCAGCAAAACCCTAGAATCCAAAGCTTTGATACCAAATGTTATGAAACCAACTCACAAAAAGATAGAAAAGATAGATCAACACCTTAGAATTCAGCCTCTTCGAGGGGGCAACCTCCTTTACATTACATAAATGAACAATTCTTGGATGATTCAAATGAAAAAACCTCCTTTCTATATATAGGAGTCTAAGGGGTCACAATATAACCAAGCCAACCTAACAATAATAATATAAGGGCACAAAAATAACAATAGAGGGATTCTATGGGATGTCGGCCGGATAAATCATTCTTGCAGACAAGACTGATCTCCCTAGTATCAACTGATATCTAGCGACAAGCAGAACAAGCAAATCTACCTTTCTCTAAATATTGCGATTTATAAATAAAAACCAAGAGGTGTTTTAGAACCTACCTTAAGTCCAACGCTAGTTTGTGGCAGCCATGCTTCGACCGTCCGAATGAGTTTCCTTTTAAGAACCTGCAAACAAAAACAAGCACACATCAAATAACACCTGCATAGCTAATATAATAAATCATATTCATCATGGTGATCAAGGAATCCGTGAAATAAACCATAAAAGACAACTTATTGAGAAAAATAAACTCGATTGTATTAACTTTGAACAATGAAGAACTTTACAGCCTTTGGTGCCTTGATGTTGTACAAGCTCCTCCCAGGGTCCAAGCAAGAATCTCCTCTACTTTGACAAGCCTCACACTCTTCCCAATGAGATCAAAAGGTATGTAATCTCTCCTCTCAAACTTAATTAGGAAGTCTAAATTCCAACAACATTTACCCTAAAAAATATTCAGCTTTCAACCTCCTCAGTAACCAGCCCAATGCCTCATTTTATAGTGCAAAGGAAGGAGGTTACAGGTCCACCTATGAAGGGATAGAGTCCTCCTTTAAAGGGATAAGCTCCTCACATCAAGGGGTTAGCTCCTTTAGGTATGGGATGCATGAACCTTAAGGGAGCGAACTTGCCACCTCAAGATTCCCTCTAGAAGCTTCCAGAAATAACCCAAAGTGAGTTTTTAAGAATGTACTTGCACCTTTTTGACTTTTACAGGGATCCGCACCCATTACACAAAAACATAGCAGTCAGGTATGCAGGGGACATGACCAGTGGGTGCGGGACCACAAGTAATGCTAAGAGAAAGTGTAGAACCATAGTTTTAGAGATTTTTAAGGGCTTTCTCTCATTTTTCAAGGCTTGACATGAAGAGCTGAAGTTTAAGACTTGCAAAGGAGGAAAGTATGAGTGGTGATAGACTCATACTGACTGCAGAATGTTATGGTGACAATATTTTGTGCAATAGATTGCACCCTAAAGTGCGAAGTCTGTAATAGATGAGGATAACATTTGTCATCTAAGAAGAGTGAAGTACTTTATCATTTCAAGGATCATCCTATGGACAGCTTGGTTGGAACCTGTAAAAACATTCAATACAAAATATATATATGTGAACATATCATCGCTGGGGTAGGCATTCCCATACTCAGATCAAAACTTACTAGAGAACTAACTAAACTGCTATGATATAAGAATGATCTTGTAATACATCACAAGTATAGACATATGTAGACACAGTATGGATGCAGCCATCTGTTTATGAATATTCCACTGTATAATGAATAACAAAATTCCTCATAGCCTGGATGGTGGAAACTAGATCCAGGGTCTTGATTTCTGCTTCCCGAAATAGTAAAATTCTATCTATGTGAATGAATGTGTCGAAGTCGAACATGGTAGAAACCACTTGATTACCAGTCAATGATGTGAACTATTAACAAGTGTGAGAGAAACCACCAATAATGTCAATGGCTCTCGAAGTACTTAGTACAATCCATGAAATGTGAATAGATGAGTTGATGTCGAACATGTCACAAAATCCTTTGATCGAAGGTCAATGATGCAACCTATCGTCGAAGGCGAGAAACCTGCCATTGAGGCATGTAGATTCCAAGGTACTAAAGGTTTCTAGATCATCTTTCTAGATAATGAGCTGAAGTCGATAGAAAGCAATCCGTCGTAGGCAAGCCCACAACACGAAATCATAGATCAAGTTTGAAGAAATATATTTGCAAGGACTAACTCAGGGATGGTCAAGATGGATGACATATATTTTGCAGATGAATGGTTTATTTGAACTGACCTCTTGAACACATAATGACACTGCAGATGGTTTGGTGACAATTGACCCAAAGCTAATACCCAGTAATTGGCTGAAGACTTTCAATATGGTTTGATTAACTGTTAAGCAAAGGATTTCCCAACCCAGGTGAACAAAAAGTGCCGTGTTCAAGAGTGATTGAATGCTTTTTTGAGACACAAAGTATAAAAAACAGGTTCATTTTTCTCTCTTTTCCCCCACCATTTCTGGAAAGTACCTCTTTATTTTTTACAAGCTTGAGGAGGATAGCATTTGCTTGATTATAAGCTCACCCTTCAGGTGAGTCCAACTTAGTTTAAAATTCGAACCCTAAGAAGGAGTGGTCTGTTCTTGTTTGAAATTGAACAGGTCCATTACTGTTAAATTTTAATGAGTCCAGTATAGGAGAAATTCGGTGTTTTTCAATTTTAGGGAGTCAAAAGAAAAACTTAAGAAAACTCCATGGTTGTCCTTTTTCGTAAATTTGTGTCTCCCAAGCCTGAAAAAGTATAAAATAATACTTGAGAGAACCGCTTGACCATTATGATCAAGGAGTACTTTTCATAATTAGTGTCTCTCATCCGAAAAAGTAAAAAAGCGATCAACGACACATCGTTTTATAACCAATATCAAACTTGAAACGACAAAATCCCGGCAATCTTTTCATGTTTATACGATCAGAAAAAGAGTTGTAAGTGGACCGTCCTTTTAATTCCGTTTTAACGAGCTTAAAAAGAAAAACTCGGCAATCTTTTCATATTTTACAAGTTAGAAAAGATCTTAAAGAAGACTCCAATGCTTTTCGTTGAAAATGATCAATTTTGCCTAAAAAATCTAATATTCTGCACAAAAACTCAAACATTACTCATACATGTTTAAAATAAATAAAAATGCATCAAAAAGTTACCTTTTTAAAGTGAAAAATAAACAAATCAAAGATTCATTTATTCAAAAAAGCTTATAAAAAGGGCTTTTGTAAATTCACTTTTACCGTTTGACTTAAGAGTGAGAAAAGAGAGCTTTTGGGTAAGAAACTTTCTGTGAAGATTGTGGAAAATCCATCTGTTGGAAACAAAAACCATTAGCTCCAGGTAATCCACATCACTTTAATCTTGCATTTCAACTGTTTGAATTTTTTTTTAGGCTTCCATTTTAATTTTTTAGAGAAAAATTAGTTTAAAAGACCGCTCGCGGGGGTCCTCAGGCGCAGCATGCGAAACCTGCGGACCTCGACTTTTTCCTACAAAGGAAAGAGCCAGGGGCCCGCACCTGCTGCTTGGGAAGAGTGCGGACGTACACACTGTCCCTAAATAGCGAGTGCGGACCCCACGAAATAGGTTTTGAAACTTCAATTTTTTCCATTTCCACCCAAAAATTTTGAACTAAAAAGTTCTAATCCACCGTTTTTTCAATGTAGGATATACACAATGCTCATTTGGCGGGAACGAGAGCACGAGGATGTGTACCTTGCCTCGATAAATCATCAACCCTCAATAGATGCATTGCGAGCATGCGGGCTATTTAAATTCTGGGCCAAACCTGGCATGAGGGCCCAAGTAGACTTTTTGTAGTGGCTGGTGGACATATGGAATATACAAGATCAGTGTTTCATTATTGGTGGCCACCGGCTCGAAATGGAGCTCGAGGAAATTTACTTCTTGATTGGATTGCCCAAGAGAGGTGAACGATTATCTCTATTCGAGACTAGGCCAGGTGGCCAGTCTGTCAATAGTCTCCGACTAGAGTTTTGTAATGACCAAACAAAGGACAAAGGGATTGATATCAAAACCATCTCCCGTCCTGAACTCAAAGTGATTTCCTTTACTGTCACCAGACTCTGCGGAAGCACAACATTGCATGTAGCTACCGAATCCCAAATGTGAATGGCAGTAGACTGTTATCGAGGTACCATCTTCAACTGGTGCGAAGCTGTGTTGGGGAATGTAGAAGGCCAACTGACTAGAGCAAAGAACGGACAATTAAAAAACTTTGAATATGGTTTCTTAGTTATGAGCTTTGGTCTATAGAGGGTCCTGATGTTGGTCCCACAGCATCTTTCCGTTGGAGTTGGACTTCCCCGAGAGCCTAAGCTAATGCGCTGGGTTACAGTTATGGCCCATCATCCTGAGGAGGGTTCAGAGGTTGTTCGATTTCCACCTGAGTATTTTCGTTGGTTGGAGAACCAAATTTTCACGATTCATGATTTTCCTTATGCTGGGATGGATTATCGTGGTGATCCAGACATGACTCTTCCACTAGGAGAGCAGTGGGATGATTCAGGTAAAATCATTCTCAAGATTTTCTAAGTTTTATTTTTTTTTTTTTTTAAATCGTCCAAAACTGATAGTAAAAAGTTTCAAATGCAGATGTGGGTCCACGGTGATCAACCACTCTCTGGCTGTATGGGAGGAGACACCCAGCCGCAGCAGTACCAGCCCCACGGGATGAATCTACAGAGACCCTGACCGAATTGGAAAATCATCTAGAGCGTTTGACAGTAGATATTCCAGAGACTAGCATAGATGAGATTCCCCTTAGGTTACAGCACTATGTGATTGGGGTCTCAGGACCTCTCAGGAGGTTCCTTTGTAGGGTGGCCCGAGCAGTGGTTTCTTATCGTGATCATCACCAGTGATACGATGATCGCCTTTATAGACTCATACGACATTTTTGCTTTTTGTACTATCATTTTTGCCAATCATAAGGTGTTTTTCAACCCATGATCGAAGACGATGTATATTTGACACACTTCTATGCTATGCTATATCACTATTACTAGCTATCTTGTAAAACATGTTATGGAATGTTTTTAAATTTACTGTTTGATTATTGCAAATGTCTATTTAACATTCGAGAAGAAATTGCATCTGCTAATGTATTTAAATATCTTGGAATATGTTGATATTCAATGTAGTCAAATTCACGTTCCAAGAGACGAACTCTCAAAAATAATCTTAATAACACTGGATTTCTAATGGCATAAACTCTCTTAAGTTGCAATACAACGAATTCAGAATCTAACCTAACAATCAAACTCTGAATCCCAAATGAAATGGATTCAAATAATAACTCAATCACTGCACTATACTCTACAATGTTGTTCATTGTTTGACCGAGGCTTACCCCATGCATAGATACCAACTCATCAGAGGGTGAATAGATAACCCAAGCTGCGGAAGAAATGTTCTGTGTATTACGACAAGCACCATCAGCGAAACCAATGTATGTTTGAAGAGACGTCAACATCTGCAATATCAAGAGTAAAATCAAGATAAGCAAGAATAATGATAAAAACGCTCTCTAAACTAAGCACACTTTTCTAATAAAAAACACACCAGCTAGAAAGAAACTAATCTAACTAAAATCTCCACACCCAGATTTAAGCATAATATCTCTTCAGATAAAGACCATTTCTGGGTTTACCCAAAGAGACACCGTCAAAATCTACCAATTCATAGGCCCCTTTCGCCAGCTTTCACTTAACAACATATGGACCACGCCACATAGGTACAAATTTTCTAGCCCCTAGCTTATCGTTTGCTTGATCATATAGTAAGACTAGGTCTCCTTCCGAAAAATTACGAGGTGTAACATTTCGATCGTACTGAGCTTTAATTCATTTGGCATGAGTTTCGATTGCTAATGCAGCATCACGTCGATTCTCATCTAGCTGAGCTAAGTACAACAAACGTTTCTCCTCTTCGGAAGTGGCTGGGAGTAACTCTATGGCTATTTGCAATGACGGAATTTCGCATTCAATGGGTAACATAGCTTCTAAACCATAAACTAGTTGAAAAGGAGTGAAACCAGTTGATGATTTTACTGAGGTTCAATATGCCCAAAGCACTGAAAATAACATGTTATGCCAATTCGACCTATGAATACCAATGATTCTGTTGTCACTGAAACAATTCTCAAAGAAAAAGGAGATCAGAAATCTTCATCAAATTCAAGCGAGGCAGCTCCTCAATTAAGCAAGGAATTTCCTTCCAGGTTGATTTATCTAAAGCAATTTAAAAGGATAAAATGTCCAAAGAAAGGGAGATATCATAAGATCTGAAACAGGACTTAGCCCTAGGGCTAAGGAAACATCATCACATCTGCATAAAGATGATAGAAGTAAGGCTAAGTCCTAATTTTTGACAAATTACCTTTTGATACTTACCTTGAAGAATGGTGTCTAGATATTCAATGTTGAACAATTTCATGTCAAATGGAAAAGTCATTGCAGTAAAAGGAAAGACACAAGAAAGTTATATTTTGATCCTAAGCTGTGTTTTTGAAATTACACAGCAGTTTCGTAGCGCGCTACGAAACTGCTGTAGGTGATGCCTCTGCATATTATGACTTGATGGACCAATTTTGAGAGACAAAAAGCAAATATTTGTGAAGAAGGATTTCTGAAAGGGAGTATTTACAAGATTTAAACATCCAGCAAGGGAAAAACAAGTAGCAGAAGGTCGAAGAGAAGAATAAAAAAGAAACTCTAGAAAAGAGGAACTTTCTCTCCTAGTTTCTACCAGTCAACTTCTAGAAGAGTTTCTGAGCAGTGAAAAACTACTCTCTGAAAAGTGAAAGAGGTTTTCATTCCTAAGATACTGAATTACAAAAACCTCTTCTACTTTCTTCAAATCCATTATGATCTGGGAGAAATGAAGGACCAAAGTTGCACTACGAAATTGCTGTAGGTGCAGCTTTTCATCTCCTGTTTTACACCTGTTTTTCAAAGACTGATTCTGGGTGGTAGAAAAGATGTTTCAAAAAACCAAGAGAGGTTTTTGTTAAGCACGGATTTTTTCACAAAAACCTCCTTCCGTTTTTCCAAATACATTTTTTACGAGAAGTTATGACCTCTGTCCCAAGACCTATTTTTCAGCCAGAACAGAGCAAGGGACAGTTTCCTGTTTGACACGTGTTTTTCAAGGACAGTTTCTGGACAGCTGGAGAAATGTTTTAAAAAACCAGGAGAGGTTTTTGTTCTGGACAACATGGGCTACAAAAACCTCCTTCAGTTTCGTAAAATGTGTCATGGATGAAGAGATAAAGGCTCTGTCCCACGTGCCAGTTTTCAAGTATCTAATCCTAAAAACAGGGAAACATGTTCCCTAATTTCTAGGGTTTGTCTAGGGTTTGTCATCAGCAGTTGGGTGACCACGTGGGAGGCTTCATCAAATTCGACTTCATGGAGTGTTAGGTGTCAAAGAATGTTTTAAATGTTTAGATAAGTTTGTTGTAATCATAATAAGGAGTTACACTCCTAGTTGTATTAGGTCTCTAGGACTACTAGTTAGTTGTCAAATGCATTTAAAGTCTTGTTTTATGGTTAGAATAGGTGTCACTGATGGTAAATTCGAATTCCCCTCATGATGGAGGAAGGAATCCAAGCATGTAAAGAGCTCTATATATAGAAGAACATCTGATGTACAAAGGGTTGGAAATTTTTATGGAAAAACTTGTATTTGGCATATGTATGACTCATTTTCAATAATACATGCTTGACTTTGCTTCTCAGGATTCATGAAGGGTTTTTCATGTTCAGAATATGTGATGTTGTCCTTTTTCTTAATTCTTACAGTGGTATGGATGTATAATCACTCAGAATTCACTGAATGTGCTCTGACTTCCTGTATACATGCATAAACTGTGTGTCCCATATGAGTTTATGTTCTGAATATTTAAACGCTGAATGCCCTGACTTCCATGTAAGGTTGAGTTCATTGTTATATTGAGGTGTTGTTGACTCCATAAGCCCAATGGATGTTTACTGATCATGTTCAACCATTCACATTTTTCATACTTGTTTCATAGAGTTAGCCATCTAATCTTTATCAAAATCATTAACCTTTGAGAGAGCCCTCTCAGGTTGAGGAGGCTAAGCCTCAGCCAAAAGTTGGTTTGAAATAGTTACACTGAGATAGTCTGATCAGCAGCCTATCAGGGTCCTATTTTGGTGATAACATTTTGGTGCGTCTGCGGGGAGCCTGAAGTCTATTCATTCCCGAAATCAATGGCTGAACTTCTGAAGGTAGCAGGAGCTCAGACATCTTTTTGAGGCTGCAAAACTACCTTGGTGACTCCACACATCGAATAAGAAATTGGAAGGTGACTCCACTGCTAGAAGATCAGTAGCTTGATGAAGTTCCAAGATGAGTTCCACTGCAAGAATGAATGCCAGGTATGCTCCTATGAATCGGTCTCATATCCCTGGTTTTCCAAATCCTATGCCAAAGGTTGATTGGTTAGATGATCTTCCAATATTCAAAGATGAAAAGAACGACAATGATGCTCTTCATTTGGTTAGGTTCCATATGCATGTACGCAGTCTTAAGGTTCATTTCCCTGAAGATTGTCTCATGAAGATGTTTATGACCACTTTAGAAGGAAAATCATGGTCTTGGTATAAAGGTTTGGAAAATGGTTCAATATATTTGCTTGCTAATTTTCATGATGAATTCTATGAGATGTATAAAGAATGTCATCCTTCCTTATTGTTGCTCAAAGATTGTTGTAGACATTCTTTAAGTCTTATTCAGTACTTGGAGGATTGTTATGATGATGATGAATTTATGGATGAAGAAATTTTAGAGGCTCTTCAAAACAATGCATTTCAACACCAAGAAGAAAGTATAACATCTCATGAAATGCAGCATGAAGATCAGCAGGGGTTTACTTATGAAAATCATATTACATCCTCTGAGATTGATGTAGAGATGCAACAGATTTGTCAGGCTTCAGATCATTATGAGTATGAAATTGATTGCAAACAGAAAGAAGAAGTACTGGAAAATAGCTTTTATAGCCCTCAAGCAGAGGAAAAGATTGTTCAATTTTGTAATTCCTTGCAGCAGCTTACTTCAAATAATGATCACAATAGTGAGGAAAATTACATTGTCTATGAGAATCATGCAGAAAGGCAGTTGGATAGAACATCAAAGGAATTTTGTGTGGTTGAGAATCAGTTGTCTAAAGATGTAGAGTGTTCTTATGATCATCAAAATAACCATGTCTTCTTTGACCCTATAAGTGAATACACGGCAAAGCTTTGCACACCAGTATTTCATTTTCATTTGCATTATGAAGATCTGGTACATTATAAGTTGATTTGGTCATCTCACTATCATGGTTATTTTGAGGTCAAATGCAGTCAAGAGCCTCCAATATCAGAAAGGACAATTGATTGGCTTTATTGGAAATATCATGTTGCTTGACCTAAAGCGGAAATTGCAGCTGGTAGGTAGGTAGGAAAATGCAAATAAGCTCAAGGTTGACTGAGCAATTTTTTTTTAGTAGATATAGATTTCTTTCTCCTACAGTGATCATCAAGCTTAAGCCCGAGGTGAAGACCCAAGAAGCTTGAAGGGGATGCTTTTCAAGCAAATGTCCATTTGTCATAAGAGGATAAAGCACTGGACCTGCGAGTTCTTAGTGTACTACAGGAGCACACTATCCCAAGTGGAGCCACTGTTATCACTGAAACAATTCTCAAAGAAAAAGGAGATCAGAAATCTTCATCAAATTCAAGCGAGGCAGCTCCTCAATTAAGCAAGGAATTTCCTTCCAGGTTGATTTATCTAAAGCAATTTAAAAGGAGAAAATGTCCAAAGAAAGGGAGATATCATAAGAGCTGAAACAGGACTTAGCCCTAGGGCTAAGGAAACATCATCACAGCTGCATAAAGATGATAGAAGTAAGGCTAAGTCCTAATTTTTGACAAATTACCTTTTGATACTTACCTTGAAGAATGGTGTCTAGATATTCAATGTTGAACAATTTCATGTCAAATGGAAAAGTCATTGCAGAAAAAGGAAAGACACAAGAAAGTTAGATTTTGATCCTAAGCTGTGTTTTTGAAATTACACAGCAGTTTCGTAGCGCGCTACGAAACTGCTGTAGGTGATGCCTAATGCACAGCAGTTTCGTAGCGCGCTACGAAACTGCTGTAGCTGCATATTATGACTTGATGGACCAATTTTGAGAGACAAAAAGCAAATATTTGTGAAGAAGGATTTCTGAAAGGGAGTATTTACAAGGTTTAAACATCCAGCAAGGGAAAAACAAGTAGCAGAAGGTCGAAGAGAAGAATAAAAAAGAAACTCTAGAAAAGAGGAACTTTCTCTCCTAGTTTCTACCAGTCAACTTCTAGAAGAGTTTCTGAGCAGTGGAAAACTACTCTCTGAAAAGTGAAAGAGGTTTTCATTCCTAAGATACTGAAGTACAAAAACCTCTTCTACTTTCTTCAAATCCATTATGATCTGGGAGAAATTAAGGACAAAAATTGCGCTACGAAACTATTGTAGGTGCAGTTTTTCATCTCCTGTTTTACACCTGTTTTTCAAAGACTGATTCTGGGCGGTAGAAAAGATTTTTCAAAAAACCAAGAGAGGTTTTTGTTAAGCACGGATTTTTTCACAAAAATATCCTTCAGTTTTTCCAAATACATTTTTTACGAGAAGTTATGACCTCTGTCCCAAGACCTATTTTTCAGCCAGAACAGAGCAAGGGACAGTTTCCTGTTTGACACGTGTTTTTCAAGGACAGTTTCTGGACAGCTAGAGAAATGTTTTAAAAAAAACAAGAGAGTTTTTTGTTCTAGACAACATGGGCTACAAAAACCTCCTTCAATTTCGTAAAATGTGTCATGGATGAAGAGATAAAGGCTCTGTCCCACGTGCCAGTTTTCAAGTATCTAATCCTAAAAACAGGGAAACATGTTCCCTAATTTCTAGGGTTTGTCATCAGCAGTTGGGTGACCACGTGGGAGGCTTCATCAAATTCGACTTCATGGAGTGTTAGGTGTCAAAGAATGTTTTAAATTTTTAGATAAGTTTGTTGTAATCATAATAAGGAGTTACACTCCTAGTTGTATTAGGTCTCTAGGACTACTAGTTAGTTGTCAAATGCATCTAAAGTCTTGTTTTATGGTTAGAATAGGTGTCACTGATGGTAAATTCGAATTCCCCTCATGATGGAGGAAAGAATCCAACCATGTAAAGAGCTCTATATATAGAAGAACATCTGATGTACAAAGGGTTGGAAATTTTTATGGAAAAACTTGTATTTGGCATATGTATGACTCATTTTCAATAATACATGCTTGACTTTGCTTCTCAGGATTCATGAAGGGTTTTTCATGTTCAGAATATGTGATGTTGTCCTTTTTCTTAATTTTTACAGTGGTATGGATGTATAATCACTCATAATTCACTGAATGTGCTCTGACTTCCTGTATACATGCATAAACTGTGTGTCCCATATGAGTTTATGTTCTGAATATTTAAACGCTGAATGCCCTGACTTCCATGTAAGGTTGAGTTCATTGTTATATTGAGGTGTTGTTGACTCCATAAGCCCAATGGATGTTTACTGATCATGTTCAACCATTCATATTTTTCATACTTGTTTCATAGAGTTAGCCATCTAATCTTTATCAAAATCATTAACCTTTGAGAGAGCCCTCTCAGGTTGAGGAGGCTAAGCCTCAGCCAAAAGTTGGTTTGAAATAGTTACACTGAGATAGTCTGATCAGCAGCCTATCAGGGTCCTATTTTGGTGATAACAGATTCGTCGGATCATAATGACTAGAACTTTGTTGATGACTTCAACCAGACCATTAGCCTGTGGGTAATATGGAGTAGAACTATCGTGACGCAGGCCAAGTTGATATGTTAGTTCAGTCATCATGCTGTTTCGAAAATGACTCCCATGATCAGTGATAATCGCTTGAGGAACACCGAATCTAATAATTATATGATTGAAAACGAAAATTGCAGCAGTTTTTCCGTCTCCCGAAAATGTAGGCATCGCCTCGGCCCACTTAGTAAAATAATCTACCGCAAGGATGATATACGCATGCCCCCCGGCCGAGTGAGGGTTACATGTAATAAAGTTGATACCCCACTTTGCAAAAGGGCTGACGACAATTATAGGGTGGAGAGGAGCAAGTGGAGCACGCATCTTTCGATAAAAAAAATTGACAATTGTGGCATTTTCAGACCGCATAGGTACAATATTTAAATAAAGATGGCCAGAAATAACCAGTGCACAATATCTTTTGGGCTGTGGCATACCCAGACATATGACCGCCACATGCTCCAGAGTGACAGTCATTTAGAACCTTTTTAGCTTCCTCAAGAGTTAAACAACGTCGGAAAACAGAACCCGCTCCACGATGATAGAGTGTATCTCCAATGATTTTGTATTGTTGGGATTGGAAACATATTTTCCGTCGCTAAGATTGTGAAATTTCAAGCCGAAAAGATTAGGTTTGGAGATAAACAATGATATCTCCATACCATGGATCAAGAGTACTGATAAGAAACAAGGATTCGTCTGCAATGGGCTCTTCCGCCACAATTTCAATATCAGCACGCGGGAAGTCACACATCAATTATGAAAATACCAAAGATTTCTTTGCCTTGGATTTTTCAAATTCCAAGTCAAATTCCTGCAGGATAACAATCCATTTGGAATACTTGCCCCCTAGAAATTGTTTGGTCAAAATATAGATCATAGGGTTACAGTAAAAAATTATTGTAGTTTTGCATAGTAAGATGTAATGACGAAATCTTTGGACAGCTGCCAAGGCCAATTTCTCCACATGCGAATATTTAAGCTCAGTCGGATTCAAAGTTCAACTAAGATAGTAAATCACATGTTCACTATTGAATTCATCTTCCTGAACTAAAACCATCCCAATGGTGGAATGAGAAGCGGCAAGGTACAAGAAGTAATCCTGGTTGTAGTTGGGAGGATGCAATAACGGTGCATGGGTCAACGCGTGTTTAAGTGCATCAAAAGCTTTGTCAGCTATCTCATCCTAAAAGAATGGAGTATTATGTTTCAACAACCTCGTAAAACCCTTTGTTATCTCAGCGTAGTTAGGAATGAAATGACGTAAAAAGTTTGCTTTCCCTTACAAACTTTGGAGTTGGCGAAGAGTCGAAGGAGGAGGAAATTTGACAATAGCTTCAACCTTCGAGGGATCGACATGAATGCCGACTTTTGAAACAACGAATCCCAGTAAACAACCCATTTCTATACAGAAAACACATTTGTGTGAATTCAACCTAATTCGATAATGCCTACATCTCATAAAGATTGCTCGTAAATGAATGAGATGAGCGGCTCTACGTAATGAATGGGTAGGTAAATCATCGAGATAAGGTTGCACAATGTGCTTGATGTCATGAAACGCGTAAGACATAGCTCTTTGAAAAGTTTCTCTAACATTCTATAATCCAAAAGGTAATTTGCAATAAGCAAACATCCCCATGGACAAATGAAAGCCTTTTTTTGTTTGATCAGCAGGGAGTATGTTTATTTGATTGTAACCAGAAAATCCATCCATAAACGAGAAAATTTCACTGCCGGCACAATCATCAATGATTTGATCGATATAGGGAGTTGGATAATTGTCTTTGGGAGAAGCTCGATTAATATCCCTATAATTGATACATATTCTTATCGTTCCTTGCTTTTTGTTAACAGGAACAATATTCAATACCCAATCCGTTAAGGGAATTGGATAAATGAAACCTGCTCGAAGTAATTTCTCAACTTCTGCTTTAATAGCAGCAGCTTTTCACGGATGTATCTGACGCAAACGTTGCCATACAGGTTTAGCATCCAGGTAAGTTTTAATTTCATGAACAACAATCACTGGATCGATTCCTGGCATCTCTTTGTATGACCAGGCAAACACGTCACGAAATTCTTGAAATAGGGCTTTATAAGTTTGGAGTTCATTTTTCGTACAGGAAGCACCTATTTGAATGTTTTCAACAATTCCAGGTTTAACTGAAATGTCAATAGGAACCGTTTGAGAGATATTTCCCAAATTTAACTTAGAATCAGGATGTTTCAATGGATTCTGTGGCTCTTTGACATAATTAGTAGTAAAAATAGATGAAAAATCATTTTCAAAATGATCAAGCTCAGGTAAAAACGAAGATCGATGATGAATATCTTCCCATGGTAAATCATCGACAGACAAAATTTCACGAATCTTCTCATTCGTATGAACAAGCTCGGAAAAAGTTGTTGAATCTGAGGTTGATATTCAAAGTGATTCTCCATGGACCACATTCATTAGATCAATTTCGGTTGAAGAAGGGTCAGAAAACAACTGTACAACCTGATATGCAATTTCATAGAGACTCAAAGGCATCACATCACCAAATGAATCCACCTCAGATTCGGAAGGTAAGATCCAAGACCGATCTCCCTAGTATCAATTGATATTTAGCGACAAGCAGAACAAGCAAATCTATCTTTCTCTAAATGTTGCGATTTATAAATAAAAACCAAGAGGTGTTTTAGACCCTACCTTAAGTCCAACACTAGTTTGTGGCAGCCACGTTTCGACCGTCCGAATGAGTTTCCTTTTAAGAACCTGCAAACACAAACAAGCACACATCAAATAACACTTACATAGCTAATATAATAAATCATATTCATCATGGTGATCAAGGAATCCATGAAATAAACCATAAAAGACAGCTTATTGAGAAAAATAAACTTGATTGTATTAACTTTGAACAAAGAATAACTTTACAACCTTTGGTGCCTTGATGTTGTATAAGCTCCTCCCAGGGTCCAAGCAAGAATCTCCTCTACTTTGAAAAGCCTCACACTCTTCCCAATGAGATCAAAAGGTATGTAATCTCTCCTCTCAAGCTTAATTAGGAAGACTAAATTCCAACAGCATTTACCCTAAAAAATATTCAGCTTTCAACCTCCTTAGTAACCAGCCCAATGCCTCATTTTATAGTGTAAAGGAAGGAGGTTACAGGTCCACCTATGAAGGGATAGAGTCCTCCTTCAAAGGGATAAGCTCCTCACATCAAGGGGTTAGCTCCTTTAGGTATGGGATGCATGAACCTTAAAGGAGCGAACTTGCCACCTCAAGATTCCCTCTAGAAGCTTCCAAAAATAACCCAAAGTGAGTTTTTAAGAATGTACTTGCACCTTTTTGACTTTTACAGGGATCCGCACCCATTACACAAAAACAGAGCAGTCAGGTATGCAGGGGACATGACCAGTGGGTGCGGGACCACAAGTAATGCTAAGAGAAAGTGTAGAACCATAGTTTTGGAGATTTTTAAGGGCTTTCTCTCATTTTCAAAGGATTGACATCAAGAGCTGAGGTTTAAGACTTGCAAAGGAGGAAAGTATGAGTGGTGATAGACTCACACTGATTGCAGAATGTCATGGTGACAATATTTTGTGCAACAGATTGCCCCCTAAAGTGTGAAGTCTGTAATAGATGAGGATAATATTTGTCATCTAAGAATAGTGAAGTACTTTATCATTTCAAAGATCATCCTGTGGACAGCTTGGTTGGAACCGGTAAAAAAATTCAATACAAAATATATATATGTGATCATATCATTGCTGAGGTAGGCATTCCCATACTCAGATCAAAACTGACTAGAGAACTAACTAAACTGTGCTGATATAAGAATGATCTTGTAATAAATCACAAGTATAGACATATGTAGACACAGTATGGACACAACAATCTATTTATGAGTAGTCCATTGTATCATGAATAACAAAATTCCTCGCAGCCTGGATGGTAGAAACTAGATCCAGGGTCTTGATTTCTGCTTCCCGAACTAGTACGATTCTATCCATGTGAATGAATGTGTCGAAGTCGATCATGGTAGAAACCACTTGATTACCTGTCAATGATGTGAACTGTTAACAAGTGTGAGAGAAACCACCAGTAATGTCAATGGCTCTCAAAGTAATCAGTACAATCCATGAAATGTGAATAGATGAGCTGATGTCGAACATGTCACAGAATCCTTTGATCGAAGGTCAATGATGCAACCTATCGTCGAAGGCGAGAAACCTACCATTGAGGCATGTAGATTCCAAGGTACTGACGATTTCTAGATAATGAGCTGAAGTCGATAGAAAGCGATCCGTCGTAGGCAAGCCCACAACACGAAGTCATAGATCAAGTTTGAAGAAATATATTTGCAAGGACTAACTCAAGGATGGTCAAGATGGATGACAGATATTTTGTAGATGAATGGTTTATTTGCACAGACCTCTTGAACACATAACGACACTGCAGATGGTTTGGTGAAAATTGACCCAAAGCTAATACCCAGAAACCGGCTGAAAACTTTCAATATGGTTTGATTCACTGTTAGGAAAAGGATTTCCCAACCCAGGTGAACAGAAATTGTCGTGTTCAAGAGTGATTGAATGCTTTTCTAAGACACAAAGTATAACAAACAGGTTCATTTTTCTCTCTTTTCCCCCACCATTTCTAGCAAGTACCTCTTTATTTTTGACAAGCTTGAGGAGGATAACATTTGCTTGATTATAGAAATGAGTCCAGAGGGAAGATTTTGGGTAATGATCCTTCCTACCCTGGGTGAACCAGGACCACTGGAAGTTGGAGAAGAAAATCCTGAAGATGGAGTAGCAGCAGGTTCAGTTTCAAGCTCAGAAATTCCAGGTTCTTCGGCTAATTCACTAGTAGAAAATATACTACCAGTAACTCCGAAAAATGAAATTGGTTCAGAATTATACTCTGTCGCTTGAACTTGATAATCAGGATGAACAACTAAAGAAGATTCTCTTTCTTCTGGTGACCCAACTCTACTGTCACTAGGAGTTACAAGAGCTCGTAGCCCTTCAAGCTGGCTTGGTGAATACTCGGGAGGTTGCCCCTGAAGTCTACAAGATTGTCTCGTTAATTCAGCCACGATTAAATATTTTAATTACTTCACATGCAAACAAAGAAAAATCTCAATAAAACCACCTAAAGTCTCTAAAGAAACAAACAATTGAATCACACGCCTAAAAAATCTAAGAGTTCAAACCACACACAAACAGTAACTTTCTGTACCAAAAACACTAGTTGGTGATGAAATCCAACATCGCAGAATTCAATACAGAAAGGGCGGTTGGAACAGTTACCCCGACAACCTGCTTAATGAAACAAACTGGCACAAGTTTCTTCACAAAACCGTCTCGAGTGAAGAGAACCCCCCAGAGATTCGAAGTGAGTCTAGTCGACGTCTGCTCTAGGTACAATGGGATCTTCCCTCCACCGTCACCTTAGGAAAGAATCCTATGGATTATGGTCACTATGGTTACCAACATAAACAAATATACCTGGGGGAACAGTCTACGATCCGATACACATGCAAGGCAGAGTAACAAAGCTCAATCCCCTTGAAGGCTCCTTGACATAATCCAAGGTTTACCAACAAGTGACCCAGGCTCCTCGACAATGGTCAATCTGAGGTTTACCATTTTTAATACGTGTATAGCTACTATCTTTCCCAATGAGGAAGGATTCATTACCCCACTGGTTCAGATATGATCCTTTAAGAGGAGCTTCCCAGAGCATAGATGTAACAATTGGAATTTATTTCCTACCGCAAGATATAGCTACTTGTTTGTTTTAACTATCTTGGAGAGTTAATTACTCCCTACTCCAAGATACTAGCCTAAGCTATGTTGGTGATAAGAGCCCTAGAAATAAAAAGATTGCTAGATCAATTTTACTTTCAACATTATTTTTACGGGTTGTTTCTTAAGTCAAAAGGTATGGAGATGAAATTTTATGGTGTGAAGACTCGATTCCAAAACACTAAAAATGCACCTAAGATGATAAACAATTCTTTTTCTTCAATGAATTTCTAGCCTAAGAAAGAGTTGAGAATGCAATTCTTTGAAAATCAAATATTTTCTTCAACATATAAATGGAAAGAAAAACTTTTGTCTTTTTCAATAAACTCAAAACGAGACTACTAATTATGCTCATGAAAAAATCCTTTTCTTTTTCAACACTCAAAAACTACAGAAAACAATTTCTTTCAAAAGAGATTCTAAAAATTCTAGAAAACACTCAAAACTATAAAAAGCTATGCTTGAGATTTAAAAATTTCTAAAAACCTAATTGAAGTAAAAGCTTAAAAAATTTCTTTTTAAGGACGTTTTACTTAGTTATTCAGCAAACTAAGGACTAATTCGTTCAGAATAACAAATTAATCAAAAAACACCCAGCTATGTTTTCTTTTTTTTTTAAATGAAATTCAAAACTTTCAAACAAGTTCTTTCAAAGCTTTGCAAAGAGAAAACAAGATCTATTTCTCACCAAGGGCAGATTTCACAAATCAGTCAAACTCTTCAAGAAGACCAAAAATACCAGGGTAATCTGAGATTTCTTAGGCTTCTAATCTCTGAGTTACTACTAATACCAAACGAAAATCAAACCAGGCACGCAAAAATTCTAGAAAATCACCTAAAACCAAAATGCCAATGGAATTCACTTACAAGAAATTTTTGACAGGACACATGCAGATCTGGGCAGAGGCTAAAAAACGTAAAAAAATCCTAAGCTTAACTGGATGAAAAGATTTTAGGTTTTTCAAAAATTAGACAGGGTCCGTAGGCCTCTGGTATAACCAGATGCGGTATCGCTTTGTGTAGTAAAGTAACAGTGTGGGGATGTCCGCACTGTGTTACAAACAGAACGTGCGGTCCTCTTTCAAAAATGTGAAAAAACAAAAAACAATTCAGAATCTAAAACCTACCCAACCCACACACATCAAGCAAAAACCAGAAACAAGAAAAAGTTTCTCAAGTCAAAGTAAAAGTAAAGGCAAAAAACCAAAATTCAAGTCCCTAGTGGAGTCGCCAATTTGTCAGCCGGATAAATTGTTCTTGCAGACAAGACCGATCTCCCTAGTATCAACTGATATCTAGCGACAAGTAGAACAGGCAAATCTACCTTTCTCTAAATATTGCGATTTATAAATAAAAACCAAGAGGTGTTTTAGACCCTACCTTAAGTCCAACGCTAGTTTGTGGCAGCCATGCTTCGACCGTCCGAATGGGTTTCCTTTTAAGAACCTGCAAACGCACACAAGAACACATCAAATAACACCTGAATAGCTAATATGATAAATCATATTCATCATGGTGATCAAGGAATCCATGAAATAAATCATAAAAGACAGCTTATTGAGAAAAATAAACTTGATTGTATTAACTTTGAACAAAGAAGAACTTTACAACCTTTGGTGCCTTGATTTTGTACAAGCTCCTCCCAGGGTCCAAGCAAGAATATCCTCTACTTTGACAAGCCTCACACTCTTCCCAATGAGATTAAAAGGTATGTAATCTCTCCTCTCAAGCTTAATTAGGAAGTCTAAATTCCAACAACATTTACCCTAAAAAATATTCAGCTTTCAACCTCCTCAGTAACCAGCCCAATGCCTCATTTTATAGTGCAAAGGAAGGAGGTTACAGGTCCACCTATGAAGGGATAGAGTCCTCCTTCAAATGGATAAGCTCCTCACATCAAGGGGTTAGCTCCTTTAGGCATGGGATGCATGAACCTTAAAGGAGCGAACTTGCCACCTCAAGATTCCCTCTAGAAGTTTCCAGAAATAACCCAAAGTGAGTTTTTAAGAGTGTACTTGCGCCTTTTTGACTTTTACAGGGGTCCGCACCCATTACACAGAGACAGAGTGGTCAAGTACGCAGGGGACGTGACCAGTAGGTGCGGGACTGCAGGTAATGCTAAGAGAAAGTGCAGAACCAGAGTTTTAGAGATTTTTAAGGGCTTTCTCTCATTTTTCAAGGCTTGACATGAAGAGTTGAGGTTTAAGACTTGCAAAGGAGGAAAGTATGAGTGGTGATAGACTCATACTGACTGCAGAATGTTATGGTGATAATATTTTGTGCAACATGGGGCACAGTAATAACAATATGGGGGCAATAGGGGCACAACAATATTAATAAGGGATACAACTACAATATTAATGGGGGCATCACTAGTATTATAGGGACCTAACACATCCATGGGGAGATTGTTTGCATTATGGTGTGCATGGATCTAACTAGTTGATGTTGACATGAGTTCATGATGAAAACTAGCTCATGTTGGCATTGATGTCAACCATTGTAGCCTAGCTTATGTGTAGATGCCATTCATTGTAGCATGGTTGCAGCTAGTTCTGTTGGCATTGGGATGAGTGTGTTGGAATTAATGTCAACCTTATGAGGTTATGCACTTATGTCAACCTCTTGACGATGTAGATTGATGGAGAAGTTGGTGTGTGTCATTATGTGTTGGCATTGATATTGATCCTTTATGATGACACACTTGATGGCATGGTATCAGATAATGGCATTGGTGGATGATGATCAGATCTATGTGTGATGGTTGATGGCACATTAGTTGAATTGTCAACTAGGTCTTCATTAGGTATTCACGTATATGCTTATAAGGATGAATTGTTGTAGTGATGTGATGTCTTGATGTTGGTGCTACAAAGGTGTTTGTAGGTCTATTCAAATGTTTTACAGCTCGTGGAGATGATTGATGGAGATTGGAGGACTTGTTGGCACTCTTGACAACCTTATTTATTGGCCTTCAAGGTCAATTTGGCAGTGACAATTGTGAGACTTGTTTGATCCACTTGTAGATGTGTCAGAGGCCATGGTAGAGGTTTGGAGGCTTGCACAGGAGCTAGAGAAGATGTTCCAATAGGTGGCAAAGGTTCTGGACTAAAGGTTTGATGTTTTCGCCTATTCTTTACCCTAGTCGCTCCCTTACAGGCTCATGAGAGTGAATGAAAAATCACAGTAGCATGGAGACAAGCCTGTGAGAGCGACTATAATTTCCAGTCGATTTTAGCCAGTGTCAAGCATGCGACTGAGGGATTTCACAAGATTTTATCTACATTCCTCGTGGTGTTTGGAAGGGAATTAGCTTAGAAATTCCTAGAGGCTTCTAGAAAAGGTGAAAATGGTTGCAAATGGTTTGAAAAGGTACTCTCATGATGTGAATGCATTTAATGCACAAGTTGTGGTGTTAGTGGATTGATTTGGTCTGATTTGTGCAGCTTTGATCTTAGCCCCAAGCTCAATTTTTCCCTACATGTTTTATATTATTTAATTTGGAGCTTTGTGGTGGTTGATTATGAGTTGAAGGAATGTGTAAGGGAATGAGAAGGATGAAAATAAGTAGTGCATGCTTAATACCTATTGGAGAGCATAGATGCTTTAGTATATGGGTGTTTAATGCTGCATAATGAGAAGATCTGAAGCATGATTCAGAATAGTTCATATTTGATGTTGTTGTAGTATAGATTGCTCCGAGAGTTTTGTATGTTTTTTTGGGTTGATCCAGATTTAAACAAGAATGGAACAAATTATAGAGATAACCATAAACACAGAGATGTAGCGGAAATAATACTTCATTTCATTAATGTAAAATACTGAAATATGCTTACAAACAGGAATGGAAATAAACTAGCTAGGGCGATGGTAGCTTATCTCTAAGAAGAGATGTGACGGCTACATGCCTCTGAACTGCCTTACAATGAGGATCAAGGGCCTTTTTATTATTGAACAATAAGATCAAACCCTAAACAACCAAAACCCTAACCCGAGGAGATGTAACACCAAGAGTTTATGGGCCCCATTAGGGTGAGTTGGACAACCAACTTCCCAGTGTTGGGTTGTGTTATATTCTTTCCACGACTAACCGACGTAGTTAAACGGGGGGTTAGAGGGGGGCGGTAGCCCCCCTTCGTTGCGCTGATTGCGTAGCGGGGGGCGGGTAGCCCCCCTCTACGGGGTCCGGGGCAGCGCCCCGGGAAAATTTTTTTTGGACCCTATATTAGGTTGGGCGAACCTACCTATGGTTTTGTGCATGATTTTCGCACATGGTATTGGACGCGATGGTTTTTCGGTCCATGGTATTGGATGCTTCGGCATGTATAAATATGTATTGTAACATTGAAAGGAACATAATGAAAAATCAAGCTGGTAGTCTCGGTTTTGGGATCCAGGGAAAAATCTCTGTGCATATGTGTTTTATGGGTTATGCTCTCGCATTGTTTATTTTCTTTGTTTAAGAATTCGTATGCAGGTAATTTCTGTAAGGGGACGCCTTTGTTGCTGAGGGGTTTCGCTCGGGCCTGTGGTAGACCCTGTTCAGTGGGAGATCTGCGAGATCGATTCTGGTGGTGAAAGAAGATGGCGAGCAGTGGAAAGATCGAGATTGAGAAGTTCAATGGTCAGAGTTTTGAGTTGTGGAAACTCAAGATGGAGGATCTGTTGGTCGATAAAGATCAGTGGATCGCAGTAGATCCGGGTACTAAACCATGGGAGTGACCGATGAAGAATGGAAGAAATTGGATCGGAAGGCAAAAAGCACAATACGATTGTGTGTCTCAGATTCAGTATTGCTGAATGTATCAGGGGAAGCTACGGCAAAGGCTTTGTGGGTCAAGTTAGGGACTTTGTACCAATCTAAGTCTCTGGTGAATAAACTGTTCCTGCGGAAAAAGCTGTATAACCTGAGGATGAAAGATGGAGACTCGGCGACAGAGAATCTGAATGCGTTTAATACTGTGGTAAGTCAATTATTATCTGTTGATATTAAAATTTTAGATGAAGATAAGTGCATCAGTCTATTGTGTTCTCTACCAGATTCGTGGGATAGTCTAGTTATTGCAATAGGTAGCAATGCAACTGCTTTGCAGTTTGATGAAATAGTCTCAGCCTTGCTGACGGAGGAGATGAGACGAAAGAATATGGACAACCAGAATGGTGATGCCTTGTCTGTACGAGGACGGTCCCAGAACAGAAACAAAAATAAGTCATCGAGTGGGAGATCTAAATCTAGAGGGAGATCTAAATCTCCAGGAAAACCTACAAAGGTGGTGTGCTGTAAATGCGGAAAGGAAGGGCACTTCAGAAGGGATTGTAAATCTAAAGCTCCTGATAAAGGAAAGGGATCTGATGATGCTCCTTCTGCAGAGGCGAAAACCACCTTGGATGAAGGTGGGGATGTGTACTTGGCTTCTTCAAGTACACATGTAGATCATGAGGCATGGTTGATTGACTCAAGTGCATCCTTTCACTTCACTCCCCATAGAGAGTGGTTCTGTGAGTATGAGAAATACGATGGTGGTGATGTCTTCTTAGGAGATGATAGGAAGGCTAGAATCATTGGTCGGGGAAAAGTAAAGTTGAAGTTGCAAGGTGGAAGGGTTAGAACACTTCCGGGGGTTCTACATATTCCTGCATTGGCCAGAAATCTGATTTCTGTAAGCAAGTTGGATGATGCAGGTGTAAAGACGGTGTTCGATAAAGATACCTGCACGATGGTTCGAGGAGCACTGATATTGATGCGGGGAGTTCGGACTGGAACTCTGTACAAGCTGCAAGGTAGCACTGTTGTTGATGGGTGCAATAGTTCTATGGTTCCTGAAAATGGAGTAGAAAATCTAGTGGTCTCTGGAGAGAAGACCATGTTGTGGCATCAAAGGCTTGGACATATTGGAGAGAAGGGCCTTCGAATACTTCATGGTAAAGGTATGGTAGAAGGTATGAATGATAGCTCTCTGGATTTTGATTTATGTGAAAATTGTGTGTATGGGAAGCAGAATCGAGTGAGTTTCCCCTCTGGTGGTAAGAGGACGAAACAAATATTAGAGCTTGTGCACAGTGATGTGTTTGGACCTGTGAAGGTTCCATCACTGGGTAAGTCTGTGTACTATGTATCATTCATAGATGACTTCTCAAGGAATACATGGATATATTTCCTTAAGAAGAAATCTGAATTCTTTGACAGGTTTAAAGAATTTAAGGCTTTGGTGGAAAATCAGACAGAGAAGAAGATAAAGGTGCTGAGGACAGATAATGGTGGAGAATTTTGCAGCAAGGAATTTGAAGAATTTTGTAAGAAGTGTGGTATAGCACGGCAGAAGACTACTCCATATACACCTTAGCAAAATGGAGTCGCAGAAAGAATGAACAAGACGTTGATGGAAAGGGCAAGAAGCATGCTCAGTGGTGCCGGGTTAGGATAGGAATTCTGGGCAGAGGCGGTGGATACTGCACATTACCTGATCAACAGATCACCCTCATTAGCGTTGGAGGATAAGACTCCACAAGAAGTATGGACTGGTAAGAAACCCTCTCTTTCACATCTGAGGGTATTTGGATGTGATGCATATGTACATGTTCCAAAGGAGAAACGAACCAAGTTGGATAGTAAATCTGAAAAGTGCATCTTTATTGGGTATAAGGATGGTTTAAAGGGTTATAAGCTTTGTAACCCAGTCACACGGAAGGTTGTGTACAGCCGAGATGTGGTGTTCAGAGAGGTAAAAGATGTTATTCAATATGAAGTCCAACCAAAGGAACCTGAGAAGATAGAGTTTGAGCCAAAGGAGGAAGAATCAGACTCTGCAGCAGAGGAGGAATCAGAAGATGAAGAGCCACAAACTCCGGCTGTGAGAAGATCAGGTCGAGAAAGAAGGCAGCCAGAAAGGTATAGTCCATATGCTTTCAGTTCAAATTTTTCTTTGTCTGTTACTGATGATGATCCCAGAACTGTGAAGGAAGCAGTGGATTCAGAGGATGGAAAACTCTGGAAAGAGGCCATGGTTGATGAAATAGCATCTTTACACAAAAATGAGGCTTGGGATCTGGTAGAGTTGCCGGCTGGAAGGAAACCCATTGGCAGCAAATGGGTGTTCAAGAAGAAGACTAATGCAGAAGGAAAGGTGGAGAAATACAAAGCTCGGTTGGTAGCAAAAGGTTATTCCCAGGTGCCGGGAATTGATTTTGGTGATATTTTTTCTCTTGTTGCCAAGGTAGCTTCTATTAGATTACTTTTATCTGTTGATGCTGCTTTTGATTTTGAGGTAGAACAGATGGATGTGAAGACAACATTTCTTCACGGGGATTTGGAAGAGGAAATCTACATGAGGCAACCTGAAGGCTTTGCGGTGAAGGGTAAGAAAGAATTGGTATGCAAGTTAAAGAAGTCTCTGTATGGGTTAAAACAGTCACCAAGGATGTGGTATCAGAAATTTGATACATTTATACAGGGACTTGGCTTCACCAGAAGCAAACCAGATCATTGTGTGTATTTTAAATTAATTGGTGACCATGTTATTTATCTGGTCTTGTATGTGGATGATATGTTGCTGGTTGGAAATGACAAAGAAATTATCCAGGATTTGAAGACCCAATTGTCCTCCAAATTTGACATGAAAGATCTTGGTGCTGCAAACTATATTTTGGGCATGGAAATTAAAAGAGATCGGGCAAAGAGGAAGCTCTGGTTAAACCAGAGGAAGTATGTCGAGACAATACTGCAGAGGCTTAATATGCAGGATAGTAAACCGGTGAAGGTTCCTATTCCTGTAGGTGTGAGGTTATCTGCTGAACAGTGTCCCAAGACACAAGAAGAGGAAGAGGACATGTCCCGTGTTCCATATGCAAGTGCAGTCGGTAGCCTGATGTATGCAATGGTCTGTACTAGACCAGACATTGCACATGCAGTGGGAGTATTGAGCAGGTTTATGTCAAAACCTGGGAAGGAGCACTGGACAGCAGTGAAGCGGGTTTTCAGGTATTTGCGTGGCACTAGTGATTATGGTTTGTGCTACCAAGGAAGACCAGGATTGGACAGAGTGTTGGATATTCATGGTTTTGTTGATGCAGACTGGGCTGGAGATCTGGATCAGAGAAGATCTACAAGTGGGTATATGTTTAACCTATTTGGAGGTGCAGTCAGTTGGATGAGTAAGAAACAATCTGTAGTGGCACTATCAACTACAGAGGCAGAATACATGGCAGCCACTCATGCAAGCAAGGAAGCAGTTTGGTTGCAGAGATTGTGTTCAAGTATGGGGTTAGTACAGGGAGCTATAAGAATAGACTGTGACAGCCAAAGTGCAATTTTCTTGGCAAAGAACCCTGCTTATCATTCAAAGACAAAGCACATTGATGTTCAGTATCACTTTGTGAGGGATATGATAGAAGACAAAAAGGTGTTGCTGGTAAAGGTGGACACTTTGAAGAATACTGCAGATGCATTGACAAAATCTGTGAGCTCTGAGAAGTTCTCTTGGTGTAGAGAAACAATGGGTGTTTCAGGGCTGGAAAAATGACTAAGCTCTCCTGTGGCCCCCTGTGGAAAGAAAACAACAAGTGGGAGATTGTTGGGTTGTGTTATATTCTTTCCACGACTAACCGACGTAGCCCCCCTTCGTTGCGCCGATTGCGCAGCGGGGGGGTCACAGGGGGGGCGGCAGCCCCCCCTGTCCGGGGGTTTTGAGGGGGGCGGGTAGCCCCCCTCTACGGGGTCCGGGGCAGCGCCTCGGGAAAATTTTTTTTGGACCCTATATTAGGTTGGGCGAACCTACCTATGGTTTTGTGCATGATTTTTGCACATGGTATTGGACGCGATGGTTTTTCGGTCCATGTTATTGGATGCTTCGGCATGTATAAATATGTATTGTAACATTGAAAGGAACATAATGAAAAATCAAGCTGGTAGTCCCGGTTTTGGGATCCAGGGAAAAATCTCTGTGCATATGTGTTTTATGGGTTATGCTCTCGCATTGTTTATTTTCTTTGTTTAAGAATTCGTATGCAGGTAATTTCTGTACAGGGTTAAAACCTACACCCAGGGTCGCGACTTGGTCATACTATCTCTGTTTGACACGCACGAAGCTTGTTGGAAATATCTCTCCGAGGATTATGACGAAAAAGGCAATTTTAAACAAAAAATCGCTAGTGGTAGATTTCCAAAAAAAACATCGTTTAGGGCCTCAAAACGGCTCTGGAAGTTTGGGACCCAAAAAACTGCTAAAAATAGTAAACTGTGCTACAATTAAGGAAACTGAAAAACCAAAAGAAGCAATGGTGGGGGTCCAAGTGGAATTGGCGGGTGGCCACCAATATCCACCTAGATCATTCCTCCTCCCTTAGGAAGAAATGGTCCCCATTTCGTTAAGTTACTCCATGAGATGAGGGAACTTCTACTGAATTTGTTCCCTGGTGAGCCGCTTTCCCTGGTGAAGGAGTTGGCCTGCTTTGACAACTTGATAAAGTTGGATATTCTGCTAGTGAGTGTTCTTGATCTGTGTGTCCATTATCCGATCAATTGCAACTTTTTCCATGCAACCTGGATTTAACTCTATGGGTGTGAGTTGTTCTGCAATGTCGGATGTGTCTAGTAATGGTGGAAAGTATGGCCGAAGGCAGTCCACATTGAACACTGGGTGTAGGCCAAGGAATGGGGGAATGTTGAGCTCAAATGCATTGTCTCCCATAGCCTTGGTAATGGTGTCAGGACCATATCGGAGTGGTCTGAATTTCCGATAGGCTCCGGTAAGGCATTCCTTTTACTTTTTCAACCACCTGAAACTTGTGTGGCACCTAATGTTGATCATGTCACTGCTTGTACTTGGAATTTGATTTATCCAAAATTTCATGGATCTATTGGCGAATATGTTGGATGTGCTCAATGAAGCTATTTGCCTTATCTATTTCGGAGTGGACATGAGCCAAATCTGCATGAGTAGCTGCAAATGGTATGGCCACATCAATGGGACATAGTGGCTGGAATCCCAAGCCCACCTAAAAAGGGTTGTGGCCAGTCGAGCTATGGAGAGCCCGGTCGTAACTGTGCTGAACATAGGGGAGGCTCTCGTCCCATGTGTGTGGATGCTTTGAGTTGTACATGCACATAATGTGTACGACCATCTTGTTGAAAACCTCTGTCTAACCATCAGTTTGAGGATGGAAGGCTATGGACTTAGTGAGTTTGGTGTCCAAAATCGACCAGAGACTAGACTAAAAGGTACTAAGGAACCTGTTGTCCCGATCTGAGATGATAGACTGTGGGATCCCAAAGTGTACCCACACTCGTTCAAAGAAGAGTCTAGCAGTGGCTTCTGCTATGATATTCTTCTTGCAGGCAGCCATAATGGCCATCTTCGAGAACCCGTCGATGACCACAAACACACAGTCATTTCCATGCTTAGTGGAAGGAAGGCCTGACATGTAATCCATGGAGATGGATTACCAAGGTCGAATAGGGGTAGGCAGCGGGGTATAGAGGCCTTACTTCTTGATGTTTAGTTTGGCAATGGTGCAAGCAGTGAATGATCTGATGTACTTCCCGACATCCTATCGAAGATTCGACCAATAGAAATAATTTTGCAGTACTGCCACCATTTTCTCGACCCTGAAATGCCCAGCAGCCCAACTGTAGTGTGCTTCCCAAATCATCTTGGCACACTCGCTTGAAGGAACACAAAGGTGACCTAGGTGGAATAATAGGGCATCCTGGAGTTGAAAATTTGGAACATGTTGCCCCTCCAAGAGTGTCTGGTATGTGTGGCCAAATTCTAGGCCGCTTTTGTAGAGAAGTGGCCAATCAGAAGTCTCGTGCCCACAAGAGTTGAGCATGGTGGTTAACGCCATGATCAGTGGTCGACTAAGGCAACCTGCAACATTATTGGTGCTACCCTTCTTATTCTTTATATTCAATTGGAATTGTTGCAGGTATGTGGACCACTTCTGATGGCGATCATTCTACAATTTCCCTTGGGTCTGTATGAACTGCAGGGGTCAATGGTCTGTGTGGATGACCGTTTCCTTTGCCAAAATGTAATGCTTCCATTATCGACAGGCCTACACAATAGAATACATCTCTTTGTCATAAGTGGGATACTTTCAGGCTGTGTCTGAAAGTGTCTCGCTGTGATATGCCACTGGATGCCTGTGTTGAGTAAGGACTGCCCCAATAGCATAATCAGAGGCATTTGTCTCGACCTTAAATGGTTGTTGCAAGTCTGGTAATGGGAGCACTGGTGCCAAGCAGAGGCAATATTTCAACTCTGTGAATGCCTTTTGTTGAGATTCAGACCAAAAGAATTTTCTTTCGCTCCTCCCTTGGTGACTTGACTCAAGGGCCAAGTGATATGAGAAAATCCCAACACGAACCTATAGTAGAAGTTGGCAAGACCTAGAAAGCTATGAAGCTCTATCAAAGTGGTTGGAGATGTGAAATTCTGAATGACTTGGATCTTGGATGGATCCACATGCACCCCCTATTCATGAATAATGTATCCCAGATACTGAACCTGCGTCATACCAAAAGTGCATTTATCCAAATTGGCACATAACTTGTGTTGCCACAGCGTTTGGAGAACTTGTCAAATATGGTGGAGGTGCTCTTCCCAACTCTTGTTGAAGATCAGGATGTCATCCAAGTATACCACTACAAATGAGTTGGTGAATGGCCACAAGATGTCATCCATTAGCCTCATAAAGGTTGCAAGAGCATTCGTCAATCTAAAAGGCATAACCAACCATTCGAAAAGCCCCTCCTTGGCTTTGAAGGTAGCCTTCCACACATCGAAGGGTTCGATTGGTACCTAGTGATACCCTAACTTCAAATTGATCTTGCTGAAATATTTTCCCCCCTTCAGTTGGTCCAGGAGGTCATCAATCCGTGGGATCGGGTTCCTATTACGAACAGTGATCATGTTCAACGCCCGATAGTCAATACATAGTCTCCAAGTCCCATCCTTCTTTTGTACCAACACGATCGGAGGCGATGAACTCGGACAGATGTGACCTTTTTGTAGCAGCTCTTGAATTTGCCTCTTGATTTCATCGTTCTCCAGAATGGAGCGTCGATAGATTGGTCCATTGGGAAACAACGCACCTAGGGTCAGATCAATGGAGTGCTTGACCTGACAGTGTAGAGGAACCCCTATGGGAGGGGTGAAGATATCCTCGTACTCCTCCACGACCTTGTCCATCTGTAGTTGTCGTGCGGAGGGGCCTTGTCTGGAGGTCGTGGCCACTGTCTTCTTCTTTCCTTGAGGGCTTATCATGAGAAAAACAAATTTATCGGTTTTGGAAATGAGCTTAATGCATTGTTTTGCAGTAACCAAAGAGATGGCGGTAGGTGGTGCTACCTCTGGTATCCTATACAACTTATTTCCCAAAGTAACAATAACAACACGGGGCCTTGATTCAAACACAACATGTTGCTTCCACAAGTATGGTTGTCCTAATCATACATCACAAACTTCAAGGGGAGAAATGTCACACAATACCTCATTCGTGAAGGGCTTGATGTTGTATGGAAGGCGACACTACTGGCACACGCGAAGATCCCATCCTTGGTGAAGCCACTCGATGGTGTACATTTGTGGATGTGCTATGGTCAGTAAGCCGAGCCGCTTCACGACCTATGCTAAAATGAGGTTCTTTTGGCTCCTGCTGTCGACAATGAACTGTAGCTTTTACCGACATCTGGGAGTGGAAGAGACGCTCCTCCTCCTCTAGATCTTCGGGTTCCTCCTTCTGGATCTTTGTGATGGCAACGGTGGCGTTGGGCTCCGCATCAATAATCTGCTTCCCTTTGTCATTCCCCTTGTTGGGTTCTAACTCAGAGTCAGAACATGCATCCGATTCTGAAACCTTTAGCTCAACCACCAGTGGCTGCTTGGCCCAACACTCACTTGTGTTGTGAGTGGAGCTCTTATGGAACTCACACCACTTTCCCGTGTCCTTTTTCGGCTTCGCAACACTATTCTTTGCTTGCAACTTTGGTGGGTTGTCTTAGGTCGCCCCACCTTGGTTTTGTCCTTTGTTCTACGGTTTGGGGACACCTTTCCCTTGCTTCGGATTCGCAGATCCAAAGTCTCGCTTCTTCTGTTTAAACTTTTGATCGACCTTGACGACATAGCGGTATGCCGTGCCGTGCGAGGAGATGTTTAGGAATTCTATTTATTCCTGAAAGTACTTTTGCAAGCATTCGTGATATTTGAGTACCAAATGCTACTTGTATCCTTGATACCCAACTTTGTGTGAAGGGTATGAAAATATTGGTAAACTCTGGCACGTCTTGGTCCCTTCCTTGCCGCAGCGTGGTCCACTTTATGTATTGATCCTCATAGCTTCCGACAGGGTAGTACTACTCCTTGATGGCATCCCGGAATGAATTCCAAGTGGGTGCGATTAGAAATAGTGAGCCTGTACTTTCATCCTTCTTCTCGCAGTAGATTTCCCACCAATCTTTGACGTGGGGGGCTTCTTTGAGAAGAGCGAAAATAATCTTTTCCCGACTGGAAAAATCATGAAAAGAAAGATAACCCTCTAGCAGATTTAACCATTTATCGACGGCATCTACATCTAACTGACCCTCGAATATGGGGATTTCAAAATTAACTTGTACCTTAAACAGTGTGGCATTTCCAGAGTAGCTGTTGGAAGCCGATGCATCACCCCTGGGTAGTCGCTAAAGGATCTAGGCAAAGCTATCCATCATCACATTCCTTTGTCGCTCGAGGGCTTCTTTGAGCAATATTTTCATAGGATCCCCTACCCCCTTGTCTTTCTTTTCATCCGCCATGGGAGGTCATTGGGATTTGCGAGGCTGGTCTTGCAAAGGTTCAACCGGTTCAAGCCCTAACTCCTTATATCCCAACCTTGTTGGGGACATGCAAAGAAAAACAGAGAAAAAAAGCAGACCGCTCTGGTACCACTGATATAGATTTAAACAGGAATGCAACAAATTACAGAGATAACCATAAACACAGAGATGTAGCAGAAATAATACTTCATTTCATTAATGTAAAATACTAAAATATGTTTATAAACAGGAATGGAAATAAACCAGCTAGGGCGATGGTAGCTTATCTCTGATAAGAGATGTGGCGGCTACATGCCTTTGAACTGCCTTATAATGAGGCTCAAGGGCCTTTTTATTACTGAACAATAAGAGCAAACCATAAACAACCAAAACCCTAACCCGAGGAGATGTAACACCAAGAGTTTATGGGCCTCGTTGGGGTGAGTTGGAGAGCCAACTTCCCGAGGTCGCAACTTGGTCATATTATCTCCGTTTGATGCGCACAATAGCTTTTTGGAAAGATCTCTCCGAGGAATACGATGTAAAATATGATTTTAGATAAAAATATGATGGCAGTAGATTTCCAAAAAAACATCGTTTAGGGCCTCAAAACAGCTCCGAAAGTTTAGGACCCAAAAAACTACTAAAAATAGTAAATTGTGCTACAATTAAGGAAACTGAAAAACCGAAAGAAGAAATGGTGGGGGTCCAAGTGGAATTGGCCGGTGGCCACGAATATCCACCTGGATCATGGGTAGTGTTCATGTTGGTGATTCTCACACTTGTTTTATGCAGAAGTTGCTGATGAATTTGGCACAGCCATAATGTCTTTTGTTGTTGATTGTATTATGAAACATCATATTGTTGTGAAGATATGATTGTATTCATATTTGTTGTGGCCACAATTTTTCTAATTTGGAGAGCATACGTTTTGTGGAGTTCTTGTTTTGTTTTGATGATCATGTTTTTCTACTAAGAGCATGTATGCATAATTGAATTCTTGTTGAGAAGAAAATCTTGGATCTAGTTTGAAAATAAATGAAAGGATTTCCTCATAGTGGTAGAGGAACAATGACTTTATGAGAGAGGATAAGTGATGTCGAAGCTTGAGTGAAAGGAAAATGTTCTCAATCCAATGGTAGGTGGATAGTCCAATCGAAGTAGGTCGATGATCATTTGAACATGGTCGATTTCAGTAGATGGTAGTTTCTTGATCCATGTGAGAACATAGTCTTCCGAGCTGATCAGTAGAATCAAGTCTCCTAGCCAATCAACATTGGCATATTGTATATGAGGTCAAGTCTACATGCTGATGGGAGTCAACAAGCTATGTAAAAGACAAAATGCTTGACATAATAGAAATTGAGAGTAGAGCAACAACAACAAGGGTGGTTTTTCTCCCTAGAGGGTTTCCGCCAGAAATATTGTGTCTCATGTGTGATTGATGTGATATGAATTTTTATTGTCTTGTGGTTTCTTATGGTTTTCAATTATGTTTATGTGATGCACATGATATGATGTTTATTAGCTGCAGGTTAACATATGTGTGATTCAGTAATTAAAGTAATAATTGGAAAAAATCGTATATATATTATCACACTACTGATGCACCCTCCCCCAGTAGTGCTCAAAGGTTTCCAAGAATTGTTATCAAAGCTAGGTTGTTGGTTACAACATGATCGCTGGAAAGTAGATCGGGGGTTTGTTGGCAAAATTGGATTTTTTTTTCTTTTCAAAATGGTTGTCCTCAATGCTGCAAATTAAAAGGTATGGATAAAAAATGTAAAATCTCAATTATTATCTCGTGGATCTAACATTTGGAGATTAGTATGTGAAGGTTGTGGCAAAGATCCAATTTCTTATGAATTTTTGTAGAAATATGCACAAGGAGGATACCTAATCTACAAGAATCTTCCTAATGATGATATGAAGAGACTATTGGGTTTGAAACATGCCAAAGATATGTGGGACAAGCTAGAATCCATTTTTGGAGATGGCACCAACAACAATATTGAAAATGACAAGAAGAGAAACAAGAAGAAGAACAAGAAGAAGGGCCTTCAAAAACAAGAATCTCAACCATAAGACTCTCATTCTTCTAGTGCACATGATTCAATAGATGATGTGAAGTGATCATAAAATAATGAATGCAAAGATATAATTGTTAATGATTTTCTTTTGAGTTACAATTTTAAGGATTCAAATTTAGAACATCCTGAAGCACATAATGAAGATGAGAAAGTTATTAAAGGTCTTAGAGTTGAGATTTCTAAACTAACAATTGCATCCAAGGATCAAGAAAATTTGTTGCAGATTTGTGATGATAAGGAGGCCAAGCTCAAGGAAGAGATTGTCAACTTAGAAATTAAGTTGTCAGAACTAGAAAAAATTGAGGAAGGTATGAGGAAGAAATACCAAGTGAAGATAGAAGAGATTGAGAAATTAGAAGTTGAAGTGGTTTCCTTGAGAAAACAACGGAAGACGGAGAAGAGTACCATTTTCTTGGATAATTTTCTTGAGATCCAAAGGTCACGATTGGATAAATCTAGTCTTAGATTCCAAAAGGGTGAATCTAGTTTGCATGCAGGTAAAAATATCAAAGAAGAACCTAAGAAACCTGTAGCAAACAATACCAACAATAAAAATGAGATCCAAGGAAACAAGAAGCAGATCCAGTAGCCGAATAGAAAAAAAAATAACCAACAACAGAAAAACAAGAAGAACCAACAACATACAAGAAACTAGAAACAATAGCAGAACAAGCAACAAAACCAACAACAAAGAAGAATATATAAAGGAGCATCTACATTCAGAAGACCTTTTTCTCCTAGAGATAATCATGGCAGCACTATTATATTTCAAAGGAAGCAAAGCCCTTTTGTTCCTTTTATGCATGAGATATAATGCTACAACTGTCACTAGTTTGGACATTTTGTAGCTAATTGTTGGAGGAGAACATATAGATCCAATCAACAATATCAACAAACAAGGAGATTGACCTTCAGGTATAATCATGGTTTTTATGGTTATTGTTACTCATGTCATCTGTTTCGCCATAATAAAATGGATTGCATGTCTAACCAATGGAGGAGATGCACATTTCATGCAAGGTTTATGTTATCACCTAAAAAATGATCACCTATCCATTTCTAACTAGGTGGATCGAAATACACCATGTACGATTAATTTTACTAGAGTAAAATCACTTTCACCATGAGAAATAATTTAGTAAACTATTTTTATTAAATTATTTCTGATTAAAATTAAAAACCCCCATGAAAATAATTGAATAAATCATTATTTATTTAATTTTCTCTAGGAATAATTATTAAATAATTATTTGATAATTTTTCCTTGTCACATTTGACTAAATCACTTAGGAATAATTAAATAAACAATTATTTATTTATTATTCTTTAATTCTATTTTTGGAATAATTGTTAAATCACTATTTAATAACTATTTTAATTTCACATCTTTCTTAATCCTCATGGAATAATTAATAAATCATTTTATTTGTTAATTATTTCTAAATAAAGATATTTGACCATTTTAAATATCTTTTCCCTCTCCAAAAAATATAATAAAGTATTCCTAATAGTTAGATCTTGATTTGGTCAATATTATTTTATTATTTTCCATTGTCAAGATCTACCCAATACTTTTATTTTTATTTTTTATAAATAAGGGGGTTTTCCATTCATTCTTCACCAAAATCACTATCGTCACTTCACATTCGAGCTCTGATTTTGAGTTCTACTCTTTTGTTTTGAGTTTTTCACATATTGAGATTAAGAAACAAATTTCTAAAGCACAAGGAACTCAAAGGATCCATCCCACGTAGGGGGATTTGCAAACCTTTGTTGTAGATCTCCTTCACCAGGTGTTTTTAATACAATATTATTCATTTAAAAAATCTTCATCTATTTTCTTATTACATTAGATTTCTTGTTGTTTTCTGTTTTGGATCACATACAATATTTTTTCCGCAAGGTTTTATCGTTTTATTATTGCAGATATGAAGCATAAAAAACCACATATTGTTGTTAGAGTCACTTGTCACCAGTGACTTAAGTGAAGTATTTTTGGTACACACACTAAGAATTTTCATACAAACAAATGACGACTCCACTTGGTTTTTAAAGCTACATTTTTCGTCAAAAAATGATGAATCCATTGGTGTAGTAATTCAGATCCTTGATGACTGTGATTTCAGAAAATTTCAGTGTTTTTCCAGCTATTTTTGGCCTCTCAATTTATATTTTTAAATCTATTTTGTTTTCTAGAAAATTCTTGGGTTCTGTTGGTTTTCTGAATCTTTTTGTAGGTCACAGGTACCAACCAAGCAAGAGATGGAACAATCTAGGAGCGATTTGCAGACTGAGAGTCCCGGGAGAAAAAAATACTTTTCAACGCCTTGTTTCTAAAACAAATTTTTGGCCGAGTTCACTGCGTTTTTCACTGATTCCAGGTCAGTGCCTACGTTTTGTACTTTTTTCTGAAAAAAAAAAAAAAAAAAAAAAAAAAAAAAAAAAAAAAATTCAAAAATTTTCCAGAACTGTTGATTGTGTTGTGTGTTGATTGGGAAGGGTTTATTTTCTTTTTTGAGTCTCCCCTATGCCTAAATTCTCTTAGCTTTTTCTCTTGGAGGAGGGAAAAACCCCCTAGGATTTAGAGTACACCTCCACCTTTTTAGGAAGAGATTTGCTGAGTTGAGGAGCCTAGGGTACAAATTTTTCAGCCACTGATTTTGGGGGTTTTTTCCACTGTTATATAGCCCTTTTAGATATGTTTATTCACCATTTTAATCACTTTATAGTTTTGGTTTTTCCTTTCCCCGTTAGGATCCAGTTGAGTATCCTAGGTTTTGGAGCTTCTTGCCTATCCTCTGCAACATTTTTCACCCCTAATTTTTTTGTTTGTCTACACTATTTTCCATAGATTGGTGCCTCTAGATCATAGTCCCTTTGAAATCAGATATTTGAGGCCATTTATGTATCTTTGAGTAGCTTGTTTTCCTTCTCTTTTTTAGCTTCTTGATAGAATTATTGGGCGGGGTTTTGTGTGCTTGATTTGCTGCTTATTTTTCTATACATTTTCAGCATTATTTGTAGTTTTTCAACACTTTATTTTTAGGAACACATGGCATCATAAAACATGCTCAATTAACTCATCCACTTGACACATCATTTTCACACACTCACACCCTAAGCGAACATGATCTTGGTTAACATTGCCAAGCCAATAATTGAAACGCTACACCTTAATAATTCAACACACATAGATTAAGCCCACTTGGGTTCCAAGGCCAAAAAAGTCTGTGTAGTTTAGGTATAGGATTCGTGGGATAGGCTTCCCATAACACGCTTCTATCACTTACATTGAGACATATAATTTGACATATTAGGGAGCTTAAAATCCTTCACCATCCCATGGTCTAAAGCCAGAGTGGGGTTAGGCTAGTTCATCATGAAAGAGGTTCTCCTCGAGGCTACCCAACCCATGGCAGGGAATCCTTTGTGGTGGATGATCACCAAGAAGCTCAAGACTTAACCACCCCTTAGTGAACAATCTTAGGAAAAACCCTATAGGACTGACTATGGGCAACAATTTATTCTCTACCCCACCTTTCTCTTGACAACTTTTCTTATGGGGATCAATTTCTATCAAGTAAGAAGTCTTTTGAAAGGCCATCTAAAATAGTAGATTTAAGATTTGTTTAAGAATTTAGATCACCTATAAGATAGAGGGCATTTTTATTCGATAAAACACGTTTGTTTGAATTATAGTAGCATATTAATATAGTTAGTTTACACTTGGCACCATTGCACTAGGTAGTCCTAGAATTTAGATCACCTATAAGATAGAGGGCATTTTTATTCGATAAAACACGTTTGTTTGAATTATAGTAGCATATTAATATAGTTAGTTTACACTTGGCACCACTGCACTAGGTAGTCCTAGATAATACCCCACAAATCATATTCCCTCATTTCATATGTGGTGATCATCCAATTCCATCAATGAAGACTCCATTCATCTTCATTTTTTCCAACGCACCCTTTCTGGAGCTGCTACCAAATGGTATGTGGACCAACCTGTTGTAGCCACTACAATAGCACCCAAAATTTTTGGGCATATCCAAAATTTGGGGTCCCACCCCCTTTTACTCACCCTAGATTATTAGGGTTTTGATAAGGTTTTCAATTGGTTACTTTCCTCGTGACCCTTCTAGCCAAACCTCGCTGATGTGTCCACTTACACTTGACACACCGCATCCATGCATCATGATTTATCTTAGTTATAACCTTATGATTTCATTAGGATTTAGAGGTGTGTTGCTTCAAGGAGCATTAAGAGCCCCGTGACTTCGAAACCTATCCTCATATAGTGTACATTGTTAATTAGTGGAGGAACTGTGTGCAGACATACAAGACTTCAAGTTGGATTTCATTATGGTGCCCATATTAGGGTTGGGGAGAAACCCTAAATTGTCAAAAGAGAGGGCACATTCTCACGTGCGTTTTCTAGCATCATGGGAAGAATCATTGTGTATCATGTCCCCAAGGTTCATGGTTGTTTTCCCCCATCTCAGCATGTGCATTAGGGTCGTAACAATGTTATCTTTCCGTTGCACCCTTGAAACCCTAGTTTGACATGACTAAATATTCTCACCCTTCATAATGCATGTTCAAGTCTATTGCTTGAAGGCACTTGCTCCATAAGTACATCATCCCCATGTGAAACACAAATATTAAAGTCATTAGAGATTGGCAGTTCCATTAAATTCCTAGTTTAAAATTTGTCTCAAATAAAATTGGAACATGACTTGCTCAACCCATGCAACCCATAAATCTTAATTTTGATTATTTATGATTCATGCTCCTTGAATAAATTATTATTATTATTATTATTTGTTGGCTTTCATACTCTCACATGAAAATAGTTGGTTTTCATGCTCTTAAATGAAAATGTCAATATTGTAAGCTAAATTATTTTCATTCCATCCTCATTTAAGGGAATTAGGTGAAGATGCCATATACATTAATCAATGCAACAATGGCATTAAATAATACCTTAACACAACACCATAAGATTATATAAAGATGATAGCTTTAATGTACCATATGAACTAGATAGTGGCTTTGAGAAATATGATAGTGGTGATTGTGACATTGAATACTCCAACATGAAACAAAATCACCGTTTGGAACTAAATAGAGGATTAACATAGTGGTTGCTCGAAACATATGATCTGATGTATGAAACCTAGCTAGCCAAAAGTGTGCGGTATTCTGTCGTGATCCATCTGCCATATTATTAAAATTATATGCACGATGAGTCTGATATTGGAGTTCATTCACACCAACTTTCATAAACCCAGATATCGCCCCATTGTAGATTATGATTTTGTCATGCTGCTATTCTTTCAACTATCGTTCATGAGTCAAGTGCTCTTAGATGCGTTTGCCTACTAAAGCAAAAGAAAAACAAAAGGAGGTAGCTTAACACAACACTAAAAGGAGAAAAGTCATTCCAAAAATATCCATCTCACGTTAAAGCCATCGGTTGAAGTTGCATCACATCAAAGATCAAGATATGTCAAGACTTCAACCATGTGGAAGCACTCAGAAAACACACCGTGCCTAAGATGTTTATGGGAGAAAGAAGAAAAATGTTTCAACGCTCTTAGTCAGGGATCAACGTTTCCAAAGTTGCGGTAGGATCCTAGCACAATAATGAAATCATCGCTCCTTAGGTCACATTCATGCTCCCTAAGTCACATTTCTGGTGTGAAGTGGTTCTCATGCATAATAAAACAATGAATTCCCATCCTTCTTCTTACGATATGGGTAAGATGAGCGAGCCTCTGACAATATCTGAGACAACTGAACTTCGCTCGAATGGAAAGGTGCACAATAGTCTGCATTGTATACATGAACTCTACCTCAAAGCCTAAATTTTCTGACCGTCTCATAAGGCTCAGGATCCTCGAGTTCTCTCTCATTAAGAACATGTTTGATATGACACATCAACTTACTTACCTTTGGAAGCCTTTCCGGATTTGGGAACCTCAAGTTTTGAGCATGCGTCATTTACCTCTGCGACCATGGCATATTTTTATCCTTCAAGAGAACATATCATAGCTATGAAGATCATCCCATGACTTGAAGCAGAGCTCATAGGCCTTCCAGCCTCACCCTTAGATCTTATGTTTTTCATCCAAACTTTGATCTGCCTCAAACAAATTACTGTCGCAGAGTCGCATGGACAACTTAACTTACACCCAGAAAATGCGACCTGCAACCTCTCCGAGTCGCAGGGTCGCATTTTGGAGTCTCAGACAAGTGCTAGAGAGATGCTACCTTGATGTATGTGACCATGCGCTCCCTAGTGAGTCGAACATCCACTGAAGTCGCGGAGTCGCATTCCAGCATGCATCCAGAAGGTACGAATTTCCCTCAATGTGACTATGCGAACTCTCCCAATTCGCTGGGTCACAAAATCGCTCCCAAGAAAGTTCATAAAAGGTGCGACTTTCCCTCAACGCGACTATGTGACCTCTCCCAAGTCTGTAGGTCACAAAATCAAGCATGATGAAGCTAATAACTAGTGCAACCCATCCTCTTCAGCCACTATTCGACCACGCATGATCCTTCAGGATATAGATGACTTACATTGCCAATTCTATCGATGGGGAATCCTATAAAATACCACAGTTGATTGAGAAAGCCACAAAATCAAGCCCACAAGTTTTTTAATCAAAGTCAACATTCTTTAAGTGATACATAAAAAAATAGCGTTTTTCATCTTATCAATCATGGTTCTCAAATGATGCAACAATTACAGTAGTGCAACGATAAAAGGGAAAGCTCTAAACCTGCTCTAATTAAAAGCCATGGATCTAGACGAGTCAGGTTGACATATAAAGAAGGCACTGTCCAAAGTTAGCACATTTCAGGTTGCGTAAAGACAGAGATTTCCTCCATTGGGGGATGATTTCAATCCCTTTACTAAAATAGTTGGAGGAAGAGAAAAATTGGTGTTCAACAAACTGAAAGGTGAAATGCCCAAATCATTACCGATTTTTCTATGGGATTATGGGCTCCCAAAGAAAATTTATGTCAATTATAACACATTTATACATGTCAGAAATTCTATATCAAGGTTATATTATGATTTCCAAACACCCTAATCTCAATTATGTTTTTATGTCACTTATAACACATTTATACATGTTAGAAATTCTATATCAAGGTTATATTATGATTTCCAAACACCCTAATCCCACATACATAATTGATTTGTGGAGTTGTATTGCATGAAGAGAGTATGAGGTCATGTTAGCTCATGTTGCATGAAAGCCATGTGTTGCAATAATTTTATCAAGCACCTTTTCCCCAAATAGAATGAAGTAATTTGTTGAGTGACAAAATGATACATGTGCCCATGAACAACCTTTAAAGAGTAATATATATTGTCGGTGTGGTAACTAAACCAAAGAAGAATGAGCCTAGCAGTGGCATATCAACACAACAAGGATTTAAACCCTCACCCTTTTAATGTTTATTTGTGGTAATTTCTTTATATTTTATTGAGATGTATTCATCCTGGCTCCTGACTAATATATGTGTGTATTGGCAGGATTAAAATATGGAAGAAGATGATTGTTATGCATCTATATGCTTGACCAAAAGTGATGCAAAAGGAAATCCAAGTAGAGAAAAGGGACGAGAATGCTAGTCTATGCGAAGAAACTAGGACTTCTCACTAGACATGTGTGACTTCCTAGGAATTTTGTCAATTTTAATGGCAGATTGCAGAGGAAAGCGAGAGCGTTGACCTAGAAAAAGGAGCTAGGGTTTTCGCAAAAGCTACATGATTAGGGTTTCAATGAGATCGAAACTAGAATAGTTCAAGCTCCTAAAACCTGGTGGAAATGTTAGGAACACAACAACATAAGATGACTGGTTGCAAGCAAGGCACGACGGCAAGAAGTTCAACCATTCACGCAAGTTTTCATGATTTCACAACAATGTTAGCAACAAGAACCAACCCTAGGGTTTCTCAAGACTTTTTTTTTCTCCCCACATTCTCTCTATTAGCGTGCAAATCTTCTCATCAGGATATCAGTGATTGTGTTGGGATCAATTCAGCATGTACTCAACGATAGGTATGAGAGAGCAATGAGGAAGTTCAAGAGTCATGAGGGGAGGTCAAGGGTCACAGTAGGTGAATAGTCACCTCATCTCTATAAATGTGCCCTCATGCCAAAGGGACCGGAGCACTTGAGTTTAGGTTAGGTTTAGATAGTTTATTTATGCTTGAGAGCTAAAGCCACTCAGCTCTTGGCAATTAGTAGAGTGAATTTGTAGTGAGGCTAGGATCTTGCATTGGGAAATGGTATGAGCAACCCATGTTCCACTATTGGGTGTTGACCAATTGCAAGATATGTACTTGAAGTTGCCACAACATTAATAAGATATTATTTATATTTGACATTGATTCCCATGCTTACTCATGGTGGTTGTATTGGTTGTTTGGTATTTTCATTGTGTTTGTATGTGTGCATTCATATACACAATATGTTATGGATTGATTCATAGTTGTTGCTTGTATGTTTTTCTTTCGAATTTATGTTTACTTATTTATTGCCATGTCATCGATCTATTGTGAGCTATTTTGCAATTAAATTTTGACATGTTCCTATTTATTTTATGTCTGATTGGGTTTTAGCTCACTGTTCCCTCTTATGGAATACCTCTTATTATTGTTGCTGAGACTTGTTTGTACCTCTTTCTGCAATTTGTCAATCTTGGGCTGATTTTGTTTCACTCTATGGGCAGTTTGTTCTTATCCCCACTCTAATGCCTTCTCATTTGATAACCAAGAGCGGAAAAATTTATGGTGGTAGTTGGGTCCACATACCGGATGGGGCTCCTATCCCAAACAGTGTGAGGTCTAATTGGGACTTCACACCGGGGAGAACCCCTAGTTATTGACAATACATTTCAGCTCGTCAACAAATTGGTGCTAGAAGGAGGGTGAGACAATAAATTGAGCCCTTGGAGCCTACAATTTAGTCTCATATATGTAAATGACTTTCTCCAAAATCTCACTCCTGGGGTGCTTCTCTGACTTATCCATTTTTCAATGTTCAATCCCCAATGATCATCCCTATGACTTGTCTCAATTAAAGTTTGATGATGAGGATGGAACATCCATAATTGAACACATTTTTTATTTCCTTGAATTTTGCGAATCTTACGAGATCAAGGATGAAGATTTTGGTTGTGTTCTCTTCTCCCTCACCCAGGAAGGTCGCGTCAAGCGATGGTGCCACACATTTCCAACAACTTCCATCCATTCATTTGAGAACCTCATCAGTGAGCTCCAACGAGATTTTCACAGGTACAGTTTTCAAGATGTGTTAATAAGGATAAATGAGCTCAAAGTGAAACCTAGAGGATCTTTAGAGGATTTTTCTATTAGAGTTGTCCATCTTTGTTTTGAATTTCCTGAAAGAGATGTTTTCTGGGTGTATTTGAGTGAAAATTTTCAATGGTTGGTTTGCGTTTCTCTACAATACCTTCAATCTAAAACACGTCCCAACTCTTGTGAGTATCATGATAATTTGCAAGTAACAAGTTGTCTAGGTTTTACCCCTAATATTGTTTTTCATCTCTTTGAATCTGGAAAAACCTCAAGCCTCTGAGGAGGAAATTACTGCTTGTGGGATTTCTTGTCCTCCTCCTGATTTGTTGCATAATAAGATTTGGTCGTAAATGGTTCAGATGGTGAAAAGTGCTTTCTTGGAAATGAATCTAATTGTCTTGACTCTGAAACCCTCGTAAATCCTTTTGATTTTGAATTTGGAAATTATGTTGATATAACATCTCTTCATGTTGATGGAACCAAGATCGAGTTCATTGAAGACATGAATCACTCTATTCTTGTATTTCATTCACCTGTCGGAAATGTCTTGGGTTTCATCTCACATAAAGTTGATTGTCGTATCGAATCCAAGGACCATGACATGCATGCAAATCCATTTCTCCCTCTAGCAGACACTAATGTGCAGGATGTGAGTCCTAGTCCGATTGGTGCTCCTTTATCTGACCCTTTGCATCCATTATAACTTGATTTATTTCATGGGTCTACTACACTGGTGGTTTCTACAAACCATTCAGAACTTTATCATGTTGGTTTTGGTTGTAGTGATGAACATAAGGGGGATGTTTTACAATTGCATTATGAGAATGATAAATCTCTTGTTCTTGATCTCTTCCATCAACAGTATTTAACAGGTGAAGAAGAAGGCTTTACATCTTGGCCAATTCAAGATGGTTTTCTCATCAATTCCTCTTCACACTCAATCCAAGAAGAGCCTTATGTTGCAAGTACCCAACCTGATTAAACTGGTGGCTTTAGTGATTGTCATTATACCAAAAACATATTCTCTCACACCTCTGGTGATTATCATTTGTACCCATATGTTGATCCTACAAAGCCACCATAAGTTGATGATTCACCTTTCGAATGTTTGGGGACTCATCAGGAAGTTGAGGCACTTCAACTTCTGCTAATGGTTATGTCAGGTTGTCACATTCCTAATAAGACCCCTCAACCAAGTCAAATTAGGGTTTATAAAATTAGGGTTTTTCACATCACTCTCCTCTCAGCATCATCTTGCTGGATGCAAGATCATCTCAGAAATCCTCTAATTCGGGTAAATTTTATCCGAACACATCTTTCCACCCCCTATCAACTGATATCCATCAACCTATATACCCTAATTTGTTTGCTGAAGGGAGTACTTTGGCCATTGTCTCAAATATATTTGATTATTTCCCGACCAATACAATTTGTGAATGTATACAATCAGATGATGTCTTATGATCCCCTATATGGGAAGGGGCCAATATCGTATCCTCTCCTATACCTAAGACTCTTCTGGTTGATTCAATTCATTCTTGGGAATCTAAAGAATTTGATCTGTTGAACTTCCAATCTATCAATATTCAGACATCTAATCTAATCAACAATATTTTCATTAATAATTTTCCTATCATAGCTAATGATGACCATATCCATTCACCTGTCAATCTTGCAAAACTCTTGATATTTGATGGCTTTCCATATGAAGGTTCAGAGATTTTTCAGGATGGTGAGGCACTTCAACTTCCGATGATGGTTATGTCAGGTCCTCACGCCCTCGACAAAATCCATTGACAACTTCAAAATAAGGTTTCCTAAATTAGGGTTTCTGCGCTTGAATCCTCAAGTATCTCAATTACACTCGATGAAAACCCCTCTTTTCAGAGTCATCAAGTTGATCATACTCCATATCATGATAGGGTTGCTGATTGGATTGAAGGATCTTATTTGGTGGATTTCTCTGCTAGCAGGCAATATCTTGCCTCACTTACATTGGATTTAGGGTTAAGCATGAATGGATGATTATAAATTTAAAATTTGTGGTTATGTTTACAAGGATTGGATTGTAGTTTTTCCTTGAATGGTATTTTCTGGTACATTTACCTGTAAGTAGACATAATTTCGTGCTATTGTGCATGCTTCACAGGTGGGAATTTTGGCTTTTGCACAATTCTTTTTACAAGTTCTATTCGTTGTCATATTTGTTTTTGCAGGTTGAGAACTATTGCAGTGGTTGCATTAGAAGCTTGATTCCACATGACCTGACCGCCTCTCTGGTTAATTAGGGTTTAGATTAGTTAGGTTTTAGGTTTTTCTTATTAATTTGACAATTAGGGTTTGCTCCTTATCATTTTCTTTAGGGTTTAAATTTGCTATGTTTTTTTTTGCTTACTGTAAGTAGTGTAGTTTCATGTGTTTCAATTTTCCATTAGCTTGCACTCATATTGCTGCACTGCTCATTATTTCATGGAATTCATGAAGTCTCTACAGATGCATTTGGATTGGTCCTTTGATTGTAATTGGATGATTCCCTCATTGAATTTACATAGAATTTCATTGCATTATAGTCTTACCGGCTGCATTACATTGTACATTTGTCTGCTTGCATAACATACAGTCATCAATGACCTAGCCTTGTATTTTCTCTATACTGTAGGCCATTGCATGGGCCTTCGTGAACTTGGAGCCTTCGAACCTTTGGTCCCATGACTAGATTTCTCACACCTATTTTCCCATGCTCAATCCTTAAAGGGATTGATTGAGCCTCTTCGCACATGTTGAAACCCTGGAAAAGCTTCCCTGGTAACCTTGCCCTAGTATTAAAACCCTAGGCCTAATGACTGTGTGTGGTTGTGATGGTTACTCCCAGAGGTTGTCCCTTTTAGAACTAGTCATCAAAGTTACATCCTAGACATCTTCCCTACGAATCTAACTTATCAGCAAGAGGATACATAAAGGTTTCTTGTGGGGAACCCTAATCAATTTGAATGGCCTATACCCATTACCTGGACCTTGTTCTCAACATGGTCTCAAATGTTTCAACGACTTGTTTCATTGTTCACCTATTGACTGGATATGAGACATGGAAGCTTGGCATGAGGAAAAACCAAAACCACAATAACTTTAGTTTTTTTTAAACAAGAACAACATCTCTTGCTCGTAAAATAAGTTAGGATCCCTCATCCACCCTGGCGCAATGAACGCCCAATTATAATTGCTAATGGGCACATGAAAGAAAATGAAATTCAATAAAGGGTAAAGGATCGAGAAAGACTTCATGCGCAGAGAGGTAATGCAATGCCTCCACTAGGGTACTAACCAGGCACATTGGCAACAGAGCAACGTTTGTGATTTCCTGAAGTGGCTTCAACAGGGTACTGTCCAACCCTACTGGTGTTTTGGGAAAATTTAGTGTTTCTTCAAACGCCTAACCCTCTAGACCTAGTAGCCAGTCTAGAAACAACAGACAAAGTAATTTGTTGCTTTTCCTATAGTTAACAGATAAGAGAAAGAAGAACAAAGGTACCAACCTGTAACTTTCACTCGATCCCTCTCTCCTTTGACTAATTTCGCCACTCCTTTCCGTACATAACTCACTTGGAAAGTACCTACACACAAGCCGAGACAGAAACCCATCAAAGCATACAATAATGACGATCTATTAATCAAACATATCATAAAATCCATAGTACAATATACATCATATAAACACATGAATGGAAAAATCTTAGAATTCTTTATTAATAGAAGGAAAGATTACAACCCATGTAGATGCATGCTCGATTCAATGTCATCCTTCCAGCTTCAAACCCTTCTCTCCTCATGAAGCAACAATTCGACATCATTACAATATTCTTACTATTATCATTCAAACAGCATTTCCTTAGCTCAAGAAGTTCCAACCTAGACCAGCCTTTGAATGCTTGGTCAATTTATAGCTGAATGGAGGAGGTTAAGCCATTAATGGCCCTCATGAATGCTCTGCCAAAATTGGGAGGTGGTTCCATGGAGGAAGGGATAATGGATTAAGGTTCATTCATCCTCTTCCTCATCCAAATGTGACCTCCATCCATCTAGAAACTTCCAGAAGCATCCATTGGATGAGGAATCCAATGGATTCATTTAAAAAATTCGATGAATCTCGCTCAGCGTAGGTGAAACAAAGGCTAATTGCGTTGTAGTGCACCCAGTCAGTGCAGTTTCTGCATTGCAATGCAGCCTGATAGAAGGCTACCTGTGCTGATCTCCTTAGGGACACTTCTTGGATGAATAGTGTCATGGAAACTCTTGGGAAGCAAGCATGATATAGGTTGACCTCATTAGGGAATGAAAACAACTGTATTAGGGATTGATGAACCCTAATAATACGAATCTGGAAGCTGGGGTTGATGTGCCCAAATTGAACTATAACAGTTGCCCCCTAAAGCATGAAGTCGAAAATAAACATGTCGAGTGAGATGCTTTACCACTTGAAGAGAAGGTTTTGAAATGGAAGGAGACCTGCATCAATTACAATACATATATCATGATACTTTGATTTTTTCTCATAATTTAGCTGAGGGAAGGCATACCCATGCTCAGCTTTATAAACTTTCATTACATGTATAAATATAGTCGTCTATAGATGTAGACCCATGAATGGATGACCATGAATGTAAGGCCATTGTACATTTGATATTTTACTCCTAAAAATATATATCGCAACTCGGATGGATGAAACTAGGTCCAGGGTCTTCAATCTCTTTCAATCTTTTGCTCGAGTACAAGTCTAACCATGTGAATAGATGCTAAAGATGAACATGGAAAGACATCGTCTGATTACCAACCAATGAAGTAAGCCGTTAACAAACGCAAGAGGAATCATCGATAATGATAATGACCCTCAAGGTACTACAGTACATTTCGCATGGTGTGAAACAATGATTTGATGTCGAACACCATACAAAGTCTTTCAATCGAAGGTCAGTGATGTCAACCTATCGCCGGAAGCGAAAAACCTGCCATTGATGTATGCAAGCTTCAAGGTACTGAAGGGGTGTTTCTAAGTCAACTTCTTGGATGATGTGTTGATGTCAACAAGAAGCGACTCGTCGCAGGAGGGCCTTGATGTATCCGACATCTATGACACGAAATGAGGTAAATGATTTTGGAGATGAAAAATCGACTGACGACAAAAGGTTCAGGAATGGCAGCCATGAAAATGAAGGTTTACGGTATTGCAAAGGATGAAGTTTTGAACTGAATGACTTCTCTTGAACATATCAGCGACATTGAAGTGAATTGGTAGCATTGACCCAAAACAAAGTGATGGATGGTATGATAGACCAACGGTGTGATAACCATCAAGTTGAATGACCCAACCCACATAGTCACGGTGATGAGGTGAAAGTTTCATGTTCAAGAGCGACCTGCTATCATAAAGTGTTCTCGGCTTTTCCAATTTTCTAGTGATTTCTGACTAGTACCTCTTTATTTTTTATCAAGCTTGAGGAGGATAACATATTCTTGTTGTATAATTCCACCCTTCGAGTGAATTCATCGCTATTTGATGTTTTAACGAGTCTAGCGAAGGTGAAACTCGATCTTGTCTAGATGGACAAGTTTGTCGCTATTCAATGTTTTTAACACGTTTAATGACAAAGATAACTTGGTCCTTTTCACATTTAAAGAGTCTGAAAAGGGACTAAAAGGAAACTCCACAAGTTCTTTTTCTTAAATTTGTCTCTCAAGTCCGAAAAAGCATAAAACAATATAAGAGAGAACCTATTGATCATGTTTGATCAATGAGTACCTTTTTCGTAGTTAATCTAACTCAGCCCGAAGAAGGGGTAAAACTATACTGAGTAGATATCGATTCTAATCCATTAATGAGCTAGAAACGACAAGCACTCGGCAATCTTTTCATGTTTAGAGAGTCTAAAAAGAGCTTAAAGAGGACTCGATTTCGAGGAACAAGTGGTGTCTAGGGTAGCAACTGGTTCCGGTGATGTTGGAACTTCTCAAAACATGTTGATTTATGTGAAGAGGCTGGCAAATAAGACCACTCATTGCAACCGTTCCTCAAAAAGGTAAAACAACCAAGTGAAAGCGTTTGATCGGCCAAAGGGATGGTGGCGATGGGATGAAAACAACCAAGGCTCATCTGATGGAAAAGGCTGATAAAATGGCAATCACAAAGGTTAAAATAGGTTCATTTTTATACAAGCTTGAACCATATGGAACTATGCTTGGATTTTGTTTCATTTTTACACAAGCTTGAAATGAACAACTATGCTTGGAATCAGTTTCATTTTTATGCAAGCTTAAAATGAAAAAACTATGCTTGAGATTGGTTTACATGCCCCCAGCATGATAAAAGTTAGAGTCTCTGGTAACCAGATGGAAGTCACTACGGTGAAACAAGACAGTTATCCAACACCTATTTGGCTTCGTCCAAATAGGGACAAAGGTGAATGGGGTGATTCCCTTCACATAACCTACAGGGAAACTTAACTTTACCACTAGTTGCATGCCCCCCAAGCTTCATTACATTCACCTAAGTAGACTACTCATGGCTATCAAGTGGATGGAATGAAGGTTCTTTTACGAGATCAAGTGAAAGACTCGACTGGGATTTTACGAGATCTAATCAAAGACTCGACTTGGACCTTTTTAGGGGACCCTGTTTATTTTTTTAATGAGCTTGACACAAGACAAGGAACTATGCTCATACTCCTTGTTTCATTTTTTAATGAGGTTGACACAAGACAACGAACTATCCTCGGACCCTTGTTTCATTTTTTAACGAGGTTGACACAAAACAACGAACCATCCTCGGACACCTTGTTTCATTTTTAACGAGGTTGACACAAGACAATGAACTATCCTTGGACCTCTTGTTTCATTTTTTAACGAGGTTGACACAAGACAATGAACTATCCTCGGACCTCTTGTTTCATTTTTTAACGAAGTTGACACAAGACAACGAACTATCCTCAGACCTGTATCACAACTCATAAGAGGTCATGAAGGAGAGATCTGGTTCTAATGCCCCCAGCACATGATGTACAACATCACTAAATTGATCGTCATTTGATGTAGGTATGGAACAGGTTTCCACATAATTAACCCGTGGTGGGGATGATACCATTGGTACAAAAGGACCATTTAAGGAAGATGGTTGACTAGGGGCCATATTTGGATCGGAAATGAAAGCTGGTCAACGGTGACAATTCTGCCTTCATGCGAGAAACAAATCACTCGAAAGAGTTTTGAAACAATAGCTCCCATGCCATAAACATAGTCACACCCAAGAAGTAAATTGTAGTCTAATGGGCCTAGGACTACCATCACGTTCAGATAAATTATTTTTCCTCCCAAAGTAATAGGTAACTAAGGGAGGGTCCCTAATGGTTGACTGGTTCCTCTATTAAAACCCTACAGATTCTGTATAACAGGCACAAGCAGCAACTAACCAAGCGCTTGCCAAGCAATTGAGGAAAGGATGCTCACTAATGCACCTTCATTTATAATAGTGCCAAATATAATCATATTACAAACTTGTACTATGATCTAGAAAGGTACATAAGAAGGAAGGCGGAATCCTGCCAGTCAATTCCAATCAAAGGAAGTGACCAGACTACTTGGAGGGGGTACCGTAGAAACGGAAGAATTAACCCCTTGAGTTACAAGAATGGGAGGATTTTCCTCCTATCTTGATGGAATAGGAGGACTGCCCCCAAGCTATTTTGAATCTGAAGAAACAAAAAGAACCTGTGTGGTATCATATTCACTCTCTTCAAGAAAGGTACGATTTACTGAAGGTGAAATCGGGTCAATTGTTACCTCGACCTGTTGATTTGGGTTGGGTAAAGACTCATAGGATTCACTTTCAGAGAGAGTGGTTTCGACCGACGGTTGATTTTGGTCAGTCAATTCACCAACTAGTGAGGGATTTAAGGAGAGTTTCTTGTAACCAGAAGGAAGTCGCTGCGGTGAAGCAGGACAGTTATTCAAGACTCTTTTGGCTTCATCCAGATAGGGACAAAGGTGAATGGGGTGATTCCCTTCACATAACCTACATGGAAACTTAACTTTACCCTTCTTTCCATGATCTTTACTACCACTAGTTGATGGTGTGTCACCAACATGATCTCCAAAAGCTGATGACACAGGATGATGTGAACGGGAGGACCATTCTTCTAAGATCTGAGGAATATCAGGAGAATTTCGAAGAAGATGGTCTCCCACACAAATTTTGCATGGATATCAAACTTTGTGAGGCTTGATGGGTGGTTTCTCATCAGATGTTGCATTCAAAGCAATGGTTGCTTTGTTGCCCCTCTGTTGAATTTGCTTCTTCTTCTTCTTCCCTTTCTTCTTCTTCTTAGCCACCTAGTTACTAGTACCAATACTTTCACCAGGCAAAGGGGAAGAAGGGGAGGAAGAAACAACCGAGGAAGAAGGCAAAGGGTCAACTTTAGGATCAACTGGAGGTTGATTTTGTCCAGTTGGAGGTGTACTTGATTGCGGAGAAATCATGACATTTTGAACCAAGGAGGTTGAAAACAACCATATTGGCAAGCCAATGGTAAATCCCGGAAGGGAAAACGTAGTCATATAAGGAGCACCAATATTTCCAAAAGGAAGAAAAGGACTAGGATTCCCATCAAAAGGAATTCCTAGATCGGTGGACTCTGGATTTTTCTCCATTTGTTTCAACCTAAGATCAACTAAGGAGCAAGCATGGAGGATGTTATCCACAATCAATTAATTTTTACGACACTGGAACACAACTTCGCTTTTTCATTTTTAAAGAGTCGAGAAAAACAAAATATGGCTATGGTCGCTTTCGATGTTTAATGAGCCTGAAAGGACAAGTGCTCAGATGATCCTTTTCTTTTAAGGAGTCAAAAAGGAATGAAAGTGACTGCTCTGGAGATTCTAGACAAGAGGGTTTACCAGATGAGTCGCAAAACTGCAATATACACCTTGGTGATAAATGAAAGAGAAATGACCGAGGACTTTACGTACGGCAATCAATCTTCCCGAATGCTGTGTTTGGTGCATTGCGATCAGTAAGGCAGCATACTCAGCTTCCTAGGGATAAAGGGTTTCAACTTATTGGAGTCTGCCACCATATACTCGATGGTACAGGGAGCAGAAGTACATACTAGCACTTATCGAATCAGGGAGGAGGAATCATCCAACCTCAGTGAAAACGACAGCCACTAGGTTTAAAGACGCCGGAACACATCTCTAGCCTAAACCTCTAGATGTTTTCGTTAAGTTCCAATGCGTTATTAGATTAATTGATATAAATTTTAGGTTGATCTTGCTTAAAATTTGCCTTTGAAGGTTTTCCACCAGATGTTTTGCTGAAATTCCTAAGAATGCAACTAGAATGAGAAGCACTCTTTCCATTTAATTTCAACAATGAAAATCCTAGCTATGATGGATAGAGCATACAAGTACTTTTTGAACAAGCAATAAAGAGAACCTACTGGATGCAATTCCCTAAACCATTCCTTTCAAGCATTCACAAACTTTGATATGCACAATGCATGTTTTTCTTTTCAGTTTCTCTTAATGTGAATGATGCAATAAGAAAAACTAATGCACAAACGATTCAAAATGTCTTTTCACAAAAAATGTCGATTTATGACAATTTCTCTTAAAGGGAAAGGAAGACTAAACGACACTTTCAACTTTAAAGAAATGAAGATTTCCAACACTTTAAACGAAAATATGAATCAAATGCACAAATAGATCAATCAATTATTTATGAAGGAAGACTTTACGAAACTTCGTTTTTGCAAAACAATCGATCGAAACTACTTTTCGGCAATGGACTACAAATGATAAAACAAATGCATAAAAAAAATTCAACAATCCAGTCTAGATCGGGTCAAAACAAGGAAACAAAGATTGTTTTCAGAGACAGGACCTCATCTATATCCAACAAGCAACTCAAACAGCTAAAAATTGACAAAAAGTTTCAGTTCCTAGATGAGAAAATTGATCCTAAAGGGATCAACGCAGGCCAAAGTTAGAGACAGTGCGCTGAATCGCACTAAGTTTATACACAAGGTGCACTGCAATGCACTGTGTCAGTGACAAAACTGCGCTGATTACAATAAGACAGTTTTATGCTCAAAATTGACTCAATTTCCAGTGAATTGAACTTGAATTCGATGAATAACAGAAGGTACAATATGTCAAAGTGTTTTAAGAGATTGATAAATTACTATAAGGGATAGGATCGTTCCCCAGTATGGTCTCCATTTTGTTTTGGGAAAATTTAGTGTTTCTTCAAACACCTAACCCTCTAGACCTAGTAGCCAGTCTAGAAACAACAGACAAAGTAATTCTTTGCTTTTTCTATAGTTAACAGATAAGAGAAAGAAGAACAAAGGTACCAACCTGTAACTTTCACTCAATCCCTCTCTCCTTTGACCGATTTCACCACTCCTGTCCATACTTAACTCGCTTGGAAAGTACCTGCACACAAGCCGAGATAGAAACCCATCAAAGGATACAATAATGATGATCTGTTAACTAAACATATCATAGAATCCAGAGTACAATATACATCATATAAACACATGAATGGAAAAAGCTTAGAATTCTTTATTAATAGAAGGAAAGGTTACAACCCATGTAGATGCATGCTCGATTCAGTGTCATCCTTCCAGCTTCGAACCCTTCTCTCCTCATGAAGCAACAATTCGACATCATTACAATACTCTTACCATTATCATTCAAACAACATTTCCTTAGCTCAAGAAGTTCCAACTTAGACCAACCTTTGAATGCTTGGTCAATTTATAGCTTAATGGAGGAGGTTAAGCCATTAATGGCCCTCATGAATGCTCTACCAAAATTGGGAGGTGGTTCCATGGAGGAAGGGATAATGGATTAAGGTTCATGCATCCTCTTCCTCATCCAAATGCGAGCTCCATCCATCTGGAAACTTCCAGAAGCATCCATTGGATGAGGAATCCAATGGATTCATTTTAAAAATTTGATGAATCTCACTCAGCGTAGGTGAAACAAAGGCTAACTGCGCTACAGTGCACCCAGTAAGTGCAGTTTCTGCATTGCAATGCAGCCTGATAGAAGGCTACCTGCGCTGATCTCCTTAGGGACACTTCTTGGATGAATGGTGTCATGGAAACTCTTGGAAAGCAAGCATGATGTAGGTTGACCTCATTAGGGAATGAAAACAACTGTATTAGGGATTTATGGACCCTAATAATACAGATCTAGAAGCTGGGGTTGATGTGCCCAAATTGACCTGTAACAGCTGGTAGCTGAGCAACACCAAAAACCTATTTTAAAATTTTGGATACAATAAGCCCTCTGCCTTGTTCTCTGCGTCATCATTAACAACTGGCATGTGTGAACTTCTAATTGGGTGTTTACTGACTAGCAGGACCTAGATGAGACACAAAGGGAAGGAATAGTTGTAAAGGTCAGGGTAACAAAAGAGGTACCCATAGTGGTTGTTCAATATTCCCTTGCATCATTATCCAAACTCGAACTATTATAAGGATGTTGGTAGAGATGCTAGATTATACTAGTGGTTTGTCAATTTTTGTAGTCGCTACAACAACACCCAAAACTTTTGGGCATATCCAAAATTTTGGGTCCCACCCCCTTCTACTCGCCATGGGCTATTAGGGATTTGATAAGGTTTTCAATTGGTTACTTTCCCCATGACCCTTCCTGTCAAACCTTGATGATGTGCCCACTCACACTTCATACACCACATCCATGCATCATGCTTTATCTTAGTTATAAACTTTATGTTTGAATTAGGTTTTAGGGGTGTGTTGCTTCAAGGAGCATTAAGAGCCCCGTGAATTCAAAACATATCCTCCTATATTGTACATTGTCAATTAGTGGAGGCACTGTGTGCATATATACAAGAATTCAAGTTGGATTTCATTATGTTTCCCATATTAGGGTTTGGGAGAAACCCTAAATTGTCAAAAGAGAGGGCACATTCTCACCTGCATTTTCTAGCATCATGAGAAGAATCATTGTGTATCGTGTCCCCTAGGTTCATGGTTGTTTCCCCCCATCTCAACATGTGCATTAGGGTTGTAACAATGTTGTCTTTCCCTTGCACCCTTGAAACCCTAGTTTGACATGACCAAAGATTCTAACCCTTCATAATACATTTTCACTAGTGCTTCAAGGAACTTGCTCCATAAGTACATCATCCCCATGTGAAACACGAATATTAAAGTCACTAGAGATTGGCAGTTCCATTAAATTCCTAGTTTAAAATTTGTCTCAAATAAATAGGAGCATGAATTGCTCAACCCATGCAACCCATAACAACTTAATTTTGATTATTTATGGTTCATGCTCCTTGAAAATGGTTGGTTTTCATGCTTTTAGATGAAAATGTTAATATTGTAAGCTAACTTGTCTTCATTCCATATTCTTTCGAGGGAATTAGTTGAATATGCCATATACATTAATCAATGCAACAATGGCATTAAATGATCCCTTAACATGACACCACTAAGATTATATAAATATGATGATTTAATATACCATATGAACCAAACAGTGGCTTAATGAGAAAGATATTAGTGGGGATTGTGGCATTGAATACTCCACCATGAAACAAACACACCGTTTGGAACTAAAGAGAGGATTAAGAGAGTGGTTGCTCGAAATATATGATCTGATGTATGAAATCTAGTAACCAAAAGTGTGTTGTATTCTGTGTAAAATATAGCTACTAACAGCCAAAGATTATCAATACCAAATATTTCACATTCAGAACTTAATATGTTGTTTAAGATGACATACCTTGACTAACAGCGGAAGATGTAATGGCTGCCATCTTCTGTCTTCTGTCTGCTGTCTTCTTCTCAGAATTCGGTTTCTCTCCTCTTGCCCTCACTTCCTTTATGTGTTTCTTGATGAAGAAGAATACAACTCTTGTGTGGGAGAGAGAGGACCCAATCCTTTATATATTATTTAACTCTAATCTGGTACGTCCATCATATACCAATTCAACGCTTAAGATCTAATGCTTTAGATTAGAAACTGCTTTAAGATAAGATCTAAATGCTTTAAGATTAGATCGGGTCACATTAAGATTAGAAACTGCTTTAACGTTAAAAGCATTTGCTGTTTCCAATAGCAAATTTCTAACATTCTCCCACTTGACCCGACTATTCATAATATTAAGTGTTGAACATCATACTATGATAAATTGCTGAGAGTTATGGCGGTTGTGCACTATTAATTCAATGCATTCCCTTCCATATACTACAATACCAGCAATCCATCAATTCATACTCATAATTTATATAAAACAGCATAATGGTCCACATAATGTCTTATATCATAATGATTAAACATAATATCTTTATAAGACTCTTTCTTGTTTAAAATTACATAAAATACGTACTACTACATTAAAACAAGAGACACATAATTGTATATCAGAAACACATAAAAGAGCTCAGAATGTCACACATCAATTATTATTAATACAACCAAGACCCATTCTTTGAACATGTTCCTTAAATTGTTTTGGTTGTAACCCTTTCGTCAAAGGGTCTGCAATCATAAGTTCTGTCCTGATGTGCATGATTGACACTCTTTGTTTCTGAACCTCATCTTTCACAACAAGATACTTCAGTTCTATATGTTTGGCACCTTTAGAGTACTTGTCGTTCTTTGAGAAAAATACTGCTGCAGAGTTATCACAATAAATTTTAAGCGGCTTGCTAATGGTGTCGACAACCGCAAGTCCTGAAATAAAGTTCCGCAACCATAATGCATGAATTGTGGCTTCAAAACATGCCACAAATTCTGCCTCCATAGTGGATGAAGCAACGATAGTCTGTTTCGCACTTTTCCATGATATGGCGACTTGAGCAAACATAAACAGGTAACCAAAAGTCGATTTTCTAGTATCGATGCATCCAGCAAAATCTGAATCGCTATATCCAATCACCTCTGATTCATTGGATCTTCTATACATGAGCATGTAATCTTTCGTGCCTTGTAAGTACCTCAAAACTTTCTTTGCAGCTTGCCAATGTTCCCTTCCTGGATTACTTTGATACCTCCCTAACATACCGACCGCAAAGCTGATATCCGGTCTAGTACAGGTTTGAGCATACATTAGGCTACCAACAACAGATGCATATGGAATTGATTCCATTTCCTTTCGTTCAACATCATTCTTAGGACATTGCATGAGATTGAATTTATCACCTTTTTGTACAGGAACTATTCCAGGTGAACACTTACTCATTCCAAATCTCTCTAGAATCCTTTCGACATATCCTTTCTGAGACAATCCCAATATTCCTTGTGATCGATCACGGAATATTTCTATTCCAATCACATAGGATGCCTCTCCCATATCTTTCATTTCAAAGTTCGTTGAGAGAAATTCCTTAGTCTCATGCAATATACTTAAATTATTTGCAGCAAGCAAGATGTCATCAACATAAAGGACCAGAAAAATAAACTTGCTCCCACTGATCTTTTGGTATATACAGTGATCAACCGTATTTTCCTTAAAACCAAAAGATGTAATAATGGTATTGAACTTAATATACCATTGCCGGGATGCTTGTTTAAGCCCATATATTGACTTCTTAAGTTTACACACCAATTTTTCTTTACCTTCTACAGAAAAACCCTCAGGTTGATCCATATAAACATCCTCATCAAGATCTCCATTCAGAAAGGTTGTTTTCACATCCATTTGATGTAACTCCAAATCATAATGAGCTACTAATGCCATTATTATTCTTAGTGAGTCCTTTTTCGAAACAGGAGAAAATGTCTCCTTGTAATCAACACCATCTTTCTGAGTGTAACCCTTAGCAACAAGTCTAGCTTTATACCGTTCGATATTACCACTAGAGTCGTGTTTGGTTTTAAAAACCCATTTGCATCCGACACTTTTACAGCCATGTGGTAACTCAACGAGATCCCAAACTTCATTGTGTTGCATGGATTTCATTTCTTCTTTCATGGCATTAATCCATTCCTTTGACTCTTTACTTTCTACAGCATGTGAAAACGAAACTGGATCCTTATTGATTCCAATATCATAATCTGATTCTTGCATATAAACCACATAATCATCAGAAATAGCTGACCTACGATTTCTTTGAGGTCTTCTTAATGCTACTTGTTGTGGTTCATGCATATCAGTATTATGTAAGTCATTTCCTTCAGGAAGTACTTCTTCATTTATATGTTGTTCATTATCATCATGCTGTTCTACAACAGCTGGAACAACATTTGGAGTAATAGTAGATGGAGGAACTATTCTAGGCAATGTAACATTTACCCTTGTTTCCTTTATTTCCACTATTTCTCTTTTAGTACTCCCACTGACTTCACCATTCTCAATGAATCTTGCATTACCAGTTTCTATAATTCTTGGACTATGATTAGGACAGTAAAACACATACCCTTTAGATTTCTCAGGGTAACCTAAAAAATACCCACTGATCGTTCGAGAATCTAATTTCTTTTCATGTGGATTATAAATTCTCGCTTCCGCTGGACAACCCCAAACATGCAGGTGTCTTAAGCTAGGTTTCCTGTTAGTCCATAACTCAAAAGGAGTCTTTTGAACAGCTTTACTAGGAACCCTATTCAATAAATAGTTAGCGGTTTTGAGAGCATACGACCACAAATTCTTAGGTAGTGTAGAATATGACATCATACTCCTAATCATATCCATTAACGTCCTATTGCGCCTTTCTGCTACACCATTTTGCTGTGGTGTACCTGGCATTGTGTATTGCGCACATATGCCATGACTTTCGAGGAATTTTGCAAATGGACCTGGACACTGACCTGACTCATTATATTTACCATAATATTCACCACCTCTATCAGACCTTATGATTTTCACCTTTTTATCTAATTGCCTCTCAACTTCCTTTACAAACGTCTCAAGGACATTCACAGATTGAGATTTTTCATGAAGCAAATAGACATAACCATAACGGGAAAAATCGTCAATGAAAGTGATGAAATACTTTTCTCCATTAAAGGTTGGAGTGTCCATAGGTCCGCAAATATCAGTGTGTATTATTTCAAGAAGCTGGCTGCTTCTAGTGGCTCCTTTCTTATTATGTTTGGTTTGTTTACCTTTAATACAATCCACACATAATTCTAGATCACTAAAGTCCAAATTTGACAAAATTTCATTACTTACTAATCTCATCATTCTTTCTTTGGATATATGACCTAGTCGTTTATGCCACAAGAAAGCAGAATTTTCATTCAACCTGCTACGTTTACATCCAACATTATTTACTACATTCAACAACGAATTCGCATAAGTGTCATTCAGTTTCAATTTATATAAACCATCAATTAGAATACCAGAACCAACATTATCAGTATTCTTATATAAATCAAAACAGCCAGATCCAATCATACATCTAAAACCAGAAATATCCAATTTACTTGCGGAAATAAGGTTTCTAGATAATGAAGGTACATAAAGGGTACTGTATAAGTCTAATACATATTCACTTTCTAGAATTAGACGATAAGTCCCAATGCCTTCAATTGAAGATTTCATTCTGTTTCCCATAAAGAGAAAACGATCTTCATTTGGATTTATGGTTCGGATCGTAAGAAATCCCTGCATATTGTTGGAAACATGAGTTGTAGCACCAGTATCAAGCCACCATGTATTAATAGGAACTTCAACTAAATTTGATTCAAAACATACGAAAGATAGATAACCTGCAAATCAAAAATGAAATAACTATAAGCTCATAACTAACGCGATTCAGATGTAGACATAATAGTATAATATAGCACTCCTTTGGGTAGATACTATCTTATACTTAACATAATTAAATACCAAAACATAAGTAGGTAATAAATATATTCAATTAAATAGAACTGACATCTTTGGATGATCAATATTTATTTAATCAAAATATCTATCAAACCTCATCATTTCAACTAGTTATAGAACAAGACTTTCCTTTGGGTAAGTTCTCAGGTTCTATCATTAGTGACGCCAGTTTTTAATTGGTATTATTATAACTGGCAATTTCTATCAATAATCATTATGTCACTTATGCACTAAATGATTATTCTGATTTTGACCACTTTGGTGATTAACAAAATCATAAATCTCATGTGCATAAATAATTTATAACACATACCTTATGCAAAACAACATTCTGATTTTGACCACTTTGGTGATTAACAAAATCATAAATCTCATGTGCATAAATAATTTATAACACATACCTTATGCAAAACAATCAGTCATAGAGCAATTACTTTTATGCCCAAATTTCAAACGTCAATCGAAACTGTAACTTTCCTACAAGAGTTCTACTCAACTTTTGCAAGCGAGAAAATTTTAGTAATGAACAGGCCACGCCTCCCAGTCATACGACGTACACAGTTGCCCTGTGATCCCCTTTATCAAAATGTTTCTGACCAATCCCATATCTCAGGTCTAATCCCATATTGGAAAGCTTCTAAAAAGCGTGCAAGCGAGTGTCAATTTTGAAGCTTTACCGTATAGGCATCGTATACGATTCGGACGTTTCGTATTTGGGATTTTCGCCCTTTGTCCACGCAAAGATTCAGCGTTTCAATTTCAATTGGGCGTTACATTTTAAAATTGGAATCGACACGGTTTGTTTCAAAGCCATCACAATAATATTAATCATAAACCAAGAATAGCATCCATGACATGCGTGAAGAGTAGCATGTAAAGAAACCCAAAATTATTTTATTTAGGAGGGAAGATCCTAGAAGCTTATGACATAACTTTCGAAACAAGCATATACTGATCAGTCATTGTGGCTTTCGAGCATTCACCAAACAATAATGAAGGAAATGGAGTATGGGGTTTTATGTGTATGCAGCTTTAATGGAACCGGACAGGCTATACAGCGAAGTGAACCACAGAAACGGCTAGCCATCGGGATTCATAATTTTGTGGGATTTGGAGTCGTATTTTAATACGCGCCCCTATTGTTCTTATAATAATTATAGCGATGACCTTGATTTGTATAAGTGCCAGTCGTAAGTCTCTTGGTCAAAAGAAAAATTCAACACGTTACAACCACTAAATAGCGGCCTAATATCTTCGAGAAGTGAAATGGGTTCATTCGAAAACCTAGAGGTAAGCTCTTAACCCCTTTTGTGAAGCATGCACAGGACTTGGTTAACAACGAAAGGATGCAAACAGGGGTCAATAGGCGCATAGTCAAAGGACTCATGAATGCGTGATCATTTCATGAAACCCCCACAGTTTCCCGAAGGCTCAATCACATGAGTAAAGCACAGAACAGATCAATTGCAATCATAGGAAATATTCAGTTATTGATTGTGGCTCCGATACCAAATGTAAAATATAGCTACTAACAGCCAAAGATTATCAATACCAAATATTTCACATTCAGAACTTAATATGTTGTTTAAGATGACATACCTTGACTAACAACGGAAGATGTAATGGCTGCCATCTTCTGTCTTCTGTCTTCTGTCTTCTTCTCAGAATTCGGTTTCTCTCCTCTTGCCCTCACTTCCTTTATGTGTTTCTTGATGAAGAAGAATACAACTCTTGTGTGGGAGAGAGAGGACCCAATCCTTTATATATTATTTAACTCTAATCTGGTACGTCCATCATATACCAATTCAACACTTAAGATCTAATGCTTTAGATTATTAGATCGGGTCACATTAAGATTAGAAACTGCTTTAACGTTAAAAGCATTTGCTGTTTCCAATAGCAGATTTCTAACATTCTGTCGTGATCCATTTTCCGTATTATTAAAATTTTATGTATGATGAGTATGATATTGGAGTTCACTCACGCCAATCTTCATAAACCCCAATATCGCACCATTGTAGATTACGATTTTGTCATGCTGCCATTCTTTGAACTATCGTTCATGAGTCAAACGCTCTTAGATGCGTTGGCCTACTAAAGAAAAAGAAAAAAAAGAAAAAAGAGGTAGCGTAACCCAACACTAAAAGAGGCAACGTCATGCCACAAATAACCAACTCATGTTAAAGGAAGGCGCAATATGTTTTAAAACACACATGAATAATGGCACACGCCTCACATGATTCTCTAAGGTCTTTCTTTCAAGAATTAAGAGGAGACCACCAGTTCAAAAGGAATAATGACTGCGTCGGCCAAGATACATGACATACTAGTGTGGAAAGATAATGCGATGGCACCATCAGCAATCACGAGAGTTTCCTTGGAACGTGGACCATATATCTACACATAAAATGCCAGCGAATTAGAAATTCGCACCCATGTGACAACGAGTTGGGCGTTGAAATCTCGTGATTGCATGTAACCAACGCCCTCTACCATTTTCCTACCAACATAAGGATGCATGACACCTGAGCGTTTCTACGTTCCCACGCTGAGGCTGGATTTACATTCTCATGAAAGGGTTTTGAAGCACAGATGTGTAGGAAGCATGATGGGGACTGGGCGTTAATAGAGCTATCTAGATTGGCATGATAATGAGCATGATGCTTGCACAGGCCATCAGTCGAAATCACGTCATGTCAAAGGTCAAGAGATGTCAAGACTTCAACCACATGGAAGCACTCATAAAATACATTGCGCCTAAGATCTTTAAGGAAGCAAGAATAGAAACGTTTCAACACTCTTAGTCAGGAATCAACGTTTCCAAAGTTGGTGGGAGGATCCCAGCCAGACAAGAATGAAGTCATCGCTCCTCAGGCAGCATTAATGCTCCCTAAGTCTCATTTCTGGTGTGCATTGGTTCTCACACATCGCAAAACAGTGACTTCCCATCTGTCTTCTTACGATATGGGTAAGATGAGAGAGCCTCCGGCAGGATTTGAGACAATGAACATTTCTCGAATGGCAAGGTGCACAATAGTCAACATTGTATACAGGAACTCTACGTCAAAGGATAACTTTTCTGATCGTCCCATAAGGCTCAGGATCCTCGAGTGATCTCTCATTAAACACATGTTGGATATGGCACATTGAATTCCTTACCTTTGGAAGCCTTTCCGGATTTGGGAACCTCAAGTTCTGAGCATGCGTCATTTACCTCTGCGACCATGGCATATTTTTCTCGTTCAAAAGAACATACCAACACTATGAGGATCATCCCATGACTTGAGGCAGATCTCAGACGCCTTCCAGCCTCACCCTTAGATCTTACGTTTTTCATCATCTGAACTTCGATCTGCCTCAAACAAATTACAGTCGCGAAGTCGCATGGACAACTTAGCTTAAACCTTGAAAATGCGACCTGCGACCTCTTCGAGTCGTAGGGTCACATTTTGGAGCCTCACAAGTGCCAAAAGTATGCGACCTTGATGTATGCGACCATGCATCCCCTGGTGAGTCGAACATCCACTTAAGTCAAGGAGTCGCATTCCAGCATGCAACCAGAAGGTGTGACTTGCCCTCAACACGACTATGCGACCTCTCCAAAGTCGTTGGGTCACAAAATCACACCTTATAAAGTTTATAACAGGTGCGACTTTCCCTCAACGTGACTATGCAACCTCTCCCAAGTTGCTGGGTTGCAAAACCATGCATGAGAAAGCTAATAACTAGTGCAACCCATCCTCTTCAGTGACTGTGCAACCACACGTGATCCTTAAGGAGAGAGGTGACTTACATTGCCAATTTGATTGATGAGGAATCTTATAAATCACCACAAATGATTGAGAAATCCACAAAATCAAGCCCACAAGTTCTTTAATCAAAGTCATCCTTGTTTCAGTGATACATCGAAAAAGAGCCTTTTTCATCTTACCAATCATGGTTCTCAAATGGTGCAACAATTCTACCGGTGTAACGATAAAAGGGAAAACTCTAAACCTACTCTAATTAAAAACCATTGATCCGAACGAGTCAAGTTGACGTACAGAGAAGGCCCTGTCCAAAGTTAGCGCACTTTGGGTTTCGTAAAGATGGAGATTTCATCCATTAGCGGATGATTTCAATCCCTTTACAAATACAGTTGGAGGAATAGAAAAATGGGTGTTCAACAAACTGAAAGGCGAAATGCCCAAATCATTACCAAATTTGCTATGGGATTATGGGATCCCAAAGAAAATTTATGTCACTCATAACACATTTATACATGTCACAAATTCTATTGCAAGGTTATATTATGGTTTCCAAACACCTAAACACAACATACACAATTGATTTGTGGAGTTATATTGCATGAAGAGAGTATGAGGTCATGTTGACAAGGTTAATCCTCTCTAGAGACAGAGATGATCCCTCTATCCCAATGAGTGGGTCTAGAAATTGAAGTGAAAATCAACTAGACATCTTCCTAGATTACAATTGAAAAGTAGAACGAGAAAGATGACCTACCTTGCTATGATGTTATTCTGATTTCCTTTGTTGAGATCCTTGAACGACTTGTGTCATGGACTTGTTCCTACTTCTATCAGCGCTTAGGTACATGCACAAGTGATCAAGAGACGACAAAGCATGCCAAAACCAACAACAAATCCAATAATAACCTACTTAACTGATTAAGGAATTCCAAGCTAATACATACATGAACATATATATTTTGGGAAGATGAACCAGCAGTTGTATATTATTTAAAGAATAAAGAGAACCTTACAACCATAGCCTTGATGTTGAAAGGCTCTTCTTGAGTGGTAATCCAAGTCCAAGCCAAGAAAATCTCCAAACCCTCCTTCTCCAAGTCTAATGAATAGCCTCTAAGGACAAGCTCAGCATAGGGGTGAAAATGGACATAGATCAACCATTTGGGAATGGGAGAAGAGGAATTTATATGCTGGGAGAGGGAGTTAGGACTCTTCCAAAGATGGCATTAGGCCCACATCTCAAGGAGGTAGCTCATATGGATGAGACCAAGAGGTCAAATTAAGAGGATTCAACCTTATCTATGCGAAACAACCTCCAGCTCGCTGCTCTGGAAGCTTATAGACCACGAAGCTTCTCATCCTCTTTGGGAAAGCTTCCTTTTTGAGACCATCGTGGGTATGCAAGGGAACAGAGCGATGCCATCACTGGCTTAACACAGTGCAACAGGTGACCATCACGGTTTTGAGCTTCATAAGGGCAATGACCCTCATTTTAGGATTTTAAGAGCTATTTCTTCAGGGAAAACTCTAGAAATTTTCCAAGAAAAGTTAAAGGAGGGATCTGAACTGTATAAATGGATGAGTATATTGTATAATGATCATGTTCAGGCACTTCAACATATTTCACAGGGAAGTGCAGGAGATGTGACAAAATATTGTGTAACAAACTCCCCCTAAAGCATGAAGGCAGAACAAGGAGTGATGGTTGAGATGTTTTACGAGATTTTAGCAAGGACGAGGACATGCACTATCAGGAGACCTGCAAATCAAGGACGCATATACATATACATATCTAAGACCAAGACATGAATCCACGATATGGGTGCAGCCATCTGGATGATGAACAATAGATAAAAGATCCATGGTATGGGTGCAACCATCTAGATAACAATGATCATCATAAATATCATCAGCTCGCATAGGATGGAAAAATTGTTAAAAAATGGCCATCATGGAGTTATAGCTCAATTTAATGCCATCCAGGCAATTGAAACCAAGTCTCTGTCGATTCATCCTGAGATGCAACAGATTTTAAATAACCATCTGCCAGTCTTTGACAAGCCTCATGAGCTTCCACCCTCGAGAGGGGAACATGATCATAGCATCACCTTGGTTCCAGGGGCCCAACCCCTAAATGTACGCCCATACAGATATCCGTTCACCCAAAAGAATGAAATAGAAAAAATAATCAAGGAACTTTTGGAAGCAGGTGTTATTCGTCCCAGCATTAGTCCTTATTCATCACTGGTGGTCATGGTGCTCAAGAAAGATGGAGAGTGGCGGATGTGTCCAGACTTCAGGGCCCTCAATAAGTTGACAGTCAAAGATAAATTTCCCATCCCAGTGGTTGATGATTTGCTGGATGAACTCAATGGGGCTCAATTCTTCACTAAGATGGATCTGCGCTCAGGCTACCACCAAATTCGCATGAAGGAAGTTGACATTCCAAAGACTGCTTTCCGAACTCATGAAGGCCATTATGAGTTCCTGCTCATGCCATTCGGTCTTTGTAGTGCCCCATCTACCTTTTAGAGCCTTATGAACCACCTTCTCAAACCATATCTCAGGAAATTTGTCCTTGTCTTCTTCGATGACATCATCATCTATAGTTGCACTTGGGCCGCACATCTTCAGCATGTAGATCTACTCTTGCAACTGCTCCGCAAGCATAAATTATTTGTTAAGATGTCCAAGTGTTCGTTTGGCATGGAAGAAGTTGAGTATTTGGGCCACATTGTGGGGCGTGAAGGTGTCAAGGTGGACCCCAAAAAGATCCAGGCAATGTAGGATTGGCCTCAACCTAAGACCTTCAAGAGCCTGAGAGGATTTTTGGGTCTCACAAGCTATTGTCGCAAATTTGTCCGCAATTATGGTCACATAGCGAAGCCCCTCACTCAACTCCTGAAGAAAAATTCATTCTTCTAGAATGAGGACACACAACAGGCATTTACAGCGCTCAAAAAGGCCATGTGTTCCACACCAGTCTTAGCACTCCCTGACTTCACCAAATCTTTTGTCATTGAATGTGATGCTTTGGGTACGAGTATTGGGGCGGTCTTAATGCAGGAAGGGCGACCTTTGGCCTTCACAAGCCAACAACTAAGTGGGAAGAATCTGGGCCAATCTACCTATGAGAAGGAAATGATGGCCATTTTACATGCAATAGAGACCTGGCAACCTTACTTATTGGGGCGACGTTTCCAAATCTGCACAGATCATCACAATCTTAAATATTTTTTGGAGCAACGCCTATCCTCCCCACAACAAAATAAATGGCTCGCCAAAATGCTGGGATATGATTATGAGATCATTTACAAGAAAGGACAAGAAAATAGTGTAGCGGATGCATTATCTTGCCAATTTGAGGAGGGAAGTACCCTGTTAGCAATTTCCCTTCCCATTCCAGAACGGATTGAAGAGGCTTGCAGGGAATGGTTTTCACATCCCGGGCTCTCCCAACTCATTTCTCAATTGCAGGCGGATCCAAATTCCACCAAGGGCTACTCGTCGCAAGATGAGATTCTTCGCTACAGGGACAGAGTCGTAATATCACCAACATCCACCCTCAAAAGTCGCATTTTGGCATAATTGCACTCATCCCCCATTGCAGGACATTCAGGCTTTCAGAAGACGTATGCTCGCACCAGAAGATCATTTTTTTGGACAGGCATGAAAAAGGACATCCTTACTTTTGTAGCAGAATGCGATGTCTGTCAACGCCACAAAGGGGAGATTGTCAAAGCACCAGGCACATTACAACCGTTGCCTATCCCAACAGCAATATGGACGGAGGTTTCTATGGATTTCATTATAGGTCTTCCAAAGTCAGGAAACAAGTCATTCATCATGGTGGTTGTGGACAGACTTTCGAAGTATGCTCATTTCTGTGCCCTACCCCACCCGTTTACACCAACTTTGGTCGTTCAATCTTTCATGGATCAGATCTTCAAATTGCATGGCATGCCCACTTCTATTGTGTCCGATCGCGACCCGATCTTCACCAATAATTTTTGGCAGGAACTCTTCAAGCTACAAGGCACCCAACTAAAACTTAGTACTTCTTATCATCCACAAACAGATGGTCAAACTGAAGCCGTCAACAAATGTCTGGAAACCTACCTTAGGTGTTTCACTTCAGAAAAGCAACATCTTTGGGTACAGTGGTTACCTCTGGCTGAATGGTGGTATAACACCAACTATCATGCCACCACCAAAATGACTCCCTATGAAGCAGTATATGGTCAACTCCCTCCTTCTCCTACTTATATCAAGGGGTGCTCAAAGGTACAAGTAGTGGATCAACTCCTACAAAACCGCGCAACCATGCTCGCCCATCTTAGAGAGAATCTTCATCAAGCTCAAAACCGCATGAAGCAACAGGTAGACCAGCATCGCTCAAAGCACCAATTTCAAGAAGGGGATCAGGTCTTTTTTAGGTTGCAACCATATAAGCAAACATCACTCAAAGACAAGGCTTGTCAGAAACTATCTCCAAAATTCTACGGACCATATCAAGTACTTCAGCGCATTGGAGAAGTAGCCTACAAGCTGGCTTTGCCGCCTACTGCAAAAATCCATCCAGTTTTCCATGTCTCATGCCTCAAGAAAGTGATTGGGAACAATTGTAGAATTCAAACCAGTCTACCTGAATTGGACGAGGAAGGGTCAATCTAGCTCCAACCTGAACAGGTCCTAGACACACGAGAAAGGCACCTGCGTGGCCGCATGATTAGGGAATTTCTCGTTAAGTGGAAAGACACCTCTCCGGAAGATGCAACTTGGGAACCAACCACTATTCTTCAGCAGTTTCCGCAGCTTCAGCCTTGAGGACAAGGCTATTCTTAAGGGGGAGGGCATGTTAGGGTCCCACCCTAACCCCCTTATTTATGTAGTGGGATAGAGTCATAGTAAAGAGTCAATAATGCCCATATTAATAATTGTAAGTGGTTAACCCGCAATTAATGACGGGACCACAGTTAGTTGCAAATGGGCCATGGTATTAGATAGATGGTATTAATAAAACCCATAGTATTGATCCATGGTATTGCATGTATGAGTCATATATAAAGAATAGAGACTCCCTGCGAGGAGCATCGTGTCTTATTTTTGTATCGAGCTCTGCTCTATTGGAGGTTTCCCCCTCGAAGAGGCCAGTGAACATTGCTTTCTGAATAATAAAATATTTGTTGTTGTCTCTCACTATTCTATGTTCTGGGTATCTTTCTTCGCATATTCTGTATTTGGGTATCTTTTTGCAGGTTAAGAGCATAACAGTCACAGCCATCCATATAGTAGAAACATGTGTACAATCATGAATGACATATAACTCCATGCAGCCAGAATCATAATAGACAAGACTCAGGGTCTTGCGCTCCATCCCGACCCGATCAATGTATGAATCCTAACATGCAAATAAACGTGTTGAAGTCGAACATGCTAGAAAACCACCTGATTAATAGCCAATGGTGTGGACCATTAATAGGTACAAGAGAAACCACCAATAATGACAATGGATCTCAAGGTACAACAATAAAATCCTTGAATATGATAATGAATCTAAGGTGGAACACTCGTGGAATCACCTGCTCGAAAGCCAATAATGAAGACCTGTTGTTGGATCTGAAGAACTGGCCATTAGCACATGCCAACTCTAAGGTACTGAAAGGGAGTTTCTAAGTCATCTTCCTAGATAATGAGTGGAAGTCGACAGGAAGTGACCCGTCAAAGGAGAGCAATGATGAATCTCGCATCATCGACATGAAACAAGGAATAAAGTGGAATAATATTCAGGACTGTAGTAATGACTCAAACAATGTATAGGTAAATAACTGCAGATTTGACTTCTCTTGAACATATTGGCGACACAACTCTGAAGTGTGGCAGCATCTGACTCAACATGGGACTAAAGGTCATGATGACAGTGTTGAATAGTCAAACGAGAAGAAAAAATGATCACCCAAACCCGGGAGGACAAGTGACTGAATGAGGATATCCCAAACCTGACATGAGAGCAGAAGAGTGTCATGTTCGAGAGCGAGATGTTGCTTATACAAAGGATGTGTCATATTCATTTTCCCTCACTATTTCTAGCGAGTACCCCAATTATTTTTTATCACAATCTTGAAGGGGATAACATATGCTTGTCATATAAATTCATTCTTCGAATGAATCCATCCTAGTAATTTTTATGAACCCTGGGAAGGAGAAGATCGGTCTCATCATGGTGACGAGTATTTCATCGTAAAGTTTTAACGAGTTCAATGTATGGATAACTCGATGTATTTTTCATATTTAGAGAGTTTGAAAAAGAAACAGAAAAGAAAACTCCATCATGTCCCTTTTCGTAATTTGTCCCTCGAACCCGAAAAGGTAGAAAATAATATCTGAGGGAAAATCTTCAACATGTCGACCAAGGTGTACCTTTTTCGTAAATAGTCAATCTCAACCTGAAAAAGGGGTAAATTTATACTAAGGCGACGTCGATTCATTTACTTTAATGAGTTCAAAACGAAAATTACTCGGCAATCTTTTCAAATTTCGATAGTCAGAAAAGAGCTCAAAGATGACTCCAAGGGGGTTCCTTTTTCGTTTATTTAATAAGTCAAAAAAAGAGATAAAATAAAACTCCTAGAATCAATCAATAATGGTCATTGTTCATATTGAGGGCACCTATAACTGCACAAGAAACACACCCATCATTGATATCGAGAGAAAATATTAAAATATTACAAAAATATTTGACAAAATGACTTTCAAAACTTATAAATAGGTAAAAATAATTTCATTTTTTACCATTTTACCAAACTGAGCTATGAAAGTGCTTTTTGTGCCCTAATTCTCTTGATTTTCCAGTGGCTGCTGCGAGAGATCCAAGGTACCATTTCACGAACTGTTTGCAATAGGTAAGAGCCTCATCCTTGTTCTTGCATTTTATTACTTTTATGCATTTTAAACGGTGATTTTTATGTTGGAAAGGAGGATTTAAAAAATTTAGGGCGCAAACGACCATCGCGGGTATGGTCATTGTACCCATGATGGTCGCACTTAAGCCTAAAGTCTCGCACACTGTTTGTAAAAATAGGCGCGATGGCACCGAGGGCGATTTTTTGAGATATAAAACTCTATTTTAAGAAAAATTTGATTTTTTTTTAATCCATGGAAAAGGCATTAATAAGTGCTAAATTTTGTTTTTCCGGAGAATATGGTCTTGGAGTGGAAATAAAGAGGCCATGAGGCTGAAGATCATCAAGTAGCTCAAGACCCTACATGCATAAATACTCTGAGGGATTGTGGACTGCTAAAATTCTTCTAGACCACAGGGTTGAGGGCTCAGGTGGAATTACTGCCTTATCTGATCAGCCTTTGGGATGTAGATTGAAAGATCTTATTCATAAAAGGGAAAGAACTGGAACTTGAGGAGATGGACATCTATTTCATCACGGGATTATCCCATCGAGGAGAAGAAGTTCAACTCTTTGGGTCTTACCCAGGAGGCGAGAGCACAAGGAGTCTAGTCCAGAGATATTGTCCTAGTGTCGAAATAACCAACGGAGGTAAGGTGAAGATAGCAACAATCACTAACAACCTCGTCTTGATAAAAAATTTGTTCACCATGGCATGTGTATTTGGCACGCAAGCCTTGCATGAGGCTTCAAAGTCTCAGTTCCAATATGCTATCGCATGTTTGACCCCCATCGTCTTCAACTGGTGTGGAGGCCTTTTGGAAAACATGAAGCGACAACTGACCAAGGGTAAGCATGGAAACCTGAAGCAATTTGGGTTTAGTTTTATACTAGTGACCTTATTTTTGGAGCAAGTGCCACTCTTCTGGTATCAGTGGGTAGAAGTACCACATCCTGTCCCCCGAGATCCGAGACTCTTGAGATGGAGCCAGCTCATGACTCGAGGAGGCATGGGTCAAAATATGCATTATCCACCACAATTCTTTGCTTAGCTTGAACACCAACTACTCGTGGTAGATGACTATACTTATGCTGGCATAGATTTTAGGTGGGATCCAAATCTACCTATGCCACCAGGCGAACAGTGGACCGACGCAGGTAAAAACTTGTTTTTTTTGGATTTTTTCAAGTTTTATGTTTTTTATAAAAGTGTAAACTCATACTCAAATTATGATAAATGTGCAGATGTGGGACCAGAGAGACCACCAGACATGTCACTAATAGCACAACGATCTGATCATCTGATAGTGGGTGCGGAATATTAGAAAGGGGCTGACCCCTTGGCTGAGATGGAGCACAATCTGGAGGCAATAACTTGAGGGGTTCTAGATTATGCAACTATCGATGATGTTCCACTGTGTTGGCAGAGACACACTGTGGAGTCTCTGCGAAACTACATCGGCTGCTAGGCTGACTGATCAGGGTGTCTCGTGCTATCATGAGCACCGTGCAGTTTGATATTTTATCTAGTCTTTTACACATTTTGTAGGATTTGAAAGGCAAGTGTCCCAGAACACTCTATTTTTTGACATTTTGATGTAAACACTCCGACAGACGCGATATATATATATATATATATATATATATATATATATATATATATGTTTTATTTCTACTTATGTGTTCATAACATGATTCAGTTTTATAAATGATGCAAATGCCTATCAAGAACAAAATTTGCTAATGCATCGGTTAATGTATTTAAATTACGTGGAATATGTTGATATGTAATGTAATCAAAATTTCTTTCCAGAAATATAACACGTAGATACATATGCAATATTTGTGGATTTATCATTGAGTAATGATTGTTTAATTGTAACACAACGAGCTGCGAATCCAACTTGAAAACTAAATCCCTAATTCCAAGAGAAACTGCTTCTGACAAGAGTTCAATAAATGCACTATATTCAATAATATTATTGGTTGTTCAACCAAGGTAGATACCTTGTAAGTTAATCAGCTCACCATTAGGGTCATAGAGTACCCATGCTACAGAAGAGAGGTTTTGTGTGCTACGACAAGCACCATCAGCAAAACCAACGTAATGACTTGATGACATCTACAAACCAAGTGGAACACGGGGTAAGCAGAAAAACATATGTCTGCAAAGCAAACAAACACACCAAAAATAAAAAAATGCACACTAATGTACAAAAGTTATTACGTGAATGACATCGCGTAAAAGTTTAGATGGAGTCCATTTTCAGACACAGGTAATCAATCAACAGAGAATAAAACCAGAGTTTCACTGTTGACATGATGTGTAAGCATCGAATCAGCCAAACAATAGAGTAAAACTCATAAAAGGCTCTTCCCCCATGCCCCTCGGGTGAGTGAGGGTTACGAGTCATAAATGAAAACCCCATTGCGATAATGGGTAAATGTTAGAGACTTGGTGAAAAATTCTCATGAAAGGAGGCATGGAAAGCTTGATCTCATGACGAGAAAAAGGTGCCCCCAGTTGAAAGATCTTGACAATGTCAGGGTAAACTGAAATGTCAATAGATAGGGTTTCAATGATGCTCCCCATATTACCCTCCAACAAGACTTCATGAACCAGGACAGGTATCTGAAGTGGAGGTGTAGGAGAATGAGAAACAAACGCTTCAAGACAGGAAGGCACCTCATCGAGTCTAGGAATAAAATAAGAATGATGATGTAGACCATTCCATAGAATTTCATCCAGAGACATGACCTCAACGATACTCTCATCGGTGGGAATGTCTCATTAAAAGGATCCAGAAAATATGAAGAACCAAGCCAGGGAGATGGCACGTAAGTGTCCAGGTTCATACTGAAGACAATATGACTTTTTTAAGTGGCCATCGAAGCTAAGACTATTTATTGATAATTTATCACCAATGGACTTAAAGGCATAGCATCTCCAAATGAGTCAATTTGATCGTCAGTAGGGATAATCCAAGGATCCGTAGAGCCCGAGATCATGTTGACTATATGAACATTCAGAGGTGGGAGAGAAAAGGTACCCATTAAAGTAGAGTCTTTGAAGAGACTTGCTCCCACACTCTCGTAAGGAATCTCAGTATTTCCCACGTAAGGAACGTTGTTGTTCAATGAACCAGAAGAAAAGAAGGATAGTTGATCCACCGTGACAATTTTTCCTTCATGAAGAAAATGAAGTACGCGGAACAAATAAGACACCACACAAAACATTACGTGAGTCCATCTTCGCCCGAGAAGAAGGTTGTAGTTGAGATTAGCATCTACAACTTCTAATTCTAATTCAATAGTATTTATTTCTAACATAATCGACAAGTTCATGAGAATACCATATGGTTGTGAACCTCTGCCATCAAAGGCTTCCAAGGTGTTCGGAGATTGGTTAAGAGGAGGAGAGCTAATGGCTTTCCAACATGAAACTGACATGATGCAGGTAGATGCATCTTCATCAATAACTGTTTTATGGATCATCTTTCCTTTGATAAGGACTAGTATGAGAAATGCAATCGGATGAGGAAGATAAGGCACATGATTCTCTAGATCGAAAGTAATCAGACTCGAATCAGAAGGATCGATGGCACCTATAGCAGACTAGTGACTTTTGTTGCATTAGACAGGATTGAATAACCTCCAAGGCAGACATCGTCGAAGGTGCCTGAGCTAAATCCTCAACAATATTGTAATGTTGCACAGCTCTAGCATTTAGATTAAAAGATGACTTTCGAAGAACACCCTTGGGAGGTGGTCGGATGACAGACTCACTGTTAGGGCGCTCGATATGGAGTAGACCAGAACTGGACGAAGTACAAGTAGAAGTGGTATTAGTGGCTTCTTTCTCCATCATCTTCGTAGACGTGGCTTGATAGTCCTTAGTTCGAGTAGTGATCGAGATAGGTGATGAACCTTGCATCATGAACACTTAGGAACCTAAGGAAGCAGAAGACCAAGGTTGGTCTACCAACTAGGTCTGCTATGATGGAAAGGGTTCTTTTAAGATAGTTGGAGTCCATTTCATCAAGCGACTAACTTCAGTTCGTCAAGGACAATCCTTTGTGTAATGATCCTCCTCACAAATGAGGCAAGGATATTTCAGCTTTCTTCGAGAAGCATCATCAGTAGAAGATTTCAAAGGGTCCTGCTTTTGGGCATTGAATTTGGCCTTACATTTGCCCTTATTTTTACCTTTAGATGTCTTATCTACTACGGTAGACTGGACACCATGTACCTTAGAGGTTTTACCAAGACTAGATGAATTTTTGGAGGGATTATTGCAACCAGTGTTCGAGACAAATTTATTCTTCGAAGAAGCTCACAAAATCATACATGCTGGATGTTATTGGCCCACTTTGTTTAAAGATGCCCATGATTATGTCAGGAAATGCAAGATATGCCAAACTTCTAGTGGGAGACAAACGAAACCAGCCTTTCCTTTACAACTAGTAAACATTGAGCAACCATTTGAACAGTGGGGGCTTGATATCATACGAGAGATTGTTCCACATTCTTCCAAGAAACACAGATACATCCTTACAACCACGTATTACTTCACAAAGTGGGCAGAAGCAATTCCATTAAAGGTAGTCAATTCTGATGCAATCATTGAATTCATTGATCAATTCATCATTACCAGGTTTGGTGTACCTAATGCTCTTATTTTTTACAATGCATCTTATTTTTCTGGGAGTAGTATAGTTGAATTTACTCTTAAGAGAGGTTTTAAATTAAAATATTCTGCAAATTAGTATCCTCAAGGTAATGGTTTGGCAGAGTCAACTAATAAGAATCTCATTAAGATTATCAAAAGCATTGTTAATCAAAATCAAAAGAATTGGCATAAATCTTTAATATTTTCATTATGGGTAGATCACATAACTCAGAAGGTCTCAATAGGTACTTATCCTTTTAAATTAGTGTATGGGAAAGAATTTGTAATACCTTCAAACTTAGCATTCCCAGCTCTAGCCCTAGTACAATTTATTGAAGAAAATCCTTCTTCCTCTATTCAATTAAGATTTGATCAAATCCTTAAATTAGATAAAGAAAGAGAAAAGGCCAAAATCATTCATGCTAAACATCAACAGGTCATTAAATTTTATTTTGATGCAAGTTCTAATGGCGCAAAAACATTACAAATTCGTGATCTCGTGTTGAAATGGGACAAAGCACATGAAGACAAAGGTGAACATACCAAATTTCAAAATATGTGGTTTGGACCATTTCAAATCATTGAAAAGGTAGTCTCATCAACATTCATACTGCAAGATTTGTTGGGAAAGAGAGATTCTCTTCCTATGAATGGGCTTATCTTAAAGAAATTATTTTCTTAAGAAGGTAACCCCTTCTTACCTGTATATATTCTTTATGCAAGTTTGTTTGTTTTAGAAAATAACGTTGTAAATAGTCTTCCATTGGCCTTTTACTACTGAAAACATCTTTGAGAGAATATTTTGAATACTTGCTTTCAGTAGGTGGAAACTTTTAAAGATATGATTACAGTTTTGGAAAGTTGAATAAAACATGAAACTCTGAGAACTTCTTTAAAGTTTGTAAAATCTTCCAAAACCTTGAAAATATTGTAAATCATTCTAAGTTTTATAAAGTTAAGAGAGGTTATTCATAAAAAGTAAAGACTTTTCCAAGCTTAGCATCCATAACTCTAAAATTGTCATCCATAAACTCTTAAGGAGAAAGTCATTCACCCCATCCACTAAGTTTATGATTTTTCAGAGTGTAATTCTAAAATATGTTTGATATAAAAGATAAGAGGTCTCATCATGAGCCTGCTTACCATGATCATAGGGAACTAATTAAACTGACATTACCAATACTGCATATCAAAACAGGGTAATGGCTTATAATCATAAGACAATGGGTCTCATCATGAGCTAGCTTGTTCAATTCAATTATAACCAGTGAATGGCATTGTCATTAGCTGGCTCCCAAACCAAGACAATGGCTTTTTATCTTAAAAAATTAAAAGAATATAAAATCAAAAAATATATATGTAAACATATCTTTATGGATTTATCTTTCAAAAGTTATACTCTTAGATGGATGGGACAATGAATGACTGATGGTCAAAAGGTAACCCTGTCGAGACTATAGATGTTTGCTGGCAGCAGAGGCACTACCTGTGACAAAAGAGTAAATTTAAAAGCTAAGTTGGAAGAGCCCCCTACTTTATCTTTATCAACCAATCAAAGCTTGAAGAAACCAAAAATGTTTTTATTTTTAAGGGATTGTAAAAGAAATTGCAAAAAATTGTTATTTTATTCAGAGTTAATTTTTGGTTAGCCATTCTTAGATGGTTTTTTAAATCCTCAATTGTTTCCAAACTAAGAAAGTTTAGATATTGCATTATTTTTCAAAGATAATTGTTTCTCCCAATGAATCACCAATTGTTGTGCTATACAACAACCCTCCCCATTTCAAAAATTTTCATATAAAACTTTAATAAGAAATGGGTACCCTTTTGAATACAAATAAAATGAATGAAACGTTTGAAAATAAATTTTTATAATAGGTCATATAAGATTTTCTTTTAAGATAGGTTAAATCACAATTTGAAAATCTATCAAACCCATGAAAATCCTCTTGATAAGGTCTGATCCGATTTGAATTATAATAAAACCTTATCATCAAGCTTTATCAAAGGAAAACAATTATAAAGGGAATATGTCGCATCGCACACATTCTTTATATCAATAGTGGACTTAAAGTGTTCCATTGATATTCACTGATGCTATAACTCTATCGGAAATCGCATATCGCTACTCATCAAGAAACTGTCCCAAGTGTTCCATAGAAAACCTCCGATGCGATAAGCCAATCGCAAATCGCACATCGCTTAAATCATAAGACACCTCCCAAAAAGCTCCTTGAAATATTCCAATGCGATTTCATTATCATATAACACGCTTTTGATAAAGGTAAAACATGAAATATTTATGTGGTTTAAAGTTATAAGTCAACTATAAAGAAAATTTAAATGATTTATCAACTTAAAGCATGCCGCCTCCCCATGCCATCTCACCATTGATCGCAATTGCAACCATGAAAAGGAACCATTTAAGCATGGCACTTGTAACTCCCAATCTGCGATATGCGATTATCGCTAATCGCCAATCGGGAAGTCACGATACCCCTTCTAAAAAGGACCGATATAAATTTGTGATGCGACATATCATCACGACATTAAAGTTTCACGGTTGAGTCCTTCAAGTATTTCATCTATGGTGGCTTAATATATCATAGATCCGTAGCATCTATTACGCTTAATTGTTGTTAGTCTTGTGCGCTATGTATTATCTTTGAACAAGGTCTTCCACTGTTACGTCCTTCTGTTTCATTTTGCAGAGCGAATATGAAATTATCATTCCAGCAAAAATGTCTAAGATAGTTCGGAAAGCAAAGGTCCCCGTCATATCAAAAGATGAACCAGCAAAGTTGGTACTGATAGTTGATACTACCTGTTCAGGCCTTGGCAAGACTTCATGGGAGAGCATATATAATCTACTCGAAGCCGAGGATCCAAGTGAAATTGAAGAAGAAGGAGGAATGGCTGATTCAACTGATAAATAAGAAATTACTATTTACGATTTAGCCAGCTCCTTCCTCCACAGAATAGAAGCCGGTGCAAAAGTGTTACCATACAATGACCTGGTGAGATGGGTAATAGAGAGTATCAACATAACCGACAGAGCATTCTATACAGCTAATGGAAGGATGTTCGGGTAATTCAGGGCAGAAGATGTCAAGAATATGTATCATTTGTTGGACCCCCAGAAACATTACAGCAAAACATTTTTAGAATCTTTCACCAAGGGGAACGATGTAGAGTCGGGCCCTATCAAGCAATGGAGACATTTCTAAAACAAGCATAAGCATGAATCCTCTGGTATGCACTCCATCGACTCCTTAGATCTCCCTATTGCTATGTTGGTGCTATGATATGTAGACTCTTTAGAGTCTCTGAGTTAGCTAGGTTTTCTATAGAAATGGTGCCTTTAATGGAAGCAACAATTAACTCTTATATCATGGATTAGGCGACCATTTTATCAGATAAAATGGCCAAAAAAATCCTTGATTATAGAAGAAATAGGTATGTAACTATCCGGATAATACCCCCATTCTATATGAGCACCTACATCATGGATACCATCTGCTTCAATTTTGATTACCCCATTCTAGGTTGGAAATGGACTCCTCAAGACTCAACTCCTATTCACATTTATCTTAAGTATTTTTGGAAGGCCCATTACAAAGATCATATATATAGAATTTGCCATGGTTTTGTTTTACCCGTTCATCAGGCTATATTCAACAAACCTGCTCCACGGTTATCTGATGAGGCCAACATTGACCTAACATCAATCGGCAGTTGGTTCGGTGAAGAAAATTTCACCTACGTTAGAATTTTTGGAAGCACCATAGATCCACATGTTCTCCCCTTGTACATTCCTGATAAGCTATTAGCTAGAGAAATAGCTTACCAGATAACAGAAACAGGAATGTCCAGGAACCTCAATAAGTCCAAGAAACAAATGTGGCCTTCATTTCCCCTCCACTGTGGTACTTACTCACTGCATGATTTCAAACATGCAGAGAAAGAAGCAGAGAAGATAAAAATTTTGAAGTTAGTAGTCATCCCTAAGAGACAGTATGATCCAAAAGCAGTGGCTTACAACTTTACCACTCAGGTGAAACTTGCCAAATTTGAACATGAGAAAGATGAATATGATGACTTGTTCACTTCGGCTGAGTTATTTTCACAAGTAAAACATCTAGCAAAGATCAAATTGGGAGCAGAGGGGATAGATAAGTTTATGCAGTTTAGGACACAGAGGTTACAAACACTACCTCTGGATTTATTGGCCACTACCCCTATGGTGCAGCAAGAAGGCCACAGTGAAGAACAAACTACTGAGAAGAGTCCTGAAAAGGAGAAGAGTCCCGAAAAGGAGAAGAGTCCTGAAAAGGAGAAGAGTCTCGAAAAGGAGCAAACAAATGAAAAGACCAGCGAGCTCCTAGATACTGATGTGCATATTGATTCTAGTTTAATCAAGGAATGGGAGCAATTTGATCAAATGATCAAGAACCAAATGACTCCCAAAACATTGTTACCCCAAAATTGTCCGCAACACAGGAGCCTGTTGTTACTAGTACTACAATTGAAGGGGCAGTCGGCAGAGTGAACACTCAGTAGGACATTGAAATAATTCCAGAGAGTCCTTCGGAAGAGATTGTATTGAAGGTAGAGGAAATACCACACCTAGATGTATTTTACAGTCCAAAGCATAGGGATGTGGTCAAAATACAAAGGAAAAGGAGGAAAATTGATCAAGGAACATTCTCAACTCCTCAAGCTGAACTGATGAATGTGGTATGGAAAGACTCAGAAGTCAACCCTTCTGAGGATTTAACTAAGTTGTCTCAGTATGCAGGTGCCTATAAAGCTGCTACAATGGACAAGGCTTCCAAAGTTATCCAACTGATCAAGGAAAAGGATCACCCAACTTGAAGAGCAAACAGCGTTGGAATAGCAGAAGATCGGACAGCTTGAGCAACATCTAGCAGAGAAAAAAAAGCATAATGAGCAACTAAAAGAACATCTAAATCTGGAGAAACAAAAGATCGATCAGCGGGCTCTCCAAAAACAACAAAAGTTGTCTCAAGAACTCAGCAAGCTTCAATCGGTAATTCAACATGAAAAGAAGGCTAAAGAAGAAAAAATTGCACAACTACAATTACAGGTAGAGAAATTCAAGGGTTATCCAAAAGTTGGTGAATTCAAGACAGAAGCCCTGGAAGTGACCAAAGCCTTATCTTGGCAACTAAATATTATTTGCCATAAAATATCATTGGTTGACCCATTGTGCACTATCACTGCATCACTCATTGAATAGGAAGTTGACACCAGACTAGAATTTGAAAACGCAAATGACAAGGTCACAAAATTTCTCTCTTGGCAAAGTTCAAAAGAAGGCATGGCTACTAATCTACCAAAAATCCAAGAATCACACAAAAAAATCTTGTTTTCGAAGTGGGAATCACAGTTAATAAAGGCCGAAAGAGTTACTTCCAGAGCCAGGGCTACAATGAACAATGTGATTGAGTTGGTAAATGACAGCTTATATCTAGCTAACTTGATCTCTGATTGCTCTCCAGGAAAGCTCCCGAAAGCAAAAGCGCTAGAAGATCAATGGAAACAAGATCTGGCCAACAGAGAAGAACAAATCGGCAAAGTGCAAAACTTGACTTGGGATGCATTTTGGTTTTTCCTAGTAAAGTCGCACAGTCAGGAGATGGCCACCAAATGCCTTACCGATGTTGTCAATCTCATGGTTCCTGAACTTTCAGATGCTACGTACATAGCTCAACTGCATTCTAGGTTGAGTCATCCTCCGGAAATTCAACAAATGCTCTCAAATTGTCAGCTGCGAGTGCAAGAGGAGAAGTAGATACAATCAATCAATTAAAAGGCTATATCACTAATATTTTAATAAATCAAATCCCAGATTTTCATGTTTGCAGTTTCAACAGATCAAAGCAATTTTTATTGACAGTTAGCTTTTATTTTATTATTTAAACCCTTTCATGTCTTTTAAGAAAGGGTCCTCAATTTGTATAAAATTTGACTTGAGAAGTTGCACTTTTGTACTTTTGAATATATTTTATCAGTAGTGGATCAAGGTTCTACATTTTTGTGAAGAAACTTTTTCAAGACCTGCACTTTTGTATCTCCTGGAAGTTTTCTCAAATAAGAAAGTGGAATAGGAGTGTTATTTGCAGTGGCAAGACTCAAATGCATGCGGTATTTTTATCACTGTTCTTTTGTCTTGTTTCCTTATGTGATGAAGCATTCCTTTTAAAAGTTTTTATTATTGAGGTATGTATGTTTTTCAAATAATTTTTATCATGTCATTTATGAAGATTTAGAATTGTTATACTTTAAAGATATATGTCAGCGATATAAATTGTTATGAATGCGATATGTTTTATTAATAATTACTTTGTTTAATTTCTTAAACAAAGTAATCATTATCTATGAATGCATCTTTCTATCGATAAGTAATTCATCTATATGATTATTTGTCTATTAGAAATAATCAGAAATCGCATTGTTAGTACATTACCCAGGTTAGATAAGTATATTTGTATATTTTTGAGTTATAAGTTAAAGCACTTATCATCTTTATTATACATTATAAAACAATCATCCATCAAACCATTCATTATATGAGAAATTGGTCCCATAATATCTAGCCGGAACCACCACACCAAACGGAAAAGGAGTTGTACTAAGGTCCGGACCGGGTGGTTATCCCCAATGTTGGTGTTGAGATTTTAGAGGCATCAACAGAGTGTTAGGAGAAAATTGTATCTCTAAAATATGTTTTAGATTACACTTCCACGAGACACAAAAGGGGACTCAGAGAGAGAGAGATAGAGATAACTGAAGGAATGCAAGGAAGGAAAAAATTGGAGGGGGCGAGATCTACTAAACTCATAGAAGTATCATTTTATGTTGGAGTACATGATTCCAAATGAGGCGGGGGAGGCATACCCATACCCATCACAATAAATGAGTACAAAGAATAATGGTGTGCCCAGCGATGTGGGATTGAGCTACAAAGTACATGATACATGACATGCTAGCATCAATGGGTCAGAAAATAATACAATGGGTCCCATATGCATAATGTGCCTGCAAAAAAATAGACCAGGACTAAATACAATAACATATGAGTACATGAGACATAACTTCCCTCAAGTTGACATAGTAGGAGGGTGGGGAGGGAAGGGGTTTGGGTCGCAACTAAATAATTCATGCTGAATAGGAAATGGATCTGAAGATCTGAATGGACCATCTGAAGGAGACATGCATGTTGTAGGTGCTACAAGCGGCTGAAACTGAACCCATCACATCTGCGGAGCTACATCTGAGGTTGGATCAACATCTGTGATCATCTGGTCATGTGGGGGGCTACCTGAAGGGCCAACCCCTTAGGAGGTCTGAAACATCTCACACACACCCGGTAATCACTGGCACAATCATATGCATCACCAAGCCATCAAGTGAATTATTCTCAATTGTGCGATAATGATTTAGCGTTGAGCACGTGAGAAACAACCAATTAAAAGGGAAATGATGATTCCTTTGCTTGATCAGAGGCACCAAACAAAGATGGAAGTTGGAACCAAGTTATACTGCCCTCCATACCACTCTTATGGAATAAATGTGTTGAGGTCAACAGAAGAGGGCCCGTAAAAGTTAAGGCAATAAGGAATCGTTAATGAAGGCACGAGATATTATAGTAGAGTGATTGATGAACTAACACTAGGGACGATGATGGAATGAAACAAGATGAGTGACGGATTAAGGACTTCCCTTGTCAAAGCATAACAGGTATGGTTGACCTGGCATCGACTGACTCAATTTCGAAGGGGATGGTCAATGACTGAAATGGGGGCTTGGAAAATACAAAGCAGTAGAGCTCGAGGCAAAATATGAATATAATGGGATGGATGCGACACAAATATGTATGGAACACTTAAACTATAATCAAGGGGGCTCATTACTGACTCCATAGATATAAGGGTGACTCATCTCAGATGCTCTGAACAAGGGTGACTCGATGATGCTGCCATGTGGGGGAGGCCCAGAGGGGACCATAAAAACATGAGTAAATGATGGTCACTCATGACGAAAATTGACATGTTCGCCAACCAGTGCAAAGGTAAAGTAGTACCAAAGTATGGGTGGCTCAAATGAATAAATTTGATTTTAATAGGGGGCAAAGTGAGACCTCATGCAAAAAATGGCTTCCTGGTGAAGTGTCAAATTACCAAAAGTAATGGAGACCCATTATAGAACTCGATGAGATATTTCCAACAATGTTGATGGTTCATCAAACAGAGCTATGGTTTGGTCGTAATGAAAAATAGTGTTTTCCTATAAAAGGGTGTTTTGCCCCCAAATCCAATTCATTTGCGTAGTGAGTTGTTGGAGAATTTGTAGAGGAGTACAAGGCCCTAAATATTTTGGAGATCATAGTGGACAAACTGAGCATTGGAATTTGGATCTACGACTTTCAGGTAGGTGGCCTCACTTGTCTAAAAATGGCCTTAATGCTTCTTGCAAAAATGGTTCCTAATGAAGAATCAAGGTAAGAAAGGTATACAAGAATGAACTACTAGAAAAGGTCTAGTATCTTCCCATCCCACCAAGTCAAACATGGGGACTGAATGGTGAATTTGGCATCACATAGAATAGAATGTTTGAAAATATAGTATCCACCGTCTACAATATGTGATGTGTATATGGCTCGTCAGAGAGGCCGGTAGGAAAAATTATCCAAGGAATTAAAGGATAATCTATCATACCTAGATCATTGGGGTCTAGGTCAAGACTTATGTTAATCAAGTGAGAATGTAGTCAGGGGCCATTATTCCCCCAAGCATGGGATACTTCCCCATAGCATATGATGATGGCGGGGACTAGTCAGGTGGGAATGATGCCCCCTAGAGGGATGAGTTTGTGGAATGTCATTATGCTTTATATGCTTAAAGAATGGATTGAAGAACTTGGTCCTACTTGCACAAGATCCTGCAAAGGATCATGAGGAGATATAGGGGCATATATGCCCCCCCAACGTGCACTGGACATACTATATGTATTTAGAGTAATGGACTCCAAACACATTTTGATGATATGGTTCGCCATTTGTTTATGTCTATGGTTGTCTTCTTGTGGGAAGAATGGATAGATACAATTAGAGAAAGGAAATGGGGGATTACCAATCTCATCTGGAACTGCATATATGAGTCAAATGTACTGAATTTTTGGGTTCACATATATGGTGTCACTATACCAAAGAGTCGTTTTGGATATATTGAATTGATGCTCACCTAGAAAACATGGTGGTTGAACAACAACAATGTCTAAGGGACTGGGTTGTTGAGGTGAGATGAAGGGATAAATAAGTGGATCATCCCAAGAGTGATCTGAAGTGATATGAGACTCTAGAGGTTATTCTAAATGGGGAAAAATAATGGTACTAGAGTCGAAACTACCAAATGCACTAGGAGGGTTGGGGATAATTGCTTCTCTTGGACTCTCAAGAATGGATGCCCCCTTACCCAAACATTGGGTGTCAATGTAATGGTCATAAGGTGGATGTGGTTCGAATTTGTGGGTTCGAATTAAGGGGTGGTTAAACCAATTGACCTCACCATGGATGAAGTATTTTGACTACACATCATATTGGTCATGTAGGTTTTAACCCCGAATAGAAAATTACCTGCATACGAATTCTAAAAACAAAAAATAAACAAAGGCAAGAGCATAACACATAAAACAAATATACACAAGATTTTCCCCTGGATCCCAAAACCGATACTACCGAATTGATTTTTCATTATATTCCTTTCAATGTTACAATACATATATATGCATGCTGAAACATCCATTAACCCCATTCCATTAACCCTAGATTAGAACATAACCATAGTTCCCTTGACCGGATCTACAAAATACCATGGACCGAAAACCATCGCACCGAAAACCATGTGCGAAAACCATGCACAAAACCATAGGTAGGTTTTCCCACCTAATATAGGGTCCAAAAAAAAAATTCCTGGGGCGCTACCCCGGACCCTGTAGAGGGGGGCTACCGCCCCCCTCAAACCCCCTGTAACCCCCCCATTGCGCATCGGCACAACAAAGGGGGGGCTCTGCCCCCCCGGTTTCACTATTGAGGCTGCTGGTGGAAGGAATATAACACAACCCAACAATCTCCCACTTGTTGTGTTATTTCCACAGAGAGCTTAGTTATTTATCCATCCCTGCAACATCCATTGTTTCTCTACACCAAGAGAACTTCTCAGAGCTCACAATTTTTTTCAATGCATCTGCAATATTCTTTATAGTGTCCACCTTTACCAGAAACACCTTTTTGCTTCTATCATATCCCTCACAAAGTGATACTGAACATCAATGTGCTTTGTCTTTGAATGGTAAGCAGCGTTCTTTGCCAAGAAAATTGCACTTTGGTTGTCACAATCTATCCTTATAGCTCCTTGTACTAACCCCATACTTGAACACAATCTCTGCAACCAAACTGCTTCCTTTCTTGCATGAGTGGATACCATGTATTCTACCTCTGTAGTTGATAGTGCCACTATAGATTGTTTCTTACTCATCCAACTGACTGCACCTCCAAATATGTTAAACACATACCCACTTATAAATCTTCTCTGATCCATATCTCTAGCCCAATCTACATCAACAAAGCCACGGATATCCAAAACTTTGTCCAATCCTGGTCTTCCTTGGTAGCATAAACCATAATCACTAGTGCCACACAAATACCTGTAAACCCACTTCACTATTGTCCAATGCTCCTTCCCTAGTTTTGACATAAACCTGCTCAATACTCCCACTGCATGTGCAATGTCTGGTCTAGTACAAACCATCACATACATCAGGCTACCAACTACACTTGCATACGGAACACGAGACATGTCCTCTTCCTCTTCTTCTACCCTGGGACACTATTTAGTAGATAAATTTACACCTACAGGAATAGGAACCTTCACTGGTTTACTATCCTACATTGTTATGAAACCATCTCACAAAAGGATAGAAAAGATAGATCAACGCCTTAGAAATCAGCCTCTTCGAGGGGGGCAACCTCCTTTACATTACACAAATGAACAATTCTTGGATGATACAAATGAAAAGACCTCCTTTCTATATATAGGAGTCTAAGGGGTCATAATATAATCAAAGCCGACATAATAATAATAATGTAAGCGCACAACAATAACAATAGTGGGATTTTATGGGGCACAATAATAACACTATGAGTACTACATGGGCACAACAATATAATAAGGGGGTTGCACTAGTAACAATAACAGGCTACGCTAGTAGTATAGGGACCTAACATGCCCCTCTCCTTCAACACATGTTGTCCTCAACGCTTGAGTAGTTCTGGATGCTTCTGTATAAAATTATCATACTTGCATGCAGAATCTTCAACGAGTAAGTGTTGGGCACAGGATGCCCCAATGGCAGATTTTGGGGCTTAGAACCCAGATTTTGGTCTGATTTTGTAATTCCAACATAAAGACTCCACATTTTGTGGGCACGAAGCGCATAGTTGTTAAAGAGTCATAGGGTTGTATTTCCTTATTTTGATAATGTAATGTCGGTTGTAGAAGATCTACCCATGGTCCGCGAACCATGGGATTGTATAAATAGAGCGAAGCTCTAAGTAGTTTGATAATAGAATAAGAAATAGATGGAATAATGAAGATATATGCGAGATAGATCTGAAGAGGCTCTGCATTTGAGTGTGCAGAGGCCTAGTAGTCTCCAGCTGAGTGCGCGGACCCCTGCAGTTGACTGCGCAGGCCGAGTCGAGTCTGTAATCTTCTGGAAGTATTAATAAAGAGAATTTTCTATCATTTCTGTGTATTTATTTCCTATTTGTGCATTCATTATATTGGGTATGAATTTCACTTCTAATGCTTATATGATGCGCGAATGTGTATAATTGTATTGGTTAAGTGAACGCAAGTTAGAATATCTGCTTATGCGAAGATAATTAAGATCTATCAATAAGATAAGTAAGATACTTAGTCTAATTTGGGAAATAGTGCAGTTCGTTGCCCTAGTAGCGTGAAAGCATCTCAGCCCCTAGTTAGGGCTGCACGAAATCCAATGGTAACATATCGCAAAGGTACTAAAGTTTATAATAGAGTGCGAAGTGACCTACGCGAAGGCAAGGTCTAGTTGGAATAAATCGACATCGCAACCATCTCAAGGGTGCAGAAACTTGGTTCCAGCATCCCCCCATACTACTTCGGGTGAGACTTCAGTGCACGCTCCGCGGGCTGATGCCAAAAGGGCCAGTAGTGTAGGGATTTGTTTGGATAACTAACTCTGAACTTTGGGCAGGCCCCCATAAGCCAAAAAATGGTTCCGTTGCCAGGACCAGAATCTGCATAGAGATGTGTGATGTCGTATCACTGGAATCCAACTAAGAAAGAAATTGAAGGTTGGTTGGACAGAGGAATTCACAAGTTCACAATGCAGGAGAACGGAAACCCACGACTGTCAAAAGAAAATGGCTAGATAGCTACCTGTATACAGAGATCCACGAAATATTTTTCGCATCCTTCCCTACTGAGCTATACGAGTGGATTGTGAAGCTAGCAGATAGCCAAGGAAGGTGGAAGCTTGATGGCCCTATTGTATGGACCCCAAAGCTAGTGCAGAGATTGGAAACATCGGGGGATAAGATCGCACGGATCATCGATCATTGGATTGATCATATTATAGGAGGATTTGTTACTGAGTTCGCAGTTGACACTTCAGTTAGCTATAGTGAGGCAGAGTGACGCTTTCTCAAAGGAACGCAAGGTAAGTACGTAAATTCTTTGAATACTTGGATTAAAATGTTGTTGTGCGAAAAGCGGGTTATGCAGTTACCTTGATGTTCGGAGCTACACGAAGTGGAAAGGTTTACAGGAACAAAGGAAATAAGGGTCCAGAAAATAGCCCCTTGATTTCACCTCCATAAGGAGATGAGGAAGAGCTCGTGAAGGTCTCTCCACGAAGTGCTATTCAGCTGATAAGACAAAGAATTCTGTGAATACCACCTCCACCCACACCACCACTAGCTTCACCACCATCACCTCCATCTTCGCCCGTACCAACTCCACCACCATTGCAATTCAGTATGGCAATTCAGTGAAGTTGCATGTGTTCAAAGGTTTTGGAAATGAAGATCCGAGCCAATTCTAGTTCATTGTAAGGGTTGTATGCGAAGCGCAAGGTGTTACAGATGACCATATAAAGAAAATGACACTGGTTAGCGCCCTGCAGGATTGCGCGTTGACCTGGTGTATTAAGTATTCCAACGATAACTCGAATGCGAGAATCGTGGATATCCAAACAGCACTAAATAGAGAATTTAGCAAGCCTAAGTCTAAAGTGTAGTCGATTGTGGGATTCAAAGAGATCATGATGCTACCAGGCGAGAATCCTTGGGAACTAGATCAGAGGTTAAAATGTACGATTCGTGAAGCCAATATGAATCTGACAGATGGACAGCATCGCGAGTGGTTTGTAGCTTCGCTACTACCACATTTAAGGAGTGTGCAATTGCAGCAAAAGATAACGACTTGGGCAGAGGCTTTAGAGATCACTATGAGGCTACATGATGTAGGAATTTACAGGGTAAGTTCCTCAGAAAGAATACCAAAAGGACACCGCTCACAACCAGATCACAGATCAATACACCAGTATTTTTGACGTGGTTAAAACCCTCAAAGAGGGAAACAGTCCACGGCCTGTCCCAACGTGGGTACTACAGGCAATTTATTAATTAAAGAATGAAAATTTACATAAGCTTCTCTCATGCACGAATTACCCGAACAATGACCCTCCATGCGCTTTAAATAGAACTCATGGACCAATCGGGTGTCAAACCACGGATCAAGTGTCGGTAATACCGAGGAGAGAATGAACCGTCGGATCACTACATATCGTGACCGTCGGATTGTAAGTTACAATATGTACAACGGTAAAGAAACACACTTTACCTAACTCTATACCTAACTCTAAACTAGACCAAGTTGAACTTAACTATATCCTATGTGTCGGAATATCCTAACATCCCCCCTTAAGAACAACTTGGGATAGGATTGAAGGATTTACAAATATGACACAATAGGAGAAGGAAGGAGGCACTAGAGCCTATCCCCCCTTAGTGACAACTTCCTGAACTCCAAGAATATATCGAAGTTTAGTGAACTTCACCTCTGTGAGAGCCTTTGTGAAGATATCTGCAACCTGATCATCTGTTGGACAATATTGCACTTCAAGAACATGGTCATGAATGAGCTTTCTGATGAAGTGCATGTGTAGTTCAATGTGTTTGCTGCGCTGATGCTGGACTGGATCTTTGCATAGCTGAATGGCACTTTGATTATCACACCAAAGTGTGGTTGGATGCTGCTGCTCAAAGCCAAACTCTGATAAGATCTGACGAAGCCACAAGGCTTCCTTACTAGCTTCCACGGCACCACGATACTCTGCTTCTGCTGACGAAAGAGAAATGGCAGCCTATTTCTTACAAGCCCATGTAATAGGTCCTGAACCAAGAGTGAAGACATAACCGGCAGTAGACTTCCGATCATCGGGGTCACCAGCCCAATCAGAATCAGTGAAACCAACTAATAGAGGAGCTGCTTTGGCACTGTAATGAATCCCAAACTGTACTGTACCTCGAATATAACGAAGTATTATTTTAGCTGCTTTCCAATGACTTTCACGGGGGTTTTGCATAAAACGAGCAACAAGGCCAACAGCAAAGGAAAGGTCAGGACGAGTATGGGTTAAATACAAGAGTTTTCCTACAAGTTGATGGTATAAGGTAGCATCAACTTCAGGAGAAGTACAAGAGACTGAAAGTTTGACTCCAGACTGAAAGGGAGAAGGGGTTGGCTTACAGTCTTCCATGTGAAAATGACGAAGAATATCACAAGCATACTTGGACTGGGAAAGGAAAATACCCTCCTTGGATTGCAAGACTTGAAGACCGAGAAAATAGTGTAAGTGTCCTAAGTCTGTCATTTCAAATTTCTTTTTAAGGCTGGACTTCACATGGTTTATAAGGTTGGGATCACTACTAGTAAGAATAAGATCATCAACATAAAGAACAAGGATAATAAGAGAGTTGCCCACTTTCTTGGTGTAGACAGTATTGTCAGAATGACACCTAGAAAAGCCAGATTCTAAAAGAAAGCTATCCATTTTGGCATACCAAGCCCGAGGAGCTTGCTTGAGGCCATAAAGGGATTTCTTAAGTCGACAAACAAGGCTAGAGTCTGTTTGTATGAAGCCAATGGGTTGTTCCATATAGATTTCTTCCTGCAAGTCCCCATGCAAGAAGGCAGATTTAACATCCATCTGATGGACTTCCCATTTTAAAGAGGCAGCAAGGGAAAGAACAAGGCGGATAGAGTTCATTTTGGCAACAGGGGAGAAGGTTTCAGTGTAGTCAATGCCTTCAACCTGTGAAAAGCCCTTAGCAACAAGACGAGCTTTATGTTTATCAACTTTCCCATCTGGTCCATACTTGGTTCTGTAAACCCATTTACATCTAACAAGTTTGCGTCCCTTTGGTAGAGGAACAAGATCCCATGTATCATTTGTCATCAATGAATGATATTCTTCATTCATAGCTGCTTCCCAATGTGGATGGCCTGAAGCTTCTGCAAAAGTGTCAGGATCATGATTTACTGGAGCTTGAGCCAGTAAAGAAGAGGCTCTTTCAAACTGAGAACGTGTACGTCGCTGATCTGTAGGATCACCGGCAAGATCACCTGCTGCATCCCGAGTAGCACGGACCCATCTTGGAAGTTGAGGATCCTGAGAAGGTGGGGGAGGATTATCATCCTCGCTTTCATCATCTGAAGAAGAAATGTTTTCAAAAGTAGAAGAGATAGGAAGAGGTGGCACATCCGCCGGACTAGGCTCGCAGGCCGATTTATTCTCATCAAATTTTACATCTCTTCTAATGATAACATTTTTGGACTTAAATGGAATAAGTCTATAACCTTTTACATCTTCAGAATATCCAACAAAAGTACATTTCTCACTCTTAGGTTCTAAAGCTTTATGCTTTTCATCTGGAATATGGGCCCATGCTTCACTTCCAAACACACGAAAGTGGCTTACATCTGGTTTAATGGAACTCCAAGCTTCTTCTGGAGTGATATTCTCTAGAACCTTAGTAGGAGTGCGATTGATTATATAATTTTCACAATTAATTGCTTCGGCCCAAAAACTAAGACTGAGTCCTTTAGATTGCAGCATACAATTAGCCATTTCCTTTAAGGTGCGATTTTTCCTTTCAGCTACACCATTTTGTTGTGGAGTGTATGGAACAGTATGTTGCATTTGAATTCCATTTTCGGTGCAAAAGTTGATGAATGTGTTTTTAACATATTCTCCACCATTATCAGTTCTTAGCTTAAGAATTTGATGTCCAGATTGTTTTTCAACAAAGGCTTTGAAGGCCAAAAATGTGTTAAATACTTCGCTCTTGAGTTTTAAGAAGTATACCCAAGTGCGTCTGGAGAAATCATCAATGAAAGTTAAGAAGTACTTGCAGCCAGAGAATGAAGCAACAGGAAGAGGACCACATAAATCACTGTGCACAAGCTGTAAAGGCGCTGAGGCGTGCCAAGAGGCACGTTTGTCAAAACTGTCCCGATGATGTTTTCCGAGTACACATCCGGAACAAACACCATCTCTGCAAGATACCATAGGAAGACGTGTCACCATATTTTCTTTACATAGATGCTGAAGGGAGCGATAGTTTAAGTGACCAAATCGCTCATGCCAAAGTTTGCTCACTTCATCATTATGAGCAACAAATACTGAGGGAAGATTTGATGACCCAAAGTTGTGAAACTTATACAACCTTGTGGAATCATCAGCAAGACCAGTAGCTAGAATCTGTTTAGGATCTTTTAGATCCTTGATTACAACATCATGAGGTGAAAATTCAACAATTTTACCTTCACCTGAATGAGTTATCTGATAGACAGATAGAAGGTTGCAGGATAAGGTTGGAACACATAATACATCATTAAACTGACCATTGTCTAGATGAACAGTTCCAGTCCCTACAACATTAAGAGATCTATCATCACCAACATATATATTTTTGGTGTTAAAATCATTTAAAGAAGAAAACATGGCTTGGTTTTTGGCCATGTGATAAGAGGCTCCAGAATCAATGAGCCACTCATGAGAATGAGAAGAAGAAGAAGATGCATTTAATGCATAGCCAGACTGAGATGATTGACAATGACATGCAGAAAGTGCCATTCCGGAAGTTGAAGTTGAAGTAGGCTCCACATGGATGTTATGTTTCTTCATTGCGGCTTCCAAGGCTTCCATCTTCTTAAAGCATTTAGATTCTAAGTGGCCATCTCGATTACAAAAGTTACAATGTCTATCAGTCTTCTTCCATTTGTTTTTATTGGTCTTATCATTTTGCTGAAATGATCTTTCATTTTGAGGCTGAGTTGGTTTAGGACCATTCTTTTGAGGATATGACTTCTTAGGATTCTTTGAATTTGGTTGCTGCTGGGCGGCTAACGCTTTCGTGGAAGAGTTTCCAAGATTAAGAAGACCAAGGTGTAAGAGTTTTTCTTGTTCTCTTATTAAGGAATCACAAAAGGAGTCAAAGGAAGGGGCCTTGTAGTCTTTTCCTTGACAAATGAAAGCTTCCCTTGTAGAATGGAAAGTGGAAACAAATACAGAGTAGGCTGGTCCCAACTTAGTAAGGATGGAATAAATAAGGTTACCATCTTCTTTCTTAACTTTAACACCTTCCAAGAGATATCTAAGGGTCTTGAATTTGGACAAGAAATCTTCAACGCAAGAAAAATTATTAGGATCCAAAGTAAGCAACTCATTTTGAAGTTGATGGGCTCTAATTTCATTTTTAATCCCAAAAACTTTAGCGAGTTTTTCTAATGCTTCATGAGGAGTCTCAAGTTCTGCAATGTGGAATCTAAGATCAGGATAAATAGACATCCCTATCAAACCACGTGCTTGATCTTGTCTATTTTCCCATTTTGCAGCCTTGTCTTCATCTTTTGGTTTCTTCTCTTGGTCTGTGGCTATTCTGAAGAGACCTTTACTTCTAAGTAAATCTTCCATGTAGGCTACCCATTGGAAGTAGTTAGTGCTGTCAAGAATGACTTGGCATGGACTTTCCATTTTTAAAAAAAAAATTGAAGCTGAAGATGCTGAAAGTAAGTGTTCCAATGGATAGATCTCGAAAAAATAGGTGGTTTTAAAAAAAACGGCTCTGAAAAAGGCTTCCGGATGAAGAAGTTATGGCTTTTTGAAAAAAAATTGTTGACGTTGCCGGCAAAGTGCGCGAATGTGCGGGAATGAAAAAATCCGCCCCCACAAAATGGAGACTTGAACCCAAGACCTCTACTCTCTTAAAATAGCTTTGAACCAATTGATCTATACAAAAAATTTGAGAGAGAGAGAGGGGGGGGGCGCCTTGGTTTGCGTGCTTGCCTTGAGAAAGCTATTTTTCCCTACAAAACACAAAACACAAAACCCAACACGAATATGCAAAGAAAAACGAACCTTGCGGCTCGAAGTTAGCTTTAGCCAAAAAACTAGAAATTTTAAAAAAAAAATCTCAAAGTTAGCTTTAGCCGAAAAACTAAATATTTTTCTCAATGTTTCTGATTTTCCGAGATCACACTAAGGTGTAGGGAAAAGAGCATACGCATGAGAAAAATCCTTCCTTTCTGTTTCTGATTTGCCCAGATCGCACAGAGTCGCAGGGCAAAGAGCATACGCAGAAATGAAAGGTATAGATCCGATTAAAAAAAGGGCTAAATAAACCGAAACCGAAATAAGCAGAGAGAAAATAACAGTAAACTGCAAAAAACACTGTATACCTCCCGATCTGAAAAATGACGCAGCTAGGGCTACCGGAAACCTTTCCGCGTGAAACGAAAGGGGTTCTTCACTGGAACAGATGCTCCGAACGCAACAGAGCAGTCCTCTCAGCCCGAAAGCAGTCAGAAACAGCAGATCTAGGAAACGACAGCCGCATGCAGTTCTACCGGCTTCAGATTTGGACGGACGCGGCCCTCAAATAGATTTGATACCATGTAGGAATTTACAGGGTAAGTTCCTCAGAAAGAATACCAAAAGGACACCGCTCACAACCAGATCACAGATCAATACACCAGTATTTTTGACGTGGTTAAAACCCTCAAAGAGGGAAACAGTCCACAGCCTGTCCCAACGTGGGTACTACAGGCAATTTATTAATCAAAGAATGAAAATTTACATAAGCTTCTCTCATGCACGGATTACCCGAACAATGACCCTCCATGCGCTTTAAATAGAACTCATGGACCAATCGGGTGTCAAGCCACGGATCAAGTGTCGGTAATACCGAGGAGAGAATGAACCGTCGGATCACTACATATCGTGACCGTCGGATTGTAAGTTACAATATGTACAACGGTAAAGAAACACACTTTACCTAACTCTATACCTAACTCTAAACTAGACCAAGTTGAACTTAACTATATCCTATGTGTCAGAATATCCTAACACATGAGACCCCGATGCAAGATCCTAACCTAGGAGTTCAGCAGATCCACGTGCAGCTGAAGAATCTGGGCCTGGAGATGTAGAGTCTGAAACAGGATAGGATTGTTTGGTCAGAAGTGCGCAAAGAGGTGTGGTGCGTAAAATGCAAGAGTCAGGGTCATGACAAAGACCACTCCCTAGTCTTTACAAATTACATTGCAAGAGGAGGACCGATGCCTTTAAAGCCAGAAGCTCAAGTAGGACCTAGCGCGACGCCTGCTTTGTCGTGCGTGATCTGCCAAATAACCGAAAAACATGCCACGGACAATTGTCACTTGTTACAAAAGTATACGCAAACTTCGCAATAGTTTTTTGCAACTTTTGTAGGTCGCTAGGACATGACGAGCATACTTGCAGAAGCTATGAATTGATGATGGATAGAACTCCCACCTACAGGGTTCAGGCAGAAACGCGGCCCCTTGACCAAAATGCCGAAATGGCGCGGATAGGATTTTAGGAGCGTGAACAAGGCCGAGGTGGATGAGGACCTGGTAGAGGTCGCGAACAGTTGATTTGTTACAATTGCAAAGGGCCAAGACACTATGCCCGTGATTGCACGAATCCAACGTGCCCGTCGCGCAAATATTGCATGTTCTTTGATCATGAGATGGAAGATTGTCCTACGCTGATAGTTAGGATATGTGACAAAGGAGCGCTACCACCTCCCCCAACTCAGAACCTGTAGATGATGAGGTCTGAGCCGCGCGAGGAAGATCCAAATGTAAACATTGTGCTCCGAAGTGGAATCGCGATGGGAGATGACAAACGGAAACAGCCAGAAGACAATACTTGGGTTCACAAAGCCCCGGCGAAAGAGGTCGAGTTTGATTTGGAGCGCGCTCGGGAACCCTTCAAGGAAGCTAAGAAGAGCTTCGCTGATGCCTCCACTTTAGGAAGCAAAGATAAACTGGAGCCAGAGATGGACCCATCCATGCTCACAACTTTCCTGGAAACGTGTATGAAGTTAATGCGCGACAATAAGGTTGTGAAAGGGTTACAGGAGCTCATCAACAAATGCGATGGGACCGCGCCAGGAGAAACACGCGTAGTCCGGAAGATCGGAAAACATAAGACAAGGACATGCCGCGAAATGAGACTCATCGCGTAGATTAGAGAATATGAGATGGATCAAGTCATTCTGGATTTGGGATCATATGCGAATGTTCTACCGAAATAGACATGGGAATGAATGGGGAGACCCGCACTATAATGGTCTCCAATTCAGCTAAGGATGGTGAATCAACAGAAAATAATACCCATGGGCTGATTACAGGGAATAACTGTGGATATTGAGGGAGCGAGCGCGCGAGCGGATTTTGAAGTAATAGAGATTGTTGATGACAGCAATTGATACCCCACACTCTTGGGAATTGACTGGGCCGCTGATATGAATGGGGTAATCAATCTGAAGAAGCGAAAAATGATCCTTGAGAAAAAGTCACTACACGTAATTATACCCCTGGACCCTGCTGAAGGATCGCGTTATAAGAAACTGGTCTACGACTATGAAAGTGATGATGATCTAGACTGTATCTACAAGATAACAACGTAAGACCAAGACTGGGTGAATCCCACAGCAGATGGGTGAATTACATGGGAGCGTGAAAGCTCCTGCACTTCGGATTCCGACGAAGAAATAGAACGATGGCATAATCGGTTACACGAAGTAACTACGCTGAATTGCAATATGATGACCAGGTCGCTGCACTACGTGTCGACAGAAGTAAGAGATATACCCACTTATTATGGTCTAAATGAGGTAGATACCTTATTGGATGCATTTGAAAGGGAGGTTCCAGAAAAGCAACATTTCTAGGCCTTGGACTTGGTGCTACGCGCTACACCCGCAAGATGGTGGGCTAGGCACAAAGGGAGTTTTCATGGTTGGCGCGAACATAGGAGAATGATGAGAGCACTCTTTAGGAAGCCTAAGATGTGAATGTCAGACAAGTATGATGGACAGGATGACCCGTGCATGCATCTGGCCAAGTGGACGCAGGCCTATGGAGAAAATACCCAACCTACGGAGAGGCACACGTACCCCACACTTAAATAATTGGTCAATAAGCATGTGTTGGGGTGGGGGAAAACTTGCATATGGCTCTTAATGTTGGGAAGACATTATACAGGAAGAGCAATCATGCAGAAGCATTCAACAAAGTACTGGGAACCACGTTGACCAAAGTATGCAATGCGCAGCGAAGTGATTGGACCTACACATACCTGCAATTGTTATAGACATTTTTGTGCCTAGCAGCTCCAAGCATGAAATGTCCATAAACCAAGGGCTCCTAAGTCCCTAAAAGTGTTGTTCCGACCCCTAAAGGAACAAGGTCAACAAATTACAGCTTCTCCCAGAAGTTCTCCACCAGAAACTGTTCAGAATAAGTCAAAACAGGATCATTTCAGCTGCTCCACTAGCTAAGTGCGTTGCATAGCACCTAAATCCACTGGCTAGGTGCGTTGCAACGCACCTAAATGCACTGCCAGGGTGCGTTGAGCGGGAAATGACAAATGGCAGTGTCATTCCGCGAGGTGGAGAGACAATGGAAGCTTCCAAAATCTTCTCCTATGACACTTGCCTCACTAAATTCGACCAAGGATGAGTAAGAGGCTTTCAGTCTCCAAGTAGAACCAAGAACTGACAGAGATAAGCCACTAATAAAATCGCAAGCTGACTCATCCTCCTTGCATACATCTATATATGGATCCCTCATCCTAGAGATCCAGAGGCTGGAATTTTGCACATTGTAAAGAATTGCTGTTGGTTTTGAGACAGAGATCAGAGTATTGGGTGATTTATGCTTTGTTGGAGGTGAAGAGGGGCTTCTTTGCTGGGAGGTTGATGCTGGGTCAGGAATCATCGGTTGTAACTCCTCCTGGATCTTCTTGTATATCAATAAAAACTATTTGAGTTTCTCCTCCATGCTTTTGTATCATTGATGCTTGTTACATTTGTATGGTTAACTTAAATCTGATCCTAAGTTATTTATGAATATAAATCCATGTCTTTGTATAGTTTTCTTCTTCTGTGATCTTACAGGTGCTTGGTGAAGCTGAGCAAGTAAGGGAGCAGGTAGCTGGAAGCTGTCAAAGAGGAGAGAGATTGGATCAAAGGACCAGCGCAAGACACAGGTTGGTTCTTCCTATTCCTCTTTATTTATAGTTCATAAAGGAGATACAAAAGTAGTTTTCTCTGTTTGTTTCTAAGGCAGCTGTCACACCTTAGTGGGATAGAGCAGTTCTAAATAGACACTTTTCCCGGTAACAAAATGGCGACTCCACTGGGGACAATTGTCTAATTAGTTTGTTTGTGTATCTCTTGTTGTTTGTTTCATAAACATATAAGTAGCATTGGAACTGCATTTGTCATAACAAATGCAAAGTAGACATTTGCTACTTCAATCCATTCACTGGATCTGTTTATGATTTGAACAGCTGATTCATAGACTATCTGATTGCCCTTGTGATAGCTCTTAGACCTTCCTTAGATCTACCCCTGATTGTGCATTACTGATTGCTTTTACTCGGCCAAAAACCAAAGATTAAACTGCAAACTGTGACCCAGAACCCGGATAGAATTCTCGTTTCTGCCCCAGCGCAGGCACTGTGAAGAGGTTCTGCATTTCAACGCACTTCCCAAAAGGGCAACCTGCGCTGCAATGCAGTTTCTCTGTGTAACAGGTGCGCTGATCAGCCTAGCCCTGTGCAGCTGAGGTTCTTTGCTTCATTCTTTCCAGTTTTGTCTTTGAATTTTGCAGCCTGTGATCAGTATATGACTGTTTCAGACCCCTTTTCCTTACTGATATTCCGCCTCATTTGTACAAAAGAACTGTAGATGTTTTTGTGTGTTTGTTGAGTCGTTTACAGTTTTCCATTGCAAAAGTATAATAATCGTACTGTCGTCCTTTGATTTAGATCTGTCGCAAGTGTCGATTTTGATCATAGGAGAAAGTTTATTTGCTGTTGATGGTCGATTATGCTTTTACTATTGCCTTTGGTTTCAATTTGTGACTTTCTAGTGTCAAAACGAGTATTTATTTCAAAATCATAAAGTGTCGTAATCATCTCTACCTTTTGATTTCGAAAAGAAGCTTGTTTGTGTTTGTCGCTTGAAAGCAAATTCAGATTTGTACATCAACTTTCTTTTTAGCATCAATACTAGAAAGTAAAAAAAAAATACATGCATGTGCATTTGCATATTGACAGTCTGTTTGACTTGATTTAGGAAAGTGCATTTACAATGTGCTCTTTGCTCTTTGTGAAAAGATTGTGTCTTTCTTTTCCCCTAGTAGCTAGGATTTTCATTGTTGAAAAGAGATAAAAGTTTATTTATCATCTTTAGATTGCATTTTAGGAATTACATCTACATCTCGTGGTGAACCCAAAAGGAAAACTTCATAAGAAAGATCAACTTAAAATAAATTCAATGAATCTAACAACGCTTTGGAACTTAACGCACAACATTTAGAGGTCTAGGCTAGAGATGTATTCCGGCGTCGTAAAGCCTGGTAACTGTTGTCCTCACTGATGGTTGGGTGATTCCTCCACTTTGAGACGATAAGTGCCAGTACGGACTTGTGCTCCCACGTACCGTCGAGTATATATTGGGAGACCCCTATAGGCTTAAATCGTTTATCCATAGGAAGCTGTGTCGACCGCCCTACTGATCGCAATGCACTGAACACAGCATTCGGGAAGATTGACTGCCGTACCGTAAAAAGTATTCTGCAGTTTTGCGATTGGTTTGGTACTCCCTCTACCTAGACCTCCAGAGCAGTCCCTTTCGTTCCTTTTCAGACTCTTTAACGGAAAAGGTCCATCTGAGCACTTGTCACTTCAGGCTCATTAAAAATCGAAGGAGACTAGAGTCATCTTTTGTTTTTTCTCGACTCTTAAAAACTGAAAAAACAAGTTGTGTCAAAGCGTGTTAAAATTTATTTTAAACAGAATATTCATACCCCTTTCCTACGTTGATCTTGAGTTGAGAAAATGGAGCCTACCAACCAAGGAATTCCCCTTGGTGGAAATCCTAGTCCCTTCTCCTCTTGGGGAGATGTTGGTGCGCCCCATATGGCCACATTGTCGCTTCCAGGACTGACAATTGGTTTTCCTGTATGGCTCTTCTCAACCTCTGTCATTCAGAACACCACTATTCCTGAACAATCGAATCAGCAATTAGACGAGTCCAGAGTTGCCCACCAGCCTTCTACTTCCTCTAATTCTTCCTCTCCTCCTTCCTCTTCGCTTGATGGGGCTGGCAAAGCCAAAAGTCAAGTTCCTAAGGAGAAGAAGGAAAAGAAGAAGAAAAGAAGAAGAAGGAGCCAAAGGCGAATGTGGGAAAACGAGTGTCATCTAACGAAAATCCACACACTGCACCGACCAGGCCTAAATCGCCATGTGTCATTTGCAAAGGAGACCACTTTCACAGAGATTGTCCTTGCATCCCTCGGATAGGACTGGTCTCCTCGTTTGCACAACCTGGTGTCGTCAACCTCTGATGATCATGTTGAAAGCACACCGTCAACTAGAGAAAGTGAAGCCCCAGGACAAAAAGGGAAAGCTAGATTTCCTTGTAAACTGTGCGAAGGCAATCATGCCGTCCACCATTGTCCCTTCTTAGACGAAGCTAAAAGAGTTTTGGGTGATCGTCCAGTTTCACCGTTACGACTTCCTCCTGGATATAAAAAACTCTTGCCGAGTCCGTCATTAGTTGAAAATCCGGCTGGCCCGCTCAGGTGGTCGGCTGAAGCACCTATCATTGAAGATAAACCATCTGAATCCATACCAGACGAAATTCAAAAGGTCAAGGCGGCAGTTGACCCGGTCTTGCCTTCAGAGGTTTCATCTTCAGATGATACAGTCACCGAAGAGAACAAGGATGACACCATCCAAATTCCCTTCATAAACACAGACTCCGACGAACATGGGGGAAATTTACCCATTCCTTTACCGCAGGAAGGAATTTCGTCAGAGCCCTACCCAGCCTTCTATTCGGTCCCACCTCCAAGCAACCTAGTTGTCTCCTTCGACTGGAATCAACTAGGCAGACCCCATTTACCAGCAAGTGTACCATTCCGAATTATCATTCAAATATATAGAATGGTTATGGCTGGTACCATCATAGATGAGGGGGCTTCTGTGAGTATCCTTTCCTCAACTGCTTGGAAAGCGCTTGGTTCGCCATCGCTTTTGCCTGAGATAAGAAATCTGACAGGCTTTGATAAAGGAACCAGTCGACCTTTAGGGATCCTTCCCGATGTGCCCATAACATTGAGAAGGAAGACAGTTCGCATGAACGTAATGGTAGTTCAAGGACCCTTGGATTATAACCTACTCCTTGGACGAGACTATATTTATTGCATGGGAGAGATTGTCTCCTCACTCTTTAGAGTAATGTGTTTTCCACACGAAGGAAGAGTGGTCAAGCTCGTGGACCAACTTTCATTTCCCAGATCACGCATAGCAAATAGTCATATACCATCCTTAAATGGTCATTTCACGCAAGAAATGTCTCAATCTCCGGTCCGTCCTCCCGATAAGTGCGAGTAATTCGGAGGGATATGACTGAAACCTAGGGGGCATGCATCCTGATCTGCTTCGGCAGGAAAACTTCGGGTATAGGGTAGGTTTCCGCGGGAGAATATGACTAGTCTGTACCCCCGTCCGTGATTGGAAGAGGGGGTTATTCTAGAACAAGATTCTCTTGTCAAAGTTATGTGAGTTGGCGGGCATCGTCGCTCACCTTTGTTTATCTCGGTAGACATCGCCGAAGAAGTGTTTTGTTTACGCCGTAAATAGAACAATCTTTGGGTAACCTGTAAGAGGTAGACCTCTCTCGGTAAAACAAAATGTTTTGGCGGAAAGAAGTAGAGGTAACCTTGAAACTCTGTTTTATACCTGGGGGCATGCAAACCTATTGGAGTGCAAGCGAAGGGCGACTATTTATTTTTTAAATTTTTAGGACCTCTAACCCTTTAAACTCGTACGATTAGTCGTCACCTAACTTGCATGAAGAAAGGATGTGGGGCAAAACTCTAAAATTTGCCGGTTTTTATATGAGACATTCTTATCATATGACTGGATTAATCGAGCAGTGTTGCCGCGAGGTTCAAGCTCGTTAAAAAATAAACCCGGACCAGCAAATGTTTCCACCCGCGTTTAAGCTCATTAAAAAATGAACTATTCCCTGGTAAATAACCACCGTGAATGTAGTACTTCAGCCATTAAAGCCTTGGTCGTGTTTCCACCGTCACCTCCACTTTTTCATTGGTCGATCATTCACCTCCATCTGATTGTTTACCCATTTTGAGGAACAGCTGCGAAGAGTGATTTCACTAGCCATCCTTGTGACACTGCCGTGATTGGAAAATTCCAAACCTTACCTAGAATCAGCTGCTACCCATTTTATCACTCGTTCCTCAAAAGACGAGTCTTCTTTAAGCTCTTTTCTAACTCGTAAAATATGAAAAGATTGCCGAGTTCTGGCCTTCCAGCTCATTAAAGGGACAGGAAGTGCTATCCCTCCTCTAGATTTTAATCTTTTTGGACCTGAGGGATTATTGCACAAAAAGATCGAGCGCTTGTTTTGTTCGGCTCGTTAAAGCTATCGAAAATTCATCCCTTCTGTATTGTTTTATACTTTTTCGAACTCAAGGGATTATATGACAAAAAAGGAATTTTGGAGTTACCTTTACGTACCTTTTCAGACTCTCTAAAAATGAAAAGGACTGATTTATCTTTGTCGTTAAACTCGTTAAAAAGATTAATAGCGACAAACTTGTCTTTAGACGAGAACGAGTTTCACTATCTCTATGCTCATTAAAACATAGCGATGGTTTTGCCCGAAGGGCAAATTATAGAACAAGCATATGTTATCCTCCTCAAGCTTGACAAAAATAAAGAGGTACTGGTCAGCAATGACTGGGGAAAAATTGGGAAGAAAACTCAAAGAATCTTTATTGGTAGCAAGTCGCTCTTGAACATGACACTTTCGCTCCCTGCCCGAGTCGGGTTGGGTTGTTTCATTCACCGGTCACATCGCCATGGTCATGCCATACCATCCACATTTGGGGTTAATGCTACCAATCCATCACATCAGTGTCGCCGATATGTTCAAGAGAAGTCATCCAGAAAGGCCACCTGTGTCCCGCCCACTACCATACATTATACTCCATTCTTTCATGACCGCCACCCTGAACCATATATCATCAAATCGTTTTCACCTCCATCAAAATCATTTGCTCCGTTCCGTGTCATTGATGTGGGATTCATTAAGGCCCTCCTGTGACGGATCACTTGTTGTCGACATCAGCTCATTATCCAAGAAGTTGGTCTAGGAACACCCCATTCAGTACTTTGAAGCTTGCATCCCTTAATGGCAAGTTTCTCACTTCCGGCGATAGGTTTACATCAATGACCTTCGACCGAAAGATTTTGCGTGGTGTTCGACGCCAAGTCCTTTATTCACACCACGTGAATTGTACTGCAGTACCTTGAGGATCATTATCATTATCGGTGATTCCTCTCGCACTTGTTAACAGTTTACATCATTGACTGGTAATCAAGTGATGTCTTTCCATGTTCGACTTCAAAACATTTCTCACATGGATCGACTTGTACTTCGAGTGAAGATCGGACGAGATTGAAGACCCCGGATCTAGTTTCATCCATCCGGGCTGCGATATATATTCAGGGAAATAAAGACATTGAAATGTACAGCATTGCAGCACAGATAATCATCCTACCAAAAGGATGATGGCTCTATCAGAATCATCAGTCTACCTCGGACGATTGTCTGTCCTATGTACATGAAAATGAATTTATAAAGTTGAGCATGGGAATGCCCGCCTCAGCTAGATCATGAAAACAGTATGAAGATAATGTATTGTATTGTATCTTATTACAGGTCTCCTCCCAGCATTGAAAGAACTTCGGATCCTCATAATAAAGCATTTCACCCGATAAACGACCTCATACTTTAGGGGGCAAATGTTATAGACATTTTTGTGCCTTGCAGCTCCAAGCATGAAATGTCCATAAACCAAGGGCTCCTAAGTTCCTAAAAGTGTTGTTCCGACCCCTAAAGGAACAAGGTCAACAAATTACAGCTTCTCCCAGAAGTTCTCCACCAGAAACTGTTCAGAATAAGTCAAAACAGGATCATTTCAGCTGCTCCACTAGCTAAGTGTGTTGCATAGCACCTAAATCCACTGGCTAGGTGCGTTGAAACGCACCTAAATGCACTGCCAGGGTGCGTTGAGTGGGAAATGACAAATGGCAGTGTCATTCCGCGAGGTGGAGAGACAATGGAAGCTTCCAAAATCTTCTCCTATGACACTTGTCTCACTGAATTCGACCAAGGATGAGTAAGAGGCTTTCAGTCTCCAAGTGGAATCAAGAACTGACAGAGAGAAGCCACTAATCAAATCACAAGCTGACTCATCCTCCTTGCATACATCTATTATGGATCCCTCATCCTAGAGATCCAGAGGCTGGAATTTTTCACATTGTAAAGAATTGTTGTTGGTTTTGAGACAGAGATCAGAGTATTGGGTGATTTATGCTTTGTTGGAGGTGAAGAGGGGCTTCTTTGCTGGGAGGTTGATGCTGGGTCAGGAATCATCGGTTGTAACTCCTCCTGGATCTTCTTGTATATCAATAAAAACTATTTGAGTTTCTCCTCCATGATTTTGTATCATTGATGCTTGTTACATTTGTATCGTTAACTTAAATCTGATCCTAAGTTATTTATGAATATAAATCCATGTCTTTGTATAGTTTTCTTCTTCTGTGATCTTACAGGTACTTGGTGAAGTTGGGCAAGTAAGGGAGCAGGTAGCTGGAAGCTGTTAAAGAGGAGAGAGATTGGATCAAAGGACCAGCGCAAGACACAGGTTGGTTCTTCCTATTCCTCTTTATTTATAGTTCATAAAGGAGATACAAAAGTAGTTTTCTTTGTTTGTTTCTAAGGCAGCTGTCACACCTTAGTGGGATAGAGCAGTTCTAAATAGACACTTTTCCCGGTAACAGCAGTGTTATGGGCTTATCGAACGACATGCAAGAAACTAACGAGACAAACACCTTTTAGGCTTGTCTATGGAGTGGAAGCTGTAATGCCTGTGGAATATATCGTGCCTAGTCTACACATAGCAGAACTTACAGGTATGACGGATCATGGAGCCCTGGAGGAGAGGCTTGCGCAGTTGGAAGAGCTCGAAGAAGAATGATTTTTGTCTTAGTGGGGCCTGACCCAGGTTTACCCGAAGTAGTATGGGAGGGTGCTAGAACCAAGTTTCCCCACCCTTGTGATGTCTGATGGGCTTCTAGAGGTCTGCAGTCTAACCTATCATTGTACGTGCTTGCGATCCCTTCATGACCTGTGGTGTGGCTTCCGCGCAGCCCTGCTCAGGGCGTGACCCATATAATACCCAAGTTCCTCGCTTATTAATTGATTACTTAGCTTTATGGTTATTACAACATATCTAGCATTTATATCTCTTTAAACCCAATGATTGACTGCGTCTCTGATTTTGGCATGCTAATTCCCTGTTCAACGCATTCTGTATCTATATAATTCTTGCGTTCGGGTGGTCATTAGAATGCTTGATATACCACGTTAATGCGCAATCCTGCAGTGCACTCACCAGCGTAGCCTTTTTTATATTATCATCCATGACACCTTGTGCTTCCCATACTACTCTTACTATGAACCAGAATTGGTCTGGATCTTCATTCCCTACTCCTCTGAATACTGGTAGTTTTATCGCGGTTGCCATACTGAACTGTGGAGGTGGCGGAGGTGGAGCGGGTGGAGATGGAGGTGAGGGGGGTGAAGCGGATGGTGGTGTGGGTGGAGGTGGTAAATGCAGAATTTGCTGCCCTAGTAGCACGAAAGCATCTCAGCCCCTGGTTAGGGTTGCGCGAAAGCCAATGGTCACAGATCGCGAAGGTACTGAAGGTTAGAATAGAGCACGAAGCGACCTACGCGAAGTCAAGGTCTAATTGGAATAAATTGACATCACAACCATCTCAAGGGTGCGGAAACTTGGTTCCAGCATCCCCCCATACTACTTCGAGTGAGACTTCAGTCCGTGCTCCATGGGCTGATGCCGAAAAGCCAGTAGTGTAGGGATTTTTTTGGATAACTAACTTTGAACTTAGGTCAGGCCCCCATAAGCCAACAAATGGTTCCATTACCGGGACTAGAATCTGCATAGAGATGTTAGATGTCGTATCACTAGAATCCAACTAAGAAAGAAATTGAAGGTTGGTTGGACAAAGGAATTCACGAGTTCGCAGTGCAGGAGAACAGAAACCCACGACTGTCAAAAGAAGATGGCTAGACAGCTATGGTATACAGAGATCCACAAAATATTTTTCACATCCTTCCCTACTGAGCTATACGAGTGGATCGTGAAGCTAGCAGATAGCCAAGGAAGGTAGAAGCTTGACGGTCCTATTGTGTGGACCCCAAATCTAGTGTGGAGATTGGAAGCATCGAGAGATAAGATCGAATGTGTCATCGATCATTGGATCGATCATATTATAGGAGGATTTGTTACTGAGTCCGTCGTCGACACCTCAATAAACTATAGCGAGGCAGAGTGACGCTTTCTCAAAGGAATGCAAGGTAAGTACGTAAAGTCTTTGAATACTTAGGTTAAAATGTTGTTGTGCAAAAAGCGAGTTATGTAGTTACCTTGATGTTCAGAGCTACACGAAGTGGAAAGGTTTATAGGAACGAAGGAAATAAGGATCGAGAAAATAGCCCCTTGATTTCACCTCCACAAGGAGACAAGGAAGAGCTCGCGAAGGTCTCTCCACGAAGTGCTATTCAGATGATAAGACAAAGAATTCTGCAAATACCACCTCCACCCACACCACCACCAGCTTCACCACCATCACCTCCATCTTCGCCCGTACCAACTCCACCACCACCACGATTCTGTATGGCAAACACAGTGATGTTGAATGTGTTCAAAGGTTTGGGAAATGAAGATCTGGACCAATTCTGGTTCATTGTAAGGGCTGTATGGGAAGCGCAAGGTGTTACAGATGACCATATAAAGAAAGAGACACTTTTGAGCACCTTGCAGGATTGCGTGCTGACCTGCTATATTAAGTATTCCAACGATAACCCGAATGCGAGAGTCGTGGATATCCAAACAACACTAAATAGAGAATTTAACAGGCCTAAGTCTGAAGTGCAGTCGATTGTGGAATTCAAAGAGATCACAATGCTACCAATCGAGACTCCTTGTGAACTAAATCATAGGTTGAAATGTACGATTCATGAAGCCAATATGAATCTGACATATGGACAACATCACGAGTGGTTTGTAGCTTCGCTACTACCACATTTAAGGAGTGTGCTATCACAGCAAAAGATAATGAATCGAGCAGAGGCGTTAGAGATCGCTATGAGGCTACATGAGACCCCGATGCAAGATCCTAACCTAGGAGTTCAGAAGATCCACGCACAACTAAAGAATCTGTGCCTAGATATGTAAAGTCTGAAACAGGATAGGATTGTTCGGTCAGAAGTGCACGAAGAGGTGTGATGCGTAAAATGCAAGATTCAGGGTCATGACATAGACCACTACCTCGTCTTTACAAATTACATCGCAGGAGGAGGACCAATGCCTTTAAGGCCAGAAGCTCAAGTGGGACCTAGCACAGTGCCTGCTTTGTGGTGCGCGATCTACCAAACAGCCAAAAAACATGCCACGGACAGTTGTCACTTGTTACAGAAGTATACACAAACTTCACAACAGTTTTTTTGCAACTTTTGTAGGTCAGTAGGACATGACGAGCATACTTGCAGAAGCTATGAATTGATGATGGATAGAACTCCCACCTACAAGCTTCAGGCCGAAATGCAGCCCCTTGACCAAAATGTCGGAATGGCACGGACAGTATTTCAGGAGCGTGGATAAAGCCGAAGCGGAGGAGGACTTGGTAGAGGTCACGGACAGTTGATTTGCTACAATTGCGGAGGGCCTGGACACTATGACTTCGATTGCACGAATCCAACACACCTGTCGTGCAAATATTGCATGTTGTTTGATCATGAGACGGAAGATTGTCCTACGCTGATAATTAGGATACGTGACAGAGGAGCGCTACCACCTCCCCCGCCTCAGAACCTACAGATGATGAGGTCTGAGCCGCACGAGGGAGATCCAAATGTAATCATTGTGCTCCAAAGTGCAATCGCAATAGGAGATGACAAACAGAAACAACCAGAAGATAGTATTTGGTTCGCAAAGCTCCGGTGAAAGAGGCTGAGTTTGATTTGGAGCACGCTCGGGAACCCTTCAAGGAAGCTAAGAAGAACTTCGTTGATGCCTCCACTTCAAGAAGCAAAGATAAACCGGAGCTGGAGATGGAGCCATCCATGCTCACAACTTTCCTGGAAACCTGTATGAAGTTACTACGCGACAATAAGACTATGAAAGGGTTACATGATCTCATCAACAGATGCGTTGGGACCGTGTCGGGAGAAACACGCGTAGTCTAGCAGATCGGAAAACATAAGACAAGGACATGCCGTGAAATGAGACTTACCACGTAGATCAGAGAATATGAGATGGCTCAAGTCATTCTGGATTTGGGATCAGATGCGAATGTTCTACCGAAACAGACATGGGAAAGAATGGGGAGACCCGCACTATAATGGTCTCCAATTTAGCTAAGGATGGTGAATCAGCAGAAAATAATACCCATGGGGCGATTGCAAGGAATAACTATGGATATTGAGGGAGCGAGCACACGAGCGGATTTTGAAGTAATAGAGATTGTTGATGATAGCAACCCCTACCCCGCACTCTTGGGAATTGACTAGGCCACTGATATGAACGGGGTAATCAATCTGAAGAAGCAAAAGATGATCTTTGAGAAAAAGTCACTACACGTAATTATGCTCCTGGACCCTGCTGAAGGATCGCGCTATACGGAGCCAGTCTATGACTATGAAAGTGATTATGATATAGACTTTATCTACAAGATAACAACGTAAGACCAAGACTGGGTGAATCCCACCACGGATGGGCGGATTACATGGGAGCGCGAAATCTCCTGCACTTCGGATTCTGACGAAGAAATAGAACGATGGCATAATCAATTACACGAAGTAACTACGCTGAATTGCAATATGATGACTAGGTCACTGCACTATGTGTCGACAGAAGTAAGAGATCTACTCACTTATGATGGTCTAAATGAGGTAGATAGCTTCTTGGATGCATTTGAAAGGGAGGTTTCGGAAAAGCAACGCTTCTAGGCCTTGGAACTGGTGTTGCGCGCTACACCCGCAAGATGGTGGGGTAGGCACAAAGGGAGTTTTCATGGTTGGAACAAATGTAGGAGAATGATGAGAGTGCTCTTTAGGAAGCCTAAGATGCAAATATCAGACAAGTATGATGGACATGATGACCCGCGCACACACCTAGCCAAGTGGATGCAGGCCTATGGAGAAAAGCCCCAACCTACGAAGAGGCACATGTACCCCGCGCTTAAATACCTGGTCAATAAGCATGTGTTGGGGTGGGGGAAAACTTGCATATGGCTCTTAATGTTGGGAAGACATTATGCAGGAAGAGAAACCACGCAGAAGCATTCAACAAAGTACTGGGAACCGTGTTGACCAAGGTATGCAATGCGCAACGAAGTGATTGGGACCTACGCATACTTGCAGTTTTATGGGCTTATCGAACGATATGCAAGAAACTGATGAGACAAACACCTTTTAGGCTTTTTTATGGAGTGGAAGTTGCAATTCCTATGGAATATATCGTGTCTAGTCTGCGCATAGCAGCTCTCATATGTATGACGGATTGTGGAGCCCTAGAGGAGAGGCTCGTGTAGCTGGGAAAGCTCGAATAAGAATGATTTTTGGCTGGATTCCACCAGCAGGTCCAAAAGCAGCACAAAAAGGCATGGCACGACAAACACATCAAGTTGTGCACATTCAAGGTAAACGATCTAGTTTTGTTGTATGATAGTAAGTTTGATAAATTCCCAGGGAAATTCAGAATGCACTGGGTAGGGTCGTATATTATTAAGGAGATTACAGATGGTGGTGCGGTACAAATGGTAAGTTGAATGGTGATCCCTTTTCAGGAAAAGTGAATGTAAGTCGTTTGAAGCCATACACAGGTGACCTGACCACCTGACTAGTCGACCGAAGCACAGTCTTAGCACTCTAGGCAGCTGAAAGGAGGTGCAAGACTATAAACTACTCTGCCTAGGAACTACACGATGTTAGGACTACAAGCAGTAGCGAAGTGTCACAGGGTCTGCGACAGCGCGAAGATAGATATGCTGGCACGTAGGTCTGTTGAAAAGTGACCGTTACAGTCACTATTCACGATGTGATGCTTGGTTTGAGGCCAAATGAAGCGGGCGGTAGGAATTTAAGGAAAACTTTATGGGCTAGATTCTTAAAAATCTGCTGCCAATCTAGCATTAATGGACCTAATGTGGTGGGAACGGTCGAATTCAAATTCCAAAGGTGCTATAAATTGAAAGTGGTTGTCCAGCAAAAAACACTTGGCAATTTGAGAACTGAGTTATTGTGCGCTCAAGTATTCATGAACCGAGACTTATTCAATATTCTAAAATTGAATTCATTGTTTGAGAAATTACCAGAGACACTGAGAGAACTGTGGAATAGCACTATGTTAGACCTGAAGAAGTCATGGACACAGGAGTAGTGATATCCGAGGAAGCCACACATGAAATTGTGGAAGTAGAAGCCCCAGAGAGCGCCGTAATAATCGTTGAGGTCCCTAAATCACTGTGCACACCGAGACCTAAGAAGGACAAGCAGGCCATGATACCGGTGCGTGTCTCACCCAGAAATCCATTGAAGACCAAGATCACATTGGAGGAAAAGGGGAAGGCCATTAATCTGGAGGTCGATGAGGAGGAAGCATTTGAAAAAATCCTGGTGGAGGAGGAGGATGTAGAAATGGAAGTCAAAACCCAAGGTGCGAACCCTATCACCAAGCTTCTGGAATATGTTCCTCTGCGAAGGGTAATGCTAAGGTTCCAAAGGATATATATGAGAGCAAGAGCTCTATACAAACTCCCCTACTCCCAGACGATATTGTGTTTGAAGGAGCGCACTTGGGACGGGTTCCCGTATTGAAATTTGAAGATTGAGGCCTCACGGACCACGAGAAGTTCCTGCATTTAGCGAATACGAAGCTAATGTGCCAAAAGATAGACGTGTCGGCTAGAATGATAGAGTTGGAGCTGTGCAAATATCTCAGAGGTGTTGAGAAAGCAGGGTTGCTAAACCTGCTCTGGGTGCCACATTACCACCGCGCCCCAGTGACTGTGTTCGTCATCAGGCAGCTTCTCTACTTGGTGCATGATGGGTGCTTGTGGCTGGAGGAGCCCATCCCCATCACAGACCATCTGATTCACTAGATTACATAGCTCCCTTGCTCAAGGGCAGATCCAGCAAACATTTCAGAGGAAAAAGGAGGCAAGTTAGCCTCACAGAGGCAATGAAAAAGAAGCTCAAGTTGGAGAAGAAGAAGTGAGGGTATGCCATCTCCAGCATCAACAACCCTGCAGTCAAGGTCGTGACACAGATATTGTCAGGGAAGGTGATGCGGAAGTGTCACACGGATGAGGTGTCCACACTAATGGTTGCACTAGCGGTGCAATGCGTAGAATGGGGTCTAGTTCAACTGGACAAACTATCTATGCGGTGAGTTCCTTGCGAACTACCGCGAGGCCCAGGAGCAAAGAAAAACATTTCATTACGCATGGCTCTTGTTGTCGATAGTACTGGTGGCATGGGAGTTTCCTAAAGATAGCCAGTTCCCATCGATAACGCAGGACTTCCAGAGGTAGCGAAGTACGCTTCGTTGTGGGCGACCAGGGACGCGCAAAGGATAAGGGAGAGCAAGATATTTTGGGTGCTCATGGAGATGAACATTAGGATGGGGATCAATCGCAAGCCGTGGTTATCACCCATAGTCTACAACAGTCTGTAGAGCTTTTCAGAATTCAAAGAAGACTTCCACCATATCTTCATCAGGGCGCGGAAGGACCCTATGAGGTCGTGGCATGAGTTACCATACTTAGCGACCGATGATGTAATTTTCACAGTCCTTGAGTCTTAGCCGCCGGAGTGGTGTGCTCCAGCTGACTCCGCGATGGAAGCAGAAAAGTTCGCAGCGTAGCGGAAGAAGGAAGAGACGAAATTGTGGATGGCGCAGCTGGCAAAAAAGTGCAGGAAAGAAGAAGCAACAGCTAAGACCCAGGCGACGCACGACGCTGCGATATTGGCGAAGCAAAAAAAAACAACAGAAGAAGAGTGCAAAGGACAAAAGTCACCTTCGCCTGAACCAGAGACTGATAGAGAACAAGGTGGCGCAGACCCACAAATGATGTCCACCCAGTTAAAATGTCTGCAACCACGAGAGCAAGTAGGACCGTGAAAGAAAACAAATGCCTCGAAGACATCTTTTGACCCTATCACCCTTACTGAAGGGGACTTGCATGATATCGACGAAACGATGAGGGATGTCACCGTAAAGGTCCTCCAGTAGTTTGAGGAACAACACAAATCGGTATTGGGGGCTCTCCGGACACAAATACAGTAGTTTCAGGTGCGCACTCCACAGGTTGGCATAGTATCCACCAGCCTCGCAGTCGGCACTTCAGCTGCCGAGGAAATGTTGCATGTCAAGGTGACCAACACAATAGTGCTACCAGATGGAGCACTCATCGCAGAGAATGAGTTTGACAGGCCTATGGTCAGCAGTTTGAAAGGGGTTGGGTTAAACATGGTTGCACTCCCTTGGGAGACGCTCTATATCTTGTAGGATGGATCCACCACAGAACTCCGGACCAAGGAGAGTCGCGATATACAGGTAATGAGAGAGCAACACATCAACATTGAGCAGTTGAGCCTAAAACGCAATGAAGCAGTGGAGCAGAACAAAAATATATTGCAAGTTGTGGAGGAAGCCTTCCAGATGGTCCCGGAGTTGGCCATTTAAGCAGAGGAACTTGTAGAGGCACGCGTCCGAAAGTTAGCCACAGGGGTGCACGATGCAAGAGAAGAGATGGCCAGGGTTCAGTTGGAGCTAAACCTTCAGGTAGCAAAACTGCAGTTGTAGGCCCAACCTTCAACCCTACCGAAGGTTAGAGAACAATGTACCACCACGGTCACAACAGCAATGTCGGTGATTGACAGTGCAGTGACAAACTACATGAAGTTGTTCAAGCAATCATTCGAGGTCCTCACCACCCTACAGGAGGACCCAAACATAGAACACCTAGAGACAAGGGCACATGAGCTACAACAAAGATATGATGAGGTAAAAGGGATTGCGCATATAGTTGCCCTTACACAAAGGCTTGCAAAGATGCAGCAGGCCAAGGAACTCAAGGAGAAAGTGGATGTCGCTCGGCATAAAGAGGCAGTTTTGAAAGCACACATACAGCCATAGATAGATGAGGCTTATATAATTACAGCCTCCATTGAAGTAAAGCTTGCACAACTGCAAGCAACTCAGGAGAGGATTCAGGGCAGATTTTCAGCAACAGCGGCCACCGAACAGTGCATAGAGGAAGTTCAGCAGGCAACCGTTAGTGCGTTGTCGAACTTGTAGTAATCCAATCAGATTTGGAAGGTATTCGCGCTAAGATCTCTGCACCTACAGAGTGACTCGAGGGTGAGTCATGATGTTTGTGTTGGGGGCCTGTTGGGCGCGAGATCCCCCAAGGGTAGTTTTTGGGGCTTTGAACCCAAATTTTGGTCTAATTTTGTAATTCCAATGTAAAGACTCCACATTTTGTGGGCGCGGAGTGCGTAGTTGTTAAAGAGTCATAGGGTTGTCCGCCCTTATTTTAATAATGTAATGTCGACTGTAGAATACCCACCCATGGTCCGTAGACCATGGGATTGTATAAATAGAGCAAAGCTCTAAGTAGTTTGATAACATAATAAGAAATAGATGGAATAATGAAGATATATGCGAGATAGCTCTGAAGTGTAAAGTCTAGTTTTGGGTCGTAGCATAGGAAGAGGCTCTGCAGCTGAGTGCATAGAGGCCTAGTAGTCCACAACTGAGTGCGCGGACCCCTGCAGCTGAGTGCGCAGGCCGAGTCAAGTCTGTAATCTTCTAGAAGTATTAATAAAGAGAAGTTTCTATCATTTCTATGTATTTATTTCCTGTTTGTGCATTCGTTATATTGGGTATGAATTTCACTTCTAATGCTTATATGATGCACAAATGTGTATAAATGTATTAGTTAAGTGAATGCAAGTTAGAATATCTACTTATGCGAAGATAATTAAGATCTTTCAATAAGATAAGTAAGATACTTAGTCTAATTTCAGAAATAGCGTAGTTCACTGCCCTAGCAGTGCGAAAGCATCTCAGCCCCTGGTTAGGGTTGCGCAAAAGCCAATGGTAACAAATCGTGAAGGTACTAAAGGTTAGAATAGAGCGCGAAGCGACCTGCGCGGAGGCAAGGTCTAGTTGGAATAAATCGACATCACAAACATCTCAAGGGTACGGAAAATTGGTTGCAATGTTAGCTTAGTGCGGCCTGACCCAGGTTCAGAGGTGATTTAGCCAAGAAAATCTCAGTACTACTGGCCCTTTCGGCAACAGTCCAAGGAGCGCAGACTGAGGTCTCACCCGAAGTAGTATGGGAGGGTGCTAGAACCAGGTTTCCACACCCTTGGGATGTCTGATGGGCTTCTAGAGGTCCGCAGACTGACCTATCGTTGCACACGCTTGCGATCCCTTCACGACCTGCGATGCAGCTTCCGCGCAGCCCTGCTCGGGGCGTGACCCGTATACTACCTAAGTTCCTTGCTTATTAACCGATTACTTAGCTTATGTGTGTAAGATTTATGGTTATTACAACATATCCAACATTTATATCTCTTTAAACCTGATGATTGACTGCGTCTCTGATTTTAGCATGTTAAATTCCTTGTTAAACACATTCTGGATCTATATAATTCCTGCGTTCAAGTGGTCATTAGAATGCTTGATATACCACATTAATGAGCGATCCTGCAGTGCGCTCACCAGCGTAGCCTTTTTGATATTATCATCCATGACACCCTGTGCTTCCCATAGTGCTCTTACTACGAACCAGAATTGGTCTGGATCTTCATTCCCTACTCCTTTGAATACTGGTAGTTTGATCGCGCTCGCCATACTGAACTGTGGAGGTGGCGGAGGTGGAGTGGGTAGAGATGGAGGTGAGGGAGGTGAAGCGAATGGTGGTGTGGCTGGAGGTGGTAAACGCGGAATTCTCTACCTCATCAAACTGACCATGATTCTCATAGAAACCTTCGCGAGCTCGTCCTTGCTCTTCCGCGAGGGTGAAATTAAGGGACTATCTTCTAACTCTTCACTTTTGTAGATATTTCCACTTCGCATAGTCCCAAACATTAATTTATTCGCATAACCCGCTTTTCACACAATAGCATCTTAATCCAAGTGTTTAAAGATTTAACATACTTACCTTACGGTCCCTTGAGAAAACGTCACTCTGCCTCGCTGTAGCTGACGGTCGTGTCTACTGTGAACTCAGTGATAAATCCTCCTATTATTCAGTCGAGTCAATGGTCCACAACTCGCACTATCTTCTCTTCTGAGGCTTCTAGTCTGTGCACCAGTTCTGGCATCCACGCTATTGGTTTGTCGAACCTACACCTTCCTTGGATGTCTGCCAGTTTTGCAATCCACTCATATAGCTCAGATGGAAAAGATGCAAAGAATATTTCGTGGATTTCAGTGTACAAGTAGCGATCCAACCACTGCTCCTTAGATACTCACGGATTTTTGTTTTCCTGTGCCGCAAACTCATGAATCTTCTTGTCCAACCACTCTTCAATTTCTTTCTTTGTAGGGTTCCAGTGGCACGACATCAGACATCCTCTATGCAGATTCTGGTCCCGACAACGGAACCATTTGTTGACTTAGTGGGGCCTGACCCAAGCTCAGAGGTGATTTAGCCAAGCAAATCCTGGCACTATTGGCCCTTTCGACAACATTCCACGGAGCGCGGACTGAGGTCTCACCCGAAGTAGTATGGGAGGGTACTACAACTAGGTTTCCGCACCCTTAGGATGTCTGATGGGCTTCTGGAGGTCCGTGGTCTGACCTATCGTTGCGCGCGCTTGCGATCCCTTTATGACCTATGGTGCAGCTTCCGCGTAGCCCTACTCGAGGCACGACCCATATAATACCCAAGTTCCTCGATTATTAACCAATTACTTGGCTTATGTGTGTAAGATTTATGGTTATTACAGCATATCCAGCATTTATATCAGTGCATGAAATACATAAATGAACATAAACATAAAGAAGATAAGCACAACAATTGCACAGAATTAGGAATCAACTTCTCTTTATTAGCATTCCATCCCAATTACAGACTCAACTCTGCCCTGCGCACTCTCCTGCAAGGGTCCACGCCCTCAACTATGGACTCTACTATCCCTCTACGCACTCAGCTATAGAGCCTCTTCCTATTACTACAACCCAAGACACTAAGATTTCTACTCTAAGCTCGAACCATTCCTTCGCTACTCTTCCTATCATCGACTGATTTTACAACTTAGAGCCTCATTCTATTTATACAATCCCATGGTCTGCAGACCATGGGTATGTCGACTTTACACTATTTTACAATACAATGCTTAGGCCGGACAACCCTATGACTCAATTGTACACTTCGTAGTCTGTGCCTAGAATTCGCTGAGTTCTACACCATATTTGACCAAAACTTGGGCTTTGAGGCACAAAACCTGCTGTGGGGGGATTCCATGCCCAACAATCCCCCAACACAATCATCGTGACTCATCTCGAGTCACTCTGTTGGTGCGGCGATCTTGGCATGGAGCCCTTCCAACCATTCCTTCACTTCCCTGAGGTCCGCGACACACTGATCTGCAGTCTACTGGATCTGCTCCATTCCTACTTCTGAATCATCCGCATCTGACTCGTGTCTCTTCTTTGGTACTGGCTTCTGGTGCTTGTGTTTATAGTCCCACACCCTTGTCCGGCTCCTTGGGCCGCGAAGACTGTGCTTCAACCGATTAGTTAGAGAGTTGGCCCACCCGTGTAGGGTTTCAAGCAGTTGTTGTTGACCTTGCCTGGGAAAGGTTCTCCATTGAGTTTGACTAGCTAGACCATGCCTCTATCGGTGACCTCTTTTACCACATATGGTCCCAGCCAGTGCATTCTGAATTTTCCCAGAAATTTTTCAAACTTTCTATCATACAGTAGTACTAGGTCGTTTACCTTAAAGGTGCGCAACTTGATATGGCGGTCGTGCCAGGCTTTTTCACGCTGCTTTTGTACCTGCTAGTGAAATCTGGCCAGAAATCGTTCTTCCTCGAGCTCTTCTAATTGCGCAAGCCTTTCTTCCAGAGCTTCGCGGTCTGTCATGCCTGTGAGTGCTGCTATTCGCAGACTAGGGACGATGTATTCCATCAACATGACTGCTTCCATACCATAGACCAACCGGAATGGTGTTTGTCCCGTCAATTTCTTGCATGTTGTCTTGTACGCCCATAACACAGCAAGTATGCACAGGTCCCAGTGGTCCCGTTGCACGTTACATACTTCGGTCAGTGCAGTCTCTAGTATTTTATTAAATGCTTCTACTGTTCTATTGGCCTGTGGGTGGTACGGTGTACTTTTCTAGTGATAGACCTAGAACTCTTCTGTGACTGCTCTGATGGTTTCATTCAAGAAATGTGTCCTGCGATCACTCATTAAGATTTTCAGACAGCCAAATCGTGTCAACACGTTTTCGAACAAAAAATTTACAATTGTAGTGGCCATGCAATCCTTGACCGGTTGTGCTTCCACCCATCGTGTCAGGTACTCCGTCACGGTGATGATGTAGCGCGCCCCCGTCTTTCCCTAAGGTTTTATTGGGCCCACAAAGTCGATTTCCAACTTCTCAACTGGATGCAGTGTCATTTGGGGATTTAGTGGCATCTCATCCCTTCGTGATGGTTTCCCCATCCTTTGACATATATCTCATACCCTACAATGCGCTTTTGAATCCTGGTGCAAGTTCGGCCACCATACCCCTGCGCGAAGAATATTTTGTGCAGTCGCGCGTCCTACATAGTGTCCTCCTGCAATGCCCCCATGTGCTTCCACGAAGATCTGACCTCGTTCAAATTCAGGTATGTATCTTCGCAATATCTCGTCATTGCCAATCTTGTAGAGGTACCCCGCGATGACAATAAAGTCTGCCACATGCACCACCAATTCCTTCTTCTGTTGGATTGAGTACTCCTTCGGCACAATTCCTGTTGTTAGAAAATGGATTATATCTTCGAAGTGTCCATCCGTGACATGCACTGTAAAGAGCTATGCATCAGGTAGTCCCTCCTCCAAATTTGTTGGTTCCTCGCTCGTCTCAATTCATGACAAGTGGTCTGGTCCTGCATTCAAGCATCCCGGCTTGACTATGACCTCAAAATCATATTCTTGAAATAGTAAAATCCATCTACATATGCGCCCCCCCAACACAGGCTTGTTCACCAGGTATTTCAACGCGGAATGGTCAGTATACATCTTGAAATGTCCTCCCAGTAAATAGTGTGGCATTTTTGGAGCACATACACCATTGCCAACCCCTCGCATTCGATGGTAGAGTAGTTATTTTCTGCTTTAGATAGTCTTCAACTCGCAAACGCGATCGGGTGATCCAAACCCTCTGCACCCTCCTATGTGAGTATGGCTCCTAATGCAATACACGACGCATCAAAATGTACATGAAATTCCATGTCCCATTTCGGAAAGACCAAGATTGGCACGGAGGCCAGTTTCTCCTTTAGGACATCCAAACTCTTCCTACAATCACATTCCAGCAATATGTAACATCTTTTTTCAATAGCTTTTCCATCGGTGCAGTTATTTGGGCATAACTTTTGATGAACTTCCTATAGCATCCAGTGTGTCCCAAGGTAGCGCATAGTTGTTTAACACTTCGCGGTGCTTCCAAATTGAGGATAGCAAAAAACTTCGCAAGGTCCACCATCAGCCCTTGTTTGCAGACCACATGTCCCAGCAGGTTTCTAAAGGGATGAGGAATGTTCACTTCTTCAGGTTCAGCGCAATATGGTGTCGGTGGGGGCTGGAGTACCCCTTTTTCACACATCTTCGTTATCAGCGAAGGGCAATCTTCTACCTCATGATCAAACTGAGTACAATACCAACATTATATCCTAGTCAGGTTTGTACAATCGCGAGCATAATGCCCTAGCCCTCCGCAATTGTAATAGATTATCTGTCTCCGACCCCTTCCTGGTCCCATTCCACCTCGACCTCAACCACGCCCCTGAAACCCAGTGTGCACCATCCCTGCATTTGGTTCGAGGCCTCGCGTTTCGGCCTGCACCCTGTAGGCAGGAGTCTGATCCATCACTAGTTCATAGCTTCAGCAGGTGTGTTCATCATGGCCTACCAACCTGTAGAAATTACAAAACAACTGCTGGGACGTCTGCATATACTTTTGCAACATATGACAATTATCTATGGTATGTTTCCCTCCTATCTGGTAGATTGCGCACCATAATGTAGACGCCATTCTTGGCCCCGCCTATGCCTCTAGTATTAATGGCATTGGCCCACCTCCTACCAAGTAGTTCGCAAATGCTGGACAGTGATCTTTGTCATGGCCCTGGCCCTTGCATTTTATACACCATACTTCCTCGCGCGCCTTTGGCCGAGGTGCCCTATCCTGTTTCAAACTCTGCATTTCCAAACACAAATTCTGTAGTTGCCCGTGAATCGGTTGGACTCCCAATCTAGGGTCTTGTAGAGGGGTCTCATGCAACCTCATTGCCATCTCCAACGCTTCGCCCTGGGTGGAAATTTTTCGTTGTGACAGCACTGTCCTTAAGTGTGGCGTAAGTGAGGCCACAAACCATGTGCAATGTTGCGCATCTGTTAATGTCATATTGGCTTCGCAGATCGTAATTTTCAGCCTTTGGTCCATATCCGAGGGAGTCTGGCTTGGGAGCATCGCGATCTCTTTAAACCCAATGATTGACTGCATCTCTAATTTTGGCCTGCTAAATACCCTGCTCAAGGCATTCTGGATCTCTGTCATTCATGCGTTCAGGTGGTCATTAGAATGCTTGATATACCACGTTAATGCACGATCCTGCAGCACACTCACCAGCGTAGCCTTTTTGATATTATCATCCATGACACCCTGTGCTTCCCATACTGCTCTTACTACAAACCAGAATTTCTCTAGATCTTCATTCCCTACTCCTCTGAATACTAGTAGTTTGATTGTGCTTGCCATACTGAACTATGGAGGTGGTGGAGGTGGAGTGGGTGGAGGTGGTAAACACGGAATTTGTTGCCTTATCAAACTGACCATGCTTCTCGGAGAAACCTTCGCAAGCTCGTCCTCACTCTCCCGTGAGGGTGAAATTAAGGAACTGTTTTCTAACTCTTCACTTCTATAGATCTTTCCGCTCCGCGTAGTCCCAAACATTAATTTATTCGCATAACCCTCTTTTCACACAATAGCATCTTAATCCAAGTGTTCAAAGATATAACATAGTTACCTCACGGTCCCTTGAGAAAACATCGCTCTGCCTCGCTGCAGCTGACAGTGGTGTCTACTGTGAACTCAGTGATAAATCCTCCTATTATTTGTTCGAGCCAGTGGTCCATAGCTCGCACTATCTTCTCTTCCAAGGCTTCTAGTCTGCACACTAGTTCCAGCATCCATGCTATTGGTTTTTCGAGCCTACACCTTTGCTGGTTGTCTGCCAATTTTGCAATCCACTCATACAGATCAGATGGAAAATTTGCAAATAATATTTTGTGGATTTCAGTGTACAAGTAGCGATCTAACCACTTCTCCTTAGATACTCGCAGATTTCTATTTTCCTGCGCCGCGAACTCATGAATCTTCTTTTCCAACCACTCTTCAATTTATTTCTTTGTAGGGTTCCAGGTGTACGACATCATACATCCTTCATGCAGATCTCGGTCTCAGAAACAGAACCATTTGTTGGCTTAGTGGGGCCTGACCCAAGTTCAGAGGTGATTCAGCCAAGCAAATCCCGGTCTAGCCCTTTCGGCAACAGCCCGTGAAGCGCGGACTGAGGTCTCACCCAAAGTAGTATGGGAGGGTGCTAGAACCAGGTTTCCATACCATTGGGATGTCTAATGGGATTTTGGAGGTTTGCGGTCTGACCTATCACTGTGCACTTGTAATCCCTTCGTGACCTATGGTGCGACTTACGCGCAACCCTACTCAGGGCGCGACCCATATAATACCCAAGTTCCTCACCTATTAACCAATTACTTAGCTTATGTGTGTAAGATTTATGGTTATTACAACATATCCAGCATTTATATCCATGCACGCGATACATAAATGAAGATAAACATAAAGAAGATAAGCACAACAATTGCACAGAATTAGGAATCAACTTCTCTTTATTAGCTTTCTGTCCCGATTACAGACTCAACTCCGTCCTGTGCACTCAGTTGCAGGGATCTGTGCACTTAGCTGCGGACTCTACTAGGCCTCTGCGTACTCAACTGCAGAGCCTCTTCCTACTACTACAACCCAAGACACTTAGATTTCTACTCTAATCTCGAACCATTCCTTCACTACTCTTCCTATCATCCACTGAATTTACAACTTAGAGCCTCACTCTATGTATGGGGGGATTCCATGCCCAACATCTAGCATCCCCCCATACTGCATTGGGTGAGACTTCAGTGCGCGCTCCGAGGGCTGATGCCGAAAGGGCCAATAGTGTAGGGATTTGTTTGGATAACTAACTCTGAACCTGGGTCAGGCCCCCATAAGCCAACAGTAAGTTCTTCCACTTGATGAGATACTCTGAAAGAGATCGATTTCATAGCTGTCGATTTCTTGGTTCTGTAACTGCTTCAGGTTCCAATATGATTTTTCCTTCCTTGTAAAGTTTTGTCAATATTGTTTGAACTGGGATCTTCTCCAACTTTTGAATGAGTTCCCACCTTGCTTCTCCATTATTCCATTCATTCTTTGCTTCGTTTATCAAATTTGGTTGGATAATTATACCAACCTCTAGCATTTCTACAATCATACGTTCAATCCCACTCCTTTGGGAATATGGATTTCTGTAAGGCCTGATGTTTGGAGGAACACTTCCTAGAATCAAATGAATATCATGATCATGATCACGAATAGGTGGGAGGCCTTTGGGAGTCTCAAATACCTTGGAATGATTTTCCAAGGCTTTTTGGAGATCTGGAGAAATAGATGATTTCAACGTGGAAACCTCTAGTGAACATAATTATGTAATTACGCCACTTTGTTCTTCCTTTAGAATCTTTGTCATGCCGTTAGAGTTGATTAATTTCCTGGTTTCCCAAAATATTGTAGCCATTGGACTCCTAGTACAACATCAGCACCACCCATTGGAATGGAAAGCATTGGACTATTCAAAACATATTTTCCCATGTATAGCTTGATATTATGGCACTTTCTAGACCAATTTATGGTTCCTCCACTTGCAACCGTCAATTGACACTCTGGTGTTGGATATAGGAATAAATTCAATTCCTTGGCTATATTACAATGAATAAAATTATGGGTACTACCCGAATCAATCAACACTATTACCTTTTTCTTCTTGATATGTCCTTCTATGTTTATGTTTGAGGAGTGGTAATTCTAGCCAATGTTTATAAGATATGGTCGGATTCATTTCTTCTTTCTTTGGGGTTGGTCCTTGGTGAGTATGCTTTTCTTTTGATGTTTCTTGATCCTTTTCTTCCTGATATTTCACTACTTGAACCTTCTTGTTCTTGATATCTCCTTCTATCTTGAGAGTTTGAGGAGTGGTAATTCCTGCCAATGCAGCACAATATATGGTCGAATTCATTTGTTCTTTCTCTAGGGTTGGTTCCCAATGTATATCCTCTTCTTTTGACGTTTCTTGATTTCTTCCTCCTCTTCACAATCTCTATAAAATAATTTCTTCTTAGCACACTTATGACCTTAATGTATTTGCTATCACAATTGTAACAAATCACTTTTGCTCTTTTTTCTTCCAATTGTTGTGGTGTCAACCTTGTAGGTTGTGGAAGGCTAGGAGAAGCAACACTTCCATCTTTATAGTTGTGAGGGGTAGAATTCCTTGGTGCCATAATTTTTCTTTCCACTTTTCTTGCCAACATGTATGCCTTCTCCAATGAATCGGGTTCTCGAAGGCAAACCTCATGTTGGATGATATATTTTAAAGTCCCTATGAAGACATCAATCCTCTACTTATTTGGAATATCATTTACCCTTATATTCAATTTTTGAAAGTCCTCAATGTTCTCTGCCATCATGGATAATTTTAGGGGCTAATGTTCGCCCAATGGGCTAATTTTCCATGATTTTTCCACAAAAAATATTCGCCAATTTCCAATTTTACAAAAGACGATTCGCCCAAATTTTAGAATATAAAATTATTTTACCTTAAAAATCACCAACATTATATAGAGACTACGTATAAAATCATTATAAATTTGGATAATTTTACAAATATATCAATAAAATTTTTATAGTTTTCATATTAGGGATTAGTGAGATTCGCCAATGTTTTTAAACTTCAAGAAAATTTTCCATCCTTAAAATTTTCCTTGTCTGCCATTGAGCCCTTTTGTTTGAGATTTATCAATTGGCTAAAGAAGGTGTTGCTCTTTGTATCCTCATAATGTGCTATCATTTCCTCCGTGAAAATTGACCGCGTGACAAGTGGTTTACGAGAACAAAGCCCTTTATACCATAAAAATTGATTCGGTTCTAAATATAAAGATGAAATACATACCTTTTTTAATAGTTGCACCTCATGTAGATCAAATATTGCTCCATCTATACTATCCAATTTACCGGATCTTTGTCATCAAACTTCCTCATATCATTTTTTCTTGAAATTTTTAGGAGCTCGATATTGAAACAACTTTAGCTTTGTAATTTCAGAACTTTAAGTTCTAAAATATCGGCATGTGATATCCCTCTGAGTCCTCTTTCTAACCTTGCAAGTATGATCGCAATTGGATTCCCAAAGAAAGAGTTATTCACAACCTCCCGCGATGACCTAATTATAAAATGGTTCAGTAGAGCGAACTTGTACAATGTGCCACATGTTATTGTTTTGACCTTAGGTTCTAAAAATGATACCCAACAAACTATAGTCCGTCTGCTTTCTGCCATGATTTAAGAAATTTGAATCAAATGATCAGAGAGATAATTATGACGATTTTCCGAAGGTCACATGTTTGGGATGTAATTCGGGAGCCTGCAGAAATCCTAAATGTCTTGGACTATATATCCGAAAATATACCAAAACAGGATCTGAAATTAGGGCTCAATCTTCACCAAGATTTCGACTCAAATGGGTTTTTTTTAGCTCATAAAAAAATTTATAGTGAAAATTCCATAATGACCTATTTGGAGCAGCGAAACCTTAGATTCCAAAGCTCTGATACCAAATTTTATGAAACCAGCTCACAAAAAGATAGAAAAGATAGATCAAGGCCTTAGAAATCAGCCTCTTCGAGGGGAGAAACCTCCTTTACATTACACAAATGAACAATTCTTGGATGATACAAATGACAAGACCTCATTTCTATATATAGGAGTCAGTCTAAGGGGTCATAATATAATCAAAGCCAACATAACAATAACAATGTAAGGGCACAACAATAAAAATAGTGGGCTTCTATGGGGCACAATAATAACACTATGGGTACTACATGGGCACAACAATATAATAAGAGGGTTTCACAAATAACAATAAGGGGTTACACTAGTAGTATAGGAACCATAATTACTAGTACCACGCAAATACCTGAAAACCTGCTTCATTGTTGTCCAATGCTCCTTCCCTAGTTTTGACATAAACTTGCTCAATACTCCCACTACATGTGCAATGTCTGGTCTAGTACAGACCATCACATACATCAGGCTACCGACTGCACTTACATACGGAACATGGGACATGTCCTCTTCCTCTTCTTGTGTCTTGGGACATTGTTCAGCAGATAACTTTACACCTACAGGAATAGGAACCTTCACTGGTTTACTATCTTGCATATTAAACCTCTGCAGTATTTTCTCGACATACTTCCTCTGGTTTAACCAAAGCTTCCTCTTTTCCCGATCTCTTTTAATTTCCATGCCCAAAATATAGCTTGCAGCACCAAGATCTTTCATGTCAAATTTGGAGGACAATTGGGTCTTCAAATCCTGGATAATTTCTTTGTCATTTCCAACTAGCAACATATCATCCACATACAAGACCAGATAAATAACATGGTTGCCAATTAATTTAAAATACACACAGTGATCTGCCTTGCTTCTGGTGAAGCCAAGTCCCTATATAAACATATCAAATTTATGATACCACATCCTTGGTGACTGTTTTAACCCATACATAGAATTTTTTAACTTGCATACCAGTTATTTCTTACCCTTCACCACGAAGCCTTCATGTTGATTCATGTAGATCTCCTCTTCCAGATCCCCAAGAAATTTTGTCTTCACATCCATCTGTTCTACCACAAAATCAAAAGCAGCAACAATAGATAAAAGTAATATAATAGAAGCTACCTTGGCAACAGGAGAAAAAATATCACCAAAATCAATTCCAAGAACTTGGGAATAACCTTTTGCTACCACCTGAGCTTTGTATTTTTCCACCTTTCCTTCTGCATTCATCTTCTTCTTGAACATCCATTTGCTGCCAATGGGTGTCCTTCCGGCTAGAAACTCCACCAGATCCCAAACCTCATTTTTGTGCAAAGATGTCATTTCTTCAACCATGGCCTCTTTCCAGAGTTTTCCATCCTCTGAATCTATTGCTTCCTTCACAGTTCTAGGATCATCATCAGTAATAAATAAAGCAAAATTTGAGCAGAAATCAGATGGACTATACCTTTCTGGCTACCTTCTTTCTCAAACTAATCTTCTCACAACAAGAGTTTGTGACTCTTCATTTTCTAATTCCTCCTCTGTTGTAGAGTCTAATTATTCCTCCTTAAGATCAAACTCTACCTTCTCAGGTTCCTTTGGTTGGACTTCATGTTTAATAACATCTTTCACCTCTTTGAACACCACATCTCAGTTGTACACAACCTTCCTTGTTACTGGGTTCCAAAGCTTATAACCCTTTAAATCATCCTTGTACCCAATGCACTTTTCATATTTACTATCTGTTGACATGGCGAATGTTCGCTATACCAACAAGGGGAACTAACCCGATCACAAGCCCCAATTAGGCCTACTTTCGTTTGGAATGGCTAGTTCCAACGGGTTTTAAGGGACCCCATGAACTTTAATAGGTGTTCAAGGATTGCTTCTAAGAAGAAGACTTCAATTATATCAACAAAATAAAACAGCTAACCTCTGTGTATTAAATCCTATCTACACTACTTCCAACTACTCTAATCTAGTTCTAGCTATCCTAATATATCTTGCAGGAGCAAAATAAAAGAGATTAAACACCATAAATAAATTCTAAGTCCAAAAGAATCAATTACTGAGTTCATATATGAACAAGGCTGTATTAGAGCTTGATTGCATTCAGATTACTCATACAAGAATACACATTCCTTTAGGTATAAATAAACTAGCAACTGGTGTTTAAGATAGTTTCGAATCAGAGATCGCTCATAAGTTAACCAAGAAATTGAATCATATTCAATTAAACAAGACTAATCATGAATAGTATTGCATCAATATGCATAAACACAAATCACATTTATATTCACGCCAGCAGCAACACCCTACTTCAAAACACCTCAAAGTGAAAGGAAAATAAATCAGAAACTAAAGGCCTCTTCTTGAAACAAACAGTCCTTGTTATTCACAATAGCTCAAAATTGTTCTTCCAAACAAAAAAAAGCCCTTATCTCCTATCCATAGGTAATACTTATACAGCTCCAAATGACCCTCTCTCTACTAAATTTTCACCTCCTTTATTCACATTAGACAGATTCGAACAAACAAATGAGAATGGTCCATGAGGTTGTTGACACGTCGAAGTCATATTTATTGTAGCATTCTACTTCCCAAGAGATGGACAGAGAATGATTGCGTATCATTTCGTTGCACTTGAGTGGGATGGATATTATTCCGTTTGGCATGCCTTGAGGTCCATCTGAAGGGAGTGACATCTTGGTGGATCAGCGTTGTGCTTCCCTTTTGACACAGAGCATGCCTCCGTATGCGTTGTGGCGGTTCATCCTCCTTTCTGCAGACTACGCTTTTGCAATATCGACACCAGGGTGCAGAGGTGTCTTCTTGACATGTATCGCCTTTATCTGCTACCAGATACACTCGAATTCATCTGCAGAGATAATTCATATCAGCAGTAATTATGAAAATATGATAAAAAAGCCCAAGAATAGCTCTCATCATCATTGAACCTTCAAATGATAAGGCGCAATGAAATCAGAAGGAGAGAGTGTGAAGAATCAGCCCCTGGCTTAGCCAACATTGTGTTGCGACCGAGTCACAATCGCACATCTCAATGAGCAATCATGTGCCACATCACCCCTACCAGATTTCCTTTGAGAACCCGGATCATGACCTCTTATAGAAAACATAGGAATACACGGAAAAGACCACATTTGACTACAAGGCCAGATTTCAAAATTTATAAGCCTAGACGCATAGTCATCAGCGGGTCTGCTTCATTGAATTGGACCTTATGCATGAGCGCTTGACCTCGCCGATAGCGATTTAGCGATGGGGGAGGTGGACCCGATAACATATATGTTATATTTAATAAGATCGGCAGGTCCGCCAAATCGCATATCACAATGTGCGCAGGCCTAGGACCCCGCCAATTGCGATATGCGATTCAGCCGGACCCGATATATATATATATATATATATATATATATATATATATATATATATATATATATATATATATATATATATATATATATATAGGTTATGTTTAATAACGTGGCGGGTCCGCTATATCACATTGCGTTTTATATATGATCCCGGGCTCCGCCGATATGCGATAGGTCCTGGACCTAAAATAAACATGTGTTGTGGTCGATAATGCCGGCGGGTCCGGTGCATTGTGGTTGCATTATGTATAACCCTTGGGTCCTGCTGATTGCGATTTGCAATGCGATTGAGGACTTAATCGCATCACAATTGTTCATGGTTAACAAGCCTTTGCCCTTGATGAAGGCGACATGCGATAAGTGATAAACGGGTATGTTAAGCGTGTTTTAAGCATTTCCTCTATGAAAGGCTACAACAGGAATAATGATGCGAGGTTTTGTGAGTTAAACAAACAAATGATTATAATAAGGATGGGGGTGATTTTTGTGCAAGCACAAGTGTACCATGCATGTGTGTGAAGATTAAAAGGTCCCGATGAAGGGAGTGAACTATGCAGCAAAGATTTACTAAGGGGGCCTTGACCACTTAGAAATTGAAGATTTGGCTTGCCAAAGAGTTAAAATCCTTGGGATGAAACAGATCATTCGAAGGAATGAAATATCAAATTCTAGGGGACCCATTCAAAATTTTTACTAGGGAAAATTTTAATAGGGTGGTGGTTGTGGCCACAACACTATCCAACTTTGTTCTTTTCTCCTTTGGAACATGTACATATGCATCACATCTAAATACCCTCAAATGTGAAAGAGAAGGTTTCTTACCAGTCCATACCTCTTGTGGAGTCTTATCCTCCAACGCTGATGAAGGTGATCTGTTGACCAGGTAACATGTAGTCTCCACTGCCTTTGCCCAGAATTCTTGTCTTAACCCGGCACCACTGAACATGCCTTTTCCCTTTCCATCAATGTCTTATTCATTCTTTCTGCAACTCCATTTTTCTAAGGTGTGTATGGAGTAGTCTTCTGTCATGCTATACCACACTTCTTAAAGAACTCTTCAAATTCCTTCTTGCAAAACTCTCCACCGTTATCTATCCTTAACACCTTTATCTTCTTCTCTGTCTGGTTTTCCACCAGAGCCTTAAACTCTTTAAACTTGTCAAAGACCTTAGATTTCTTTTTGAGGAAATATATCCATGTATTCCTTGAGAATTCATCTATAAATGATACATCGTACATAGATTTACCCAGTGATGGAACCTTCACAGGTCCAAACACATCACTATGCACAAGCTCTAATTTACATTTCGCCCTCTTACCACCAGAGGGGAAACTCACCTAATTATGCTTCCCATATACACAATTTTCACAGAAATAAAAATCAAGAGAGTTATTAGTCATACCTTCTACCATACCTTTACCATGAAGTATTCGAAGGCCCTTCTCTCTAATATGTCCAAGCCTTTGATGCCATACCATGGTATTTTCTCCAGATACCACTAGATTTTCTGCTCCACTTTCAGGAACCACATAACTGTTGCACCCATCAATAACACTACTACCTTGCATCTTGTATAGAGTTCCAATCTGAACTCCCCGCATCAATACCAGTGCTCCCCAGACCATCTTGCAGGTATCTTTCTCGAACACTGTTTTTACACCTGCATCATCCAGCTTGCTTAAAGAAATTAGATTTCTGCCCAATGCAGGAATATGCAGAACACTCGTAAGTGTTCTGATCCTTCCACCTTGCAACTTCAACTGTACTTTTCTGCAACCAATGATTCTAGCCTTCCTATCATCCTCTAAGAAGACATCACCACCATTGTATTTCTCATACTTGCAAAACCACTCTCTATGGGGGCTGAAGTGAAAGGATGCACCTCAGTTAATCAACCATGCCTCATGATCTACATGTGTACTTGAAGAAGAAGCCAAGTACACATCCCCACCTTCATCAGAGGTGGTTTTTGCCTCTGCAGAAGGAGAATCATCAGATCCCTTTCCTTTTTCAGGAGCTTTAGATTTACAGTCCCTTTTGTAGTTCCCTTCCTTTCCACATTTCCAACACACCTTTACAAGTTTTCCTGGAGATTTAGATCTCCCACTCAATAACTTATTTTTGTTTTTTTTTTTGGGACCATCCTCATATAGACAAAGCATCACCATTCTGGCTCTCCATACATTTCCATATCATCTCCTCCGTCAGCAAGGCTAAGACTATTTCATTAAACTGAAAGGCAGTTGCATTGCTACCTATTGCAACAACCAAACTATCCCATGAATCTGGTAGAGAACATAACAAACTAATGCACTTATCTTCATCTGAAATTTTAATATCAACAAACAATAACTGGCTTACCATAGTATTAAATGCATTCAGATGATCTGTCACTGAGTCTCCATCTTTCATCCTTAGGTTATATATATTTTTCTGTAGGAATAGTTTATTCACCAAATACATAGATTGGTACAAAGTCCCTAACTTGTCCCACAAAGCCTTTGTCGTAGCTTCCCCTGATACATTTAGCAATACTGAATCTGAGACACACAATCATATTGTGCTCTTTGCCTTCCAATCCAAATTCTTCCATTCTTCATCGGACACTCCCATTGGTGTAGTACCTAGATATACCGCGATCCAGTAATCTTTATCCACCAACATATTCTCCATCTTGAGTTTCCAAAACTCAAAACTCTGACCATTAAATTTCTCAATCTCTATCTTTCCACTGCTCGCCATCTTATTTCACCACCAGAATCAATCCTGCAGATCTCCCACTGAACAGGGTCTACCACAGGCCCGAAAAAAACCCCTCAGCAGTAAAGGCGTTCCCTTGAAGCCAAAACAGCTATGATACCAAATGTAGCTTTTAACCCCGTACAGAAAATTACCTGCATATGAATTCTAAAAACATAAAATAAACAAAGGTGAGAAAATAACACATAAAACAAATATACACAGAGATTTTCCCCTAGATCCCAAAACTAGGACAACCAAATTGATTTTTCATTATATTCCTTTCAATGTTACAATACATATATATACATGCCAAAGCGTCCATAAACCCCAATCCATTAACCCTAGATTAGAACATAACCATAGTTCCCTTGACCAGATCTACAAAATACCATGGACCGAAAACCATTGCGCCAAAAACCATGTTCAAAAACCATGCACAAACCATACGTAGGTTCGCCCACCTAATATAGGGCCCAAAAAAAAATTTCCGAGGGCATTGCCCTGGACCCCATAGACAGGGGCTAACACCCCCCCTCTAACCCCCCGATTTCACTACTGAGGCTAGTCATGGAAAGAATATAATACAACCCAACAAGTCATGGGTTTGTTGCAGAAGTAATTATGCATGATGGTGCATATCATCCCAAGGATAACCAGGAGTGGTCATGGCTTCCATGATGTCTTCATCAGAATGGAAGATGGGGGGACGGAAGGAAGAGAGACTACATGATGAAGAAGAGCTACCTGAGGCATATTCATGAGCGACAAGGTTCACATACGTATCGTCAAGTTTGGGAGACATACGAAAAGTAGATGGAATATCTACCGATGTTGAGACCAGGGAGTTCGTTGAAGAAGGTTCAACAGAATCACAATTGGATACATCAAGGGAGTTCCAACGCATCAATCTCATGGATGATGACAGGTAGAGAATGGTAGTGGTACTATCTGTCATCTCGACATTGGGGGGGTCACAATGGGTGTTTTAGATGCCCCTTGTTCTAATGTAGGAGTGGGACCAGAATCCACAGGTAGAGGAGAGGTGGAATCACTACGAGCGGCCTCTAATTCGCAAAGCACTTGAAGTGTATCACAGAAACCTTCGAGACAAGGACAGCGATGAGAATAATGGCCATATTTATCACACAAAGCACATGGGTGATTCATGCGTAATGATTTTCTCTTCTTAGCTGACACAGGTAAGGTGACATGTACCTCAGGAATTTTGGAATCACAAAAGGTATCAAAGACCACATTCTTGACATGAGCGAGCTCACGATAATTATTGGTGGCATGAATAACGATATCACACAAAGTGAATGGAAAAATAGGATTTGGCGGCTTAGGAGGAGCTGGAGTTGTTGAGGGTGCCTTGTCTTGGGTTCCCTTTTTCTAGAATTTTCCCCCCTCTCCAGATACTTTCGCAATAGGAGTAGGTTCATGTTGACATTGATATGGAATTGAAGCAAAGGCAGAGCTAGGAACAATAGGTTGGACCAGGGACAAAACAGTGTAAAGTTTGATTTGATTGGTGGGAGTTTTTGCGGGAGGATCAATGTACCATATTGGGATCCCCAAGGTAATGTTAGGAAAACTCATAGTGGCCATGCCAGGTGTAGAATAAACTCCAGGGGGTGGAAATAAGAATGGTATCTCACTAGAAGGATAATGGCCTAGAGGAACTTCCAAGATGGTTAAGGCTTGGGGGAATGGTTCTAAGTGGAAAAGGATTAGGAGAGATACCAGCATAGGAAATGATCCTTGAGGTGGAGTACCAGAAGGCTGGTTTGAGTTAGGAATAGTAGGTTTCGGAGGTGTTGGCTACAGTGAAGGTAGACCAAACCATTTGTGGGTGGTCCGTGATGCTTGGATCATGCAAACTTCGGATGATCTAGGTTGTAGTAGGTGGTGGACCATAATAAGCACCAAGCAAAGTGGAATATTTGTAGACTTCAGGACATACATTGGTGAGGGACGAGACAGTATTATTGTCAGTCATGGACGAAATGTTGGACTGAGGTGAAGTCTGAGATTTGGGATCGTAGTACGTCAACTGATCGACATTGACAATATTTAAATTATGGGGAAATTACATCTTATGGTGAACCGCATATGCGACATATGACATAGCATAGGTATAACTACGACCAAAAAGGATGTTATAATCTAAGGGAGCATCGATGACTTCAATGTCAATAGAGAAAATCTTTTCGGCAACTATCATTGGATAGTTGCAATATAAGCCAAGGGGTTGTGATGGATGATTGTCCCAAGTACGAAGAGTGATGGTGGATGGGGATAGGTCTGGGAATGAAGTTGTTTCCAAACATTAGCATCCATCACACAGGTGGATGTGCCTTTGTCTATGATACACCGCTAAACAATGGTGTTTCTAATGGAGACTGTTATTTGAAATGGAACGGATGAAGGTAGGGGAGGATTTTCCAACTTTTCAACATGAAAGACAATTATATGATCGTCTTGGGGATCCATAGCACCCAAATCATAGATTGGAGCTTTCTTTTGGGATGGGCACGTTTGGAGAACTTCCAGTGTTGACATGGCAGCAAGAGACTGCACCAAGTCATCTACTATTTTATAGGTATGGGCGGCTTTAGCAAAAGCAACATTTTGACGTAATGGACCTTTGTGGATCTTGGGAATAACCTTGACCTTAGGTTGAGGGACCTATAAGGTACCATTGGATGATGACAAAGACACAGTGGAAACTTGGGGTTGGGACTTAGTCACTGACTTAGTGGATGGCTTGTCATATTGGTGCAATCGAGTCTGAAGTTTAACTTGCTCGGTATTGACCTCATCAAAATTAAACATAAGAATCTGACAATCATGGTGACTAGATGGTGGAGCTTGCGTATATGCCTATCCTTGAGTAGGTTTGGTAGCAATGTATCCTTGGTGAGTAAAAGTACTGGTAAGCAGTGTCGGTTGAGATGAAGTAGGTGGGAGAGGTGGAGCGATGGCATGTGGTCCTTGAGAAGAATTTGCTTGAGCTTCCCATACTTGACGCATCTAAGGTAAAAGGGGACACTCATGATTATAATAGCCATATACGCCACAACAGGCACAAGGTTTGTTCGTATCAAGACCCTTGTTTTTCTTGGGATGTCTGCCCTATTGCTGGGTTGCGGAATTAGGCTGAGGACCGTGAGGTGCATAGGGTGGTGGACCCTAGCTACCTTAATTACCTTGAGATTGTTGGTTCCGGTTACCCTTCCCCTTGTTCCTTTTATTGGGGTTGGGGGGATTGGGTCCTCTCATCTGAACATAAACTTGACTTTATGGAAGAGTTTGTTGCTATGGCAGAGGGGGAGCAGGCATGGGGGGTTGGGGCATTGGTGTCAGAGGGGATGTATCACTAGGCAATTCATATGAATAGTGAGGAGAAGGGGAAACATTGGGATAAATAGGTGGAGTTGGCCCTGCCATCTATTGATGCGGATGAGGATATGCATATGGTGTGTTGGGACCTAGATAAGAGTTTCCATGTGGAGGATTAGGGGAGGGATAAATGTAAGAGGAATTGGTCCCTCCCTGAGGTGGAGCATAAATCCTCAAAGGTGGAGCATATGGTTGAGGGTGTGAAATGGTTCCAACTATCCCATACTCGGCATGAGATTCCCCCGGTGCATTAGCAGCATGAGGCCGAGGCTAATCGAGAATGACATTGTAAACATAACTTGACTAGGCATAGATTAGATAAAATTTTAAGTCTTATTGGAGCGCATCTTCCTTAGACTTAGGGAAGAGTGATGTGACATATTTATCAATGTGGGCCTAAATATATCTAAGGAACAAAGCCATGTAGACATGGTCTTCAAATTTAGGAGCTCTACAGATGCTCCTCCTTCTACGCCATTCCTGGACATGGTCAGATAGGTGGGTGGCAAAATTTTGACGGAAAGAAGTAAAGAGTTTGATACTAGTTTCATAATGAAGAGGTAATTGGAAATAGGAAAGAAATGCTTTGGCAAGAGTTACAAAATTTGAATGAGTGACTTCGGGTTGATCAACATAACACTTAGCAAAAGCTCCAGTAAGCGAGCATTGGAACATACGAAGATGGTTGGAGTCTTTAGTGATGGAATTTGATGAACACCACATGTGGAATGAGCGAACATGATTAGTGGGATCTTCTCCAGGATTACCTTCAAACTTAGGGATTTCTTAAGGGAGTTCCGTAGTCATAGCTGGCCAACTGGGATCATTGATGAGTTGGCTGAAATCGGGGAGACTCAACCCAACCATAAAAGGAAGCAATGGAAGAGGAGTGACCACATCGGTGGGCGTTCCGCTGGTGGGGTTACCCTGATTCGTACCTGGGTCACCACCCTGGTTTCCTACACCCACATTGGTGCCTAACATGGTGGCAGTATGGGGTTGAGAAGACACGGAATCAAAGGAAGAAGTGGATGAATCGGTAGAATCAGAATCAAAATGATGACTCGGTGAAGGACTAGGAGTATGTACTCGAACTCGATGGGGAGGAGTAATATTTCCTAATGGGAACCAAGGGTGAATACCTCTAAGTCTTTGTGACAAAGGCCTAGGGGGTGAAATGATGTCAAGACAATAATGACACTAAGGACTAAAGGGTGATGGTAGGAATAAAAGAGAAACAAATAGCAAGCAAACACCTAGTGCAGTGGTGCCAAGTGTAAACTAAATATATTAATGATGTTACTCTAATACAAGAAAACACGTCCTATCAAAGAAAAATACCTTTAGCCTATAGGTGGTTTAAATCCTCAAACAATCCTAAATCTATTATTTCAGATGGCCTTCCAAAGAACTTCTTACTTGATGGAATCTCATCCTCGCAAGCAGAGTTGTCCAGAGAAAGGTAGGGTAGAGAACCAACTGCTTCCCACAACCAATCCTATAGGGTGTTTTCCTAATATTGGTCACTACGGTTACCTTCGTCCCACAGGGGTGGTTGAGTCTTAAGCTTCTTGGTGATCATCCAATGCATGGGATTCCATGCCATGGGTTGGGTAGCCCCGAGGAGAACCACTCACGCGATTACCTAGCCTAACCCCCTCTTAATCGGGATTCTGACGCACTCTGACTTTGGACCATGGGATGGTGAAGGATTTTAAGCTCCCTAATATGTCAACTTCTATGTCTCAATGAAAGCAATCGATGGGTGTTATTGGAATCCTATCCCATTGATCCTACACCTACACTACAAAGATTTGTTGGCCCTGGTTCCCAAGTGGTATTAATCTATGTGTGTTGATTTATTAAGGTGTAATGTTTCAAGTCTTGTCTTGGCAATGTTAACCAAGTTCATGTTCGCTTAGGGTGTGAGTGTGTCAAAATAATTTTTCAAGTGGATGAGTTAATTTTCCATGTGCTGCTGAAAATAAATTGTTGAAATATTGTAAATAAATCTGAAAATGACAGAAAATAATCAGCCAATCAAACACACAAAACCCCACCCAAAAGGGTTATCAAGCAGCTAAAGTAAGAGAGGGAAAACAAGCTACTCAAAGACATATAAAAATGCCTAAAATACCTAATGTCAAGGGATTGAGATCTAGAGGCACTAATCTACTGTAAATGATGCAGACAAACAACAAAAATCAATGGTGAAAAAATTTGCAAAGGATAAGTGTGAAGCTCTAAAACCTAGGATTATCAAGGGGATCCTAAGTGGGGGAAGGAAAACCCAAACTATAAAGGGAGAAAAGGTAAAAGAAACATGTCCAAAAGTGTTGATAAGTAATGGATCAGACTCTGGAAATCAATGGCTGAAAATGTTGAAACCCTAGACTCCTCACTCAATCAATCTATTCCTAACAATGTGGAGGTGTACTCTAAACCCTAGCGAGGTTTTTCCTTCCTCAAAGAGAAAATATAAGAGAATCTAGGCCTAGGGAGGACAGAAAATAGAAGTGAAGTACCCTACCCAGTATGCAAACAGCACTCTTGGAAAATCTAAAAAAATATGGAAAAATACCAAAATGCAAGTACTCACCTCAAACAGTGGAAAACATAGTTTTTGGGCCAAATAGATCGCCCTAGAATGCAGATTTGGAGCTGAAAAGTGTATTTTTCTCCCGGGACTCTCGGTCGGCAGATCTCGCACAAATTTTTCCGTCTCCTGCTCAGATGGTATTTGTGACCTATAGAAAAAACTAGAAAATCACCAGAATCTAAAAATTTGACAAAAAAGAAAATAATACTATAAATAGAAATTGAGAGGCTAAAAATAGCTATAGAAAACCTTGAAATTTATTGAAACTTTAGTCACCCAAGAACGATGTTATTACTTCACTGGAGTCGCCATTTGTTAGCGACAAATGTAGCTAAAACCCCAGTGGGGTCTCCATTTGTTAGTGTGAAATTTCTTGGAAGGTGTACCAAAAACACTTCACTTGAGCCACTAGGTGAAAAGTGACCCTAACAACAATTTGTGCCTACTTACACTTTAGATCTGCAATAGAAAAAGTGGAAAAACTTGCAACACACATATGTGATCCAAAGCAAACAACAATATAGATATTCAATGTAATAACCCAAATGGAAAGACTTTAAAATGAATAAATTATTTTATTAATGACACCTGGTGAAGGAGATCTACAAAAGGGTCTGCAAATCCCCCTCCGTGGGATGGGTCCTTTGATGCCCTTGATGCTTTAGTAATCAATCTTCTCTTTCAATATGTGAAAAATCCAAAATAGTATAGATAACTCAAATGGGAGCTCAAAAGAAAAGAAACGATAATGGTGATGATGATAATGATCATGGTGAAGAATGAATGGAAAACCCTCCTATTTATAACAAAGTATTGAGTTAACCTCGAAAATGCATAATAATAAAATAATATTGACCAAATCAAGATCTAACCGTTAGGAATACTTTATTATATTTTTTGGAGAGGTAAAAGATATTCAAAATGGTCAAATATCTTTATTTACAAATAATTAACAAATAAAATGATTTATTAATTATTTCGCGAGGATTAAGAATGGTGTGGAATTGAAATAATTATTAAATAGTGATTTAACAATTTTTCCAATCATAGAAATAAGGATTAATAAATAAATAGTTATTTATTTAATTATTCCTAGGGGATTTAGTCAAATGTGATAAGGAATAATTATCTAAACAATGATTTAATAACTATTCCTAAAGAAAATTAAACAAATAATGATTTATTCAATTATTCTCATGGGGTTTTTAATTTTAATCAAAAAATAATTCAATAAAAATGGTTTACTAAACTATTTCCCATGGTGAAAGTGAGTTTACTATGGTAAAATTAATCCTACATGGTGCATTTCACTCCACCTAGTTAGAAATGGCTAGGTGATCATTTTTTGGTGATAGTAATATTTATATTTATGTTTATTATTTTTATATGTATTGTATTCATAACAAATGCCAACAATAATGTGACCTAACCTCCATACAATTGATATTCAATAAATTAGGGCACAATAGAAAAACCCTAGGTCATCACTTTATTCCATAAATTAGACAAAAAAATCAGAAATTTTCAATAATAAGTCACCTTCAAGATAATATGCATGTATAATCCAAGTATTTATCCAAGGCAACTTCTCCAAGACAAGAATATAGCTCCAATACAAAAAACGCTCCATAGATCACATCTCTCCAAAGGTACAAGAAGGTCAAAATTCTCCAAAAGAGGCCAAATTGTCATAAGGGATGATGATGAATGAAATGAAAGATCCTCTCCTCTATTTATATGAGGAGGATGAGTCGAAATATTATCCTAAAAGCGCCTAATGACAGGTTAAATCACAATAAACCCTTGGATTACATGCTAACCCGCTAGCTTTGACATAAATGCTAAGAAAATTGCACACATGTGAGCAATGAGGTCTATAGGGATGACATCATCCATAAAGTGAGCTCGAAATGCCAAGAGTTGATGCTACAAGGTGCAAAGTGTGATGTAGTACCATATAAAAATCATTATTTGAGTGTTGGCCCTCAAATCCTAATTAATAGTTCTTTGTGGTCCAAAAATTCATGTTGGGGCACTTGTTGACGGTGTTGGATATCGCCAACATGCAAGGGGGTCTCTCTGATGAAAATTCCCAATTAGACTTTGTACCGTTTGGTGTGGGAGCCCTTATGGAAATAAGGCCCGGCTGTCGTGTGTCCTTAGATATTTTTCTTGGCTACAATGGTCAGCACAATAAAGTAATACACAAGAGCTTTCGGATGAACAAGTGAGTATGCCTTGTGGAATGTTGAGCTACAAAATGTATCAAGGTTCTTTTACTGAAAGGGAGAGAAAAAGTCAACCTTTAAAAGAAGAGAAATAGTATTGATCTAGTAAAGACACACGAGCATACACATACGAATGAATCATTAGACAACTAGAGAAATAGTTCATGTATAAGAAATGATTGTTAAAACACATACAACACACCTTCAACAAGATAAGTATGAAAGCCACCAAAATAGTTCAACTTCCTTAGTACTGATGAAAACAGCATACATCGCAAACATTAAAAGAATAGTCTTACAATATTTACGAAATACGAATGAAAGTGTGTTAGTTCAGCAAGCTTTGAAATTAAGAAAAAGTTCCAATATACATCAGTACAGTGAACACCACTAGCTCCAATAGTGAGCGTTAGAGCAACCACTTGCTCCTCCAAAAGAACTATTTTCCTCTCTAATTCTTGGTAGGACGATCCAAGGTGAAAATTCCTTTACATGAGCTATGAGGGTGTACATATAACAAATGGGTTGCTCATTCACCTCCCTTGTGACTCTTGGACTACCCTCATGATTGTTTCAATTTTGTATGACCTTTTGACTCCATGACTTTCCACATTTTATACATGGCTCTTGGACTTCTACTTTACATTACATTTCATATACATTAAAATTCCATAATCCACAAATTATGTGACCAATGAAGACATGACACTTTGACAAGATGTTATGAATATAATTTATATAAAATACAAATACAAATACAAATAAATATAAATAATAAATAATCAAAGTAATGATTATTTAAATAACCATTAGTTAAATGGAAAGACATGACCAATCATGAAGGGGCACCTGCCTAGGTATATATCGGGCCCTCGTTCTAACATTCATCAACTTTTGTACACTCATCTTATTAATAAATATTTACTTACAATACATTGTGTATTTTACATTTTAAAGAACAATTAGTATAATTTTTTTGGTGCCTCAATGGTATCATAGCAGTTTAATCCTCTCGTCATTAACCGCTGCATAGTCTAACCATAAGATTTAAATCTGGAAATCATGGAAATGTATTCCAAAGATTATTTGAGGGGGGAAATGTTGACACCTAATCTTTGGGATTAGGTAAATCCATCTAAATATTGTAAATAGAAAAATAAATGGAATTGGAAGACAAAGAGACATTGGGAGATGAAACCCAATAGTCTCCCTATCCATGCATATATCCATGTTCTATATTAATGAAAATCAATAATCACATTTGTGGAGTTACTTGTGGCCTAACACTTATTCAGCGCGCCCCCCTCCCCCCCCAATATTGGTTAATATTCCAACATCCATGTGTAAGAAACCAAGTGTGTATCAAGTGCTCTTATGTCATAATGAAACCCATGATATGTCTACTTTGCCACAAAATGATAGGGCACTCCACAAAGCAATTTGTTGTGCGCAATATCCTCTAAAACATACACTACATTTTTTGACCAAGGTCAATACTATTAGAAGCCCAAATATGTGCAGTTGTTTGCAGTATAAGCCCATGTGGTATGATATGTAGAAGTGTTGGCCATGTGGTATCCTAGATCCCAATAAGTGGACGATCATGGTAAATCCTTTTAGTTTCCATCTCTATTTCCTTTGGGTCTATGGTACTTATGTACGAACAACCCCTTAGTGAGTGGTAGCTTCCTCCCTCACCAACATATAATGTCCTATGTAGGTTTTATAGGTTTTGGGTCCTAGCAACCCACAGTTACTCACTTATGTTTGTTTCTATGTAAAATTTTATTGACTATGCCACATATATACAAAGACACATTTCCAAGTCTTTATCTACAAGTCATCATTGCCTTACATCAAGGAAAATAGCCACATATACCTAATATTTATATTTGCATCTGAATATGTACAACACAAATATCAAAAAAAGTATGATAAGTTAATGATCCAAAACATGAACATGTCAAAAATTAAAGAACCTTTGAAATTATTCATTCAAATGACAAAGACATTAATTGTCAAGAAAATTAGCACACCTTGTACTAGCATATGCCAATCTACTATTAAGCACTTCTAGTTTAGATGATGACTCATATAATACTTAAATTTCACAAGGAGAACACATTCTAGAGTGAAACTATGATGTAAAATTAAGTTTCAAGAAATGCCTAACCTGCCCACATCTTAATACAAAAAACTCCTTGAGTTGCTAAAATGAGTAAAAAACACCTAAGTCATACCATATGGCATTACTCAATTTGGAATCATCATACAGTACGATTGATGGTGTTTCAAGGGAATTCCAATATAAAACCCATGCCAGTGCATTTTTAAAGTTCTTCAAGGCCACCCAAGTTCCCATGAATGGCATGGGAATCATAGGAAGTATAAAAATCCCTAATCAATGGGATGAAGAAAAATTAACCTCTAATTAATTTCTAAACTTACCTAAAATATAACTGATCACTCTTATTTTTGTGCAAGATAATGTATTGTTATTTTGTAATAATGATATGTTCTATTGTAGGCAAGTATGTCACACATACACACAAAGATAGCATTTTATCAGATGTACTTTTTTGGAGGGAATCGCATTTCCAAGTGTACCTATTTCCAAACCCATACTCATTTCCATGTTTCAAGCAAACTTGGATATATAACCAACATAGATTCATTGGTGGAATTTTAGTGGTGTTCAAGCTTCAAGTAATTTTGATTCAAAGGATTTATTTATGAATTAAGATATCATGATGAACCAATAGATTAATGTAGACTCATCACTAGGGGTTTGCCTTTTTATATTCTTAATAAGCTTCATTTATCAAAGTCACTTTTAAACACTTTGCATTATGAAAAATTATGTTTTAAGAATTAAAAAATATTATGTATTTTTTTGTTCACCAATTAATATTCAAACTCAAACCTGGACACTTTCGATAAGAAGCAACCAAAAAGGATAAGATGCTTAAAAACGATAATGCAATGCTAATACATTTTTTTGCAAATAATAGATAGGAGTTTCTAAAACTTATCTATATGAAAATCAATGCTAAGAACATAAATATATCAATAAATAATAATAATAATAATAATTAATAAGTATAACTAATAATTATGATAGGACATCTCAGTTGGACATTAGATAAACCAGTACTCCCCATGTGTTTTATGGCATGGACTAACTGCCTCTCATGGATCCTCATCTCTGGTGATGTGATAGTTGACTAACACTTGCGGGTTTTGGTCTAACGACAATCGTGATTCCCAACAAGTGGTATCAAAGTGTAGGTCACAAGTTCAATACACACCTAGCTCACACTAAGGGGGGGGATTGTTGGACATTGGATAAACAAGCACTCCTGGTGTGTTTCACGACATGGACTAACCGCCTCGCGTGGATCCTTATCCCTGGCTATGTGATCGTTGACTAACACCTACGGGTTTTTGTCTAACGACTCATGATTCCAAAAATTCTTTGTTAGTTGAGAGATTAGTTGGGAGAGATAATGTAATATTCACCCAAGGGATTTTCATTCACATACCATGAAATGAGTAATGTTGTAACGACCAAAATTCATATACGTGGTGTAAATATTTAAAATACTTCAACGACGTAAATTTCCATTGTAAGACATGTAACAGTATATTGAATATTGTATAAGAATTGATATGAGATGATTACAAATGAGAATTAGGGTCCGCTTATATACCCTAGGTAGTTGCACTTTCATGAATGGGCATGTCTCTAATACATACCTCTTCATTACTAACTAACTAACCATAAGTTAATTAATTATTATTTATTATTATTATATTTATATTTATATTTATTCTTTTTATATGAATTGTATACTTAACATTGCCTCTCTCTTCGAGAAGATTTGTCCTCAAATATTACTGAGAATATCTTCTCGTCTCTAAACTTTCATCTTCATTGATACAAGATGATATGATTCTCTGAGTGATAGACAAAATTGTCGTACTGAGAACCGATCAGACTATCCTAGACTAATATTCTATGGAATCCTCTGATCTCTAGAAATTTGTGATGAATAGTTATGATAGGACTAGGTTCTACAAACTTTATTATTCTTGTGAACATAAATTTATGTTTATATTCTGAGTGATACTCGTATGTAGATTTATTGGAAAGTTTGCTCTCGTGATTCGGATGTCGATAAATAGTTCTTTTGGTTGGACTTTCCCTTATCATGTTAGTGGTTGTTTCCTAATTTCCTTCAAGTTTTGTTGTTTTTGAGTTGGCCACTAAATCATGATTTGGAATGTCCATCATTTGAATTACAACTTTTGCACGTGTCTTCACTTTAGTAGGTGTATCCTCTGCGTGAGTTAAGATTTTGACTGGATCGGTATTAGTTTCTTTATCTTCAACTTGGATTGAAACGACTAGAGACTTTAATATTACTTCTTAAAGTTGTTCGAACTTGTCATTTAGTGATTTATTATCACTTTCAAGCTTCATTATTTGAATAGGTAAGGCTTGGTTATGATTCCTTAGACGTAAAAGTTCTTGGCTTTCTGGATTGTTGGCTTTATGTTAGTATTCTCTTCATTTTGTAAACTTTCTAATTGTTCTAATAATGTTTGACTAAGGTTCTTTAAATGTGAATTTTCCTCTTCTTGTTTTGAAAAGTGCTTCTTGATTTCTTTCTTTGTGGCTTTAGCTTTCTTGACTTGTTCGAGTAGTTTTTCATTGTGCTCTTTAAGGCGCGAAATTTCTTTGTCTTTACTAGAGAGGACTTCTTCAAGCTCCTTTTATTTTTGTAATTGAATCTCTTGGAACACTAATTTCTAAATCTCCTTAAGGTTTTGTGATGAGCATGTTGTTGATTCTGACTTTATGGTCATTTCTTGGAATGTGATCATCTTCTTCTTATAAAGAAACATCAAAAAAAAAAAATCAATGTTTAAAAAAAGCGTACCCAATTCTTTAAACCAAGGTAATCCTAAAATTATGTCAATCTCTTCTCTAAGCATAGTTGCTACACCAAAATTAGATACATATTCATATTCATCAATTATTACCTGGAAGTTTTTAATTTTTTATTCGGCATCGAAATAAGAGGCTTATTTATTCTCGATTATATCTGATCCTGAAATTAATAATTGATTTGCTAAATTAACGTTAATGTAATTTTCCTGATGATTCTCGTTGATAATGATATTAATATATTTTCCTTGGATATTCCCTTTTAATGTACATAATCCATAACATGAGATCATGCCATTTTTACAAAAGAATCTTCCTTTCATCATTCTCAAATTAGACTTCATTATTTGCTCTTCAATGATTGACTCCACCAATGTAACCTTGTAATATTTTATGTAGCTGCGATTTTTAATATAATCCCTTGCACTTTGTACTTCAACTTGTATTTTAAATTCTATAATAATATTTTTTTCAAAAATAGAATTTTATTTTATTTTTTTTAACTCTCTTCTTTTTTTATAATTTTGTTTACTTTATTTTTTTTATAAACTTGTTTTCTATATCTATTTATAATAATAATAAAATATATATATATATATATATATATATATATATATATATATATATATATATATATATATATATATATATTATTTTTGAAAAGTTACAACCCTAGTGGAACGTGGCTATTCACCTTTTTGGGGTATAATATAAAATATACGTCCACTTATGTGTCTTTGACTCTGTGAAATTTTTCCACGTAAAAAGTAAAACTTACCATTCACATAAAGAGATTTTGTATTCCTTTTGTTCTTCTTTTACCTTGAAAATACCATGGAAAATTACCATGGGTTGCTAAAACCACGAGCTTGTAAACCACTTAATGAAGAATCAAGATAATCTTATCTACTCTTCCTTCTCTCACGTATAATTTTAAAGAGATTTGAAAATATTCCCTTTAGACGTTATCATGCACTTTTTATCGATAATGTAGAAACTTTGTATATATGTGAAGATTCTCCATCAAAATTTACATCGGACTAATTTTTTTTTATTAAATCATTTTTTTAACTCTTTTCTTTTATAATCTTTTTTCCAATTCTTTTTTAACTCTTTTTTTTAAGTGGTCAAGAGCCTAACCAAAAATGCAGAAACTCCAACTCATGTAGTGAAATGCTTTAGTTGCAGTGACAAATTGATGGCCAAAGGTCGGGATCTTCCAATGTGGCTCTGATACCAATGTGACGACCAAAAGTCGTATACGCAGCGGAAATCTTTAAAATACTTCAAAAACATAAATGTCCATTGTAAGACATGTAATTGTATATTGAATATTGTATAAGAATTGATATGGGATGATTACAAATGAGAATGAGGGTATGTTTATATGTCCTAGGCAGGTGCCCTTTCATGAATGGTCATGTCTCTAAGACATGCATTTTCATTACTAACTAAACCATAAGTTAATTAATTATTATTTATTATTATTATATTTATATTTATATTTATTATTTTTATATGAATTATATTCATAAAAAATGCCAACAATAATGTGACCTAACCTCCATACAATTGATATTCAATCAATTAGGGCACAATAGAAAAACCCTCGGTCATCAATTTGTTCCATACATTAGACAAAAAATCAGAAATTTTCAATAATAAAGCAACTACAAGATAATATGCATGTATAATCCAATTATTGATCCAAGGCAACTTCTCCAAGACAAGAATATAGCTCCAATACAAAAATTTATCCATAGATCGCATCTCTCCAAAGGTATAAGAAAGGTCAAAATTCTCCGAGAGAGGCCAAATTGCCACAAGGGATGATGAATGAAATCATAGGTCCTCTCCTCTATTTATATGAGGAGGATGAGTCGAAATATTAGCCTAAAATTGCCTAATAACAAGTTAAATCACAATAAACCCTTGGATTACATGCCAAGCCACTAGCTTTGACATGAATGCTAAGAAAACCCCACACGTTTGATCAATGAGGTCTATAGGGATGAAATCATCCATAAAGTGAGCTCGAAATGCCAAGAGTTAATGTTACAAGATGAAAAGTGTGATGTAGTACCATCTAAAAATCATTATTTGAGGGTTGGCCCTCAAATCCTAATTAATAGCTCTCTGTGGGCAAAAAAAAACATGTTGGGGCACCTGTTGACGGTGCTGGATACCGCCAACATGCAAGGGGGTCTCTCCGATGAAAAGTCCCAATTAGACTTTGCATCGTTTGGTGTGGGATACCTTTTGGAAATAAGGCTTGGTTTTTGTGTGTTTTTAGAGATTTTCCCTGGCTACAATGGTCGCAAAAAAAACTAATACACAAGAGCTTTCAGATGAACAAGTGAGTATGCCTTGTGGAATGTGCAGCTGTAAAATGTATCAATGTTCTTCTACCGAAAGGGAGAGAAAAAGTGAGCCTTTAAAAGTAGAGTAATAGTACAAATCTAGTAAAGACACACGAGCATACACATATGGATGAATCGTTGGACAACTAGAAAAATATTAGTTCACATAGAGGCAACGATTGTTAAAACACATACAACACACCTTCAACAATATAAGTACCAAAGCCACCGAAATAGTTCAATTTCCTTATTACTGATGAAAACAACATAAATCACAAACATTCAAATAATAGTCTTACAATATTTACGACATACACATGAAAGTGTGTTGGCTCAACGAGCTTCGAAATTAAGCAAAAGTTTCAAGATACATCAGTACAGTGAACACCACTAGCTCCAATAGTTGAGTGTTAGAGAAACCACTTGCTCCTCCAAAAGAAGTATTTTCCTCTAATGCCTGGTAGGACGAGCCAAGGTGAAAATTCCTTTACATGAGCTATGACAGTGTATATATAACAAATGGGATGCTCATTCACCTCCATTGTGAATCTTGGACTACCCTTATGATTGTTTGACTTTTCTCTGACCTTTTGACTCCTTCATGATTTTCCACATTCTATACATGGCTCTTGGACTTTTACTTTACATTACGTTTCATATACATTAAAATTACATAATCCACAAATGATGTGGCCAATGATGACATGACACTTTGACAAGATGTTATGAATATAATTTATATAAAATACAAATACAAATACAAATAAATATAAATAATAAATAATCAAAGTAATGATTATTTAAATAACCATTAGTTAAATGGAAAGGCATGTCTAAAAGACATGCCCAGTCATGAAGGGGCACCTACCTAGGTATATAGTCAGGCCCTCATTGTAACATTCATCAAATTTTGTACATTCATCTTATTAATAAAAATATTACTTACAATACATTTGTATTTTACATTTTAAAGCACAATTACTCTAAAGTTTTGTTGCCTCAATTGTATCATAGCAGTTCAATCCTTTGGTCGTTAACCATTGCACAGTCTAACTGTAAGGTTTAAATCTGGAAATCATGGAAACATGTTCCCAAGATGATTCATTGTATGACCATTCAATGAGAATTATTACTAGAAATGAGAGAAATACTTGCAAAATCAATAAAGCATCTTGAAACATATTCAGCATCTATAATGGAAGAAGACATTGACATGAAAGAGACTAACAATAAAGAATGTTCTAACTGAGAAAATGATGTTGAATATGTTGAATTAGGATCTCCTCAGGGTGACTTAAATAAGGTTGATAATCAAAGTGGATGTATGACGACTGAAAATGAAGTAGCCCTTCATCAAGCTGACAAAATGTCTAGAAGCATCGCTTGCACTAACCATGATCCAACTTTTGATGAGAGGGTATCATTAGGTCAATCTTCTAATATTACAATGGGTGAAGCAGGCAAGAAGAGAGAAATTGCACAAGATATTGGCAATCGTACCAATATAGATGACAGACCAGGGAAGTGGATGCTACATCCTTCTCCAGTTCTTGGACCATTGCATTTTGTGCACCAATTTCAACCTAGTAATGACGTAACAAATGAGAGAGTGTCTTCTAATGGAAATCATGTTGGTGGGTGGTGGTTGATTCTGAAATGGCCCAAGTACAATAGTTGGTTGGAATGATTGGTGCCATAGATGCACAAGGAGATAGAATTGTTGAATCATTAGAAATGTTAGCTTCAAATATTCCTTCAAATCTATTAGTTGAGGTAGTCATAGCTAATATACATAATTTACCATCAACTCATTTATCCTCAAATGATTATGAACATGAACTAGGACCTGAAGCTTCCCAGTGAGTGTTTTAAGTGCATTATCTCAAATAATTCCATCATTTACTGTGATATCACAAGTAATGACACCTCCAACTAAAATGCATGAATTTGTATTGCCATCAATAGCAATGTCACAACTCTGCTTACCAAATAGCATATCATCTTCATCTCAACTACAACTGATTGCAGCTTGCCTATGATGTTGGCCATGATCCTCAAATGGATCCTTGTTGGATGGCCTCGTGACATACGGATGTACCAATTACTGTGTCTTTAGCATCTGCAAGTATAGAGGACACAAATAACGTGCCATTTATTTCACAGCATGGATTAGACTCATTTTCGAGTCCACATCCAGTGGTTGAGAGTGAAGGCTTGATAGCTCCGTTAGATAAAGACCAAGCAGAATCTCCCCAAAATAACATTCATGGCTTAGATGGTTTTGTTTCCATTGAAACAAAGATTGATATTGTTAAGCATATTATTGAGTCATTCTCAGAACCAATAACAACTACACATCCACTTTTGTTGAGTGGCTCTGATAGCAGTGGAATGAGGGAATTTTTTCCACTCATACCAAGAACTGATAAATATGAAGCAATGGTAATAGAAGTGTTTGATTTATAACCTGTGAGATTATCTCCTGCAGCATCAGTTATGTTGGGTGTGGAGCCTGATTATCTTCTGTATTCAAAGGTATCATCGCATTGGACCCCAGTTCGTAATGGGATGGAAACGCCATCCGTAAAATATATGCTGCAGGGGGGGTCCAGGGGGGGCAATTGTGACCTTTGGGAGCCCCCCTGGTGGGGGGATCGGGGGCAGCGCCCCCGAAGCTAAAAATAGATGTAAAATTGCCTTGAAAAATTTTGTAATTTCATACTCAATCTGGGTCGTTCATGAGGCAGAGATCTGACGATAGATGTTATGTTTAATTTAGGGTTTTTTGCCCTAGAAGGCACCCCCTCGCTATATATAAGGGAATTGTATTGCGTCTATGTAGATATGTATTCCGAGTCAGGAAGAGAGAGTAGATTGAGAGCGAAGAGGGAATTACAGCAGATCTGTTGTAGGTTGTATCTCTTCAGTTTGTTAGATAATATAAAAGGAAGGACTGGTTGTTTCTCCATGGACGTAGCCCAAACCAGGTGAACCAAGTATATTTGTGTCTCTCTTGTTTTATGTGTTTTCTGTGTTTGTATTTCTGCAATATTTTTTTTGTGTTCCATTGCTCTGTAATATATAATTTTCTAACAACTGGTATCAGAGCCGAAGGTCTATTTGGCTGATAAACTTGCAGGAGAAAAGGGTTCATGGTTCGAGTGGGAGCAATGGCAGAAGATGGTAGGTTTAGGGTCGAAATATTTAATGGCCAAAACTACTAGCTGTGGAAGATGCATATGGAAGATTATTTGTACCAGAGAGATCTGTACTAGCCATTGAGCGGAAAGGCAAAGAAGTCGACGAGTATGACAGACACAGAATGGGATATTCTCGACAGAAAAGCACTTGGAACAATACGGCTATGCCTAGTGGCGTCAGTAGCATTTAATATTTCAAAGGAAATGACAACATAGGGTTTAATGTCGACATTGGGCAAACTATATGAAAAAACCTCAGCCTCAAATAAGGTATTTCTTATGAAGTGTCTATTTAATATGAAGATGTCAGAAGGTGGATCTGTTGCTAATCATTTAAATGAATTTAATACAGTTACCAGTCAGTTAAGTTCTGTATGGGTAACTTTTGATGATGAAGTTAGGGCTTTGTTATTTCTATGCTCATTTCTAGAAATTTGGAATGGTTTAGTTATGGCCATTAGTAACTATGTCTCTAGATCTAGTACTTTAAAGTTTGATGATGTTGTCGGTGCAATCCTTAGCGAGGAAATGTGACGGAAAAGCTTCAGTGAGACATCAAGTAATGCTTTGACTGCAGAGACTAGGGGAACAAAAATGGAAAGAGGAAAGAGCCCAGGATATCGCAGTAAATCAAGGAAAGGCATATCCAAGTCTAGATTGGGGATAGTGTGCTGGAAATGCGGGAAGAAAGGATACCTGAAGAAAGACTGCAAGTCTCGAAAGGGGAAAGAAGGAGAGGCGCAGCAAGAAAATAATCATGAAGTGAATGTCATAGGTGATGTGTTGCAAGATGCTTTGATTCTTTCATTAGAAAATATTATTGATGCCTGGGTGGTAGATTCAGGGGCCTCATTCCATGCCACACCTGATAGGAAACATTTTCATGATTATGTTCAAGGAGATTTTGGACAGTTCGATTGGGTGATGATAAACCCAGTAAAATCATTGGAATGGGTACAGTTTTCATAAAATAGCAGAATGGAAATCAATGGCTATTGAAGGAGGTAAGGCATGTTCCAGATCTAAAGAAAAATCTTATTTCAACAGGGCATTTGAGAGGTGAAGGTTGCGTAACTACTTTCACTGATAAAACCTGGATGGTCACTAAAGGAGCCATGGTAGTAGAAAAAGGAGAAAAGGTTGTTACATTGTATTTATGCAATGGTATTTCTAATTTTGTTAATGCTTTAACCTCTACAGGAGCAGTACGGCATTGTGGCATCATAGTCTTGGGCACATGAGTAAGAAGGGGATGCAAATTCTTCACTCGAGAAATTTGTTGCCAGGTTTGAAGCATGTTGATTTAAAATTCTGTGAGAATTTTGTTTATGGAAAACAAAGGAGAGTCAGATTCCTCAGAGTTGGGAAAGAAAAGAAGAGCGAAAAATTATAGCTTTTGCATATAGATGTATGGGGACCTGCTTAGATATCATCTCTCGGTGGCTCTCGTTATTATGTTACTTTTATTGATGATGCAACCAAAAAAACCTAGATTTATTGTATTCGAAATTAATCTGATGTATTTGACACTTTCAAGAAATGGAAAGCTTTGGTTGAAAATGAGACAGCAAAAGGGTTGAAGTGTCTCAGATCAAACAATGGAGGTGAATATTGCAACAAAGAGTTTGATATGTATTGTTCAAAGAATGGAATTCGCTGAGAGAATATAGTTCCAAGAACACCACAAGAAAACGGTGTGTTAGAAAGGATGGACAGGACAATCATGGAGCGTGCAAGGTGCATGAGATTGCATGAAGGATTGCCTTTACAATTTTGGGCAGATGTTGTAGATATCAATGTTTATCTAATAAACAGAGGGCCTTCAAGTTCCTTAGATGGTGGTATTCCAGAGGAGGCATGGACAGGTAAAAAGGTAAATTACTCCTTTTTAAAAACTTTTGGTTGTGAAGCCTTTGTCCACATTAATAAAGAAAATAGAACAAAGCTTGAGGAAAAATCAAAGAAATGTACCTTTATTGGATATGGTGTTAATGATTTTGGTTATCACTTTTATGATTATGAAAAACACAAAATCATTAGGAGTAGAGATGTCACATTCAATGAAAATGTTTTGTATAAGGATCAGCTGCAGGAAAAGGAACAGGAAAAATAAAACAGAAAATGCATAATGCTTGATGAGATCATAGAAAAAGTGATGGTGCCTGAAAATCATAATGATCAACAGCCAGAACAACAACAACAAGCACCTCAAACACCTGAAAGTGGTATTAGAAGATCTACCAGGATAGGTAGACCCCGTGAATGATACTCTCCTTCATTATATTATGTATTGTTGACTGATTCTGGTGAACCAGAATGTTATGAAGAAGCATTGCAGGCAGAAACCAAGAAGAAGTAAGAGAAAACCATGAAAGAAGAGATGGACTCCTTAGCACATAACCAAACTTGGGACTTAGTTAGGTTTCCTGTAGGTAAAACAGCATTGCAAAATAAATGGGTTTACAGGTTGAACGAAGAAGATAGAGGTAGAAAAAGGTATAAAGCTAGACTTGTGGTGCAGGGGTTTGCACAGAAAGAGGGTATAGATTTCGATGAGATATTTTCCCTCTTTATTAAAATGACCTCAATCAGAACTATTTTAAGTCTAGTAGTAGCTGAAGGTTTGCATCTTGAACAGTTAGCTGTAAAGACAGCTTTTCTCCATGGGGATTTGGAGGAAGAGATATATATGCAGCAGCCACAAGGATATGAGGTAAAAGGGAAGGAGAAACTAGTGTGCAGGTTGAAGAAGAGCTTGTATGGCTTAAAACAGGCTCCAATGCAGTGGTATCTAAAATTAGACAGGTTTATGTCTTAACAAGTTTATACTAGATGTCAGTCTGATCATTGTGTTTATCTTAAAAGGAAAAATGATGGCAGCTATATTCTATTGTTATTATATGTAGATGACATGCTTGTTGCAGATTCTAACATGCAGGAAATAAATGTGCTCAAAATAAAATTGGCAAACTCATTTGTAATGTAGGATTTGGTTGCTGCAAAACAAATCCTTGGTATGAGAATAACTAGAGACAGGAACAATTACAAATTAACATTGTTTCAGAGTGAGTACATACAAAAGGTGTTGAAAAGGTTTAATATGCAGAATGCAAAACCAGTTAGTATACCTTTGGCTAGCCATTTCAAACTAAGTAAGGAAATGTGTCCCAAGACTCAGGAAGAAATGGATTATATGTCTAAAGTTACATATGCATCAGCGATTGGAAGCCTAATGTATGCAATGGTCTGCACAAGGCCTGATATTGCACATGCAGTGGGAGTTGTAAGCAGGTACATGAACAATCCAAGAAAAGAACATTGGATGGAAATAAAGTGGATTCTCAGGTATTTGAGAGGTACCACAAATCAAGCATTATGCTTTGGTGGTTCAAACATTGCTCTATAGGGATATGTTGATGCAGATATGGCAGGTGATAGAGATAACAAGAGGAGCAACACAGGGTATGTGTTTAATGTAGGTGGAACAGTTGTCAGTTGGGTTTCAAAACTGCAAAGTGTTGTTGCACTCTCAACAACGGAAGCAGAGTATGTTGCTGCTATAGAGGCTAATAAAGAAATGATTTGGTTACAAAGGTTTCTGGATGAATTGGATAAGAAGTAGGAGTTGGGCAGGTTATACAGTGACAGCGAGAGTGCCATACATCTTGCAAAGAACTATGCATTTCATTCCAAGACTAAACATATATAGCTCAAGTTCCATTTCATAAGGTAAGCATTGGAAGATGGACAATTAAAGATGGAAAAGATACACACTAGCCAGAATCCTGCAGATATGTTAACAAAAGTTGTAACCAGGGAGAAACTGAGAGTCTGCTCAGTTTCAAATGGTCTTCAAGTATGATGAAGAATATGAGAAACATCCAAGTCCAAAGTGGAGTCATTGTCCAGCAAATGAAGCAGCAGTGGAGTTGCTATAATCAGTATCCAAGTGGGAGATTGTTGGGTGTGGAGCCTGATTATCTTCTATATTCAAAGGTATTGTCGCATTGGACCCCAGTTCGTAAGCCGCCTGTAAAATATACGCTGTAGGAGAGGTCCAAGGGGGGGATTGGGGGCAGCGCCCCCGAAGCTAAAAATAGATGTAAAATTGCCTTGTAAAATGTTGTAATTTCGTAGTCAATTTTGGTCATTCATTAGGCAGAGATCTGACAGTAGATGTTATGTTTAATTTAGGTTTTTTTCCCTAGAAAGCACCCCCTCGCTATATATGAGGGAATTGTATTGTGTCTATGTAGATATGTATTCTGAGTGAGGAAGAGAGAGGAGATTGAGAGCGAAGAGAGAATTACAGCGGATCTATTGTAGGTTGTATCTCTTCAGTTTGTTGGATAATATAAAAGGAAGGACTGGCTGTTTCTCCGTGGACGTAGCCCAAACTCGGTGAACCACATATATCTGTGTCTCTCTTGTTTTATGTGTTTTTTGTGTTTGTATTTCTGTAATATATTTTATGTGTTTCGTTGCTCTGTAATATATAATTTTCTAACAAGTTACAGCCATGTCCATAGGTCCATCTTTTGGATTTTTAGTGGTGCCACCACTTGTCAATTTAACTGAGGAGAAACAAGCTTCATTAAATAGATCATCAATTGAGCACATTGTCGAGGCATACAAACAAGTTTCTTCAGTTGGAGGTTGTGAAATATGTGTTGTAGTGCTTACATGATTAGTTGACCACTGTCATGCTATGACATTCTGGGACTCTTGAAAATGCGTATATTGTCAGATTATCAAAATTATAAGGGACATGAGTTGACGTTGCATGTACTTTACCAACTCTTTGGAGAGATGGTATCTCAACAGGACATTAGTTCATCTTCAGAGGCTATTTCAACTTATGAAAAAAGTATTCTTACTGTGGCACAAACATTGTGTGATTCTCTTCTATTATCTGATAATCCTTGAGTAGATTGCTTGGTAAGGTCCCATTTCTTCTGCATGAAACTATAAGAACATTGGAGGAATTGTGTTATGTTGGTAGATTTGACAAGGATGGTTGTCAACTTTTTCTAACAAGGATTTGAATGGAGGACTCATACCGGAATGAAAACAGCCATGCATCCAAATCCACAGATACTCCACCTAATAAAAATGCATCAATGCACGGAAACATTGGTTTTAATGCAAGATTCACTTTGACATCATCAAGTTGTTTGGAAGAAAACCCTATACACGATCCAGCAAGACTTTTCCGAAAAGTTCAAACAAAGCAATCTGATGTAGGCGTGCACATGGAATACATAGTCCAATGTACAAAACACAAAGGTTTAATCGAGATTGTAATAAAAGTTGCAGATGATTTAGATTTAGATAGCAACAGTGGTGAAAGTGAAGAATCTGAATTATTTTACAGAGAAATTCTCATAACAATATGTATACTCAACATTAGTGAAGACAAAGTACGCTATCAGTTAAAATCTAATGACTCTTCAGAGCATGCTCGATTTCTATGGTTTTTTCTTCGAAATTTGTAGGTGACTGAAGAAGGGTTTCATTCAACCATCATTGCCATTCTCTTGTTTGTATCCAGCCATTTAAAATCACAAGACATTCTTTTGGTTCTTGAATACCTTAAGATGGAAAATACCATAGTTTGGCCTTCCACCGATCTGGAAAACATGAGTTGTGTTAAAGCATTGTGCAAACACAACGGTAAATTTTGTTGTAGGGGACACGACCGTATGGACATGTACAATGACCATCTGAAAAATAAATAAATAAATAAATAAATATATATATATATATATATATATATATATATATAGATATATATATATATATATATATATACAACTAACAAAAAAAAAACATAATTGAAATAACTTTCTAATTCTATTATAAGTAATTTTATTAAAATTATAAAGTTATTTATAATAAACAATTTATTAAGTGACTTTAGTTAATTAAATCTAAATATATATATATATATTAATATGTAATAGTTAGTTAAATTATATATATATATATATAATTTAGATTTAATTAATAATTAATAAATAAAATAGCATTAAAAAAAAGTGGGCCTGCAAGGAACAAATATACATGTCAAAATGACATATGCAACATGGAGAAAATTATCTAAAAATAAAGCTTTGAGGACAAAGATTTTGAAGAAGGGCAATGTTATGAATATAATTTATATAAAATAAAATAAAATACAAATAAATGTAAATAATAAATAATAAATAATCAAAGTAATAATTATTTAAATAGTCATTAGGTAAATGGAAAGGCGTGTCTAAAAGACATGCCCAGTCATGAAGGGGCACTTGGCTAGGTATAAAAGTAGGCCCTCATTGTAACATTCATCAACTTTTGTACATTCATTTTATAAATAAAAATATTACTTACAGTACATTGTGTATTTTACATTTTAAATCACAAATACTCTAAAGTTTTGTTGCCTCACAAGATATGACAAGACATTGATGACATGGCAATGTCAAGCCATTTTTGTTGATGTTATTTTTTAGTCTTCTTGAAAGATGGTGCATGTTATTCACTTTCCTCCTTCATCAGACTTGAAAATAGGGAGTCTTCAATGTGATATTGATCTCCGGTTGTTGTCGCAATCTGGGGTCCCTTTGTCTTGACTTAATTGATCATTTTGTCTTTGCGGCTACAAAGGTGTCTTCTAACAGGGTCTCCTTCATTATCATCATGTCATGACATGATAAAATACCCACAAATGAAATCCACTCATAACAATATGACATCAGTATGATAAACCCATAGTCTAACATGTTTCATGACAGCGATTAACTGAGATGGAATCGAGTGATAGGCTAGGAATCTGTCTCAAGGATTGCATAGTTGTGTAGCTTAGGAGGTCAGGGGCCAGGACTGAGCCTTGATACTACACAGTGTGCAGTTCAAGCAAGATAGGGCAAGGCAACTGCGCAATTGAGGGGCTTAGGAGGTTAGGCTTGAGGCTTGAGGCTTGAGGTTGCCCATTGCATATTTTAAGAGGGACAAAGGCCTAGGGATTGCGTAGTTACGCAGTTCAAGAGCTCAAGGTTAAGGCTTGTTGCTTGATATTGTGCAATGCACATAGGAGGTTAACTAAAGGCAAAGACTGTGCAGTTCTAGAGCTCAAGGGTCAAGACTGAGCACTAAGACTATGTAGTGCGCATTTCTGGAAGGTAGTGGTTGCACATTGCGCAATTCCAAGAGGCAAGGTATAGACTTGAGGGTTGAGAATATAGAGTGCGCAATTCAGGAAGGATGAGTGAGGCCAGGTTTCTCGGTCGGGAATTTTTCAATATTTGGCTAAGTGTGGGATCAGTGAGGCCAAAGTGAACAAGGACAAAACTTGAGCATGATCACACACTTAGAACAGATGATGACACAACATTGATCACTTTGAACACATGAACAACATACTTCCCTTAATGAGATGACATTGCAACAGCTTTCCCCAAGTGCGACACTAAAGGTACACTTTGTGACGACGGTGACAACAATTGTGCCACAGTGATTGAAACTTTGGGAATGAGTGTGATACATGTCTACATGATAAAAATGACTCATTATCACAACGGCTACCTCCTGAAACAAATCAAAACTACATATGTGTGATGTGTGATGCTTGCCATGCTAAAAGGTGACACTTTTCTTTTCTTCCAAATGGGAATGGGATACTTAGAGAAAACACATGTGATGACTCTTAATACTTGTGAGGAAAACATGTAGAGCCAAAGTAGGCTTCGAAATTTGGATGTAGGCCAAAATTTTGGAGGGTGTTGTAGCAGAGACAACAACACCACAAAGGGATATCCATGGATCTCCAAATACTCGTAGTGTCCTTCTCTACTCCAACGTTGAGGGCTTTCCAAGTTCTAATAGCCCACCCAAATCTTTGAAGGTGATACCACCCTCATCTAGGTCCCAAATTAGCTTTCATCCCGTGTATGGTGCTAAGGCTCATTTAGGGGCATGCTAGGTCTAGGTTTATCATCTTGGAGAATCATTAAATGTAGTGTGAAGTGGAAGAACGTCCTTGGTGTAGGAGGTGCCCAGGGTGATATGTGATGTGTTACTACTTCTCAGAGACCCAAGGCCCTCAATTTTTCACTTATGGGTGCCAATATACTTCTCTAATGGCCTTGGTACCTATGGGTAAGGTGACCAAGACATGGGTTTTTGAACCACCTCACAATCACAACATAAACTCTAATGAAATCAAATAGTAATCAAGGACAATAGTCATTATTACATCTAAATGAACCAAGATTGAATGTAATGGGCTATTTAATATTTCAAATAGGGATTTCCTTCCAAAATCAGTGCCTTGAGCTTGCAATGGTGTTTCCTCCCTAGGTAGGAGTGGCTAAAGGAGAGCCCTATTAGGTGTTTCCAACCCCTAAAGGGGAGTAAAATTTCCTCAATCCACCCTTCAATTTATAGGTGTTAGTGAATAATAATGATGGTATTGAAGGGTGAAGACTTCATGGCCAAGTGTTATAGTCAAAGGGACCAGTGTGATGGGGATCTACATCCTGAGCGTACAGATGTGAGGAGGGAGAAATCATGGATGCATGAGTTACCAACTCAACCTATGTTTTTCTACCCCTCTTATGTGCCTTTTACTTTTGCTTGATTTTTCTTTGTATTACTGCTCGTAGCTCAAAGGGTTAGATCTTGCTTTAAATGATATTAAAGTTGCATTAACCCTTAAGAATGAGTCATTTCATTGTTCATTGGGATTTGAACATGCAAGGGTTCCTTTTATGATGTAATGGAGTAACATGTGCTCAGGAACCTGGTGATGCCCATAAAGAGTGAGGTAGAGCTCATGCTAGGATTTTTCCCACTTGTTAATTTGTATGTCTTGACCATCTATTGTATTTTTATATTATTTCTTTTGATTTTGTTTTATGGCCATGATATGCTCTTTCTTTCTTTTTTAGCTGCATCAACCTTCCAGGGAAAATTTCTAGGCCCTAACCAGGAATTGAGGATGTATGGGTGCCAAATCCCAAAGAACCAATGTTCAATTGAACCCGAATAATGGATGTGAGATAAGGGATTGTAATGTATGATGGAAAGTATGTATGAACAGGGATAGATGGAACTACGTTATCTCAATCAAGGCTTCTTGAGTAGTGCCCATGTTATACCCATTGGGCCATTAGGGGAGGCCGCATTGGACTAGGATCGAAGGTTAACCTCCCATTTTAGGTGAGGGAACAAGATCACAGTCGAAACCCCTCCTTCTTCCAAGTCACCCCATAATCCATATCAAATGCCCAAATACAAAAATTAATAAGCACCCGATTGAAAAATGTTTGAAGTACATTTTGATTGGAAGCCCACTTTTGTCAATGTGCTCATGTTGAATGGGTGAGAAGCTTATCACTGATGAAATTGGTGGAGATATAATGGCACGTCATCAACAAGTGGTGGTTGTTAGCGGTTGCATGTCTAGTTGGTTGGATGTGAAGAATGGGAGAAAAGTATTCTCCTATAGGGTTACCCATTTTGGTGGGTAAGAGACCTATAGATTTCATAAGCTCTTATATAGCAAGAAATTATTCCCTACCACCAATCTTTGAATATTGTTGCCATGAGCCCATCCAAACAAGGCATTGTTTCCCTCTCAAAATTCCCAAAAACAATGTTGTACAATGAATTTATTATTGCTAGCCATATTCCATATTGAAGATCCTTGAATAGGGTTTTGAGCTCTCAATTGTTGGTGCCATGATTGAGAGAGGTTGTATTTCTTGATCTAAAGGTTCCTTTGTAACTCTTGGACACCTTGGATCCACCTTCCCCATAATTTCCCCCAAAAAATTATTTAGAATATATGGATCACAAAGGCCAAGACCTCCTGCCATTTTGGGAAGACAATTTATCCTAAGCTACAAGGACTTGTTTTCTTTCATGCATAGCCCCTCCCCAGAGAAATTATCTATAGATAATTTTGATGGATCTAAAAATTCCTTTAAGCACTACCAATGCAAAGAGAAGATATATCGAAAGGGCTTCCAAGATTGATTATAACAAGACTATTTTACAAGCAAATTTTAGAGATCTGAAGGTCCAACAATCTAGTTTTCTAGATATTTTTTGGACTAAGGGAGTTGTCTACCAAAGGTACCCCCAGATATTTAGCATGGGGAGAACTGCACTAAAAGGCCAACAATGTGGCTAGGTGCCCCTGCACTACTAAGTTAGTATTAAAGAAATAAATTTGGGTACTTACCTACATTAATGGTTGCACCTGAGGCCTCCATGAAGTCCTCCAAGATTTGTTTTAAAGCTCTAGTTTCTCTTACTATAGGAACTCCCATTAACATTGTATCATTAACAAACTATTGATGGGACATGGGAAGATCATCATTATAGAGTCTTAATCCTTTTATCTTTCTTTGTTCTATTGTTGCCTTTATAGTGTGTACCAACCCTTCTGCAACAAGAATAAATAAGAATGGCGAGAGAGGGTCGCCTTGTCAAATTACACGTGAAGACTTGAATGTTGAGGAAGGAGATCCATTGAGAATCACTGAGAAGAAAGGGGTTGCAACCAAAGTCCTACCCAATTAATCCAACTACTTGAAAATCCAAAGGTTGTGAGAACACTAAAGAGATAAGCCCAACTAAGCCTATCGAATGCCTTGGGCAGGTCAAGTTTAATTAGCATTCTTGCCTTTTTATATTTTTTCAATGACTACTACTGTTTCGTCCACAATTCGTTTTCCCTTCACTTCCAATTTGCTCCATTGAAAATAGATTTGGCAGGAGCAGCTTTATATTATTTGCAATGACTTTTCGAAATAATCTTATGTATTGCATTGCATAAGTCTATTGATTTACTAATACCAGGATCCTGAACCTTATCAAACTTGGACGCTAGTGTTAATTGTGTTACACTCAATACTAGAAATAAAGAGCACGCACTACAAGATTTGTCCACCATGTCATGGTATTCTTTTCCAAGGAAGGGCCAACAAGATTGGGAAAAAGCTATCAGAACCCACCGAGACACAATACTTTATTTTTTGGCATGGACATATTTGCCTCTTTGACTTCAGCATAGGATACCTCTCACATTAAGCTAGCATTATGATCTGGTTGAACTAGTGTTTGGATGTTTTCCATGATCTTCTAAATTAGTCTCTGTTTGACTTTGATTTGGTTCAGCTAAAAGCGGTCCATATTTAACCAATTCTTGTTCCATCACTTCATGATCTGTTAGTTTTCGCCATGATTCATCTTTGAGTGAAAAGATATTGTTATGGTGTCGGTCTTTTATCATCGATTTATGAAAAAATTATGTTCTTATCCCCTTCTCGAAGCTAGTGGATTCTTGACTTGTGCCTCCATAATATATCATCTATTTTAGTGAGTAGTTCTCCTTCGTTTGCATCTGAATCCTTAATTCTTCCCTCCAAAATTATTTGTTGTTGAACCTCTTGCAACTATACCTCTAACTCTTATTTTGTTGGGAAAATATTTTCAAAATCCTCTTCGTTCCATTTTTTAATTCTTAATTTAAGAATCTTGAGCTTCTGTTGAAACTTGGCCATATTTGAGGGACCTTGGAATTGAATCTCTTCACATAACACCTTTTCCTTCTCAAGGATGGAACCTTAAGCCAAAAACTTTTGAATCTGAAAGGCCCATTTTTATAGGCAATTTTGATATCAATTTCTAAACATATTGGACAGTGATCTAAACTTGTACAAGGAAGAAAATATAGTTACCGATCAAATGAGAAAATTACTGATTACCCTTTTTTTTTGAGGTAGCAAAAGAAGCCCCCGATTTTGAAAAATCGTTATTCAGAATAACCTTTTATTTTGGAGCATATTTTGGCACTTTAAAGTTTCTTATGTAATAATTTTTTTTAAATGTTACTGATTTTCATGCTAATTTTGAAAATTGTTGATGCAGCATCAACCCATTTTTTTAAAGGCCTTATTTTTGGCACTTTAAATTTTTTTTATGTATCAAGTATGAATATTTGTTTTAAACTGTTAGTGATTTTCATGCTAATTTTGAAAACTGTTGATGCAACACAAACCCTTTTTGTTTAGAGGGCTTATTTTTTACACTTCAAATTTTCTAATGTATTAAATGTGGATAATTTTTTTTAAATGTTGGTGATTTTCATGTTGATAATAAAAAAATAAAAAAAAATAAAAAACATGACCGAACAAAAAACCCATAAAAATGTAAAAAAAAATTAACTTGTAAAAAAAAAAAAAAAGCAAAAAAAACATTTATATAGATATAGATATCAAAAAATAAAAAAGTATGGATAACATTTTCAAAAAAAACACATAATTTAAAGAATAAATGAATAAATAAAACATCAAAAACAATTTTTTTAAGTTCAAAAATAAAATTAAAAAAACTGCATAGCTAAAAAATAATAATTGAAATTAAAAAATTAAAATTAAAATTAAAATAATTAAAAAATAATAATAATTAAAAAAATAACATAATTATAAAATAAAAATTAAATAAAATTAAAAAAAAAAAAACATTTCCAAATAAATAAATAAAACATCTAAAAAAACAAAAACAAAAACAAAAAAAATAAAAATTAAAAACGGACCCCCCACCTAGGTGACCGCGGGGGTTGGACCCTAGGCAGGCAGGGCTCCCTACCTTACCCAGGGCCAAGTCCCTACCGCATCGGTTTTTTAAATTTTTTTATATATTTATTTATTTTTAAAAAAAAATCTAAAATAAAAAATCTAAAATTTTTATTTTTTTAATTTTTTTTAGATGTTTTCTTTGAAAATGTTTATTATTATTATTATTTTAAATTGTTTTTTCATTTATTTTTTAAAATTTTAATTTAATTATTTTATTTTTTATTTTAATTATTTAATTTTTTAAATTATTTTTTATTTTTTATTAAAAAAAATATTAATAAATAAATAAATTATTATGTGGTTTTTTTATTTATATTTTTTAGTTAAAAAAAAATGTTTTTTATGTTCTTTTTGTTTTTTTTTTAATTATGTGTGTTTTTTTTCTTTTGATAATTTTTTTTATAAGTTAATTTTGGTTTCATTTACATTTTTATGGGTTTTTTATATATATATATTTTTATATTTGGGTTTTTTTTTATAGTTATTTTTTTAATTTAATTTTTTAATATTTTTTCTTATAAATTTTTTTTTAAATGTTTTTTTCTTATTTATTTCTTTTAAAGTTTTTTTTTTTTTTTTAATGGTTTTTATTGTGTTTTTTCATGCTTTTTTAGTTTTATTTTTTTGTGTTTTTTTTAATTTATCTCATCAATATTATTTATTTATTCTTTATGTTTTTTTGTCAAATTTTTAATTTATTTTCTTAAATTATGTTTGTTTTAAATATTTTGCTTTTTTATTTTTTTGTTTTTGTTTTTATCTTCATTTTTAATCTTAATTTTGGTTTTTTTTACATTTTTATGTTGATTATTTGTCTTTTTTATATTTTTTTATATTGTTTTTTTGTTGCGTTTTAATATATATTTTTATTTACTTGTTATTATTTTTTTTAACCTTTTTGTTTTAGTTTTTATTTATTTTTAGTTTCTATATTCTCAATATATTTGAATGGACATATATGTCAAAATAAAAAATACATAGAAGTAATAAGTCTAGAGGATCATTCTATGAGCCTTACCCAAACTGGGAGCTCTAGAGAGGATGGAGCCGCAGACAAGAGAGAATGGGTAGTTGTTGCATGGTTGCAACAAGACGAAGCAGCTAGTTGTACCATCCGCATACACGTCCCCCACAGTACAGGGCAGCCATTACAATATGCCATCGCTCCAGTAACTTGGTTTTTTTACTCCGTTTTTTACTTGCTCGCCTACACCTGATATGGTTTTGCTGCTTGACCTCTGGCTTCCATCGTTGGCTTGTCTACTTGCTACTCCTCCCCCTAGCGGTTACCAGAGGCAGTTGGCGTTTCATATTCCCTGACAGCGATGGACCTCGATATAGTGGATTACTCGGAAGAAACGTTAGCGGAAGGTTCTATCTGGACGACCCCGAGACCAACCAAGCTAGGGTCAATTTCATCCAGCAACGAACTGCATGAGGCTATCTCTGGCCTCCCCTCTCTCTCAGGACCATCTGACCACCAGGTTATTCTGTCGGACGACCCTCCAACTTGGTTGTCCCTCTCCACTCCCCCGTCATCTCCGTCTTCCTAGGGTTTGTTATAGGATGTCTTAACCCTAACCCTCCGTCCCCTACCCCCAGTCACTTTCCTCAACCCCCTCATTCCACTTACCCCTCCACTCCCCCCGCTCCATCTTCCACTACAGTTCCTCTGATCACACCGTGCTCGTCCTCCCTCCCCTCTGACAATTTCACAAGCATTCCCCCTTTAGCAGAAGCCCTCCTTGCTGACTCACCTCTTCCCCCGGTGAACCCTCCAGCCCTGAAGCACGTCACAGACGGTCGAGAAGACTCAACATTCGAGGTTATGACCAGCAAGAAGACAAGGTGCTTTCGCACTAAAGTGGTTGATACCTTTCTTAGACTCGAGAAAGACATTCGGCTAGGCGACAATATGGACTTTACAGACAGGGTGCTAGTAGGCAGAATAAGGGGCCGTAGCTACATTGCGACTCGTATGAAAACTTGGGTCTCAGAGGTTTGGGGGCATCATTTAGTCGACCTGCCCACTGTACATACGTTTGTGAAAGGGTGGTTTGCCCTATGTTTCTCCAGGCCAGATCTCACGAATTGGGTCCTACTGGCACTTCGAGCATGCCCCAGTCCTTTTGAAGCGTTGGTCCCCGCTCTTCGACCCGGACATAAAGCAGTTTGGTGTTGGCCCAATCTGGGTAAGATTACCAGGGCTCCTGTTACACTTCTGGTATGAAGACATCTTCAGGCACATCGGGAACTCTATCGGCTCTTTTATGGAATACGATAAATTGTATTTATCTACTGGCAAGATGGCCTTTGCCAGAATTCTAGTACATATGGATACAAGGGGAGGGTTGTAGGAATTCATCACCATTCAATGGAGGTCCTTCACCCGGAAGCAGCCACTGGATTACGAGGGCATACCATACAGATGCCGCAGATGCCACAAAGTTGGACATGTGTACAAAGATTGTCCATTGATCAATAAGAGAGGTCAACAACCTGTGGATAAAGTTCAGGAAGCCCGTACCCCTCGGGATGACCCTCAATCAGCAATAGAGGTGGAAGATCCATCTCATCAAGACCTGAAGCAAACAAGGCACACTGAGAAAGAATCAAAGAAGAAGTGTGGGAAAGCTCCTCTTTGGCCACCCTCCCCACCTCTGACAAGAGCTCAGGCAGTTATAGGGGACGCTCACTCCACGGGTATGTCAACTTCTCCTTTCTCATCTGCATATACTTCTTTTGTTGCTCTTGTATTACCTTCCCCACCTTGGCAGGATTGGACTATGGACTTACCAGGTGCCCCCTTTAACTTTTCCCCCCTCCCACCCCCCTGGCTCTTTCATCAGCCCCCTTTGGTTCAGAACTGCACTATCTCTCATCCCCCTCCTACCTACTCCTTCCCTCAGCCCTCCCTCTCCGAGGCACCCTCTTCCTCTCTTCCCATCCATTCTCTCTTGGAACCCTGATACCCCCTCCGCTCCCAAATGCATTCTCAGTGCCTCGACATGATTAGTTTCGAGGTCGTCTCCACCCCTCTGCCTCCCAAGCCCAGGGGGCGTCCCTCCCATCTCTCCAAAGCTAAACATCAGGCGGGGGAGGAGATTGCATCTGGAAAGCAGAAAACCTTAAACTCGGCCCTTAGAGCATAGCATGCCCCTCCCCCCCCCCCCATGAAGCTGCTCTCCTTTAACTGTCACGGGATGGCTAGCCCGAATAAAAAACTAGCCCTCAAGCGTCTATTTGTCTCTGAACTGGTAGACATTATTTTCCTTCAAGAAACCCTTGGTTCTACAAGCACAATCACTCTCTTACTTGAATCCAGGTTACCAGGTTGGACGTTCCACTCTCTAGATTCCACGGGCAGATCAGGGGGTTTAACCCTGGGCATTTGTAAAAGAACCATCAAGACTCTGAGGGTTTGGGGAGGCCAGGGATTTTTTGGGCACTGATATCTACTCCCCCACCCTTGAATCGGATTTCAGAATACTCAATGTATACAGCCCATGCCAGGATAGAGCTAGTTTTTGGAGATCTTTGTTTAACTCACCCCTCTTGCAACAAGATAACATTATCTTAGGAGGGGACCTAAATTTCTCCATGGGGTTTGCGGAATCTTAGGGAAATCATGCTCAGGTGGATGCTCTGTCTAGTTTCTTTGAAAACCTCCTAGAGGCCCACAGCGTTATAGACATCCCCTCAGCCAAAATGCAACCCACTTGGAGGAACAATTGAATAGGGGAAGCAAGTTTGTCCAGATGGCTCGACCGTTTCCTTACAAAAGAATATCTTATCAACAGGGGTCCCTATATCAGACAATGGGTGAGTTTGGCCGACCTGTCGGATCATCGTCCCATATACCTAGAGCTGCTGGATGTTATAGATAAACCAAAGGCCCATTTCAAATTCAATTCCACCTGGCTGCAGGACATGGAATACATAAAGCTAGTGACTGATTTTTGGAGGGCAAACCCCCCAGGCTTGTCTGGGAATCTCATTCAGAATTTCCTTCACAATATGAAGGAGCTGAAAGGCCTATCCAAGTCATGGGCTCTGAAGAAAAAGGAGGCGGAAGAGCTGACTCTCAAGACTCAAGGCAGAGGAGTCATTTTTACTTTCAAGGAGGACTCGGGGGGCATTATGATATCTAAAGAGCAAAGGGACATATACTCTGATTCTCTGCTAAATAGATCCCAAATATTAAGGAACAGAGAAGCAAGCTGGCGACTCCGTAGCCAGGCCATCTGGCTAAAGGAAGGGGATGATAATACTAAATTCTTCCATAAACATGCAAACGGTAGGAAGGCCATCAATACTATCTGGGAGCTCAAGGATACACAGGGGCGATCTGTTCAATCCTTCAGAGAGTTAGCTGCCCTAGCATGCTCTCATTTCCAAAATATCTATAAGGCTCCTCCTAATGCTACCCTCACCGAAGTAATGTGGACTGCGCAGCTCTTTCCAGGCTTTGTAGATCAGGTGATGGAATAGGGACTCTCGAGAGAAGTTACTCTGGGAGAGCTTGAAGACACATTGAAGATGCTAAAGAAAGATAAGAGCCCGGGGCTGGATGGTTGGTCAGTGGAGTTCTACACTGCCTTCTTTGATGTTTTAGGAATGGACCTCCTGCAAATCATTGAGGAAAACAGAAGGAATGGGAGAGTACCGGGAGGCCTAAAATCCACTTTCATAGTTCTCATCCCTAACTCTGACAAGCCATCCTCCTTTGATGACTTCAGGCCCATATCCTTATGCAATTGTATTTACAAAATTATAGCCAAGATTATAGCCAACCGCATAAAGCCAATCCTATCCCTCCATATCTCCCATGAACAATTTGCCTTTCTGCACAACATGCAGATACATGAGGCGATTGGCACTGCACAAGAACTTCTTCATTCTATTCAGCTCCGGAAATTAAAAGGTATGATTCTGAAGATAGACCTATCCAAAGCCTTTGATAGGGTCAACTGGCTCTACCTCCGATCCTATTAACGCATCTAGGATTTCCTTTTACTTTCATTAAGTGGATCATGAGCTGCATAACCAATGTCCCCTCTAGTGTTCTTATAAATGGATCGACCTCCCCCTTTTTTCATGCTGAAAGGGGACTAAGGCAAGGATGCCCCTTGTCCCCTCTACCGATCCTTCTCAACATGGAGGGACTTAGTAGAATTATAAAAGAATAACACAGACAGGGGAGAATTAGGAGCATCAGCTATCTTGACTCATTTTTTCTTTGTGGATAATGTCCTCATTTTTCTCAATGGCAGCCTTGGCGACCTCACCGCTCTCCACCAAGCCATGGGTATTTTCCAAATGGCCACCGGAATGGTCCTAAATGAATCCAAATCCACCTTAACTGCATCTGGATGCGCCCAAAATGAACTACAATTCGCCCTCAGGAGGTTCCCCTTTGTTACCCACCCATTAGAAGATGGTTTGAGATATATGGGGTACCGTCTGAAACCCTTCGGCTATAAAATTACAGATTGGATCTGGCTCATCTCTAAGGTAGAAAATCGTTTGAACATCTAGCACCATAAGTACCTCTCCAGAGTAGGCAGGCTGATACTGATCAAAGTTGTTCTAGAAGCAACGCCTGTATATTGGATGACCTTAGCTTGGATTCCCAGGGGCATCCTGGATAGGTTGCAAAAAATATGTTGTCACTTTCTATGGAAGGGGAAACAGATAGGAAGAATTTTTGCTTGGACAGGATGGGAGACCCTGGCTCTGCCTAAACGTTGGGGGGGTTGGGGAATCAAGAGACTAGACACATTCTCCAAAGCACTAGCAGCAAAATTGAGGTGGCAGCTTCTTAATAATTGCAGCCTTTGGACAAAGGTTGTTACTTCAAAATACATCACCCCTTCAAACCCTCTATATTAGATTCGACAGGGCCACTGAACTAATGGGAACATCTCTATCATCTAGAAGGCAGTAACTAAAGCTATGGATCTGATAAGAAGCGGACTGACTTGGAGAATTCGATCGGGATCCCTGGTGCACTTAGGGGAAGACCCCTGGGTAGGATGTGGTAATGCACACAGACTCCCAGATGAGCTAAGACTTTTATTATCAAAACAGGGCATTACTCAAATCAGTCACATTGCAGACAACAAGCAATCCTCTCTAACTCAGCAGGCATGGAGAACGGGAGCAGCCCTAAATATTCCCCGCCTTGGCAACAAGAATGGAGACACTACATTTCTGCACTAACGAAGGCCCATATAAGGATAACTGAAGGGTAAGATGAGCTCATATGGGCCCACGCCAAACATGGTCTCTATGCCCCCAATACTGGATACCTTGTTCTTTTGGATCCCCTCAAGCCGCCAGACTCCGAGACATGGTGGAACCTTATATGGAAACTAAAAGCAACCCCAAGAATGAAGCTACTTTTGTGGTCTATACTGAACAACAAGGTCCCAACAAGTGCAAATCTCATGAACTGATCTTTCGCAAGGCCATTCTAGTGCCACCTATGCAAAAGCAACAACAAAGACACAAAACACCTCTTTCTGGTCTGTCCTACCTCGCAAGAGCTATGGAATGGTTTCCTTGTTTCGCTCTCCATTCACTATAGGTGGCATGGAACCGATTTAAAGGAGGCTTGGAATAACTAGTGGAAGGATTCCACTGGGAAGGAAAGGAATATACCTCTGCTAATATGCTGGGAACTATGGATAGCAAGGAACCAAATTATCTTCCAGCAAAAGCCCCCCCACTGGCCTTCCATACTTAACAAGTGTTAGCAGAGTACCACATGATTCCAAAAGAGACCTCACATAACCAGCACAGGAATATCGAGACAGAGGTCATCAACACATCCATTCCATGGGCCTATTTCGATGGTTCAGCACAAGCATTGGGCTGTGAAGGCGGAGCAGTTTTGCATTTATCAGGAACACATTTTCAAAATACAAATGGGGCTAGGTAGGGGAACCAACAATTATGCCGAGCTTGTTACTGCTAAAATCCTCATCCAATATGCTTTACTCAAACAATGCACAAATATGAAACTATATGGTGACTCATACAAAAAACATACATGCAATGCATACACACTGAAGCATATTATGGATGAGATTCATAGACTTATCACATTTTTTGACTCTTTCATTTGTCATCATATTTACAGGGAACGGAACACCGTCGTTGACCATTTATCCAAAGAAGTAGCACTCCAGGATGACAACACTTGGTTGATTTGCGAGGAACTGGATGGTGCCATTTATCAGCACTATCACAGACCGTTTATAGACCCTGAGGCTATCTGAAGTAGCACTGCAAAGAGACGGATTTCTTTTTGATGATTATATTTTCTATTATATTGTATATATTTATCAAAACTTATCATACCCTCTCTCTGAAGAGGCCACACAGACTTTTATTTTTGTTTATTCTCACTCACTCTCTGTGTGGAGGAAAGCACAGATTCTCTATTTTGAGCAGGCACTGCCTTATTAAAGTAATGCGTATGCATATACAAAATGTAATGTTCACCCTTAATGAAAATTACGACTTTTTCCACGGGAAAAAATAAGTCTAGGAGACCATTTTTTTTGTTGATGATGAAGAAAGAAAAAAGAAATTATTTTAACGTCCACGACACTAAAGATAGCCTATGGGACAGATTGCTTCTTCATATGCTTGATGTATTCAGCCTTTTTTCTATGGAGCTTCAAAATAAATGCTCCCAGCTTCTCAACAAACCCCTCGCTAAATAGATTATCCCAAGAGCTAGCTGCCAGCATATCTGCGTAATTTTCCATGTTGTCTTTGAAGGCCTCACATTCTAAAATGAAATGTTTTTCTGTTTCCACTTTTCTGAAAGAACAAAAAATGCATACTCTTTCCTCCCACACTTCTTTTGGCTTTTTCTAGCGCCATGTTTCACAACGGAGTTGATGATAATTAGTCCTTAATTAAGCAATAAGAATTTTGGCTCTCCAAGAGATATTGGCCTCTATGTATGCTTTTGGTTTATGACTATGAGTGGGATTGAACACTTCAATATAGAATTTTTTCTTTCTTCCTAGCTACTTATCCCAAGTACGCTTGTGGAACTTTTCCATAACAAAATATTTTTATCTCTTTGTTGTTTATGGGACACGCATTCAAGAAAATACCCCATTTACTAAACCATTTGTTATTTTGTTGCATCCAAGTTTTTTTTCTCTTGCACAATCTTTTATTAAAGACATCTTTAGGCCATTTACCCTCTTCCATTTGCTCAATTTTTTTTTAATACCTTATGACTCGTACCATAGCAATTGCTTTAATAAGAGCAGTCCATATTTCACTTAACAAGATAGCATAAGGAACTGCACTTTTAATATTGAATTTGTTTGTAATCAAACGCTTCTGAATTTCCTCAATTTCTCTCCACTGCATGTCAAATGTACTGTTGGCCCATAGTTCACAACCATAGAGAATCACTGGAATCACTAGAAACCCAAAAAGAGTTTGAGTGGTTTTCCAATTGCATAACTCTGCCTCTCTACACCTATTTTTAAGAGCATAAAATTATTTCCAACCCCCCAAAGTTATTTTCTTTCTACAACCATTCCCGCTTAGATTTTTGTTGAAGTCAATTCCAAGATATTTGTAATCCGCAACTTCTTCCAGAATATTGTCATCAAAGTAGAACTTATGTTGGTTATGTTTTCTTTTCTTAGAGAAAACCACTACTTTCGTTTTGTTGATATTGACTTGCATCCCCACACTTCTACAAAAATGCTCAAGGGATAGTAAGTGCTCTTGCAAACCAATAGCCGATTTAGCAATCAGAATAAGGTCATATGCATACAAAAGAGGCCTTATAACAAACTTTCCCAAATAGATACCATCACCTCCTTGCGAATTTAACCACTCCTCAAGCTTGTCGATATATAAACCAAAAAGGGTAGAAGATAGTAGGCAACCTTGCTTGACCCCAATATCGCTTCTGAAACTTTCTGAAATGCCTACTGGAATTCTAATTTTGACTTTCACCTCTTCATATAGCCTATGCAGAGTTGCTCTCAAATGTTTAAGAACCCCAAGTTCCTCCATTCTGTGCCAAGTATTATCCCTAGGAACCGATTCAAACACTTTTCTGAAATCAACAAAGCAACAAAAGACTTCTGCCTTTTTCTCCCAAACTTTTTCAATGATGTGCCTTAAAGTTATACAATGATCAACTGTGGAATGTTTAGGTCTAAAACCTGCTTTCCCTTTAGCACGCTTATCTCTTTCTTCTTTCCACTTGCTAATTTTTCTTTCTAGCATGCTTCCAAATAGCTTTGCAAACAAAGGATTTATCATGATGGTCCTATAATTGGAGGGATTATTGATGTCACCGCTCTTGAAAAGAGGTATTGCCAGACTAGTTGTCCAATCTGTGGGGAGCCCCTGTTGTATGATGTTGGCGAATATTTTTGTAATGTGAGGTGCAAGAATCTTTGAGCCCCACTTTAGATATTTTGTTTAGAGTTCAACTAAGTATTTTGCTTTTCCAACACCCAACTTCTTGATACCCATCTCTACCTCTTGCACTATGAAGAGTTTAGTATCAGTGTTGACCAAGGGGGGAGGGTCACCCTTGGGATCCTGCTCATAGAGTTGCCTTGCATAGTCAAACCATTTAGAATCTGTAATACTATTACCAGTTTGTATATTTTTCAATTGGAGCTCCTTCCAAAATAATTTGGGATTATTTTTACCAAGGAAGATTAGTTCTTCCCTCCTTGAAACCATGAAATCGGCCTTTTTCTTGCTTAATCACTGCTTGTAAGATTTGAGCTTTATGTTATCCTCGTTTAACTCTTTCCACATTCTCCTTGCCTTTTTGCATTCCTCGTCAAACCAAGCATTAACCAGAAAGCAATTTGTTTCAGAGTTCTTAATTTTTGCCCTTTTGCACTTTGCAAGTGCGCATTGAATTAAATGTGTTAATTCATGACTATGAAGGCTGTGAATTGTGATTTTCTCCTTCTCGAAGAGCCTCTCTAGTGTCATTTTGAAGGCATCACAATTTTCTAGGGTCAAATGAATTCTGCCCTGTGGGAGGTTTTGTTGGACACGCTGAATTTTTTACTCTAATTGTTTCTTTCCAGTCCAAGAGAAACACAAATAAATTGCCTTGTGATATAAATTTAAGTCCCACAGCTGATCTCCAATCAAAAATTCCTCCATTTTCTCACACAAACCTTGCAAGCAAATTACATAATCTACTACACTTGTTCCATTGTAAGTATTGCAAGTGATATTATCAGACTTTGGCCATCTAGTCAAGCCATTACAAATGACTAAATCAAAGGTCCCACATAGAGTAAACAATTATTCACCAAAGAGATTGCAGCGCTTGTCCTCTGAAATTCTTTCCCACTGATGATTGCTCTCTTCTGTAAGCCAAATAGGGTCACAATCATCTTCACAGCAAAAAATGCTAGCTTGCTCACTTGTAGTCCTAGCATTGAAATCACCCACTATAAAGACTTCACCTAGCTGCGAATAAGTTGCAATATCTGCTTTTAAAGTTGAAAATGGATCTTTGTGGTCAAGCCCTCTACCTTTGTAGATTTTTGAAACTTGCGGCGCAAAATAACATGCTGCAATTTTGATGTGGTTTCCATTTTCTGATATTTTAAACCAAATGAATTGCTTGTTTGAGTCTTCTTTTTCTAACTGCAAGAGACGAACTTATTTCTCCCTTACTAAAACCATGGGTTAGCAGTCGATAGGATTCTAAAAATGACATTTTTTTTGCATAATCTTTAATATGGTTATTAGTTTCAATTTATTAAATTTCAAAGAAATATAATTTTATTATTATTATTATTATTATTATTATATGAAAATAAAATTAAAATATATATATTTCTCAATAATGAAATATAATTTTTTAAAACAATTTTAAAATTATTTAAAAATAAAATATTTACACAAATTTCAAAAAAAACAAATGTTTTAATAAAGAAAGTATCAAAAAATTCATTTGTTTTATAAAGTTGTTCATTCATCATAAGTAAAGTGTTTCTTATCCAGTGACTTCAATACATTATATAAAAATAAAAATAAAATAAAATAAGACATTATATTTAATAAATTGTTATTAATACGATAAAATTAAAACAAAAATAAATTAATATAAAATAAATGGTAATAATTTTTAAAATTTTAAGGCTTTTCACAGAGGTGATATTTTATCTTTAATGTCATCCTTGGAATTTTAAGGCTTTTCAAAGACATGATATTTTATCTTTAATACCATGCCTAAAAATCGTTGGAATTTTAAGGAGACATGATATTTTATCTTTAATGTCATGCCTATAGTAGGAATTTTAAGGTTTTTCAGAGTCATGATATTTTATCTTTAATGTCATTATTAAAAAATGTTGACAATTTACCCAAAAAAAAAACCGTTATTCCAGCATCAACACTTTTCATTTTTAGGGTATTTTTTGCACCTAAAAAATGGCTTTTACTTCCATTTTTTTAAAATGTTGAAAATTTAACCCGAAATTATATTATAAAAATAATAATAATAATAATTCCAGCATCAACACTTTCGTTTTTAGGTTGTTTTTTCGTGTTTTTTTGGGGTTTTTTTTGTTAGAGTTCTCGTTTTGAGGTAATAGTTGTCGTTTGATCAATAACTTTGTTAGAATATATGCTTTTGAAAAGACATCCACTTCTGAAAGAGATTCTGAGACTAAAATATTATCCATGCACAAGGATATTTGGTTCTAATCATTGCAATTATTGTTCCAACTAAATACTCCATTAATTGTTTCCCCATTGGCCAGCTTCATTTGTTGCATCAATTATTTGAATTGTTGAGTCTTGTCCAAACATCAAATACCTCCCTTTTTTCCCTCCAGTGGTGTCACCATGTTGAAATCTCCACCTAGAATCCATAGCTTATCTTAGTGAAGCTCTTTGATGCTAGCCAAGATTCAAATAAAGTGTCCTTTCATTCACCATATTTGGCCCATAGACTTTTATTATGCATCTCGTTCTTTTGATCCACCAAAGATTATCCTCTAAGTAGTCATCTAATCCATAGATTACAGTTCATTTGGATGCCATAAGATTGCCAATCCCCCTGATTGCCTTGTAGCATCTAGTGTTATGAATTGACATCCTCTCAACAACGAGAGGTTATTGAGTTGACTTTATCACTATCACATTTAGTCTCTTGTTACATTACTATTGTAGGGAGTTCCCTATTGATTCTCTCTTTGAGAAGCTTTTATTTGCCTTGATCGTTAAGGCCTCTTATATTCCACGAAATTATCTTCATTAGGAAGGATGTTGGGCAAAGTAAAACACCTTCTTTAAGAGAGAGACTTGTTAAAATTTGACAAGTGCATTCCCCAGTCCCTTTATTAACTCCCTTTTTGTTTTTCCTTCCTCACTCTTTATCTTCCTTCGCATGCTTAGGAGTATCCTTTCAGCTGTGTTTGGATGCCAAGACTTGTTGGGGATGAGCTTGTTCCCTTCAAAGTCACATTCCTTTTATTTTATAGTCGCTAATATGTCTGTGTAAACAACTTTTTTATTGATCTGGTATCTTTCCTAGGCCCTTACTTGTCCATTCTTTAATGAGTTTGACAGTGCAATTTCATCCATTTCCATGTCCTTTGACCAATCAACATTCCTTGTATGTCTGGAATATCAATTTCCTTTATTGGTGTGTTCTTTGTGGATACCTTTGTCACTTTTCTCTTATGAGTTTCTCCCTCTGGATTTCCATTACTCGTCCCTTGATTTGTTTCTTAAGGATGTACCTAATATGGCATTTCCTACTTTTCCCTTGTCAATGCCTCAAAACTATTTTTAGACTAAAGGGGCTTCTCTCGTGTTGCCGCATTTTATGCTCGAGAGTTTTTTTGAAGATGTTGGACTTTCTAAAAACTCTCATGATCCATTTTTTGTTGATTTTATTTTGTTGTCTCAATGAAATTCAAGGGACGATCCCTAAAAATATGTTCGTATTCATGGCACCTACAACATCTAAAAGGCACAGGCTCATAACCTAAATGTTGTTTCTAAACCCAATCATAGTAGGAGACTTCAATTGATTATGGGAGTGGTTGGGAGATATTCATATACACATATCCTCGCATATGAGGTGTAACATCCTTGCTAGGCCACTTCAAATATTTTCACAAAATCACTCATTGTGTTTACAATACCTTGTAAGATTTCCTCCCAAAATTCTTTTGACAAAGAAAATGTGAACCCAAATTGGGGCCCCCAAAAATCTTTCCTTTTATGGGTTGTACCTTTGTCAAAATTTCATAGATAACACCACATTATTGAAAAAATACAAGTTGTTCTCAAATACCTTATTTTTGTCTTCTAGATTTGCAATAATCATCGTAAAAAAACTCTTTGCTCCCAACTCAAGATCATTGTGTCCCTTTAGCGACCATTTTTGTTGGATCCATCCAACTTATGCTCTCTTTGTTGGCCAAATGTCAATGAGCTTTCATATTGAAGCATGATCCTTCATTAGTTGGATGTAGCTCCCAATTTTGTTTGATTTCATTTTGTATTTCGAATCCTTACTACCTTAGGGAGGCATCTCCCTTGGATACGGTTTTGTCAATCCACCCCTAGTAGAGGATCATCTTTGTTTCTATCTACAAGACTTGGGCTCAGAGACGGTCAATGGGGTGCTTACATTTGATAACTTGAACCAAAACCTCCATCCTTTGTGACCCTTTTTTTCCCTCTAGTGATGTCACGATGTTGAAGTCTCCAACCAGAATCCATAGTTTCTCTCGGTGAAACTCTCTAATGCTAGCCAAGTTTCTGAGAAAATTTCTCTTTTTGTTCACCATATTTGGCCCACATATTATTGTCATGACCATGTTCCTTTTGATCCTAGGTAGTGGGATCTAATAAAGATTATCCTCGACGTAGCCATACAATCCATAGATTCCACTTTGTTTGGATTTCATACGATAGTTAATCCCCTTGATTGCCCTACAACATCTAGCATTACGGTTTGACATCCTCTCCAACAATCATGAGTTATTGAGTTGACTTTATCACTATCACATTTAGTCTCTTGTAACATTACTATTGTAGGGAAATCCCTACGTATTCTCTATTTCATAAGCCTTTGTTTGCCTCAACAATTAAGGCATCTTATATTCCACAAAATTTACTTCAAGAGAAAGGATGTTGGGCAAAGGAAAACACAGTCATTAAGAGAGCCACTTGTCCATAATTAACAAGTGCATCCCCCCTTCCATGTATTATCTCCTTTTTTTTATTTTCCTTCCTCATTCTTTGTCTTCCTTCACATGTTTGGGAGTATCATTCAAGTTCTGTTTGGATGCCAACACTGGTCAGAAATGAGTTTGTTCCCTTCAAAGTCACATTCCTATTATATTTTAGCAACAAATTTGTTTGTCTAAACAACTTTTTTGTCACTTTTCCCTTATGAGTTGTCGCCTCTAATTTTCCATTTCCCTTTTGTTGACCCATTTCTTAAAAATGTAACTAATCTGATAGGCCCTATGTTTCTCTAGTCAATGCCTCGTAACAATTCCTCTAGTGTTGTTGCATATTATGCTCAAGGGTTTTTCTAGAAAGGTTGGACTTTCTAAAACCCCTCAAGATCCAATTTCTACTAGTTTTATTTTGTTGTTACTATGAGATTCGAAAGACAGTCTTTGAAGAGATGGCCATATTCATGTCACCTATAACATCTAAATGATACATGCTCATAACCCAAAGGCAGTGTCCAAACTTCATCATGGTAGGAGATTTTGATTGATTCGAAGAGTGACTAAGAGATTTTGATTTACACATCCTCACATGAGGTGTAGCATCTTCACTTGGGCACTTCAAATATTTTTTCAAAATATTTGATTGTATTTCCAATACCTTCAAAGGTATACTCCTCCGAAAATTCTTTTGGTAGAGAAAATAGGCACATCCAAATTGGGGCCACCCAGAATTTTTCCTTTTCATAAATAACCTCGTATTATTGAAAAACTACAAATTGTTCTCAAATACCCCATCTCTGTCTTCCAAAATTATAAAATCACCACAAAGAAACTCTATGCTCCCAAGTCAATATCAATGTGTCCCTTCAACTGCCATTCTTGTTGGATTCATCCAACCAATGCTCTCTTTGTTGACCAAATGTCAATGAAGGCATGATCCTTCATATGCTAGATGTGGCTCCCAATTTTGTTCAATTTTACTTCGTTTTTTGAATCCTTGAATGCCTTAGGGAGACATCCCCTTAAATGCATTTTTTCCAATTCACCACTAGTGGAGGATCATCTTTGTTTTTGTCTGCACAACTTGAGCTCAAAGTCAATTGATTGGGTGCTTGCATTTGATGGCTTGAACCAAAACCTTCATCCCTTTTCAGTGCATTCTTTTGCATGTGTGTAACTAAGAACATGATACTTTTTTAAAATTATATATATATATGAGCATCATTTGCAATTGTCCTTTAAACTAGAACCACATTACTAAGAAAATAAAAGCATTTTTAATTGAAAAGACTTTTACATTAAAATGCTAAGCTTTTAAATTAAGATAGAGAATACTTGTTACTCTATATCATTGTAAAGCTTAACCTTGTAACATGACTCATGAAGCTTGGAGGAAAATTAAACAAACAAAAGAACAAAAAATTAAAATATAGTTTAGTATCTTAAAATTACATGTAGTGCTATATTCATAGAGTCTAAAACATGATTAAGTATGTATAATATAAATATAAATTATTACAACTAAACAAGGAGCCCCTTTTTATTGTTTCAACATATGCAATCACTACCACAAACTCAAAAGAAAATGGTATTTTTGAGCCATGGCTTAACTTTTGGAACATAGTGTTACACCACGTAACTTCTTGTTGCATGCGTGTTGAAAAACACATATACCACATACTTAAACAACATTAGGTCCATGTGAACACCTCAAAAGAAAAATAAAACTTCTGAACATGTTACCAGCGATTCCAAATTAACTAATTTAATTTATATTTATATGGTAATTGTGAAAAATAAATTTAAAAAACTATTCAATTAAAATGTTAAATACGGCGATAAAATTATACTTTTTTAAAATTATATATATATATATGAGCATCATTTGCAATTGTCCTTTAAACTAGAACCACATTACTAAGAAAATAAAAGCATTTTTAATTGAAAAGACTTTTACATTAAAATGCTAAGCTTTTAAATTAAGATAGAGAATACTTGTTACTCTATATCATTGTAAAGCTTAACCTTGTAACATGACTCATGAAGCTTGGAGGAAAATTAAACAAACAAAAGAACAAAAAATTAAAATATAGTTTAGTATCTTAAAATTACATGTAGTGCTATATTCATAGAGTCTAAAACATGATTAAGTATGTATAATATAAATATAAATTATTACAACTAAACAAGGAGCCCCTTTTTATTGTTTCAACATATGCAATCACTACCACAAACTCAAAAGAAAATGGTATTTTTGAGCCATGGCTTAACTTTTGGAACATAGTGTTACACCACGTAACTTCTTGTTGCATGCGTGTTGAAAAACACATATACCACATACTTAAACAACATTAGGTCCATGTGAACACCTCAAAAGAAAAATAAAACTTCTGAACATGTTACCAGCAATTCCAAATTAACTAATTTAATTTATATTTATATGGTAATTGTGAAAAATAAATTTAAAAAACTATTCAATTAAAATGTTAAATACGGCGATAAAACATTTAATACCAAAATTAGTTCAAATCCATTACATAACATATTTTCCAACATGTTCACAATTTTGCAAATCACTATCTATTCAAATTTTCAAAAAAGCTTACAAATTTTATTACAAGTAAACAATATATTTGATTGGTCATATTTGTTTATGAATGTTATACCATGACAAACCTCTACTATATCCAAACAATCAATCCAAAGGCATTAGAATCCTAAAAGTTTAATTGATCTGAATTTTATATATATATATATATATATATTAAAAAAATATAAAGCGCCATTTTGTATAATATCGTTGACACTAATTTTTCAACTAAAAATCAGTGTCAACGAGGTTATACATAATGCACTTAAAGTCCTGTATTTTAAGTGCATTATGTATAACCTCGTTGACACTAATTTGTTAACTAATAAATACCACTAAATGCTTAGACTTTGTTCTAATCCATTTAATAACGATGAGCAATTCTTTTACAAATTACAAAAACTCGATTCTTTTACAAATTACAAAAACTCACTTGAATCGATCGACTCGCCAAAGACCCAAAAAAAACGATTTAAAAGCCTCATAAGCATTAATGTGCAACTTATTATGTAAAGCATTTTAGATACATGTTTTCAAAACTATGTAACAAACATTTTGAGATGCAATTAAGTTAAACATTCATCAGGTTCATCAATGTCAAATGCCGGTACATTTTTCAAGTGGTAAACCACAATATCTACATTTTTTTCATAAAAACTGCACTGGCCATTTTCACGTATACATTGACACTTCTCGATCCTAGTATAGCTGTTATTCAATCTGGCCAAATAAAACTATAGCATGGCCCAACGAAATTCATCAACCCTAATCACAACTCAGCAATTTTCCAAGATATGCAAATGTTAAACAGAACTTGGTCTCACAACTTCCTTGAAGCTTCTTTCTTCTGCGCAAAATGCTCACTGCAACATACCCTGTCCAGGGTAGCTTTGGCTCAAAATTCGTCATCAGAGTATTATTACATTCCAATATATTATATTTTCTCATGATGCCTGTTGCATTGAGAAAATGACATATTGCTTTGAAATGCATGCATGGGAAAATACATCTAATAATTGCTATCCCTAAAGTGATTAGGGCAATATGTCATTCCCTGTGTCCCTTGTGCATTGATAAAAAAGGCAGCACATTTGCTTTGCAGGTTAAATGTGGAAAAATGCATCTCACAACTTTCCATAATAAAGTTCTACGTGTACTAGCAGGAGACAGATCTTGAAACGGTTATAATTCTCTAATTTATTATTTTCATGAAGCACAAGAATCAGGGCAAGGGCTAACGAGCCTGCTATCGGGCATTAAATGCCCGCTTAGCTGCAAGCTCGATAGCCATATAGGCAAGGCACGGACCTTTGGGAAACTCCGCGCGCGTCTGTTTATATGGCTATCGAGCTTGCAGCTAAGCGGGCATTTAATGCCCGATAGCAGGCTCGTTAGCCCTTTCCCAAGAATCAGAACCCTGTGTTCCATCTGTGGGTAATTGTTCCCTTATAGTGCCAGTGTAGCTAAACCCACAAGAATGGATCATAAAATTTTACTTGAGAAATGGAGACACCAGTTACTCTTTGCAGTATTATATATTAAGCTTTCCCACGGCAAACAAGTGTGAAAATCCAACATAATTTAAGAGCAATTTCCAGCATATTCCATTTTTAAAATTCAAAATACTTACATCAAGAAGGTATCACTGAAAGCAGAGGATAACTCCATAAAATGAGGCAAAAGAATACCTTAGAAAAGCTTATAACAGAGGCCTCCAATGGCTTTCAACTTTAGCGTGAGAATTTCTGCATTTCATGCCATAGACAGAACAAAGTATCATAAGCATCCTCTCTAGTAACATCCAAGTTGTTACAAAGTGAATTGTTATCCGGCATTGCTAAGAGAGTCTTCAACCACTGTTCATGTATGGTTGACAACTCTGCCCTCAATTCACTAGATACGAAATTACTTGAAAGCCGGGTTTTCATAACCTGGCTAGCATCAAATGCTGCTTTGACTACTGCTTTTGGCATCCCAGCAAGCAAGGCTACTTGCAGACCATAGCTTTCAGGAGAGGCACCGGACCTTAGCTTATACAAAAAGACAAGCTGCCTCTCAGTTCCAAAGAAATCTGAACTAAGATAACTGTTGTCATCCCTGACTGCTTTCTTAGAAACAATATCAGTATTTGCCTCAAACGAGCATGCCATGTGCTTCAGACTAACACACGGGTGGGAAGAAAATTCCTTGGTTAAAGGGTGATAATGTGTGGCAAAGAGCAACCTACAATCTTTCTTTTCCACCATATGTCGAAAAACCTGGAATTCATTAAAAGTAGGCCAATATATCAAAAATTCTCATTAAATTATTCTTGCTGTTTTTAATTGAAGCATCCATTTATGCAACAATATGTAAACACAAACAAGCTTCAATGATCATATAAATGCATTTAATTTGGTCTAAAGACAGCTTACTGCATAAGCAATAGCATATCCATCAAATGTGGATGTTCCTCGACCAAGTTCATCCAGCACTACAAGAGACTCATGTGTTGCATATCGCAGAACTGAAGCAGCTTCCATGCATTCAACAAGAAATGTACCTGCCAAATAAAAAGTTAGATATATTTCTAAAGATGGTTTTCAAATTTATTCAATATGGTTTGGTCCTCACAGTATCAACGGAAAAAATCAAGTCAATTTCAATATACATTTTATATGAACTCCATGCATTACTCGTGATTTCAGAATATCAATCCCAACCAATAAAATGTTTGAGATATACTCACTTTCCCCAGCCATTATATGGTCCCTAGCCCCAAGACGAGTAAAAATAATATCTGCTGGTGACAAGACACATGATTCACAAGGCACAAAGCATCCAAGCTGCAAATCCATAAAAGAATGAACATTATCAGAAGAACTACCTTAACCATTTTTGTTAAACACCATAGCTCTTGATTTTTCAAAGCTAACCTGAGCCATTATGACTGTTAAACAGGTGGCACGCAAAAGTGTTGACTTGCCTCCCATATTTGGTCCTGTTAAAAGCATTGCCCGAGGGCAATCATGCTCTCCATCATTCCCAAGGTCAACATCATTAGGAACAGCCACACCTCCATGGCCTCCCAAAGCATAAGGATGCCATAAACCTTTGATGCTGAGAATAGAACCCTGTTTTCTGCCCCCCAAGATATTATTTTCCACCTCAGGGGTAACAAAGAATGGACGGCATGTAGATCCATTTGATGAGTTTGCTGTTATAGCAAAGCTTAGTAGCACATCAATACAGCTTATCGCATCAACAATCTGTGACCAATATGCCGCATTCTGACAAAATAGGCTCACAATTGAATTCAATGTTTCAACCTCATCCAGACAGAGATCATCGTCCTGCCAATAAAAGCACTCAATATATTAGAAGATATGAACCATGTGTATTAAGATCATATAAAACAGGCATCAAAATAAGTCCCATGGTATTAAGAGTATCCTCTTATAAATCTTCTGCATTATTAATTAGTAATTACAAATAATCTCCAAATCCTTGTAATTTGTATCCTGTGGTAAAACAGGAACGTAATGTTCCAATAATTCATCCAGCAGTACTCAAAGTCCCAGTCAAAATTAATACCATGTGATTAAACGGAAGAGTTACTCATGAACATACAGACAATATTGAAAACGCCTACAAATTAACTACGCTTACAAGTTAACTAGAAATGTCAATAAACTCCCTTGGAATTGTGATAACTGTAGTACTAAATGACTGATACGAAAACAGATCATTTTTTTTAAATTACATCATTTACTAAACCATCAACTTGTAGACACATCTGGGCAAAATCTATACAGGATCAGCATTTTGCGAAAGAAGGAAAGTTGTAGGATTTTCCATTAGTTTTGAAATAAGCACAAGAAAATGAAAAACAGAGGAAGAATTTGCAAGGTGCTGCCAAAATATAATTGCTGCTTGAAATGGAGACAAATTTTGGATTATGAACAGTTCAATGATTAAAAAAATTGGTAATATGAATGCCTACTGATCGTCTTCATGTTGAAAAACAAAGAAAAGCGGACCTAAAAGATCATGCAGCTGCTGCTAGTAGTTCAACACACACACACAAAGATTGCATGTGTTGGGCAGAAAAGCTCCAAGCCAACTAAAGTTAAATGATTGATTGAGCAAAAGCTCTGTAGGAGCCAAAATATCATTGCAGAAGCCAATAGTACAGATTGTAACTTGTAAACATTTTTGTAAGCAGATTTCAATATCCTCTGGAGTTCCATTCCCCAAGAAGGTTTCTCCAGATAAAAGCCAGTGTTGATTGTGTAAAATGTGTTTGTCTACTGCTATTGTCATTCACACTTTTGATAGAATTATAATTAGCTATTCCTAAATATAATTTTCTGACACACGAGCTTAAATAAAATTGTTTAAATATCTGTAGTTAATTACATCAGCATATTCTAACTGTCCCATTGAATAACGTATGAATTTTGTACCAGAGGTTATTTTTCTTGATTCCTAAACTGAATTGTATATTGAAGACCACAACCAGTTATGCCTCACGTGAATAATCATTGCTGTGAGGTTTGACACACAGTGGAGCTCCAAGAATCAACAAAATATGAGACAGACCCTACTGAAGCATGAATCAAGAAGTTCAACAAGTCTTGTGTAGATAGCATTGTGGCTATGCCATAAGCCTTGCCTCACTCAATGGTTGTGTTGACAGGGATGAATGACCCAGCAATAGTCACGAGGGGTTCTCTCCGGACTCCGAAAGGTGGAAGACTTTACGGATCCTATTAGATCATAGTATATGTTGGCCTCTCTCTATTTGAAGTCAATGAAAGTCAACCCAAATCCATCCCAAAAGGGATCTCGAGTGGGTGCATCCAGTGATGCGAAAATTGAGATTTTATCGTATTATCGCAATTTTTTGAAAACAACGATAAAGTCGCCCGATTTTTACGTGTATTTTTTTTTGCGATTTTTTAATTTCGTTTTTATCGCCATTCGATATGGTTTTTATTGTCGGGCCGGCAGACAGCGAGTTATAAACACCAAAAAAACGAAAAAAAAATTATTCATTTCATCAAACAGCGGCAGCAGTGGATTGGGAGTGACCTAGGAGAAAAACCTTGGTCGATTGGGCGCTGATTGGAGGAGAAAACCAATGTTTTACGACTCCGACTCCGACTCCGACTCGGCCGAGGATCGACTCCGACTCCGACTCCGACTCGGTAATGACTCGGCCGGCTCGATTTCAATGACTCGGTCGTTGTAAAAAATACATTAAATATTTATTTTTTTTATAAAAAAACATAATTTTAAATATTTTAAACATAATTTTAAAGATTTTCATTCATGTTTCCAAACACACAGCATTATAATATAGATGGAAGACAACATATGATCAAAGTAGGCTCATGAACCAATCCATTATATCAAAATGGTACCCAATGGCAATACATAGTCAACTGTCATACATGATCAAAGACTCAAGAGTCAAAACAAAATACAAATAACCAAGGAGGCTAGAAATGGCCTCTACAACAAAAGTAAACTGTGATGGTGACCAGACTCCAATACTAGTACTACTAGCTAGTAGCTACTGCCAGAGGAGCCAAGATCATCTCGACCAATCTCTGGATCATCATCATCAGAGTCAGACAAGGGGCCCCATGGCTCCTCCTCATCATCATCGTCTCCAACTGCAACTGTAGAAGTGGTGCCAGTACCACTAGCAGGCTGTGCAGCAGATGCAAGCTGAGATAGAGTAGATATGCGGCTACACTTCTGTCGTGGCTGAGCAGAGGAAGCACCTACAACTGGAGTCCTACTCCTTGCTGGCTGTGAGACTGAGGCTGGTGGATTGGGATCTGCATTCAACTGAACAGGCTGAAGTGGATGTTCAACTTCAAGTTCATCAAGATCCTCATCAGGATCAAACTCTGGTGGACGACTCTCCACTACCCAATCTGATGTTGGATCAATGTCTTCCAACACAATGGGATCTGAATCAGGTCTTTTGTTCAGCAATTGGTTCCGTCTGAGCCGAAGGTTGTATTGGACAAAAACTAGGTCATTCAACCGTTTTTGCTCCAAACGGTTTCTCTTCTTTGTGTGAATCCTCTCAAAGACAGACCAATTGCGCTCACACCCAGATGCACTGCAAGTTTGACTCAAAATACGAATTGCAAACTTTTGCAATTGAGGGCACTCGCCACCAAAGGCCTCCCACCATTGTTCTGCAAAAAACATAGGAGTGTAATGAATTATGAGTTAGATGAAGGCTGAAGCTCAACAAAATTACAAATTATATCTAACTTTCAAATTATAAATGATTTAACAAACTTTAGTCTTTAATAAAAAAAGTAAAACTGTAAAACCATTAAGAAATTGAAAATTGAAATTTTTGTTTACCTAGCTCATCTGCTTCTCTTGCAATCTTTGCTAGGTTCTTCCCAAAGGTACCTGTTGCATTGCTGAAGGATGTGACCTGTTGATGTATCTCCAGCTGATCAGACTCCGATGGGATCATGCGTTCAATGCAATCAACCAGTCCATCTCTGACCTCCCCCCTCAAAGCTCCTGACTCCTTAGCTTTATAATGATACCGTGGGTTCAAAAAATACCCAGCTGCATGTATAGGGCGATGGAGTTGATTGTTCCATCTTTCATCAATGATTGCCCAAATGGGCCCATACTTTGCCACTCTATCCTTGTATGTTGTCTTTATTTGCTCCTTTGCTTGATCCATAGCCTCATAAATGAAGCCCATAGCCAACCTTTCCCCATCCACCAACCGCAACACCTTAACTAGTGGCTCAGCAAGCTTCACAATCTCTGCTGCCTTTCTCCAAAAAGTTTCATCATGGACTTTCCTTTTCAATTCTTTGCCTTCTGGTTTGTTAGACCAATTGCTTTGATTCCATTCATCACTGGAAAACATCTTTTGCAAGTTTCTATGTTGGGAAAGCATAGATTGCAATGTCAAAAAATGTGTAGCAAATCTAGTGATGGTAGGCCTAATAATATCCTTGCCTCCAGTGTGTTTCCTCATGAGACTCAAAACCAGTGTATGATTGTAGATAAATTTTGTTATGCTTTTGACATTATCTACAGTGTTTCTGACCCAATCTAATTTTCCAATATCCTCAAGCATGAGGTCTATGCAATGTGCAGCGCATGGGGTCCAAAAGATGGTCTTGTGTTTTTCCTCTAACAGTTTACCAGCGAGAACATAGTTAGAGGCATTGTCTGTGATGATTTGAACAACATTAGCCACCCCCACATCCTCAATAACCTCATCCAATAGCTGAAACAACAAGTGGCCATCTTTTACCTTATCAGATGCATCAACTGATTTTAAAAACATGGTTCCCTGTGGGCAGAAGACAAGAAAGTTTATGATGGTACAGTTTCTTTGATCAATCCATCCATCTGACATGATGGTACACCCTGTTCTTGCCCATGAGTCCCTGAACTCTTGCAAATACTCATTAATGGATTGAATTTCTTTCTGCAAACGAAACCCCCTTAGCTCTTGCATAGTAGGGCCTTTGAAGCCTTTTCCAACAGCATGTATGGCATCAAACATAGGCTCATAATATGGTGAACGAGCAGCATTAAAGGGGATATCAACATCATACCACCATCTAGCTATGTAGTCACAAGCAGTCTCCCTCAATTCTTTCTTCCAATGGTCATCTAAAGTGGGCTGAATTTGACCTTTACTAACTTCAGGACCATGTGCATCTGATGGAGAGGAGGGAGTGAAATAACTTTTGATAGTCACATCACCCTTCATTCTACCCTTTCCCTTATCTTGAACAGAACCAAAAGAGGGAGGAACATAACGGAAAGGGTTGGATGCCTCAGTTTGAGGGATAGAGGAAGAACCCTCAAAATCATAGTGGGGGTTGGTAGCCATCATTCTTTGTATCTCCCTCTTCCTCCCAATTTCATCCTGTATCTCTTTTTGCCTAGCCTTATCTTCTTTAAATTTTTCAAAGCTGGCCAACAAATTCTTTCTAATCTCCTCAATTTCATCAGAGGGACATGCGATAATTTGGCCTTTAATCCCTGCCAAGTGTTGTTTCAGCCTATTAATCCCCCCAGGACCTTCCTTAATTTTCCTATGGCAAAACTTGCAATGCATCTGACTATCAACCATTTCAACATATGCCCAAGCAGGATCTTTTGCTCTAGGTGCCATTTTTTGACTAGGAAAACAATCTGAAAATGAAAAAAAAAAAAAAAAAATGATTCAATGTTCATTTATTTGACAAAAAGCACTCTCTAAGCTTTCTTGATATGCACCTAAAATTTACTAAGCAAAAACAGATTTATAGAGGTGGAAAAAAATACCTCCAGGCACAAACTGCCTCCTCAAGCTTGCTCCAAGAATCAGCTCCTCAATGCTGCTCCAAATGGCTGCCCAAGAAGCTCCTCACTCCAGCTACAATGCTCCTCCAAGACTCCTCACTGCTGCTCCAAAACAAGCTCAAGAACTGCTCACTAATTCTCAAAGAAGACTCTCACTCAAATGCATAAGACTGCTGTGAGTGAATGAGAGCATTTGGCTGTCTTAAATAGGGTTTGGGAGGGGGAAATGGACCCCAAAAGCATTTAACAATTTACCATTACCCTTTGGAATCCATAAACTGAATTTAACTTTACCAAAAATCACAAAAAAAGTGAATTTTTTCTAACTGTTTCGCTGCCCAGCCGGAATGCATTGACTCGGCCGAGTCATAACGGAACCGACCGGGTTGACCGAGTCACATATGACTCAGCCGAGTCATTGGATGACTCGGCCGAGTCATATGTGACTCGGTCAACCGAGCCGGGTTGCTGGCCGGGTCAAAGTTTATGGTGATGACTCGGTTCGAAACGACCGAGTCGGAGTCGAAACGGGCGGGTTGTAAAACAGTGGAGAAAACAACTCAAAACCAAACCAAAAAAAAAAATCGCGAAAATTTAAAAAAATTGCAATAATTTCATTTTTATCGCGATTCGATATGGTTTTTATCGTCGGGCCGGCGGACAGCGAGTTATAAACACCAAAAAGATGAAATTTTTTTATTCATTTCATCAGACAGCAGCAACGGTGGATTGGGAGTGACCTAGGAGAAAAACCTTGGTCGATTGGGCGCTGATTGGAGGAGAAAACAACTCAAAACCCCCGATGGATTAAGAGTTGAGGAGGAGAGGATCAATTTTCTCCGGCAAACCAGTATGGGCACCAAATTTATTTGTTTTGTTTTGGTTTTTTTTTTTTGGTTGGGTTTGGATAACCCATTGGTTTATCAAATATTTTTGAGTTGATCTGATGGTGTTTTTGTTTGTTAAATTGTCAAAAATTCAATGTGTTTTGTCATGTTACTCATGTATGTAATTTTTTTTTTTTTTTGTAACTTGCAATCCTTATTTTGCCATAGGTTCACCATTCAACTTCAAAGTTCAAACTTCATCTTACAAATTTAAAACTCAGGAGTCAAGAATTCAACCAAGTTACAAACATGCCAAGGAAATTGGACCCTCTGTGGGAATTTGGTGAACCTGATGGAGGGTTTGATAGAATAAACTTGTCTTGCAAGTTGTGTGGGCAACATATGTCAAGGGGGATTTATAGATTGAAGTATCACCTTGCACAAATCCCTGGATTTGATGTAGGGCCTTGCTCAAATACAAATCCGGAAATCATCCGAAGAGCCATGAGATCATTGGAAAATTTAGAGCACAATAGAGAGGCCAAAGCAGAAATGAAGAAGCAACTAGCAAAGAGGGTGTTAGGCTCAGGTGAACAAGGAAGTGGCACTGGTTCTACTTCAGCATCAATATCTACAACCAACCTGGTCGCTGCCTCGTCATTTTTTGTTCCTAGAACCACGCCTGGTTCACAAACATTTATTACTTCAATGCTTAAAAAAACTGAGAAAGAACAAGGTGACAAGTTGTTAGCCAAATTTTTCCTTTGGAGTGATGTTCCTTTCAGCGTTGCAAGGAATAATCCATTTTTCCAACCTGTTGTTGATGTTATTGCAACTGTTGGCCTAGGGTACAAAATCCCTTCTTATGATGACTTTAGAGACCAGATTCTTCAAAATGAAAAGGTTGACTACACCAAAAGATTGGAAGAGTTTAGGGCATCATGGGCACAAATAGGATGCACTGTGATGTAAGATGGTTGGACCAACCAAAAGGGGAGATACCTTATAAACTTCTTGGTTAGTTGTCCAAGGGGACAATGTTTATGAAATCTATTGATGTATTTTCACATATCAAAGATGCAAAAACTTTATGTGATTTGTTGGATGTGTTTATTTTGGAGGTGGGTGCAGAACATGTTGTCCAAGTCATAACGAACAATGCTGCAAATTATGTTGTTGCTGGCAGGATGCTTATGGAGAGGCATCCTACTTTATTTTGGACACTTTGTGTTGCACATTGTATTGATTTGATGTTGGAGAACATAGGGAAAATTTCCTTTGTCAAAGATATTGTTGAGTCATCAAAAAGCATTACAAAATTTATATATAATCATACATATGTGCATAGCTTGATGAGAAAATTCACCAACAACAAAGAATTGGTGCACCCCGCCATTACACGGTTTGCCACCAACTTCATATCTCTTCAATCCCTCTTGAATTCTATGTGGGATGTCAAGAGAATGTTTCTTTCAGAGGAGTGGTGTGCTTTGACAATGAGCCGCAAACCAGATGAAGAGGCCTTATGTAGATTAATTTCATACCAGGAAGACTTCTGGGCGGGAGTGCAGGAGGTGTGCACCATTACTGAACCTTTGGTAAAGGTCTTCAATTAATTGATGGTGAGAAGCCCGCAATGAGCTATTTGTATGAGGCCATGGACAGGGCCAAAGAACCCATTCGAGCCTACTATGATGATAAAGGAGATGAGGGGTTTCAGAGACAACTCCTCCTATGGGAAGTGATTGATGAACGATGGAACAACAGACTCCATCGTCCCATTCATGCTGCAGGGATCTACCTGACCCCACATTTTCTTACCCATGTGGGTTCGTATTTGATGTTGAGATCATGGATGGATTCTTAACCTGTGTTCAGAGGATGGTGTGATCTCCAGCAGAACGTACAAAAATCTCCAAAGAAATTGAGACATACAAGATGGCAGGTGGCACATTTGGCTTTGACATGGCTGTGGCTGATAGGACGACTAAAATGCTAAGTATTTTTTAGTTTGTTTCAAATTTCATTGTCTCTTCAAGTTCATAACTTCATACTTTGCTTCAACTTTCAAATTTCATTTTTTTCTTATGTTTATTTAAAATTTTATTTGTAATTTTGTTATAGATGCATGGTGGAGAATGTATGGTGTCAAGGTACCCCTTTTGCAAAAGTTTGCCATTCGAATCCTCAGCCAAACATGTACCTCCTCAGGATGCGAGCACAACTAGAGTGTATTTGAAAAAATACACAACAAGAAGCGCAACAGGTTAAACTTAAAACTTAAAATATTGCAAATTTCCAAATAATTTTTTGAATTCATTAAACAATATTTTTTTTATAATTATTATTTCATAATCTTTGTACAAGTTGGAGTCCCAGCGACTTAATGACATGGTCTACTTCTACTACAATCTTCGACTGTGGGTCAGACAACTTGAGAGGATACCTAATATGGAGGCCATCTCATTGGATGGGATTGACACCACTGCTGCATGGAGGGTTGAAGCCGAGAGGCCTCTCATGGAGTCTGTCGATGATTGGTTAGAGCAAGAGGTAATGGAGGGGGAGGAGGAGGAGGAGGAGGAGGAGCCGGAGCCACAGGAAGAAGAAGTGACACCACCTACCAGGGCTACCCCTGCCACCAGTAGAAGACATGGTCTACCTCCTATAGCTCCTAGTTCTTCAGCTTCTAGAGCACAATAGAGTCCACTGCCAACTCCACCGGAATCTACATCTAGACGAAAAGGGAAAGCTATTGCATTGTCTCGCAAGAGGGGCGGAGGAAATCAGTGGTATTAGACTTTAGTTATTTGGTTCATTTCATTGTATATGACATTATGACTCATGATATGAGATACATTATTATATTTTTTGTTGATATTTTGAGGCTGAGTTGGGACTTAGGAGTCAGGGCTTACTATTTAGGACATGATTCATTGTTATGTGTGATGAGGCATTAGAAATGATATTACACATCTTATATATTAGTTCTTTTATCATATTTATGTTTCAATGTATTTATTTTATGTTGTAGATGCTTTAGATATTAAAAAAATTGAAAAAAAAAAGGAATATTTTTGTATTTTACGATTTTTCCCGAGTTTTACTATTTTTTCCGATTTTTTCCCCTCGCCGATAATATCCCGATAACGATAACTGCAACATTGGGTGCATCCAATATCTATGCATATAAGAGGGACAAGCAATGATGCAATCCTATAGCTCCAAAAAGTGCTTTAGGTAAAAGGACATCCTCGAGCCCAAACTCGTTGGAAATGAGTTCTAAGTGACATGAATATCCAATCTTTAGATATCCTCTCTGATAGCCTAATTCAACCTATCTAGTTAGTAAGAGATGGCTCGACTCATCAAGGAAGAATATGAATAGGAGCAAGCATGTTGGAAAGATGGTCATAAACTAGAGAAGCTGAGACACGTATGCGAACCATCATCATGCACGAATTGAGGGAGAATACAAAGCAAAAGCCTCTAAGAAACAAAGTGAAATGTAGGGGTATCTCCTTTTCTTGTTGTGGCAGTCTCTAAGAGACCTAACTCTTTGAAGGAAAGAGACCAAGCGAGAAAAGGCCTTGAGACAAAATGTGTGGATGTCAAACTTTGCTTAAATGGTAAGACGTGAGACCCTCCACTTACAACAAATGAAGCACCTGATAAGCAAGATCTGAACTCTCTCCATCATGATACAATCTGTCTATAACAAAATCAACCCACAATTTTGGAGCCATCGAGAATTGTAGGTCTGATAATTGTCTCCATGCAGTGGAGTTTGGACAAGATGTTCTGGAGCTGCACCTGGAAGCATTATCTCTCAATGAGGGCAAGGAAACCATACCATTTACTAAGCCAAGGCTAATGACCCTACCTGATACCAAGACAAGGCCCCATGAACTATATTCCCATTAAGTGTAAGATGTGATGAACTTAATCTTTGTCCCTCAGTAGTAGAAAAGTAAGTCTATAAGAGCATCTTGATGCATTAAAGATCAAAACATTAGTTTTACCCAGGTTGATCGTTAATTGTTGAAGGTCACAAAAGTTGGCCAGCACGCCAATTTATCTCTACAAGCGCTCGGGAGTAAAGGCAAGACCAAGTTGTTGACAAATAGAATCAAGGAATGTTGAGATGTAGTCGTTGATGTGAAAGCAAGGGCCAGCAACCATGGTCAAAGACAGGTGGATGAGGTAAGCTCTAGACATAAAAGAGATGATATGTCTTCAGTAATCCAGAACAGTGCTGATCTGAAATCTAATTATATAAATCTCTAAAACATCAGGAGACCTGGAGCATTGACATGGTGAAGAGAGAAAATGTGTATCCACTGATGGAGGCTAGCATGTAATTAATACCAAAGCAACCTTCACTCAAAGCGCAGTTCTGATAGTAAAGTTGTTTTATCACCCAGAGTTGGGTTTCATTCTTGCCTAAGTGACATCATTCAACCAAGTGGATAAGGACTATTTCTAAACTAGCATTTGACAGGCTGCTAGTGGAATGTTTCACGTTGTGGGTGAGAAGCTTATTTTTTTAGAGTATAAGATACCCAACAAGATAAGGTGATTTGTTCCCTTCCATGTAGAGGTAATTCTGCCCTTACATGTTGCTTGATTTGTGTTGCCTCAGTCCTGAAATAGTTTGCAATTCGTTGAAATAAAGGGCATTTACTTTCTGCGGTCAAGCAAGATGACAAGTCGGCTCGACATTAAAATGGGACTTATTAATTTTAGGGCGAGATTGTTCACTGTTGTAGATAATTGCATTTTTTAACTTTTTCGGCAATTTACACTTTACATTCACCCAATCTCATCATAAGCAATTATATAGAGAGAACAATAACATCAACAATGCAGCGGAAAAATAAAGAACATTAGAAGAAAAGCATACACAACAGAGACACCAAGATTTAGGTCAGAGACCGGGGCAAAACCCCACAAGGGGAAAAACCCAAAAATCAATTCTTCTTCTTCTTATGAATTCATTAAAATTTAAATGTTTAGCTGAGATACAAAGTACATTAATAATGAGACATAAGTCTTTCAATATCAAAGGCATTGGGCCTTCTAGGTGTGAAAATTCCTAAACCGAAATCCCTACTGTAGTGACTGATGATATTTCTCCTACTTGATGGATTTACATGAACAAGCTATTTCCAGTTCCCTACAGCAAATATTGAAATACAACACAATAACACTGTTATTTTTCGCCAAATGTCCTCGGAAAAACCCAATGTGGGAAAACCGATGCAGCAAATTTGAGGGTTTATTATTATTAAGCAATAGCAAATTCTGAATACCTCAAGGGTTATTCAATTACAGAGAGAGATATATTGGCAGAAATATTTGTGAGATTACCTCACACAATCACTGAGAAAAATATCGACTGATCTAGTCACTGGATGAGGTGCCTCTGGCAAGCCATGCGCAGTCCTCACGCAGTCCTTGCGTTAGCCCCTCTAGGCATTGTATCACCCAGCCAACTGATCAATTTGTTGCCTAGAGTCATCGCTCTCAACCTCTCGATCTTACACCGCAACTATTGGCCTCTGAAACTAACTTTGCTACAAAATTTCGGACTCTCTCACCCTCTGCATGCCCCTGCGTCGCCTCTGCATGCCCCTGCATCAACCTATGCGTCAGAGTTGTTGGATCACTCTCTGCCTCTCTCTACTAATGATTGTTCGGCTGAGAAAATATCTCTCTCTGGATGCTATCTTTGCCCCTCAACTGCAAGAAATCTATTCGATCAAAATTTCCTCTTGAGAACTTCTCACTCCAGAAATTCGATCTCTTGATCTCTCGGTGTCTCCTCCAAGTGCCCATCAAGCTTCCTCTTATTATCCTCTCGTTGATCAATCAATGGCCCAGATTAGATCCTAATCAATGGCTAGGATCATATTGACTTGATCTCCGCCTTCTTCTAGAAGTTTCACCCACAGTTTATATTAATACCATTTAATTATTTTAATTTCCTAAGTTAGACTTAGGGTCTCATTAAAAATAATTAATTATTTTCATAAAACTGCCTTCAGATGGAATTTCTCAAAATGATTTTTGGGTATTGGAGAATGCATGTGTCTAAGCCTCCCTGCAAATTTTGAGGCCTAGAGCACATATGATTCTACCCCAAATCAACACTCCCTCTTAGCAAGGAATGTGCTCTAGCAATATAAGATGTTGCATATTGCTTTGACTCTGAAGCATCGTCCTCGACGCTGCTGATGTCTGACATGTCCATCAACTAGTGTGTTGCTACTGCAACTGTACTATTGCTAACACTGCCACTATCAACATTGCATCCGTACTACAACTCCCTCTCAAGTGTTGCATATGTGTTGTTGCTAGCACTGCCACTGCACTGCAAACTGTTGCTGCTACTCCATCAGCAACGAAAAACATCCAAAATTATTGAACTAATTGTGTTCAGTATGATACCACGTGAATGTTGGAGCCTGACTACTGCTAGTCTCTACACCAACCCTCTGAATCTACTGCGCTGCAGCTGACCTCTGCTCTGTGCCATTTGCACCGCTGCTCACTCTACATTGCTTTGCTCAATCTCTAAGCACCTTCAGAGGTTAGACAGTGTTGGGATTGCTCGGAGTGAGGGTAAAATCCCTCAGTAAATTTTGTCAATATTTCTCTTGGATAGATTCTCCAGTTCGGAGACATTTATTGTACTCAAAATTTTCTCACTACTGCTTAATAATAAAAACGCTTAGTTGTTGCATCTAGTTTTTCCGGGGACTTTTGTCCAAAAATAACAGTGTTATATTTTTGTGTGTGTGCCAGAATTTTTTCAGTTTCCAATTTATCTTCCGCAGTATTTTTATTTGTGAATATTGTAGTGTGATTAATTAATTGTTGTCGTAACAATAAAATATAAAATTAATTAACAGTTAGAAAAATTAATTCCAATTGCCGCAAGAGAATTTCAGTGGTGAAATTTTCACATGGTATCAAAGCGATTTTGATCAGACGGGGAAGCTCAGAAGCGGAAGAAGAAAATTCGCTGTTCGGAGGGAGCAGCGGGACGAATTTTCTTAGGGTTGTGCAGTGCCTAGCCAGGCAATGCGAATTGTTGGGAACTTCGATTTTTCAGTTCAGGTTGGTAGAAAAATTTGGCTTACTAGATTGAGTGATTCCAACAAGTAGAGGGAGCAACAATAGCTCAAATTTTCGCTGAGCAGATTTCCTTGTTTGGGCACAAAAGGGTTTTGCAGCAGTTGCTAGAGCAGAATCGGCGTCGGGTGGAAGACGAACCGCGAATAGAGAGAATTTCTCTCAAAGGGTTTCTAGTTCATAAATCCATATTTCCAGCTGCAGACGACAGTAGTTGCGAGGAGATTTTCTCACTCCAGAAGGGAGTGTGAATAGCAAAATCAACAGCCGAGCAAGAGGAAGAGGGAGATTTTCGTTTCAAATTCAGATATGGCCACAGCTACGCTTAGAGATCAGGATAGGTTGGAGGGAGCCTCCAACTATGTCATCTGGAAGGCTAGGATGTCCTTCCTACTAGATGAATTTGGCCTGAAGACCTATGCAAAACATGTTGTGGCAATCCTGACTAATGCAAATCAGCAGAGAGAGTACTAGAAAGAGAAGGCCAAAGCGAAGCGGATGATCTTGGATGGAGTCTGGGACCAAATAGTTTCACATATATATGGCAAGAACATTGCTAAGGAGATGTGGGATGCTCTCGCTCAGATATATCAAAATGCTTTACGAGCAACGGAAGATGTTCCTGCAAGATAAGCTGAGAAACATTAATATGCAAAAGGGTGAAGGCATAGCTCCGTTTCTCTCCAGAATTCATGAAATTCGAGATCAGATTACAATTGTTGGGGAAGCACCTCAACCTACAAAACTTGTGCGTTTGGCCCTAAACAGTGTCTCAAAGGAATTGGACGTCTTCGTCCAAAGCATCTTGGGATGAGACACATTACCAGGATGGGACAGGGTATGGTCAGACCTATGACAGGAGGAGATGAGGCGAGCTCTAGTAAAGACATCCATCAATAGAAATAGCAGTAAGGGTTTGAAAGGTGAGAAGGAGGAAGAGAATGTGGCCCTTGCATTAAAGGGTTCCAGTTAGGTTTAAGGGGAGAAGAAGAAAAGGGACCTATGTAAGGTCAAGTGCTTCAATTGTGGTGAGTTTTGCCACTACAATATTCAATGTCCTTAAAGGAAGAAGGACAAGCAAAAGAAGTAGGAGGTGGGGCAATATGGAGCTATAGTCCCAGAGTTGTAGTCCCAGAGTTGCACAGAGGTTTGGGTAGGGTCCATTGAGGTGTCCTCCTCATGGATCATTACCTTGCTACGAGGAACCACAATATTCAGTCGCAGGATGGATTAGTGTCAATTGATGCAGTCAAATTCTAGAGCGACAATTGCAGACTAGTTGCAATCAGGTGTTGAGGAGCTCAAAGCAGTGTTGACAACAGAGCAAGAGGCTCAGTAGCAGAGTCAACAGCAGCGCAGATCCTCCAATGGACAGTGCAGAGGCTAGTAGCAGTCAAAAACTCATGAGACAGATGCAACACAAAGAGACAGTTGATTCAATATTTCAAATGCTTCTTAGTTGCAGAAGTTGTGGTAGCAGCAACAATAGTGAGAGGGAGTTGTAGTGCAAATGCAGCGCTGGCAGCAGTATAGCAGTATCAGCAACAACATAGATGTAGCATCAGAGTTGCGTAGTGGTTGGTGGATAGTGGTAGGGAGTCGGAGTGGCTAGACATCAACAGCTTGTATGGGAGGATGATGCATAAATAGGGTGTTGGAGCAGCTCAGCACTAGAACACCTTCCTCGCTAAGAGGGAGTGTTAGTTTTTGTAGCATCAGATGGTGTTCTAGTCTTGACAATCGTCAACGAGGCTAAGAAACACTAAGACTCCATAACCCAAAAAAGGTTTCAAGAAAATATACCTAGAGATGCCTTAATTAAGTTAATTAATCAGTAATTAAATTTTTCCTCTGTCTAACTTAGGGAAAATAATTAATTAACAGGAATTAACTGAGGAAGGTGAGATTTCTCTAAAAACTCACACAGATCGTTTAGGAAATAATCTAAGCCATTGATTAAGATTTAATCTTGGTTGTTGGAGTCCCATAGTGAGATTATAAGAAGAAGTTGATGGATAAATGGAGGAACACACGTGAAATCGATTTCCTTAGGAGTTCAATTTTCCAGAGAGCAACAGCATTTTGCCAGAAGAGTTCGAGCCAGAGAAGCGAAGCAGAGACAGAGAGGGGCAGATACAATGAGTCCGAAGGGAGTTTTCCAGTTCCAGAGAGTCAGAAAGAGGAGGTTGAGATTTTCTCCAGGAAGCAGCGTAGGGACTGCGCAGTTTCTTCAAAAGACCAGTTTGATCCGGCTAAAAAGGAAGACATTTTTAGTTCCAAAGGCCAAGAAGATTTTCCAGAGGGCTGGAGAAGCATTTTCCTAGACAACAACAAACAAGATGGCTAGATTGACAATTGTTTTAGGCAGTGCGTTTGCGCAGATCACTTGGACGGCTAGCCTTTCAGAGGTCAGACAATGTTGAAATTGCTCGGAGTGAGGGTAAAATCCCTCAATAAATTTTTGCTAGTATTTCTCTTGGATAGATTCGCTAGTTTGGCGACATTTATTATACTCAAAATTTTCTCACTGTTACTTGATAATAAAAACCCTCAGTTGTTGCGACCGATTTTCCCACACTGGGTTATTCCAAGGACTTTTGTCCAAAAATAACGGTGTTATATTTTTGTGTGCACCAGTGTTTTCTCAGTTTCCAGTTTATCTCCCACAATATTTTTATTTGTGAAGCTTGCAATGTGATTAATTCATCGTTGTTGTAGCAATAAACTACTAAATTAATTCATAGTTATAAGAATTAATTCTAGTTGTTGCAATAGGATTTCAATGGTGAATTTTTCACATCAAGGGTCTTTACCATATAAGAACAAGTATATTTGTCATATATCACTCACTGACATACATCAAGGGCCTCTGCCACATAAGAACAAGTACCTTTGCCATATATCAGCGTCATCACTGTTAAGAGATTGGCATACATCATTATGCTTCACTGCATCCTTAAAGAAACAATTCTTAGAGCATCTCTACGCTACTCATTAGCTACCCTCATTGTCCTTCAGAAGGGACTGATTTTAGAGCTCTTCCAACACCCCTCCATACTATATGCAAATTGTGATACAATCTATCCAACCAAAACCTATTCAACCTTGTAAATCATCAAACACGAAAAGGCAACATAATTGGGTTTGAAAGATTCCTTTTTCTGCGTTTAAACACATTGGCCCTGAGCACGCATATTTGAAATAGTCCCTGGTCATGGCACCACAATAGTCCATGTTTTGGCCTCTAATCCTCCACAATTCTTATGGAAACCACTATGTTGGTTCCTTTAATAATGCGGCCAAACTCCAGCAATAACTGAGACATTTTGGCTCCCCAAAATAGGTCTTACGGCCTTCTATTCCAAACCTACAATGGCTCGGCCCTCTACCCAAACAACACAAAAATCTTCATCCTATTTAGCAAAGATATCAAAACACCTTCAAGGATTTCAGCCTTCCCTTTCTTGAGAGAAGATAACTAAATATAGAGATAGAGATTTTGGCCTTGTCTACAAGAGAAACAAACCACCATAACCTGCCCAGAACTTGTCCCTTCAACTCGAGTAGCAAGTAACATGTCTCAGCTAAACCAATCATAGAAAAGAACCAAGAAAACTCGTCCATACTTGCTTAGAATAGTTCCTTTAGTTTGTGGCCAGATCAAAGGTCTTAGATTCTCGCACTTGTGGTGTTGATGATCAAAAGACAAGCATCTCTTATTTATATAAACTTGGGGTCAATGACTAGCCCTTTCTAGGGCACTCCTCAAGCCAAGTTGACTTGAACTTTTCTCCATTTAGCCAACTACATATTAATAAAAACTCTTTTAAATATATCTACCAAATTGTTTGCCCAAGTAAACTTGTTACATCAAAAAATAATGAGGAATGCCAAATATATCAATAATAATATTTTTTTATCTAATTTTGAATTCTCTCTTGGGGCACGATTGTTTCACTTTGGGGTAGCTCGGCTTTACTTTCGAGTACTTGGATTTTTGTTGGGGAAATTCATCCTGAAACTAGCCCAATTTTCAACATAAAAGAGATGGTCAAAGTCAAATGGATGAGGTAAGCACTAGACATAAAAGAGATGATATGGCTTCAGTAATCCAAAACAATGCTAACCAGAAATATGATTATGTGAAACTCTAGAAGATCGGGAGACCCAGAGCATTGTCATGGTGAAGAGGGAAAATGTGTATCCACTAGTGGAGGCTAACATGTTGTTAATATCAAACCAACCTTCACTCAAAGCGCAATTCTGATAGTAAAGTTGTTTTATCACCCAAAATTGGGTTTCATTCTTGCCTAAGTGACATCATTCAACCAAGAGGGTAAGGACACTTTCTTAATTATCAGTTGACAAGATGTTAGTGGAACATTTCACGTTGTGGGTAAGAAGCCTAGTTTTTTCAGTGTATAAGATACCCAACAAGATAAGGTGATATGTTCCCTTATATATAGAGTTAATGTTGCCCATTCATGTTACTTGATTCGTGTTCCCTCAATCCTCAAATAGTATAGATTTAGATTGTAATTCGTTGAAACAAAGGGGATTTACTTTTTTCCAGTCAAGCAAGATGTCAAGTCAGCTCCCCATAAAAATGTAACTAAATGCAGAGGTCAGCCCCAAAACTACATGTCAGCTCCAAAAACACATCTAGACTCGCATAAAGACATGGTTTGGACTCATCATTTAAAACAATTTGTGATATAACTCTCTGAGGTAGAAAGTGAAGAAGTAGATCCTAACTGAATTTTATTGATCATCGATTCAAGCAAGTGTGAGAACAATCCGAGGAAAAGAGCGAAGGATTAAGGCAACAGAATCAACACTAAGGCATGAAAGGTACAGATCAAGGGTGAAGAAGATTCGAAAGTTGTGATATTTGAGGCACAAATATTGAGACTAAAGTTCGTTTTTGAAAGACAGTATTGAAGCAGTTTGATATCAGTGTTAAGGGTAGATCTGTTGGTAACTTGCACCCATTGAAATTGGTGAACCTTAGTTGCAATGGCTTTTCCGTGCAGGGATTCAATTGTTGAATTGAATCAATGCACGGAAAAAGCCATTGCAACTAACGTTCACCAATTTGAACGGGCACGCTTGCAAGTTTCGAAGTTGAAGACAGATCTGACGTTTCTTAAAAGATGCAGAGACTCCTTTGTCATCCCGGTCTTCGCCCAGATTAATCATTCCCCTGAATCATACAGCCGTTGAAGTTTTTGCTCTATCTATTTAACATGAAAAGCCTGATCTGCTCATTCAACTTGTCCTGACAATGAACCACACTAGTTGGTTCGAAACACGTCGACAAATGAAATATCTTGTGATTTATGCCGAAAAATCTCTCATAAACTTAATATGGATCACAAAAGCCTCAATTCAACAATTGAATCCCTGCACGGAAAAGCCATTGCAACTAAGGTTCACCAATTTGAACGGGCACACTTGCAGGTTTCGAAGTTGAAGACAAATCTGACGTTTCTTAAAAGATGCAGAGACTCCTCCGTCATCCCGGTCTTCGCCCAGATTAATCATTCCCCCGAATCATACAATCGTTGAAGTTTTTGCTCTATCTATTTAACATGCAAAGCCTGATCTACTCATTCAACTTGTCCTGACGATGAACCACACTAGTTGGTTCGAAATGCATCGACAAATGAAATATCTTGTGATTTTCGCCGAGAAATCTCTCATAAACTTAATATGGACCACAGAAGCCTCAATTCAACAACTTGCACCCAGTTTGAATAAACAATTCAGAGGTATGTTTGAACAAAGGTAGCTAAAGTATTCATTGGAGAAACATAGCACAGTGACAGAGGTAAAGGACAATCATCTAATATACTGGATAAGTCTCTCTTTGTTAAAATTGGCAACTAGGGCCAAACTCCATGTGGATCACCTTATTTATGGCTTCTGATATTTTTCCTAGATTCCTCTCATTGAGAGGTGTAGAATTGATCTAAAGATCATCCGATTCTGATAAGTATTTATGGAGATATGAATTTATTTTTGATTATGGACAAATTGTCAAGGTCGGCCAGCTAATTTATGTAGACTTAGAAGCCCAACAGTCACATCTATTCATCCTCAAAGGTTGCATATAAATACAAGGAGCCTCTTCCACATTTGGATAATTCATTCACTCATTTTCTCTCTCTCTCCCCTACGCATAAAAGAGTCTCTCTCTCTCACACACTTGTGGTTGAAAGGAAGATGTCCTAGAGCAAGGAAGATGTAGAAAGAAGGAAGCTAGGACAGCAGGTCATCTCTTTGACCAGCGTTGACCAAGCGTTGACCATCTAGAAGTGCAAATTGGGTGTGGTTGCCTCTCCTAGGCAGGCCGCAATTTTTGGCACAAACACCGAGGTGATCTGACCTTTGGTTTGACCGATGTTCGCTGCGCTAGTTTAGGGCTGCAAGTTGATTTCGGAAATCTGCAAATTGACTGTACTTTTGAGGCTGTTCTAAGGTTGTTTCTTTAGGCTATTCGAGGACAAGTTGACCAGAAATTGACCAAGCATTTTAGAGGGGTCAATTTTAGCTAGTTTGACCAAGTTTGACTTTGCTAATCTAGGGTTTGCTACTATTAATATAAAATTACAAAATTCAGATTTTGTACTATTTCTCTCTGCTGAACTATTGAAGATAAAACAAGATTTGATCAAAGGGTTTCCCCGCATTGGGGTTTGTCCCTGGCTAGCCGCCACATCTTGTGTCTCTTGTCTTGGCTTGTTTTTTGTTGATCATTTAATGTTCTATCTGCACTTTACTTAACGTAGATGTGATCGCTAATCTGTGGGTAATAAGAAGAAAAATAAGTAAACTGCTCTAAGCATAGAACATACCATAATTTAACACTCTTCGATCACCAAGATTTGTTTATGTGAAGACTAGTGGCATGGATCATCTATGTGAAGAACTATGTGGAATGTTATGTAAAGACCAGCATGGAACATTGTGTTGAGACCTGCGTTGACAGTTTATGTGATGCATAAGGATTGTTGGTGTGTTGAGTCAAGAAGGAATCAAAATTGATTCCTGTGTAAATCAAATCAAAAGTGCATTGATTCCTGTGTAAAGGCTAAGATTTTTGGCGAGTGCAAATCTAAAGATTGTGCAATGAAGTGACACTCATGTAAGGAAGAAGTAATTGACGACAAATTCAAAGTACAACTTGGAGCTAAGATGGTGCTCAATAGGAGATTGGAGTTGTTGACCACTAAAGTGTACTCGAAAAAAAATTGAAGACTCCTTGCCCCAAGATGTGCGAGAGGCTTCACGTACCATCAAAGATCACTATATCATAAGGGGTTTTTAACTCTTCTTATTCTCATGTTGTACTCAGATTCCACAAGCCCTGTGGGGATTATGCAAAGTGATGCTAGTGTGACGAGTTGAGTCATGTAACAGGCCTAGGTAACTTTGGACCTTTTCATCAAGTGATTTTACTTTAGGAAGTTTTTTTAACTTGGTTAATTATTAAGTGCTTATGGAGACTTAACAGTTAATTGAGTTTTTTCTCCAAGCATAACCCCGAAGTCGGATTGCGACTTGATGGTGATGGCTTTGTAGAAATTCCTTGTAGATTCAAATTGCTAATTGTAATTTACTAAAACAATAGACTTGAATCTACTCAGTAATCAGCATAAACAATTAAACGATCGTGAAATCACGAACCATACGAGAGGAAGAATTCAATCAACACATTGAACAATGATTTCCTGGAGAAAGCCATAGTGAAAAATCCTTGCTATCTGTATATTGCATTAGCCAGAAAATATGTATATTGCATTAGTCTGAAAATATGAGAAGATTACAATGCTTTGCTCAAGCTCGAGCAACCTCTACATTATCTCTATCTGTCTCACAACTTCCTAGACAAGCCTAGCCCAATACTTAAACAATTTTTTGCTTGCCCAAGTCCCTATATCCTTATGTTGTGTCCTTGGGAATTAGCCCCTATTAATTAGGGAAATTCCACAATTGGAATTGTGCAATCCTCATAGGCCTTCCTCTGATCGCATGCACCGCCTGTACAATTCCGATGATTATACAACTGATTGAACATTGTCCCTAAACTCCAATCTCAACTGGGTAACTCTCAGATCTGACATGCATGAGTTATTTATGAGTGAATCGTCAGTTAACTAGTTGATCACTACAAGCACACCACACTACTAGACCTCCCACTAGTTACACTAAATTAATTAATTACAACTCAAAATAAACTCAACCAGGGCTCCTATAATGTAGGAGACACTCTACATGACTCAAGTTAGACCCTCAACTCGAATTAATTGAGCCAACTAAGTCAAATTAACTTAGTTAACTAATACAAGTTGTCATGTGATGTGGAATTACAATTTTATTCCTAATTTAATTCAAGAACAAAATTAAATTAGGATTTTCTTGTTGTATTTTCAACACTCCCTCTCAACAATAAAGGGATTATCTGCTACCCCGATCTTGCCTCTATGAAACTCGAATTTGCATCTTGACAATGCCTTTGTCAAAATATCTGCATCTTGTTCCTTTGTAGGAATGTACTCCAGCAACATGATTCACCTCTGCACAATCTCGTAGATAGTGATACTAGATGTCAATATGCTTGGACCGGTCATGAAAAACTAGATTCTCAGAGAGTTTGATACAACTCTGGTTGTCACAGTAAATCATTGTAGGATCCATCTGCTAACCAACTAACCCAACAAGGATCTTCCTCATCCAAATAACCTCACAAGTTGCTTGACTAGTAGCCATGTACTCTGCTTCTGTCGAACTGAGTGCAACTAATCTCTACTTCCCGTTGTACCAAGAAATTGTTGTTGACCCAATACTGAAGATTCCCCCTGATGTTCTCTTCCTATCGAATGGGCTCCCTGCCCAATCTGCATCTGTGAAGCCTTGCAGCTCCACTCCCTCTGTCTGTTTGTACCAAAGACCAAACTGAGTGGTGCTTCTAAGGTATCTCAACACATGTGTTGCTGTCCAATAGTGTTTGGTTGGCTTAACCATTGCTTGACTAAGCCGGTTAACTACAAAACATATGTTCAGTCGTGTGTTCACCAAATACATAAGTGAACCCACAAGTTGCTTGTAAATAGTAGCCTCCACCGCTTCACCTGAGTAGCATCTTCCTTCCTCCAATTTCCTTCTAGAGGAGTCTCCATGGGTTTGTTGCTCTCCATGTGGAACTGCTTCAGTATCTCGTTGGCATACTTGCCCTGAGAGACAAACAGTTCCTCATCTCCTTGCCATACTTCCATACAAAGGAAATAATGCATGAGCCCCAAGTCCTTCATCGCGAATTCTCTTGCAAGATTTTACCAGCTTCTCATCATCTGTTAGAATTAAATCATTGACATATTATACTATAATCAACAATTTACCTTCAACCACAATATGGTAAAGATTTGCATCTACTTCACTTTTGGTGAAGCCCAACCTAGTGAAAGAGTTGTCAATCCTAGTGTACCAAGCACAAAATGCTTGTTTCAATCCATACAGCGCTCGCTTGAGTCTGTACACATGTGACTCTTTGTTAAAGGCCTCAAATCCTTCAAGTTGCTCAATGTACACCTCTTCCTCAATCACTCTGTTAAGGAATGTTGTCTTCACATCCCTCTGATGTATCTTCCATCCCATCTGCAATGTAAGTTCTAGAATAGATCTAATTGAAGAGTACCTTGCCACTGGAGCAAAAGTCTCTTCATAATCAATTCCCTCCACCTGAGAGAAACCATTTGGCCACAAATCTGGCCTTGTGTTTCTCCACACTCCCATTTGCTGCTTGCTTTACCTTGTAAAGACATCTGGAACTCACCACTGACTTGCCTCCTAGTCTTGGGACCACTTCCCAAAAATTGTTTCTAATAATGGAGTTATACTCCTCTACCATGACATCAACCCATACATGTTGTTGCACTGCTTCCTCGAATGAGGATGGCTCAATCTCTACACTCTCGCTCATCAAAGCCATGTAGCCAATTTACCGATCTGGTGACCTCCTCTACCTGTGTTGTGATGTGGCTACTCCCAAATTCTCTCTAGCATCATGCATCAATCTATCAACCTCTCTGGTGCGCTTCCTTCATCTCTGGAAGTCTCTACATGAATGAGTGCTTCCACTCTCTGCTCCTTTGCATGTGGCTGCTCTACATCATCCTGAAGTTCTTCCTTTGGAGCTAAAAGCTCGTCTTCTCCATGCATCTAAACTTTAAAGCTTCCTCTTAAGGGAACATCACATAGCCTTCTCTTCATCGAACTTAACATCCCTACGAACTACTGTCATCTTGTGAGATGGCAAGTACACCCGATAGTTGCGAGGTGTATCAGTGTACCCCACAAATATGCCCAACTCAGTTGTTGGTTCTATCTTTTTCCTTGCATCCTTGGTAACATGACAGTAAACTGATAAACCAAAGATCTTGAAGTGTGCCACATCTGGTTTCTTACCCAAAAAAGCTTTTTCTGGTGTACTCATCGCTCGAATCCAATGAGGACTCCTGTTCTACACATATACAGTTGTGTTGCATGCTTCAACCCACAAGTGCAATAGTAGGCCCTGATCATGTAACATCGCTTGTGCAGCTCCCACAATACCTTTGTTCTTCCTTTTAACCACCCCATTCTGTTGTGGGTTATGGGGTGCTATTAACTCTCGTTGAATGCCTTATGATGCACAAAAGTTCTTGAATTCATTCGACACATATCCTCCATCGCTATCGCTCCTTAAAGCCTTCATTTTCCTGCCAGTGTCTTTCTCAATAAGTGCTTTAAATTCACAAAATTTACCGAACGTCTAATCTTTCTTTTGCATGAAGAAAATCCAGGAGTTACGAGAAATCATCTACAAATACTAAATAATACTTGTGCTTGGTCGTGGAGGCTGTCGAGAACAGTGCACACATATCTGAGTGAACTCTTTCAAGGATCGCTTGCGCTCGATTGTCCTTATCATGAAAGGTGGCTTTCGTGTACTTCCCCATTGTACACCCTTTGCATGTATCTCTCTACTCTAGTGCACCCTTGGGAAGTGCTATAGAAATTTGTTGCATGATCTTCAAAACTCTGTGTGCAAGTGACCCAATCTTTTATGCCACAACTCACCAATGTCTCGTCTCTGCACCTTCTCTGCTTTTGTGCTCAAAGCAACACAGTGTTCTACATCTAATTTATAGAGGTTCTTCACTCGAACCCCGATTCACTTCATTTGTCATGAGGCTATGTGACGAAAGAAAGCCTTTCCTTTGCTAAATATCACATCATAGCCATGGTATTCCAACATAGCAACTCTAACCATATTATTCTTCAGACCCAGAACATACATGACATCTTTTAATGTGAGAGGAGAACCAGACTCCATCTGAAAAGTAACAGTATCGATGTCGATCGCGTTATACCTTCCATCATCTCCCATTTCGATGTGCATCTGGAGGTCCTCCTCCAAGTCACTGAAGAATTCTTTGTTGTTGGTCATATGGAATGAGGCTCCACTATCCAGATACCACACACTACCCATCATCAATGTCACCATGCAAGCGATGAGGGTGAAATTCAGCTCAAATTGTGAAGCAAGAACTTCACCTACCGCTCCTCGTGAAGGCTTCTTGTTGGCCTTCTTATGCGAACACTTCGTGGCATAGTTTCCCAGTGCATGACAGTGAAAACATTTAATCTTCGATGAGTCCTTCTTCTTGCCACCCTGACTGGGAATCTGATTTGGAATGGGATCACTTCCCTTTCCCTTTCTTTGCCTTTCCAGCTAAGGCACAACTCTCCTCATCATCATGCTTGGATCAAGATCCATCTCTGGTATTCTGCCGAATCTCTTCTCACACCAAGTCGGACCACAAACGCTCCCACTCAGGTAGCTTCTCCCTCCCATTTACCGAATCCTGGTAGTTGTGCCAGCTCTTGGGAAGGCCTAGAAGTGTTAAGTTGACTAGATCGTCTTCAGCAACTGTAATACCAACACTTCCAAGCTCATCCCAACATTGGGTGAACTTGATCAAGTACTTTGGTATTGTGTCGCCCTTCTCCATCTTGATTTTCCTGAGCTTGTCCTTCAATGTTAGCTTCCTATTGTCACTGTTGTTTTGAAAATGGTCTGTCAAGGCCTTCCACATTACATATGGAGTCTCCTTACCATGGAGGTTCGAGACAATATGATGTCGAACTACTAGGATAATCCTTCTAGCCTTTGAAACACATTTTCTCCACTCTGCCAGATCTTGAGCATCAGTTGTTGAAGGATTAGGATTATCTTTGTCTATGAATTCCTTATTCCTGTTATCTTCCAACACTGCCTCCATCTTGTCCTTCTAAGAAATATAGTTCGAACTACCCTCAAGGCATATTCGAGTCTCAATCCGTAGAACGACATCCTGTTGGCTCTGAAGTATGATACTGCAAATTCGATTTCACTTGCAAAAGACAAACTCGTATTCTCCTCTTCTAGAGTGATTTTTACTCTGATACCATGTAGAAATTCCTTGTAGATTCAAACTGCTAATTGTAATTTACTAAAACAATAGACTTGAATCTACTCTACTCATCAGCGGAAACAATTAAACGATCGTGAAATCACGAAGCATACAAGAGAAAGAATTCAATCAACACATTACACAATGATTTCCTGGGGAAAGCCACAGCTAAAATCCCCTGCTATCTGGATATTGCATTAGTCAGAAAAAATGAGAAGATTACAATGCTTTGCTCAAGCTCAAGCAACCTCTGCACTATCTCTATGTCTCTTCCTAGACAAGCCTAGGCCAATACTTAACCAATTTTCTACTTGCCCAAGTCCCTATTTCCTTGCGTTGTTTCCTTGGGAATTAGCCCCTATTAATTAGGAAAATTCCTCAATTGGAATTGCGCAATCCTCATAGGCCTTCCTTTGACTGCACGCACCACCTGTACAAATCGAATGATTATACATCTGATAGTACATTGTCCATGAACTCCAATTTCAACTGGGTAACTCTGCGATCTGACATGCATAAGTTATTTATGAGTGAAACATCCATTAACCGATTGATCACTACAAGTACACCACACTACTAGACCTCCCACTAGTTCCTCCAACAGTTGGAACTAGTTTAATTGATTTTAACTCAGTTAAACTGAATTAATTAATTGCAACTCAAAATAAACTCAACCAGAGCTCCTATAATGTAGGAGACTCTCTATATGACTCAAGTTAAACCCTCAACTCAAATTAACTGAGCCAACTAAGTCAAATTAACTTAGTTAACTAATACAAGTTGTCATGTGATGTGGAATTACAATTTTATTCCTAATTTAATTCGAGGACAAAATTAAATTAAGATTTTCTTGTTGCATTTACAACAACCTTCGGTGAGTCCTAGTGTTTCGAGCCATTGTATATTATGATACTAGATCACTCGTAAAATTACGTGGAAAATGATTAGGTCTAGGGGTCATTTTTTATTTTATTTTTAATTTCCCGCAAGGCAGAAATTTGAATAAAATCTGAATGTAAAATGTAATAAGTAATGTCTAAAGAAGTTGTATGGGGTATGTGTGCTCAAAATAACACCTCTCACTCTCAACTTTTTACTATGACACACTTTGAGGGTTAAAAAATAAGTTCGAGACCCTCAAAACCCATTTTTCCTAAGTTTTGTGGAAAATGTGGCAATAAATTAGCCCAACTAAATAAATGGAAAAAAAAAAAAAATAATATATCCACACATGCTCAAATGATGTGGAAATGAGGTAGAAATTCATCTAAAGGTCAAAGCTGAGTTACCAAGTGGTGTGGACTCCACATAAGCCACAAATCAAAGAAATCAATTTTTTTGTGGAGAAGACAATGAGTTCCAGTGAAAAGATCCACGATTTGAGGAAGTTAACTCGAGCTTCAAGGAGATATCATGAGTTGACTTGAGATTGGATTAGATTTTACTTGAGTGACTCTCCACCTCACTCTCCCACATGTCCTCTCATCTAATTCAAGCTCCCTCATCAAGGATTGTGTGGGCCTCTAAGGAAGAAATCAAGTTGCCACTTGGGAAATTTGAATTTGCATGAAGGAGCATTGGGATTATCACCTATTGAGGAGGTCTCATTAGCTACTTTGGTTGCCAAATTTTCACATCGTACACGAAGGAGAATCTAGCTCCTATAGTTTTGATCGTGTAAAAGTTTTTCCTTCATCTTTTGGGCATCCTTTTAAAGCCTTCTCCTTGTTGAATTTTGTGCAACCAAGGGAGAAATTTCCCTAGAAAAAACACTCTATGAGTCAACCCCTTTCACCCTTGAAGCAAATTATTTCTCAAGTGCAAATTATTTTTACAAGTGCAAAAGTTATTTCAAAATTGTTTTATAAAGTTATTTTGACATGTGCAAAATAAAATCACTTAAGTGGTATAATTCAACATGTGCAAAAATGGATCACTCCAGGAGCTTCCAAAAACCTAATTCGAGTTAGGGATTTTCTCTCCAAGATTCCTATGTATTGAAGAGAAGCCTTCATTTACATCACATCAAGTTCCCACTCTCTTGCTTTGGTGATCTAGCTCTCACATTGGTGATCAAACCCTCGCATCAGTAATTTATCTCTCTTATTATTAGCAGATCTATTGTAGATTCGCAAATCTCTAATTATCAATGCCAAATCTCTTATCATCATTGGCAGATCTCTGATTATCAGTGGCAAATCTCTTATCATCATTGGCAGATCTCTTATTATCAATGGCAAGCCTCTGATTATCAGTGGCAAATCTCTTATCATCACAGGTGATCTCTTTCGCATTGGTGATAAAAGCCCTTGCATCAATGTTTTATTTCTCTCTCTCACTCTCACTGTTAGCAGATTTATTGGAAGCATGTTATTTCGTTTCATTATTGGTAGATCTAGTGGAGATTTCTCTCACATTTATGGAGAATTCTTTCTTGCATTATTGTTTGGCATATTTGGTAATATTGGCAAGATCTCCATCTTGTATTATCATTGGTGGAAATCTCCCTTGTATCAATTTTTACAGATCTTGTATTACAAGTCTCATCCTCTCACACCTAGAGAATATTTACTTATTATTTGTGGCCAAATCATCTTATTGTGAAGGCGTATAGTCTTGGATTTCTAGCACGCATCTAGAGACTTGTTTATCTCATTCGTGAAAGCTAATCTTCTTCACACTTGCAATTATGAAGCTGATTTTCAATTCATTAACACTCATCTTGAAGCACGGTCTTCGAAAGATCTTTTTCTCATATCTATGGCTAGATCACTTCGCACTAAAGGCTTGTTCTTTTAAACTCGCATTGAGGCTTATTTTTCATCTACTAGCAAACCTATTGTAGTTCTCCTATTCGCACTTGTAATCTTTGTTGAAGGAATGAAGGCTCTGTTATTCTATATTTGTGATCAGGTCTCACACTTCAGAAGATTTGTCCTAGTTTGAGAGGGTGTAAAGTTGTAGTCATTGAGAAAATGGTTTTGTACTTTGCTTAAGTATCTCTACTTTACATTTGATGAAGATCTAAACGAAGAATATTCTTAAAGGGTTTTCCCCCACAGTGGGGTTTTTCCCTAGTCTTAGATCAAATCTGTTGTCTTATTGTTCATTGGTTGTCTTCTATATGGTTTTTAGTTACTGTTTGCACTTAAAGGTTGAAGATCTAAGATAATTGATTTCAAAATTTAACACTCATCATTGTAATACCCATAATAAAATAATCTTCTTGGGCTCGAGGGAGCTTGGGATTCATCCCATGGTATCCCACCTCAATTAAAAGGACTCTTGTGGGTGGATTGTTTTCAATCTTAACTTTCACAATTTAGTTTCTCTTGCATGCACTTTCCATTTGCTAGTACTCTACACATGGTAAATTTTGGGAATTAACACAACCTCAAAACTCCATCTTATTTACTAAATTAAGTTTGCTACATTTTTACTTGAGCTTTGCATCCTTCATTTCACTGTTGCTTTGAGCTACAAGTTAATGCTTTACTTTGAGCGAATCTTTCTTTACATGCAAGCACTTTACATTCTTGGCAAGCTTTGATTTAGTTTATTAATTCATTTCCATTAAGCTTGGTAAATTGTTTCATGACTACTTGAGTACATGCTTCATTTTTGTCAACTTTTGCTACATTGTTACTTTAAGTATTGTTGATATTTCCTTGGAGCATTATATTGTCATTGTCTACTTGAAACAATTTATTTTTCAAGCAACTTACTTGCATCATTTTAATTCACTTGCTCACATTAAGCTACCATTTTTTTTACTTTGAAGTCATTGGTGCAATTTTACTTTGGGTATTTCCTCATTTATGGAAGCATTGCCATCAAGATTTCAAATTTGGAGAGCAACTTACATGCATCTCACTTAGGCACATTTTATTGCTAATTGGCATTTCTAAAATTAACCTCCAACTTAAGTTGGTTGTATAGACTTTAGGGAGCCTCCACCTTTATTGACTCCTCATTGTGAGATCTGGATTTCTGGGCGAGGATGAGGTCTGGAGACCAGAGTTCAATTTAAACTTTGCTTTAGAATACAACTAATAAAATAAACCAAGAGCATCTCTACATCACATTTTCACTTTACTTGCAATACAACTCTCATATATATGCTATCTTGAATTTATTTGAGTTTTATTTGCAAATATCATCTTTTTCTTGAGAAACATTTTCTTTATATTGCAAGTATTTGGATATTTTACTTTTGCAACTATTTGTTTTCTTGTACTTGGAATATCCTTCATTGGTGCAACTCTATTTTCAAGTTATTTCATATATTCGTTGCTTTGATGGTTATTTAACTCATGAGTAATTGATGTCACTATCTTGTCATTTGAGCATTTACTTTCAAGTATTATTTCCTTTATAGTTGCAATTGATGTTTATATGCTCATCTTGGTCTAACAATTGATTTTGCAAGATTGTCTATCATTGTATCCTGATTTTCATTTTGAGCAGGAAGTGGTTATTTTCTTTTTGGCACTAGTCTATACTTTCAATATACCATTGAAATTTGCTCATTTATTCATATGCTTGCTTAATTCTTTGGAAACAAGTTATTTTTGACAAGTATTCCACCTAACTTAATCTCCTAGAAACTCACTTTTTCATCTAATTTTTCATTAGGGACCAACCCCCTTAGCTTACACAGGAGAGAGCTTTAACGAAGAGAGTTGGGAATAGGTGACAGCCCCAGCTCTTAGTTTCGCCACCAGGCCACACCTTGTGGAATTAAGGGATTTTCTCACACCAACTTAGGTGTGTGTGCTAGGCGGCAACAACAGGAGTCTCGTGAGAATTTCGCTGAGATGGTGCTCAACTAGGGGATTGGTGTCTCCAATGGGTTGGTGCCCACAAATTCAATGAATTGGTGCTCAGTTAAAGGATTGGTGTCCTTATTTGATAGGTTGGAACCTGAACTTGTAAAGGAGGATTGGTTTCCTCATCATTGCAATTTAAGCTAAAATTATACAAGTGATTTTTTATTTAAATTCATGTCCTGGCATAGTTTACATTTCATGATTGTAACAAACTTTTTAACTGGCAAATTAATAATTGGTTGAAATATTGATCCACCCCCCACCTTCTTAGTATTTTTGACAAGGAAATCAACACCTAATGTCGAAGATAGCAACCTGCATCCTAAACATGCTCATGGAGGAAAGACTATGGTTCATCAATTTAAATCTCCAAGAGAATTGGTGCGAGGTGGCACTCATGTTTTATCCCAATGATACTATGCATGAAGTCGAAATGGCCATGTGCCATCCTAAGGCGTCACAAAACATATACAACCTCATCATGGCTACTACGAGGGTCTCAGATATGCTAATGTCACAAAGTCTTTGAAATAATGCCTTCCTCGAAACTATGTCAAATGCTTTCTGAAAGTCTACAAAGCAATTTAAACCTTCGAAGAGTGATGGTATCCAAAATAACGACTCGGAGCATGAAGATGTGATAAACCTTCTGGAAGTTAGGGTCGAAACCTGATTGTCCTCTAGCCCTCAGATAGCAGCTCTCTAACTAATCAAAAAGTCGTTGATGCAAGACTGTGGCGTAGAGCTTGGAGAATGTATGACCCACAGTGATAGTATGGTGGTTATTCCGATCAAAAATACTCCCTGATTTGTGGATTGGATGAATAATGTCTCTTCCCCAAGAAGGTGGGAAGCCTGAACATAATATATGGTTAAATAAATCAGCAATACTGGCCTCAAGGAATTAGACTCCATGTTTAGGAAATTCAGCCTGAAGCACTTCCTCACCAGTTGCTCTATCGGTACACATAGCTCTAACTGCTATGTTGCGAAAAGAGTTGTTTTTGTTCCATCTGTAACCTACAATAAGAGCATCATGCACTCAAATATACATTTGAAGTGTCAAGTACAATTCACTTCCAGAAAGCAAACTAGGAATCTAATTTCAATATATACGCAAGCATACATTAGAGAAAGGGAGAGAAGCTTTGTTAGGGCTCCATCTACAACATACAACAGCAATAAGATACTCCTAAGTCCAGCTGACATACATGTCACTATGCACTCGAGAGAAACAAATATGAAAGTTTGACAAATTTGATTCATTTGCAATCCACGTAATCACTCCGAACTGACCTGCTTCTGAGATTTCATATCAAAAGAAAAATGGTCTTTGATCATAAGATCCATCTGCTTGAGTATTTTATCAGCCTCACTTGTATTTTTCAAAGATAATGATTTCTGCAATAGACGTGACTTCGGAGGTCCTTCTTGGTCTCCAATGTGAATGAACTTCAACAAATCAATCCCATCTTGCAGTCCTTTGACAGCAGTGCAGAATGCTGTAACCTACAAAGTTTTAACACAAATGCAATAATTACTACATATATAGACAAGCCACATATGTACACAATAAATATCATGCCAGATCCATCATCCAATTTAGGTATAAAGCTAAAACAAGTTTCACAAATACTCAATAATCAATCTCTTCCGTTACTGCTTACCCAGTTCAACTGAATGAAATCAATCATGACAAAGATAAAGTTGATTAGACAGGTAAAAAACATAGAGGGAGATATATTGCTCCGAGCAGAGAAAATGCCAAGGCAAACAGCTTCGGAATCAAATAAACCAAAAACCATACAAAAAAACTTTTTAAAAAATACACACCATGAATCTAGAGTGCGAGGTTTGAGCATGCATGTGCACCTGTGACAGCTGGTAGAGGGATGCCATTTTTTTAAAATCTATGTTTGCCGCGTTGCAAAGGATGAATCATGTGTATACATATATATTACATGCAAACTTTATAATATATACAAACATGCATAAACACGCGCATATATGTTTGGATGCATAGCATTTATATAATATGTATATTACATAGATAGACATATTATGGATACATATAAATTATTATATAAAACAAACGTATACACATAATATGCTATCATTAATATATATATATATAGAGAGAGAGAGAGAGATGAACAAAAAGAATACAAACTTTTCATCTTTTTCAAAAATAGACACAAATCTGCACCTTTATCAAATACATATTTTATCTCTGATTTTATTATGGTGTAGGCTTCTTTCTTATTTTTATAAGAATCTATGACAATGCATTTGTTGTCATTATTTGTTCTCTTTCTTTTTATTATATTGTGTCGAGATCATAATTGGATATGTTCTTATCAACAGGTGCATCTACCACTGACTTATTGGTTCTGCCTTACATGCCAATTTATTATGAGATCAGGATATTAACATAATTTAAAGTTCATATTAATTTTCTCAAGGAGAAAGAAAAAGATAAACAAGAAGGGACGAGCTATCCCAGAGAGTGAAAAATTATACAAGGAAGACTGTGTTCAATGTAAGGCATGACAAATAAAGTCCATGTGTAGAATGTAAGGCATATCATGATTATACCCACATTTGACAGAAGGCCTACTATACATTCCGGCCTATCCAAAGATTTGTGTGTTACAAAAAGAAGATAATAATACTGATTCTAATGATGGATTGAAATGTAAGTGACAACCAGTATACATCAATCAAAATGAGAGACTGATATTCAGACCCTAGCTTGTCACTTAGAGCAACAAACAATAGGTGATATGTGACAGCAAATGTAAGTGAAGAAACATAATGAAACAATGAGCAGTTGAGTAGTTGATAGAACTTTAGCACAACAGAATAGCAATGCAGCCCGTAAGCTGTTTGAAATGAACCATCCATCTAATCCATTAAAATGAATTTCTAAACACGCGTGTAGTGTCAGAATACATCTCTAATAGCTCAAATATCTCCTAAGTAATGGATCTATGGCATATACCATCAGAATGCTCATTGATGGAAAGAAGCCAAAGAAACAAGGAAACAATTTCATACCCTCTGTTTAAACCTTTTCTTCCCCACCAAGGGTACAAGATGAACAGACGATGAGCCCCAAGATCCCTTAACACGTGCAACAAACCGCTCAAGGTCTGGTAGCTTTCGCAACCTTTCTAAGATAGGGCTAGCAATTTCCGGTCGAGCCATTAGCTCCTCCACAGCATCAAGTCTATAATTAATTTCCCTGACACTTCTCAAAGGGTGGCAAATCCAACGCCTCAAAAGGCGTTTTCCAAATGGAGTTGTGCAATTATCAAGGTATTTGAAAAGGGTCCCTGCCATATGATAACCATGGCATCAGAGATTCTGACCTTGATACAAAATCAAGAAATATAACCATTTTAGAAACTTAAGTAACAAGATTTCAAAAATAAGCCACCAAACAAATCACAGGATTTTCTTTCAAGCTCTAACAAACAAAGGATAATTCAGCATTCAGGCCAGGGATGTCATGTTTGTGTGTATCAATTAACCTTCTTTGCCTCCATCTGCATTATTATTAAAAATCTCAAGGTTTGAAAGAGTTTGCCCATCAAGCCGGAGTGAACCCTTGTAGACTTCATAGGAAGAAACTGCTCCATTTCGAAGAAGATTATCGTCTAGCTGGTATTCATGAAACCAAAGGAATATATCATATTGCTGTAAAATAATTATATGACGATTAAAATTTTAAGCATCAAATCATTACTCCACAGACATATTACTCACTTTCATCCTATGCAGATGTGCAACTAATGCTCCAAGGGCACTCGTTGCAAGTTCTTTATGAATAATTCCATCAAATGTGGCAGACAATGGAGCAGCAAAAGATCCCTTAAAGTATCCCCTTGACTGGATCAACTCAAACACTGTAGAATCATTCATGAAATCGGAGCCTGGTTGAAGAGCAGTCATCTCTAATGCCGAAGAACCTGTAAACATTACAAAATAGGTGTTACCGTCTTTAAATCAACTCTTATTCACAGGAACAAGAATTATTTATACTGCAATGAAAGTTTTATTTATTCTGCATTTTGCAATACATTGTTTGAATTCTTAAAATTAAAACCATGTCAAGAACAAGAAGCAACCTATCTCGACAGTGGAAATAAATCATATTCATTAACAAGGGGAAGTTGTTACAAGGCAGGAACAACTTCAAATATGCTACTCTGAAGGCTGCCTGTCTGTACTAGAAATATTGAATCTAATTAAATATACAAAAAGGGATTGGTTTTGGTGGATAGAATTCAAGTGTTTCTTCAAATATGGCATTGGACTGTACACCTGGCATTTATCTTTTTGTTAATTTTAGGTATGATCTATGCTTAGAGCAATCACACTTTAGAAAATTTCAAACATAAATCCAGTAGGGCAATAGAGATCACAATAAAAAAAAAGATGCACAACATAAGCAAACTTTACCACGGGAAAACCCCAAACCAGGGGAAAAACCCATCAACCCTTTCTTACGAGAAATTGTCAAATTCAAATCGATTCATACATTTGAATTCCAGTCAACATATCATCCCATTGACCATGACAAAATCCAAGTCAAGCAAGTCAAAAGAGAGAGAAAGTCAAATTCTACTCACAAGTCAAATATGGTCAAAGAGGTCAAATTTCAACCCTGATGCTCCTAGTCAATCGCAGTCAAGGGGGCTGAAATTCAGTCTTGTTGCTCTTTAGAAACTTCAATCAAACTGCAAATTTTGACATGCAGTCAAAGTTCAATCACTGCTGTTACACTAAAATTTGTCACCATGACTATTTGCAGTCAGTATGGCTCCATCAATAACCATAATGTCCTCCTTGGCAAGTCTTATACCTCTGCTCCTCATGTCAAACTCCAAAAAAGAGAGAAAGCCTTTAAAAAATCAATATAACTCTGGTTCCGCACTTTCTCTTACTCTTATCTGCGGGCACGCACCTCAAGTACATAATACCTGCGTACTTGTACGCTCTGTCTGTAAAGGGGTGGGTGCGTACCCCTGTAAAAGTCAAAAGGCGCAAGTTTTACTTCAAAAAACTTACTTGCGGTTGATTCTAGAGCATTCTAGAAGATGGTTTGACGTGGATTGAGCGCCTCCAGATGGTTCATGCATCCCAATGAAAGAGGAACTTATCCCATGAAGAGGGGAGCTATCCCTTTGAAAGAGGGGCTTATCCCATTGATGGTGGACCTGTTTAACTTCCTCCAAAGCATTATAAATACAGGCATTGGGCCAGAGGCAAGGGAGGTTGAAAGCTGAACATTCCTAAGGGTAGATGCTGCTGAAATTAGGACTCCCTTATAGAGCTTGAGAGGAGAAATCACATTCCTTTCTTAGCTTCATTTGGAAGTGGGTGAGCTGATCAAAGTAGAGGAGAACTCTTGCTGGACCCTGGGAGGGACCTGCACAACACCAAGGCATTGGTTGTAAGGTTTCTTTTGTTTCCAATTAATACAATTAAGTTCATTTTTCTCAACAAGTTGTTATATATAATTTGTTTCATTAACTCCTTGGTCTTTATGATGAATATGTTTTATTATATGAGTTATTCAGGTGCTATGTAATCGTTTGCTTGTTTGTGTATGCAGGCTTCAAGGAGAGGAGTTCATCTGGATCGAAGAGGCTTGGCTGCTACAAACAGCGTTGGACTAAAGGTAAGCCTTAAACACCTGGTTGCTTTTATTTTAAATGCATATTTAGGGAAAGATAGTGCTTGATTGTTTTGTTTGTCACTAGAAAAGCCTTTGTTTCTAGGGAGGTCGGTTTTGTCTGCAAAATTGACTTATTCCGCGTGACAAAATGGCGACTCCACTGGGGACTTGATTGTTTTCTTTGTCTATACTTTGACCTGAGAAACTGTATTTTCTGTTTCTGTTTTTGACTTGATGATTGTGGGATTGTGTGAATTTAGTAAATTTTGAGTTAGTTTTCATTTTTCATAGTTTTGGGAGAGGTACGCACCCTCTGAGTTAAGCACAGTGCGTACCTGTACGCACTTTTGCTTTGTGCACAGAGCGTGGACGCACCTGTGTAAACAGGTTGCCTGCGTACCCTGTCAAAAATTTGAAAAATTTTTAATTTTTCTCATTTTTATCAGTTTAGAATTTGTTTATAGGTTTTAGCCATTGCCTAGACCTGCTTGTTCCCTGTCAAAAACTTTCCTTGGTTAATTCCATTGGCATTCCTGCTTTAAGCTTTTATCAATTGGGTGTTTTGAGTCTCTTTTTTGAGAAATTCTAAATTTGATTTCCTTTGGTCATTACTTGGAGGTTTGTCTCAGTCTTTTCACAATTTTGCATCTTTTTGCTTTTGTTTTTGCAAAAAAAAATTCCCCTTTGTATGAGTGTTAATCGCCTTTGAGTGTTTTTATTTTTTGATCTTTGGAACTCTCACCCAATTTTCTCGACTTGCACTTGATTGGTTCTTAGATTACATTAGAATCGTCTTGTGTTGGAGAATTCTCTTGCATAGATCACATTTGCATAATTAGAATTCTCATTTTCAGAATATGAATGAAAAATGTGCATAGATTACATTTGCATACTTTTCAAGTGAAGTGTGCATAGATTACAATTGCATAGTTTACATTCTGAAAAATCAATCGTAGATTTAGATCAGTTTTCTTTGATTTGAATTTACACAAAAATAAAAATAAAAATAAAAAAACTATTTTGGAATTGATTTGCATTAGTTTTTCTTGATGAAATTAGTGCATTAGAGAATTTGTTATATTTTCTCTTAGTGATCAATTTTTTGCATTGTTGGAAGTGAATGGAAACTCTCTCCTTACTTTAGTTAGGATTCATCGAATTGAAAGGATTACATTATTATATTCGATTGCATTCAGTTTTGAGTCGGGTCATAACACCATTGGTTTCGTATCCATTTACCCCTTGAGTAATAACAGCCTAAATAACACAGCGCTTAATTAAAATTCATCTAGTAATTTTTACATTTCTAGGGCTCTGATACACCAACTTAGCTTAGGCTAGTGTCTTGGAGTAGGAGAGTAATTAACTCTCCAAGACAGTAAAAACAAACAAGTAGCTGTATCATGTGGTAGGGAAGAAACCCAATTGTTACATCTATGCTCTGGGAAAGCTCCTCTTAAAGGAGAAGCACGAGATCGTGTCCGAACCAGTGTGGGAATCAATCCTTCCTCATTGGGAACGACGCCAGATATTCACGTATTAAAAACGGTAAACCTCGGATTAACCATTGTCGAGGAGCCTGGGGTCACTTGTTGGTAAACCTTGGATTATGTCAAGGAGCCTTCAAGGGGATTGAGCTTGCTACTCTGCCCTTGCGTGCGTATCGGATCGTAGACTGTTTCCCCAGGTATATTTGTTTCAGTTGGTAACCTTAGTGGCCATATTCTTTATGACTCTTCCTAAGGTGACAGTGGTGGGAAGATCCCATTGTACCTGGAGCAGACGTCGGCTAGACTCACTTGGATTTTCTGGGGGGTTCCCTTCACTCGAGACGGTTAAGTGGAGGAACTTGGTCCAGTCTATTCATTAAGCAGGTTGCCGAGGTAACTATTCCAACCGCCATTTCTGTATTGAATTCTGCGAGGTTGGATTTCATCACCAACTAGTGTTTTCGGTACGGAAAGTTACTGTTTGTGTGTGGTTTGACTCCTAGATTTGATATCGCGTGTTAATTTGTTGGTTTTTACTTTTAGAGACCATAGGTGTGAATTGTGAATTTTAATTGTTAGGTGTGAATTGTGAATTGTTAATTTTAGTTTTAAATTGTTAATAAAATTCATTGAAGTTGAATAAAATGGCAAATGTTCCAGAATTTACCAACCAAGGAACCCCTCTTAACGAGGATCCTAGTACTTTTCCTTTCTTTGGAAATGTTGGTCCTCCTTATATGGCTACTTTGTCATTACCTGGATTTACAATAGGTTTACCGATATGGTTATTTTCAACTTCGTTGGCCCCAAATACTCCAATTGTTCCACCTCAACCGAATGCTTCACCTCAACAGAGTTCACCATCTCAACATCACCAACCTTCTGTTGACCCTTTACCTTCTTCGCCTAATTTTTCTTCCTCCATTTCTTCCTCTTCGCTTGGTAAAAGCCTTGTTGTTAGTAACCAGGTGGATAAGAAGAAGAAGAAAGGGAAGAAGAAGAAGAAGAAGAAGCAAGATAAGAAAGAGGTCAACCAACCAATCACGACTATAAGTGTTAGTTGTGTTGAGGAAAACTCCAACATGCATCGTAAACCCAAATACCCTTGCAGGCTTTGTAAGGGTGACCACTTCCTTATCAATTGTCCTGGTATTCCAAAGGTCCTGGAAGTATGGTCACAAAAATCTCATCAACTTCCCATTGAACCATCAACCAGTGATAGTCAGGTTCCTGGGAAAAAGGGTAAAGTTAGGTTTCCTTGTAAGTTATGCAATGGGAGTCATCAAACTCACATTTGCCCTCACATGGATGAAGCCTCAAAATTGTTGAAAAACCTTACTGTTCCACAGCAAGAATTTCCAACTGGTTATCGTAAACTTTCTCCCAACCTACCGTCAACTGAAGGAGTGATTGATCTAATTTCAAGTACAGTCGATCACACTCTTCCATTGGAGAGTGAAACTCATGTCACTCAGGTTGATGATCCATTAGTTGATCAAGTGGTCGATTCAATTTCACATTTGGTCGATCCCACTTTCCCTTTAGAGAGTGAACTTCATACCGCTCAGGTTCTTTCTGTTACATCAGATTCTTCTATGCCGAGGGGCATTTCACCTGTTTCTACAGAACCCCCTCCAAGTACTGAGGTCTTTTCCTTTGATTGGAATAGATTGACAGAACCTCGTCTTCCTTCCTCCATCCCTTTCCAACTCATTGTTAAGGCTGATGGTAGGGACATGCATCGCACACAGGTAGATGAAGGTGCTTTTGTTAGTATCTTATCCTCAACTGCTTGGAAAGCTTTGGGTTCCCCTCAGCTTGCGCCTATTACGCAGAATCTGAAAGCTTTTAATAGAACCATTAGTGAACCTTTAGGGATCCTTCCTAATTTTTCCATTACCTTGGAAGGTAAAACTGTCTGTATTGATCTTATGGTAGTTCGAGGTCCCTTGGATTTCAATTTACTCCTTGGGCGAGACTATGTTTATGCAATGAAAGTTGTCGTATCGACACTCTTTCGCGTGATGTCTTTCCCTCACAATGGAAATATTGTGACTGTAGACCAGCTTTCGTTCCCTAGTCTTGCTTCAACTACCAATAATATGACAGCCCTAAATGTTCCTGATTCTCAAGTGGTATCTACCCCGCCACGGGTTAATTATGTCGCAACTGGTCCCATGTTTTCAGTTACCGATGTAAGTGAGCCTCTCACTGTTTGCTCATCTTCCTTTGATTTAGATCCGGTAATTGACATGGAAAACTCTATGGGATTATTTGAACACGATGTTCTTATCCCTTTTGAGTCCCTTGACATGTGTTCCTTCCAGAGAACTATTCTTCCTTCTGATGAAGACCTCTTGGAAGCCATGATCAAGGTGTGTCCATTGACATGTCTTTCTTCCAGTTGGAAGCCATGATCAGTGAGTGCGAGGATAGTTTTTTCTTGTATCAACCTCGTTAAAAAATGAAACAAGGAGTTTGAGGAAAGTTCCTTTTACTGAGTCAACCTCGTTAAAAAATGAATTAGGGTTTTGAGGATAGTTCTTTTCCTGTGTCAACCTCATTAAAAAATGAATCAGTTAGTTCGAGGATAGTTCCTGTTACTGAGTCAACCTCATTAAAAAATGAATCAGGTCTGAGGATAGTTCCTTGTCTTGTGTCAAGCTCGTTAAAAAATGAAACAAGGAGTCTTGAGCATAGTTCCTTGTCTTGTGTCAAGCTCGTTAAAAAATGAAACAAGGGTAGGTTAAGTAGGTAGATTGTAGAGAGTAGTTATGAGCATAGTTTCTTGTCTTGTGTCAAGCTCGTTAAAAAATGAATCAAGGATTTTATGAGCATAGTTCCTTGTCTTGTGCCAAGCTCGTTAAAAAATGAATCAAGGATTTTAGAGCATAGTTCCTTGTCTTGTGTCAAGCTCGTTAAAAAATGAATCAAGGTTTTTTAGAGTATAGTTCCTTGTTAGGTAGATTGTAGAGAGTTGTTATGAGCATAGTTCCTTATCTTGTGTCAAGCTCGTTTAAAAAATGAAACAAGGGTTTTGAGGATAGTTCTTTTCCTGTGTCAACCTCACTAAAAAATGAAACAACTCCCTCGAGTCTTTCCAAGATTTCGAAAGTAAACCTTCATTTCATCCACCTGGTTGAATGCAAAGAAGCTTGGGGGGCCTGTACCTTGATTTGCGTCATTACGCTGGGGGCATGTGAACTTATAACAAGCATAGTTTTTCGTTTCAAGCTTGCGTAAACATGAAACTGAATCCGAGCATAGTTCTTTTCCTGTGACAAGCTCGTTAAAAAATGAAACAAATCCTCCTCTACTTGAGTCGAGAGTTTGACTAGATCTCATAAATGTTAAGTTGTATATTTAGGTTAGTTATTTCAGTTTTTTGCATAATTTTCTTACAGTTGTAGGTCGAGTCTTTCAAATGATCTCGTAACTGAACCTTCATTCCATCCAGCTATTTATTAATGTACTTAGTTGAATGAAATGAAGTTGGGGGCATGCGCTCTAGCATTTATGCTTAGGGGGCATCAAGCACAATTTTCTCTTTGTTTCAAGCTTGTGTAAAAATGAAACTACTTTGAAGCATAGTTTTTCTTTGTTTCAAGCTTTTGTAAAAATGAAACCTATCTCGAGTCAATTTCAGTTATTTTCAAGACTCGTTAAACTCATGAAAATCCCGAGATTATTTTGCTATCTTTCATTCTCGTAAAACAAATGAAAATGCCGAGTTCTTTCCGTCTTTTCTTGCTCGTAAATTAAATTGAAAGTCGACCATGAGTACATTTTTATCATTTTTTCGAACTCGTTAAAACTTACGAAAAAGTGAAACCTTAGAGTCACCTTTAAGCTCTTTCTGACTCCTAAAACATGAAAAGATCGTCGAGTTTTTCTTTTAAACTCGTTAAAACAGAATTAAAAGACGGTCCACTTATAGCTCTTTTCCGACCGTAAAAATACGAAAAGATTGTCGGATTTTTGTCGTTTCAAATTCGATATTGGTTATAAAACGACGTGTCGTTGATCGCTTTTTTACTTTTTCGGATCAGTGACACTAATAACGAAAAGTACTCCTTGGTCGTAAAAGATCAAGCGGTTCTCTCAAGTATTATTTTATACTTTTTCGGGCTTGGGAGACACAAATTTACGAAAAAAGTCAACCCTGGAGTCTTCTTAAGTTTTTTCAGACTCTCTAAAAATTGAAAAACACCGAGTTTCTCCTATACTGGACTCGTTAAAATTTCACAGTAAAGGACCTGTTCAATTACAAACAGGAATGAACCACTCCTTCTTAGGATTCGAATCTAAACTAAGTTGGACTCATCCGAAGGATGAGCTTATAATCAAGCAAATGTTATCCTCCTCAAGCTTGTAAAAAATAAAGAGGTACTTGCCAGAAATGGTGGGGGAAAAGAGAGGAAAATGAGCCTATTTGTTATACTTTGTCTCGGAAAAACCTTATCACCACTCTTGAACACGACACTTTTCATTCACCTGGGTTGGGAAATCCTTTGCCTAACAGTTGATCAAACCACATTGAAAGTCTTCAGCCGGTTTCCGGGTATTAACTTTGGGACAATTGTCACCAAACCATCTGTGGTGTCGTTATGTGTTCAAGAGGAGTCTTGCAAATAAACCATTCATCTGCAAAATATCTGTCATCTATCTTGGCCATCCCTGAGTCAGTCCTTACAGCTACTTTTCTTCAACTTGATCTATGATTTCGTGTTGTGGGCTTGCCTGCAACGGATCGCTTTCTATCGACTTCAGTTCATTATCTAGAAAAATAATCTAGAAATCATCAGTACCTTGGGATCTGCATGCCTCAATGGCAAGTTTCTCGCCTTTGACGACAGGTTACATCAATGACCTTCGATCAAGGGATTCTGTGACATGTTCGATATCAACACATTCATTCACATCTCATGGATTGTACTGGGTACTTTGAGAGCCATTGACATCACTGGTGGTCTCTCTCACACTTGTTAACAGTTTACATCATTGACTGGTAATCAAGTGGTTTCTACCATGTTCGACATCAACTCATTTATTCGCATTGATAGAACCGTATTATTTCAGGAAGCGGAAATGAAGACTCTGGATCTAGTTTCTGCCATCCAGGCTGCGAGGAGTTTTGTATTCATTATACAGTAGACTAATTATAAATAGATGGTTGCGTCCATACTGTGTCTACATGTGTCTATGATTATGATGTATTGCGAAATCATTCCTATATCAGAGCAATAGTTAGTTTGTTAGTTAAGCTTTTGATCTGAGTATGGGAATGCCTACCTCAGCGATGATATGATCTCATATATGTATTTTGTGTTGAATATTTGCATGTTCCGACTGGGCTCTCCACAAGATAATCCTCGAAATGATAAAGTGCTTCACCCTTCCTAGATGATATAAAACCCTAATCTACTACAGACCTCGCACTTTAGGGGGCAATCTGTTACACTAAAATTTGTCACCATGACTATTTGCAGTCAGTATGGCTCCATCAATAACCATATTGTCCTCCTTGGCAAGTCTTATACCTCTGCTCCTCATGTCAAACTCCAAAAAAGAGGAGAAAGCCTTTAAAAAATCAATATAACTCTGGTTCCGCACTTTCTCTTACTCTTACCTGCGGGCACGCACCTCAAGTACATAATACCTGCGTACTTGTACGCTCTGTCTGTAAAGGAGTGGGTGCATACCCCTGTAAAAGTCAAAAGGCGCAAGTTTTACTTCAAAAAACTTACTTGCGGTCGATTCTAGAGCATTCTAGAAGATGGTTTGACGTGGATTGAGCGCCTCCAGATGGTTCATGCATCCCAATGAAAGAGGAACTTATCCCATGAAAAGGGGAGCTATCCCTTTGAAAGAGGGGCTTATCCCATTGATGGTGGACCTGTTTAACTTCCTCCAAAGCATTATAAATACAGGCATTGGGCCAGAGGCAAGGGAGGTTGAAAGCTGAACATTCCTAAGGGTAGATGCTGCTGAAATTAGGACTCCCTTATAGAGCTTGAGAGGAGAGATCACATTCCTTTCTTAGCTTCATTTGGAAGTGGGTGAGCTGATCAAAGTAGAGGAGAACTCTTGCTAGACCCTTGGAGGGACCTGCACAACACCAAGGCATTGGTTGTAAGGTTTCTTTTGTTTCCAATTAATACAATTAAGTTCATTTTTCTCAACAAGTTGTTATATATAATTTGTTTCATAAACTCCTTGGTCTTTATGATGAATATGTTTTATTATATGAGTTATTCAAGTGCTATGTAATCGTTTGCTTGTTTGTGTATGCAGGCTTCAAGGAGAGGAGCTCATCTGGATCGAAGAGGCTTGGCTGCTACAAACAGCGTTGGACTAAAGATAAGCCTTAAACACCTGGTTGCTTTTATTTTAAATGCATATTTAGGGAAAGATAGTGCTTGATTGTTTTGTTTGTCACTAGAAAAGCCTTAGTTTCTAGAGAGGTCGGTTTTGTCCGCAAAATTGACTCTTTCCGCATGACAACTGCCCAGATTCCTACTCTAAAATTTGGCCAACAAATAGTCAAAGATTCTAGGAATATTCAACCTCCGAGATCAGTCAAAGATATAGTCAAACAACAGCAAAATAGTCCAAATCAATGTTGGTCAAAGCAAAGAATAAAGAGGTCAATTTCACTGATCAAACTTGTCTTCTTCTTCCCTTCCCACATGTGATTAGATACTCCTTGAACAAATCTGAATTGTGTTGTGTGATGATGCCAAATGAGGAGGTCAAGTCTCTCAATATATATGTGGTTGACCAAGTGGAATAAACTAAAGGGTCACACCCCTTCATGTGGTGGGGTCAACCTATCCATCATGGAGACTACATGAATCATATATAAAAATTAATTTTATTTTGACTCGTTGACTTCAAATACCAACCACAACTACATATTTTCAACATCACCTCCATTGCATTAGTCCTTGTCCTCAAAGAGTGGGCTTCTTAAAATCCAAATTATGTTAGATTTTCAATGGGATCATCACCACTATCACATCTGATGGATCTCTAACAATGGCTACATTAGATGATTCTTGAAGTTTTCTTTGAAAGGATCATTGGCACGTTCTTTGCAATTAATTGTTGTATGAACTAATTTTCCACAATACCAACAAGTTGTCACTCTCTTTTGTCCTTTTCTTTGAGTATAGTGTTGTCTCTAGCTGAGAATCTCCTATATTTTCTCTTTTCTTCAACTCGGAGAGATGAAATGACATTTTCTATAGAGTGTGAAGATATCTAAGAGTCATTGTTGTATAGAGAAGGCGAATTGTTTAAGAAAAACAACTTTGGCATCATATTCCTTTACCATAGATTGAACTTTAGTTAATCGTCTCATGAGAGATCTCAAGTTGTTTATATGGCTATGAATAGTGACTTCAAAAAACATCTTTGCACTCATTGTTTTTGCTCCAAGTAGCTTATTTAAATTAGGAGTTGTCTTCAGTGCAACTTTTTGGAAGCTTCTACGGTTGGTTTTTCCGGTCTAATTTCTCTAAAATCCAGCAAGAATTTATTGAAATTACAAGCTTGATGGGTAATCCTGTGCAATCGAAGTGCCCTAGGGGTTTTCCAAGGTGTTGAATCCATATATATAGTAAAAAAAACTAGTTTAAATAACACAAATCAACATTTCACCTCAATTTTTTCCACCGGATTCCGGCATCGAAAAGTCCAAAAAGTCGCACTATAGACAACTCCTTTAAATTATCCAAGGTTTCCTTGGATTACTTTTTGCAAATCTACATGATGCAACTCAGAGTCTAAGAGAGCAAGGCCAAGATAGATTTCAATTTATCATCTCTACTTTTCCATTCCAAAAATTTATTTTGAACTATATGCAATTCCTTTTACTATTCCCCCCACAAGTTTTTGTTCATCAATGGCATCTAGATTTTCACTTTCAAAATAAGGAAATTATGGCCAGTGAATATTTCTAGAAGAGCGTCTATTTTGAAAATTTTGTGTAAATTTGAGCCTATTCTAACCTAGACTAGATCTACATGGATATGTAAGCATGATGAGCTTCCTTCACAACTAACACATATTTGTAGAGAAAGAGTGTCAGTACATAGAGATAATTAAATACTAAAAAATCGACCAAGACTTGAAGCAATTTTTTTAGGGTTAAGTGCTTATCTATGTGGTGAATATTTTTAACTTAGAAGCTCCTTATTCGTGGTTGCTTCTTCTAGATCGATAAAGGCATTATCATGATTGTTCAAGACTACCACAGGGCTACCAAGGTCGATCCATTGAGAGGCTACATATTCACGTGGAAGGACATCTAGAAGTTTTTCTCACACTCCCCTTTGTTGGTTTAGGGTAAGTAATAATACACCTTGCTAGCCTATACTCCAACCTCCCTTGGGAAGGGTCTTGATCCTATTTCAAATCATAGTCATCTTGTGGTTGAAGGTTTTTACGTGGTGGGTTTTATTCCAATGGGGCCATGTCTTCATGATTTTCCTTCATTATCCAAGTGATTCATTTATCTAGCAAATTCTAACCTCTTACCCTAGTCCACAAACATCGAATGACCAACTGAAGAGTGAGTTTCTTCTCGACCTCATCTTGCCACTTGATTCCTCTTGACTCCATAACCCTAAAAGATATTGGGATTGATCTTCATGTCCCTATGTTATCTGCTAGGTTATACCAAGCAAAATTTGAAGACCCCATGGCCCAAAGAACAAGGCACTCATCAAAATGTTCAAAAGTTCAGAAGTCAACAAGCCCCTGTTGATCCTTTCTCTCTCCTCTCTCTACCTTTCTCTCTCAAATTTCGCAACCCTACATAATATTGTATTAAATGTCGCTAGTATGATGAACTATTATAAGAGGATTAGGCGAGTGAGACTCGATCATCAAGTGAGTACACACTGGAGTGTTTTTTTTCACTTAGTTGATTATTCTCACTTTTCAATGATGAATAACTATCTTTTTCTCACTCACATACATCTAAAGTTGGAGTGAAACTTGATGATTGGGCCTTGGGTCCATCCTAATGCCTAGAATCGATGCATATTACCATGCTAGGACATATATCTAAAGAATATGATTAGGTTTTTATAAGATTTTTCAAGTTAATAAAATTCTTGCAAGGCGGAATTTTTAATTAATTTCGATATGAAATTGTAAATAAGTGAGCATAGGAGATGTTGGGGGCGTATAAATACTTGAAATTCATGCTCCCCATTCCACAATTCTCCTAAGGTCTGCTTTGAGGGTCAAAAGTCAATAGCACACCCTTAAAACCCACTTTTCCTAAGTAAGTGGCAACAAGTAGTAAGAAAAATTAAAAATTTTAATAAATGTTGGACACATTTATTATTCTTTCCAAGTCAAAAGGACAAGGAAAAACATGTGGCATTTAAACTCAATTCAAAGTGCCAGTGGAAGGTTGATTGGGCAGTGAAATCACCACATGGAGGTGGGGCCTCAAGAGGGTCGAGTTCACTATCAGTTAGAGGCTCAAATTGCCTTGTCAACAACTCGATTTGGCAACTAAAGGCAATGCAGATTTGGAGGAACAGTGATGCTTCAATTAACATGGAGTGTGTCTCCACTATAAACTCCTCTTGTCTATGTGAGATAATAGCCAGCTACACAGATTTTCCTGAGATCACAACCACCTACACTCAGCCCTCACATTGGCAGTATTCTGGAGCCTACGCAGATACAAAGTCACACATGTTTGGAGGATTGTTTGTGCATGGAACGGACTTGGAGATCAACACGAGTTCAAGTAGGGATGTGTTCCCCTTCAGCACCACATTGTTAAACACTTGTATCACTCAAACTCATACGTTGCCATCTAGAGAGGAGTACGCAGGTCATCTACAGAAGTCTTGTGCCACCTACAACGAGTCCTCTCTCCGCTTGGCCATTCAACTTGGTCTTTGGGATTATCATCATGTCACATTGGGATTTGCTTCTAAGCTTGTATAAAGAGACCCATTGGGCTTTCTCATTCCCATGGTTTGAAGCATAGTTCTTGGTGAAACATTGCTCATTTTTACTCTCTTTATTTGATCAATAATACAAAGGTTTTGGAGGTCTAATCACTTGGGTTGTGGATTCATGCTTAGCTTTGGGAGGTAACATTTGTATTGTTTCCAATGACTCATATACCTTTGTGTTCATGATTTATTTGTTTACTTGCAAAGTTATTTGTTTTGGTAACCTAGCCCACAAGGGCATTGTTGCCTAGGGGAGAGGAATCCAACTATTTGGATATCCTCTTTAACATTTGCTCATATCCTAGGCTTGGATTAGGCTTATATGTTCTTGGTTGAACAATAAGCTAATCTTTACCATCATATGAGCAAAGTCTCGAAGGCTCACTAAATATCTGTTTTGCAAGTGTTGTGGTTTAAGTGTTACAAGTTGCCTTGCATACTTGAAGTTGGTGAAGTTCTCGATTGAACCATCCATCTCCATAAAAGCTAAGGAGCCCCAATCCAAAGTTGACAAAGGTCATCCAAGCTTGCCAGAAGACCAATCAAAGAGGGCTTTGAGCCCCTCAAGATTTGTTTCTCTCCATCATCAAAATCTCAAATTATTTCTTGGTCACCTTATTATGGTTTATTGTTGAATATCGAAGCATTAGGCTCAAGACAAGCTTGTTCCCCTAAAGCAAAAATTTGAAATAGCCTTTAATCTACTTAAACTCTGCTTGATTTTTTTTGGGTTCGATACTCTTGTTTCATGCCAAATTTTGGTGTTTTATAAGCTAACCAATATACTGATACTTCGTTGTCTTGTAGCAGATATTGAGGGCTGCCAACTGATTGCTCAAGGACTGATATTTGTAGGCTCTTCAAGGCAGACAGCGAACAGCAAAAGGACATCTTTGACTGTCCTTGGGGACTTCCAGATTGGCAGAGATTCACTGTCTCAAAAGGAAAATTTTTACTTCATCTTTTGTGGGCAGAATTTACCTTAATTTAAGTATAAAATTTCCGTGGTTTGTGGGCAGACTTTAAGCCTTTCAAACAGCCTTCTGGGGGCTGCATTTGAACCTTCTTTGGAGTACCAAAACTAACAGCCCAAAAGGTCATTGAAATTCCAATGTTGTAACAATCAAATCTCTTTAGACCTTGTTTACCCATTTGGGATCTTCCCAAGGAGTTTTTCCTCTCAGATATTGTTGTAATAGGCTCTTATTGCTTATAAAAGAGCCTTGTCTTTCTTCCAAGCAACTAGTTAAACATATTGTAACCTTTTTTGGGTTGAGTTTTCATTTTCTTGTAACTTGAGGGAAGGTCTTGTAAACCCTTTTCCAAAGGATCCTCTCTGTCCCTCGTTCAACAAGAGGGATCTAACATTAATAAAAGATTAATTTTTCTTTTGGGAATTTGGGGATTTTCCCCTTGGCATACCTTTTCCCCAGTTGGGGAAGGTGTCCATTGAATGGTTGTTTAAGTGGCTATATGTTTCTTTGACTTTCATGCATCTTTAGATTCTCTAACTTTCATTTGGTTTTACATGTTATGCAAATTAAATGTGTTCAATGGTCTTGCTTAATTGCACTTCCCAAAACTATTTGTCTCATTCATCTTGCAATTGCTTTCTTCTTTTAGTTAAAGGATTAACTTGCTTCTAGATCATTTTTGCAATCTCATTTAGTTCAATTGCTACAACTTCATTACTTAGTTTTATTTTAAATTTTGTCATTATTTTTCAAGTAAACTTTCATAGCAATCTGGAACTAACAAATCTACCTCCAACATAAGTTGGTTGAAGTATCCAGTACGGACCCTCCACCGCTATTGAGTTTTGACTCATCACTCTGAGATCAGGGCCCAAGCGAGGGTGAGGTCTGGGGAACAAAGTTCTTTTGAAACTTGAAACTTAAAATCAACCAAGATAAATCTCATCACATTACAAAGCAAGTACAACATCAAGCAGCTTCATCAATTTAGTTTGTGATTTATGTGCTTACATTTGGGTTGGTCCCTTGTCTTGGATAGATCTTGTTTACTTTCAAGTACTACATTCATCTTTAAATATTCTTCCAAAGTTGATAAGCACATATTTCATGCTCAAGCACTTGTCTCATTTATTGCACTTGCTAAACTTGTAACTTGTCAATCTTACTTTTACATTTATCTTTCCATTCTCTGCTATCCTTCCAATATGTGTTGCAAAGTTATATCTTTACTTGGAGTATCCTTAGCAAGTATTTGTATTTGGGCACTGGTCTTATTCTATTATATTTGTCAATGCACGTGTTCATTGAGCCTGCAATTGTAAATTGATGATATTTTTGAAAGCATATAATTGAAGTGTCTTGAATCAACTCCTACAAACTAACATGCTGGCATTGAGCTAGCTAAACCCTAGACATTTTTAATTTATTAGGGTCCGCCCCCCCTTGACTTTGCTAGGAGTAAGCCTAGATAGAGGAGTAGAGAATTGAGTGGCATCCATAACTCAAAACTTGCCCCCAAGGCCACACCAAGTGGAGTTAAGGACTTTCTAAATGATAATGTCAGTTGTGGTTTAAGGCCGCAACACCCTCCATCACCATTTTTCCTTTTTCCTCCTATAAAAACCTAAAAAATATGAAGTGTTTTACGAAGGCAACCTTTGACAACACCTTGTGCTCTTTTGACTAATCCCTACTTATCCTTAGTAAGGCCCCTCTCAAAGCCCAAGCAAATCCAACATAAATAAGCAAAGGTAGGTTGTTGAGGTGTTAGTTTGTGGCCTATTGAGGTTCCGGTTGGATTGTATGGTGTGAGTTAGAGCTTCTACTATTCTAATGTATAAGCAGTAATATGTCCTTTGTGACTTGATCCTTTGCTAGGCTATACTCCAAAGTCCCTTGGGAAGGGTCTTGATCCTATTTCAAACCATAATCATCTTGTGGTTGAAGGCTTTCATGTGGTGGGTTGTCCTCTAGCGGGGCCATAATTTCATGATTTTCCTTGATTATCAGAGCAACTCATTTATCTAGTGAATTCTAACCTCTTGCGCTATTCCACAAATATCGAAATCACCAACTTAAGAGAGTTTCTTCTTGATCTCATCATGCCAATCGATTCCTCTTGACTCCATAATCCTAGAAGGATATTGGTATTGACCTTTGTGTTCCTCCATCACCATTTTCCTTTTTTCCTCCTATAAAATCTCTAGTGTTTTACTAAGGCAACCTTTGACAACACCTTGCGATATTTTGACTAAGCCCTACTTATTCTTAGGAGAGCCCCCCCCCCACTCAAAGCCAAAGCAAAGCTGACCTAAATAGACAAAGGTAGGTTGTTGAGGTGGCAGTGTGTGACCTATTGAGGTTCCATTTGGATTGTATGGTGTGGGTTAGAGATTCTACTATTCTAATATACAATTTGAGCAATAATATACTAATATGTCCTTTGTGACTTGAAGGACCTGCAAAACTATTTCAAGCACTATGAAGGATATGGCCGAAACAACCTAAAATGCACCTACTCAAATCAGTGATGGAATCATTAGAAAGAGGACATTTGAACACCAATGAAAGTAAAACAATAATAAAGGGGATGAAGCATACCACAAGTTTGATAGAATGGGAAGGAAAGACCCACACCTACATGACAATTCCCAAAGGGAAGCAAGTGGTGATGACCTACACCACGGGCATCGCTACAGTCTCTAATTGGACACTCAATGGCTCGCTTCAGTCTTCCCCCAACTCTCATGGCAACTCCCACACCTAGCAAAATGGTTGTTTCCATGGATTTAGTTTAATCCATCCTATTAAATACAACCATGGACACTCCTATTATATCACCATTATATCACCTCTACTTGAAATCCACCTACGACAAATGCCAATAATGTAGGCGTTGTGGCAAGGGCATGTGACGACCTAGCACTAAAGGGGGGACTACAAACTCAAGCTCGATATGGACCTTTTTAAATTTTAACTTTAATTTCAATGTTAAAATAGTTTCTCTCATTTTGTTTTTATTCAACAAATATGTTAAGCAATACACTTGTGGATCTTTATACATATGGAACCAAACATGCAATTCTAGTTATTTTTTAAATGGAAGATCAGTAGCAGATGAATTAGGGATCTAGTTACCAAACACTCAAGCAATCTCCATTTACCCTACCTACTACCTCCAACAATCCTCCAATTGTCTAGCCTATGTATGTTGATGGAGCCTCTCAAGACCACTCCATTGCCTCTACTGGAACTCTACCTCTGATGAATACCAACAACATAGGCATTGTGGTAAGGGCCGATATGTTCAACAATATGCTTGTGGATCTATATCCAAATAGAATTGGACAAATAGAGTTAGACATTTTTTGAAAGGAATAACAATAATGGATGACTCACATGTCAAGTTACAAAACCTAACTCCAATTTTGTAAACCCTAAACTATACAGTTCCACTACAATTACTTATTATAAAATCCTCATCTTTATCGTTCAAGAAAAAAATCTTTACCACGAGATTTAGTTATTAAATGTTTCAATTTTTCATATTTTAAACAATTAGAAAACCTTGTAATTTGGTCATGGTTGTCATTTAACATCACTGGATATGTGAATCATTCATGCAAATGCAGCCATACTACCATGGAAAGATATCCTTTGCAAATTGTTGATTTCAAATGAGAATTAACAACTTTTATTAGGCCTTACTATGTTATAAAACCTTGCATAAAAACAATTTACTAATTGATAAAATATTATCATTTTATCTTACATCATCTATTAAAACTCCAATGTGCTTCCCTACTTATACCAAGGCCTTGGATGGTATCTTATTTGCAAAAAGTGTCTCAATCTAGAAGAGTAAGTATGATCTATCATAAGTATCCATACTAAAAGTATCATCTTATCCAATAATGCCTTGTATTTACTGGGATCATATCTTTAGAATTGTGCTCTCTAGTTCTATTTCTTATGATATCATAAATTCTAAACATGTGGAGGTATCTAGATAAAATTGAATTTAAGCTATTTGCATGTTAGGAAAGGAATAGATAATTATAGCAAAACAAGAAGGTTTTAGTCTACAGCCAATCTATGAGAGTCTTCCTTGCGAGCAATTTATGTTGGTGAAACATGTTTACTAAAGCAGATATGAGATGTTATTAGTCAACAAACAATCTTTGTCAACAAATTACAAATTAGAGTCAAATTGGCAATTGTACAGTGGTCTAACAAAGAGATTATATACATCCCCTTTACCCACAGTCAAGAAACTTTATTCAATTCTTCACAACACTCAAGTACAAGACATTATATTTTGGAGTGATAATGATTGCGAGTTCAATCAAATCCTTTGATTTTAACCACAATTCTCAGATTTAGTATGGCAACTTAATCAATCTTTGTATGACTTCCCCCATTTATTGAAAATAATCGTTTTATCTTATTAAAGGTTACAAATTGGATGTTTTTACTTTCTATAAATTATGTTTCTCTTGTAAACATAATAAATATTTTCTACAAAGCATTTATTACTTAGTTTTCTAGAGGTCAAGGTTCACATAAGCAAGACCAATTCATTGCTTTTGTATGGACAAAAGAGATGTGATGCAAATGGGGTTACTCTAATGAAGCAAATAAATATTTTTCGTCTTTAAGTGGGGATGAGTGTATCCAGTGAAACAGGAATCGGCGATTCTGCCGATTAATCGCGATTCCTAATCGGCTCGGCCACGAAACGAGTAGAGTCGAATCTTCCGGAGTCAAATCGCGCGCCGATTCCTGTTTCATTTCTGTGGAGAGGAATTATGGAAAATAAGGAGTCTGATCGAGGTTTCATCTGCGGATTTCTTTGCATGGGCATACACAGGACAATCCATCACATAATTCAGCACATCCACATCGCCCATCGCTGCAAGAATGAGTTCGCAGATTTGAAAGAACTGGTAATGAGCATCGAGCTGACCATTATGCACATCCAGCAAAATCGCGTGGCATTCAAACCAAACAATGAAGATAAGGCTTCAGCTGTCAACGGATGGCTGAAAGAGATGGACCGTCTTCTTCTTCAAGCATCAAAAATGGTGCAACGGTGCTCAATGCCCAAATCCCACGTTAAATTTTCTGGTTTTCAAACCGAAAGGAAGATCAGGCATTTGATTTCAGAAATTGAAGGCCATCCGTTGACAAGATTCCCGGAAAACCCTTGCGAAAGTTTTAGTCATTGGGCTTGAACTTGGGTTGCTTGAAAACAACATACGCAAGGATGCTGTGAAATGGAGAGATTTCGACAATGCGTTTCTTTTTGGCGTCACCCATAGCTGTTGTAAGGATTCGATCATTAGCGGACGCTCACTCTCTACACACATATTTTATAATATAAACTAAACTATTATCTTAGGTTTGATCATATAATATTATTTCATAAAAGTGATTTATTTATAATAGAAATTATCGATTATATTTTTAACTTGAAAGATTGAAAATATTTGTAACTTTAAAGATTGAAAATATTTTTAATAAAATATTGGGAATTATATAGTGGAAATTTACAAAATATTTAATTAAAATTAAATATAAAAAATGTAGGCTTTTATAGTCCATAATTATAGTAGTGTTTTTTCTTGAGATCCTCACTATGTCGTTGGTGTGAGTGTAAAATAAATCCTCCGCAATACATATTGGCCATCTCCAAAAACAACAATAATAAAAATCAGATATTTTTATTAATAATTTATTTTTTTAATAATGGTAAAATTTAATAAAAGTTATGATGGGTTATAAATTTATGAAAATTTAATTATTATTGATCATTGTTTACAATGTATATTGACTTATTACTATTATTTAAAAAAATTTATAACATTTAAATATTTTCATTCTTATTAAATATATTTTGAACCAATTTAAAATAGTTTTAAGTTTTATTTGAGTACTAAAAGATAGCTTAATCTGTAATATTTATAAAAAAGAGGTGGATAAGCCTTAACATTCTAAGTTATGTATAATTTTTGGTAATTATCATTTATATAATATATATAATTGTTGTTAGAATAATGGAGAAATTTCTAGATTATATCATTTTGAGCATTTTTTTTTTGTGTTTCATCGAGATTTTTTTGTGTCTCATTAAGATTGTGTAGATTTTACTATTATGCATTGTTTGGACATACCTTTACCCAATATTAATGAAAAATGGTTTTTTTAATTCAATATATGTGTATATTTTTATTTAATGAATTTGCCGATTTTTTCCCGATCCGATTAAAACTTTCGCTCTTTTGCCTCGCCGATTTATTGCCGATTCCGTGTCTGGTAACATTGGTGTATACTATTCCGCTTAAATACTCATTTCATAAAATTAAGGGCATGCTTAGGTTATGGTTCAAACTTTAAATAACTTAGCAAAGTTTATGGCCCTAAAGTTCCTTTTCGAAATTGTTGGAAATCATAATAATATAATATCAATAATCTACAAGCAATGAGTGATTGAATGGTAGTCATCAATTGCATGAAGGGCTTATACAAGATGGAAATAATGTTATTGGCACGCATATTCGAGCAACAAAAAAGAATGGAAGTAAGGTTTACCACTATATCTTACAATCATGTTTACAAAGAATTGAACACTGCATCAAATACACTCTCGATAAAAGGCTTGGAGGTTGCATAGGGGCACTCGGAGCAAAATTGAACATAGGGATGACAACTTAATGTCAGTAAATCTCCTATCCCACATCACACCTTAATCCTTTCTTGATTGGTTTTTTAAGAATGAAAGAGAATTGATCAATAATTTCAATAAGTTATGTATCAAAGTCTTTTGAAGTCAAAGGAACTTAGCTCAAGTGGTATGGTTCACAATTGGTGTCCCAAGTGGCGTGGGTTCAAGTCTCTGGAGACATGTTGGCTATGTGGCATTTATGAAATAGCTTTATGAAATAGTTCTACTAATGGTGGTGGAATAGTGGCAGTCGTTCCTACGAAGTTACCGATTGTGCCTAGTGGAATGTATTCATTATTGTTAAAATAAAAAAATAAAATAAAGTCTTTTGAAGCAAATCACCATATAAAGTGACACGAACATTCTACAATAGAATGGTTATATAGACCTTAAATTTTTATGACAAGGTATGTCTTCTTTCCTCACTTTTTCTGAAAATAGGGGGACTGGCCTTGCTACAACAAAATCTCGCACTTCTTTAGATTAAGTCTAGAAACTAAAGTGCAAAACCCAATGCACCCCAGAGGGGACCACTATCAACTAACCCACCCTCTTCTCGCCTTTGGCCAACTCTCCTCTAGCCCAAGGGGGATTCTCCACGGGATAGGATTGCTAAGATTCGAAAGTTCCAAGATTCTAATTCAAAGCACACAATCAAGGAATTACAGGAAAATCTTGGAGAGGAAACACTACCAAAACAGTTTTAAGAATTATAAAGAAAAATATATTATGGAGGATAAATGTTTAGTGTATGTACTCGCCAATATATTTTTGGGTGCATATGGTGTCAATAAGCAATACAATTGAAGAGAAATGGAGACGAATACAAGTACACGGAACTAAGAGAGATAAACCTATGTCCCTCAGAGCTCCAACCCTAGCATCCTTCAATCTTCAAAAATGGGATAAGTGAACGAGCTTAGCTTAGGTCATCTCAAAAGAACTTGACAAGACGTTCAAGAGGCTTCGAGCATATTTAGCCTCAAGGAATAGGGCAAACTAATTTGTATACATTAGATCCTTGGGCGAGACATCTTACAATTTTCAAAGATAAATAACAAAGTGAACTTAATCAAGGTCATTGGTACAACAAAATCTAACACCTAGTGCAAAGCCTCAATAGGTGACCAGACAATGTGGAACACTAAAGAGTGTTACCATTGTCACCTCTTGTTAAGTTTAGGTATGTTCTATGCTTAGAGCAATTTCATTCAATTTTCACAGTTAGCTCAATATATTTTCCAGATTAGCAATCACATCAGCATTAAAGTAAACTACAAATAGAACATAAACATAAATCGCAGAAGACAAGCCAAGACAAGAGGACACAAGATGTGGCGCTAGCCAGGGACAAACCCCAATGTGGGCTAGGGCTTCTTCATTAGGGTAGCGTAGATCCTTTCTCCATTAGGGCAGCGTTATCCCTTAGGATGTCTCCTCCTACTAAAACCCAAAGACAAGTAGAGAGGAAGAGATCCCAAGTGTGTAGAAATGACTTGAAGGCCACCTCTATTTATACTAAATCGTTGAGCACATGTGGGGTTTATTTGGTTGCCAACCGACCTTGACGAATCGTCCCATAACACAAATAAATTCATATCTCCATGAATACTTATCAGAATCAGATGATCTTTAGGTCAATCCTACACCTCTCGATGAGAGGGATCCAAGACAAATATCAGTTGCCATTAATAAGATGACCCACATGGAGTTTGGCCCTAGTTTCCAATTTTAACACTCCCTCTCAACTAGGGAGAACTCCATCCGCTGATCCATATGTCCGACTGTACTATCTCTGCCATCAACGCCCTGCACTGCTCTGCGCTGCTATACTATGCTCTTGCTGAACCATGAAGAAGAAGAATTGATCGAGAATGTCTCATACCATTCTCTACTAACCCGAAGTCAGTTTCATCTGAAGAGAGTGTGTCATATCACTTTTAATGACCCAAAGTCAGTTTCATTGATCCCAGATCAATATCACAAGAGAGTGTCTCAAACCACTCATACTGATCCCAAATCAATGGAGGTCATCCTAGCATAAGGAGTACGATAGATACAACAATGCGTCCATTGATAGGACTACTATGGTCACTAACCCCATTTCCCTGCTCATTGATCAGATGAGATGTACTTCCCATGAGTCCCAAACTACATAGGTAGGATGCCTCAACAGGAGAACTAATCATCCTGCCCCAAAGTCACCTCGGGGTATCACAAGGGAAGGCTAAGCCATTCACCCTGTACACAAGGCACCATTAGGGGAGGGTGAGTCGCCCTATGGTCGTGTGTTGGTCCAGTAAGTACCCCAAGCCCCCCAGAGCTCCCAGAGCTCAATGCATGCAACATGTAGTACCCTTAAAAGAAGGTCTCTCAACGACTCCAAGTCATTCGAGAAAGTCACAGATTTGACCTTTCCCCGGGGCTTTGACAAAATGTCTGCGCCTTGTACATCAGTCTCAATGCGATGGAGCCTCCTCGCTCATCAACTTACCATATCCCAAAGTAGGTAGTATCTGATGTCTATCTGCTGGAGCAATCATCAAATACGAGATTCCTAAACAATCGAATCCACCCTGGTTGTCACAAACTAAGTCACCAGGTTCGTGTTCGAGTTCGAGTTCAGCGACCTTGAAATTCGAATAAAGTTCGGCAACTAAAATTTTGTCGATAAAGTTCGACATATAGAAATTCGAAGAAAAAAATGCATATATATATATAACAATTTAAAGTCAAATTCAAAGTCCATAATGCACATTGCAAAGACATAAGATTATTGCTCAAACATTTAAATCATGTCGACATAATTTAAAATTTTTATAAACCATGAAAGCGAGTGCCAAATTCCAATAAAGAACCAAGTTCCAACTTCCATATATAGGAAACAAGGTGAGAAATTCATCATAGACATTGGCAATTTGGCACACATCAAATTCAACAAAACCATGGGCCATATCAAATTTCATATATTGAAAAATAATCTGATAAAAAAGTATTCAAAATATATAAACTCGAAAGTTTAAAGTAGCTTGGCAGTTTTAGAAAATTGTTCATCAAAAGGTAAACTAGAAATCTAAAAAAGGAAGAAAAGTTTAATTCGTGATGTTCCTGTCTCCCACTTGTTATATCAAAAAGTTCTATGTCATCAAGAGCAGTGGAGTTGTGAATCCGCTAGATGCTTCAGCATCAGATTCATCAGTGAATTCCCTGTCAATGTCACTATCAATGTACAAATCAGCGTCATCCATTGATGCATTTGGAACAAGATCGATCCACGGAGTAGAGGAATTGGATGACTCTTTAACCACATTCTTCAATGCCAACTGCAAGTAACTACGAACATAAACAAGATCTTATAATCTTCCAGATAACAATCTATTTCTTTTCTTGGAATGAATGTGGTCAAAGGAACTCCAATTCCTTTCACATGCTCATGCACTAGATCCTTGGCTTAAGATACGAATTGCAAAATTTTGCAATTCTGGTGCCCCTAAACCATAAAATTCCCACCATACTGCTGGATCACTTCTGCTCCTATCATACTTTGCTGATTGTGTTCCAAATAACCCTTCTTCTAACTTGTATGCCCTCAACTAACTTCTGATCAAACCTGCAATTTCTGGATCTGGATTTAGCTTCTCAATAGACTGGATAAGTCCATTCATGATTTCTTCATCCCTATGTCTCCGTAACCCAAACAATCTAGGATCCAAATAGCATGACGCTGCATGTAATGGACTATGCATCATCTTCCATCTTTGATCAATTAAATCCCATATCTCCTGGTAATCAGCGTCCACATTATTAAAAGCAGTTGCAATGGTCTCTTTGCAACGAAAAATGCTTTCATAAACAAAACCCATACAAGGTTTGTCACCATCAACCATGCGGAGCACATTAACAATTGGCCACAAATTTTTAAAACCTTGTTTGCATTTTCCCAAAAGCCATTATTGAGCACTATTTGTTCAACATTCTTCCCCTTGGTTTCTTTTGAAAGGGTAGATCTCTCCCACTCAGTGTTGCAAAAAACAGCTCTTAGGCTCGCTTTTTCCTCAACAACTCTTTTCAGAGTAGTATAAAAAGTGGCAAACCTTGTATCACAAGGCCTCAACAACTCTTTTGATGCATTCTTCCTGTATATGCTCAAAGTGAGACAATGGTTGATGATGAAATTTGCAATTGTTTTGCCTCTTCGGATTGTCTCATTGACCCAAGGAAATTTGGCTAAGTCATGCAACATTAAATCCAAGCAGTGAGCTGCACAAGGGGTCCAATAGATCTGATTATACTTTTCCATAATCAGCTTCCCTGCACCAACACAATTTGATGCATTATCTGTAATAACATGGACAACATTTTCTGCCCCAACCTCCTGAATCGCTTCATCCAAAATTCCAAAAATAAATTCTGATGTCTTCACTCGATCCATTGCATTTACTGCCTTCAAGAAAAGTACCCCTTAAGGACTATAAACAAGCACATTGATCAACGGGCAATGATCTGACCAACCATCACTCAAAATTGTGCATCCTGTAAGCTTCCAAGACTCTTTAATCTCAACCAACTTTCCTGTCAGTCTGTCTTTTGCTCTCTTTAGCAAAGTTGTTCTTAAAGCTTCAGATCCAGGAGGAGCATAGCCCTTCCCAAAATCAATGGCTTTTTTAATTACATTTTTAAAATATGGACTCCTCGCAACAATAAAGGTAATTTCACATGCATAAAAGAATTCCGCAACAGCATCATCAACTTCCTGTTTCTCAACAGGGTTCCAGAATTGATTTAATGTTTTGGTTCCACCTGTTTTTGCTTGAGTAGAACTTGATCCACCAATGTTAAAGATTGAATTAATGGTGTTGGAGGAAGACATGGCAATCTCCCTCTCAATTCGCTGCCTCTTATTTACCGTTTTCTCCTTTTGCATCTGTGAATTGTTATTGTCTTTCTGCACTATGGCTTTTTGTTCATACAGTGATCTTAGTGCATGCTTCAACACCGCCTCCACTTCCATTGCTAATATCGAAAAGGTGATCCACTGCTCTAGTTAAAGTGCCAGTGAAACCATGTCCACACAGCTGACATGAAAGATTATAACCATCTTTTTTGATAAAATTCCAAGCTACAGTAGTTGATTTTGGGGGTGCCATTGAAATTTGAAGGTTCTGAACCTCTGATTGTTGAAAACTGGTGAAGGCTTGAAGTCTGAAATGTCTACAATTTTTTTTGAATTTACATTTTCATTAGTTTTATTTTATTTATTTTTGTAGAATTAAATTATGAAAATTTGAAACTATATTTTATATAAGAAGAAAATTAATTAATTAATTAATTAATTAAAAAAAAAAAAAATATATATATATATATATATATCAATTCAAAATTCAGCCTAAGCCTCTTTAAATACTGATAAATTGTATTTAAGTTTTAACTAATAAAAACTAGTAAATTTTATTGAACTGATAAAAAAAATGTATTTTAATTTTTGACTTACCTAGACAGTGGAGGCTGGACAGTCTGGACAGTGCGGCTTGCTAGAAACTTGAGGCTGCTTGAAAGTTGAAGGCTCACTGCTCTTAGGCAACAGTTTTTGTCAGCACTCAAAACTTCAAAAAAAAAAACACTGAGCTATCTCACACACTACTCAGATTTCACAATTATAATTTAGACCAATCAATGATATTGATTGCAGCCTACAGGGTTTGAGGAGAGGAGTCAAGACAGATCAGTTGATAACTTGATACACAAGTTACCGAAACAAACAAACAAACAAAAATCATCACAGCCTACAACCTACAACTTATAAGTCTATTCACCCATGGAGAATCTCCTGGAAAAAATAAAAATTGAAACATTGAGCAGACATTAAAGAATCTTGGTGAGCTGAAACGTTTTTAAAAGATCATATCTGTAAACAATTTGAAGAAGGTGTTACTGCTAGGCTATAGGCTACAGCCTATACTATCATGATTTTTCTAACAAACAATGGCTTCAAGCCTTCAAGTATGAATCCTCATACTAGTTCTGAGTGCAAATGCTGTCAAACTGAAAGTTTGAAACAACTATGTGTGCAGATCAAATGTTGTCCACCCTCGGTTATACTCTGTGGCTAGGATCGATTTTATCACATTGAAGTTACACTACCACTTTATAGTCTGTGCTAGAACAAAACAGAGATCAAACTATGCACTAAACCTTTAGTCGCATATCAGAACAATTTTGGTCAAGACAGAGAATGCGATTATACACAATCATTCACTGGATCATATAACTTATAAGTGATTTGCCATATCATGAAATTTACAAGTTTATAAACGTACAAGTTACTGTGCACTGCTCGGCGTGCAGGAGTCAAGACTACTCGACGTGCACGGTGCAGGAGTCAACTTCAAAGCCGAGTTGAGAGCCTGAGGCAACAAGAGTCAAGAGTCGAGCTGTGTAAAGTTCAAAATGTATGTTGCTCATGCGGAGTTCGGTTGAGGTCAGTGGTCGGCTGGTCGTTGGTCGCTCGGTGGTAGTCTGTAGACTCGCAGTGTATCAAACCCTTCGCACGGCACAAATAATGAAACTAACCCTCCAGCGAACAATGAAACCAAAAGTAAAACGGGCCCGCAATTGATTTGGAAAATTTTTTAAAACAACAAAAAAATTCGAACCAAAACAATTTTCATTGAACCAAAAAAGAATTTAATCGATTTTGTTCGGCATTAAATTCAAATTCGTTATTAAATTCAAGTTCACCATAAAGTTCAACAAACTTGAACAAATAAGTTCGTATTCGTTTGAAGTTCGGCGAATTTCGAACTTATTCGTTCAAATTCGTCGAACCTGGTGACTAAGGTCACAAAGGATCATAGTGGTATTCATCATGTGTACAAACAACTCACTGAAGATCTTCCACAACCAAGCAGCTTCATACGAGATCATACTCGTAGCTATGTATTCAGTCTCAGTGGTGCTTATAGCAATTGACTTCTGCTTCCTGCTCATCCATGATATCAAAGCAGAACCCAAAGAGAGCAAGCACTGAGAAGTGCTCTAATGATCCTCCACACTCCCTGCCCAATCAGCATTCGAATAATCATGCAGCTTCATATTTCCGGCAGTGTATCTCAATCCATGAGAGAAGGTGCCCCAAAGATATCTTAGAAGATTCTAGGCACCAATCCAGTGAGGCTCAACCAAATATGAGCTGACCATGCTAACTGCAAAACATGTATCCAAACGGAAGTTCACCAAGAACATCTCTGCAAATGAGCTTATGAAACTCAGAGGCATTTCTTAAATCTGCTCCAGCATCACCACCATATAACTTCTGAAAGTTAAGACCCTCGAGGTAGTCACAGGCTTGCAATTTACCATTCCACATCCAGAATCCAACTCCCTCTTACTTCTACAAATGAGAGGGTCTGCACCTGTTAGAAATTGGTTGTCCTCAGAAGGTGTCAGTATGAGAGGTCTTTCATCCACAACCTTTGAGCAATGGTTTGAATTGGTTTCACTCCTAGTGAATCTCAGCTTCATCAGACAGCTTAATAATCCTCTCATACTAAGCGTGGGGTGTTTTGCTTTAAGCCATAGAGGGCTTTTTTCCACTTGCACACATGAGATTCTCAATCATGAATCTCAAACCTCCTCAGCTTGTTCCAAACCAATGGACGTGCTACATGAGGGGAATGGTCCTCTTGTAAGATTTTCCTTCGGTGCATCTCAAACATGTACCTTCATGCTCCTTTTGAATTCAGGCATCCCAGTCACCATCTGACTCGCATCGGGTAGGGTAGACCTTCGTGTTATAGATGACAAATGTCAATTGACATGATCCTCAATGGACCATAGTGCAACTTGACACAAATTGCCAACCCTGAACCCATGAGAAAAAGCATCTTTGAAAATTCTATTTACGCACCTTTCCATTGATGAATGCCACCTTAAAACCTTTGACTTCCATTGCTAAAATGGACACCAAGTTCTTCTTGCAATCAGGTACATAAAAGAGATTCTTGTAAATGAATCGAGTTACCCTCATTCAATTGAAAGGTAACATTCCCTACATCCTTTTCAGGACAGGTGGCATCGGCTCCAAGTATAATCCCACAATTGTTTCCATCTTTACCAAATTAGAGAGAGCACCCTTCTATCTGATGAAGTGCCTTGAAGCACTACAATCAATAAGCCAGATTCCCAAAGAATCTGAAGGAGAGGGCCAATACAAGATAACGCTTCTTTATCTTATCAGAAACAATATTTGATTCTTCATACCTGGGGTTCCTTGCTTTCTCTAAAGAGTCGATTGTTTCCCTGATGACCTGCATTACCTGTCATTCCTATGATCATTGAAGATGTCCCAGGAATGATTGTTATCATCATCAAGTGATGTGTCCCTGCCATTCAGACACTCCTTCTCATAATGGCCGAACTAGTTATCTGTGTTTCCTTCCACCCTGAGATCTGGTCTTCCCAATGAAGTGATCTTTAGGTAGGCCATCAGAAAGCTTCCGCTGCACCATTCTGATAATATTCTCTACTTCGATTTCACCCTCGGTGAGTTTGAAGAGGGATGAAGTATCCAATGATCCTTTTGTCCTTTCCCAATTGTCTTTAGTGATTGCCCTTTCACTCTTTCTTGGGCATTGTCTTCACCTCAGCTCTGATACCATGTTAAGTTTAGGTATGTTCTATGCTTAGAGCAATTTAATTCAATTTTTACAATTAGCTCAATATCTTTTCCATATTAGCAATCACATCAGCATTAAAGTAAATTGCAAATAGAACATAAACATAAATTGCAAAAGACAAGCCAAGACAAGAGGACACAAGATGTGGCGCTAGTCAGGGACAAACCCCAATGTGGGGAAACCTTTGATCAATTCTTCTTATATGTTCTTCAATAGTTCAGCACAGAGAGAGAGAGAGATAGTACATTTACAACAGAAGTCAACACTTTGACTTATCTAGATAAGAGCATAGATCATCTCTAAGAAAGTGATGCATGAGATCAGTTGAAGAAAAGCTGCTTCAACTGATTCTCCAAGGTGACTCCTTCACCTATCATCGTGTTGCATCTCGTCATCACGCTGCACCTCACCGTGTTGCACCATGTTGCACCCATCATCACAGTGCTAGACCTAATGACCATGTTGTGCACTTCATGTTGTTGCCCCTATCACTGTGTTGCTCCAATCACTGAGCTGCTCTCATCACGGATCTGCACCCAATGCTACACTCATCTCTAATCTGCACCCAATGTTGTACTCATCATGCTACATTCATTACTGCATCCAGTATGTTGCTTTACACTCACTAGTCTTAGCTGCTTGCTATGGCTTACAACCTAGCAAAGCAGCTAGACTCCTCCAAAGTGCAGTCAACTAACAAAAAAAGATGTTTGCCTTGATTTGTCTGCAATTGTCCTCTAAGGGAAGGCTATCACTACCTTCCACAAGACTGTCCTCCATTTATTACAGCATGTATATATCTGACATGCCATACATGATTACATCAGACTGAAGATGTCGCTATCATGTGTTCACTAGATAACATACAACCTAGAGAGCAGACTTCACTATTTCTTCTTTATGACAGTGAATTCCCAGTCCTTAACTCATGCCTTGTAACTGTTTTATTTACAGCACTCTGATGTCACCTTCAGCACACCTAGGCACCTACAGCACTTAGTCCATGTTGTCATCTCCAGCACACTTAGGCACCTACAGCACTTAGACATGCTCTCACCTACAGCATACATTAGGCCTCCTTGTGTTGTTGATAAGGGTTGCATATTGTAGACAAAACAACAGCTAGATATCCTTGATTAGACTGCGGATTAGGGCCTTTGTTTGTCGTTTGTTGGGCCTCCTTAGACTGCGGCTAAGGCACCTTATTGGAGTGCGGATTAGGGCATTTGTTTGTTGTTAGTTAGGCCTCCTTAGACTGTGGCTAGGGCACTTTATTGTACTGCGGATAAAGGCCTCCTTAATGCTGCTAGAGCTCTCCCTTGGCTGCGTCCAATTCTCTCCCTTGCCTCCGGATAAGGCTAGAACATGTGGCTAGGGCTGCTTATTAGGGCAGTGTGTATGGAAGCTTCCTTACTACTGTTAGGGTATCCTTTTTGCTGCTTCTAAGGGTTGTCCCAAACCCTTCCAGAACAGCGTATATATTAGGGCATGATAGGTTGCGTTAGAGTCTGTTATTTAGGCTTCCTTCACCATGCTAGATCTTCCTTCCTTCCGGCGCCTAGGGCTTCTTCATTAGGGCAGCGTAGATCATTTCTCCATTAGGGCAACATTATCCCCTAGGATCTCTCCTCCTACTAAAACCCAAAGACAAGTAAAGAGGAAGAGATCCCAAGTGTGTACAAATGACTTGAAGGCCACCCCTTTTTTTCCTAAAACGTTGAGCACATGTGGGGTTTATTTGGTTGCTGGCCGACCTTGACGAATTGTCCCATAACACAAATAAATTCATATCTCCATGAATACTTATCGGAATCGGATGATCTTTAGATCAATCCTACACCTCTCGATGAGAGGGATCCAAGAAAAATATCAGTTGCCGTTAATACGATGACCCACATGGAGTTTGGCCCTAGTTGCCAATTTTAACACCTCTTCAAGGTCTTCTGCGGCTCCGATCAAGGCCGAGACTTCTGGCATCTCCGCGTCTTCAAGGTCTTCTGCGGCTCCGATCAAGGTCATTCGCGGCTCCGATCAAGGTCTTGGGTAACCGGTTCTTCGCTGCGGTTCTTCGCTGCGGTTCCCTTCCACAGTGGGGTTCTTCGCTGCAGTTCTTCGCTGCGGTTCTTCGCTATGAGCTATTGTATTCTTCGGTGATCGTCTGCGGTTCTTCGCTGCGGTTCTTCGCTGCGGTTCCCTTCCACACTGGGGTTCTTCGCTGGGGTTCTTCGGTGATCGTCTGCGGATCTCTGCGGTTCTTCGGTGATCGTCTGCGGTCCATTATAACACGATTGATATGTTTTGATAGCGGTTCTCTGCGGTTCTTCGGTTCAAGTGGGTCTAGTATTCTCGCAGATCTCGCAGTTTAGAAGATCTCGCAGATCTCGCAGGTCTCGCAGGTCTAAATAATCAGTTATAATCTCGCAGATCTCGCAGGTCTCGCAGGTCTAGTATCTTCAGATCTGCGGTTTGGCTCTCGATCTGGTGCAGATCTGCGTAAACTATGGCTCCGAGCTTCGCAAAAATAACTGGTGGCTCATCCGCCTCTGGAGGGCAATCTCCTGCCCATATCGTGAGTGAAGCCCCAGCTCCCACTATCCAAGTGGTCCAGGACTCACTCGATGAAGCTTTGAAGTTCTCCGAAAGTGCCCTAATTTGCCGGTTCAATGGTTTTTGGCCGCGGCTGATAGCACTCCACAATTGGATCTCGGAGGTATGGAAGCCTATCATTTCTGATGAAATTAATATCTACCCCTGTGCTAGAGGTTTCTTTATAGTAGATTTTGAAAATCCTGAAAGCAGACAATGTATTCTAGATTCCGGCCCTTGGTTTTGGGAAAAATCAGGCCTATTCATGAAGCCATGGAACCCATCATTCGATCCCTCTACAGCAGTGATAACCTCAGCACTAGTTTGGGTGAGATTGCCAAGCCTACCCTTGCATCTCTGGAATCTCTCCTCGCTAAAAGCCATCGGAAATGCAATTGGGAAATTTTACTGCAGGTGCCCAGAAACAGAGGAATATGCCAGAACCACCTATGCACGCATCTGTGTGGAAATGGATTTCAGCGTCGGATTCCCAGCTGAAATAAACCTAACAAGTAAAGACTATGTGTGGAACCAGAAGCTTGATTATGAAAGTGTCCTCTTCAGATGTCGATCGTGCTTTGAGACGGGGCATCTAGCCAAAAATTGCCCAAAAGCCTCTGAGAAAAATTTTGCTAGAAAAAACCACCACAGATCTACATGGTGGGAAGGAGCACAAAAAGAACACTACACTGTCATCAAAGAAGAATATTCTAGAGAAAACTCTGAGTCACAAGAAATCAAGGAAGAAGGAAACAACTCTCAAAGCAAGCAAGGAGAAAGCCCGCCCCAACAAATCAACAGTTATGAGGATTTGAATACCGCAGAAAATAAATCTTCATTTAACAGCAAAACAGATCTCCTAAACCAAACTTCTCCGACTATAGATCGCGAAGCTAAGACACCAATGTCCCAAGAACCAGAAGAGATGAAGGAGATACAAGACAAAGGAAGTTGGAAGACCGTAGAGAAAAGAAAGAAAGCTACAACACCAATCTCGCCAAGAAAGACGAGGAGCTAGACAAGTAAAAATTAAGAAAATTGTAGGTCCGATAGACCAATTTGGTCTCAGTGGACGTTAACCATCATCATCATCATCATCATCATTTATATTAATAATTAATATTATAATGATTAGTATAGGTTTTAAAAAAAAAAAAAAACAATTCCCCTCATTTAAATGATGGACACAACCCACCACTAGGGAGGCTTCCCTAGTAGCACTTATGGATCAAGTAATAGAAGGAACTTAAGCTAACTGCCCCCAAGGGACCCTAGAATGAAATTCCACTTGATATAGGTATTGTTGCCGCAAAATTTAGTGGGCCTTAGAGGGGCACCCTACAAGGCTAACACTAGACCAAGTGACAACAATGTGGTGATGGTCCATGTTAGTTTTTGGATATGGTAGTAGCAAACATGTGTTCTAGTCTCATATTGTGTCTAAGAGACTAAGGAACACGAGATCAACAAAACACAGAAAAGGTTCCACGAGAAAAGACTTAGAGGCACCTTAATTAAATTAATTAGCCAATAATTAAAAAGTTCCCAAGTCTAACTAAGGAAAATTGGTTAATTAAAGGGAATTAATTAAATAAGTTTGATTTTGCTCTAGATGATTTGTTAATTTTAGTTAACAATGATACGTTTTATGCTTAGCACAATTACTTCAATGTTCCTTTAGCAACCCAATGATAATTTCAATTTAGTTTTACAATAGCAATCACATTAACCATAAATAACATTGACCCCAATGTGGGGAAAACCCTTTGATCAATTCTTCTTATTATTATATCAAATTGAATTGCCATATCAAAGTCAAAACAACCCAGTCAAATCTGTAGTCAACTGTAGTCAAACTAAACCCTAACCAGAAAGTCAAAGATGGTCAACACAACAATCAAACAATCCTCTTGAAGCTTGGTCAAACCCAGTGAAATCTCACCTGATAAGGTGGTCAAATTCAGCCCAAAACAATCCAGAAAACTACAATCCAACTTGGTCAACTCTACAGTCAAAGTGCCCAGAAATTCTTGTTTCTTGTGCCGCGCTGTACAGCCTGCCAAAAATGAAATTTTACCACAAAAATTGCAGTCAAAGGATGAGTCAAAGTCCTCGGTCATCACTGTTCAAACTCCTGCAATAATCTTGAAATTAGGCCTTGTAATTTGCCCAAAAAATTCGTCCTTCTGCCACATGTGTGAGAGACAGAAGATTTGCCCAATATTTGTACGAACCAATGAGAGAAGTAGAGAAAAGAAATGTGTCATGATGATGCCAAATGAGGTGAGAGGGCACTTGTATTTATACAAGTCGTTGAGGGTGAAGAGTCACATCCATTGGGCTTCATGAGCCTACATGATGATGTGACCGACCTGAACAATTTGCACGTGTGGGCATAAATTCAAAAATACACTTTTGCTTGTCCAAATTAAATGATCTTTATATCAATTTTGGTCCTCATGAAAAGAGGAATTTAATGCAATCATCATCTCCATCAAATGAGTTGTCCCAAGGTGGAATTTGGCCCTACATGCCAATTTTAGCATGCTTCTAATGATGAAGTCAAATTGATGTTAGCCATTGGTTGATACGTAATCGTAGTCGTTGAGACTCCAACGAGAGATTGTAAGAGCAGGTCGAAGGGATTGGAAAGGACACAATGTGCGAGTTGAGAAATTCGCCCTACCCAAATGCAGGTATTCAACAAGGGCATAGTTGAAGCTAGGGAAAGCATCAAAGCAAGGGTTTCAGCAAAGATTTGAGAGGAATCCAAAGGAATTTTCCTCTGCATTTTCGAGTGTCGAGTAGAGAGGAAAGAGATCGAATTCATCTGCAAAGGAGGCCAAATAAAGTAGTGCGAGTTAGCCAAATTTCCCAATGCGAGTTGTCAGAGGAGCCACGTTTCAATTGCCAGTTGTCGGATTAGTGTCTCAGAGGCAGAGGGAGGCAAGGCGACTTGCCTGGAGGTGATTCCAAGGTTGTACAAATTTCTCCTCAGTCAGATCTACGCATCCCAGCAAGAAGTGTGAAAACCATGAGGAGGTGCGAGTGGCTAAGAGAGGCCAGATCAATTGCAGAGGGAGACAGGGTGTCTTCCAAATTATTTTGCTAATAGAGATTGTCAAAGCTTTGCCAGAAAGGCAACCAGATTATTGTATTCTTGAATTTACTAAAGATAATAATAAAACCCTCATCTGCTACAATGGTTTTCCCTTCAAGGTTTTCCAAGGACATTTGTCCAAAAACAATGGTGTTATATTTTCGTGTGTGTGCATATTTTCTTAGTTTTGTATTTTAAATTCCACAACAATTTATTTGTGAAGAATGTTATAGTGAACGTATCGTTATTTGTCAAATGATAATTCAGAAGATAAATAAACTCCTAACATTTAGAAGATAAATATCCAATTTATTGCATCCATGGAATTTTCACATTGTATCAGAGCAAAAAAAATCGGATCAAAGGCTCTAGAAGCAAAGGCAATGTGGGTTGTGCAATTCTGATGGAACTCTGAAGCAAAATAAACCAAATTTGTGCAGGCCTAGCAAGGTAGTGCGAAGTGCAAGGAGGCAACAATTCAATTTCCAGTCCGGTTCGAAGGAAAAATTCGACGTGTCTCATAACAATAGCAACAAGTTGTGAGGATTGCTGGAAAAGGGTTCCTGTGAGCAGATCAAAGATTCGTAGAGCAGATCTAGCACAAATATTTGCAGCATAGACCTTTGCAGAAGCAAATCTCCGCAGAGCAAGGAAGAGAAAGCACACAAGGGTTTCATTTCTCCAGTATTCTAAGTGTCAAAGAAAGGTCGATTTATCTGCAACAAGAGGGTCAAAGCAAGCAGATCAAATAGCCAATTCACCCAAGTCGCAGATCTAAAGTAGTAAATTCATTTCCAATTTCACAAATGGTTAAAATGACTATGGGGTATCCATTGTATCTGATCGCTGGACAAATGTAAAAGGCAATCCATTGATAAATGTTCTTGGTGTGTCTGCTACTGGTGTAGTCTTCCTTTCATCACATGATTACTCAAAAAATTTCAAGGCCCCCATCAACATTGCACAACCATTAATTCAAACAATTGAAAGTATTGGGCCATACAATGTCATCCAAGTCATCACTAATAATGCTTCCAAATTGTAAGGCAACAAGAGCAATCATTAAGGATAAATACCCCAACATATTTTGGTTTGGGTGTTTGGTTCACACAATGAACCTTTTGATGCATGACATTATTAAGATCAAGGAACCTCAATACAGATGGATTGGTGAATTGTACAAGAGAGGCAAGAGAATGATAAAATTTATTACCAATCATAGCAATACCCATGGGCTTTTCCACAGTCACTCAAGGTTGGAGCTATTGAAGCTTGGGAAGACTAGATTTGCTAGCTATTACCTCACCTTCAAGCACCTTTTGAAGGTAAGAGAGTCATTGGCTAGCATGGTATCAAGTCCACATTAGTAGGTATTAAAGGGCAGGGTTCCAACAGCAACTATGAGGGAAGATTTTGAAGAGGTGGAGGAGACCACTCTTGATGATCTGTTTTGGGCACATGTGAGGGATGTTTTACAATACACCAAGCCCATTTATAACATGATTTGTTTCGCAGATACAGATGCACCAGTGATTGAGAGGTGTATGAGTAGATGGATAACATCTTGGGGCAAATAAAAGATATTGTTCTGCCAAAAAATCCCATTTTGTATGATCATATTCACAAATACGTGTGTGTACAAAGAGATAAACTTAATGTTCCACATTCCACTACATGCCTTGGCATATATCCTTATGCCAAAATACTACTCTCCAGCTTGGTTGCATAAACCTGCCCCTAGGGTGGGGTTAGGACCAAACCCCATACAAACCAGAGGTGCAAGTTGGGTATATGGCAACATTAGACAAGTTGGTCCCTGACAGGTGTCGAGAAATCTAGGGCATGAATAGTTAAAAGATTTCTCTGCTTGATAATTTCTAGTGATATACTTTTACTTCTTAGTTTATAGTATTTTCTTCCTTATGTTATTATTGTGTTCTTTTCATCAAAACAATTACCAATATGCACAATAAAAGACAAGTGACACAGTGTGTAGGCTTGTCAACCAGGGCCAAAACCTCTCACCTCTTTAGAGGAAAACCCAATCGAAATTCTTCTTCTAGATCTTCAATTAACCAGAACCAAGACCATGACACGGAGCCTTGACTCTAGTATCCTCTCAAGAACCTTGTCACTAACCTTCATGCTCTGCCTCTTGCCTTCCTCGACTTTCTTCTTGATCTCAAACTACTCTCCTCGGCTCCTTCTAGAGAAACTCGGTCTCTATCCTTTACACTGCTTCTTCTCAACTTCTTCTAGAGAAACTCGGTCTCTATGCTTTACACTGCTTCTTCTCGACTTCTTCTAGAGAAACTCAGTCTCTATGGTCTCACTAGCTTCCTCTAGACAATCTTGATCTCTAGATCTTTATCTCGGTTATCCAGAACAAGTATCCAAAAGAATCCTTCCTTCGTTGCCCCAGAAGAAACTTCCTTTGTTGACCTAGAAAAAACCTTCTCTTCGCTGCCCTAGAAGAATCTCTTCTTCGTTGTGCCCAGAAGGGTCCTCCTTCATTGTGCCCAGAATAGTCCTCCTTCGCTTGCCCAGAAGAAACCTATCTTCGCACTGCCTAGAAGAATCCTCTTTCACTTGCCCTTCTTCACCTCTTCTTCACACTTCTTTTCTTCTTCTTTGCACTTCTGCTTATCGAGATGCTTGTCGAGTTGCTTGCTCTAAGTGAAGCTGAGTGTGACTTATATATACACCTTTCCTCATGTCCTTTAGATCGACATGATTACTTGTAGTTAGGCTGACTTCTTCTAGCATTTTCTTCCATCGTTGTAGGCCGACTTGAAGAAGATAAGTGACATGGTCTTGGAGGATACTTTACATAAACAAATTTGACCTCTTACAAAGTGTAACATGACTTCATTACATGACAATGACTCTATCATTTTATCACTAGATGACAAATATTTCCTAAAGACTCTCAATGGAAATCTTAGACTCAAAAATAAAATCTCTTGCTCATGAAACCTATGAAGTAAGTCAATATAATAATTTTATTTTTCTTCTTTATATCTCATTACATAAAATCATAATTACATGTCATTATGAAAACCAAACCTAATTACACTTTTCAACAATAGGGAGGAGTGTGCTAGATTGCATGGAGAATTAGGCAAATACTTTAGTCAAACTGGATTGTTTGGTTCTTTGCATCCAATGGAAGAATGGGGACAGAATGGACGTTGTCACATGGTTGGAGATAGATGGCTACGGTGGACGTTTGGCAAAATTGACAATAAAAGTACTTTCACAAGTTGTTAATACTTCTACAAAGAGGTGATGGAGCACCTATAGCTTCATCCATAATGTGAGAAGAAACTGCCTCAATGAAAACCGGGCAGAAAACTTGGTTTTTGTGCACTACAACTTGAGGTTCTTGACACATTATTATGCGCTGGCCCGCGTTGATATACCATTTATGACTTGGGACAACAACCAAGAGGAGGATAATTTGGAGGATGGAGCTATACATTTAGAAGAATTGGAAGCGAAACTTTGGAAAGATGATGATGATGCTTTAGTAGCAACAGCAATAGCCATGCCACCCCCATCATCCAGTAGCAGTGCTCGAGTTTCGCAAGCTTTGTCACCACCTCCATCTGCAGCCTCACGTGGACCTCCTGTGCCTTCTGGTTTTGGACATGGTCGTCCAACTATGCGGGAGGAGACTCCCAATAGACCACGAGAAAAGAAATTAGAAATTTCTCAGGCCAAGAGGAAGCAATAGATAATAGATTTACTTGTCTTTTGTAGTTTCTAGTAGTTTTTATAATTGTTGAATCTTTCATATTTATTATGATATTTTTTGTAAACAATATATGACAATTTAAGTTTGAAGTTTAAAGTTGGCAATTATAACTCATTGGTAATCAATTATGAGTATGATGCTTCGTGAAAGTTTAAAGTTGAAACGTTTCATTTCATGTTTGCTATTCTTTGTTATAGTTTGGTAATGGTAATGGTTACAAGTTCAACTTTAGTGATGACAAATGCCATATATTGAATTTCAAAAGCTTGAAACTTTAAGATTGTAACATGTAACTTGTCCACTTGTTCTTGAGGAAGATTATAACTTCTAGATGATTGATGTATATGGTTTAATCCATGTTTTTATGCTTTTTATATCTAATTCATCATTCTACATGCTTTTGTTGACATATAGGCATTAAAATACATAAAAATATATATTATATATAAATTCGCTCTCAACTCAGAGGCTTTTGAAAATGTCACTCCTTGCTCCCGTTCCCCAGTATCCCTATGCCAATGTGAGGTGCATGATCTAGTGCAAAGTTGCAGACAAAGTAGAGTGAGTTTGCAGAAGGACAAGTCAATTTTTGTAGAAGAAACTTAGCGTTTCCAAACTGATTTTTCGGTAGGGGAAGTGAGGAAAAGTTATCCAATTTTTGAGTTTCGCAAACATGGTCGCAGCGAGACTCATGGATCAGGACAAGTTGGATGGGACCTCCAACTTTGGCCATCTAAAAGGCCAGGGTGTTATTCTTATTGGATGAGCATGGGCTGAAGGAGTTTGTGACAGTGGTGGTAGTTGTACCAACAGATCCTATCTTGTTACATAATTAGGGAAGGACATGGCTAGGGCAAAGAGGTTGATATTAGATGGAGTTCGAGATCATATCATTCTGCATATTGCAGAGAAGGGAAATACAAAGGAGATGTGGGACGCCATTATCAAGTTGTAGCAAAACCCTTTCGAGAGTCGGAAGATGATACTCAAGGAGAAGCTAAGGATGGTCAAAATGTAGAAGGGCGAGAATGTAGCATCCTATCTCACCAAGATTCAAGGTGTCGCAAACGAACTTACAGCAGTTGGAGAGAAGCCAGCAAAGGGTGAACTGGTGCATACAGTCCTAAACAGGTTTACCAAGGAGCGGCGAACTTTTGTTCAAGTGATTACTAGACAGGATAAGGTACCAGAGTGGGAACACGTGTGGAGTGACTTCACTCGGGAGAAGTTGAGGCTCAGTGTCATCGATGGTACTACCAGCAACCGTGGCAAGGGGGCGAATGTAAAGAAGGAAGTAGAAAATGTCACTCTTGCAGGGAAGGGAAAAGTGAAGAAGGGTCCCAGCCAAGGACAAGACTCTAAAAGAGAGAAGGAGTACTTGTTGAAGGTCAAGTGCTTCGGATGTGGTGAGCTTGGTCACTACGTCAGCTAGTGTCCGAAGAGGAAGAAGGATAAGAAGGGGAAGCGAACAGCAACTTCGATATAGATTGATGATTTGTCCACCGGATTGGAGGATGAGTTCATTATGTTTACAACATTATCCTCAAACGGAGGAGTATCATACTCCATTATGCCAAATCGCGCAAGATCCGAGGAAGGAGCAGCAAGGAGATCTAGGTCTAGCCAAGGAGGGCTTGATCAATAGATTAGACCAATTTTTGTTCCTCATTTAGATCATTACCTATGCAATGACAGCCCAAAGTATTATAGTAGCAAGAGGATCGAAGTCTCAACAAGTCATAGTCAAATTCACGAGAGACATTGCAGAGTCAGATAGGCACAATCAGATACTCGAGAGATAGGTGTAGGGCTAGTTGCAATGATACAATAGATTCGTGAGAGTTTGAGATTCAGAGGGAGCCTAGCTTCAGAGGGAGCAAACCTACAAAAGCTTGGATTTTCAGATTCTGAGATATTAGTACACACAGGTGCAGTGATGGCAGCAGCACGAAGACAAGTTGGAGGTAATGTGAATTGCCTAGTAGCAGTGAGCAAAGTGTTGTTCTAGCCAAAGAGACTCTAGCAAAGAGGTATTTGTAGTGTGAGATCAAAGTATGCGCAATAGCATGGTGGGCAGTGAAAGCCCGTGTATTTTCTTCACGGTGATTTCCAGTGACAGGGAGTTAGATCAGTTAGAAGATGTGGAGGAATACAGGAAAGAGTTTGAATTCAGCTAAAGAGGAGGCCGAATACAACAATGTGATTTAACCAAATTTTCTAGTTCGAGTCGTCGGATGAGATACGTTTTAGTTGCCAGTTGCTAGATCAGTGTCCCGGAGGCAGAGAGAGGCAGGACAACTTGCCTAGAGGTGATTTCGGGATTGTACATATTTCTCTTCAGCCAAATCTGTGCATTCCAGTAGAAAGTGTGAATTCCATAGGAGGTGCCAGAGGCTAGGAGATGCCAGATCAATTGCAACTATGGTACCAAAAATGAGAAACAAGAAATGAAACAAAAAAGGAGAACGATACAAGAAACTGAGTTTCGAGGTTTCGTGTATAAAAAAGGAGGAAAGAGAAAAAATATTTAAAGGTGAACTGAACAATATAAAACAAAGCACTAAAAATGAGTATCTAATGTTTCCACTCGAAAAATTGTTAAGAAACATTCATAAATAGTGATTTAGTTTTAGGAAAGAAGAGATAATTTATTTCAAAAGAGAGTTGAGCCTGGAATTGTATATTGATTAGATACAAGATCTAGAGAGAAATTGATATGGTGAACACTACGTCAATCCCCATAGAATCAAATCTATTGTAACAAAAATGAAGTCTGATGTTGCATTTTGGTGGGATAATCTACAACACTCAAGAAGAAGGCAGGGAAAAGAGAACATTAAATTTATATAAAATTGAAGATTTGAGGCAGCGTCTGTGAATTTCTATAAAACATTGATGGGTTATTGAAACACTAAGCATGGTTGTTTTCAATGTGAAAAAAGGGGCAATTCGAAGGTAACGGTCAAAGTCGAACCATGGATTAAAATCATAGGTAGTCAATTGAGCTTCCAAAGGTAGGGACAATCTTTCTTTTCCTAAATTTCTTTTTCCCTCAATCAATCACCCATTGTATTCTTTGTCAAGGATATCTTAAGGCACTCAATAAGAGATGTATGTTGATCATAGGAGGCTATAAGATACTATTGCAATTATTTATTTTTTGGTCTTGTTATGTGCCAAACAAAATTGATTATCGTTTTTAATCTATATAAAAATATAGAATTATTCAAAATAAATAGTGAAAAAAAATAAAATGGTAAATAGTTGCTTTTATGTTGAAGTAGATGTTTATAAAAAATAATATTACATTAACAATGGAAAAATAGTTTTACATTAAAATTGTGGCAAAAGAAAATTTTGAACAAACAGTGGAAGACCTAGATAGTGGAAAGTCTCTGGGATGGGATGGATTCCAACCAATCCAATAAAATTCTATTAAGTTTTAAGATCATACTGGTGGGAGCGACAGCAATGGGGGAAGCTAGCGTTTGAAACAGGGGGCGATATCAGCAAACTGGTAACCATGGAGGGACAAGGAGGAGGGAGCTCCACTCCCTCCTACAGTAACGTGGTCTTGAACAAAGGTAGAGGGACAAGTCGGAGCAAGCAAAAAAACACCATGGAGAAAGAGGCAAGAATCACTGAGACACAAGTGCCGGAAGGCAGCGGACCCTAGGACGAGAGAGGGACCCACGAGGAGGCTCGGGAAGAAGCGATAGCAGGTGACAGAGGTCAGAGGTTGGAAAGCAGAACTCTAACGGGACCCTGCAAGCCCAAGGCTATTATTAAACCACGAGCGGTACTTAGTGATTCGGCTTTGCAAGAGCACAGAGATCACATGGCTACCTATGCAGTCATATGTAAGTTCATGGGCATCTGGCCCACGGAGAAAGCACTATACACTTGGATAAGAAACACCTAGAAACCGAAAGGAGATATAACTATACATCTGGGTTCCAAGGGTTTCTTCACTGTGGTTTTCAAGAACTTGGAGGATAAAGACAGAATATTCGAAGGAGGACCCTACTTCTTTGTTGCCGCAGGTCTCTACATGTGACCTTGGACGATGAACTTTGTGTCGGAGCGAGAAACGTTCACTTCGGTCCCGGTATGGATTAGACTATATTCCTTACCTTTAGATTACTGGCTGTCGGAATCCTTAAAAGCTATAGGCAATAAACTAGGACATTTTATAAAAATATCAGAGGCTACTCTGCGTGGTAAATACACATCTTTCGCGCGCATATGCGTTGAAATGGACTTATCAGGAGCACTCCCGGATGAGGTCATCCTGGAAGTTTATGATGAGGAATGGGTTCAGGTAGTCGACTATGAACACATCCCGTTCAGATGCCGCAAATGTCATGAACATGGACATCTCTTCAGAGAATGCCCACTCAACAAAAGAGAGAATAATCTGAAAGGCAACATTGGTAAAGACCCTGAAGGTTACACCAAAGTGGCAGGCAAGGGGAAAGGAGGGGGGAAGAAGCACCAAAAGAAACCCAGTGAGAACAACCTACCAAGTCACAACAGTTTTGAGATTCTAGAAGAGGAGGGGAAAGAAAATGAAAAGAGTAAAGATATGGGGAATACCTCAACAGAAAGGGAAAGAGAAGATAACATGGACATAATACAGGATAATAAAGAAAGGATGAAGACCAACTAAACAACACAAGACTTCGAGAAGACCAAGATATGACCCCCAGCAAAGTAGGAACGGAAGATCAAGAGCTACAGGAGATCCTTGAGAGGGAGAACCTAGAACTTGAGCAGTTTCTAGAACAAGGCACTAACAAAGGGATTGACTCTCTGCCTCAAGAGAAGTTTGACAGAGTGCAACAGCTCTACCTCAGTAGATCCCAAAAAAAGGTTGTTGGAGTCAAATGGAACTACGATAGCCAGGAGAATAAAGGGGTCAAACAAATGGAGATCACACCAGGAAACTCCACCAAAAATCCAGGCAAAAAAAGAGGAAGAAGAAGACAGAACGATCTCCTATCAGAATGCGGGAAACTCCTGATTAATTCAGGTAAGATGAAAGATCTTACCAGTTACTCTTTTACAAACACCTCATTATGAAGCTCACAACCTGGAATATTAGGGGGCTAGGCAGCAAAAGAAAGCAAAGAAATCTCAGTAATAGAATAAAAGAAGAGAAACCAGATATGGTTTTCATACAGGAAACCAAATGCTCAATAGAAAAGATCAGGGACCTCCACTGCAAATGGCTCAACAACTATGAGTACCTGGAGGTCAAAGCCAACAACACAACAGGGGAATTCTTACCCTCTGGAATCCTCAAAAAATTGAGATCACAGATGCAAAAGCATCCAGAAATCATCTCTCTATTATAATCCAACCTCTGGGGGACAAAGATTGTTACTTGACTACAAATGTCTATGGTCCTCAACTGCTTGAGGATAAACTAAGACTACTCACCTCACTAGAGGAACTAAGAGGAAGACATCCAAGCATCCCCTGGATTTTGGGGGGGACTTCAATATGATCAAATCACTTTCAGAAAAAAAGGGGGAAGCAGAATGTTGGGGCGAGACTCACTCACATTCCAGAACTTCTTAGATAACATGAGACTGGTAAGCATGGAGACAATAAATGGCATCTTCACTTGGAATAACAAGAGAGGGGGAATAGCCCAAGTTTCTTCGAAATTAGATCGCTTCATAGTTTCGGAGGATCTCCTTCTATCGGGTCACTCCATGACCGCATGGATTCTTCCTTTTGGGGGTTCAGATCACTGGCCTGTTCAGTTGGATGCTTCTTTCATCGGAACACCAAGAAACAAACCTTTCAGGTTTGAAAATGCCTGGCTCACTCATCCAAACTTCTCCAATAACATTAGAAAGTGGTGGGTGGAAGACATGCCCACTCAGGGCACAAAAATGTTCATCCTGCATCAGCACCTTAAACATATCAAACAAAGGCTCAAAGAATGGAACCGAAATGAGTTTGGCAACATTTTCGAAGCCAAGAGAGAAGTGGAAAGTAAATTACAAGAAATCAATCAAATTCTCATCAAGGAAGGATTCACAGAGGAGAGGAAGGTATTGGCGGACTCTCTACAGCAGGAATGGGACAATAGATGTCAGCAGGAGGAGATCTTCTGGAAACAAAAATCTAGAGTAAAGTGGATTAAAGAAGGGGAGAGAAACACCAAATTCTTCCATAAATCTACTATGAAACACAGGGCACATAACAGAATCACGAAGCTACTGGATACTCAAGGGAAGGAGTTAAAGACTCACAAGGAAATGGAATCGGTGCTGCTTCAACATTTCAAAAGTATAGCAATGGAAACCTTGGCAGATAGATCACACTCCATTAAGTACTTCACTAAGAATATTCCCAAGTTGGTGACCAGGGAAGACAACTACAATCTCAATAGGCCAGTAACGGAGGAAGAGGTCAACGAAGTGATCAAAGAGATGCACAACGGGAAAGCTCCAGGACCGGATGGTTTCAATGTAGATTTCTTCAAAACTTGTTGGGAAACAGTCAAACACGACATTCTTGATGTGGTAGAGGACTCGAGAACATCCAGAAAAGTTCTCAGAGCGATTAATGAATCTTTTATAGCTTTAATCCCTAAACAGGAAAAGGCAATGACTCCAAAAAAATTTAGACCAATAGCTCTTTGCAATGTGGTGTACAAAATCATTTCCAAAGTTATAGCTAACAGACTCAAACCTCTACTACCATCGCTAGTTTCAGAGGAGCAGACTGGGTATGTGGAAGGCAGACAAATACTCAACAACATCATCCAAGCACATGAAGTGGTCCATTCCCTCAAGACCTATAAGCAAGCAGGAATGATAATACAGCTGGACATAGCGAAGGCCTATGATAAACTTAGCTGGCAATATATAAAGGAAATCCTTAAAGCTTATGGCTTTGACTTCAACTGGATAAAGTGGGTCATGGCACTGGTCACCACAGCAAGCTGCTCTATCCTTCTCAACGGCTCACCTTCCAACACTTTCAGGCCTTCACGAGGCCTTAGGCAAGGCGATCCTCTCTCCCCATTCCTTTTCATTCTCATGATGGAAGGATTGGGCAGAACGATCAATACAGCCAAGAAGGAAGGAAGAATCAAGGGGCTAAAACTGACTCAGAATGGGGAGGCATTGACGCATCAACAATTTGTGGATGACACAATGCTGCAAGGCACACCCACTATCAAGGAAGCCAAAGCCTTTAAGCAAATCCTGAATGACTTTGCCCATGCTGCAGGCACAGAGGTAAGCCTTTCAAAATCCAAAGTTTTCTTTTTCAATACGGACATTGCAATCCAAAGACATCTCTCCAGAATTCTTGGTTTTCAACGAGAGAATCTTCCCTCTAAATATCTGGGTATGCCTCTTACTGACAAACCTCTGAGTAAGGCAGTATGGGAGGCAGTTACAAATAAGCTTAAGGACAAGGTCAACAACTGGACTAATAGATCCTTGAATTTAGCAGGAAGACTAGTTCTTACAAAGGCGGTACTTCAAACCATTCCAATCTACATGTTCTCTGCCCTTCCAGTCCCTAAAGGAGTTTTACAGCAGATCAGGAACATTCAAAGAAACTTCCTTTGGGGCAAAGGGGAAGAGAAAAAGAAATGGGCCCTGGTAGCATGGGACAAACTCTGCAAACCCAAAACCCATGGTGGTTTAGGTCTCCACGACCTGGACACCCTGAGCAAGGTCCTGGGGGCCAAACTTTGGTGGAGATGGCTAAAAGAGTCCAACAATCCTTGGACCAAGTTATGGAAACAAAAGTATGCAACAAATTGGTAGGAAAAGGACCACATTCGTATGTCAGGGCACATCAGGGGTTCTCCTATTTGGAACAAGGTGTGGGAGAATAGAACTTTAATTCAAAATCACAATTTCTGGGAGATCAGAAATGGGAATCTGGCCTGGTTCTAGGAGGATAACTGGCAGCAAGAACAGAATCTATGCAGAGATAGTCTAGATATCATCAAAAATGACACCCTTAATAAGGGTCTCAAGAGGGTAAGTGACTTTTGGGACCAGTCCAGAGGGGAAGGGAAATGGAGATTATGGAGAGTACCATCTTACAATGCAAAAACCCCTTTAAGAACCCAAGCAAAAATTCTTTAAGAGATCTTAGAAAAGAGACAGATTCTAACCTCAACTTCGGATGATATTCTTAGATGGGGTAGAAATAACGAAGGTACTTTCAACCTCAAAGAAGCCAAAAGAATAATCACAGGATTTGACTATTCAAATGTTGACAAGACTTGGGAGAACATATGGAGCAATCCTCACTGGATGAAAGTCAAAATGTTCATATGACTAGTTGTACACAAAAAAAATCTGACCTAGGAAAATCTCAGAAAAACTAGGTTTTGTTGGGCCTTCTAAGTGTCACTTATGTGGTCTACAAGAGGAGACCACAGATCACCTTCTCAGCATGTGTGAGTTCACCTCCTCCATCTGGAACTGGGTAGCCTCTATCTTCAACCAAACAGATAGAAAGGAAAATGACATTACGGAAACTTTAAAAAATTGGAGGAAAGATTTCTCGGAAAATGAAACAGTCAATGTGGCTTGGACACTGATCCCAGGCTTCTTGATCTGGGATGTGTGGAAAGAACACAACAATAGAATATTCAAAAATAAATCAAGCTCAACACAAGGTATTGTGGCTCAGATTCTTAATCAGCTCAGAGAAACAGTTAAGGTCTTTATGAAGCAACCTCCTGGGAAACCCCCTGTTCAAAGAGACATCCTCATCCTGGAACAGCTGGGTCTTCAGGCTTATGATACAACAGATAACAATAAGAAAGCAAGGCAAAGAACTAAAAACAAAGCCTTCTGGCAACCTCCCCCTCATGGCTTCATGAAACTAAACATTGATGGAGCTTCAAAAGGGAACCCAGGGGATGCTGGTTACGGAGGTGCCATCAGAAATGCAGAGGGCAATATCCAAGTTATCTTTCATAGTCATTTGGGGAGGGCCACCAACAATATGGCAGAACTCATGGCCATTGAGCAAGGCTTAGAGATCCTAACATATTACAATCTACCCAATACAATTATAGAGGCAGACTCAGAATTAATGATTAACTCAGTTAAAAGAATAAGCACTGGCTCAACACCAGATAAAGTTTCAAGGAACTGGAGACTATCGCAAGTGTTTCATAGAGTTCAATCTCACCTCAGAACACTTAAAACTCTGAGCTTTGTTCATGTGCGAAGAGAGGCCAACAGGTTGGCAAACAGATTAGCCAATGAAGGAGTGATCTACACACGAGAAAACAAGTGCCTAGTTTGGGAGACTGTCTAGTCTGGACAGCTTCGCGAGGACTGTAGTACTCTGGCACGTGAAGATAGGGAGCATCACCAAAACTCCAAAGGAAATCAGTTAACAGAAATCTCAGATGACGAAAGTTAAAGGCACAAATGACAGACAGGCTAAGTTCTGGGCCTTAAACAAGATAAGAAGACAGAGGAATGGCAGGCAGAGGAGAAAGAGAGGAAAACCAAAAAATGGATCCAGGGCTTCTTCTTAGAGAAGGGGGGTTTGGCAGCCATTACCAGAGTTATCGGAAGCTCGAAGGTGCCAGAAGCGGTTTCACCAGAAAGCCTCCGATGCCACAAATGGATCTACAAGTGGCCCTCGGCAGGTTGAGAATACCGCCTTCATCGGCCTAGTACACCCTGCACATCTCTTCAACCCGAGATCAGGTTCAGCCGTCGGATCAGGTGGCAGGAGATCTAGGGCTATGAACGGTAGTGCTTGTTGGCGGTGGGACCGGGGCAGTTTTACTACAGTAGCCCTGGTTTTCGGGCGGCTCTATTTACTTAAGCGGTTTTTAAGAAATGCATGCGATGCCATTGATCATGCAACACGTGGCTCCAGACACAAAGGAAATACCGCCTTCATCGCGCGAGTAACGGTCGTGCATGTAGTCCGTGCGATATTCTTCGCAGCCGTCGGATCGGGAGGTAGCAGATCGAGGGCTGAGGTTGAAAGGGCTAGTTGGTGGTGGGACCGAGATGGTGTGGCCATAGTTTCCCGCGTTTTCGGGCATCAAATCAACCACAATCGGACTTTCGGTAAAGTCAATGACCAAGTGACAAATAGTTCCAGGATCGATGTGCATCTTGGGCGGCTGATTCCCATCAATTCCGCGAACTTCAATGGTCGGAGATCGGCGGCTCAGATTTGCAGATATATCTGTACTTCTAAGGGTGACACTCCTAAGCTTTGGGGTTTGTAAAGTGAATGCGCATGTGACTTTTGCTCTCATGTATATTATGTAACTTTTTTGTTGATTTAGTCGAAGAGAAGGTCTGATTCTTGCCTGAGCAGAAATTCGAAAACAAGAAAAAAAAACAACAAAACCAAAAAAAAAAGGATCATACTGGTAACAAGTTATGAGGAGAGTATAAGATTCCATAAATGCAGGGTAATTTCAAAAGACCCAAATACAAATTCTCAACTCCCAAAATAGGATGCAAAACTCCCTAGACAAATTTAGACCAACAACACCATACAACAACACATAAAAATTCATCTCATAACTAGAAGATAATATACTTAATTCCATCATGGATCAATTAAATCTAAGGAGCAAGGAGGATGAATAAATCTTGGATGAAATAATAATGGTGCATGAATCCAATCACACCTTTGAGGTTAAGAAGAAAAAAACTCAACATGTCAAAGGCTTATGATCACATCTATTATGATTTCCTCCCGGTGATACTACAAGCTTTGGATTTGAAGATGGATGGGTAAACTGGATTTTGTAGATGGCAAGGATAACTATTCTCTCAAATTTACAATGGCTCTCCACTTGCTCCCCTTTTGAGGGGAACAAGAATTTGACAAAAGGACTGGATCTCTCCTCTTTATTCTGCGCTGAAGGTTTTAGTAGATAACTCAAACATTTCTATAAAATTGAAGATTTGAGGCAACAACTGTGAATTTCTATAAAACATCGATGAGTTATTAAAACACTAAGCACGATTGCTTTCAATGTGAAAAAAAGGTGCAATTCAAAGGCAATGGTAAAAGTTCCATGATGAAGTATATGACTACGCATTCCATGATGAAGCTTGCGAATACATATGCTTTAAATCTAGAAAAGATTAAAGGAAATAAACTACGCAGTGACATCACTTCAAGGGGAAAAGTGTGCTCTCCTCAAAAAGTTTATCTAGCTCTCATATAATCATTGATATAAACCAGCAAATTCCTTTGGATACTAACATTTTACAACCAAAACTAAAAACAGAGTGAAGACAAGTTGTACCTAAGATCTTTGTTCACAAGAAATGAGCGATGGCATTGAAGCTAATTGGTTGGGAGCGTGAAGTTGCCTGGCTCATCTCCGATCTGCGCCTTGGTTGTGTTTGCTCAATTTTGACTGATGAAAAATCCCTGAAAAACAATGCTTTAAAGGCAACAAACTAATAACCACTAGTTTGCATGCGAAGTGGCACAGCGAGAAAAGGGAAATTAATAGCTCGAAAAGTCAACCAATGTTTTTAGAACAAGAGTTAACATGAGTCCGAAAAGGAAATTGAAAAATGAAGAGGAGACCGTTTTCATGCTCTGTTGTAAGAAATGACTTGTTTCACAAGAAACAAGTTTGTGGCCAATGAAAACGAGAATAGGCGTACAGGACGACCTTTCCCGTCTTGTCTCATTTCTACAGTGGTTTTTGCGAGAAATGTTGCCCATCGTCTCGTTTTTGGTAATAGAGATTGCAGAGGGAGATACGATGTCTTCCAAATTATTTTGTCGATAGAGATTGTCAAAGCTTTGCCAGAAAGGCAAGCAGATTATTGTACTCTTGAATTTGTTGAAGATGATAATAAAACTCTCAGCAGTTGCACTGGTTTTCCTTTCAGGTTTTTTCTAGTGACATTTGTCCAAAAACAGTGTTATATTTTTGTGTGTGTACATATTTTCTCAATTCCGTATTTTATATTTTGCAGTTTTTTGTTTGTGAAGAATGCTATAGTGAATTTATTGATATTTGCCAAGTAATAATTCAGAAGACAAATAAACTGCTAATAGTTAGAAGATAAATATTCAGTTTATTGCATTCAAGGAATTTTCACAGTTACGGATTTTCACCAATGGCAAGAATCTCGATATGTGATACGGTCATCTAATAGGCACTCTAAAGTTGAGGTATAAAGTGACCTTAGAGGTCTTCAAGGGAAAGACAATTTCAGCCTCAATGCTCCAAAGGAGGCAATATGCTTTCCTTAGAGAGACCAATTGCAACCAAACCAAGACCTAGGGCTTGATTAATGAGTTGATAGTTACGGTGACCAAAGGTCTAAGAGGAACAAAAGGGTTTCCAATAGGAATCTTCCACAAGACAAGGTGCCTAAAACCCTCAAATAAGCCCCTAATTTGAAGCAACAACAAGCTAGGCTTTACCCTAGGGCAAACAACTAGGGCAAGGAAATTTATCGATAAAATTGAAGTCACTGCTTACCAAGAGGATTGATTTTGTGGCAACCAACCATGCCCTTGGCATTTAGACTCTCCAATCCCAAAAATCACCCACCCTTAGAAATCCACACTAAGCCCTAGTTTGAGAGCTTGGCCTTAAAGGGGCTAAATTAGGTTAAGAGAAGTTTATAGATAAGAATTGAGTTTGATCACCAAAAAGGAGGCTAGTGTCGAGATCCTTGGGAGAATGGAGCCTATGATTTGATTGGATGACCAAAAATTTGCTAAGGAGGTTGAATTCTTGATGCCCTAGCAACAAAATACCTAGCAATCACCTATGCAAAGGATCAATGACCTTTATGGTAGAACTAGTTAAAGTTCATCGCTAGGAAATTCATTCACATGCTATTCATGAGTAATGCATGCAATAGTGACATCTAAGTACCATCAATTAATTTTCAACAAATTAAGGCACAATAGTAAACCCTAGATTCAACATATTCCATATATTAGGCATAGAGAGAATAAAGATTCAACAATCAGTTCAATTATAAGATCACATGCAAAATATTCCATCCATTTAATCCAATACAATAGCTCCAAAGGCAAACGATTTGATCCGAATGTCAGAATGCATTCAAAGATCCCAATTACTCCCAAGACAAAAAGGTGTAATTGCTCAAGAAGGCCCAAATTCCAAGTGTGTGATGATGATTTGATACAATGAACGTTTCACCTACTTATATGAGGAATTCAACTTCTAATTTTAGCCTAATGCCCCCCAAAATAATAAAATAATGTGTTAATCACAAGCTATTGCACAAGTCGACCTAGAATGGGCCAACATTTGTTTAATGATATGCATGTGAAACACAGTTAAATTGGATATAAGACCACTTTGGATTGATAACCCTCCTCATGTTGTTTCGTTTGATAGGTGGTACGCCATGTGGGTCTTCATAACTGCAAGGATATCTTGATTTAAATTTTGTGCCCAAATGCATGTCTTGATACCCCAAATGGATGGGTTTAGCACCAGCAACATGCCCCAAAAGTTCATGGCCTTAAATATTTATTGTTGCCCCTAGAACAAGGTCAAAATTATGATTTAAATTAGCCTAAATTTGTGTCCAAATCAGCCTTAGTAGAAGATAATGTGTTAAACACATACATGGAATACACCACTGATTAAGATAAGTGTCCATTCCATTTATTATTCACAATAATGTACATTTATACATTTCTTTGTGACCCTTAGTCTTCACATACCAAGTGGTCTCTTAGACTCTGGTGACTGTTCACATTCCACACCAACCCTCAATGGATTAGGTGTCCAATATTCCTCCCCTTAATCTGAAGGGGTGTATACAAGTCCAAGAAGAGAGCTATAATACAAAATACAATAATGCATGACAACGATAAACTGAATGTGCTCTCTGAGATGATGATATAGGTGGGAGAACTCGAGGTCTCAACCGGCGATGGTTTTGAGGATTACCACCAACACTAGAACGCTTAGTGCATTTCCTGGAGCTCTTCCAAATCAGGCAAGAGGTTGAAGTATTTTGTTAGAGGAAGTGCTCCTTAATGCTTTGGAGAGGGAGACCTTCAACCTAGAAAAAGGGAAGTTTGCAACCTAAGGTGATTTAAGGAAGGCCACTAGCCATAGGCATGTTCAAGGGCTTCTTTGTCTCTGGCTACAACTCTGAATCTGGGTATGGTTGTCTCTGGTTGTAGGCTCAGGCAACAGGTTCAGGTTGTGGCTCAGGCTCACTTGATTTATCTTTGAAACTTGTAGATGACCATCAATTCCCCCTTGTCAGATACAAGGTGAGGTGAGAAGATGAAGAGAACTCAACTGCAGGACCTTTTAATATTCTAGAAGAAATTTTGACATATGACTAAAATATCTTCTTGGCTATTGAAGCCCATTGCCAAGAAGCAATCCATCCAAGGTGAATCTTTGTTCTTGCAAGAGGCTTGTTTTTTAAGCATTTGTTTGAAGAATGAGTTTGCTAACCACAATGCTTACAGGGGTGAAGATCAAAGCAATGATCTTTCATATGGCCAACTCGATCACAATGTTGACATCTACAAATTTGTTGTTGTGGAAAAGGAGCATAAACATGTGAATATGAACTATCATGCAAAAACCTAGCACTATGAAACTGGATGGGCTTGGAGTAGTCTGGAGTGTGAAGAGAAACCTCCTTATCATATCCAAGACCTGTTTTATGCTTGTTGTCAACAAGCCCTTCCCAAGGTCTGATAATGGGCTTGGGAAATGCAAATTGAACTTCTACATCTTTCTACACATCTGCTCCTGAAATGGGTACTTCATCTGCAATTTCTTATTATTGATAGGAGTCTATCTTGATCTCAAACAAAGGATTGTTTTCGAACAAAAACAAGTTCAAAATGTTGTCTTCTCTGTAACTCATCTTGTTGTAGTTTTGACTCAAGCTGCAAAAATTCAATCTTATCATGTGCATTTTGCAGATAGGTTTGAGTGTCTTTGAGAATGACTTTGTCAATTATGATTATATTGTCAACGGTAGAATGTATTAGATTATTCAATAATTCCAACACTCCATGAGCCATTTTCCAACTATTTAAATTGTTGAATGCAATATCAAAACCAAATAAAGGGTGCTCCATCGAGCTACAAACAAGACTTCAACACACTAGCTTCAACACATCTCATCATACATGAAGGACTAGCATTATACTAGCATATAGGTTGGATCAGTGTACAATAACCAAGGGAGAAGACAATAATGTAAATTATTTAACATTTGCATAATCAACGCATATGACAACGCTCATATAATAAAATCCTCAACAAATATTCCAACACAATGCAGAGGTGTAAAGTTTTGACTGCTCACTTCAAAGCAGAGAACTCGTGGACTCACCACTCTTCAAGTCCTTCCTCAACCGAAAGGAACTCTCCATTGGGGATACTTTAATCGCCTTCAAGCAGAGTATTGTGTGCATGAAACTCTAGCCACAACAAAAACACAATTTGTGCCTTCTCAACTGTCTTCGGTCGACACATAATACATTTAGCAACAATTACATCACAAATTTCTTTTGCATACCAATATTTGCATCAACATTTTAAAGCCATAAAACTTACAAGCTTCTCGCGAGAATGGCAGCAGTTTGGAACCCACAGCGACACTTAGGTTCAACTCGTTTGCCTTTCGATTCAACACTCATGCGCTATGCCATGAGCAGTCTCAGTTTGTTCCACCATGCCACGCTCTAGTTTAACACAACTCATTTCTATTGAGCAATATCCCTCTTAAATAATGCAGCAACGACCAACGATAGAAAATGACAGCTAAAAAGTAAAAAGCTCTGTCGCAAAGTGTTTTTAATTGTATAATTCAACTAAACAAAGAGGTCAGAGAGACACATTACTGCCTAAACAGTGTTTCCAATATAAATTTGTCTCATGTGCGTTGGCGAAGCCCTCCAAGATATACGAATTTAAGTTTAACGTCACAAAGTATAATAAATGTCTACCTCCAACATGCATGCTAGCAATCACATAAGCATTGCATAATGCACAAAGCAAATAGTCTGAAGGTTTACCAGTGGACGAAGCTCACCCCTCTACTACCAATGTGATAGCCCTCCAGCTTGTAGCAGCGCTTGATATTTTCTTCCCTTTTGGAATATTACTAACATCAATAGCTCTGCAACATATTCACGCTATATGAGCTTATGAAGTTGGGTTCGAGACAAATTCTTATCAATAACGTTGAAACCAACACTAGAGCTCATATCAAATCTCTCTAGCTATGAAAATTTCCCATGCAAGGAACAATTGTAGACTGTGGTGGTTACTCTCCAAGAGACATTAGATGACTCTTGCGAATTCTCAGAACACCAATGTAATAATGGAGTCTTAGCGGTGGTGGAAGTCTCGGATATTACAGGCCACAAATGCTCTCGATGCTCAATGCATAGTCCTACAGCAGGATACCACCAAGAGGATGCCCTCGATCTTTTATTGCAACAGGTATGATTTCCCAGACTCCTACAAGAGACCTCATTGACAGTTTTTTAAAACTCTGTGATCGATACTTCTCTCCTCCTTATGTATTCATCAGAAGAGACTACGCTTGAATCACAGCCCTCTTTGGGCTTTCGTTGTAAAATGAATTGATTTTCACATGAAGATTATGAGGAGTTCAACATTGATTTTTTTTACAGTGGGATTATAGTTGTCAGTGGGAGAGGGAAACGGTCAACGTACACAGATTTGCACAGAGATGTGGGCATGTAGGCTAGGATGGAACGTTAAGGAGTCATGTGTTACACAAATTTCCCTAGCTAGGTATAGTGTAGACTAAAAAACCAGTTTTGGAGATTTTCCACTAACATCGCTGAGGAGATTGCAGGCATGACAAAGTCAGAGAAACAGTTGTGGATAAAATAGGCACATACAAATAGCTCAAATGGTTTGAGAGCAAAGCTCAGTTAGGCAGAAACATTGGTTTACAGGTCAGTGCAAAGATCTTAAACCAATTGCTCTTCAAGGCAAAATTGGGTATCGATTGTCACACAAAGAAAAGATGGGTCACAGATGGCAAGGCGTTCAGGTGCAGAGTCCAGGGAGGCAGGACTGATAGTAGAACTAGTCACAAAATTAGTCTCTCAAATTAGAGCAGGGCCAGAATTCACCCTCTCTGATACCATGTTAGACACATACATGGAATACAAAATAGATTAATATAAGCATTCATTCCATTTATTAGTCACAATAATGTACATTTATACATTTCCTTGTGACCCTTGGTCTTCACATACCAAGTGATCTCTTAGACTCGGATGACTATTCACATTCCACACCAAACCTTAGCGGATTACGTGTCCAACATAATGGAAGACAAAAGAAAAATTAACTAAATCTTCTTCTTTACGTCAACTTTCCTCCTTCACCTTAGCTCTGATTTAGACATGCCTTTTCAAAAGGGAAAATATTATAATTTGTTCAAGTTGGCTCTAATATAGGGCTTCCTCCAAACTCTATATATTGCCCAGCCGTGGAGCATAAATGACATCAATTTGAGGCATGATCTAATCCATGGATTCGTTGAAATTCACCAAGGCTCTAAGCTCATTGAAGATTTGTTGAAGGCGGCCAAAAATCCAAGTAGTATTTCTCTGCATGATGTTTTTTTGACAAGATTGTTTTTGAAGTTGTTTTGTATTGGACTTATCTGTGATACAATTCGACCTCCCTAAAAGGCAAGTTTAAGATCAATTCCAAAGGCTTGTTTCGGCTAAGACACTTTCGGCCTGCTTTGAGAACCCTCTTCTAAGATAAATTTCAGCCTCTAACTAATGCTTTGTTGAAACAAAGACAAACCTAAATCTGTGGCTTTCTTGAGGCAAAGACAGACCCGAATTCTGTGGCAAATCGTAGGCTTCTGGCAAACCTTCTAAGGCAGAGTATTTCGATCTTGAGGCGGACCTTCTTGAGGCTTACTCTTTGTGACTTTTTTTGCACTACATCATGCACAGTTTTGACTATCCTTGAGGGCATTTCCAATGCTCATCAAAAGACAATTCAATGGCATCTGAAGCATCAAAATTGAGTCCTTGAGAGACTGTCCTATGGTTGTATTTGTGCTATATATGCTAAGGTTTAGCCGAGTTCCTGAGGAAGATTGTTAGCATGTTTGAAAAGCCTATTTTGGCCCTTGTCTAAGGCCCTTCCACAACTTGTACAAAGGCATATCTGAGCATTGTTAATGGCTTAATTGAGAAAGGATTGGAGGTTTGTATTTAATCAATGAATTAATTGAATTGATTTACATGAGCAAAATGAAGCTCAATAAGTAATACAAAGATATTTACAGTAATAGAAACATAAAGTTTCTATTAGGAAATAGAAACAACCAGTTTCATCTAAGAAACTGCTAAAAAGATAAAAATAGCAACAGCTACAAAGAATGAGCATTAAACACTGAATAGTATTATTCTAATACCCTCCCTTAATGCTCAATCTATTTACAACACTAATAGACCCTCTGAATTTTACAAACTTATCAGGACCAAGAGGCTTGGTGAAGATGTTTGCGGGCTACTCCTTTGTGGGAACATATCGCAACTGAACGAATCCGTCTTCAACAAGCTGGCGAATGTAGTGGCAATGGGTTTCCACATGCTTTGTTCGTTCATGAAAGACTGGATTCTTGGCAAGTTTGAGCACTCCCTGATTATCACAAAACAAGGGAGTAGGACCTGTCTGGGAAACATGCATATCCGCAAGCATACGTCGAAGCCAAACTGCCTCACAAGATGCCTTAACTGCTCCCCGATACTCTGCTTCTGTTGAGGAGAGAGCCACTGCCTACTGTTTCTTACTAGTCCAGGTGACAGCATCGGATCCTAAACTAAACACATACCCAACTGTAGATTTACGGTCATCAACCGAACTGGCCCAGTCAGAATCTGTGTAACCATTGAGTATAGGATCGAAACTTCGAGTGTATAGGAGTCCATAATCAAGAGTGCCACGCACATATCGTAGCACATGCTTTGCTGCTATCCAATGATCAGCCTTAGGAGCTGACATTAAGCGGGAAATGTAGCTCACTGCAAAACTGATGTCAGGTCTAGTGGCAGTAAGGTAGATGAGGCTGCCCACTAATTCCCTGAATAAAGTTTCATCCACAAGGGGGGAGGATCACTGAGCTGAAAGTTTGAGCCCTGGTTCCATAGGAGTCGTGGCCGGTTTGCAATCCTGCATTCTGAACCTATCCACTAGATTTTTGGCATACTTGGACTTAGAGAGAAAGATGTTGTTCTCAGTATGCCAGACTTCAACCCCCAGACAGTAATGAAGAAGTCCCAAGTCTGTCATATCAAAGGTGCTGCATAAGTCTTGTTTGATCCCATGGATCAAATGTGCAGAACTGCCAGTAATGATAAGGTCATCCACATAGACAACCACAAACAAAATATCATCACCAGTATGCTTGATATACAGGTTTGCATCAGATGGGCTCCGCTGAAAGCCATGATCTGTCAGGTACTGATCAATTTTCATGTACCAAGCCCGAGGAGCTTGTTTCAATCCATAGAGTGCTTTAACTAATCTACACACTTTTTGTTCTTGACCGGCAACCTTGAATCCTGGAGGCTGCGTCATGTAGACTTCTTCTTGTAAGTCACCATTTAGGAAAGCACTCTTTACATCCATCTGATGAACTTTCCAATTGAACTGAGCTGCTAGGGCAAGGACAAGCCGTATGGTACTCATCTTGACTGTAGGAGCAAAGGTCTCCTCATAGCCGATGCCTTCCTTTTGTGAGAACCCTCGAGCCACAAGAAGAGCTTTATACTTGTCTAGGGTTCCGTCAGCTTTGTATTTCACTTTATACACCCATTTGCAGCTGATAGCCTTTTTCCCTGCAGGAAGATCAGAAAGGATCCACGTGTGATTCTTCTGAAGACTCTGGAATTCAACTTCCGTAGCCTGTTCCCACTCAGATGTACCCTTAGCCTCTGAATAGGTTTGAGGCTCAAAAATACTGTGTAGGTTAGCCATAAGAGCAAAATTTACTGTAGACTGTTGTTCGCTCTTATTTCTAGAAGTTCTACCTTCAAGGAGCTCATTATCCCAGAGATCACCAATGGTTTTAGCCCACCATTTAGCCCGAAGAGTAAAGGAACCAATATCATGAGGAGGTGGAGAAGGCTCAAGAACAATAGGAGCAGCAAGAGGAGGGTTATTTTCCAGAGGAAGCTTAGGTAGTGTATTATCAAAGACTAACGCTACATCATCCCTCCCATCAAGTGTACCTACCGGAAGAAGAACACTGTGAGGCTGATCCTTAGAACACTGCTCAAAAGAAGAAGACTGAAAGAATCCTCTGTCTTCATCAAATACTACATCCCGACTGAAGCTAAGACTACCAGTGGCTATATCTATCAGCCTATAGGCCTTGTGGTGATCATTGTACCCAGTCATCATGAGTTTCTGGCTTTTGGAATCCAACTTAGAGCGCTTAGCAGCTAGAATCCAAACATATGCAACTGAGCCAAATACTTTGAGGTGACTGATCTTAGGCTTACGGCCAGACCAAACCTCTTCGGGAGTCTTCCCCTTGACAGCCTGAGTAGGTGATCGGTTAAGAAGATAGACAGCAGTAACTACTGCTTCAGCCCAGAATTTATTCGAAACACTCCTGTGTTGTAACATGGAACGAGCCATTTCAACAACCGTACGGTTGCGGTGTTCAACAACACTGTTCTGTTGAGGAGTGTAGGGTGTAGTTAACTGGCGTTTGATGCCATGAGTATCACAAAAGTTGGAAAAAGCATAAGAACAAAATTCCCCCCCGTTATCTGTCCTAAGAGTCATGATATTACAGACAAACTCTTTTTCAACTAAGGTTTTAAACTTCTGAAAGGTACTAAATGCATCATATTTAAATTTTAGAAAATACACCCACGTCTTTCTATTGAAATCATCTACAAGAAGCAAAAAATATTTGCAAGCAGTAATAGAAGATGTATTCATAGGACCACAAATATCAGCATGAATTAACTGGAGTACCTTAGATGCGCGCCAAGATTCTCCATCCTTGAATGAAGACCGATGTTGCTTGCCAGCTTGACAAGTGTCGCATACTCCCAATTGCTGAGTCTGCATATCAGGTAACACTAACACAAGTCCCTCCCGAGAGAGCTGAGAGAGATACTGCATGTTTAGATGCCACAGAGTGTTGATTGGAGAAACACGAGCTGCTAGAGCCACTTCTGGAGAATCACCAGTGTCAAGAAGCCTGTATAGACCATGATCCTCTAGGCCAACAGCAACTGTAAGACTAGTTTCCCTGTCGATAATGGAGCACTTGTGCGCACTGAACACTACATCAAGCTGAGGAGAGTTCCTCATAATCTGGCTGACAGACAACAGATTAATTTCCACACCAGGAACATAGTACACATTCAAGAAGATGAGTGTGCGCCCACCAGACTGGATCTGAATTGTACCTCTGCCAACCACTGTGTACTTTTCACCTCCGCCAAATACCACAGAATCACTGAAAGGTGAGAAGTCAATAAACCAGTCACGCCTGTGAGAGAAATTGCGTGATGCACCAGAGTCAATATACCAGGCAGAAGACGGGACATGATCTGAAGACCTTTTAGCCATAAAGGCATAAAAGGTGGATTCTATCTGCTCGGAATGTTCTTCAGCATTCACTGTTTGATGGGGCCCTCCCTATCGGCAATCTTTCTTCATGTGGCCGAACTTGTGATAGTAATTACACTACACACTTTTCTTCCTAGTAGGATCAAAAAGCTAAGAAGAACCTTTCTGCTGAAAGGACTGAGAGGACTGATATTTGGCAGCAAAAGCATTTTCTGAGGAGGCTGTTGAAGCACCACTACCAAACTGTTGTTTCCAACGATCCTGCTGAAGGAGTTTGGTGCATAACTCTGGAAACTTCAGATCAACATTTGTGGTGGTAATGTTGAGTGTTTCTATGAAGTGTTCATAAGATTTCGGTAGACTTTTCAGAGTGATGACTACCATATCTTCTTCCTCCATGGTCCAACCAATGGCTTCGAGTTGATCTCGAATGTCTTTAATCCTGTTAAGATGTTCCTGTAAAGACATATGTTCGTCCATCATGATGGAGAACAACTGATTCTTGAGAAAGAAAGCTCTGCTCTTGTCGGATGTCTCGTGCAATTCCTTCAAATGTTGCCAGATTTCAGCAACTGTCTTGCCAGAAGGAATCTGCGGTAACTGATCATCAGTCACAGAGAGTTTGAGAAGCATAACAGCCTCTCGATTTCGATCATCAAACTTATCTTGATCGGTACCAGCTATACCAAGACGGAGCTCTTTAGTCAGAACGAGTTGGTCAAGACGCCTATATTCAAAAATGGTCAACATTCTCTGTTTCCAGATGTTATAATTGTTGCCATTAAAACGTTGATTTCCTTCCAACATCAAATTGGTTAGTGAGGTCATCTGCACGTTTCTCAAGAAAATAATAAAGGAGTCTGGTACGGATTTTAATACTGATGTTGGCTGATCCGGACAAAAAACTGATAGGCACTGGAAACAAAATTTAAATTCGCTGACTCGAAAATCAAGGCACAGAAAACAATGCACCCAGAAAATTCTGACGACTACCCAGTTGATATATTATGAAACCCACATCAAATCTGTAATCTGAAAAACAAAAAAACAAAAAAACAAAAAAACAAAAAAAAACAAAAAAAACAAAAAAACCAAAAAAACCAAAAAAACCAAAAACAAAAAAAAACAAAAAACAAAACAAAAAAAAAAACACAAAAAACAAAACAAAAATAAATAAATAAATTTCAACAAATGAAGCTCTCGGGTCTACTAAATGACACGGACGATTTCTGGTCGTGCTGTCCACCGCTGGATTCCCGGCTACCCAAATCTCAAGGCTGACGTCTGCGGGTGTGTGAAGGCAGTTCTGGCAAGATGCTCGCAGAGCTTTTAACCAAATGCCCAAAACAAATTCAGTTTCATGGACTGCAGCGTACGCCTGAGATGAAAATTGTATGATGTGAGCATGAATTAGTTTGCCTTCTGCCACGGCTTTCTCATCAGCGCAAACCTGCAAGAGAGAATGGTAGCGCGGGTTTCGATCCTCGGACGTCTGCTATCATAGAGTATTCCAGTGGCGGATATGAAAGACACGTGTCGTTGTGTCCAAGTTGTCGAGCTGCGTCAAGTGAAAGTTCCAACACACGCTTTGCTCTTGGGGTGAACGGAATCTCCACAGCAACAAACCCACTGCCTCTGCCAATGATTTACCTACATACGAATATTGTTGGGGTCAACTCCAAGATTCTCAAGCACACGAGCTGCAACACTTTCACCTTCCCTCAACTAATAAACGCAAATGAACTGATCGAGCCTGCTGGTCGAGCTCTTGCACAAAGAGATCTGTCGGCTCGGGAATTGATTCTGGGCAACGATTTGGCGATTGCACCAGTCGATTCAAATCAGCAGAAGTCCTGCCAGCGTGACTACGGCGAGAATGATCCCGACTGGAGTCTTTGTTGAGCCGAGGAGTTCAGAAGGGTATTCGGGTTCTGCCTGGATGTGTCACCGTTCCGCGCCGGTGAACGTACCCGCGTGGTCTAAAAAGTAACCAGACTTCGATGAAGTTCCAGCTTTATGGCGAACGATGATGAAGAGAGTCTTCTAGAAAAAAATCAGATTCCAAGAGCAATTTCGAAATAAGCCACAAAATTTTATTTTTTTCAGCAATGAAAAAAATTATTTCGAAAGATACCTGTGCTCTGATACCATAATCAATGAATTAATTGAATTGATTTACATGAGCAAAATGAAGCTCAATAAGTAATAGAGAGATATTTACAGTAATAGAAACATCAAGTTTCTATTAGGAAATAGAAACAACCAATTTCATCTAAGAAACTGCTAAAAAGATAAAAATAGCAACAGCTACTAAGAATGAGCATTAAACATTGAATAGTATTATTCTAATAGTATTTTTTTATTTTGAAGGTTGTTTAAGGTTTGATTGGAGACTCCAATAGTGCTGATTTGATCAAGAGGAAAATTTGCCTTGTGCAATGGCTATATGAAGGTATGAGTTTCATTGACACATTTCAGTACTACGGTTGTTCATCGGTATATAAGAAGCCATCTTGAAGTATGATGTTTCCAGTGACTAGATAGTGATACTTGGACAGAATTTTGTTGATAATAATTTGAGTATGTATTGATAGAAATTGGCAATGATTGAAGGTTATTGTAATTGGGTCATTGTCCTTGCTACGGAAGCCCAAGAGCTTTTGTTCTTTATTTTATTGTTAAGGGTGGCAGGGTGGTGCTAGGCAAGGAAGTTATAGCTTCCTTAAAGCGGTTGTCACCTCCTTCCAATGCACACTGGTAAATGGTGCAACAATAGTCATCAGGTAATGAACTTGAAGAGAGTCCACCCAATGTCAAACGGTTTGGGTTCAAATTTGAGTTCGGCTAGAATTAACTTCAATTCAAATTCAAATTTCCTAATAAGGTTCGTATGAGGTTCGCCATTTTGTTCATATACATGTTTGAAATTTCAAAAATATTTAATATTATATATTTTATATTCATTTATAATCTATATATATATTTATAATTTATATCATATACTATAAATGAATAATTTTCCATAAATATAAGTTATATTAATTTATAATGCTTATAATAATAAAATTTATAGTAATAATACCCTAATTCCTTTAATTATATATCTCTTAAAATATATTAAAAGTGATTATTCTAATTATATAATTTAAATTCTAAACCTGTTCATGCTATTATTACGTATAAATTACGCCCTCCCTATCATTTTAGACCTAGACCATCATTTAAACATTTCAATGGTATTCTGGTCATTTGGACTCTCTTTCAGAATTTTCAAATCCACACGTCACATAAAGTCTTAATTCGAAGTATTAGATGTGGGCAATCATCCACATTTGCCCAAACGCCCATATTTCCATTGCGACCTGATGTATGAATGTTTTGCAATAAAATGTGCACAATAGGTGGTGTCCTCATTGCTGCAAGAGATGGATGTCATTTGCACCGATGCTTACACCTGTCTATCTGACATTCATTATTACCAAACCTGAATGTAGAGATAAACAAAGCCATCCTTGCTGCAAGAGATGGACGTCATTTTCCCCCAATCCTTACACCCATCTATATGACATTCGTTATTTACCAAATCTGAACGCAGAGATAAACGAAGATAAAGCCGAACCTGCTCAAACCTAAACGAATATTAATAAACTTTTTGGAATTCGCCAGATTGTGAACCTCAACGTTTAGGTCCGGCAATCCCCATGACATAAAGTCCACCAGGATCCTTTGGGATATGGCATATAGAACTCCAGTCAAAGTCTATGAATGTTTTCCTCAATATTCAAATGTCAAATCACTATTCAACATGCATGTCAACCTTTACATGCATGTTGAGATGTATTATTCAATCAATATTCAATCTATAGGTATGATTCAAGGTATGTAAACATGCTTGTTGATATGTATGTCAATATTCAACATGCATGTCAACCTTTACATTCAAAAGATTTCATTGGCAAACTTCAAGACAAATGATTCCTCATTGAAGATTAGACAATCAACAAGCTTCAGATTCATATCCAAATGACATTCTGGATAGTGAAAAGGCAACACTGATTTTCTCAAAAATATGCAAATAAAACAGCTCTGTGATCTACGCCAACAGTCCACATTTCTTCCCTGACAAAGGTCATCCAAAATTACCATTATAGTAGAAGTATTACCCCCACCCTTGAGCGCAGGTATACTGAACAAATCCCTCAAAATGAAAACGTGATTTTGCAGGGATAACAAGTTCCTTGAAGACCAAGCTTTATGAAGCTTAAGTGCTGGTGCTTGAAAGCTAGATGTATCTATAATTTGCAATCTCTATCTATCTCAGAAAAATAAGGTTTTTAAAGGAAAAAGCCAAAAGATGCAAGAATAAATATGCACTGATCCTAGACACTGATTGATCGATTCACTGCCTCTGCAACCATATTTAATATGAAAATTTCAACAAAAGTGTTCGTGTCAAAAGCAAGCAATCATTACTTCAAATGTTTGTTACTGAAATTGTTACTTTTGGTATCCATGTTTATCTTTGTTATAATCTTGAACTTCTTCCAAAATCCTAATTGAGCACATACAGACCTTTAGCTATTTACTGTTTTGTCCAGATTAGTTTACACAAAGGAATTATATTCTCTGGAACAACAAAACAAAAACAAAAAAAGATATGCATCAAGAGCGAAAATGGAAGGATTGCCTTCTGGCTATCAACTACTAAAAGAGGCTTTAAATGATGGAACCAACATTCTTAGTCAGATCAGATAACAACCTAAACTCGAATATTTTTTAAGAGCCTTCCGAGTTTCCTTGGATAGTCCTGCAACAACCAACAAAGTATATTATTATATAATTTTAACACACATTCTTCAAGGTAGAAAAACAATAAGCATCATATACACTTTTGGATTCAGACAAGCAGCCCACGGCTCAATTAAGAACAAGCCATATTTTTAGAATGAATAATACCCCCAGTCTCGAATAACAGCTCCTGAGGGGACACCTGTAAAAAAGCAATCTTTCAGTTATGTATTATAATCAAAATAATTGTGTTGATGACAACTGCAAAAAATGACCAAGGAGCAATATGGACAAACTTCAAAGAACTTACTTGCATAAGCAAGGATCCCAAAGCAGAACAGGATGAATCATCAGATAGTGAACCCACAAAGAATTGACAAGCGGCAGCATCGACAAAGGCAAAGCCATATCCAACTGAAGCATTGCTTTCCTTGCCAACCATTTCCTAGATAAATGAAACTAAATAGCATAAGAGGTATGCAAATTAGAAGTTCCAGATAAACAATGAAAACCACCAGAAATGCAAATTGTTAACACTTTACAAGAAGGATAACTAGTTTTAAAGCATAACGCTCTTAAGCATTGTGTTGTCAATTTACTATAATTTCAGGAAGATGTGTTAAAGTGATTTCATATTTTCTTCAGGAGAGCGCTTTTGTGAGAGTATGAATTTGACCAAAAACACAAAGCATTGCTGAATTGTACAGTCTGTTGTCACTACAGGAACAAATATCTACTGTCATTACAAGAACCCTTACAAAATTGTGAAGCGATCATAACGTTGTAAGATAGTGTTACATGCTGCAGTCCTGTATAGGGAGCAATTGCGGAGCACAATCCTACAGTGGTACAGAAAGAACTCACTACCAACTGCTAAGCAGTGTTGAATAAATCAAACTCGATGTTAACCTGATCAGCATCAAAATCCTGAAGTAGGGGTAACATTTGAAGAAAATTTGGAATGTGTTGAGATCACATGAGAATGAGTGAATCAAAAGGAACCAAACAGAAATCCCAAAAACTGCAAAAGTAAAAGGAGAAAACATCACTAAAAAAATGGGCTAGAGCTGTCCAAACAATGTGCTAGAGAGAGAAGAACACAACCATGGAACAAAAGTACACCAAACTGATGATGCCTATTACCTACCAACATGTATGATTAAAACTAGGAGAAATTTTTCCTTGTATGATGGGGCTTCCCCACATTGGGAAAACGTTTCCCCCTGCATCTCCCCAAGTTTCCCCAAAAGGGGGACATGGGGAAATGCTTCCCCAAGCATCCCCCCGTCTCCGGTGCGTGGGAAACATGGGGTGCGCTTAACCCACCTTGGGGGCCATGGAACACCAAGGTAAAATCAGCCCTTCTCAACTGTCCAAACAGGGGCAAACTCAGCCCTTCTTTGTCATCACAGCTACAGCATACTCAGCAGCCTTACTTGGCCTACCATAGGCATACTCTCCACAAGCCCTCTCAGCCCTATACAGGTCTGAGGCCTACTCGACCTTCTCCACAAAGTGATCTCTTGCCAACAACAAAAATGAATTACTCACCTTTAAACTTATACTTTTCCAAATGGTGCAATACCATGGGTTATCAAAATACAATGGGTCATCAGATTACCATGGGTCTACACCAAGGGTCATCTGAATACCATGGGTCTATACCATGAGTCATCAAAATACCATGGGTCTACCGGTGCAAAGCCCCGTCACTTAGCCCACTTGCCCCACAGTGAGAATAATCCTGATGCTACCCAAATCATCAACAGCTTGACGATTGGGCATCCTTTGGACAAAGATATGACATTCAGGGTGAGATGCACCCCTTAGAGACATTCATTGCACATTTCATGGAGAGAAACCTTTTGGAGGGTAAAGTCACCCTTGGAGCACACCTAACTCAGACTTGTGGGTTAGTTGAGGCATACTTTCATGTTATTTCATTGATTTAGCTATCTTTAGGAATCAGCATGTGACCTATCCAACTTGTAATAGTGAATTATTATTATTTCACAGAAATTTAGGCTAATTTTAGGGAAATTGACATGCTAACTCCTGTATAAATAGGAGGTCAATTTACCCTTGGATTCCTTGTTACACTTGCAGATCATTTGTACTAGCAAATTATCTTTTCTCCCTTGTGCACTATGGAGCACTAGTTGAGCAAATTTCCCTTGGAAGATGTTTTATGGATAGTTTTCTCTCTCAGATGATTATTAATGAATCTATGATTGTAAGAACCATACAAACGTAAGTTATCTTCTTACATTTTGTTCTTGTTGATGAACTAGGATTTATTAAAATTTTCACCTAGGTTTTGTTGACATTTTATGGCTCTAAAATTTCCCTGCAAAAGACTTTTCTTATTTTGAGGTGATCTAGGTTAAGCTCCCTCCCTTTGAATTTTGCAAGAAGATAGAAGGATGTTAGTGCTAAAGGATTAAGGGACACTAGATTGTCTCCATTATTTTTTTTGAATCCACGTCCATCTCTTTTCTTCAAAGGAATTTACTCCTAGACTCCATTAGCCCTAGATTGAGAAAGGCATAAATCTTATCTCTTGTGCCAACCCTTTAAAACCCTAAATATTTTCTTATTTTATTTGTTCTCGGGTAAACTGGGGTTTCTTTACATCAAAATCATATATTTTAAGCATTATTTGTCTTTAAAGCCATTGTCTGAGGGTTAGGGTTCGTTTGCAAATGAATGGAAAGCAAAAGTATCAAATGACATGCATTTTTCAATATTAACATCTAGGGTTTATTGTGTTGTTATACTTATTTTTACCACACACAAAAAATGTTGTAATATTATCTTGTTTACACTTTAATTACCTTTAATTTTACACTTTTATCATAGATTTTTGGGCTTTCACTCATTACTATTATAAACTATTTGATTGTTGTAATTTGTGGTTTCAAACCCTAGTTTATGACAGCCAAGTATATTATTGATTGTAATGTGTTTGGAAACTTATTTGATCCTCTATAGGTTGACCTAACCCTCTAGATTGATTCGTAAGCACCTTTGAACTCATTTTCTTGGAATTAGACATTAGGGGTCATTTAGCCTAAGTTAAAATGGGTAACTCTATGAGATCTATTAGGGAAGCCCCCCTTGTGTTGGATTGTATCTATCATAAAAACTAGGGGAGTTGTTGCTAAGGGAACAATGGTAGCACTCTCGTTGTTCGCTCAATCATTTGCTTTAAAAGACGATGCCAGACACATTTTGAGATGAGCAGTGTTCTTTTACTAGGGAATATCTAACATAAGAAGGATAGGCAACCAGAAAACATAAAGGAAAATATACATATATAGGATATGAATGAATGATGATGATTATAATGACCCTCATGACAATATATACACAATCATAGGTCATAAGGTCAATGTTCTTATATACTTATTCCCTAGCAAAATCTTGTTGTAGAATCCTTAGTGCCATTTAGCCTAAGTTAAATTCAGTAACTTAATCCCTAAGATCTACAAGGAAGCCTCCCCTTGTTTGGATTGTATACATCACAAAAATGAGAGATGTTGTTGAGGTAACAATGTTAGCACTCTCGTTATTGCTCTCAATCTAGGTTGCTTAGTGAGACTTTGCACTAAGGTGCTAAATTTCGCAATAATAGTGCCCATAGGCTTAATCATTTGCATTAAATAATGATGCCACAAACATATTGAAATGAGCAATGTTCTTTTACTACAGACAATTGAAAACCATAAAGGACAAATTATATATAAAACAATGAATAAGATATGATTGAATGATGATGATTATAATGACCCACTTGACAATATATATATAGAATTATGGGTCATCCCCTTAGTTAGGATGCATTACTTCATTTAATATTTATTATTATTTATGTTTATTACATCACTAATTTCCCTGACACATACCTCCCCCCCCCCCAGTGTCTTGTTTCCTTCGTGTTAGACATGATGCAAGCTTGCCACTTATTCAACACAAGAAGGCCTCAATGCATACCCTCTAGAGGCCTACACATGCATGACATCAGCATTCCAGCCCTCTTTTAGAGATGTATTTTGATTTGCACATTGGTTACTAGGTCAGCTTGTGACCTAGAGGATTTTCTTGCCCATTATTTTATGATTTTGGGGGCTTGTACGAAAAATAAGTTATGTTAGACCTCATATCTATTAGGGAGATGTCATTTCATCTCCTATCATCATCGCACTTGGGATTTCGGCCTCCTTGGAGAGACTCACACTCGTTCTTTTCTTGGATTCTCAGAGGATTCGATGCATTTTGATATTTGGAGCTGATTTTTGGACATATTTTGGAGCTATTCTTGGCATAATGGATGCATTTTCTCGCTAAAATGTCTTGTAAGTGCTCTATTGTTGAAGATCTTTCTTTATCATGTCTAATATATAGAATGGGTAGTTTTAATCCATGTTAAATTGTGCCCTAATTGTTGATAATTATCTATTGAATGCTAGTTAGAATAAAATTGCATGCATTTTTCTTTCGTAACATTGTAAGAAGTATCCTAGTGGTGAAACTCTTTGAAGCTCTTCCCATAAACTCCAATATTCCTTGAGTGCGTAAATGCTTGGAAATTGAGTTAGGGCACCAATTTTCAGCATCCTTAACAGCAAGATTGGCTATCCTTTGAGGCTTTGACAACCATGAGTCCATACGCAAGGGACAAGCTACTAGTCCAAGTCTTTGGTGATCATTCTAGAATTTTATCCATTTTCTCCTCCTTTTAGTTCAGCCATTTTAAGGCTAGGGCAAGAATCTAGGGCTTGGAACGAAATTTTAGAGAGGAGGTTTTTTGGTGATTTGACAACCTAAACATCAAGAGCTAGGTCTAGGCTATCTAACTTATTAATTTGGTGGGAATCCACTCAAACTTCATCCATAAAATCTTTTGCCCCAAGTGTCACTCTAAGAGGGAAACACTAGGTTCTTTTCCCATCAACTTAACGACTTTCTTGAGGGTTTCATAAGCCTTGGATTAGCTTAATATAATTAAAGAAACCCTTTGACCTCGTGAATACCTTTTACCATCGAAAACCCCAAAACCCTAGGTCTTGAGCCTTCTTTTCTAGGGATTTTCTTGAAAGAAATTTGCTTCTTTAAAGCATTGTACCTATATCGTGTCTCTCTTTGAATGAGCTTTAAACTTTGTACCATGTCATTGACATATCTATTTGAACTAATTTGTCCTTTATTCGGAGTCCTCCCATCAGTGAAAATCCATAAAGAGCAGGGGGTTTTGGTTGAGCTGACATTAGGCCTCTACCCCATTGCCCATTGTCTAGTTTATTACCTTGTAGACTTTCCATCTCCAAGATTTTGCGGCAACATTTTTGGCATCTTTGTCAAGGAAGAAGCAAGTTTGCCTTCCCCTAGATCAACATTTGAAGAGTTAATTCTTTTGATAACATTATAAATCGTCCTCTACCGACTCTTGATTCCCCTAGTTCTTCTTTGGAGGGTTCTTCTTGGATTTCGTCATAGCTCCTAAAACTAAGGTTGTTTCCAGAAGAGTTATTGAGCTAGGTGAGTCTCCCACACGGGGCCCTACTACTGCTAAACAACTTTTCCTTGACAATATGAATACTAACGCTAACACTAATTCTAATGCAACCCCTAACCAAAATCAAAATCAACAAATACCCTGTGGTTAGGAGATGGAACATCACATCTCTCAAACCATTAAATTTTGTTTCCTTTCATGGTGCCCCTCATCTTTTGCCTGAGAAGCATCATGAATCGTTGCCCAAGTGAGATACATCCCAGTTGGAGCCAAATGTTACCCACCAAAAGAGGGTGACCCCTAGAAAACGCTTCTCCTAATCATCCCATCTAGTTGGCATCCCCTGAGAACCACCTAGTAGCTAATGTAACGAGCCCTTTATATTTCTGCCAACTGCATCAATCATATGTCCCCTCGCTCATTTGTCAAGATCACATGTTGGAAGGTGGGCCTCTGGTCAAAAAGTACTTTATTCATTTTGCATTTGAGTGCTTATGCTTGTTTGTAACTTGGGCATTTGGCATGGATTATGGGGTGACTTGGAAGAAAGAAGGGTGGTGGCCATAGTCTTGTTCCCTCGCCTTAGATGGGGGGGTGGGGGGGTTAATTTTCTATCCTAGTCCAATGGGACCGCCTCTAATGGCTTATTGCTTTAGGAATGGGAACTACTTGGGAATCCATGATTAAGATAATGTGTTCCATTTATTCTTTTTCCATACTTATCACTCCCCTCCATACATTACGAGCCCTTATTCCACCTTCCTTCTCCAAGTCCACTTGTCCATTAGTTCACTAGGATCTAGCACACCTCATTCCCCTTTCCACATATTTGCGTCGGGATTGGAAATGTTGCCCCAAGAGGTTGACGCAACTAAAAGAAAAGGAAAAAGCATATAATGGCCACAAGCAAGAAACAAAAGAAAGAAAATTATGAAATGCAAAAGATTGTCGCGACATTAATATTAGCACGTGGACAAAAGCCAACAATGAGCTCTATGCCTTATCATTACGACAGTGTGCATAGAATCCTAGGCAAGAGGGCAACAGCAGTATGGTTGTTGATGGTCTCTTGATGATGAGCAGATGTTGGTGGGTGAGTGTCTTAGGAGAGGACAAATTAAGGAGTCTGTTGGCAACCAAGAGGAGGGGTTTCCTAAATGATTGGATGCCCTAACTAGGAGCAGATGCTACAGCAGGATTGGTCACTCATGGTCTGTTGGAGGGTAGCATGTGAGTGGACCAAGTGTGACATTGGATTGGGCATTTATGGTTTGTTGGAGGACAGTGTGATAGTGTCCAAGTTGGAGCCCGGTGTGCACCATCTTCATGCACCTAGGTGGTTACTAGAGTGGCAGTGCTTGAGCTCAAGGTTTGATCAGCCAGAGAAGCAGTTGAGCAGCCCTAGACTTGAGTGAAGAAAAGGACTTCTACAGCAAATGATGGCAAGTCCTCCTAGCCCATGTTCATTGTGGGAGATGGACATCTTGCAGTGATAGGTGGCAGCCCTTTATGCCCTATGTTGGTCTTCATTAGGAGCAGTGCCGGAAGACCACAGTGGGCCAAAGTCCCCGAGTAGCTAACGAGCAACAATGGGCAATTGTGAGTTATTCACAAACGATGTTGTGAACAACTCAATAGGAGTCTTGATGTGTTGATAAATTGATGTACGAACGACCAACTAGTGAGCAAATTGGATAGTTGAGGTCCAATGGCCAAATGGACTTGGATCATTGATAAAGGCAATGTTGCAAATCAGGAGCCAAAGGACTGGGCAGGTACAAGGTATGACCAAGGCAACGGTGAGGAGTTCTACATCAACTAGACGGACAGAGTATCTTGTTTAGGGTAGATTGGTTGTTGATGGATTGGCACCAAGCCCCAATTTTGTATTTTTGTACTAGTGGATATTTGAGTGTCATTATCCTTGGTATGGGAGCCCTAGACTGTTGCATTATTTCGTTTGATTAATATAACGAAGCTGGGTTGTTGTACATATTTATACAATATTTTCTAAAAAGTTGTCTATATTTTGTGCAATAGTAGATTTATTGTTGTTTATATTTCGTTGTGTAAAGTAGTTCGTTATGATTCTTGGTAGCATCAATGATATAAGATTTTATCCCAAACACCAAGGTCGTGGAAAAACAACATGGTATCAGAGCATGTCTGAGCTATACTTTGTAGGACAATGAATTAGAGCATGCACAGCAAAGCAACTCAGAGTGAGTTGTGGGTGTCTAGATCATGGAGCAGAGGGTTTAGTTGAAGATATGGAGATGTGGTCTTGACTGGCTTGGCAGCGAGACTGGTTGGGAGTTCTAGTGGACTGGTGGTGAGCCTGGTGAACAACAATTTGTTGTAGGGCAAGTTGGTGATCATGGACTTCCATTGACTTGCCATGGATGGTTGGGGACAGCTCGAGGGTATATTGGCTTGGATGATATCAGGTTGATCAAGATGGCTTCATGTGATGGAATACAAATTGGCAGGCTAGAGTCTTCTTCGAATCGTGATGTTGCATAATATCCAAGATTGGAGGGATTTGCACGAATGGTATTTTATTTAGGAGGATGAGTGCTTGCAAGACTAAGCCAGTGGAGATCGTGTAGGTTCAAAGGGAGTCTTGCCTCATAGGGAGCAGCCCTATGGAGGTTTGGGATCTTCAAGTTCAAATGTGATGAGGCAGAGGCACTACCCAGATTGTCGGGTTCATTCTACAAGGTATGTTGTAGTGATGGATGCCAGATGAGCTAGTGTCGCCGTAGATGATGATGGTTACTTCCTAGTCTTGGAAGTACCTCCCTCGCTAAGAGGGAATGTTAATTATGGTAGCTTGGGAGGCACTCAAATCCTGGAGGATCGAGGGTTTGGAGGAAGGAGCTCCACAATTGGCCTTGTGGGCTTGAAACCCAAGCTTGGGATTTTGCACCCATCGTTGTTGGGGACAAAACCATAAAGAGATTTTGACATGTGATGGATGAGGACGATAGTGCACATCATGACAAATACAATGCATTGAAAATCATCCAATTTCGAGTTGTGGTTGAAGAGATCTAAATTTTTTAAGTTAAGTATGGGCAAATTCTCTAGAGAAGTCAAGTAGGCCTTGACATGAGGTGACCCTTTGATGGGCTAGATGTTGCCCTAGAGACTTGTATAAAAAGAGGTGAGTTAGACCTCATTTGTGACACATCCAAAGTGCATCTAACATCATAGAAGAGCTCTGAAATTGGAAGTGGTTTTAAGGCAAGGATCCAAGTTTGGAGAAGTTTTATCTTTGTGATTAGGGTAAGGATTCCTTGAGAGAAAGCCGCAGGTCTAAGGCAATTTGTGTGGAGGCCAGGAGGACTGTTTTGGGCTGCCTTTCTCTTGTTTTTGGGTATGTCCTACTTGTCAGAATATGCCGCAAGATCAGAGGTAAGTTAGGGGTTGTTTTGTGCATGTTTTATAGTGCTATGGTATTCTGTTTGGGCCACAAGGGTAGTTGATGCTACAACAACTTATGGAGGACTGTTTGGGAGAGTGAGAAGGCTAATAAGACTCATCCAACCTAGCCGCAGTCATCTCTAGGAGGTCGCAACCCAAACAAAGTCTCCTTCCTGGGTTTTGAGGGCAGTTTGTATTGTTGTCATGGATAGCCACCTATAGGTGCCTTGTGTGGAGTTTACATAGACCAAAACAGTGTTTGTGGAGCCTAGTCTAGACAACAAGTAATGGCAGACCAGTGGGAGAGGACACACAATGATTGGAGGATTGTTGTAGCAAATTTCGAAGGGCTATTAGGTGCCCTAACCAATGATAGGAAGCTACAGCAATGTGCACAAACTCCTAGGCAAGAGGGTAACAGCAGCATGGTTGCAAATGGTCTCTTGATGATGAGTGGACGCTAGTGGACGAGTGTCCTAGGAGAGCACAAATTGAGGAGTCTATTGGCAACCAAGAGGAGGGGTTTCCTAGATGATTAGATGCCCTAACTAGGAGCAAATGCAACAACAAGATTGGTCACTCGTGATCTGTTGGAGGGCAGCATGTGAGTGGACCAAGTGTAACATTGGATTGGGCATTTATGGTCTGTTGGAGGACAGTGTGATAGTGTCCAAGTAGGAGCCCCGTGTGCACCATCTCCATGGACCTGGTTGATTGCTAGAGTGGCAATAATTGAGCTCAAGGTTTGATCAACCAGAGAAGCAATTGCACGGCCCTAAACTTGAGTGTGGAGAAGGACTTCTACAATAGATGATGGGCAGTCTTCCTAGCCCGTCTTCATTGTGGGAGATGGACATCTTGCAGTGATAGGTGGCAGCCCTCTGTGCTCATGTTGGTCTTCATTAGGAGCAATGCAGGAAGACCATAGTGGGCTAAAGTCCCTATGTAACTGACGAGTAGAAGTGGACAGTTGTGAGTTGTTCACAAACGGAGTTGTGAACAACTCAATAGGAGTCTCGATGTGTTGATGCATTGATGGACGAACGATCAACTAGTGAGCAAATTGGATAGTTGAGGTTTAGTGGCCAAATGGACTTGGATCGTTAATAGAGGTAGTGCTACAGATCGAGAGCCGAAGGATCGAGCAAGTACAAGGTACAACTAGGGCAACTGTGAGGAGATCGACATCAGCTAGACAATGAGAGTATCTTGTTGAGGGTAGATTGGTTGTTGATGGATTAACACCAAGCCCCAGTTTTGTATTCTTGTACTAGTGGATATTTGAGGGCCATTATCCCTAGTACGGGAGCCCTAGACTGTTGTATTATTCAGTTTGATTAATATAAAGGAGTTGGGTTGTTGTACATATTTGTACAATATTTTGTAAAAGGTTGTCTATATTTTGTGCACTGGTAGATTCACTGTTGTTTATATTCCGCTATGCAAAGTAGTTTCATTGTCATTCTTGGGTTGGTAGCTTCAATGATATAATATTCTATCCCAGACATCAAGGTCGTGGAAAAACAAAACGCTTATCATTCATATTTGGTTGCATAGCCCAACAGTGGTATCAGAGCAGGTTCGGCCTAGAGACCTGTCATATCTGCCTCTCTAAATTGGTGAGATCTGCCACTCTAAGCAATCCCGAAACCCTTGACCCACAAGTCCTTGGTTAATCTATGCATCTACCCTACTTAATAACTCCTCTCCCCAACATCTGTTGCCATCTTCTCCCTTGGCAAAGCTCGTTCTCCTAATTGTAGATCAATTCATGCACATCTAGTGTATGACATCCATAATATATGCCCTTGTTGTACTTGGCCATAATGCTTCTCTATGTTACCTGCGTTACTGAAATAATGTGTACCTACAACCCTAATGCAAGTTTATTCACTCTTTATTCCTTCACGCCTGAATTTTGTTCTATCATTCAAAACTGGAACCCATTTTGTCATTTGAACCTCAAACTTGTCATTCGAACCTATGAGGGAACAACTCGCTTCTTCTTGTGCACCACCGTTGAGACTCTTCCTGTGACAAGCCCTTTTGCAACATAGGTTGTGAGCGTTCAATGTCATTCGAACTTGGAATTCAAATACCAAAATCCAAAGAAAGGAGGTACCTAGGAGATTAGGGTTTTTCTTAACTCCGTTTGAGGTGTAATGGAGGACAGTAGACAAAATAAACGAGGTAACTTAACTTTGACAATTTCATGTGGCTCTTCCTCGCCATCCCACGTTGTTGCTTCTTGTGTGTGTTATTCTTGGACAGATGCCCTCTGCTCTTTAATAACATGTGGCCAACAAGAAGAAGAATGCCTTTACATTTCTGTGTTTAACATGGTATCAGAGCGGGCGATTTCCTGCCCTACTCAATTTTGGGCCACTAGTTTTGTGGCCTTTCTTTGCATGTCAGTCATGCACCTCTGCCCATTGTCCTGAAATAGCAAAAATGGGAGTTCTCCCTCATACTCAAATTTGAAACCTATCTTTGCACCTCATTATAGCCTGTTAGCGAGCAAAGCGATCATTATCTCCCAGATTCTGAGTTGCGCCACCAAGACTCTCCGCTGGAATTTCCTAGTAACCTTATTTCCCAAATTCTAAGCTACTCTAACTAGCCATTCGACTTGGTGTGCCTCCGTGACAACTCAACAACACTGCATATTCCTTGGAAATATTGTATTTGCTTCCCTTGGATGATTCACTGCATTGTATGCCACTCTATTCTCTGTAGTTGAAGGTCTCCATTCAAGTTTGTGTTGAATAGTAATGTGCACCATGAGTAATGTGAGTAATGTGCATTGGCTTCAGTTAAAGATAAATCCAAGTGTATACAATGCATTGAAACTCATCGTTGTTGAACTATTCTTGAGGGTGCCCACAATATCACCTGCGCATGACAACTCGAATGCAGCATTGAAGCAAATGAGAAATATAAAAAGGGACTCCATATTTGATTTATCAAACATTTGGGTGACATTGATGGAAAGAATATCATGGGATTAAACTGATCATAATTGAACTTGCGCACATATCTGGTACACGGAGATAACAACTCATTTCCATGTGGCCGCAATAGAATGAATAATGCAATGCTTCAACGATGATGAGCAATGGTCACTATAATCCTCCAAGAAGAAACTACACCATAGAAAACTTTGTTGCCCTAACCTTTTAAATCTGAGGTCTGAGGTTCCAAGGTCCATGTCATCTCGAACATAACCCACCTCGAAGGAACCTCCATTCTCAGCAGAAATTGTTCTCGACGAAAACCCCAAACTCAAAAGAAATTATTCTCGGTGAGAACTCCTCGGAGATAACCCTTCTCAACAAAAAAAGCTTTCTAGGCAAAATTATTTCTCAATGAAAACTCTCCTTGGAATAAACCCGCGTTCGGGCCCACTCCTACCCCTGTAACGTCAGGTCAGAAATAACTTCCCCAAGAGAAACCATCTCAGAGAAAACTTTAAGATACCATGCTCTAAATCGCCGAGGCTGGGATTTTGTCAGCAAATGACGGAAGGAGCTTTCGGCAAGTAATGAGGATCACTCTCTGTCTCTAAACAAACTCTCAAAGGAAAATTTCTTGGAAGAAACATGGGGAGACATAAGCAACTTGGCTCCAAAATGCCAAGATTCGAGATTCTGAGATCTCAATCACGAGCAAAATGTCGTATGAACTAGAGTTAGAAACATCAAGGGCTATCAATAAAAGGATCGTGCCCAATTTGTGTTATATGTCGCTCTTGAGGAATCTAGTCCATATCTCGATCGTGATAGTTCTAAGAAGGTTTGGACCCAATTCCAAGACTCGGCCATCTCTCTTAATGTTGTTATAAGGGCCACATGGAGCTATCTCTTCTAAGCTTTTCCTGTCTCGGCCCGGCCCTTGGCTTGCGTCCCATATACATATGTTTATATATTTACATATTGATAACTTCACTATTCCTCCTAAGCTTAGTCTATTATGAGTTTCAAGCCCGATAGACATGGTTATGAGTCATGACAAATTCATTCATAAGGCAAAAATCTACCCCTTTTCCGATTACTTAAGCAATTTAAACAACATTTTCAAGACTAGGAGACTTACGCAACATTTCAAGACTCAGGAAACGTTTCAAGCCTCGATCAATAATAGATTCTTATATATAGATACTTGGAGAAGTTGCATATACGCCACAGGACTCAAATCCCAAACTCAGTTTTACGCAAAAAAAACATTTTAATTACAAGGAGTTGCCCATGTGTTCTACTCAATTATTAAGACCACAACCAAGTCCATAACTAATCATAGGAAAATAAGTCTTTACTCAATAAACTTTGCATAGAGTGTTTGTATTCCTCACTTATGGTTGATGCCCCAATTCATATTACAAATATAACATTCAACCGGTACAAATCACATGTACAAGGCTCTTAAACAAAAGAAAACACAATTGGATACTTATCATATGCAGCAAAGCAAGTTACCAACTAAGGGTGGGACTTCGACTCCCCACCCAACCATAAACAAGCTACAACCACTATTACTTGTAGTTGTCACCCCCGAACCAAATTCCAAAGCTTGAGGTGGAATGCTTCTGAGGATTTCACCCAACAAAACAGCTGAAACAGGATGCTACCAGGCCACATTGCCTTCATCCACCAACTACACACTTGTCAATCACATTGTTCAGGCATATTCACATCCATGCCAATGCATCTCACTGCAAAGAACTTTAGCTCACTTTCAGGAGAAGAGGGTCTACAATAGGGAAGGTTCCCCAGTGGATAAATTGTTGATGGGTAAAGAAATCACTCTCCAAATGCTTCATCACTGAGTCAAGCACCAGAGCTTCAGCTCCAAGGCAACTCCTGGTGGTTTTTTAGCCCTCACCAGCACCGGAGTGACTCTTCCCAAATCCAACAGGTTCATCAATCCACAAGCTTTCAGTGGGTTCTTCAGCCTTATAGGAAGGCCACACTCTTTGATATAAATCACCCAACAAGCCTCACTCAAAAGGCCCCTCAATTGGTGCCCTCTTCCAAGATTTGTTTCAATGATACAAATCACTTGATCTCCCTTTCAACTTTGTGTGCTTACACAGCGACTCTAAGCGTTGTGTTCTTTGTAGATGCCTCTTGTGCGTGCATCAGAGAGAGCGTAGGTATGAATCAATGATGAATGTGTAATCTGTTCCTCCCCAAAACAAACTAACTACCCTCGCTCTCCACGATTTGCACAACAATCAACATCTTGACAACGCAGCCCATGCCTGTCTTTAATTTTTGTTCTCTCTTTGCTTATTGTTGGAGCTAATGGATACTTGGACTAGTCCTTCCTCTTTTAGTTAAATTTAATGCATAATTAGCACATTTAATTATTTTCAGCCAACCAAGATTGATATTTAAAAGCAATTATTTCCTCAAGCAATGGAATTTGTGCCCCTCTCTCAACCATTTAAATAATTACAATTATTTACAAGAGGGAAAGTATTAACCAAGGGATGTCACAACAACGAATCTTGGAGAATGGTGAGGTTGGTGATCCTATCTCAACATTTGAAGCGATGGTGTGGGGAAGAACTAAGACTAGCATAGGAAAATTCTCTTGTCCATAGCTCCACAATAGAAGCATGGACCACAAAGCTCAATTGATACTTATATATTATTCTAGTGACTATTCTTTGACACTGTAGATGGAATTATGTAAGAGAAATTAATTAAGTTGGTGGTATCATATGCAATTCAGGTGCATTTGATCTTTGTGCATTTAGTTGAGGACTCTATCCACTCGTGTATGTAAAGGGAGTACCAAGAAAATTGGCTCCTAGATATTCTTTGTCGAGTTGCATCCATACTACTCACCTTTCTTAAGGAGGTAACATTCAGTTCTACATTTTGTTTCATATGAAAAAAAATGTGTTAATACCAATGTTGTGAAAAGCGCGAGCGGGATTCAATCGGCGCCGGGAATGAAGCGGAAAAAAGCGGAAAAATCGGGAAAAAAGCGTTTGGTACAAAAATATTCATTTTTTTTTCATTTTTTTTCAAATTTTTTAAATATCTAAACCATCTACAACATAAAATAAATACATTGACACATAAATATGATAAGAAAACTAATATATAAGATGTTTAATATCATTTCTAGCGCTAAAATCACACATAACATTGAATCATGTCCTGAATAGTAAGTCCTGACTCCTGAGTCCCAGCTCAGCCTCAAAATATCAACAAAAAATATGATAATGTATCTCATCATGTCATAATGTCATAGACTCATATACAATAAAATGAAAGTCTAATCCTATTGATTTCCTCTGCCCCTCTTGCAAGAAAATGTCACAGCGTTCTCTTTCCCTCTAGATGTAGATGCTGGTGCCTGTGCTGGTGGAAATGGCAATGGAGTCTGATGTGCTCTAGAAGCTGAAGAACTAGAAGTATGAGCTACAGGAGGTAGACCATGTCCTCTACTGGTCCTAGTGGTAGCCCGAGTAGGCGGTGTCACCTCCTCCTCCTCCTCCTCCTCCCCTCCACTACATCCTGCACTAACCAATCATCAACAGAATCCATGAGAGGCCTCTCGGCCTCAACCCTCCATGCAGCAGTGGTGTCAATCCCATCCAATGAGATGGCATCCACATCAGGTGTCCTCTCAAGTTGCCTCACCCACAATCGAAGATTGTAGTAGACATAGACCATGTCATTAAGTCGTTGGGACTCCAACCTGTACAAAGATCATGAAATAATAATTAATAATTAATATTATAAAAAAAAATATTGTTTAATGAATTCAAAAATTTATTTGGAAATTTGCAATATTTTAAATGTTTAAGTGTTAACCTGTTGCGCTTCTTGTTGTGTATTTTTTCAAATACACTCCAGTTGCGCTCACATCCTGAGGAGCTGCATGTTTGGCTGAGGATGCGTACAGCAAGCTTTTGCAAAAAGGGTAATCTGCCACCATACATCTTCCACCATGCATCTACAACAAAATTACAAATAAAATTTTAAATAAACATAGGAAAAAAATGGAATTTGAAGAGAATGAAATTTGAAACAAAGTTACAAACTAAAAAATACCTGGCATTTTAATCGTCCTATTAGTGACAGCCATCTCAAAGCCAAATGTGCCACCTGCCAGCTTATATGTCTCAATTTGTTTAGAGATCTCTATACGTTGTTCTGGAGATCGCACCATCTTCTGGATATAGGATAAGAATCCATCCATGATCTCAGCATCAAAATCAAACCCACATGCATAAGAAAATGCAGGGTTCAGGAAAAGCCCAGCAGCATGAATGGGACGATGGAGTGTGTTGTTCCATCGCTCATCAATCACTCCCCATAGAAGGAGTTGTTTCTGAAACCCATCATCTCCCTTATCATCATAGTAGGCCCGAATGGCTTCTTTGGCCCTGTCCATGGCTTTATACAAATAGCCCATTGCGGGCTTCTCACCATCAACCAACCGAAGAACCTTTACCAAAGGTTCAGTAACCGCGCACACTTCCTGCACTCACGCCCAGAAGTCTTCCTAGTATGAAACTAGTATGCATACGGCCTCTCCTTCTGGTTTGCGGCTCATTGACATAGCACGCCACTCCTCTGAAAGAAACATTCTCTTCACATCCCACATAGAATTCACGAGGGATTGAAGAGATATGAAACTCGTGGCAAACCGTGTAATGGCGGGGCGCACCAACTCTTTGTTGTTGGTGAATCTTCTCATCAAGCTAAGCACAGATGTATGATTATATATAAATTTTGTGATGTTTTTTGATGAGTCAACAATATCTTTGACAAAGGGAATTTTCCCTATGTCCTCTAACATCAAATCAATACAATGGGCAGCACAAGGTGTCCAAAATAAAGTAGGATGCCTATCCATAAGCATTCTACCAGCAGCAACATAATTTGCAGCGTTGTCCGTTATGACTTGGACAACATGTTGTTCACCCACCTCCAAAATAAACACATCCAGCAAATCACATAAAGTTCTTGCATCTTTGATTTGATGAGATGCATCAACAGATTTGATAAACATAGTCCCCTTGGGACAACTAACCAAGAAGTTTATAAGGGTTCTCCCCTTTTGGTCAATCCAACCATCTGACATAACAATGCATCCTGTTTGTGCCCATGATGCCCTAAAATCCTCCAGTCTTTGGGTGCAGTCACGCTTTTCATCTTGAAGAATCCGGCCTCTGAAATCATGATAAGAAGGGATTTTGTACCCCGGGCCAACACTGGCAATAGCATCAACAGTAGGCTGGAAAAATGGATTATTCCTTACAATGCTGAAAGGAATATCACTCCAGAGGAGAAATTTTGCCATCAACCTGTCAGCTTGTTCTTTTTCAGTTCTTTTTAGCATTGAACCGATAGATGGTTGTGAACCAAGTGTGGTTCAAGGAACAAAAAATGATGATGCAGCTACCGGATTGACTGATGCTGCAGTAGAACCAGTGCCACTTGGCCCACTTCCTTCAGCTGACCTTTTTAGTTGCCTTTTGAGTTCTTCTTTGGCCTCTCTAGTGTGCTCTAATTCTCCCAATGCTCTCATGGCTCTTTGGATAAGTTCAGGATTTGTATTTATACAGGGCCCCACATCATGTCCAGGGATTTGTGCAAGGTGAAACTTCAACCTGTACACCCCCCCGCGTATGTCCTTTCCACACAACTTGCAATTCAAGTTTTGTCTATCATTCAGAGCTTTAGGTTCACCATATTCCCAGAAAGGATCCAATTTCCTTGGCATGTTTGTTTTTGAATTTTGAATTTGCAAACCTATGGGAAAACAAGGATTAGGAAATAGGAATTTAGGATTACAATTTAGCATTTACAAAATTACAAGTTACAAATTTCCAGAATCCAAAGTTCCAAACCCAACTTACCCAACCAAATGGCAAATGCCAAAAACAATGAAAAAACATAAACAATGTTTAAAAAAAATGAAAAATAAAAAATAAAAAATTGGTTCCCATAGTCATTAATACCAATTTACCCATCCCAAATCAATGAAAAAATACAAAAAATTCTTTAAAAACAATAAAAACAAAAGGAAAATGGTGCCCATATGAAGTTTCCCAACCAAAAACAATGAAAAACAATGTTTTTAAACAAGGAAAACAAAAAAAAATTAATCTACATACCGTTTTTATGGAGAAATTGGTGGTCTCCTCTTGAATTTGTCCTACAATCCCTTAGATTTCCTCACAAGCCCTCCAGCTCCTCTCTCCAACACCTTCTCCTCCTCCTACGCGCACCCACAGTGCAAATGAACAAAAAAAAAGAAATTCTCATTATAAACCTGCTGTCGCGCGCCCCTGCGCTTTTTTGCGAAAAAAAATCGTGCTTTTTCGAAAAAAGTGTCGCTTTTTACCCATAAAAAGCGCGATCAAATCGCCAGAGGGAAAAAAGTGCGCGTTTTTTAAAAAAGCGCGATTTTAAATCGCGCTTTTAACAACACTGGTTAATACGCTACAGAATTTGGAAATTTTGGAGTTGCCACATTCAATAAGCTAAGTGATAGATATTTCCCTTTGCATTGGTTGAAGGTGTTTATTAAAGATTTTGGTCTAGCATAGTAATTCTTTCATCAATTGAAGTCGTAGTAAAAGAAGTTTTAGGAACTGATAGTGGTGCATTTCTAATTGAAACCCTTTGAGACCTTCATGTTCCTTAGCCTTTTTAGTTGAGGATCTTTTATGTCACTCTCTACTTCACCTTGAAAGGAGATCTATTTCAAATTTACTTGAGAACTTGAAGTTGACACTCTTTATTGTTGAGTTTGATTCTTGAGATTGAGATATGCCAAACTTGATGGTGCATTAGAGTTGTTGAATACCCTAATCCAGTCCATTGTTGATGGGATGGTAAAAATGAACAAGAACGCTCTCGATGATATTAGAATTTTTTTACAACATGCACAAGAAAAAATTGATTTTTGGCAACTAGAGTCTCAGTTCCAATGAGATGAATTAAAGCAAAAGAGCCATCATTCTAAACTGGTTTTTGTTCAAAACAATCCTTTACTTGACTTTAAGTTTGACTCCCATCAACAACTAAAAACTAATCAAATTCAGTGAGGTTGAGGTTGATTCAGTGCCTAGTGCAAGAGCAGATCTGCAATTTCTGCTTGCACTTTCCAAGCCCATCATCAAACCATGGGAAGAAGTTGTTTTTTTTTTTTGAATCTAGGATAATCGGTAACTAATGAGAGTTATCTTGAACAGACCCAGGATCAAATTTAACTGGTTGCCACTATAAACCTAGGCTACGTGCAACAACCTAAGCAGTGTTGTAGCACACAAATCGAGAAGGCAATCTCTTTAATGCACAAATAAAGGAAGAATCAACACATTTTTCAAGGGTGCACAGGTCACATTTATTGTAGGTCTAGCATGCCCAAATTTCGAGAAATTGCAATCCTAAAGCACGTAAATAGAGGCATAAAAGGGGTCAACCTATGGCATGATTTTTGAGGCAATGAAGGTTGTTAAAGGCACAAATTTCAAGGGTTTGTGTTAAATAGTGGCATGTTTTCCAAGGGAGTTGGGCACAATTTTCTAGATGTTGTCTAAGCATGAAATTCAAGGGCAAAGATCTAGACAGTGTCACAAAATTCAAGGGAAAAAGTCTAGACAATGGCACGAGTTTCAAGGACAATAGCATGAGTTTCTAGAAGTCAACCCGAATCTCAAGAAGGGAGATGAGTACACTGTTGTGTAATTAATGATGTAAAAATTTCTTTGAGATAAAAGCAAATAAATCCTCTTCTTATTGGTCTTCCCTTCGAGGTTTTTCTAAGGTCTAGTTAACCAAAAATATCAATGTCTAAATTTGTCATGCTTGTGAGATATTTATCAATTGAAAGTGAAAAGTAGTGGTAGCTTCTAGTGTCTTTATTGAATTTAATATTCAAGTTTAAATCTCAAAAATGAGCATAGGGTATGGGCATTAAACTTGATGTGCAAAACAAATTGAAACCGAGTGGGGCTACAAGATAATTTTTTTTACAATTTTCTTCTCCTTTTAATCCAATGTTTTTCAGGCTAGGACGAATATCTAGAGCTTGGAGCGAAATTTTAGAGAGGAGGTTTTTTGGTGATTTGAGAGACAAAACATCAAGAGATAGGTCTAGGCTACCTAACCTATCAATTTGGTGGGCATCCACTCAATTTTCATCCATAAAATCTCTTGCCCTGGGTGTTGCTCTAAGAGGGAAACCCTAGGTTCTTTTCCCATCAACATGACAACTTTCTTGAGGGTTTCATGATCCTTGGATTAGCTGAATATAATTGTAAGAAACCCTTTTCCTCCGGCCTTGACCTCAAACCCTAGGTCTTGAGCCTTCTTTTCTAGGGCTTTTCTTGGGAGCAATTTGCTTCTTTGAAGCCTTGTACCTTTATTGTGTCTCTCTTTGAATGAGCGTTAACGAGATCACTTTGTACCATATCATTGACATATCTATTTTAAGTGATTTCTCATTTAGCGAGACTCCTCCCATCAGTGAAAATCTATAAAGAGCAAGGGATTTTGGTTGAGGTGACATTGGGCCTCTACCCCATTGTTGTTCGTCTAGTTTATACCTTTTGTAGGGTTTCCATCTCCAAGGCCTACTAGATTTTGTGGCAACAACATCAATGATAGTAAAATCATAGTCAACCTATATCATAAGATTAGAATCCCACCAATTTAACATATTTAAGATGCGTGTTAATATTTGAATTCAGATTCACTTCAATAAGATGTGATCCACCCCAATTGACTACTAACTTGTGCCTCTAGAGTCTAGACACAGTGAACCCACCTGGCTTCCCTCTATCCAACCCATCATTTGACCAAGGCCATATCAAAGTCCCCCATTAATTCGGCAATGGAATCACCTATCTATAATGAGTGGACATCCAAGTGTTACATCAAGCAATCACGGGCTTCACATATGCTTTCAAACACAAAACATACAAAGCAACATGTTTACATCAAAACTAGGCTCATTCACTCATAATGTATTTCACTACAAATTTGTTCACAATGTGTATGTCCAAAATTGATTGGGATCTTATAAAACATGAGATCAATGTTAAAATCTTAAATGATGGCTTTGTAACATATTGCAAGATCACAATGTCCATTTATATTTGAATTTCTAATTTTCTCCAACCACCTGTATGATTTTCCTAAGAAAAAGGAATGTTCCTAATGTTCCTCATATGATGCCTATATCATAAGAATAAAATCCCACCAATTTTAAAGGAAATGAGACACATGATAACATTTTAATTCAGATTCACTTCAATAAGACGTGATCCATGCTATTCAAACTATTATTTTGTCCCTTTAGATGCAGTGAACCCACTTGGCTCCCCTCTCCCATTCATCATTTGCCCAAGGTCATATAAAAGACCCCCGTTAGTCTTGCAATGAAATCACGTATCTTTAATTAGTGGACTTCTAAGTATTACATCAAACAATCATGGGTTTCACATATATTTTTAAAAGATAAATGTGCAACGCAACATTTATTACATTAAAACTAGACTCATCTCACTCATAATCTACTTTATTACATACATGTTTTTAAACAATGTGTGCCCAAAAATCTTAAATGATGGCTTTGTACCAAATTGCAAAATCACAACATGCTTTTATAATTGAATTTCTAATTTCCTACAACTACCTCTATGATTTCCCAGATAGAGGGGATGTTCCATATGTCCCTCGTATAATGAAGGCACCTTAGCTTAAGGGCTAATTAAGAGTTATTTAAGGACCAGTTTTATTTGCTAAAGAAGAAATAAATGTTTCAAGAAACAAGACTTTGTATGGGTAAATATCAAATTTAACTTGAAAACTTGGAGACAAGAATGAAAGAGTCCACCCTTTCCCCTACACAAATACAAAATACACATTTTATAAGATCATTTACTAACAATGTAATACACTGAACATTAAAAGGTATTACATATTGTCCATTTGGTGGCAAAATCAAATTTAATTATTTCAACAAGAAGGTAATGGAAACTTCCCGCAAGCAAAAGTGGGATAAAATTACCTCTTTCAGGGCAAGCAGATGAACAGCCTCGGGCTTTCGGATTTCATCTATGGCCGTTGCTGGTGTTAAAACATTAAATAATTCTCTATTAACAGTCTGCACAGCAAATTAACTGATTAGACAATCACACAGACATTTTCAATGTTTAAATGAATTTCAAAAACAACTGAAATGGCTTCCCCACAGTAAAATATTCAGACACCTCTCTTGTCTTTTAAGGTTTCTCAAAATAATCTCAATTTCATTTTAATTATATTGTGGAAAAGCATTCTGTGATGCAGATTTAGTCACAACAAAGCTGTGCATAACATGTCACAAGTGTAAAATATGGTTATGTTTCTCCATACTAAACAGGAACTAGTTATCATTTCACTTTCACCAAAAGCTCTCTATAACTATATTGCATAGTTTCTGGCATCTTAAAAACTAATGAACAATATGAATATAGTAAAAATAAATAAAAGTAATTTCATTCCAACAATGAGCTTCTGATGTTGCTTACAGCTGTGGAACCCCGCTTGGCCTTTGCCTCTTGTGCTGTTTCAATCTGTTCCATCCTCCCAACCTTATAGCTGTAACAGCACAAATTATATGTTGCATTATCTTCAAATGTTACAAATGAAAACCACATTAAAACATAAAAGCATCACAATATCTCACCCACGTGCTAGCAGCTTCTGAACAGCATCTTCTATCCCACTTTCAGGGACACCAACCTGGTAGATAAATAAAATTTAATCAGATAAATTACAGCAATATTCATATTTATACAAATAACTACAAATTTACCAGGAAGAATAGTACCTATCAGGGCACACCATCCCAAATTGTCTAAAGTCTATGATATGCAGAGAGTTAAGAGAAAAAATAAAACTTCTATAATCATCACTCCCAATAGACAACAATCTGAAAAATAGGTACAACTTAAATTTGCTCGTATGATCAAGGATAAAGGGTAAAGGGTCAGGAGAACAGATCTGAGCTCTGATCTGCACTCTAATTATTTTCAGAATTGTTAAGAATAAATGAAAAGTTTGATAGTGAAATTAGTGTCTAAAGAGACTTTGAGCATACGAAGTCTACAATGCAGACATAATAAGCTTTATAATCATGTGATAACCAGACACTAAGGCTGGAATAATCAAGCTACAACACGCTTATCTTGCTCTCCACAAATACAGAAATGTAATTTGAAGAACCCTGATTAAGGAAAACTCTCAAATATGCTTGAGGGTATTCTTACAAGTATATGATGTAAAGTTCAGCGGCCAGCCAACTCTAATTAAGAAACAGGAATTTCATCCACATTTCCAGCAGCAAACAGCAAGAACATAGAACCAAAATATGCAAAAAATAACCACTTCTTATATTCAGCCCTTCACAACACATTTCATGAGATCAATTTCCAGCATTTATCTTTAGCAAATTACATCCACATACAATGCCTAAAGCCCAATATAACATTCAATAAGCCTGTTGACCACACATGTGTCAACTGTTCCAAGAAGCAGAGGACCTGTGAGGGGGATAATTTTTTCGAAGTTACCATCACTGTGAAACTTCCAGCTTTGTCAATATAATCCCAAATTCTGTTATTTTTATTGTAAAATTGATTCTAGTATGACTATTAAGCCATGTAACAACACCTAGGTAAGCCTATGATTCCTCTCAAAAAGATTCACTCTAGGGAGTTTTTTAACATCCCTAATTATTTGTGTTTTTGGACACCAATAATTAGCCGAGTTTTTCTCCTAGATATACCCCAAAGCTGGGGTGGAACTCACTGACAAAGTCTTAGGTGAGTCCTGGTGTTATCGAGTCAATGTATTTTTATCATACTAGATCATGTGTCTTTTGTCGCAGAATTTGGTTGAGTCATAAGGGGTCCGTGTCTATGTGTAAAATTTAAATTTCCCCTTCTAAGGGCTGATTTTTGTAATATCTTGATATAAAAGTGTGCCTAGGAATGTTTTTGGTGAATGGTTCCTCATAATTTGAACACTATTACCAAAATATTTTTTAGACCCACTTAAAGGGTGTAAAAAATATTTGTAATCCCCTCTTGAGTCTATAATTTTATTTTCTGGTAAAAATAAAAATAAATTAGCCAAAAATTGTCAAAAATATAAAATGAAGAGAAATATTAATTACCCTCCAAGTGGAAAAATTATTCAAAATATTATTGAGGCTATTTTCAAAAGAGGAAATTCAAGTCAAAATAAAAAGCTTCAATTCCAAGGCAGAAGGGCCCAGTCCAGAAATTCGTTGGACCCAAAAGACTATTTTCTCCAGCAAATCGAAATTTTTGGACCAAGCAGTTAAATATTTTGCACAAGTAACGATAATTCTTTTTGAAGATTCTTCAGATTCTTCAGTGGACCAGAAATCAAAGTTTGATCCCTCCAGCACAGTAAACAAGGAAAATCGAATTATTTTGGAGATTTGTGCCAACTAATCAAGGGATTGAACTTTTTTCAAAAGAATCAAGCCATGGATCAAGCTACTAGTCATTATTTTCCACTTGGAGGGGTTGATCCCTCGCAATATCGATATAAGAAAGCAGTTTGCTCCTCATTACAGAAGATGATTTGATGTACTGAGCTAAGCTTTGCTGGAAATTTTCTTAATAAAGCATAAGTATTTGGGCTTTCAATTCAACGTGTCTCTCTCTCAATGATTTATGGAATGTGTTGAATGATTTTAATGCACTAATTGTTCATTATTGAATATTGTTCTTTGAATATAAGTGCTGGAGCACTTTGAGGAACTAGGGTTTTGAACAAGGGGTGACAAGTGCGAGCAGGTAACAATGGAGGGGCTTGGAGGAGGGAGCTCCACTCCCTCCTACACTAATGTGGTTTCGAACAGAAGCAAAGAGACGAGTCTGAACAATTTCCAGAATCCACCTGAGGCAGAAACAAAGACAACAGATATTGACAAGCTGGGAAGCAGCATTTCCCAAGAAAAGGAAGGGACACACAAAGAAGCTAGGAGGGAAAAGATTCTTGGCGACACCAGTGAGAGAATTGAGAAATTGTCTGTAACGAGACCATGTAAGCCCAAGGCTAACATTAAACCCCGAGTGGTCTTAAATGATACGGCTCTACAAGTGCACAGAGAAAATATGGCGAATTATGCGGTCATTTGCAAGTTCATGGGCATATGGCCGACAGAAAAAAGTGTTGTATACTTGGATAAGAAATAACTGGAAACCGAAGGGAGAAATAACTCTACATCTTGGCTCAAAGGGTTTTTTCACAGTGATTTTCACTAACCTAAAAGACAAAGATAGAGTTTTCAAAGGAGGACCCTACTTCTATGCTGCTACAGGACTCTACATGCGACCCTGGGTGATGAACTTTGTTCCGAAGCAAGAAACGTTCACATCGGTCCCGATATGGATTAGATTATATTCCTTATCTTTAGACTACTGGCTGTCGGAACCTTTAAAAGCTATAGGTAACAAATTAGGGCATTTCATAAAGATATCAGAGGCGACTATGCGAGGGAAATACACTTCCTTTGCCCACATATGTGTCGAGATGGACTTATCGGGAGCACTCCCGGATGAAGTCATCCTGGAAGTGTATGACGAGGAATGGATCCAGGCAGTCGACTATGAACACATCCCATTCAGATGTTGTAAATGTCATGAACATGGGCATCTCTTCAGAGACTGCCCACTCAACAAAAGGGAGGAATTCTTAAAAACCAACAAAGGAAAAGACCCAAAAGGCTTCACCAAAGTGGGAGGTAGAGGGAAAGGAGGGAGGAAAAAGTCCCAAAAGAAATCTAGCGAAAGCAAGATACCATGTCACAACAATTTCGAGATCTTAGAGGAAGGAGGAGAAAATGGAATGCACAAGAAAACAGAAGACTATCAAATGGAAAAGGAAAAAGAGGACAATATGGAAATCACACAAGAGCTCAATGGACAAAAGGAGGACACTCCAAGCATCATGGACCCTGGAAGGGACCTTGAGATGACCCCAAGCGAAGGAGGTACGGAGGACCAAGACCTACAGGAGATCCTAGAGAGGGAGAACCTGGAACTAGAAAAGTTTCTAGAGCAGGGAATCAACACAGGAATAGAATCTCTACCACAAGAGGAGTTTGATAGAGTACAACAGTTATTCCTTCGAAGGTCTCATACAAAGGCAATAGGAGTCAAAAGGAACCATGATAGCCAAGAGAACCGAGGGGTGAAATCAAAGGAGAAAATAACAGGACGCTCCACCAAGAACCCAAGCAAGAAAAGAGGACGTAAGAGACAGAATGAACTACTGACAGAGTGTGGAAAACTCATGATTAATTCAGGTAAGATGAAAGATCTCACCAGTTACTCTTTTACAAACCATCATTATGAAGCTTACAACCTGCAACATTAGAGAACTAGGGAGTAAAAGGAAACAAAGAAATCTCAGTAACAGAATAAAAGAAGAAAAACCAGATATGGTGTTTATACAAGAAACAAAATGTTCAGTAGACAAAATAAGAGAACTACACAGTAAATGGCTTATTAAGTACGATTATCTAGAAGTCCAAGCAAATAATTCAGCTGGAGGCATTCTTACTCTTTGGAATCCTCAGAAATTTGGAATCTTGAATGTTGAGGCATCCAGAAACCATCTTTCAATTGTTATCCAACCGTTGGGGAACAAGGATACCTACTTGATCACAAATGTCTATGGTCCTCAACTTCTAAACGATAAACTCAGGCTCCTCACCTCTCTGGAAGAGCTAAGAGAGATACATCCAACAGTGCCCTGGATTTTGGGAGGGGACTTTAATATGACCACATCTCTCACAGAGAAAAAAAGAGGAACCAGATCACTTGGTAGAGACTCAATAGCCTTCCAGAGCTTCCGTAACAATACGAGACTGGTGGATATGGACACAATAAATGGCATCTTCACATGGAACAACAAGAGAGGTGGAACTTCCCAAGTAGCCTCGAGATTAGATAGATTCATAATCTCAGAGGATCTCCTTCTCACTGGCCGAATCATGATTGCTTTGATCCTCCCTTACGGAGGTTCGAACCACTGGCCCATCCAGTTGGAAGCCTCCTTTATTGGAACCCCGAGGAATAGACCTTTCAGGTTCGAAAATGTCTGGCTTACACACCCTGATTTCATCACTAAAATTGGAAAGTGGTGGGTTGAAGAAATACCCACCCAAGGCACAAAAATGTTCCTCCTATATCAGAGACTCAAACACATCAAGAGAAAGCTCAAAGAATGGAATCACAGTGAGTTTGGAAATATATTCAAAGCCAAGGGAGAAGTGGAAAGAAAACTGCAGGAAATTAATCAAATTCTCATTACAGAAGGCTTTACAGAGGAAAAGAAAATGCAAGCGGACTCACTTCAACAAGAATGGGACAACAGATGCCAACAGGAGGAAATCTTCTGGAGACAGAAATCCAGAATGCAATGGATTAAGGAAGGGGATAGAAACACCAGATTCTTTGACAAGTCTACCATGGATCACAGAGCTCATAATAGAATCACAAAACTTATAGATCTTCAGGGTACAAAGCAAAATACTCACAAGGAAATGGAAGCGGTTCTGGTCCAACATTTCCAAAGTATAGCAGAGGATACCATGGAAGACAAATCTCTATTTACTAAAAGCTTCACTCAGCACATTCCAAAACTGGTAACCAGAGAAGACAATTATAATCTCAAGAGGCCAATAACAGAGGAAGAGGTCAATGAAACAATTAAAAAGATGCACAATGGGAAAGCTCCAGGCCCTGATGGTTTCAATCTAGAGTTCTTCAAAACGTGCTGGGAAATAGTAAAAAAGGACATCCTAAAGGTGGTGGAGGACTTGAGAAAATCAAAATCAGTTCTGAGAGCACTTAATGAATCCTTCATAGCCTTAATCCCCAAACAGGAAAAAGCCATGACTCCAAATAGATTTATACCCATAGCTTTATGCAATGTGGTGTACAAAATCATTTCCAAAGTAATTGCTAATAGACTCAAACTCCTTCCAACACTTGTGTCAGAAGAGCAAACTGGTTATGTGGAAGGTAGACAAATTCTCAATAACATAGTTCAAGCTCACAAAGTGGTGCATTCCCTTAGGTCCAATAAGAAAGCAGGTATGATAATACGGTTGGACATAGCAAAAGCTTATGATAAGCTAAGCTAGTATTATATAAGGGAAGTTCTTAAAGCATATAGCTTCGACCACAACTGGATAAGATGGGTTATGGCTCTTGTCACCACTGCCAGTTGTTCTATTCTTCTTAATGGCTCTCCTTCCAAAACGTTCAAGCCTTCAAGAGGCCTCAGACAAGGTGATCCTCTCTCCCCCTTCCTCTTCATTCTCATGATGGAAGGATTGGGCAGAGCGATCACTTCAACCAAGGAGGAGGGAAGAATCCAGGGACTATGACTGACTCCGAATGGGGACACATTGACCCATCAACAATTTGTGGACGACACCATGTTGCAAGGCACACCAACAGTCAAGGAAGCCAAAGCTTTCAAACAAATCCTACATGAGTTCGCATGGCTGCGGGTACTGAGGTAAGCCTCACAAAATCTAAAGTTTTCTTTTTCAATACAGATATTTCAATTCAAAGAAATCTCTCCAAAATTCTAGGATTTCAAAGAGATCATCTTCCCTTGAAATATCTGGGAATACCCCTCACAGACAAACCGCTGAGCAAGGAAAACTAGGAGTCAGTAATCAATAAATTGAAGGATAAAGTCAGCAAATGGACAAACAAATCCTTGAATTTAGCTGGGAGGTTAGTTCTCACAAAAGCAATGCTACAAACCATTCCAATCTTCATGTTATCAGCCCTTCTGGCACCAACAAGAGTTTAACAGCATATTAGGAACATTCAAAGGGATATAAACCCAAAACCCATGGTGGTTTGGGCCTCCATGATCCGGACATTTTAAATAAAGTTTTGGGGGCAAAACTTTGGTGGAGATGGCTAAAGGAAATCAAAAACCCCTGGGCAAAACTCTGGAAACAAAAATATGCAAGGGATTGGCAAGAAACGAACCACATCAGAATGACAGGCCACATTAAAGGCTCCCACATTTGGAACAAGGCGTGGGAAAATAGAGCCTTAGTTCAGAAACACAATTTCTGGGAGATCAGAAATGGGAAGCTTGCATGGTTTTGGGAGGACAACTGGTAGCAAGAACATAACCTCAGTAGAGAAGGACCGGACATTATCAAAATCGACACCATTAACAAAGGACTAAAAAAAGTAAGTGACTACTGGGAACAATCAAGAGACGCTGGCAAATGGAGGATTTGGAAGGTACCAGACTACAGTGAAGAATCCCCCTTGAAGACCCAAGCTAGAGTGTTGCAAGCTATTCTGCAGAAAAGACAAATTTTGACCTCTACCTCGAGTGATCTACTAAGATGGGGTAAAAACAATGAAGGCATCTTCAACCTCAAAGAAGCCAAAAGAATAGCCACGAGGCTTAACTACCCAAGCCCTGATAAGACATGGAAAGACTTATGGAACAACCCACAATGGACGAAGATAAATCTGTTTAGGTGGCTGGTACAGCACAAGAAGATTCTCCCATGGGAAAATCTCAGAAAGAGAGGTTTTGTTGGGCCATCAAGATGCCATTTATGTGGACAATAGGAAGAAACTATAGATCACCTTCTCAACCTCTGCTCTTTCACCTCCACATGGAATTGCGTAGCCTGTATCTTCAAGCAGACAGATAGGAACGATAGTGACATCACCGACACTTTAAAGAATTGGAGGAAGGACTTCTCGGACAATGAGATAGTAAACACAGCTTGGGCTCTGATTCCAAGATTCTTGATCTAGGATGTGTTGACACCTAATCTTCATGATTGGGAATTTTATGTAAATAAATAAATTTGGAATGTGAACAGTCATCAAGAAGATGAACTGATCAGTCACATTCATGTATATAACAATAGCTACCTAATGAAATAAACGAATCAGTTTTTCTGAGTTTTTCTGCCAAGTCTGGAGTTACTCCTGGCCTGACATGGTATCAGAGCCAGCTCCTTTTTTTAACCTTTGTGTCTTTGTAACTCCTGGTCTGCTCCACTGCCATCCCTGAGCTGTACCTGCGCTCTGCTTCATATTCTATTACCTGCACCATACAATGCGCTGCCCTTACTATCTCATCCGCCATCTGAATGAGCCTGAGCCTGTCGGTATCGGATCTGGTCTCGCAATGCATTGCTTGAATGCTTCAAACACGTTGCCAAACGCAGTTTGAAACAAGTGGTCCTCGTATATTTCTTGGTTTTGAGCCATTTTAACTATACCACTGTTCGGATACCCTAGGAACTCAGAAACGCTCGAGCCAGAGGTTTTTACCTCGGTTTATGGTAGCCAAGAGCCATCCCTCAACTCTTGATTCGGTGTCAGGTATGGCTCCACGGAAGCGCATCGTGGTTTCTTAGGGACAACCTCCACCCTCATTTTGTCGAAACTTTGGAGGTCGATTAAATCGTTGTGGTCTCCGAACGACAGCTGAGACTTTGGTGGTTTTGAAGCGTGGTGGTTTTGAAGCGCGGTGGTGACATGGCGCCCACCGTGGGGCACAAGTAGAGCGTCTCTGGTTCAAAGCAAGCCTGGCAGTTTTCCACTCTACGTCAGCGAACAGGCCTTATTTAAGCGAGGCTCAATTTTCACGATCTAAGCTAAAGCATGTGGCCTGGTAAATTAACGTGCTTTTAAATGATTTAAACTCCCGGCTCTTAGCTTTAATTGCAAAGTTTTTTGATAGATCTTTTGGAGTGACCTGAATAGCTGTATGCGGTGTTCCTTTTATTTGAGATAGCGGTGCTGAGTTAATGCCTGTTGCTGTGGCTTATATTAAAGCGGTGCTGAATTAATGCGTGGTTTATATGTGCGCTAACGCTGTATATATATGTGTGCACTGTGGTTACATTGACCAGCGTTTGAGTTTTGGACGCCTGATGATTAACCAGCATATATATATTGACCATCTTGTTTGAATAAATTTTTTTGAATGCGTTTTGGACGCTATTTAAATAAGTTTTGAATGGTTTTTTGGACGCTGTTTGAATAGTTGTAGATATGGAATGTGGTGGATATATTATATAAGGATACTTGGAGGGATTTGAAGAAACAGTACATAAAAGTATTTGAAATCTGTTGCCTTTTTGAATACTACTTCACTATATATCAGCAGAAGTTTTTTTTTATCAACAGAAAATTTTTATCAGTATAGGCATTTTTTACAGAATGCATTCAATCATCTCTATGGTAGGGATAGTTCTCACTGGCAAGGAGAACTATCCTGAATGGTCCCGGATGGTAAAACACACCCTCATCTACAATGAGTTGTGAAAGGGAGTGTGTGTCGAAGAAGGAGACAATGACCCAGTACAGCCTACATCAGACAAAGAGCTCGTCATTTGGGAAAACAAGAACAGCAAAGCCTATGCATTAATCGCAGCATCTGTAAACGAAGAAGTAAGTCGCCATATTTCATCATATTCAACTGCCTTTGAAGCTTTACAAAAGCTGAAAGAACTTTATGACTCACATTCTGCACTTGAAGTTGTTCAACTCATGATTAAACTCTTCACTCTTGAACTAAAAAATAATGATCCTCTTGCTCTTGCATCTGAAGTAAAATCCATAATGCATGATATCAAATCCACTAAGGTTGAGCTGGATATCCCTCTTATTGCTTTTCTCAAGGCACTCTATCCTACTTACTCCAATTATCTTGAGTCTTTACAAGCAAATGGAAATCTTAAAGATATAACCTTTGACTCTCTTGTGAAAAAGTTTACTGAAAGAGAGAAAGCCTTTGGAAAGAAGACAGTCCCTGAATCTTCTGAAGAGACTGTTTGCCTTGCTCATAAAGAAAAGAATCCTGCTCAAGATTCTACAAGAGGAAGAGGTGGATGAAGAGGAAGAGGAAGATACTTCAGAGGCAGGGGGGGCAGACATTCTCAAGCAAAAAAAGCAGATCTGCATTGCATTCGCTGCAAACGAAATGGATCACATGATGCTTCTACATGCAAGCTACCATGGGACAAAATTGAGTAGAAAAGAAACCAGCAGAAAGGTAAAATTGATGATACAAACAAAGGTAAAGCACCTGAATCCGCTCACTATATTGAGGCACAATGTAACATTGGAGTAAATGAAGATTTGTTTAATGCTTCACTTGCTTCTTCGAAAAATGATTGGTTGCTTGATTCAAGAGCAACCTGTCATATGACTCATAGGAAAGATTTTTTTGAAGATTTCACTGACAATGTTGATGGAGCAGTATACTTTGCAGATCAATCAAAAATCAAGCCATCAGGGCTTGGCACAATCAGGCTTAAATTGCCTGGTCTTCCAGACTTTCTTCTGGATCATGTTCTATATCTCCCACAGCTCAAGAAAAACTTGTTGTCCTTGGTCCACATCCGCCAGCAAGGTCACTCCATTCATATGTTTGATGGCAAGCTTGAGGTAAGAAAAGCATCTGACCACTCACTTGTCAGGAGGGGAATAGAAGAAGAAAGACTTCTCAAACTGCAAGGAACCTCTGCTCATGCACAACATTTCTCATATATTTCTCATCATGAAGAAGGTACACTTCCATCAAGTTTATTATGGCATGCTAGATTTGGACATTTAAACTATGACAGTCTCCGCTTATTGAAGAAAAATGGTGTTGCTGGTTTGCCTACAATTCCTAGGAAACATAAGCAATGTGATGCTTGCATTCTAGGAAAGCATAGCAAACAATCTTTTCATGATTCACATTCAAGAGCACATAGGAAGCTTGAACTCATTCATTCAAATTTATGTGGTCCAATGCCTGTTCCTTCTGCAAATGGAAATAAATATATCATGACATTTATTGATGATTACACCAGAATGTGTTGGGTTTATTTATTGAAGAACAAATCTGATGCTTTTCAAACATTCAAGAATTTTCATAAATGGATTGAAAATGATGCACAATCTCATATTGGGTCTATACGCACTGATAATGGAAAAGAATATACATCAAATGAATTTGAACACTATCTTCGCCAACATGGGATCAAACATCAAACAACTGTGCCTTATAATCCCCAACAGAATGGTGTAGCAGAAAGAATGAATAGAACAATCTTGAATATGGTATGATCCATGCTTTTCTTCAAAAATGTAAAGATAATGTTTTGGGCTGATGCTGTTCTATGTGCTGCATATATAAAGAATAGATGTCCATCTAGTGCTATAAGAAACAAGACTCCTTATGAATTGTGGTATGGACATGTTCCTTCGGTAAAACATCTCAGGATTTTTGGTTCCACCTATTATGCTTTGATACCAAAGGTACATAGAAACAAACTTGGTGCTAGAAGTCGTAAATGTATCTTCCTGGGGTATTCAAACACCTCTAAAGCATACCGCCTCTATGATGAAGTAAATAAAAAGTTTGTTGTATCTAGAGATGTCATTTTTCTTGAATCATCCAAATCTGACAATGTTGTTGAGCGGCAACTTGATCGCTTTGATAGATTCACAAAAACGAAATCATTTCAAGAGTTTGATAATCAGATTCCACATCTTGAAGGGGGGATTCCTATACTAGATCAACATGTGGAATCTTCTTCTGAAGAACAATCTCCCCTGCATGAAACTCCAACAACGGATGATGCTTTAAGTGATGTAATTGATAGAATTGGGAGACTCAATCTTGATTCAGTCCCAACTCAATCAACAGAGCAGCCTGGACCATCTCAGAAAGGTCCCCCAAAGTGGCTGACAAAGACACTTGAAAGCGTTCATCCTGATGAAATTGGAAAAACAGGAACCAGAAATTCAAACCAACAAAATGGAGGTGATGTAGATGACTCTAATTCACCTGTTGATATGGATGTTACTTATGATTGTGAATTGAACTTGTCTACAGATTTTGAACCAACTTCCTTCAAAGAAGCTGCTTCTCATGATGAATGGAAAGAAGCGATGAAAAAGGAGTATGATGCCCTCATAAAGAATGGCACTTGGAAGCTGGTTGATCCTCCATTTGGAACCAAACCAATTGGCTGCAAGTGGGTCTACAAGAACAAATACAAAGCTGATGGCTCACTTGACAAGCACAAAGCTAGGCTTGTGGCAAAAGGCTTTGCACAGAAGGAAGGGGTCGATTATGAGGAAACTTTTGCCCCCACAGCAAAATGGGCCACCATCCGGACACTCTTTGCACTAGCTACTCAGAACGGTTGGAAAGTCCATCAAATGGATGTAAAAACTGCATTCTTGAATGGAGATCTAAAAGAGAATGTTTTTATGTCCCAACCTGAAGGATTTGTTGTGAAAGGACATGAACATAAAGTATGCAAACTTGTGAAGTCCTTGTATGGCCTCAAACAAGCACCACGAGCCTGGTATGAAAAACTAACTGAGCATCTTCTGAAACTCAACTTCAATCATTTTGATCTTGATGATGCAACTTTATTTGTCAAGAAAGTTGGCAAAACAATTGTATATCTTGTGGTATATGTAGATGATCTTTTAATGACATGGAACAATGAAAGCTATATTGCATCCATAAAGAAAGAATTAGGAAAAAGTTTTGAAATGACTGATTTGGGCTATGTTCATTACTATCTTGGCATTGAAGTAACCCAACATCCAAAATCCATATTTCTTTCTCAAAAGAAATACATTGGAGACTTGTTAAACAGATTTGGCATGACAGAGTGCAATCCTCTTTCTACTCCAATGGAACAAAACTTAAAGCTCACAGCTGTTGAAGGAAAGGAATTTGAGGATGCAACAAAGTATAGACAGCTTGTAGGAAGTCTCATCTACCTCACTACTACCAGACCAGACATTTCATTCGCTGTTGGAATCCTCTCCAGGTTCATGCAAAAGCCTTGTGAGGGACATTGGTCTGCTGCAAAAAGAGTTCTAAGGTACTTGAAGGGAACTCAAGACCTTGGAATCAAGTATACACAGGTGGACGACTTCAGCTTGATTGGATACTCAGATTCAGACTTTGATGGAGACAAAGAAACTGGGGTATCTACTTCAGGATATGCTAGGAGTCTTGGATCGAGAGCTGTCTCCTGGAGATCACGCAAACAATCAGTTCCAGCAGATTCCACAACAGAAACAGAATACGTGGCAGCAGCTGAAGCAACGAAAGAAATTGTGTGGCTCAGGAAAATTCTTGAAGATTTGCAGGTAAAACAAGTACAATCAACTCCACTCATGATTGATAACACCTCTACAATAAAGTTGGCCAAGAACCCAAAGTTCCATGATCGTACAAAGCACATCAATACTAAATATCATCTGATCCGACATCATGTTGAGGCCAAAACAATCCATCTCCGTCATTGTTCCACAAGTGAGCAAATTGCAGACATCTTCACCAAAGCACTTGGAAGGGAAAAGCTTGAACGATTCAGAATGATGCTTGGACTCACCAACATCCCTTCAAATTAAGGGGGGGAATGTTGACACCTAATCTTCATGATTGGGAATTTTATGTAAATAAATAAATTTGGAATGTGAACAGTCATCAAGAAGATGAATTGATCAGTCACATTCATGTATATAACAATAGCTACCTAATGAAATAAACGAATCAGTTTTTCTGAGTTTTTCTGCCAAGTCTAGAGTTACTCCTGGCCTGACAAGATGTTTGAAAAGAACGTAACAACAAGATCTTCAGAGATAAATCTGGCTCAACTCAAAGCATCATAGCTCAAATCCTAAAACAACTCAAAGAAACCGTCAATGTCCATCAGAATCATCCTCCTGAGAAACCCCCGGGTCATCGAGACGCTCACATCCTGGAACTATTGGGGCTCCGGTCTCTCGTCCCTCAAGGAATAATCAAGACAACAAAGAGAATATTTGCTGGAAGGACTTTCTGGCAACCCCCTCCCAAAGGCTTTTTAAAATTCAATATTGATGGAGCCTCAAAAGGTAAACCGTAACCCTGGAGATGCTGGTTATGGAGGAGTCATAAGAGATGAAGAAGGCAACATAAAGGTCATCTTTCACAGTCATCTGGGGAGGGCCACTAACAACATAGTTGAACTCATGGCCATTGAACAATGCTTAGAGATTCTAATAAAGTTCAATTTACATAATACAATCATCGAGGCTGACTCGGAATTAGTAATTAAGGCAGTCAAACGGCTAGGCACAGGTACTGCACCTGACAAAGTCTCGAGAAACTGGAGACTTTTGTAGGTCTATTAGCGAATTCAATCGCACCTAAGAATTCTCAGAACTCTTAGTTTTGTGCATGTGCGAAGAGATGCCAATAGAGTAGTGGACTAGCTCACTAATGAAGGGGTGATATGCACAAAAGACAACAAGTGCTACTTATGGGAGATGGTACCCGCAGGACAATTGCGTGAGAGCTGCCACACTCTGGCCCTCACAGACAAGGAGCATTATCAGCACATGCAGGGGAATCCGCCAGTGGACCTATTAATCAATGGACGACAAGGGTTTGATTGTTAGTCAACCAAAGCTTTGGCACAGTGAGGCATCGCAATGGGATACCTCAGGTTGCCTACTTGAGGGTTCTACAGGAGAGCAGGCAGTCAGAAAAATGGTGAAAATCTGCTCTAAACTGCATGGCACAGGTTCAATTGGGTGGCTTAGTCGAATGGATGACAACAATGTAGAGTTTTCAGGCGTCAAGTGGTTATCAGGCGTCAGGTGGTTCTCAGGCATCAAGTGGTTATCAGGTGTCAAGCAGTTATCTAAAGTCGAATGGTTATCAGGCGTAAAGTGGTTTCTGGGTTATCAGGCGTCAAGCGATTTCCGGGTTATCGAACGTCCTCAAAACATGAAGTGGTTTATTAGAAATGTCTCCGATGCCACTCAATGCTCAACACGTGGCTTCTGGAGGAGAGAGAATACCGCCTTTATCAGGCAGGTATTTCTCTGGCTTCTTCTCCGCCCGATATTTCCCTCAGACGTTGGATCTCGCAGATGCAGTTCAAGGACTCTGATTTGTCACGCTGGTTAGTGGGTATTTCTCCAGCTTCTTTTTTGCCTGATATTTCCCTTGGTCGTTGGATTTTGCAGATGTAGATCAAGGGCTCTAATTTGTCGAGCTGGTCAGTGGGTCCGGGCACTCCATCGCGGACCCGAAATCTTTATTTTCTAGTCATTATTCACCTCCTCGAATCCACGCAAAGTTTGTCGGGCTAAGAATTTTTGTTCCATTCTATCCTGTGAACGCTTGACCTTGGTCCCAGGTCCAGGTGGTGGAGGCAAATTGTTTTGTTCTCGAAGTAGATGACTCTTTCCTCAAAGATTGGAGTGATTGCTAAGTCTTTAGCCCTCTTCCTCTTTGGGGGCAATGTATTTTATGTAACATATTTTTGAGTGACAAGATAATAGAAGGACTGACTCTTGCTTAGCAAAAAAAAGAATATTGTTCTTTGAATAGCCAATGGTTTGATGATCTATTAGCATAGGTATCTTTCTTTAGGTATTGGGTTCTGGAGAAGCATCTTCTGCTCACTTGATCTAACATGTATATCTAGATCTTGAGGGTTTGAAGTGTGTATCTAAACCCCTTTGAAACTAACAATTTAATTTCTAAGTGTGAAGAGATCTTTAGCACATTTAGCCCTTGGGCAAACCGTACATGGACTTTGAGTTGACCACACCTTGTTTGGCTTCTCGACTCAATCTAACAATTTGCGGTGCGGGTTTTTGGCCAGTATATTAAAATAAAAATATTAATTTCACTTATTTTCAAAATCTACTTTGGCTATAAATGATTTATATGCTAATTAGAGCTTGGAATTTCCTATAGATATTATAAATAATTTGTGCATAAATTTTCTAACCCTTGTATTTTATTTTTCACTTTGTAAATAATTATTTGGGGTTTTTACTTTGAAATTTTTTCTAGATCTTGTGGATTGACTCTATTTATTAAAATAAAAATATTAATTTCACTTATTTTCAAAATCTACTTGGGCTATAAATTATTTATATGCTAATTAGAGCTTGGAATTTCCTGTAGTCATTGTAAATAATTTGTGCATAAATTTTCTAACCCTTGTATTTTATTTTTCACTTTGTAAATAATTATTTGGGGTTTTTACTTTGAAATGTTTTCTAGATCTTGTGGATTGACTCTATTTATCTAGCTTACAGGTGTCAAGGATAATTTTCAAGGACAAATCTAAAGTTAGAGGATCCTAGCTCTCACCTAGCCTAGATGGCTAGGGTTTGGGCAGTTTTCAACCTTAGGAGGAGCCATCCAACCCAAAGGAGGAAATTGTTCAGCCAAGGAAGGTGGATCTAAGGTCTAAAGACCTTGATCTATAAGACCCAAGTCATCAAATTGCAACGCCTTGCCTTCTTGAGGGAGTCGTTAACCCTAGAGGGCTTATTTCATAGAAGATCAAGGATTCATATGAGGATTTGTCACTAGAGATGGCCACAATTACTCACTTGGGCTTATAATCAACTCATCTCATAACCTGAAGGTAGTCGCAAGCTTAGAAGCCCTTTTCAAGCTTCGTCGTAAGGGTTTTGAGGGCCTTTGGCCCTAGCCACAATGCCTAAGAGGATATAAAGACCACCACAAGCCTTATTGGCTTGAAAATCACTTCATTACTCATTTTTAGCATTAACATTTTGTGTTTGCAAGTTTAATCATAATTTCCTAAAGGTTTGAGGTGTTTTTCCATTGAACACTTACCATTAATCCATTAGGGCTTGACGATTTGGTTTTGTTGTGGCTAATATTTTGTCTTGTGGGGCTAGTGTTCACTTGGAGAAGGATTTCTAACGTTGATTTTCCATTGTGCCATCACTTCGGGGCTTTCTAGCCTTGGTTGCAAGGCCTAGGGCCTCCATCCTACTAGGTCGCAAGCTTTAGGAGGTTTTCCAAGCCTAGCAGCATACACTTGAAGGTCTGATCTATCATTATCTTTGGGTTTGAAGGCTAATCATTGGTGTTTGGCAAGGTGACAAGCCTCTTTGGTGTCATAACTTGGCATACTCATTCTTTGAAGTGAGAGCTCTAGGCCTCAAGGGTTTGCTCTCTCTCTCTCTCTCTCTCTACCCTCTCCTTCCTTGACTGTCATAAGCAATCAGATCTGAATCATTCATAATAGTGGCATAATCACTTAATAATCTAATCAATATAACCCTAATACAACTAAGGAACATCACATATTAATCTTCTAAAGCTAAATCATTGTTCTAGTATTTGTGTTCTCTTCTATTGGTGACTATCTTAAGGTCTGATATAAATTTTGCAACAACATAATCTCTTTGAAAGAAGTCCTAAAATCAATCCTAATAAGCCTAAGAGACTAAAGGAATATTACATCTTAACTAGAGGCTCAATTATTGTTGATTTAAGCTAATTTGCAAGTGATTTTGGGACTGTCTTCATAATAATAAGTAGGCTAATCTAATTGGCATAGCCATCTATTGAGGTCTGGTGCATCTTCTAGACAATAAGAATATTGGTTTCATTAATTTCTCTTGGATCCTGAGGATAAAGCTAGTACTTTGCATACTAAGTCTTGCATCTTTGCATAACTTCTCATGTTAGTTAGTTGCATTTGTTAGTTTCTTCATACATTGCATATCATTGTTAGCAATCTCATCTCTCCCTGTGCTTATCTCTATTGGTGCTTGTTGCTATTGTGCTTAAAGGAACATTACAAATCTCTTTTGGCTCATAATATAAGTGATAAGAGGATAGTGCTTTCATTATTGTGCTCCAAGTTTCTCTTGTTCCTAACCATTACAATATAAATAAGAGGAATCATAATAAGCATCTTGGATCATTGAATAAGTGATATTGCTAATTTTGTTTCATTGGGATAACTTCCAAAGTATTCTCTAAAGTGCTTCATTCATTTGTTGTTGTCATCTTGTAATCTTGTGTTGAGAAGTAATATTGTGAGCATCTTGATTTTAAGTGGTTTATTATTGTCATATTGAAGCATTTTATATATTTGTAATCCCGCAACATCAACATCATTTTGCATCTTCATTCTAGGATTAGAAATGCATGTTTAAAATTTACCTCCAAGCGTAAACTTGGTTGTAAGAGAGATAGGACCACCTTCTTCATCCAATTTGAGGAGTTTAGACCCTCGTTCACAATTAACACATGTGACCTTGCAATTCTCTTGTGGGAAATTCCTTGTAGGAACAAAGGCATCTAGGTGGTTAGAACTCCAAGGGAGGTATCGTTAATGAGGCCTTAGCCTCCTTCCCATGGACTTCTCTCTACAACTTGCATTCGAGACTAGCTTCAAAATAATTGAGAAGAAGGATTAACATAGATTAGGCATCTAATTAAAATTAACCAAGATCTTGCATCTCACATTAGATTAGGTCTTGCACTTCATTTAGGATAGATTTTGCATCTCGCAACAATTTCTCATCTAGTAACTTGACATCTTAATTTTGGTTGTACAAGTAATTAATTCTGAGGCATCGATCTCTCATTCATAATCTCGAGAAATATGATCTCTTTGTGCTTAATAATCTTACTTGTCACATAATTTTAGCTCAAGTTGCTAGGACATTCAATTGTATCTCCCAAACTTGTCGATTTCCAACGAGTTTCTCATCATTTCATCTATAGGGACTACCCCCTTTAGCCTGCATTTTGGAGATAGCTTAAACGAAGAGGGCAAGGATCAGAGTGATAGCCCCCGCCCAGAGCGTTGTCACATTAAGTGTACAATTCAGGCAACAACAAAACCCAAGCAATAGCTTATGTGGTTTCCAGAAACTTTCAACAACCAATACAAGGAGATTTTCTTATATAGATTCCAAAATTGAAGCCTCCCCAAAATAAAATAATAATATCCATGTCTCTAATTCTACATCTCTCCTAGAAAACCATAAACAACGCTCCCTCTTAGCGAGGAAGGTGCTTTGGGAAGAGCCTCGTCCACCTGGATATGTCTCCAACACTACCACATTCTCCGTTGCTGCAGCTACTCCCTCTAAACTAGAAAGCTTCCCTGCTTTCTTCTACAAAATCTGACTTGAAGACTTGTTCTTTCCAACCATGCTCTACGAGTCCATCACTTCAGTCATAAGCCCTACGTACCCTGTTGTATCTCAGTGGATGCTCCTTCTGGTTGAAGTTGATACTCGAAGATCCAACTCTTTCCTGATCTCCCTTAGACAAATCCCCTGCCCACTTGGATTGAACTCTCCATATACTGGGAGTCACTGACTAAATGGCTACCTCCACTCACCCTTGGCTATGCTCCTCATCATCCTGTTGGTCAGCCCCAACTACCAACTAGCTTAGACTCAAACTAAGATATTGGCTGAGACTCCTTGACAGATTTGTCTTGCTCTCACACAACCATCACTTCTTTACTCTGAGAGCTTCTTGCCTTGTTGCTCAAGGTTGCACCTATCTCAACCTGTAGTAAGTACAGATTCTTCTTCCTTACACCTATCTGCTCCTTACATCCAGAAGCTAGGTGTTGGAGGTACGCCTTACCTCTATTGAATATGACATCATAACCCTGGTCCTCAAGGGTAGCTACCGAAACAAGATTTTGCTTAAGGCCTGGACCATATAAGACATCTCTGAGATGAAGAGGATTACCTGACTCCCTCTAAAAATTAACAATACCAACTCTTCTAATTGCATACATATACACATCTCCTAGCTCGATCTGAAATTGCATGTCCTCCTTCAAGTGGTTGAAAAACTTCTTATTCCTGGTCATGTGGAAGGATGCTCCTAGATCAATATACCATACATTGTTATCTATTGAGCTTGCCATGAAAGCAATCAATGAGAAATCTTTCTTGAACTAGGCAAAAAACACATCTACATATGTTGATGCAACTACATGATCCTTACTGGACTCCTTCTTCCGCTTAGGACACTTAGTGGCATAGTGTCCAAACTCATGGCAATGGAAGTAATTGATCTTGCTTAGATCCTTTTTCTTCTTCTCCCCCTTCTGACTAGACTCAACCTCTCCTTGGCCCTTCTTGGCCTTACTACATTTGCCTACCAAGGCAAAGTTCTCCTCGTCCTCTATTGGTGTTGATCTGCCATCTCTCATTCCTCTCCAGATCTCTTCCTGAATAGTCACCCCATAGCCTTTCCCAACTAGAAAAATTTTCTCTGCCACTTACTGCATCTCGGAAGCTATACCAAGACATATGAAGTCCTAGTAATGCAAAACTCACCAAGTCACTCTTTGGTACAGTCAAACCCACACCATCTAGCTCATCTCGAACTTGAGAGAACTTTGAAAGATATGTGACGATGGGCTCATCTTTGCTCATCCAAAATCCAGATACTTCTTAGCTTCTCTTTGAAAGCAAGCTTCCTAGCATTACTAGTACTCTAAAACAATGTTGTGATAGCTTTGTCCAAATCAAACATTGTCTTCTTCTCATAGAGATGGGGTATGATATGATCTTTGACGTATGATATGATCTTTGACCCCTTCTAGAATGATCCTCCTCACCTTGGTGTTATTCTTATTATGTTGGATCAATTGTTAGGCATCTTGAGGTGGAGCTATTGTTTTCTTCACATGCTCAAGCACTCCATTATCTTCCACCACTATTGTGATCCTCTCCCTCCATGAGAAAGGGTTAGAGGCTCCCTCTAAACTGTGCTCTGACCTTAGTCTTAGGAATGCCATACTATTATCCAAGGGATTGCTCTGCTCTCAGAAAAAATATTGCACTCACTAATCAACTCTGCTCCACCAAAGTTAATGAATTTATGGCTTGATCAAGCTGCCCTCACATAATGACAAATATACTCCTTAGTCACCTTACTTAGGGCTTTCCAATTAGCCCACTCACAGCTCCTTAACACCAGTAAGGAAGGTTGATCTAGGGCACTCAAAACAACAGCAACCACAAACCTCCTTGACTCAACCACCTATTTAGACAACTTTCAAACTTTCGGTCAACACCTTCAGGTATGCGGCCTGCTGCTTATCCCTCTTCTCTTGAAGCACACCTTAAGAGACCCCTTTCCTGCTCGTTGTCACCTGAGGCTACTCAGGCCTTCTTCTGCACCTAAACAAGCCTTTCAACCCTTCTTGTACCAGCAGAGGTTCACGCCCCTACCTGTCTCGGACCTGAGGTATTAGAAGTCTCTATTAGGCCATGTTCTAGACTGCAAAATCGTGGTAAATTCTTAACCAAACTACCTACTCCTCTCTGTGTTGATCTTTACGTTGTTCTCTGCTCTGATAACGTGTTGAATTTCCACAAAAAAATTGCAACTGCTATGATGAACAATTTGAAACTAATTTCTTTTCACCAAGACACTGAATTTCTCAACACTAGATAAGCAACAAAATAGAAACAAAGATAAAGAGCCAGTCACACAATAACATTATTTTTCTAGGGACAATTGGGAAAGCCCTCTGCTTTGTTGTATAATTTTATTAACAGAAATTTGAGCAATTGATCTCCTTACAAGGCAACACTATTTCACTAGAGAGCAAGCTTGTTCTCACTGCTAACACTTAGCATGAAATTCCCTACAAACACACTTGATCTAGCTCCTTTTCCCTTGCACAATTTTCTTCCAATTTCCTAGCACTAAAATCTCCTATTTCCAAGGGGAGGACAAGCTCTTATTAATTAGGAATTTTGCTCCTAAACCTTAGCGCACATCAACAAGGAAATTCTTTGTTCTGATCTGCGTACAAGTTCCTCCTTCCTACAACAAGCTCTCACACAAACTTGTGCTCTATTGTCTTGTCTCACAACCTTGTGCACACAAAAAAACAATTGATTGAATCATGTGCCTTCGTCCTCCTTTTATGCTACAAATTTAAAACAAAAGTTGTGAGTTTGACTTGTTAACTAAGTCACCTCTTAGTTCAACACGCCCTTGCTTCAATCAAGATTGAAGCTCTTCAACTTGCTCCCTTCTAATTCTAAACTCGCACTTGGATAGACACATAACTGAGCCTCCAACTAGCGCATCAACAAACTAACTCATCATTTTCCATGAACTCGTCCTTCACAAAAAAAGAACACATTGAAGTCTTTCTTGACTAAGGCACAAGTCAAGGAGAAGACCTTCTTCGCTACACTTTTCAACAGTGTCAAACCCTAGACCCATGAACAAGGGAAACATGGGAGCAAATGCCAACATAGATCCATGTATATGAGCCGCTAGATAAGCTCTAGATCCACCAAAGAAAGGAGGCAATCAAATGTGACCATGCCTCCGTGTGCCATTAATCAAGGACAAGTCAAGAGATCCATAAAATGAAGAATAAACCAAGTCAACGATGTTGTAGCTTGTACCCATGCTCAAAACAACCACATGAAATAGAGCACACCAAAAGCAACATAAGTTTCTTATGAATAACTTGCAATATAGCATTTGGAGAGTTTACCCAACATAGCAACATGTGACAATATGGAGGACACCATAGAATGCGCAACCATACATGATATAGTATCCAATGAAACAATAAGCCTTGTACAACCAAGGTGACTATCTCGTGAAAGTCAACAATATCATCAATAGAAGGCCAATCCACTCATGAAAAATGTGGCCGAATAGGAGCAAACCATCAAATAAGCCATGACATTATAACCCATCCATAAGTGAGAGAAGTGTTCCAACATCCTCCCTCCTTTAACCAAGGCACTCAAACAACAACAACCAAATGATAGTCCCATCTCCAAGCTAGGCAATAGGAGGCAATCAAACAAATAAAACAAATGTGAAACCATACAACTTCCATTAGAATGCCTCCATCCCCACCAAGGTGGTTAATAAAATAAGCTATCACAAGGGCAGGTATTTCTACAAAAGTGTGCATCAATACTATGCCCCTAGTCCATCAAATACTCCATCGACATCATCCTATAAGACTCATATATGTGATTAAAATCACTTGTATACATCTAATATGATAAACATCACAAGTATCACTGAAATCAATAATAATCCAATGCTCTCCTTGGGCAAGATCTTCAAACTAGAATATGCCCTCACAATATATGGAGTAATAGGGCTCAACTTGAAAATTCAAATTAAGACTAAAATTTCACTACAACAACCTACTATCAAATAACTACAATCCAATCAAAATATTATTTTCGATGGACAAGAGTAACCAAAAACAGACCAAAGGAAGTAACCAAATATAGTCCAAAGGAAAATTGCTTTCAAAAGGTTGAAAACATATAAGCTTTCATAAAAAAATATTAGCCTAGCAACTACTTTGATCACTAGCAAAACATTGTTAAAATCTCTATTCCAGAAACCTAGGTAAATTGATTCCTAATGATTTCACTATGAAAAAATAATTTAGATTGAATTCTTTAGATCATAGAATAAAATTCACTTGCTCGAAATTTAACTGGAAATAAAAAAATCAGAAAAAGCTACAAGAAAGCAATCTCCAAAATACACAGAAATTTTTGCCCTTCAAATATCAACTTACTAAAATTACTCAAATCTTACAAGGGCTCCCAAACAGGGAAAATAGCCCACTAAGAAAACAAGGAAAAAATTACACCAAAACCTGGTCATTCTGGTGCATCATAATCCCTGTAAGGCTTGTTACCCCTCATGTTAGCATAGGTACATACAGATTTATCCAAGGGGCCGATTTCCTTGAGTGCACAAAAGCCATACGAGGAGGAAAAGAGAGGGTCAATTTGCTAGTTCTAGAGGCCAAATTTCTACAGGGTTGAATTCTTCAGGATTTCAATTTTCTGGCAGGCCAAATTCCTTGGGCCATTTTTCCAGTGGAATCCAAGTTACAGGTTCTAGCAATTCATTTTTCTTGTATTTTGTTCTGTGGGTCTAGGCCCAGATTTTCCCCTGAATTTTAATAAAGGAAAATTGTTGTGGGTGTATACTTACTGTTGTGATGTGATTGATCTCTCTATTTTTATTTTCCCACTGCAAAATATGTTTTTCAAAAGTTAAATACCATTGATTTTATTTTCTAGCAATTCAGAATTTTATTTAATAATTTTCTGGGAATAAAAATTGTTGAAGCATAAATAAATCTGGCCTGGTATTGGAAATTTAACCAAACTTGAGTAAGGGAGATCAATCTAGGGCTTCAAATCAAGTGGAGTCAATCAATTTGAACTATGAAGGGCCAAAGGAAGAAGAAACAGTGCACGAGTTAGCTAAAGAAACAGAAATTGTAAAGCCAGACTTGGACCTAATAAATGCAGCAATGGAAGAAGCCAGAAGTTGCCATACTTTCTATTAGGATCCTAGGTTTAGTTTGCAAAATCTATACCACGAGGAAACACTGGGAAGCTTTACCTATGGATCTAGATAGACTTTGTTATAGGTTGGTAGACAATATTGTTTTTTGTTTTTGTTTAAAACCCCAACAGAACTTGGATGTAATTTCTATAGGAGCTCTATTGCAGTTTTTATAATATAAAATCTCCCAATATTACAGTTTAAAAAACAGCACACACTTAATGACCAATCCAGAACAAAGTAGACCCAAAAGGAATGGATGTTTTTAATGTCCATAGAACAGTTCAAAGTTCAAACTTTAAAAAAATCAACAGCTACTTTTGGCTCAAATTTATGATTGAAAGAACTGCAATGCTACCTGCCTACACTTGCCAGCTACTTTTGACTCAAATTTATGATTGAAAGAACTGCAATGTTACCTGCCTACACTTGCCCACACCGCTAATAGTCAATTTCCAGTCAAATTCCTTTTGTCCAATCTCAGCATCCAGCTCATAGAGTTCATAAAACTTACCCTGTGCAGCAACACGTTGAAGAAATAAAGCAAGCAGAATTAGGATGTTTATGTACGAGCACTTGCAGATTGGTCAATGGAAGTAGCAATGACTATGTGTACCATTTTATTACTTGCAATTTACTAGCTTAAAAACAAAGTTCACTTGACTGTATGAAGGGCCATGAACTAAATCTACAGTGACCAATAAAATATCAACTATTTATTGTAAGCAGTGAGTTTAGAATATTATGCTGCTCAATTCATTTTCCTTGCTTCCCAAATCGATCGTAGACCTGACTTCCACCCAGACAAGTTAAACAATCTAATATATATTGAAACTACAGCTGACTCATCAGCCCACAATAGTCATGGCAAAGATCACAATTTCTTGTACAACTCACACTCAAACCATTTAAGGCAAGCAAACATCTTAAAGGAAGTGATGATGCATGAGCACCAACAGCTTAATGGAACAACTACAGAGCCTGGAGATTTCACTGGAAGAATGAATTAATACGGAACAGACGGAAAAGGAAGAAAATGGATACAGTCAACTTTGATCATGCAAGAGAAACAGAAAATAAAAAATAAAAAAATTTGATTAAGGAAAGTCCCATTTCAGTCAAACTTCGTGTAACTCATTTCATGGGTTGTTTGTTGAGTCCTGTGAAAAGGCAGACATACTTGTTAATCCTCAGAAGCTCTCATAGCACTTTTCAGTTATGGTTAAGGAACGGAAGCTATAAGTGAACACTCTTACGGGTTACCTGAGAGAATCATAATAGTGGTGGGACTCAGGCCTTTCTGAATGATAGACATCCAGAAATCTTGAAATTCGGTTAAGTAATGATTCAGGGAATTTTAAGTTTCCATTCATTCACACTAAGTTAGCATGACATGTAAAAGTATTCCTCACAAGCTCTCGGAGTACTTTTCAGTTAGAACAGAAGCTATGAGTGAAAACTCTTGCAGGTTACCAGACAGGATCATAACAGTTGGGGGGCTCGGGCTTTTTTGAATGATTGGGATCCAGAAATTCTGAAATTCAGTTAAGTAATGATTCAGGGAATTTTAGCATTCAATCTATTCACGCTAAAATGGGCATGACATGTGAAAGAAAGGTGATCAGAGAAATTTGACATAGTCAATTATGATCACCAGATTCGCAGGGAAGCAAAAATTCTGTAGAAAGAACTCACAATTGTGAGAGCGGGAGCAGAGCAATGGTTATGTTTCGCCTAGAAAAGATGATGGCTAAGCCAACCAAGGATGACAAGAGAGTCACAGAGAGAAAGAGCTCATGTAATGACCCATCTTGAATTAAAGGGAACATAGGGATATTAGCATGCATATGAAAGCTACATATGCATGCATCGCCTGCACCGCATTAGTATACATATTAGTTACTATTGAAAAACGTCCATATTTAGAATAACGAATTAACTATTGAAGTGAATACCTAACTCACAAAAATATAGTAGGGTACTTGATATATGTACCACCACCATAATATATATATATATATATATATATATATAAAAAAACTAAAGATAAATGCAATGTATTGAACTCACCACAAAAGAATTATGTACCCTACTACATAGAAAGGAACTATGTACAAAGGAATTATAATATATATATTATTCTAACAAAATAAACTATGTATTCTATAAAATCAAAGGAAAGTAATATATATATATATATATATATATAAATTGTGAATTAAAATAAAACCATAATACTATGATAATAATTTGATTTAAACAAAAGGGGAAACATAATATGATAAAGGAGATACAGTATAAATAAAAGGCATTGTCATCAAATCGAGAGGAGAGAAGGCGGTGACCGTCTCTGCATCTTTTGAAGTTATCGAATTAAAGGCGGTGGAAAAATTTGGAAGCAGTGGAGTAACCTCTCCAGCATAGGAGGAAAGGTACTGCATAAAGGGGAAGAAGAAAATTTTATACAGAAGGAGACAGAGGGGAACTTACAAGAAAAAGACAGAAAAGAATTGAGCAGTTGTTCTTGAAGCTTTTGGGCATGGGGGCGAATTACTTTGAATTTGAAGTATTTTGGAACAGGGTACCGAGATTGTACCCGATTTGGCTGGGAGGTTTTTGGCTTTTTGGTAACAGGAGCAGGAACTGGAGCAAATCAGAAGCATCTTCAACCACAGAAACCCTAGGTAGGTACTCAACATCAAATTGATAAATTCTGATATTCTGAATGGTTATATCCTGTTAAAAAAAATTAAATTTAAGGCTTTACAGCTCAGTGGGGCAGCTCAGTAGCTTAGCTCAGAGAAGAGGGAGTTCATGAGAGGTATAGAGGAGCACACTATCAAAGAGGGAAGAGCTTCAAGGAAAGCTCAAAAGAAAAAAAGAGGGGATTCAAGAAGAAGAATCTGTAAGAGAGAGATCAAATCAAGAAGATCAACAGACAGCAGAAAGGAGCTGGATATTCAGGCAAAAGAATGGGCCTGGACAACAGATCTGAGAAGAAGAATTCAAAACAGAAGATGATGAACTGTTAGGATCATTACCAAGTGCAATGACTCCAAGAACTGTAAAAGTACTTTGTCCTGATTCCCATGAATGTACTCATTTGATGATTAATGAAAAACTCTAGGATCATTACCAAGTGCAGTGACTCCAAGAACTGTAAAGGTACTTTGTCCTGGTTCCCATGAATGTACTGATTTGATGATTAATGAAAAACTCTTTTGAAAGTGGTTTTTATGACCTGAGGGAAATTCTCACTGTAAAATCTGGTCTTTGAAGACACAATTGGTTATTGTTGCTCTCCTTGTGGTGACTATCCATTACTTTTCTGTCAAGGAGTTTGTTTGCTTCCTGGAAATAATGTGCATCCTAAATAGGCAGGCCATAGCGGCATTGATTTAAATGAAATCAGAGCATCTACTGTGATCTCTGGAAAGCACGGGTTAAAGATGAGCAACCTTCTACAGCAAATGATAAGAACAGAATTCCTTGGTGGGAATAACAAACAGAACTTCTGATAAAAGATAATGTACTCTATGAAGGCTACCAACTTTGCAAGGTCCTATGAGAACCTCAAACTTACCACTTTAAAAAATAGTATTGTGTCCATATACAGACTTTTTGTTTTCCAGTACTGTTTCTGAGATGCAGACATTTTGTCTAAGACATCTTTGGGAACATGCAAAGTCCTCTTGTCATACAAAGGATCACTTGGCTTCCTTAAATTAGCATCTCGTATGACCAAAGGATCAAGAAATTCAAACTTTGATCTTGCTTTTTCCCAAGCTTCTCCCTGCTCCAGCCCATCTTCCCCTAAAGCCTCAATTAGTTTTCTTCTTTTGTTTAGACATGAATCAGATGAAACATTATGTTCCAAATCTTCTTCATGAATCCTTTTTATTCGAGGTACCAAGCGTTGTGTAGCAGGTGTAATTGGACCAAAGTGATCAGCTGCAGCATCATTTTGAAGTGCATTTAATTGATCTTCAAAATTGTTTCCACAAGGATCTGAAACATGCTGCCTGCATAAGAACCCAACATAAATACCTGTGAGAAGAAATGAGATAATTTTTTATAAGCAGTTGCATAGCCTAGTGATCAAGTCCTCTGGAGTTCACACTCAATTACAAGCATCATATGCATTGGTTCCCATATTAACCATGCCCAAACATCTTATCTCAAGTTTTTTACGATAATATTTTCTGACAGATCAAGTTTTAATATCAACCATAAGATATGATAAAGGAGCCCATAAATCAGTTTAACATTTTTTGGAAAAAAAACTGGAAAACCGGTACTTGTATTCCAATAAAACAATTTATCAGTAAGTGAGTACTACAGTTAAAGATAAAGCCAAATAGAATTAATCAAATCTGTGTTGCTTGAATAACTTAAGCATCTTGGAAGATAAATTAAGATTGTTCCTAAAAAGGAACCTTATTTACAAGGAAATCCTTTATCTCAAAGAATGGGAGGCATCACTCTATACAAAGCAGACTCAAACAGATTTACCCTTCACAGTGTCATTAGAAGAATTTATTTTGGAGGACAACAGAGCTCTGGGATGGTCTAAGATTGGTTGAAAAAACACCACTCCTAGTGCCAACATTGCCCATAAAGGTGTGCATTTCCTCAGGTGAGACTCGAGAGTTCCCTAGGGTGAGATTGTAAACATGTAACTAATGGCCTGAAGTTGTGGAATTGATGACCAGAGTATAGGAAGAGCAGTGAGGGTTGGATGCCAGACTTACCTTTCTGCCCAAACAATGCCAAATTTGAATCCTCTGATGCACCCAAGCACTGCTGTAATATCCTAAGGAGATTTTACTTTTAGGGTTCTATTTTTTTGTCTAGGGTTTAACAGATACATGGAAAGGATATATACCATAACAGCAGTAAACATTCAACCATAACAGTGGGTATACTTAACGGTATAAAAATTTAAAAAATGTTCAACAACCATGTAAAACTACTGTAAAATTAGGGCTAACTGTCCAATCATATAGTCAATATTTCACCAATAAAAATTCCATCTGAGATGTCAACATCTAATAGGACAATATTCCAACTGTAATCTTCCAATAACAATTTCCACCAGTACTACCCAATTCTGTTATACAGTGACTTCTATACTAGTAAACTTGGGTTGCATATAATAGGACAATATGGAATGCACATAAGATCTTCAAAATAATCGAATTAACTGCTTCTATCTAATGCTAGTGTACCAGACAGACCATGCTGCCCTACTCCAGTTCTGACCTGACAGATGACTATGAGTCCTGTGGGCTACTGAGTAAGTTCCTTGTCTGTCCTAATCTCCTTTGCTACCAATTTAAGGATGACTCCAGTTTCCTGTGCACCCACTGATATTCTGTGGCCACTTCAATACTTCAGGAGTTCTGTAATCCACCCCTAGAACGCTCTGTTTCACCGTCATTGATTCGTTGCTTTAGATCCAAGAGAACTGCCTCCTTATGCGGCTGTGGCCCTATGCTGTGACAGGTGGGTGCCAAAGGGGCCATTACTTCACTCTGCTGGTCCCACACTACTCCAAACTTCTCACTGTCTTAGACAAAGGTGCCATAGAAAGCAGAGAATACCTCCAACCTATGTTGCACGAAACTTCTAGGAACCCGGCATTTCGGGACGTGCCTGTACCCAAAACTCGAAAACTTGGCCGAAACTCGACCATCATGTAATCATCTATGAGAGTTAATATAGACTTGGTTTTCCTTCTAAATTGTCATCTATGGGCCTTATTCCCTTTTTTCTTGCAAGACAATTTGTTATTCACTTATTTATAAATTTGTTTTATATATATATAAACATATATGATGTTTTCGGACGACGTTTCGGCTAACATTTCCATTTTTGGGAGGTGATGTTTCTAAACATACCCGTTTCGGAAACTTTGAAACGTTTTGACGCTTCATGCATCTTAGCCTCCAACCAACAGCCCAACGAAATCCCTTTCTTGAATGTCAAACCAAATAAGAAATCCTTAGAGTAACGTAACAGACAAATGATGAGAAAAAATGGCTGATTAGGGTGGAATCTTTCACCACCGAAATCAGCAAAAACTAGCTACAGTGGAATCTTTCACCACCGAAACTAGACAAGAAAAAGGGGTCTTAAAACCCTCAGAGCCTCAAGCTCAAGAAAATCAGAGATATTCCAATCCAAATTGATTCCAACTCTCCTCTATTTATAGATTCCTTCATGGGCTCCAAAATGAGAAGGGTTGTGAATGCAACCCCAAATTTTGGGTTTTTTTGGCCCCAGCTGACCCAACATTTACACAATGTTTACCCAACATTGGAAAAATTGGGTTTTCCCCTTTATCAAGACTATAGCATATGAAGTTGGATAGGCTATCTCGTCCTCCAGTAGGCAATTAATCAATTCGGGACATCACAACTGCCCAACCTGGGCCTCGTGGACTCCCTCACTTTCAGGAGCACTAAACAGTGAATGCGATTCCCTGCTCTTCTATCAACATTCATGCACCATGTTGAACAAAACAAAAAGAAAGGGTTCAAAGTCTGTCAAGCTGAACCTTTGCTACTTCGCTATTTTACACAATAACATAAAGTATTCTTTAATGATTTACCTAGACTTTGCATAGCATTCTGTTAAAGAAGTATGTTCAGGTTAGAATCAAATGTTCCTAACCAATTGCCATTTCACAAATGCTGCTTTATTAAATTAAATTTCGAATTATTTTTTTTCCAGTCAAACGTACTAAGGAGATCCCCATAGTCCTTTAAAGATGTATTTCCGGTCCTCCCTCTCAGTCCTTTTTAGTCTGAAACATTCTATGCTCCCATATGTCTAATATAGGCAACAACCTCAAGCCTGAGAAGGCATGAGGTTATGGCAGAAGCATTTAGCTCATAATAGATGTGCGAATCAATAATGGAGACAAGTTGAATGGCAAATACACTGGACAAGAAACAAGTCAATTGAATTTGGGCTAGTTTAGAAGAAATCAATGCATGATTATGGTACAGAATGAAAGATTTTAACATAGTTTGCTTATAATGGCTTAAAGCTTTATTGTGAAATCTATATTATTATATATCATTCGAGCATATAAGACAGTGGGGAATGGCCCTAAAGTTTCAATGTTTCCAAGGATGTTGAAGTACGTTTCAAAATACTTTACGAATGTTCTGATTTACACTATTATGTGCTGCAAAAGACATTTTGACTTGAATTATTTTCATGCATCTGACAATATAAAAAGCCCTCGACCCTTAATATCGACATAGACATGTGGACAAGTTCCAAAGATGCTTGCAAAAGCAAAGATGGCTTGCACACACAAACACAGCACAGTTTTATCTTTAGTTAAGCTGCCTGTGCAATGTGGCCATAGTTCTTAAAAACGTCAATACTTGTTAATGATATTTTATTTTAATTAATTTTCATGTATCGGGCTATAGCTCTTGATCAACTTTGTTCTTAGTGGAAAGCTGCACAGATGCCATACATAAACTTATAAACTTTAAGATGCAAACTCAGAAGAGTTCGTCTTAATTAAGCTGCATGCGCAGGGTGGCCATAATTCTGGTTTAGAAAATCAGTAATTACTAATTAAAAGAGAGAGCAAGCCCATCTGCACTTGATTGATCACTTTTTATAAGACGGTAAGATTTGCAATTTTTGGAAACACATGGCAGATTACCAACAACGGTATAATCTCTTTAGCGAAAACCCAAAGTAAACACAGAAGATAGCACTCAAAATCCAAAAACCGTGTTTGAATTAAAAAGAATGTATACATAAAGAGAGTGTGCTAGACATCAGGAAAAACATTTTTACAAAGCAGTTTCCAGCACCATTAATGTAATAGTGCACAAAACAATCGCGAAAGCTTGTTATTTTCCAGTAATTTTAAGCCGCTGGAGCATATGCAGGTTTTTTGGCCATTCGGGTCTTTCAGTGGCTAGTTCTACGGTTTGCCAGCAAGATAAGCACACAAGTTCTTGAGATAAGTAACATTTTATATTTTCTTTGACATACCTTTGTTTGTCTTTGGATGTATACGGTTCCTTCTGCACGGGCGTCTGTTGCTGAAGATGACGGGGGGATTCTTCCTTTGAAAAATAACTTCCAGCAAATGGGTGCCGCTCCTTCTTCACTGAAGGGGTCTTGATCGCCTGGACTTCGGACAAACTCTCTTCGACAACAGCAGAAGATGACTGTGCCTTGGGATGGGCGAATTTAGACTTCAATTGGTCGAACAGAAGATGCTTTTCTTCCTGGCTCTTTGACATTTCTCCGTAGGAACCTGGCTTGGGATTTGAATTGGGGTTTTCTTTGAGTTGCAGAGTAGGCTTGGACAGGAACGAATGCATAGAAGTCTGGCGCTTCATGGTTAGGGTTTATGGGCTTTGAATATCCGGTACAATGCTGCGATGGAATTGATTTGTTGAGCGCATTCATATAGCGATTTGACAGGGGCAGAGTATGAACAAGGTCTACAGTAAAACAAATCGGAGAAGAATTTGGGCGGGAAGGACAAAAAATAAAAACACGTCCCTGGCGCCACCTTTGAGTCATGTATATCTGGATAGTTATAATGTGGATTTTCTTTTTATTCGTTTGGGCTTGGGTTGCAAAAATTTTACTGTATTTGATTTTCTTAAGTTCGGTTTATAATGCGGATTTTATTTTTATTCGTTTGGGCTTTGGGTTGCAAAAATTTTACTGTATTTGATTTTCTTAAGTTCGGTTGATAAAATATATCTGTCACATTGAATTTCTGATTTTTTAAATACAGATTTAATATGAGTGGAGAGATCAAATTTTTAGGTGTAAATTTATTTTATAGTGTAAAAAACAATGTGTAATTTTTCATGGAATAGTTTTTAAGTGTAATTTTTTGAGTTTACAGACTTTTCGTGGGAATCTAGCGAAAAAAATTATAGTCAAATCTTGATTTGTGTTGTTTAAACTAATTATTTGATTGCATATATGGAATCAATACCCTCAACAACTCCTTTGGCACTTTGATTGAGAAGAGTTCCCCGCCAAACTTGTGATTTCAATGAATCCTTTCGAATTCTAGACAAATTAGATCGGAAAATAAACCAGAAAACTTTCCAAAAACTCGCACTTAAAGACTACTCGATTTTTATTGTTTAAATTGTATTTTTTAATGTTATAAAGATTACATAACATGTGTATTGAGCCATTTTATCAACTTGCATTAAATTGGTTTTTTGTTATTAATATATTTTTAAGTATATGTTAATATTAATTCATATTAAAATATGTTATTCATAACTCACATTGGATATTTTATTCTATACAACATTAAAATATTTTCTTTTAACATTTTTTTATGTATAGATATATATGAAGTCGATATCATGTGTTAAAATATGTTTGAAAAGTATAAATTTTAAACATCTTACTCACATGTTGAGAGATCTTTCGATAAAAATCACATAAAGAAATTATAAGTCGACGCTCGAACCATCTAATATGGTTCATCTTCAGGACAAGATGAAGAACCAGATCCATAAGGACGTAGGGGAGCCCCTTCCTTATGGATCTTAATCTAAAGCCACATCATGGCATTAGATTCTGGATCTTGGTGATAATTTGGTGACTTTTGATGTGGTCTCCTTGTAAACTAATATCCCCATTAACGAGGCCATTAAAGTCATCAAACGCATTATGGAATCTGTCTTACTTCTACTTTCTTCAGTTTTGAAGGTGAATTTTATGAACAAACTTGTGGAGCCGTCATGGGTTCCCCCCTTTCCCCAGTTGTGGTTAATCTGTTTATGGAGGACTTTGAATCTAAGGCCTTGTCCTGAACTCTATTCTAGCCTAAGCTTTGGAAAAGGTTTGTAGATGACACTTGCATCATCTGGTCTCATGGGCAGAAAAAGTTGAAACTCTTTTTCCAGCATCTTAACAATCAATCTAGTTCCATAAAGTTTACTATGGAATGTGAAATTGATGGCAGCTTCCCTTTCCTCGACGTTCTTATTTCAAAGAGAGATGATGGTTCTTTTTCCCACCAAGGCTTTTGGAAGAAAACTCATATCGAACAATACCTTCATGTGAATTTGCATCATTTCCCTGCTCAAAAGCTAGGTGTTCTCAACGCCTTAGCCACTCGGACATTACGAGTTTCTAATGAAAACTACCTCAATGATGAAAAAACCCATCTCCTTAGTGTTTTTAATAAGAATGGTTATAGTAAGCGTCAATGTCTTAGAGCCTTTCTTAAGGCTGAAAAAGGCCCTAGGATTAAAAATGATCTTAAAGATCGGTTTTCAGGGGTGTATATTTCGTTTATCCAAGGAACCACTGACAAGATTGCTAAGATCCTGGAGAAGCATAAGGTTCCTTCGACATTTAGGCCCGTAAACATTATCTGAAGCTCCCTGAGATCAGTGAAAGACCTTGTGAACCCTAAAGATGGGAAAGGTATTTATGTCATCCCTTGCTCTTGTAAGACTCCATACATTGGTGAAATTCGCCGCTCAATTAATCAGCGAATTCTTGAACACGTAACTGTTATATACCTAGGGGTGATAATATGGGGTACCAAGGGAGGTACCCAAGGTAATAATGTAATAATGGGATGGGCCATAGTAATAAATAAGGTGGTTAACCCATATCATGTAAGGGACCGCAAGTAGTTAATAATAATGTAATGGGCACATGGTATTAGTTTGATGGTATGAGGGAACCATGGTATTGTATGTATGAGGCCTATATAGAGGCTAGAGACTCCACATGGAGAACATAGTCAAGGATTATTGTTTGAACAGGCATATGGCTTGTGGAGTGTTCTCCTTCCTTCAGGAGTGAATGTATGGTGTTGCCCTACCTTAAGGGTTTGATAATAAAGAAGCATTTCTATCTATTTTGATCTTGTTATTCTTGGGTTTATTTATATTCTCATATATTTTCTGGGTTAGATCTATAACAAGTGGTATCAGAGCACTTTCTTGGGCACAAAAGTGGAGAATATTCTTTTATATTTTTTGCAAGGATTTCGGGGGCGGCGAGTTTGCAGATCAGATCTATACATTTTGGTGCAAGATATGAAAAATATAATTGCAGATCTGGATTCTTTGTGAAAAAATAGCCGATTTCAAAAAAAAAAATAGTTGAATCGGAGTTCAGATGAAGGAGATATCGTTGATCTAAAAATCAGTGGGGTTGTAGACAATTTTTTAGGGCAGCGAGTTTGCGGCGCAATCTAGACATCCTAGTGCAAGATCTGCAAAGTCTAATTGTAGATCTGGATTCTTTGTGAAAAATACCCAAATTCAACAAAAAAAAAACAGTTAAATCAGAGTCCGGATAAGGGAGATATCGCTTATTTAAAATCAGCGCTTTTTGCAAAATTTTGGTGACAGCGGGAGAGTTGCAGTGCAGATTTGAAATTTCATGGCTTGGATCAAAATTTCTATCACATGGGCAGATGCAGAATGGTTGTTCCATTTCCAAAAACAGGTCATAATAGGGATTCTAAGCAATATTGACTAAACTGTGACAATTTCAAATTTTCGCCAAGTAAGTGAATTTTTTTCAAAACTCTCTTCATGGCTTCTAGCAAGGTTCTTTATTATACAAGAAAAGATGATGGTCCTACTATTGAAAAATTCATACAAAGATACAAGTCCACACATGGGACATATTGGAAGATTCCAATGGTGCTTAATATGAGAGATGAAGCTCAAAAATGGAATTTATCACTTGACTACAAGCAGTTGACCAAACTTTCAGATGCAGAATTTGAAAAAGTCTTTTTGGACAAATGGTCTCGGGCTAGAAAAAAGGAGAATGAGACACATAAGGGGTTAATTGTTACAGGTGTCTCCTTATTGCAAGTTCATGGATTGATTCAGAAAGAGAAGATCATTGTTTCTATAAATCCTAGTTGCAAGCATAATTTCATCCATGTTAATTTGGCAAAAAAATTGCAAGTTCCAGCAAAACAAATTGAAAATACATAGGTTGATGATGAGGATGTTCAAATTTATAAGGATTTGAAGCTTTCTATGGATAAGTATGTGTTGCATGGTGATTTTTATACTTCAGAGATGGATAATATGGATATTGTTTTGGGATATCCTTGGATAGAATCTGCGGGTACTATCAATATTAATGTGCAGAAGAAATTCCTGAAGCTCTGGTATAAAAAGAAGAAAATTACATTACAGGATATTTCCATTAATAAACAGGTAGAGTCCAAGGAGGCTGAAGGAGAAGATGTTCTAGGGTCTGACATATTAGATGATGAGCCAGTGATGATAGACATTCAAACACAAACAGAGGCTGAAGCAGAAAAGGTTACAGGTGTTGATACATCAGAGGAGGGCTCAGTGGTTGAAGTCATATTGGAAAAGAAGACACCACAACAAGCACCACAGCAGGGTGAATTAAAGAAAAAGCTATTATGGGTTAAAACTTCAACATATCATCACCCCGCAAGACAACCATCAAGATGGCAACCAATTAGCCACATGGACAACAACCCCTGCAGGACATATAGAGAGGAGCGAAGATCCACCTACTACACATCAACACAGAAGAGCTACCACAGTCAACTTCCATCTCAAGCGAGCGAGGCACCAGCGAGACCGAGGGTTCACCTTTCTCTTGGATGGCTAGATTCACGTGCATGGTACCAGTGGACTACTCTTTTGAGTAGATCTTATTATTTGTGTTCTTCCCATGTTTCGGGGACGAAACATGCTAAGGGGGGTGGAATGTTATATACCTAGGGGGGATAATATGGGGTACCAAGGGAGGTACCCAAGGTAATAATGTAATAATGGGATGGGCCATAGTAATAAATAAGGTGGTTAACCCATATCATGTAAGGGACCACAAGTAGTTAGTAATAATGTAATGGGCCCATGGTATTAGTTTGATGGTATGAGGGAACCATGGTAATGACCCATGGTATTGTATGTATGAGGCCTATATAGAGGCTAGAGATTCCACATGGAGAATATGAAGAATAGTGAAAGATTATTGTATGAACAGGCATATGGCTTGTGGAGTGTTCTCCTTCCTTAAGGAGTGAATGTATGGTGTTGCCCTACCTTAAGGGTTTGATATCAATAAAGAAGCATTTCTATCTATTTCTCTCTTATTGTTTCTGGGTTTATTTCCATTATCATATATTTCCGAGTTAAATCTATAACAAGTGGTATCAGAGCTATAACAGTAACTAACATCAAACATGGAAGGTCTCGCTCCTTCACTTTGGCAGAACATGCAGAAAAAATGAACCATCACATCTGCATTGAAGAGGCGATGGTCATTCCAAGGATTGATCGTGAGTTTAGGGAGGCCTTGGAAATTGAAAGGAGACATATCAATCTGAATAGAGACGATGCTTGGAGTATTAGCACGTGTTGGATCCCTACCTTGTATTCCTAAATTTTTATAATATTTAATTAATTAATTATTTTAATCAGAATTTTTGGTATTCCTTTATTTCTTATTTATTTACTATTCGCCTTTTTCTTCTTTTTCTTTCACCGTATTATTTTAGTTGGATTTAAATAATAAAAATTAAATTCATTCATTATTTTGATTTATTTTATATTTTCATTTTCTTATTACTATTTTTAGTTTTATTATTTAGAATAGTTAAATTTAATCTTATTATTTTTATTTTGTTTATTTTTACTTTTTCCATTTTTTATTATTATTTTTCAGTGTTATTGTTTAAAATAATTAAGTTTGACCTTATTATTACTTTCATTTTGATTAAAATAATAATAATAATAAAATTAATTTAATTCTTTATTTACAACTAATTTCCATCTATTACTTTATTTTAAATAAAATAATTGTTTATTAATTAATGATAATTCTTTACTCAAAACTAGTTGTTATATTTTAATGGCTAGAAAACATCTCTCTTCATATATTTAATTTAATGCCATGATTAGGTTCTTTATCTTGTCCTGAAGATGAACCAAACTAGATGGTTTGAAACGTGTCAACTTATAGTTTCTTTATCTGATTTTTTCTAAAAGATCTCTTAGCATTCATAATATGGATCATAGAAACCTGAATTTAGAGCTTACTCACATATTTTTTGTACTTTTTACACATTGCCTTCACATTGGGTTGTAGAATGAGCCTCTAGACTTAACAAGAGTTTGCCAACATGCTTTTTGGTAATTGTGCTACCACAAATTATGTTATAAATAGTTTTCACCTTAATTTTAATTGTTACATTTAAATAAGTAAAAGGTTTTTATAACTTGTTTTAATAATTTATGTTTTAACTATGTTATACAATATTATCAAGGTTAAATATAATAAGTATTTATTCTTGCTATTTTTATTTGAGTTTTATTTTAGCAATTTTAAAATCTACATATCAATTATGGCAAGTTGTTTGTTTGTTTGTTTTTTTTTTTGGTAGAAAATTGATTATCTAAGTTGTTTGAAAATTGATTAAAATTTCAATCGCCTTCACATTGGGTTGTAGAATAAGCCTCTAGACTCAACAAGGGTTTGCCAACATGCTTTTTGGTAACTGTGCTACCACAAATTATGTTATAAATAGTTTTCACCTTAATTTTAATTTTAATTGTTACATTTAAATAAGTAAAAGGTTTTTATAACTTGTTTTAATAATTTATGTTTTAACTATGTTATACAATATTATCAAGGTTAAATATAATAAGTATTTATTCTTGCTATTTTTATTTGAGTTTTATTTTATCAATTTTAAAATCTACATATTAATTATGGCAAGATTTATTTTTATTTTTAATTTTTTTTTTCCAAAAAATTGATTATCTAAGTTGTTTGAAAATTGATCAAAATTTCAATGGCCAATGCGTCCCTCTCAAAGGTGGAATTCAGACTTTCGAGTAATTCCAACCAAATTAGCAGGTTGCTTTGAATGTGTTTTATCCCACATTGTTAGTGATAACCTCAAGAGCCAAAGGAGCTTGGAAAAAGTCGGTTGCTTTGAATGTTTTTTATCCCACGTTGTTAGAGATAAACCCTACTTAGTTTCCAAAATTGTGGGTTAAAAAATTATCCTCATATATGTGTGTGAGTGATTTGAAGATCTATTTATTTGTGATTCAAAGATCGATATATTTATGTATTTATTATTCGAAGATCTAAGATAAGAAATGCTCAACATTTCCAAATTGGACAACAAAAATTAAAAGAAGCTAGCAATCCTACTGATTGAGATTCCAAACTCTCTGAGAAAAGATAGCAAGATAAACACAAACTACACTTACGGTGTTAAGACTCCAAGATGAGGTTCTAGTCTCTAATGTCGAAGGTAAGCACAATTGTTTTCGTAGTGCTGAGACTTTGAGATGAGATTGCAAGATACACATAAATTGTCCAGTCTTTGGGCATGTTAGAAAAAAGTCCCATATGCACCATGCCTCACATCATGCCCATTGCAATCCCACATTGTGCATGTTGAAGCTTGAAGTCTCGAGCCTAGAAGTTGAGAGTCACGTCGTGTAAATTGCAATCTAGCATTATGCATGTTAAACCTTGAAGATTGAGACTTGTGTGATGTGCCCACGCCCATGGGCCATCAATATACTATATAAAATAGCAACCTATGGGGGAGGAGTAATCAAATTAAATGGATAAGTATGTTATGTAAAATAACAACCTATGGGGGAGGAGTAATCAGATTAAAGGAATTTTTTTATTGTCAAATGGAAATAATAGAATTGGTTTTTCTTGTTTGTATGGGTGAAATAGAGATTTTCTAGCTTGTTTTTAAATATTTTTTATATAGTTTCTTTAGAGTTGGTAGTAGAGAATATTGAAGCTTGAAGGTAAAACAAGTCATCATTAAAGGGTATGATAAGAGTGTTTTTCCTAATCAAAACAATTAGGGGGATATTAAATGTTTTAAATAGAATTTGTCGAGAAACACATTGCCTATTCTAGGAGATTTTCCAAACAAAAATGAAATAATCATAATGAAGATAAAGACCACATGTGCTATTAGTCGATGATTTCAAATCCAGTAGCCTTGTTCCATTTTTTATTGTTATGAAAATTGGTCAAGTTGCATTTGTACCATTAACCATGTAATCATACAAAGGTACTTGAGAATTGGTATTATAATAAAAGCATGATCATGTGAGCATATTTTTATCCCTGACATTGGTAATGGCAACAATTTTTGCAATGTTAACCTCAAGGGTTAACTCAATTGGTCGAGGTCTCATTGCTAAAGTATCTCGCAACTTGGAGGTCACGAGTTCAATTCTCCTCAACACCCTCGAGGTTAGGCTCTAATAGTTTTGTTGGTGGGATGTGGTCCCTTCAGGTTGATCTACCCGAATTTTGCTTAGGGAAAAAAACAAATTTTGCAATTCTTGTTTTCATTAATTTATATTGCTTGTGGGTTTTGGAGCTTCTTCATGGTTTGGATTTCCCCTTACGCGTCTGCTAATTCAATATAGGCAAAAGTGCTATGCATGCACTGTAGAACATCTTCAATAGTGAAATTTAGGTGACCAATTGTGATTACGTATCATGTTGTTTTTTTAATAAATGGATGGTTGCCTTGTGCCCAAATTTGATATACCGGTGATAACTCTCAAATTTTATAAAATAAATATATTTATCAAATTAATTCATAAAACCGGTCTACTTATTAGCTTGATTCAAAGGTGTGGTAAAGAAGTATTTAGAGGAATAGGACTTCTTTTTATCTTCATTAAAAAACACTTGTAATTTAATGTGGAAATCTCAAACCTTCTTCACCATGTGAACAAAAATTAACAAAAACAATATATAAACAATGAGCAAAAATAAATATAAAATATCATGTGAAAGGTAGTTTAAAAAATAAGCATGTCACAAAAGAATTTACTTGACGAATATGAGTCCTTGTCAATTTTTAATTTTAACTATGATGAATTGGTAGTGCGTGTCAAATTTAGGTATTATGCAATGTTATGGGAAATTTTCGTACACATTTTCTAAAGATACAACATAGTAGTGTTTTCTGCCTCATAAGGGGATGGTCATATATTACACAATATATATTATGCAGATTTTTTCCTGCTGAAAAAAAAAGGGGATGGTGTATTCAATAAAAGTTATGATAAAAGTCAATGTTAAAAGGGATGGTGTATTCAATAAAAGTTATGATAAAAGTCAATGTTTTGAACCAAGACCACTTGAATTGCATGTGGCTTCAAAGGGTAAGTTGAAACAATGTATAGACTCAAAACACTAGGTATTATTACTAGATAATTGACAAGAACGTTCAAATGTTAATGCATGCAAAAATAGTTGGTAGACTCAAAGGACAAACGAGTGTTGAGTCAAATGTTGATTGAATGCTTCTTAGATGTTACTTGAAATCTCAACATGGAAACTAAGTCAAATGTTGATTGAATGCTTCTCAAATGTTACTTGAAATCTCAACGTGGAAACTAACCATCTTATCATTATCACGAAAATAAGAGATCAAGTTGATAATATCTATGAACTTTCGATAATCAAAACGCATAAAATAATCAATTTTATAAATTTTAATTAGTGTATTGGATCAACACAAGTCAATAATCAATCATTACAAAATCAAATACCATATACATTACATATCAAAAGTTGTAAAAACTACCCACAACGCATTGATCACTAAGATGCATAACCCTTTTTTATTAAACCTATTTTAACCTTATATTCTTTTTAGTTCTAACTAGCTCAATATACTTTTGAGATTTTCCTTTTGTACATATCTCTTTTTTAAGCCAATGTTTTAATTTTAATCTTTTATTCCACATACATATAATTATTAGATACATTTATTATGTATTTATATTGAACATGCCTTTCAATCACAACGACGATTTATTTCTATGGTTGTTTATTAAATATTAATGAAATTATTAGGTAAAAAAATATATTTTAATTTATAAATAAAACGGTATAGTCAACATTGTAATATTTTATAAATTTTAATTTTAAATTAGATTTTATTATTACAAATGTAAATATTGTAAAGGTCAATATATCGTTACTTATTAAGATTATAAGTATTATTACGCTATTAATTTATTAATGCACATATTATATTATATTACATCATTTTAATAATTTATAATATTTAGTTAGGTTGATAGGCCTTCCTTTGAGTGAGACTTTCGTCGTCTTTTTCTTTCTAAGTTTGACACCTGGCGTCCACATTTAGCGGGCATTCAGCGGGCAAATTGTTCATATGTGTCGTGCAATTTCTGTTTATTCTCAGCAATTTCGGAGAACTTCCTGCTTTCTTCCACCATATACGTCTGTTTTCTGCTCTTCCTCCATATCCATCCGTTTTCTGCTCTTCATGTTCTCTTCCACGCTCTCTGCAATAATGTTTTTGTGTTTTTCCACTGACTGCTGCAATAATGTGTGTCCCGTTTTTGCTGTGCAATCTGTTGTGCACGACCTAGACCTCTGTTGTTCAGTATACACTGTTTACACCTCTGTTTTACTGTTCAGAAATTGTTCATTCAGGTGCTCAAGTATACACTTTTGCAAGTATACATTGTTTACACTTCTGTTTTACTGTTCAAAAATTGTTGTTGCTCAATTTTCAGGTCAGTGCTCTCAAAAATGGGTTTCTGATCCCATTCTCTCTCATTTTGCTTCCAACGTTTTAATCTTAGTCCAGTGTTTTCTTATGGGTTTTTTAATGGCAGATGTAGCTTTGTTTTCCTATTCAGAAATTGTTCACCCAGGTGCCAGGTTCTCAGAATTCTTCTGTTTAAATTTCAGGTTAGTGCTCTCAAAATTGGGTTCTCTGATCCCATTCTCTCTCATTTTGCTAGTTTTTCCTGATTCCTATTTATATTAAGTATTTGCTTGGCATCTGTTGTATGAGTAAGTGCGTTAACCTAACATACTCATACCTCATCAAGGATTAGACAAATCGTTTCAAGTTATTCAACATGGAACGCATTGTAATTTTGTGTTTTATTGGTGTGAATATACAAATAATACATTGGACTGAAACATTAATTGATGTGAAAAACTTATTGCTCTGTTTCAGTTTATTATAACAATTCACACTATTTATAGCAGAGGATGTTACTGATGTTGAATTAATTTATGTACTGGAAGAAAATTTGTTAAAGTCCTACAGAACCATAGCATAAAATTACCCTAGCTTATTACACAATATTGCAGAGCTGTATTGGACTGAAACATTAATTTTTGTGAAAAACTTATTGCTCTGTTTCAGTTTATTATAACAATTCGCACTATTTATAGCAGAGGATGTTACTGATGTTGAATTAATTTATGTACTGGAAGAAAATTTGTTAAAGTCCTACATAACCGTAACATAAAATTACCCTAGCTTATTACACAATATTGCAGAGCAATTGCTCTTAGCTGTATGGTCAATGTCCTATTAGATGATAAGTAACTTGTACCATTGTCTAGAAAGCACCAGAGAGTACGGTGGCGCCTGCCATTCCCATTTCTCTTCACTGACTCGGATTAGCATACCTGCCTGTTAACAATGGAAGAGTTGGGTAGGAGAGGGAAATGTCAAACCAATTTTGGGAAGGAGACTTAGTTCAAGACTCCAACCCCTTTGACTCCAGCGAATTATCTGAGAATTCCTGTCCAAGAAGGGCATAAGCTTGGTTCAGCCTAGGTACAACGTCCTCTGAATTGAACTAGAAGAAGCCAAAGCAGAACTAGGCATTGAATAAGAAAGCATACCATACCTTAGTGGAATCTTGGCATTGATTAAGAAACAGAGACAAACTTAATTGTCATAACCCACCTGTTTTTGAGGCAATAGGCTATCACTTTGCTGTTGAATTTGTGCTTGCTGCACCTTGCAAGACTTCTGAACAGGAGTATATGCGATCGAATGTCGGGTGCTTCATGAAGGGTTAGGGTTTGAATGTCTAGGGATAACCATTCGATTACCTCGAGTAATCTGGATCATTCACTAAAACCCAAGAATGCTACCCACCTTACTCCATGTGGCCAACATGTGGTAGAGGGTGTGTGGCAGAAGGGGAGTCGCCATGCAACAACCCAGGTGTACGCCCTTTCCATTATATGTCGAGTGTACGAATGGATGGTGTTTAACAAGTGGAAATGTGATTTAAATACAATAAACAAAGTTAAATACCCAGTTAACGACAAATGTCCAAGGTACTTAGGGACAACTATCGTATTAATTTGTTTTAATAGTGTTTCCCTGTTTTACACGCGTTATTGTAATTCTGCGGCAGAAATGACATTCAGATTCTCCAAGCAACTCAGGTCAGTGCATATCACAATATTTTATCTCGATCATTTGGAAGAAATATCCGTGTAGTTACGATGAAATGGTCTTCTTACTGTCACAGATGCCATGGATCTTATAAATGCTCTTATGAATGAAAAGGGTGCAGTTGCAGATAGGAAGTCTGCCATTAGTTTCAACGATTTCCATGCCGCCGTACAGAAGATGGTTGAAGCAGAGATTGAGAAACATTTGGCTGATGGAATAGGGAGAGTGGATTATGCAGTAGCCAGTGGTGGAGGAAAGCTTGTATATCATTCTGAAGGATATTACCCTGGCAATAAGTTATCTCTGTCTTGGAGAGAGATATCCATAAGGATATTTTCCTGACTGTTCTACGCATGTTCAGGTGCAATTGAAGATTTTACTCTCCTCGTTGGTCTTATGAAATTTTATAAATTGACCTAAGAAATATCTGAACTCTTCCATAAGAACTACTCTTTTACATTACCCCATAAAGAAAGGAGAACCCCTACCAGATTACAATGCTTTCTGCTATGATATGCATTCTTACTCACAAGATTTTGTTTCTCATTAGTTGATATCCGTACCCACTTCTAGAGCTAGCTTCGGATTACCTAGCTATATCGGGTGCATTTATGCCATTTTTCTCTTGCTCTGATACAAACAACATCAGTGGTTTCAGTGTCCTGCCTTGTGTACCATATCTGACTTGTAGTTGTTATATATGTGATGGTAAGCTATCTTACTATAGTGGAATACCTGATATGATTGATATGATCAAAGTCAACAATTGACTTTGCTCATGTCCATAAAAAATGAGTTGATTTCGCTTAAACATCAGTTAGCTTTGCTCATGTCTATCAGAATTTTGGAATATTCATATCCCTATATTGAGATTTTATTCCAGATGATCAATAATCCCCTTCTTGTCCACCCATGGCTTTACACGCAATACCGTCCTAAAGCTTTATCCTGTAGGTACACTTCATTGCGCAGGTCCTCATTAGTGTCCTTTCTCACGCTAGTATTGCTTGATGTCTTTGTATGTTTACGTTATCCATTCCCTTAGCTTAATGGATAATTTCTTTGGGTATTAGTGCTTACACAATGCGGCTGTCTAATATACCACACTAATTTCCACACAGATAGCAAAGTGATAGCCTATTGCCTCAAAAACAGGTGGGTTATGATAATTAAGTTTGTCTATGTTTCTTAATCAGTGCCAAGACGGAACTCATCTTCATTAGGCGGGCTCTTAGATTCCCACGCGCTCTCACAATTCAAATCAGTTCTCTTTCAGTTGTATTGACATTGCTATTTCTAGCACCCATACACACAGACTGCTAAGGGGTTCACAGAGTGGAGATTACCGTAGGTTCAATCAGGTGTTGTGGTTTGGAAGATTAAAGTAACTGTGTATCACTTCTGGGATTGCCATGGCTCGGAAAAAGTGTCACACGGAATAAGTTGATCTTGCGGACAAGATAGACCTTCCTAGAATCTAAAGAAGACCTAATGACTAGCAAACCAACCAGACACTATCTTTCTCTAAATATGCTTTGATTAACAATAGCAAACAAGTGTTTTTAGGGCCTACCTTAGGTCCAACACAAGCTTGTGGATGCCCTCGCTCCTTTGATCCAAATGAGCTCCTTTGTCGCGAATCTGTAAACACAAACAAGGCAAACAAATTAAATAGCACCTGAAAAGCCAATTGCATAAAACATATTTAAAGCCAACGAGTCCATGAAACAGATAACATGAGATACTTGTTGAGAAAAATGAGTTTGATTGTATTAATTCAAAAGAAGAAGAACTTTACAACCTTTGCCTTGACGTTGTACAAGCTCATCCCAGGGTCCAACAAGAAGTCTCCTCTACTTTGACAAGTTTCACTCACTCCCCAATGAAGCCAAAAAGTTATGTGATCTCTCCTCTTAAGCTCAACTAGGAAGTCTTGATTTCACCAGCATTTACCCTAAAAAATGTTCAGCTTCTAACCTCTCCAGCAACCAGCCCAATGCCTATATTTATAGTGCAATGGAGGGAGGTTACTAGGTCCTCCTTCAAAGGGATAAAGCCCTCCTTCAAAGGGATAGCTCCTCTCATCAAGGGATTAGCTCATTCTCTTTTGGGATGCATGAACCACCTCAGAGCGAACAATCCACGTCAAAATTCCTTCTAGAAGCCTATAGAATTAACCCAAAGTGAGTTTTTTAAGATAAAACTTGCGCCTTTTGACTTTCACAGGGGTCCGCACCTACACCGTTAGGGACAGAGCGGGCAGGTCCGCAGTTTTTGTACACAGAAGGTGCGGGACCGCAGGTGACAGTGAGAGAAAGTGCGGAACCAGAGTTACATTGATTTTTAATGTCTTTCTCTCATTTTCAAAGCTTGATTTGAAGAGCTGAGGTCTGAGACTTGCTTAGGAGGACAGTACAAGTGATGATAGACCCATACTGACTGTAAATAATCATGGTGACGATATTTTTGTGTAACAGATTGCCCCCTAAAGTGCGAAGTCTGTAGTAGACGAGGATTTCTTATCATTTAGGAAGAGTGAAGTACTTTATCATTTCGAGGATTATCTTGTGGAGAGCCCGGTTGGAACCTGTAAAAACATTCAATGCAAGATATATATATGAGATCATATCATCGCTGAGGTAGGCATTCCCATACTCAGATCAAAACTGACTAGAAAACTAACTACTGCTCTGATACAGGAATGATCTTGTAAAACATCACAAGTATAGACTCATGTGGACACAGTATGGTCGCAGCCATCTGTTTATGAATAGTCCATTATATAATGAATACAAAATTCCTCGCAGCCTGGATTGTGGAAACTAGATCTAGGGTCTTCATTTCTACTTCCCGTAATAGTACGATTCTATCCATGCGAATGAATGTGTTGATGTCGAACATGGTAGAAACCACTTGATTACCAGTCAATGATGTAAACTGTTAACAAGTGTGAGAGAAACCACCAGTGATGTCAATGGCTCTCAAAGTACCCAGTACAATCCATGAGATGCGAATAAATGTGTTGATGTCGAACATGTCACGGAATCCTTTGATCAAAAGTCAATGATGTAAACTGTCGTCAAAGGCGAGAAACCTGCCATTGAGGCATGCAGATCTCAAGGTACTGACGATTTCTAGATAATGAGATGATGTCGATAGAAAGCGATCCGTCGTAGGCAAGCCCACAACATGAAATCATAGATCAAGTTGAAGAAATTTAGTTGCAACAACTGACTCAGGGATGGTCAAGATGGATGACAGATATTTTGCAGATGAATGGCTTATTGGCAGTGACCTCTTGAACACATAACGACACGACAAATGGCTTGGTGACAATTGACCCAAAGTTAATACCCAGAAACCGACTGAAGACTTTCAATGTGGTTTGATCAACTGTTAGGTAAAGGATTTCCCAACCCAGGTGAATAAAAGTGCCGTGTTCAAGAGTGGTTACAAAGTATGACAAATAGGCTCATTTTCCTCTCTTTTCCCCCACCATTTCTGGCAAGTACCTCTTTATTTTTGACAAGCTTGAGGAGGATAACATTTGCTTGATTATAAGCTCATCCTTCGGATGAGCCCAACTTAGTTTAAATTCGAACCCTAAGAAGGAGTGGTTCGTTCCTGTTTGTAATTGAACAGGTCTTTTACTGTGAAATTTTAACGAGTCCAGTATAGGAGAAACTCGGCGTTTTTCAATTTTAGAGAGTCTGAAAAAAATTAAGAAGACTCCAGGGTTGACCTTTTTCATAAATTTGTGTCTCCCAAGCCTGAAAAAGTATAAAATAATACTTGAGAGAATCGCTTGATCTTTTACGACCAAGGAGTACTTTTCGTCATTAGTGCCCTTGACCCGAAAAAGTAAAAAAGCGATCAATGACATGTCGTTTTATAACCAATATCGAATTTGAAACGACAAAAATCCGGCAATCTTTTCATGTTTTTATGGTCGGAAAAGAGCTGTAAGTGGAACGTCTTTTAATTCTGTTTTAACGAGTTTAAAACAAACACTCGGCAATCTTTTCATATTTCAGGAGTCAGAAAAGAGCTTAAAGGTGACTCTACATGTTTTTTCGTCGAAAATGATAGATTTCGCCCGAATAATCCTTTATTCTACACAAAAACACAAACATTACTCATACCTGTTTGAAATAGATAAAAATGTCGCAAAAATACCTTTTCAAAGTGAAACATAAACAAATTTGCAATTTATTTACTCAAAAAACTTATAAAAAGGGCCTTTGTTAATTCATTTTTACCATTTGAGTTTGGGTGAGAAAATAGTGTTTTTGCTCAGAAAACTTCCTGTGAAGATTGCAGGAAATCCAACCGTCGGAATCGAACGCCGTCTTCTCCAGGTAATCCACATCATCCCACTCTTCATTTTTAACCGTTTAATTTTTTGTTTTAGTCATTTATTTCATTTTTGGGAGGGTTTCTAGGCACAAAACCCACGCGCAGGGGCCCGCAGGTTTACCATTGCGGGCCTGCAGACCCCGACTTTTTCTCCATTGGGAAAAAGCTCGGGGTTCGCACCTTCCATGTAGACAAAGTGCGGTCCCATGCACTGTGTCTAACCCGGAGGTTGCGGTCCCCGTCGCAAGGGTTTTTAACCCAAAAATTCTCAAAAATGGACCACACAAAATAATTTCTAGCAATTTAATTTGTCTTTATACTTGATGCAGAGAGTACATCATGCTAGATTGGCGTGAACGAGAGCATGAGGACATGGATGCTGCCGCATGGAATCATCAGCCTTCACTTGATGCTTTGAGGGCGTGCGGTTTGTACAAATTCTGGGCCATTCCTGGTATGAGGGCTCAGGTGGATTTCTTACAGTGGTTAGTTGACAAATGGAGCATACAGGACCAGTGCTTCTTCATTGGTGGCCACCAGCTCGAAATCGAGCCGGTGGAAATCGAGCCGGTGGACATATATTTTTTGACTAGTTTGCCTAAGAGAGGCGAAGACTTGACTCTGTTTGGGGCTAGGCCAGGTGGCCAGTCTGTCGATAGCCTCAGGCTAGAGTACTGCAACAGCCAGGCTAGAGACAAAGGGATAGACATAAAGACCATATCCCGTCCTGAGTTCATGGTGATTGCGTTCACTGTCACCCGACTTTGCGGAGCTGCCGCATTGCATATTGCCATCGGATCCTAGATGCGTATGGCAGTTGATTGCTTTCGAGGCACCATCTTCAACTAGTGCGATGCCGTGTTGGCCAATCTGAAAGGCCAACTGACCAGGGTCAAAAACGGACAACTAAAGACCTTTGGTTATGGGGCTTTGGTTGTGAGTTTTGGCCTGGAGAGGGTTCCTATGCTGATCCCACAGCACCTTACTGGTTGAGCTGGGCTTCCTCGAGAGCCCAAACTGATGCGATGGGTCGCAGTTATGGCCCGTCACCCAGACGAGAGGACAGAGGTTGCTCGATTCAAACCTGAGTATTTCCAATGGCTGGAAAACCAGGTCTTTTCTATTCAGGACTTCGCTTACGCTGGGATAGATTTTCGTTGTGACCCAGACATGGTTCTTCCACTAGGAGAGCAGTGGGATGAGTCAGGTAAAATCCTTTTCAACATTTTTTCTATTTTAATTGTTTTGTTATTTTTTTCATCGTATCAAAACTGATAGTAAAAAATTTCAAATGCAGATGTGGGTCCACAGCGACCAGCCGCTCTCCGGCCTTACGAGAGGAAGCAGCCAGCTGCACCCGCACCAGCCCCACAGGACGAATCAGCAGAGGTTTTGGATGAGTTGGAGGGTCATCTCGAGCGCTTGACAGGAGATATTCCCGAGACCACTATAGACGACATTCCTCGTCGACTTCAGCGTTATGTGATTGGGGTCCCGAGACCTTTTAGGAGGTTCCTTTGCAAGGTGGCCCGTGCAGTGGTTTCTTATCGAGATCATCACCAGTGATAGGATGATCGCCTATTGTGGGCACATGTGACATTTTTGAATTTTGTACTTATCATTTTTGCCGATCATAAGGTGTTTTTCAACCTGTGATCGAGGACAATGTATTTTTTGACACACTCCTAGATATATATATATATATATATATATATATCTCACTATTACCGGCTTATCTTGTAAATCATATTATGGAATGGTTTTAAATTTACATGTATGATTATTGCAAATGTCTATTTAACATTCGAGAAGCAATTGCATCTGCTAATGTATTTAAAGATCTTGGAATATGCTGATATTCAATATAATCAAATTCACGTTCAAAGAGACGTACTCTCAAAAATAATCTCAATAACACTGGATTTCTAATGGCATAGACTCTATTAAGCTGTAATACAATGAGTTCAGAATCTAACCTCACTATCAAACTCCGAATACCAAATGAAATAGATTCAGATAATAACTCAATCACTGCACTATACTCGGCAATGTTGTTCGTTGTTTGATCGAGGCTTACCCCATGCATAGATACTAACTCGTCAGAGGGCGAATAGATAACCCAAGCTGCGGAAGAGATGTTCCGTGTATTACGACAAGCACCATCAGTGAAACCAATGTATGTTTGGAGAGGCATCGACATCTGCAATATCAAGGGTAAAACCAAGATAAGCAGGAATAATGACGAAAAACACTCTCTAAGCTAAGCACATTGTTTAAACTAAAACACACCAGCTAGAAAGAAAAAACTATCATAACTAAAAATCTCCATACCCATTCTTTTAAGCATAATACCTCTTCAAGTAAAGGCCATTTCTGGGTTTACCCAAAGAGTCCCCATCAAAGTCTACCAATTCATAGGCCCCTTTGGCTACCTTTCGCTTGACAACATAGGGACCATGCCACATAGGAACGAATTTTCCAACGCCTAATTTATCATTAGCTTGATCATAAACTAAGACTAGATCTCCTTCCAAAAAATTTCGAGGGGTCACATTTCGATCATACTGAGCTTTCATTTGTTTTGCGTGAGTCTCGATTGCCAATGCAGCATCACGTCGATTCTCATCTAATTGAGCCAAGTATAACAAACGCTTTTCCTCTTCGGAAGTGGCTGGAAGTAACTCGATGGCCATTTGCAGTGACGGGATTTCGCATTCAATGGGTAACACAGCTTCCAAACCATAGACTAGTTGGAAAGAAGTGAACCCTGTTGATGTTTTTACTGAAGTTCGGTACGCCCAAAGCGCTAAAAATAGCATGTTGTGCCAATTCGAACGATGAATCCCAATGATTCATCGGATCATGATGACTAAAACTTTGTTGATGGATTCAACCAGACCATTCGCTTGTGGATAATAAGGGGTTGAACTATCATGACGTAAACCGAGCTGGCCTGTAAGTTCGGTCATCATAACGTTTCGAAAATGACGCCCATGATCAGTGATTATTGCTTGTGGGACACCAAACCTAGCAATTATATGATTGAACACGAAAATTGCAGCTATCTTGCCGTCTGCCTCAAATGTAGGCATCGCCTCAGCCCACTTAGTAAAATAATCTACCGCAAGGATGATATACGCATGCCCCCCGACCAAGTGAGGGTTATATGTAATAAAATCGATACCCCATTTGGCAAAAGGACCAACGGAAATTATAGGGTGGAGAGGAGCAGGTGGAGCGCACATCTTACGATCAAAAATCTGGCAGTTGTGGCATTTTCGGACCGCTGTAATAGAATCTTTAAATAAAGACGACCAGAAGTAGCTAGCGCACAATATCTTTTGGGCTGTGGCAAACCCAGACATATGACCGCCACACGCTTCAGAGTGACAGTCATTTAGAACCCTTTCAGCTTCCTCGTGAGTTAAGCAACGTCGAAAAACAGAATCCGCCCCATGGCGATAAAGAGTATCTCCAATAATCCTGAATTGTTGGGACTGGAAACGAATCTTTCGACGTTCTGACCTTGAAATTTTTGGTCGAAAGGATTGGGTTTGGAGATAAACGATGATATCCCCATACCACGGATCTAAAGTGCTGATTAGAAACAAGGATTCGTCCGCAATGGGCTCCTCCGCCACGGTTTCCGTGTCAGCACGCGGGAAGTCACACATTAACTCCGCAAAAACTAAAGATTTCTTAGACTTAGATTTCTCAAATTCCAAGTCGAACTCCTGCAGGATAACGATCCATTTACAGTACTTGCCCCCTAGCAATTGCTTGGTCAAAATGTAGATCATAGGGTTGCAATCCGAAATTACCGTAGTTTTACGTAGTAGAATGTAGTGACGAAAACGTTGGATAGCTTGAACGACTGCCAATGCCAATTTCTCCACATGTGAGTATTTTAGCTCAGTTGGATTTAAAGTGCGACTAAGGTAATATATCACATGTTCTGTTCCGAATTCATCTTCCTGAACTAAGACCATTCCAATGGTGGAATGAGAGGCGGCAAGATACAAGAAGTAATCCTGGTTGTAGTTGGGAGGATGCAACAACGGTGCATGGGTCAACGCGTGTTTGAGTGCATCAAAATATTTCTGAGCTATCTCGTCCCAATAGAATGGAGCATTCTGTTTCAACAACCGGGTAAAACCCTTTGTAACCTCGGCGTAGTTAGGAATGAATCGTCGTAAAAAGTTTGCTTTCCCCTGCAAACTTTGGAGTTGGCGAAGACTCGAAGGAGGAGGCAATTTGATGATAGCTTCGACCTTCGAGGGATCGACGCGAATGCCGGCTTTCGAAACTACAAACCCCAACAATCGACCCGTTTCTATACAGAAGACACATTTGTGTGGGTTCAACCGAATACGATAATGCCTACACCTCATAAAGATTGCTCGTAAATGGACGAGGTGATAAACTCAATGTAATGAATGAGCAGGCAAGTCATCGAGATAGGGTTGCACAATGTGTTTGATGTCATGAAACGCATAAGACATCGCCCTTTGAAAAGTTGCTCCGGCATTCTTAAGCCCAAAAGGTAACTTGCAATAAGCAAATGTCCCCCATGGACAAATGAAAGCCGTTTTTGGTTGATCGGCAGGTAGAATATTGATTTGATTGTATCCGGAAAAACCGTCCATGAAGGAGAATATTTCGCTGCCGGCACAATCATCAATGATTTGATCGATATAGGGAGTTGGGTAATTGTCCTTTGGACAGGCTCGATTAATATCCCTATAGTCGATGCATATTCTTATTGTTCCTTGCTTTTTGTTAACCAGAACAATATTCGATACCCAATCTGTTAACGGGATCGGATAAATGAAACCTGCTTTCAATAATTTTTCAACTTCTGCTTTAATTGCAACAGCTTTTCGTGGGTGAATCTGACGCAAACGTTGCCGGACGGGTTTAGCGTCCGGGTAAGTTTTGATCTCATGAACAACAATCGCGGGATCAATTCCTGGCATTTCCTGATAGGACCAGGCAAACACGTCTCGGAATTCTTGAAATAGGGCCTTATATAGTTGAATTTCGTCATCTGTGCATGAGGCACCTATATGAATGTTCTCAACAATTTCGGGCTTAACCGAAATGTCAATAGGAATAGTTCGAGAGATGTTTCCCAAATTTAACCTTGAATCGGGATGTTGCATTGGATTCTGAGGTTCCTTGACATATTCAGTTGTAAAAATTGATGAGAAATCATTTTCAAAATGATCATCCTCAGGTAAAAACGAAGATCTGTGATGGAGATATTCCCATGGTAAATCATCTACACATAGGATTTCACGAATTTGCTCATCATAGTGAACAAGTTCAAAAAACGTGGTTAAATCCGAGGTTGATGTGAAAAGTGATTCCTCACGGACCACATTCATTAAGTCATTTTCGGTTGAACAGGGGTCGGCAAACGACTGCACGACTTCATAGGCAATTTCATATGGACTTAAAGGCATGGCATTACGAAATGAGTCTATCTCAGCTTCAGAAGGGACAATCCAAGGATCATCATAAACAATGGTGTCTGATGTAATCATATGAATAGTTGCAAATGAAGATGATGCGTTGATTGGAGGAAAAGGAAAAGTTCCCAGTAAACCGGCATCTTTAACTAGTCCTACTCCAACATCCTTATACGGGATAGTCATTTTACCGACATGCTGAATACTCTCCGAAGAGGCTGGGTCGGATGAAAAGTAAGTCAGCTGGTCTATTGTTACGATCTTTCCATTATGTGGAAACTTTATTACTCGAAAGACCGATGAAACGACCGCTGTCATAGCGTAAGACCAACTTCGACCCAAGAGAAGGTTGTAATCTAGAGGGGCATCAACCACATCCACATCTAGACTAACGGTTTTTCCTTCAACCCCTATAGGCAAATCTTGTAGAATGCTAAAAGGATGAAACCCACGGCCATCAAAGGCCTTTAGAATCGTCAGGGATTGATTTAGCGAAGGAGAACCAAGCGATCTCCAACACTGTATCGACATAATACACGTTGAGGCTCCCTCATCAATTACAGTCCGATGAATAGGCCTGTTTTTTACTATCACTAGTATTTGGAAAGCCATTTGATGAGGCAAACGCGTTGTACTATTTTCTAGATCGAAAATTATTAGGTTCAGGTCCTGAACGTCAACAGCTCCTATAGCCGACAAAAGTAATTTACGTTGTGCTGTACATGATTGCAACACTTCCAAAGTCGACATTGCTGAGAGTGAAATAGCTAAATCCTCAACAATGTTATAATTCTGAGCCGCTCTCGTATGTGGATTGAAAGCTGACTTTCGAAGTATACCCTTGGCGGGCGGTTTGATTACCAAGTCTGTATTAGGTTTCTCGATCTGTAGTGGATCGGAACCGGGAGCTGAGGTTGATGGATTAGAATGAGAAGATTATGCTTCTTTACCATCAACAGGACTTTTACTACCATAATCTTGCGATCGAGTCGCAATCCTAACATTGGACATCATCAGTATGGCATTCGAGGATGAACCTATCATGTTACTGTCTTGAGCTGGAAAAGGATCCTTCAAAACAGCAGGAGTTTGGGAACCCTTGACAATCTTTGCAACCTCTGCACGATGAGGACAGTCTCTTGTAAAATGTTCATCGTCACAAATGAGACAAGGATAACGAGGTTTGCGCTTTTCATCATTGGATTCCGCCTTTTCAGGTTTCTCCTTTGAACTTTTGTCCGTTTTATTCTTCTTCTTTCCTTTCTTCTTCCCATCGGATTTTGATTTGGCTGTAGATGACTCTACAACGTGAATATCGGCGGAGATTTTTGCAGAAGAATCTCCTGTTGGGGAATCAGGCAAAGTTATGATAGGCGAAGAATTCTTGGAAGACTTCTTCTTACTTTTAGTGTTAACCGTGCCAATCATACCATCGGCGGCATGAGATCCCGAAGGAGCTGCAGTGATTTGATTTTGCTTGGGAAGATCGGGGATTTTTTCGTGTAACGTACCCGACTGAGTATAGACCAAGTCAAGGTACTGTGCTTGAGCAATTACTTGCTCCTCAGTAACAACTTCGGCTTTAGCAACATCTTCAGTGATCTTTGGCAACAAAGATTTTACAAACCACTCGCCCAAGATCTGATCCGGAATAAATACCTTCACTAAACGTCGTCGACGTCTCCACTCATGAATATGATCTGAAATGTAAGTGGATGTCGATTGTTTTAGCGAAGTTAACAATTTCGTGCCATTGTCATATCGTACTGGCAACTGAAAATGAGTTAAAAACGAGGTAGCTAACTGACTAAAATTATAAAAAGTGCCTCGCGATAACTCAATGTACCACTTGGCCGCGAGACCAATTAGAGTGCCCTGGAAAAGTCTAAGACGGATTGAATCATCTGTAATGGAGTTAGACGCACACTAGAGGTGGTAAGTCATCACATGGTTCGACGGGTCCTCTCTTGATTTACCTTCGAACTTGGGAATGTCACTGGGCAACTTATTCGACATTGGCGGCCAAAACGGAAGATAATTAATGGGATCGTTCGTTAGGCGCGACAAGTCAAGTAAGTCCAAAGTTGAGATAAACGGTAATTGCCGATTAAGATCCCTAAAACTCTGGGTCATGAGACCAGCCCCAGGAGGAGGATATCCAGGATAACTAGGAATAGGAATCGCGTTCGGGATGTTGTATCCTCCCGGAAAACCAGGATTAACCGGACCGTACTGGGGTTGTTGAGGTTGTTGATAAGTGTACCCAGGGTACGGTTGATACTGATAGACTGGCTGCTGCACAGCAGGACCGAATTGGTACTGTCCCTGGTACGGTTGATAAGTGAATTGTGGTTGACTTGTGACAACCGTACTTAAACCAGGTTGTCCTACAGGCATCTGAACCAAAGTTTGAATCGTAGATCCAGACGGTGGTAAAGATGTCTGAGTAGTAGATACAGGAACAGTAGAAACCGGAGCTGTCGATACTCCAGAAGTAGGTGGGGTAGATTGAATAGATGTTGCGACAGTTGTAGCAGTCGTTTGAGGCGGAGTACGAGGTGTACTAGGCCCAAGCTGAGAAACTATCGAAGGTACAGAAGTTTGAATGTTAGACTGGACTGGTTACTGGGGTGAACCAGAAACTAATGGTTGTCCAGTTTGAGATGACAATTGTACACTTGGCTGCAATACCTGTTGAGCTTGCGATGGATCCCACACTATATTCATTCTGGGGTACTGGCCCATAACTTGTTGAGAATACTGAGGACCATAACCGGATTGAGGGTAGGATTGATAATTGAAAGGTACATTTCCTGTTCCTTGAACATACGTTTGACCGGAGGGTGGTTGGAAACCTTGGTTCGAGTATTGACCTCTGGGTTGATACCCTTGAGGCACATACTAATACTGGGGTTGACCTTGAGGAACGTACTGTCCCATATGTATGTACTGTCCTTGAGGTTGCCCCCCGGATGCAAACTGTGTACTTTGAGGTTGCCCCCCATGTGGTAATTGACCACCTTGAGGTTGAGGATTGGGAATAGAACCTGACATCATGAGAATGTCTTCTACACTCAATGGCTTAGTACCATTGTTTCCAGTTAGTAACCCTTGCTCAATGGGTTGAGGAGATGCTCCCGAAAAAGTACCAGAAAGTGACTGATACCCAGAGGGAACAGAAGGACCGCCGTACAAAAAAGATTCGGGCGATTGAGTAAACATGGATGACTGTCCTGACATATTTACGGGAGTATAAAAACCTCTAGGTGTTGGGTGATAAGGAGCACGAGGTGGTGAAAAACTTAACCCTGAGTTTTCTAGAAAATTAGTCAAAGAAAGATACCAAGAACTACTCCTAAGTGGACTGTAAAAAATTTATTCACGCTCCCTTAGTTCAATAACAGGTTGATTTTCAGGGATAGGGATGCCTACTTCTTCTTCCGGAGCAAGTTCTTCAATAGCAATAAGTCCAGAAGGAAGATCTTGGGTGATTACTCTTTCTACCCTAGGTGAACCAGGACCACTAGAAGTTGGAGAAACAAACCCCGATGTCGGAGTAGCAACAAATTCACTTTCAGGCTCGAATATTTCAGGTTCCTCACCTATATCACTAGTAGATGAAAAGCTACCAGCAATTTCGGAAACAGACACTGACTGTGGATTATAATCTGCTACTAATGGTCGAAAATCAGGATGTACTATCAAAGAAGATTCTCCTTCCTCAGGTGACCCTACTCTACTGTCTCTAGGAGTTACGAGGACTTTCAAGCCTTCAAGCTGGCTCGGTACTTCCTCAGGAGGTTGGCCCCAAAGTCTACGGGACTTCCTCAGTAACTCAGCCACGTTTACAAACTCAAGAGACTGGCCCCGAAGTCTACGGGACTGTCTTGGTAATTCAGCCACAGTTGAAAACTTTTAACTACTTCACACGAAAACAAAGTAAAATCTCAATGAAAAGCACCTAAAGTCTCTAAAGAACCAAACAAATTTGAATCACACGCCTAAAGAATCTAGGAGATCAAACACACACAAACAGTAACATTCCAGACTGAAAACACTAGTTGGTGATGAAATCCAACGTCGCAGAGTTCAATACAGAAATGGCGACTCCACTGGGGAACTTGATTGTTTTCCTTGTTTTTACTTTGACTTGAGAAATTGTGTTTTTGTTTCTGTTTTTGGCTTGTTGTGTGTAAAATTGGGTAGAGTTTGTAGATCCAGAGTTATTTTTTGTTTTTCATAGCTTTGGAAGAGAACCGCACCCTAGCCGTTTGACACAGTGCATACCTACCCGCAGCTTGGCTTTTAGCACAGAGCGGAACCGCACCTGTGTCAACTGTGGGCCTGCGGACCCTGTCAAAATTTTAAATAACCCTAAGATTTCCTCTGGTAGTCAGCTTAGTGTTTGTTTAGAAATTGTTATCCACTGCCCAGACCTGCATATAACTTGTCAGAAGCTTTCCTTAGATTGATTTCGTTAGTGTTAGGGTTTTAAGTGAAATTCCTAGGAGTTTTGCTTGTTGGGTTTGTTTTTCATTTTGGTTGTGTAGTGGCTCTGAGCTTAGAAGTTGTAGAGACTTCAGATCACCTTAGTGTCTACCAACCTTCTTATGAGTCTGACCATTTATGAAATCTCCCCTTGTTTGAGGAATCCACTTTGAGTTTTCTCTTTATAAAACTTTGAAAAGCTTGTGTTTGAGAGTTTGGATTTTCATTTTCAAAAAGAAAACAATATTGGTTGTTCTTGACTTATTTGTGATTCTGCATAAATTGGTCCTTAGCTTACATCTAGCTAAGTAAAACATCCTTAAAAAAGAATTTTAGTAGGCTTTGACTTCAAATATATTTTTATAATTTGTAGATCTCGAAGTTAGGCATTTTCGTAGTTTTGAGTGTTTTATTAAAAAATATAAAAATCTCTTTTGGAAAAAGTTTGTTTTGTAGTGATTGAGTGCTTTGAAACGAAAAAGGGAAATTTTTGTGAAATAACTAGTTGTCTCGTTTTTTAGTGCATTGGAAAAGGACAAAAACTCTTCTTTTAATTTCTTGAATTGAGAAAGATTTGTGTTTACAAAGTATTTGCATTCTCAAACTCTTTCTTAGTTTAGAAGTTCATCGAAGAGAAAAAGATTGTTTAAATCATCTTAGGTGCATTTTTAGTGATTTTGAGTCGAGTCTTCATACCACGAGTTTCATCTCCGCACCTTTTGTCTTAAACAAAAACCACTAAAATTAACGCTTAAAGTAAAATTCACCTAGTAACATTTTTATTTCTAGGGCTTTGATACACCAACTTAGCTTAGGCTAGTGTCTTGGAGTAGGAGAGTAATTAACTCTCCGTGACAGTAAAAACAAACCAGTAGCTGTATCTTGTGGTAGGGAAGAAATCCAATTGTTGCATTTATGCTCTAGGAAAACTCCTCTTAAAGGAGAAGCACGAGATCGTGTCTGAACCAGTGTGGGAATCAATCCTTCCTCATTGGGAACGACGCCAGATATTCACGTATTAAAAACGGTAAACCTCGAATTAACCATTGTCGAGGAGCCTGGGGTCACTTGTTGGTAAACCTTGGATTATGTCAAGGAGCCTTCAAGGGGATTGAGCTTGCTACTCTGCCCTTGCGTGCGTATCAGATCGTAGACTGTTCCCCCAGGTATATTTGTCTCAGTTGGTAACCTTAGTGGCCATATTCTTTAGGACTCTTCCTGAGGTGACAGTGGTGGGAAGATCCCACTGTACCTGGAGTAGACGTCGGCTAGACTCACTTGGATTTTCTGGGGGTTCACTTCACTCGAGACGGTTAAGTGGAGGAAGTTGTGCCAGTCTATTCATTAAGCAGGTTGCCGGGGTAACTGTTCTAACCGCCATTTCTGTATTGAACTCTGCGACGTTGGATTTCATCACCAACTAGTTTTTTCAGTTCGGAAAGTTACTGTTTGTGTGTGTTTGATCTCCTAGATTCTTTAGGCGTGTGATTCAAATTTGTTTGGTTCTTTAGAGACTTTAGGTGCTTTTCATTGAGATTTTACTTTGTTTGCGTGTGAAGTAGTTAAAAGTTTTCAACTGTGGCTAAATTACCAAGACAGTCTCGTAGACTTCAGGGCCAGTCTCCTGAGTTTGTAAACGTGGCTGAGTTACTGAGGAAGTCCCGTAGACTTTGGGGCCAACCTCCTGAGGAAGTACCGCACTGTGTCAAACGGCTAGGGTGCGGTCCTCTCCCAAAGCTATGAAAAACAAAAAATAACTCTGGATCTACAAACTCTACCCAATTTTACACACAACAAGCCAAAAACAGAAACAAAAACACAGTTTCTCAGGTCAAAGTAAAAGCAAGGAAAACAATCAAGTTCCCCAGTGGAGTCGCCATTTTGTCACACGGAATAAGTCGATCTTGCGGACAAGATAGACCTTCCTAGAATCTAAAGAAGACCTAATGACAAGCAAACCAACCAGACACTATCTTTCTCTAAATATGCTTTGATTAACAATAGCAAACAAGTGTTTTTAGGGCCTACCTTAGGTCCAACGCAAGCTTGTGGATGCCCTTGCTCCTTTGATCCAAATGAGCTCCTTTGTCGCAAATCTGCAAACACAAACAAGGCAAACAAATTAAATAGCACCTGAAAAGCCAATTGCATAAAACATATTTAAAGCCAACGAGTCCATGAAACAGATAACATGAGATACTTGTTGAGAAAAATGAGTTTGATTGTATTAATTCAAAGGAAGAAGAACTTTACAACCTTTGCCTTGACGCTGTACAAGCTCCTCCCAGGGTCCAGCAAGAAGTCTCCTCTACTTTGACAAGTTTCACTCACTCCCCAATGAAGCCAAAAAGTTATGTGATCTCTCCTCTTAAGCTCAACTAGGAAGTCTTGATTTCACCAGCATTTACCCTAAAAAATGTTCAGCTTCTAACCTCTCCAGCAACCAGCCCAATGCCTGTATTTATAGTGCAATGGAGGGAGGTTACTAGGTCCTCCTTCAAAGGGATAAAGCCCTCCTTCAAAGGGATAGCTCCTCTCATCAAGGGATTAGCTCCTTCTCTTTTGGGATGCATGAACCACCTCAGAGCGAACAATCCACGTCAAAATTCCTTCTAGAAGCCTCTAGAATTAACCCAAAGTGAGTTTTTTAAGATAAAACTTGCGCCTTTTGACTTTCACAGGGGTCCGCACCTACACCGTTAGGGACTGAGCGGGCAGGTCCGCAGTTTTTGTACACAAAAGGTGCGGGACCGCAGGTGACAGTGAGAGAAAGTGCGGAACCAGAGTTACATTGATTTTTAATGTCTTTCTCTCATTTTCAAAGCTTGATTTGAAGAGCTGAGGTCTGAGACTTGCTTAGGAGGACAGTACAAGTGATGATAGACACATACTGACTACAAATAATCATGGTGACGATATTTTTGTGTAACAAAAAGAAAAGGAATTTGGAGGATTTCTGGAATTTAGATCCCACTGCAGGCCATCTATGGGAGATCTATTATGGCTCTGAATTTCCTTCCACTTGTTGTACCTTTCTTGTGCAGGCAGTCATTAGACGGCCTGCATCTTGGTAGAGTCTGCATTTGAAGATTGTACTTCCATAGTCATCTGGTTGGGTTCATTGAGGTCCTTACAAATTTAGGTCAAGCCTATGAGGCATACCTTTGTTTACTGTTCTACGCATGTTCAGGTGCAATTGAAGATTTTACTCTCCTCGTTGGTCTTATGAAATTTTATAAATTGACTTAAGAAATTGCTGAATTCTTCCATAAGAACTACTCTTTTATATTACCTCATAAAGAAAGGAGAACCCTTACCAGATTACAATGCTTTCTTCTAAGCATTCTTACTCACAAGATTCTGTTTCTCATTAGTTGATATCCGTACCCACTTCTAGAGCTAGCTTCGAATGCCCATCTCACCAAACTCATATATCACAAGCTCTCCGAGACCATGATTTCTTATGTTCTATGCCTGCCATTTCTAGTCACATTTTCAATGTGGGCAAGAGCAAAAGTGGCCCATACAGTTGCCTCTATTTATGCAGGCAAAAGGCCTTCATGATAGAGGTTGATTAAACAGCTGCCCAAGCTCCGGAAACGCCTTTGAGGTGACATATATCTGGGTCTATCTTTTGATCCTAGGATTCAATGCCCTAATGTTTGTGTTAATGTCTGCAATCATTAATGGGGTATTTGTATTGGGATTGCCTACAGTATGGATGATTGGGGCTGCCGTTTGTGGGGCAATTCTTTATTCAATTGTGTTTGCACATGCCATGATAGTTTGCAACCTAGCCACAATTGTGTGTTTACGAAATCTGATCGTTGTCGACTTTAGACAATACAAAGGAACACTATGTGACATTTCACACCCAACATATGTACCCATTTCTCCCATCACAAGGGGTACACGCCATCAGATACCACTTCAAATGGCATGGGATTTAACGATACATAAGTCACAAGGAATGACATTAGACAAAGCAACAGTAGACATCGGCACCAAAGAACGCCAACGGCTAACGTTCACTGCAATTTCAAGAGTGCGGTCATTGGCAGACATTCACATCAATCCAACATTCCCATTCTCATGCATTGCACAAATGCACAAGAATCCATATCTTAAGCGTAGACAGAAAGAGGAATCATTGCTCGCATCAAAATCTATTCATGATAATACACTCTAGCCAATTGTACAACCTGTCTTCCAGAATTACCCACATGGTAAACACCACTCACTACATAACCAAATTTCACATACATTTGCTTGCTATTACATTTACCTTCATATGATTTTATATTCGTTTGGAATCGTTTATTTTATTTGAAATATTCAAACAAAATCGTCAAACATATCCATTGTCACTTACAATGTTTCCTTTTTGGACGGCAACAGGTATGGATACAGGCTACCTACGAATGTTGTATGAGTATTGCCAAGAAATTCAGCAACAAGAACTTACAATACAAGATATGCAAACAAGGATCTTGCCCCAACAATCATTGCCTCTTTACCGTTTGCGCCCAACCATTTAGTTGTTAAAGAAAATAAGAAAAATACTTAAGATAACAATTCACATCCATGAAAGGGATGCACACAGGAAAATGCGGCATCAATTGCAGGAACAACTCGCACATTTTAGCACCACAATAAACACTAATTGGTGTTGTCGATGCCATGGCCCATCATGCATATATGATTAGCTGCTCATTGTCAATTACATCTATATGTGATAGAATGCTTTTATTGTACATATGTTTAGAAGCCAACGAATACTTTCATTGTATATATGTTTAGTTATAACCTACCAAACACATCTCTATGTGTAGACCATATGTTAAAGTGAAAAGCAACAGTCATGCTCCTAATGTTCAGTTCACTCATCAATGGTGTTTTCCCCTGTTGAAAAAGTTTCACTTGCTTTAATACAACTTTTATGCCTTCAAAGACATGTTCTTGGTGCTCTATTAAAGGTTTTATATGGTGTTGGTACCCCTCTGCTTATTGTCATGCTTTCCTGTAAAATGTCTTCTTGTTCTTTTCTATGTTCTGCAGACTTACCTAATAATTGCTTCCATTTACTACTATAACAATGGTACTATATGAAGCTAAAGTTGAGCTACACTGTTTCCAAGTCAAAAACAACATTATTTTTATCTTTTCATGACCTGTACAAGAAGTGCATTGTTCTGTTTCCAAGTCAAAAATCAACATTATTTTTATTTTTTCATTACCTGTACAAGAAAGTGCACTTATGCGTATTGTCATGCTTCTTGTAAAATGTCTTCTTGTTCTTTTCAATGTTCTGCAAACTCACCTTAAAGCTAAAGCTGAACCACTGTTTTTAAGTCATAAAGCACAACTTTTTCCTTTTAATTCCTTCTGGGCAAGTAAGTTGTGATGCTGGATTGATCAACCTCTGTGAAACTTCATGCCTCGTAGATAGCACTGTTGGGCACTGGGGGAATAACATTGTAAAGGTAGGGGAGACAACAACTGATAATCCCCTGAACCAATATAAATCCAAGTCTTTGTTCACCCAGAAGGAAAAATTATTGCAGACATTCATTGTTGAACATTGGAATTTGTGTAGGAAAGAAAAAAACTGCTAGAAAAGAATATAAAATGCATGAATGAACTGGGTAACCTTCCCACGTATTTGAATCAGATTTTGATACACAGGAAAACTTGCATTTTTATGAAGTATATTTATACCATAATGAGATGTTAATAACATTTATTATATTCCAACATTTAATTTTTTTTTTTTTTTTGAAGGATAGTTCAACCTATGATTTTCAATTTAAAATTACAGATTTTAATTTCATACCATGAATTGCAAAGTACATCTACCTTATTATGATGAGATACATTTATATATGTCATGTCATTTTGTATTGGTTCTCTATTTTTGAGTGCTTGATTGGACAACTATCAGACTTGAGGATTCAATATTGACAATGATGGATCATTTTTTATTTGGCATCCACAACATATATATAGCAGTGCTTTCTCCATATTTATGTGCCAATGTGTTTATATGATGTTATTGTTACTTTATATGTTTAAATAAATAAATAAATTATATATATATATATATATATATATATATATATATATATATATATATATATATATATATATATATATATATATATATATATACACACATATATATGTATATATATATATACACATATATATATATACATATACACACATATATAGATATGTATATATATATACATATCTATATATGTGTGTATATGTATATATATATATGTGTATATATATATATATATATGTGTGTATATATATATATATATATATATATATATATATACACATATATATATATATACACACATATATATATATATATATCTATATACATATATATATATACATATATATATATATATATATTAGTAATTTTTTATGTTTGCTGATTTTTCACTGATTTTTTTCCCATTCTAATGTTGTCAACATTGCTTGGAAGTGGACAGTAACAATTGGGAAAAAACTCCATGCTTTGAAGCTCCTTTTAAAACTGACTATAGAGAAGGAAAATGGTGTAGAAATTTGAAGAAAATGTTGCTTGATGCTGATTCAGAAATTTCACCTCATTCTTTAGGCTCCTCAAATCAATTACCTGCACCTCTTTGCTACTATCAGACTACAGAAATATGAGAATTATGGCCAACATAGATGCAGGGAAACCACTTTTGCATATAGGATTCTTTACTATACAAACAATAACTATAAAAATGGGGAGGTTCACCAGGGCACTACTACAATGAAGTAAATGGAACATAAGCAAGAAAGAAGCATGACTATTACTTCTACTGCAACTGCATGTGCATTGAATGATTAGCATATAAACATTATTGATATTCTGGATTGGAATTGGAGCGTCCTCTTAGAGTTCTTGACGATTCTATCTGTCTATTTGACAGTGGTGCTGGTGCTGAGTCACAGTTAGAGACAGTATGGGGGCAAGCAGATAGGTATGGTGTTCTTAGATTTATCTCTGTCAACCAAATGGATCTACTTGGAGCAAACTTTTAGAGAACAAGAACATGATAATAACAAACCTAGGGACAAAACCTTTTGCTCTACAAATTCTAGTTGGGGCAAAGGACTACTATCAGGGACCTGTTAAAATAAGCATCATTAATGCTGTACATAAATCATTAACCAATTGTATGTATGTCCTGCATATTGTCTTTCAATGAAATGCATTAGGGTTTGTAGAAATAAGTAGATAAATCAATTCAAATCTCAAGATAAGCATATTTTAAAAATGATGTTTTCTTGGGGTCCTTAATAAATATAGTTAAAGTCTATAAGCACTTTTTTAAGGCATTTCAGCACACCTCATTAACTAATTTAATCATTTGCACATTTCTTGTCTTTTGGTGAGCGCGTTGGGACTTTTACAAAAGTTGTCAACACAAAAAGGATCAAAGAACTAGATGTATCTGCTAGGTTTCTTTGCTTGTTTAAAACTTTTGAAAAATTGATTGTAGCTTGTTAATTGAAAACAAAAACTTATGGTTGGATGATAGAGCTTGACATTATTCTTGTGGTTGATCTCTATCAGATGAGTTTATGATTATTGAGTTAGGACAATGGCAATGTCCTTAGGTTCTATATGCATTTTATTATCAATATAATATTTACATAATATTTCTCACTATAATTGGAAATGGAATGATGGTCATCTAAATTACAATCCATTGGCTGACATTGGAATGATGGCCATCCTAATTACACTTCATTGGCTAACTGAAGAGTAGAATATGTAAACAACTTAATAGTGATTATTGATGAGAGGATGATATTTACCATTTTGTTCTTTATGTTATCTACAAAACATAAAACACATATAGTTGAATAGCAAACATTGATTGTGAACCAAAACAAGTTTTAACTGATCTAATAAAATTGAAACTTGAATAGCTACTGTAAATGCATGTGATAACAAACACTACTTATGAGAACAATAGTGTTTGACAATAGAATTCTAATTAACAACTTTGTATTTTCTTTGGATTAATACAATTGTGTCTCTTCTTGTGGTCACTCGTTTTAGTGACCCACTGGTGCTCACTAGAGCTGAAAATTTTCTTGTCCTTGCCTTTGGAGCAATTGTATGTATGTGGAAGGAAAAGCAATTATGATATCGCTATTGATTTGCCAGACCATTGTTATGTACTTTTTCAGGTCTGAAGATGTGTAACTTGTGGTTTAGCTTGGTACATTCTCTTGTATACCAGTTTACTTTGAATTTGCCAATATCATAAGTACAATAGTGATTTAAGTGTATGTCTTCATGGCAGAACTGCATTGGGCTTGAACTTTTCTAAAAAATAACGTTGTATTAAAGAAATATGATGTCCAACTAGCATAGAACTCCAAACATCAAATCTCTTTGCTCCTTGTAGGCTTGAACCAATATATTTTTTAGAGAAATTCAACAACTCTAATTTAATAATCCTATCGGCCTCTCTTTGTACCTTTTGGGACAATTGCTAGTGATATTTGCAATAACATAGTGTGATGGGAGAGATATAGTCTAGTTGATGTTGATGAAAACATATCCAACATGAATTCTAATTGGTTTTAATGAAAGTATATGTAACATACAATTTTTTGTTAATTAAAATGAGAAATTTTGGAGAATCAATAACTTCGAAAGATCAGTTATCATTGTTGCACCAAATACAACTATTTCATAATCGCCACAAATAGGTCAGTTACAACATGTCCCCATAGACTTGAACCCACGCAGTTGGGGAAACAAATTGTTCACCAGACCACTTGAGTTAAGATCATTTTACCTTAAGAAAGAAGAACATGGGGGTGGGATTTGATCCACTTACGTGTGCATGGCTCATGAAACCATTTAATATGGTCTTTATGGGTGTAACCACATGTTCGACCACTGCCTCAAGGTGCTCCCATGGCTCCAGGGAAGCCCTCGTGGGAATTGAACCTTGTCCAATGGTGAAAAGCTCCTCGCTTTCCACCATTGGATCCAACCCCTTTGGGCCATTTCAAAGGAGGACATGGGGGTGGGATTTGATCTACTTATGTGTGCACATATCACAAAACCATTTAATATGGCCTCTTTGGGTGCAACTACATGTTTGACCACTACCTCAAGGTGCCCCTGTGGCTTTAAGGAAACCCTCATGAGAATTGAACCTTACCCAATGGTGGAAAACTCCTCACTTTCCACCATAGGATCCAACTCCTTTGGGCTTAGTTGATTTTGATGCAAATGCAAACCTTTCCTTCCTTTTTCATTGGTGTCATTTAAGATCTAGGCAAAAATCTTAATCCTTGCATATATAACAACGTGGCTCGGTCATGAAGAAGAAGAATAAACATGGATTTCTCATTTATCAATAATGCTTTAATACGAGAATTCATCATTGTGGATTATTGGGAAACAAGCATGGACAATGGACTCACCGATCAATCACAAATCCTCCTTTTTGAGAGAAGAGATGCTCCTAATAATTCCTAATGCTACACTTTATCAAAAGAAATATTCCAAAACTAAATTATCATGATATCATTAGTGTAGACACTAAGTAACTTTACATGATAAATTTGAAAAGCATTATTAATTTTTATTAATAATGAGAAAAATAAAATCCAATTTAGATCCATCTTAACCCTAGATCCATCAAGCGTCGAGAGGGGTCAAATCTCTCGAGGTGCAAACCTCTTTTTTGAGTGCAAAACTTGAGGAAAGGATTGCACATCGAGAGGTTTGATCCCTCTCTGCACTTGACAGATCGATGGTTAACATGGATCTAGGTTAGTTTCATCGGTGTGCAGCCATGGAAAATGTTAGAAACTATGAATTGAGGAGGGGGGTGAATCAATATTGCAGGAATTCTAAACTTCCTTTCACTTGCAATAATAATAGGACACTAATTTTAAGTTAGCCAACAAATCGGTAAAAAATCGTAACGCGACTAGGGTTTGTGCGCTCTGCGGCCTCCCCTCGGTGCCTCTGGTTGAGGCCCTTAGGGCCCTGCATTCCATGGCGGATCTGCAACACCATCCTAGCACCCGCTCCTTCAAGGATATCATCTCTGGTCAGCCGCCATACCAGGCTTCATTCTTCACAAAGTTTGCCTCCAGCTCTGCCTTCTGTATGCCACCACGAGGAAGCTCTGACAAAGAAGAAACAACTCATCCACAACAAAACGAGCTGCCAAAAAGGAACGAAGATACAGTGAAAAGGTTAACCAAAGATTCTCGGGCAGACAAGGGCAAGGTTGAAGACTCGCCCCTCCCTGCGAAAAAGAATCCTTCAAAATCTCAGGAGTAGCCATAGGACCAGGGGAAAAAGACTAAGAATAATTGTAACCCCAAAGCCAAGAAATTCCCAGAACTAGAAATCCAGGATCTCGGAGTAGCTAAATATAAAGAATACATGCAGGAACACACATTTATATACAAGTTCATGGGAATTTGGCAAAGTAAAAGAGCCCTGAACTAGTGGATCCAGAGCAAATGGACACCCAACGGGGAGATTAGACTTCAGCTAGACTCCAAAGGATTTTTCACAGTCATCTTTGACCTCCTAGAAGATAGAGACAAAAAATTTGAAGGAGGACCCTATTTCTACAGTTCAGCTGGTTTATACATGAGATTCTGGAGGGAGATCTTCACGCTGGAAAAAAAGGATTTTATTAGGGTTCCAGTCTGGTTACGCCTCTACTCCCTACCAACTGATTATTGGGATCCTTCAGTATTAAAAGGAATAGGAGACCAGCTGGGGGAGTACATCAAAATGTCTGAAGGCACTAGAATGGGCCACTATGTTTCCTATGCCCGAATCTGCGTATATATAGACGTCTCTGGTGCCCTGCTAGAAGCAATCAAATTAATCTTCAGGGATGAAGTTTGGCTGCAAAGTATAGACTATGAACACATTCCCTTCCGATTTAGAAAGTGTCATGAGCATGGGCATCTTTTTCGAGACTGTCCCATGAATAAAACCCCTCAAACACAAGAGCAAGCAAATAAACAAAAATACAATGAAGGATTCACCAAAGTCATCTCCAGGAACAAGAATAACAGGAAAAAAGTTATCCCCAAGAAGAATCAATTTAAAGAAGCAAGCCAGAATCAGTTCAATGTACTGAACAATACCCAAGAGCAAATGGATCCTAACGAGTTGATAGCAGATGAAGCAGGAGAGGAAGAAATGAACCCAGTAGACAGTGAACACAATGAAAGGGATACAGGTAATACCAACAGAGGAAAGGAGCAGGCGCAAGAGGATACATAAATGCAGCAGGCAGAAACAAAGGAAACGTGAAAGGAAACGCAATAGAGGAAGCTCTGCAGGGGGTAGACCTTGCAACAATTGCAGAGGAATGTAAATTAAAAGGAATAAATGCCATATAAAGAAAAAAAGTTAAAAAAAATTGAAGGAGCTTATCTCCTCCAGGAAGAATTAAAACTCAAAGCTCACCATACACTAGAAGAAAGCACGGTTCAAAAGGCATATTAGCCAATATTCCAGTAGAAGGACTCAACCTCAAAGGCTCAGGCAGAAAGCAAGGACGAAAGACCACCAGTCAGCTCCTTCAAGAACTGGGTGCCAAGCTAATCAATGAAGGAAAGGTAAAGGCTCTGGCTCTATACCCATCTGCATGTCAATGAATTGCATCTCTTGGAATATTAGGGGACTAAACAGTCCTGGGAAGAAACACATCTTAAAAAGCAGAATCATGTCTGATCATCCTAACATCCTGCTAATTCAAGAAACGAAACTTGATTCAAATCACCCTCCCTTCCTTCTCAACTCATGCTTCAAGCCTTACAACTCCTTGGCTAATATGGCTACAGGTACGGCGGGGGGCATAATGACTCTTTGGAAAAACTCTAAATTCGATCTTATTTCCTCTCTGGCCACTCACCATTCCATAACAGTGATCCTGAGAATCTTAGGCACCAATGAGACCATTTGCATAACTAATATTTATGCCCCGCACAAGGTGACAAACCATATCAAAATGCTCCAAATCATATCCAATCTCCTTGACCCTCTGCACCACCCTCTCAAAATCATAGCTGGTGATTTTAATATGATAACTAACTTATCTGAAAAGAAAGGAGGAATCCAGAAGTTAGATAAGGACTTTGAGGCTTTCCTTGCTACCATAGAAAACCTCAACCTCATCGACATTCCCAGTAGAAATGGCTTATTCACATGGAATAATAGAAGATGAGGAGACCGTCAAATAGCCTCCCGTTTAGACTGCTTCCTTCTTTCTGAGGCAACTTACCATACCTCCTTGGAAACGAAGGCGAGAATCCTTTCGTAAGCAGGCTCTGATCACTGGCCTATCTCTCTCAAGATTCAAATTTCCATTGGTCCAAAAAATAAGCCTTTTAGATTTGAGGCCTTCTGGTTGGATCACCAAGATTTCATGGATAAAATGAAACAATGGTGGACTTACTCTCCCATCAGAACTGGTAACAAAATGTATACTTTCCAACAAAAGTTAAAACACATCAAAGAGGAAATCAAAAAATGGAACAGAGATACATTTGGCAACATCATCACGGATAAAAAAAAAACTTGGAACACCAACTGGAACTTCTCCAACAAAAAATAATTGAAGAAGGGCTTACGGAGAACAGTAAGCAAGAGGAACAACAACTAAAACAAAGCTGGGACGAAAGAGCCATTAAGGAAGAAAGTTGTGGCAAAAAAAATCTAGAATAAATTGGCTGAAATGTGGGGAAAGGAATATGACCTTTTACCATAAAACAAGGATACAACACAGGAGGAACAACATAATTATGGCTCTGAAGAATCAAGAGGGTCATCTCATTCACTCTCAAGAGGAGTTGGAAACAGAGCTCAACCACTATTTCAACTCTCTTCTCAAAGAGCCAAGGAATGATCAGGATCAGGACATCAAAAAGATCACCAAGAATATCCCCAAAATCCTCATGGAGGACCATAACAAAATGCTCCTAAGGAAAGTCTCCCTCGAGGAGGTGGAAGATGTGGTCATGGGAATGCCCAATGGCAAAGCTCCAGGCCTGAATGGGTTCACCATTGATTTCTACAAAGCTTGCTTGCCTATCATAAAATTGGAAGTACATACCCTGGTGGAGGAATCTCGAATTCAAAAGTATGTCCTTAAAGCCCTTAACTCTACTTTCCTGACTTTGATACCCAAAGGAATCTCTGTGGATTCCCTGGACAAATTCAAGCCCATAGCCCTATGCAATGTCATATACAAAATAATCTCCAAAGTTCTTGCCAATCGAATCAAAGTCATCCTCCCTCTCCTCATCTCCCATCAATAGTCTGGCTATGTGGAAGGAACACAAATCATGGATAACATCATCCTCTCTCATGAGCTTATTCATTCTCTCAAATCCCAAAAAAACCAGGTATGATGATTTAGATAAATATGTCTAAAGCCTTTGACAAAATTAGTTGGAACTATATGAGACAAGTCCAAGAGGCGTTTGGTTTCCACAAAGATAACATCAAGTCGATCATGGCAATGGTGTCGGGAGCTTTCTTCCCCATCCTCATGAATGGATCACCTTCATAACCCTTCAATCCTTCAAGGGTATCAGGCAAGGGGATCCAATCTCTCCCTTCCTCTTTGTTATAATGGCAGAAGGGCTAAGTCGCTCTATCTCTGCTACCCTACTTGAAAATAAGCTCTCCGGTCTCTAGCCCCAAGCCTCGGCCCCCCCAACAACTCACCAACGATTTGGGGATGATACCTTTCTCATGGGCCTCCCTTCTATCAAAGAGGCTGCCTCCTTCATGTCCATCCTAACAGACTTCTCTGTTGCCTCTGGTAAATCTATCAACCCCCTAAAATTCAAGTTGTTATTCTTTAACACTTCGCTGCCTATTTGTAGGAACTATTAGACTCGTCTTGTTAGCCCGCTGCAGTCAAATTCTCCAAAGTTCATTCCTTGTTATGCACAGTCACTGATGTTACTGTGGTCTAGAAAAGAGTCATTCTAATTCTTGAGTCCAGAGCTTGACAAAGGGATCCGATTCCACGTCAACACCTGATTCTGTTTCAGATCAGCGCCAATAGCATAAAAAGGCTGTTAAATTCATTGATGGATTTTCTTTCAGAATGGCAGAGCGAACAGTTGAAACAAGTGTCAACTTCATCAAATAAGTTGCAGGCAGTTCAGTTTTGGTTCCTCTTAAATTGTCCAAAAACAGAGTTCCAATGGCATCCGACCATATGATTTAAAGCAGGGACAGAAGAGAAATGTCAAACTCGATCTGGACGGGTTAATCATTTGAATTTTCGAGCTATTACAATCTTAGAAGTTTCGGGCTAGTTCGATGTCATTATAGTCTCAAATATTATCACAGGTATCGGTCTAATTACAATGGTAAAGGATCTTGGTATGTCTGCAGCAATGAAATCGTGAGATCTCGGTGCTATCTCTATGAATTAGTTTTTGGTACAAGGTCTTGATACAATGAAGAAGTCTTTGGTGCTACCAAAGTAACAAGGTATCTACAATGAGTAGGTTTCGATAAGAATGATTTGGTGTCACTAAAATGTGAGGGGTTCACTACATTGAGAAGGGATGGAACTTGGTACAGTTTCCTATGAAGGTATATCAAGTACAAGCATATGAAACCAGCTCAAGGAATTCAAGTACAGTCAAGATGCACATGTTATTTTAATAAGTCATCAAATTAAAGATTCCAATACAGTGATGGACCACAAGGTTTGTTACACTCAATATTTTGTCATCCCAGCAACCAGGTAGGACGTGTATACATGTGAAATTATTCAAGTTGTGTCACGTTGACAATAGCTCGGCCATCATAAACTGGATGACAGACTTTTAGATGAAAAGGCTCAGTAAAGGTTATATAAAACTTGAGCAGGGTTTGGGAGATTGTTCAAGAATTCGTTACAGGTTACAAGGGCGAAATTGCAGGTTACAAGGGCGAAATCGTGGTTTTCAAAACTGTGGAGCAGAGCTGGAAACGTGCGCTACGCGTTGGAGGTGTGCGCTACGCACTGAGGCGTGCGCTACGCATTGGGCTCGCGCGGCCAGTGTTAAATTACTCAGGCACTACGCACTAAGGTGTGCGCTACGCGTTGGGTTCAGCGCTACGCACTCAGTCACAACACCAAAATTTTTGTTGTCTTGCGCCCAGTTCGTATCAAATCGACTCCATCGACTTGCAAGGACACTCCCACCATCCGCACGCATCAGCTGGTGAAGCCTGAAACAAAGACCAACAGACAATCTTCAAATTGCACGTCGATACCTTCCGTCTGTTTTGCAGGAAACAATGTGCATATGCCTGAATTTAGTCAGGAAAATCCGCCTACGGGACTCAACAAGATCGACGTCAAATGCTTCGGTAGGGCAGCCTAAGGAGATTTCCATCGTGGATTTAGACAGAAGGTACTCAAAAGTTTTCAGAAAGAGCACATTCGGCTCTAGTCTTGTAAGGCGGATCCTTGAACCAAATTAGGAAGCCATTGGACAATTCCTCCAATTCACTGAACAAAGCGACATTTACAACAGTCTCCTGGCAGATTACTTCAATACCAGCGCAGATTCCTCCAATCTTTGCTGCATTCTTTTGGAAAGCATTGAGCAAGCGAGATTGAGTTATAACCGCAGCGTCTAGCTTATTGTGGAAATTGTGCGTATTTCAGGAAAATTCACAGAAGATCAACATAATTTTATAATTCAGGAGTGTATGATTTTTGTCGAACTTGAAAATCCATTCGCCTCTTCAGTAGCACAGCCTTTACAGAATATCCGAGAACAATCCGAAGATTTGATGAGCCAACTGGAGCTTAATCGGGAAAAGTTTGATGCAGCAACTAAGGAAACGTACATACTTAACAAAGATCTGGATACTCTAAGCCGGCTTGTGAGGCGGCTGCAGGATGAGGGCGAGCACAATAAAGATATGATGAGATTTTGCTTGCAGAGGAAGGATGACAGACTGCCTGTAGAAGATGTTGTGAAGATATTGAAAAGAAATGCTAGCACTTTTAGACAACGATTGGCCGACTTGGAAGATGGCAAATTTGTTATAGGTTGAAATTTTCAGAAGTGACAGTGTTTCGAAGGGTTCCGAATGTTTGGCGATACAGCTTCGGAGCAAAGCCCGAGTCACAAAGATGAGGATGATGAACAAGCAAAAACAGTTTGTGAATTGCCTATGCAGAATGCTGAAATGGGAAACATGTGTACACGTGTTCCTTCTGAGCCACGTGGTTATTTCTGTGCAAAGGCTGCTCTTTTACAACGAACACTTTGCTCAAAGGTGTAAAGGCGCTCAAATCATACGTTTTGATGACACGAATCCTACCAAAGAGAGTAATGAATTTGTTGAAAGTAATTTAAATGATACACTCGGTATCAAAGGAGAAGGACCCACATATACTTCAGATTATTGAGAAAGCTGTGAGCAAATGCAGACAAATAGGAACATATTTGCCTATCTTTGCCTTCAGTTAATAATTCATAGGGTCTACGCTCCAGGTTTAGTTTCCATTGGTCATTAGAAATTCTTAGCTGGAATAATGTAATGCTGCTCCTTTTTAGAGCAGACCTTTCCTATTTTCATCATGTCAGTTAAAACAGTCCCATCCTTTCATGGATCAATTTTCTCCTGAGCTTTATATTGTATTACAAATCATTTGTAAGGGGAGAGAGAATTCTGAGAGCGGTGCGTGGAGAAAAACAGAGTTTCATTGTACAGTTTTGACAGGGATTCAATAAAAAAAAATACAGCTCTGACTCCTGAGATTCCTGTGGTATGACATTTGACATATGTTGCTTCTCTGTCTCATACGTTCCTTGTTATGTTTACTGTTTCATTTCATAATCATTTCTGTTGAATACTTTTAAGTGAGAAAGGCAGAATTCAATTTATTTGCTCTGTCTTGAGGAAGTGTTCATATTTAATGTTTTCTTCTGTTTGACAAGGATCCATCTTCTATGCCCTTGTCGACTTCTCAGCAGTCTTGCCATTCCGTTTATCTCAATTTAATTGTTAAATTTCTTGCCTATCTTGCCTCAGGAGATAATCTGTGTTTTTTATTACATTTCCCTGTTCAAGTTGTTCTTTGCCCCATGCAGCCCAGAAAACCCAATCATTCATTAAAACCCCTTTTCATATCTCTTTACTAGCCTAAAATCAATATTCTTTATCGGTCATCTCAGCCCCTTTAAAAACTTGTCTGCCGAGATAGACCCGGAGAGAGCCCTCTCCTGTCCTCGTAGGGCTAGCTACGAGGTTGAGCGTGGTTTGATGTGGCCTCGAGTTTTGCCTTCCTCCGCCTGAGGCAGATTTGAGCGCTAACATAGTGGCGACCATACTGGGGAAGATGGTTTGCTGTTGATGTGACATTCGACTTGTAGATTGTCTTGTCTCAGTACATGAAATCAAATTGCAGATCTGATGTTGATGGTGGACAGCAGTCAGACACTAATGAAGGCCGAGACATTCACCGGGCGACTCCAACTCGATCCAGACAGTCCAGTACTCGCTGATCCATTTATGCAATGGTAAACCCTGCATTGTGTGAAGCTGCAAAAGAAGTAAGAAATCAGTAAGCAGATTCTGAAATTAATGAAGAATTTTTCAGTGCCTTGCTTCAATGTTTGAAATCTCCAAAGTTCCCTCTTGAAGCTAAAACTGGTGTTTGTGAATTAGTTGTTGAAAGAGTTGAGAAGGAGATTCAGTGTTTAGATGAGCAGATCCAGTCATATGATTTCCAAGACCCTAAAAAGTTATTGGAAATCCTTCCTCCTTCGCAACAAGAAATCATAGAATTGCCTACAGATGTTTGCATTGACAGTGTGTAGCTGGAGGTATGTATTGCGGAATTGGGGCAGCCAACAGAGTCTGGCTTCCGCGATCTAATGGCAGCATACATGGAAATGTTTTTCAGTTTGATTGATCGATCAGGCTGTTTTCTATGTGACCAGGATCATTACGTTAATGAAGGGCTGCCAGCAATTACATCTGTGTCCTGGTGGAAACATTCTCAAGCGGCATCATTCTCAGGTTTACTTGAATGGTTGATTTGGCATTTCAGTATTACCTGATCTACTGTTTTTACAGCAAAGTAGGGTAGATTTTGTAAATAAATAAGCAGCCAAAAGGCAGCATTTTGTTCCAGTTTCATTACAGTTTTAGTGTGAAGTTTGCTGAGCAAGTTTTTCGATCATTTCAGTCAAGTTTCAGTCCATAAATGAGTCGGAAGTCTCGTGTTGTCTGTTGAAATAATGACTCCATTGCCCAATGGACGGAGGCACTGTCTGCTCTCCCAAAGCTCTGCGGTTCTTGGCACCTCCAAGAAGCGGCAGCTGCCATCCCCATTGGAGCCAATGTTAGACTCCGTCTTGTTAGCCCGCTGCAGTCAAATTCTCCAAAGTTCATTCCTTGTTATGCGCAGTCACTGATGTTACTGTGGTCCAGAAAAGAGTCATTCTAATTCTTGAGTCCAGAGTTTGACAAAGGGATCTGATTCCACATCAACACCTGATTCTGTTTCAGATCAGCGCCATAGCATAAAAAGGCTGTTAAATTCATTGCTGGATTTTCTTTCAGAACGACAGAGCGAACAGTTGAAACAAGTGTCAACTTCATCAAATAAGTTGCAGGCAGTTCAGTTTTGGTTCCTCTTAAATTGTCCAAAAACAGAGTTCCAATGGCATCCGACCATATGATTTAAAGCAGGGACCAGAAAAGAAATGTCAAACTCGATTTGGACGGGTTAATCATTTGAATTTTCAAGCTATTACAATCTTAGAAGTTTCAGGCTATTTCGATGTCATTATAGTCTCAAATATTATCACAGGTATCAGTCTAATTACAATGGTAAAGGATCTTGGTATGTCTGCAGCAATGAAATCGTGAGATCTCGGTGCTATCTCTATGAATTAGCTTTTGGTACAAGGTCTTGATACAATGAAGAAGTCTTTGGTGCTACCAAAGTAACAAGGTATCTACAATGAGTAGGTTTCGATAAGAATGATTTGGTGTCACTAAAATGTGAGGGGTTCACTACATTGAGAAGGGATGGAACTTGGTACAGTTTCCTATGAAGGTATATCAAGTACAAGCATATGAAACCAGCTCAAGGAATTCAAGTACAGTCAAGATGCACATGTTATTTTAATAAGTCATCAAATTAAAGATTCCAATACAGTGATGGACCACAAGGTTTGTTACACTCAATATTTTGTCATCCCAGCAACCAGGAATTGTGTGCTATTTGAGGGTTGTCTGGTAGTATGATGATTGACTCATTTGCTTGTTTTGACGATCCTTTCTGTTGCTAAATAATAAGGAATCGTGTGTTGAATGAGGGTTATTTATGTCTAGTAGTATAGTAATTTTTGTTGTATGGACTGTTCTCTTAAAATTATGGTGGGTGTAAAAGTGTGTTGTTTCCTCAGGGCATGCATGTTTTTGAATGCGAGTTTTACAAGTACAATGAAGACTAATAAATAATGTATGCCATTCTCTGCGATAAGCAGACCATGAGGGGCATCCAATTACCCTCATAAAATAGAAGAGAAACTTCTAGCTACAAACAATCTAACAAAAGAAGTTTGAAGAGAAAGAAATTGGCAACATGCACTAATATTACAATGCATGGGTGGGAAGTGGGCACTAAAAATAGAGTACAACAGTCATTCGAAATTTAGGGTTATAAGTCTAGCGAATTTGCCTATGATCCCTCAAATTAATAATTTTGAAGAACTTAGAGATTAAATTGTGTGATATTTGTTGATTTGGATGCTAATCGAGCCATATGGCTCAAAGGTTGTATAAATAGAAACATTATCAATATTTTTCCACTTGTTCCTTATACAGGGTGCAAAGGTACAAATGTTTGCATACAGAAAAATATTAACAAATTGGAATGATTATGGATAGCGAAGATTACCAAAGATGTTGATGAATAACAATTTAAAGTGGCATTAAAATTGATAAGTCACCGATGAAGCGCTACAATGGATGGTAAGGATCGTATCTGTTATTTTACTATATGCTAAGAGTTGTTGGAGCATTTAGGACTACTTGTAGTATGTTATGACTTTGTTAAGATTGGATCAAGCTACAGCTACACAAAAACTTTCACCAAGAATATCAATGTGACCATTCAAGATGCAAAATGTTGCCATTGTTTCTTCCTATTGATCGTTTAGAAGCCAATCTTGAGAAACAAGATGGATGGAATTATATATTATTTTCAATCACCATCGTCAACCATTAAAGCCAAAATAATTATCTACCAATGCTACATCTATGGTGTGCCAACAACATTCAACTTATTTAACAAGACTCTTCATGGACTTAATGTCAAACTAAGAATAGTAGTCCCAAATATTTAGATAGGTAAGACAAGGGTGCCTTCTGATTTAAATTGACAACTTTCTCAATGTTTTTTCTCCCCTTAGTGTCCATCTAGATTATTGATCCCACCTGTTTGATGCTACATTGAGAATTTTATTTATTTTAGAACTTTCATTAGTGAGTGGAGGAGATCCATAAAAGAGAAGACCAAATAAGTTGATTATCATCTAACTAAAAGATTTCTTCTTCAACTTATTCATTGGCTTTTAAATAATTTCTCTCCATTTCCTACTTATTCTAGATTCTAATTTGACGATACAATTCATCTTCTGGATATATCCATGTTTTGGTTCAATTTTATATTCAATTTTATCGCTATGGAAAGTGTTAAGAAGCCTATGTTATTCCTCTAATATTTCTTTGTTTAATAATATTATGATTACTATTTTCCGACTATCTTTGATTCATTAAGCAAAGCCTTGATTTCCTTCATGAATTTACGGTCCATAATGAGCATTTGAAGCTAAATTCAATCCATTATTGCATTCAGAAAACTTGTTGATAATAATATGCCAAAATTATAATAGGATCTAATTATTTCACCTTAAAAAAATGATCCATTTGATTTGGATATATAGACTAGATGTTATGATGATTTTCTTTTCCATTAGAAATTGGGGCTAAAACTAATAGTAAAGATGCAAATCTTGCATCCTCCTCAATTATGCTTTGAACCATATTATTTTATAGTTTCTAGAAAGATTCACTATTTATAGTTTCCAATGCTTAAAATTGCTCCTTATTCTGATTCATCATTTATAAGATAACACTAGTTGAATATGGGAATCAAATTTGGTAGCATGGGCCAGTGAAAAATTTATTTTGCAGAGATGGCGGTGTTGTTAAAACTACTCTCAACTGTGTCATCTCTTGATCTATCTTTTCAAATGCATTAAATAATGCTTTTATTTTCTCAACTTCAATGGATGTCAAATAAATAGATATAAGGAAAAAATTATATGTTTACAAGCATTACTACAAGGAAATATAATTTGTTTGCTCCCTAACCAACATTAACAATTGCACAAAACACCTCTGCCTAAGGACAAAACTAGGCTCCAGGAAAAGATTTGGTAAATAAGCAAAGCCAAATTAGCATTTCTTAGCCTGTTCATGCCACATGTTTCTCACTTGGATGACATATATTAGTAAATGGCTAGAAGGACTTGCCACAAGCATTCCTGGATAACACAAACTTGGTTTGGGTACATCTACAAGCTACACAATCAAGGATGGGAGTGGTCACTACAAGTTTAGCAGTTAGAAAATTTTCATGGTTTTTCCAACCATGTCTTCTACCACAAAGATAAAAGAAACACATTTTAATACTCTGGATTCCATTTGTTTGTTGACCACTAACCATGCTAGTAGGCATCAAGCTGAATTGATACATTATGTGGGGAATTAATGAGGGAAATTCTACTTTGTCATTAAACCAATGCTTGTATTTAAAATTACATAGGTCCTTATTTCTCAATCAATGATTTGCAAGGAAGTGACTCATTGGTTTCTATTTCATTGACATTGATGGATGTTAAGGAATTAAAGAAATTAGACTATGAAAACATCAAATTTTGTGTTCCTGCAGGCATATTGTTCACCCATGAAAGTTGTGATATGCATACTGAGTCTACTCTAATTGTTCCACCATGTTAGTGACCCATCTAGCGCAATTTTAACATAACAAGGAAATGATTATAGGTTTACAAACAATATTCCAAGGAAATATAACTTGGTTTCTTCCCACTCAATGTTAACAATTACATAAAGTGGCTCTCAAAAGTTAGGCATGTGCTTTGGAAAATCTTTAGTAGATTAGCAAAGTCATATTACTGCATATTAGCTATTTCAGGCCACATGTTGCCATTCAAAATTCCTAAAACACTATTTGGCTGAGGTTGCCAGGCAGGCGCTCAAGGGCTTGCATTACCTACACCATAACAAAATTGTTCACCGTGATATAAAGCCCTCCAATTTATTGACCAATCAAGATTGCCGATTTCGGTGTCAAAATTGTGTTGGCTCACACTTTGGCCCAATACAATTCCTTCGTGGGCACTTGTGCTTATATGAGTCTTGAAAGGTTCGATCCTGATGGTTATTAATATACAATTTTTATTGTCTTCTGCAATGCAGTTCCTCTGGTTTTTGAGTTTTTTGTTGTTGTATTAACAAAAATTAGGTACATTCTGCAGCCTTAGTCAGGATGATACATCTAATTTTGGTGTTCTCATTGAATCTAAACAATGTGTTGAGTAAATAGATAGATGCCAATTTTGTTGCTGCCCATTGAATCCATCCAGTGAATTTAGATGATTGAGTGAACAGATGGATGCCAATTTTGATAATACAAATTGAATCTAGATGGTGCATTGAGTGAATTTAAACAACAACAATTAGATACATTAGATAGCTTAGGTGGTGATGATCATTGAATTTGGCCATATTCATTGAATCTAAGAAGTATATGGAGTCGTTTTAGATAAGTATGAGGGATGATCCATGACCAATTGGCAAATTATTTGTTTTTAGGTGTAAAAGTTGTAAGATTTAAATCTCTTCAACATGTTACTGGGTATCTGTATCACTCAATGCATAGTCAAGGTTTATAGCCACTCACTTATGGATCAAAAGCATGATGAATTAGTAAAATCTTAGCTGTTGGATGTAAAAAACTGGATTCAAATCTATTCTACATATTAATGGGTATTTGTATCAATCCAACACATAGATGAAGTTTATAAACACCACTGATGGATCAAAAGCAGTTACACATGGCCTTATATTAGTTTAACCTCATTTAAAGATATTGTTGGGTAAAGGGCACTACATTTGTAAAACTCTAAAGACCTTTGATGTTATCGCTTCTTCATTCTGTATAAGAGGTATATACGGTTCACCCTCCCTTAGGGGCAGTGTTTTGGAGAGTGCCCTCGTTCATTGGAACCAACATCAGCTGAATTAACCCTGAGATTTGCTGGTTAAAACCCAAAAGCAAATTGATATATATTCTATCTGCTTTTTACCTGTAATATGATGATTGACTCATGTGCCTGGTTTGACGATCCTCTCTGTTGCTGAATAATAAGGAATTGTGTTATTTGAGGGTTGTCTGGTAGTATGATGATTGACTCATTTGCTTGTTTTGAAGATCCTTTCTATTGTTAAATAATAAGGAATCATGTGTTAAATGAGGGTTATTTATGTCTGGTAGTATAGTAACTTTTGTTGCATGGATTGTTCTCTTAAAATTATGGTGGGTGTAAAAGCGTGTTGTTTCCTCAGTGCATGCATGTTTTGAATGCAAATTTCTGTTCATCCCTTCAGGGATTGGTAGAACCCAAGGATGTGAATTTCAACCTCCTAGGCAAATTTATCTTTGCATAACATCCGTTTCTGGAAGTGTCAAACGTAAAAGAAGTGAGTTTTCGTCTGCCTACCGTCTCCTTGAGGGAGTGTCACAAGCAAAAATATTTGGACTGTAGAAAAAAATAAAAAAATCTTTGAATAATCAGTTGGGGAATGACAGGACAATATTCCTTGAGATTTCACTAGCTTTAAACAATATGTTACAAACCTGGATGATAAGGGATTGGACAGATTTAAAGAAGAAAAGGGAGCTTTAAACAATATGTTACAAACCTTGATGATAAGGGGTTGGACAAAAATTAAAGAGGAAAGGGGAAGACACACAGTAAAAATTGTACGATCTTATCATTTTTATTTTTCATAGAAATAATTATTTGCATTTTGAAAAAACTTACATAGCTTTCAGGTTTTGTAGTGCTTGTTATAATTGCAATAAATTTGATGTACATCATGTGTTTTAGTAAAATATATATTTAGTTGTTCACATTGTACATTGTGGAAAGGAAAAAGAAATATAAATATAAATAATTGAATTCATAATTGATATATTTTTAATCATTTTTATTTATATAAATATATACACTATTTTGACAAAATTTTCAATAAAATGTTATATATTATGGGTAGTGTTTTTTATATGTATTAGAGAAGTGTAGAATTTAATTAAAATGTAGTAGAATAATTGAGTTAATTATTTTGAAATTCTTTTCCCCAAAATTCATATAATATATAAAATAAATATTTATTTTTAGAAATTTTATATACATAAAATTGTAAAGTTTAAAATAATTTGAATGTTGTATTTTTTTCCAGACTGTTGTTGAATTGATTTATACAAAGTCAGTTGATTTAAATAACTTTCAATGAACGTTGGCCTGCCCCAAATCATTAATCCATGATCAAACTTCAATCATAATTACTAGTGAAAAACACTTATTTGCATAATAGAGTAATTGGGTTAATTAAAAAGTTGGATGCTATCGATGTGAAAATAATTTTCAATGAACATAAAATTGCATCTCTGAATCATCAAACCATTACGAGAGTTCTAATTAAAATTATGAGTAAAAAGCACCCTTATTATTTGTCAGGGTACCCTTCTTATTTATGAGGGTATTGCATACTATAGGTATTATTCATGGTTAACCATAGTGAAACATAGAATTTCATTTCTGTTACATCTCTGCATCTTATTTAGATTTGTCTATTCCTATGTTGCCATTGTTTCTCAATTTATGCCTTACGGTGTTTCCTTTGCAACATTTGGTGCAAATGCTAGTTATCCCACTTAGGGATAAGGATAGGCATCACACCACCCATCAATCAAATTATTGTTTAAAGCCTTTTTCTAAATTTTATCCAAGATGATTCAACTTACTTCCTAAGGACCATAAAACATGCCATCCATCCCTCCATCCCTTGATTGTGTTCTTTACTATAATTATCCCACACAATCTTACTCCATTCACAATTTTTCCTAATTCTTAATAAAAGAACCACTGATTATTTCAAGGCTACAATGATAAAAAGGTTTGAGATTACTTTTAGAAAATCTAGAATTAAAAAAACACAATTTCCAAGTTTTTCTTATTTGGACATAGTTTGGAATGACAAGTTGTTTTAACCATTTGAAATAGGTTGATTTGCTCAACTACAAATCAGACACACCAACAATCTTCAAGACTCCCTTGTTTGAAGATATCCTCCTTGTAGACTTGTTTCATTGTTGCTACATAGTTGTCTCCCCACAAATCACAAATACAAAATGCTATGCTAGAAACACCACCCTAACCTACATCACAAAGTAGCATCAAATCCACTTGAATCTTAGATTGAGGAGCAAGACCACCTCTTGCTATGCACTTGCAGATATAATTTAAACCTTAACTAGAACCATCACAGGGCCTAACAATGTTGAAATCGTTGAGCACACAAGTAGATTTTATGGAGAGCCATTGTCTTCAATGCCAAGAAACCAAATCACAGGTTTCAAGTAATAATGAATAGGTACAATTTTGCCATCCCTTCCACACTATGCAAAACATTATGAAAGTATTTATAATGATTCATAATTCAAACAGATTAAGGGATTGTGTAGTAGTTGAAATTCCTATTTTTTATAAGATTCTCGGGCTTAACTCAACAACTAAATTTGTCTCGATCTACTTCATAATTGAGTTATAGTTTGATATATAGAAATATAATCATATTAAATAAAATAAAATCACGTGTGATTCTTGAAATCAAATTTATGGATTTGTTTTCTATTAAATTTAATTGTATTATTATTGATTTGACAACCAACTTTAAATCTATGGACAACCAACATTAAATTTATGAAAATAACTAATAATCAAACACTATTTCTCTTTGACATTATCACCCCCACACACAAAAATAAATATCAACTAGATTATTATTTAAAGCCTTTTCTAAGTTACATACACAGTGATTCCACTGATTCAACTTATTTCCTAAGACCATAAAAAAATCCCATGGATCACTCCCATGCCCTGATGGCTTTCTTTGTCATAATTTAAGAGTTCCTCCCATGCATTATTGCTTTCTTTCCCATAATTATCCCACACAAGGATAAGCCTCAACAAAATTAGTGTTTGAAGCCTTTCCTAAATTTCACAGGGCGATTCAATTAATCCCAAGGACCATAGAATATCTCAACCATTCCTCTCACCTTTTGGTTGCTTTCCTTGTTGCAAGACTATTCTTTAGGCTTTCTCTGTTTTGAGAAAGCTGCATGGAATGTCCCTCTACTAAATTGTTGAGTCGAGAGGCTCACTCTACAATCTAGTATGAATGAGGGACATGTGTAAGTATGTGGCACCTTCAAAAAAAATTAAATAACCATATAATTAAACAATTAAAAATGGTCCAAAAACTCATTTTACGATTCAATATTTCACTTTCATTCTATTTGATTTTGTGTATTTCACTTATGAGGGACATGTGTAAGTATGTGGCACCTTCAAAAAAATTAAATAACCATATAATTAAACAATTAAAAACCATATAATTAAACAATTAAAAATGGTCCAAAAACTCATTTTACGATTCAATATTTCACTTTCATTCTATTTGATTTTGTGTATTTCACTTTCACTCTTCAAGTAATAAATAAAGTATTTCCATGTCTATCTTAAATAATATAATTTTATAAAGATAAAGTAATTAAAAAAATATATATATTTCTCTTATAAATATCTCAATATAAAACTTAAATAAATTGTTTAAATATCCATATTATATCTTTCCGTATGAACTCTTTGTCTCCATTATGTATATATTAATGTTTATGTTAATAAAATATTTCAATGCTTGAAAAGAAAAAATAATTAAGATAAATAATATAGTTATTTATTAATAAAAAGAAAATGTATAGATAATAATGAAATATTCAAAAATATAATATAAATTTTTTTTTTTACCAATAGAGATAATTAAATATCTGAATGTGTAAATATTTTGTGAAGTTTGAAATTTTGATTCCTCTCAATAAATCCGTGATTAAAATAAATTATACTGCAAAAGACCACTTTTTCCACTTTCTTAGCGAGAACGTGCGTACCAACATAAAACCCTCTGTTCCACGCATCACAGTGAAAATCTTCAAAGATTCTACGCTCTTCTCAGTCGCCTCCCTCGCCCAACTAAACTCTCGTTCTCGGTAATGGCTTCTCCTGCAACAGCATCAGCCTCTTCAGCCTCTTATCTCCTCAAACATAAGGTTAACTCCATTTTTGTATTTTTTAGTATTTTTCTTTCCTTCCTTGCGTGAAATCTCCTCCTCATACGCCTCTCTTATGATGCTCACAGTGTGGAATCCATCACTCCTTGGCAACTGGTCTGACTCCCTTAAACTCAAAGGCCACAGCTGCATGGAAGAACAAGAAGAGGATGACGACGTTCGTAGGAGCAGTAATGGCTCCGCCCCAGCCGCAGCAGCGTTCCCCTGCTTCAACGGGCTCTGTGAGTTTCCATTATAGACAAATTATTGCCGTTTTCCTTTGACGGATGTTTATTTCATAATTTGAGCCAAATAACGGCACCACTTAAAAACGCAACATTCTTCATCAAATCTTACACATTAAATTCTGATACTTTGATTTTCGGTCTTGATTTCAAGAGAAGCAGTGCTATAGACCAGCTGACTCTCAGCTCGCAAAGGTTGATAGATTAACATATTGGAAATTTTAATCTTAAATGTACAGGTGAAACACGCCATGACCATGACAGAAAAGATACTAGCCAGGGCCGCAGAGAGATCTCAAGTGACTCCTGGGGAAAATGTGTGGGTCAATGTTGATAATTTAATGACCCATGATGTCTGTGGCCCTGGAACCATCGGGATTTTCAAGAAAGAGTTCGGGTCCAAGGCTAAGGTTTGCCTTCCTTACCCCATTACTGTATTGTTATAATTTTTTTTTTCACTAAATGCGGACAGAGAGTATCAGGACAACCAATAATATGTCACTTGAGAATCTTGAATCCGGATGGGGCAATAACATTCACCGATCTGACAAGTCACTGTTGATAATATCATTTTTGATAGATTGTATTTGTAGTTCATTTGAAAGTTGCTTTGGGAAACAAGTCTGGGGTCAGGGCCAGCTAGGGGACTGAACTGCACAACATGAACTTCTTTAGACATGTATCTGTTTTGCTAAAAATACGTGGGACTTGCACCTGGCGTCATCCTAACATGCCATTTGAGTGGTCTATTGTTATGTTTTATTTGATAGATTTTATTTCTAGTTGCTCTGAGAAAGAGGTCCGAGGTCCGGGGCATCAACTTGGGGATGGACTGCATAACATGAACTTCTTTCAGCTTAGATGCCTTTGAGAGGTATCTGTTTTAAAATATCCGGGACTTGCACCCAATCTCATCCGAACATGTCATTGGTAGCCTGTTTTTATATTTCTGATAGGTTTTATTTGTGGTTTCTTTGGAAGTTGCTTTAAAAAATAATTATGGAGTTCGAGGTATCAACTTAAGTCACATGGTTTGGGTTCGAGTCCTGGTTTAACAATGATTAAGTTTGGTTCAAGTTTGAATTTTTTGATAATGTTCACTATTAGGTTTGTCTATATACATTTTCTATATATATACACATATTAAAATGAGATATAGGATAAAATAGTAAGAAATCAACATCAATAAATATAAAAAATATTATCAAGGACATGGAAACTGTAAAAAATGTTATCAGGGACATGGAAATTGCAAAAATAGATTACAGTCTCTAGTTGTGATTTGAGATTATGATTTTTGATCTATAGACTTGATCAATGACTATAAAATTCGCGGTTCGCCAAAATTAAAACCTCACTATTGAAATTCAATGAACCTTGTGAGATAAGTATCAACTTGCGCTCAGGTGTATAACATTGATTTTTTTTAATCTTTGGGCTTAAATGCCTCTGAGAGAGGCATCTATTTTACCAAAAACATGTTATATGGGTGGCCTATTGTTTTGTTTTTGATATATTTTATTTGTATAGTCTTTGGAAGTTGCTTTGAGAACGAAGTCTGGAGGTCGGGGCCTCAACCACGGGGCTTAAGTGTATAACATGAACTCCATTAAGCTTAAATGCCTCTGGGAGGTATCTATTTTGCTAAAAATACCTGGGGCTTGCACCAACCCTCATCCCAACATGCCATTTGGATGGTACAAAGTCCAGACCATGGCCAGATTGGAACTCTGGTGAACAGCATAAAACTCTGTCAACCAAACCAGTGAAACAAGGTCCCATTGGCTTTAATAAATTTAAGATCATACATCCAATGTGTTTTTTAATGTTTCCTTATTGTTATTTGCGGTATGTTTGCAAGAGATTCATTTCAATTTCTGAGTCATTCAGGGGCAGAATTAAAGACCATAATGACAGCATAAAACTCTGTCAACCCAACCAGTGAACTAAGGCCCCGTTGGCTTCGATAATTTTTGTATTATACTTCCATATGTTTTGGGAACGCGTCTTTATTGCTATTTGCAGTATGATTGCAAGAGGTTTATATCAATTTTTGAGGCTTTCAGGGGGCAGAACTGAAGACCATAATAACATTTTACGTGCTTTTCCTCTCGTTGTGCTTTAAGATATTGATTTTTTGTTTGACTCGGAGTCTTCTCGTTGTGCTTAGAAATATTGGTTTCTTATTTGACTTGAGTTGCTTTCAGGTTTGGAATCGAGAAAAGATCGTGATAATACCAGACCATTATATTTTTACCAGCGATGAGCGCGCAAATCGGAATGTGGATATAATCAGGGACTTTGCGTTTGAGCAAAACATAAAGTATTTTTATGACATCACGGATCGCAGTGATTTCAGGGTATTTTCTAGCTTGCTTTCGTGTGTTCCTTCTCCGTATCTCAATAAACTTTAAACATTGGCATGGGATATAAGTTATGACTTGGTCATAAACTGCTATTTTGGCATTGCCTAATTTGGCAGCGTTGTTTTGATCTGGTTTGGTTCACTTACAATGAATTATATATATATATATATATATATATAATTTTGGTAGAAAATGGGGTTTTACCTTATATTCACAGTATTGTCACAGATATACAGAAATGCTCGCTGCCATTTATCTCTGAACAGGGAGTCTTTGACATAGCTCTCCTGGTACTAGGCTTGCCTGTTATGTTTACCCTTTCGATTCAATGAATTTTAAAGTTTTATCTGGTTCCATAACCTTATATCAAAAAAGGACTGCTGACAAAAGTATCAGAAACCACAAAAAGTTTCCATTACAGGACAATGACTTACAAAATATTTATCTGGTTCTGTTACGTTGAATAAAAAAGGACTGCTGACAATCTTGTCAGAAACCACAAAAAAGCTTACTAGACCTAAGACAAACTAAAATAAGACCAATTCTGGATCATAATTGACTGCAGTTTTTTAATAAGATTTTTCAACTACATAGTTTTGATGTATTGGCTTCTTTACTTATATCTCTGTAGGCAAATCCAGATTATAAAGGAGTTTGTCATATTGCTCTTGCTCAAGAAGGTCATTGCAGACCAGGCGAGGTACTCATTTTACACCTGTTTTATATGCAAGGATTTGCATTGTACTCGGAAAATCTTGCAATGGTTGAAATTTTCTTCATGCCTTTTGCGTTTGCTTCATTTTCAGGTTCTGTTTGGTACAGACTCCCATACTTGCAATGCTGGTGCATTTGGACAGTTTGCAAGTGGAATAGGAAACACTGATGCAGGATTTATAATGGGAACTGGAAAACTGTTGGTGAAGGTAGATTCTGTTGCAAGTGTTATATGCATTTTTTTGGTTACTTACCATGGTTTTGGTCGATCGTTGCCTTTGGTAAACTACTATTGTTTTTAACTTTTTGTTTGGCCATGGCACCATGCTAATTTTGGTTTGGAGTTGGTACCTAAAATAAAACGTGATACTGACCCACAATTAAACTTTTTTTAGATACATTATTCAAAGATGTAATCAGAACTCATGTAGATTCATTGGGTAGGAGAGGATGGATACGGTTAGCAAGACTTTGCACATAATATGTTCATAACTACACACGTAAAAAATAGAGAAAGCAAGAGAAATATTAACCAGCAACAAAAACAAATCATGAGCACAATATTTATTCTGGAAAGCCCCAAAAAGGGAAAAACCAGCTAACAGATCTATTAGTCCCTTCAATAAACCTGGCCAAGCCAGCCAAGTGAGTCTTCACTGCTCACCTCCCTGGCCCATTATAATGAAGTACCCCGAAGCCTTTTAAAGGCTTCAATATATGCAATCCATGAGCACAAAACCACAGGCAACCAAAAGCATGTGCCCAAGACCACCATTATTGACCAAACAACTTTAACTCTTTTACCGAGTCAAGTTTAACCTAACATTCCCCCCTATAAACTTGACTTAGGGTTTCCTTGACCAAATCCTGCCAAACCGCCAAGTGACCCATCATTGATCACCTCTAGGCCCTACTCCCCTCAAAGTTTATATCCAAAGTATTTGAGAATCTGGCATGCTCCCCCTATCACCTAGATCTACGACTAGACTTTATTAATAACTTATCAGAGGTGCACATGCCTAACCTAGTATTATAGTCATATGCCCATTTACATTTAAATATTTTTAACTCCTTTATAATTTTTTTTTTCATTGTTGCTATCCCGACTTCCATCTTCTCACTTTGATCATTACTTTGATTTGAAGCACCAACATAAAAAAAACATGGTCCCCAAAAAAAATTATGTGTAACTTCCGTCACTACTCATAGCAAGAAACACCACTATCTTTCTCTCAAGTGGGACACCTCACATAAGGCACCGATAATGTCCCTGCATTGAGAAACTCCTAAATATGGCCCTCCTTGGGGAATCAACCCAGCGGATGTGGTCCATGCCCGAGCCTCAACATGCACACGAATGTTCAAATCCCGTTGAAGAACAAATCTACACCCTCTCTGTAGATTCAAACCAGGGCCTTGGGCTTTTTCCCCTTTCTTGTCTTTCTAATTACACTAAAAGACCTTGTTCACCATGGTGCCCTTGAGAGGCATGATTTTTAATTGTTTTATGTCCACAATGTCCGTCCCATTAATGCCAGAGGGTTGTGGATGATCTCGACTTCTCTGAATAGGTTGTCCTCCATGTGCTTGGGCTTATCCATTGGATCTAGATTGTTGTTTGCCTCTATTTCCATCGGATCGCTAACTTGACCAGCATTGTGAATTCATTGTGATGAATATATATTTTTCTATCTTAGAGCAAATCTTTAGACCATTCAATAATTTGTGTGCTATAAAGCAGTTGTTGTTGTTCCTTTAGGAGAGGCTTCATATTTCCGCATTCATAGTTATAACCTCTTTGTGGTGGGCTACCCATAATGCCATCTCCTCAACCAACGCAACAATTCCGACAAACATTTGGATTGCATTCACGACCAACAACAAAGCACAGGCATTTTCGACTTCGACATTGATTCTTCGTAGAATGACATCCTCATAAATGTTTCTTGAAACCTTTTGAATGTTGATTTTTCGTAGGTTTTCTATTGGTAATTACTTCTAATGACATTCACCTTAACTTCTTTCATATTCTTAAGCAATTACACATAAGATCTTCAACAATAGACATTAGGATCATAAAGAGACAACCAAACAAGAAGCACAAGAGTTTACCCTGGGAAAACCCACATGGGGGAAAAACCCAACAACCTTTTCCTTAGAGAAATTCCTCAGTTCAACAAGAGACACACCTAGATCTTCTAGTAAATCACAAGGTCAAATTGACTAGCAAAGTAGACTTGCTCAAACCTGGCCCAACTGCCTCCTAGTCAAGTCATAAGTCTGGGCAACGACCTCTGGTTGATTTAATCTACGAGGGCATAAATTCCGCCTGCTTTTGCACCCAAGAATTTCGTTCCTGTAGTTTTGTCATACCTTTGAAATTTGTTCCTTCAGATCAACACGTGTGAGGATAGTAGCAAAGAGAATATCACACATGCGAGAGAGAGCTTCTTCTTTTGGTCAACTTCGTCCTTCTTTCTTCCTTGTCCCCTTTACTTGATGAACAAAATAATACTTGATTGATGGATGATCCATATTGCACAAGTGTTGGAAGTCACGTAGCATGTATTTAGTGATTTTGGAGCCCAAATAGGTACCTTTATGAGTGGGGCCGACTTGGCTTCTTTGGAGCCAAAAATTTAATTTTCAAAAATTCAAAAATTCTCTTTTAGCAAGGACATGAGAACATGCCTTAAAATTCATTTTTTGACAATAGCATGAAGAACATGCTTTATAAAATACATCAATGACTAAAATATCAATTATGAAGATTGACCATAGCTACAAAAATTTGACACTCCCTCTTAGCTAGGGAGGTTTTCATAATGACTATCTAGATGTTCTCATGTTGACAAATTTCTCTAAGAAAAAGGTTATAACAGATCCAGTTACCATAATCTGGTCAACAACTGTGGCACATGGTAAAACAAGTTACCATAATCTTGTCAACAATTGTGACACGTGGTAGACCAACAACATCAACAAGTTACCATAATTTGGTCAACAACTATGACATGTGGTAAACCGACAACATCATCTAACTACCATAATCTGGTCAACATCTGTGACATGGTAAATCATTAGCATCATCTGGTCACCATGATTTTGATCGGCACGTTTCACCCATGGTATATTGACTAGTCCTGGTTCACCATCATCCTAGTCAATCTCTTTGACTCGTGGTGAAACCCTAAGGACACACTCAATTCGTTTGAGTAATCTGGTCCCAAGTCGAAATGCCTTACTTTACATGAGTAATTCTAGGCCATGATGCTAACTGGGCTCACTCAACCTATTTGGAGAGTAATATGAGCTTGATGCTAAAAGGCACCCACTCAGCTGAGTGATTCTAGGCCTCTATGACCAGTCTTCCTAATTCCGGTCAACATACTTGACACAGGAAGAATGATTGTCCTCTGCCGCACCATTCTCCCTAATCTGGTGAACATAGCTGACATAGGAGAATGTCTATCCCTAATGCTATCAATACACTGAACCATTTTCCCTAATCTGGTCCTATTTGACACAGGGAGAATGTTTGTCCTTGATGCTGCAATTTCATCACCTCATCTTGCTGAGAGAGACATGCTCAATTACTACAAGCTTGTCCTCAAAGTATACTTATAGACTTCATATCGGGACAATATGCTTGATTGTAGAATAGTACTGGAGCCACACCTACTTCCTTCTATACCACATCTTGGTACTAGATCTTGTTGTGCTTTGACATGTCATCGTGGTCGTTACTTGCACCTGATCAAGACAATCCTACAAGTAGCTTCTGAAGCCATACTGCTTCTCAACTTGCCAATCCAAGCTACAATATTGGCTTCTGAAGTATTGAGTGCAACAGAGGTCTGCTTCTTGCTCATCAAAGAAATTTTAACGGAGCCCAAACTAAAGTAATAACCTGATGAACTCTTTCTGTCTTCTGCACTCTCTGCCCAGTCTGAATCTGTGAAATTCTACAACTGTAGTTCACTGTTTGAGGCATATCTCAAATCATAACTGACTGTGCCATAACCAATTGTACCATGCTGGTACTTCAACGCATCTTGAGCTTTATGCCTTGGCTCAACCATAAGTTGATTGGATACTTTCTGGTTACCCTAATTGGGTGCTCTTTCTGAAACAACTTCTGTTGTGGCAATCTTCGCTGCTCCCTCCGCCACTGCTGCTTTCTCGACAATCTCAAAGACAACTCGTCATATCTAACTTAGAGGTCAACTACCTCTGAAGATAAAACAAGGCTTCTTGATTGCTTCCTCTATTACAAAAGCAAATATTTCTGTCACAACTGCTGCCTCTGACACATGAGTCCTAATTTCGCGAGAAACAAATTATAAGATCAACCAATACTTATCAAATATCCATCAATCCAAGGATGCCAAGCCCAACATGTTTGCTTGTGGTCGCACAAAGCCTTCTTCAATCATGAGACTTTTCCTCAAAGTCCTAAGGTAGCTCTATGTGCACTTCATCTTCCTTGATTCCTTCATTGAGATAAATGATCTTTGCATCTACTTGGTGCAATTTTTTTCAAAACAGTGATAATAGTTCTAACAAAAGTGTATGCGACAAAAACATCTTGTCATGATCTTCTCCCTCTTTCTGGGAGAACCTTCTATTTTCAACTCTTCTTTGTGCTTGAATATGCTGCCATCTGCTGCATTCTAGATCATGTAGATCCATTTGGAAGTCACCATTGACTTCTCTTCGGCATAATCAAGGTATACTTCACACTTGTTGATTTGCCTGCTCCCTTTGAGCTCAGATCTCATCTAGTGTAATATTTCTTTCAACACAAATCACTGATTTTGGGAAAGTCCTCTTGTCACAAGCTTTGCTTCATTCTAACTTCTTCCACTTCTTCCATCTATTGCCAGAGCTTTGGCAGCCTTCACTATCTACTTGCAATCCTCACTAGGAGGCCATGGAAGAATAATTATAACCCAACAAAGAGAAACAAAGACAAGAGGCTAGCTAATAGTTAAACAACAACAATAATCAAGGAAAAGAGATATCGGTTATCTTTTAAGGATCATAGGAAATATCAACTCCCTCTTGATTTTAGCCTTCTTGCATTCATCTTGCGTCTTTATCAACCTCGCCCTCATCATTAGTATGATGTCATTCCTTCCTTGCATGTGTTAGGGTTTCTTCTTTCAACTGAAACTTTGATCTAGGTTCAGATCTAAGTTTTGTCCATAAACCCTAAGGCTTTCTTATCCAAGCCTTTTTAGCTTTCCTAGGGTTTTCAAACCTAGATTTCTAATTTTCATATCCAAATGTCAAAATCCTAGAATTGATATACCCTTTACACGTGAGACGAAATACATCATTGTCGTCAATCAATCAAGGATGTTTCGTCCAATGATTGGTCTCTCAAGAGTCAAAACCAAGTAACTCAACTTCCTCAAAATAATTGTAGCCTTAGACCATCTATTTTGGTAGACTAAAAGGTCAGTAAGGCCAATTACAAAGGCCAAAATAGCCTTGGAGTCCATTACAATAGGCTGAGTAACCTCATATATATGATACAAAGATCTTAAAGCCTAATTCAAAGGACCGAGGCACGTCAGACTAGGCCACGATTCCACAAGAGGTAGCTTACAACTTTACATTGATACATCTGGTGATATTATCCCATCCAAAAGAAGAAACAATGGTAATAGAAGCATAAAAGATGCACTGTATTAAAAGGGATCCAATTCTTTATGATTAAGCGTCCGATATACCTCAGTTTGATTACATAAGATTGAAGGCCTCAGGGCGAACACTGTTAATTTTTTCTTAGGGCTATATTGTTCTTTGCTTTGATAATTGAATTTCTTCATTAACACATTATATTCGCCCCATAACATCATAACATTATTCAGATTTACATCATTATTCAACAACATATGTAGCTATATAGAAAGAACATTATCATCATCATCAATGCAACAAGACATAAAGGAACAATAGAAGAAAATCATTCACACATAGAGACACCAAGAATGGTTGGAGACCAGGGAAAAACCCACTAAGGGGGAAAACCTTTCAAATTCTTCTTCTTAATAGATTGTCATCAAAAGATTCAGTAAAAGAGAGTACAATGATCCATATCTTCATCTATGCAACTATTCAACAAAACAACTACAACATCCATGGAATGAGCCCAACAATGCTTATACTCAAAACCCTGATTCAGAAACCTGTGATAAACTGCCGAACACTGCGACCACAGAGCGAAATCTTCGGAAGATTGAGATTTCATCTTTTAGGTCTTGGTCACATGGAGAAGGTGTCATGCGAGCGACTATAGCTTCATAGTCGCTCCCTTAAGCCTGACATGCAAGCGACTGGGGTTAGAACTGAACTGTGGAAACCCTAACTCCTAGGCGCATGGATGGAGAGTTGTCTGTGCCACTGGAAGGCTCTAGTTGCACGGATGAGCTTTTGTGTGAGCGATTGCAGTCGACTTCTTCCTGAGTTGTGCCTGCGACTAAGGCCCAAACCATAGTTCAAAGATGCGAGCTTTAGACCCTGCAATTTCACCTCAGAGCGAACCTATTCCTCTGTGAATGAGCCTCAGACTTGTGTAAGCCAAAAACCAAGATAGAAGAGTGTTTCATCATTGTGACTAAATGAGGTAGAGGTCACTTGTATTTATAGCCTTCCAAGGTGGTCCACTTTGCTTTAGGGTTGACCTTATCAAATATGCACATGCGGGCTTTTTTTCATAATTACACTTTCCCTTATCCAATTTGAGTGATCTTTTAGGTCGATTTTGGTCCTCTTGAAAAGAGGAATTCAATGCTTGCATAATTTTAACACTCCCTCTCAACTAGGGAGAACTCCACCTGGCAATATTTGACCATCAATCAACATGTTATCCTGTCATCATATGCTATCCAGTGTCAAGTATCTCATCATCTCGTATCATCACTATTCGTCTTGATTCATCTCTTGCTTATTCCTACTTATCTCTTGATTGTCCTTGCTCATGTGCTGAACATTCTCGAATCTAAAAGAAGAAGAATTTTGACATGGGAGGGGAGTTCAGTCTACCACCCTCTGTCCATTGGGCTAACACTCAAAATCTCTGCCAGCAGGCTACTACCCGGGGATATCGGCGGGGAGCTAAATCTGCGATTTGCATCATCATCAGAGAGCATACCATCAGGGAGCACATCTCAACTTGGAACCACATTGCTCAATCTCAACCCGAAATCTCATGGGGGAGCTACTACTACGACCCCATATTGAGCAATAGGATATCCAAACACACAAGGAGCACATCTCAACCTTGGAATAATATCGGGGAGCTCATTCTCAACGCGAAACCATATAGGGGAGCAAATCTCAACCCAATCCTATTGCCTGTCGATCTTCCCATTGATGACTCTAAGTAGTCATGTGGTAGAACACCTGCATCATAATCAACTTGGGTTGTACACCCCAAGTGCAATCTCAACCCGTTGGCCAGATGGGGAGTGGTATTCCCAACAAGCCCTGCTTATGGGTATGATGCCAAATGAGGTATACTTTGCATAGACCGGATAGGGGAGCGACATCTTCGACCCTATGATGATAGGGGAGCAACATCTTCGACCCTATGATGATAGGGGAGCAACATCTCCAACCCTATGGGTAACAGATAGGGGTGATACCCTATTGTCCAGAGTTCCCTCATCCCTAGGAGCCCTCTATCTCAATTCCACACACTGGGAGCTCAAACAGGGGAAGAAGAGTTGGCCCAATGTCCTCGATCAATGCTGCTCTCATCATACTCATCTCTGGTATTAGCTTGATCATCATGTAGCAATAGCAACTGTCTCCTGTTTATGCAGGCCATCAAATCAAATATCATGCTAATCAGATCCCACTCTTTGTCATCGCAATGTATCCACGTCACATTCAAACATCTCTCCAAAAAGCTTTCTTCATCTTGCCTCATAGCTAGCCATGCTAGCAACATCATGCTCAATCCCGGTCGTGCGTAAATCTATGGACCTCTCATCCAAAAATATCATGGCGGATCTCATACTAAGGCAACACCTAGATGTGCTCATCAATAATAATCCCAAGCTTCAACAATACATCCATGCAGTCACATATTATAAGAAGAATATCTTAGATCAAAAATTGATCATCCCATGCAAATATTTTGAAGGGTGCTCCATGGCAACTCTAAGTGAGTGAAGCGGCTCAATCATGAACTCATTCAGTTTCTATGCACATCATATATATATATATACGGACGGGTGTTCAAAATGGAACATCAATGCTTCTATCAACTGTTGGTTGCCAAGATGAGTTCAACAATATTTCTTCACAACATCTTGAAATTCAATCGGAGTGTCCAAGGATTTGCATTTCCACTTTCCAATACTTCTTCAATAGCTTCACAATATAGATTATCTTTTCCCAACTTCAGAAATCGATTCATCATGCCATGATTCATCATTTCGAGCTTCAGAAGCCATCTTTCTTTTACTTCGATCATCAGAGGCTCATTTCCTGCCAATAGTAGACGATCAATATATAAAACCAAAACCAAAGTCAAAGTCGTACCTTGGAACACTTCTGAAGTAGAGGTTTGGATCAACACATCATCATGACTTCACCAGATAACTGTTAATGCAGACACATCGAGATCGAGGAGCTTGCTTCATACAATAGTCTCTACAAGCATAACACTTTTCCAAACTAATATGCTTAATGTTGTACAATCAAATGAACTAAGTCAACTTATCAAAGTTTAGATGCCAGATTAGAACCAATATTAAAATCATCACAATATCAAACCAGGTGACAGTTAGAGCTCTCATCAAGTCATGACTTCTTCTATTGTCATGCCAACCTAAGTCACTTGACATGGGGATTCGGGATTTGTAGGATACGGTGATTCGAGAGTCGGATTCAGACACGTTGACCCCCCGGAACATAACATGTAGGATTCGTTATATATATATATATTAAAAATTAGATATTTCTTACACAAATTCTCATTAATGATACAAATTCATTGATTTCAAACATAGATCATCTAGATGTTAGTTTCACTGTTTACAAAGTAAGTTAGTAATAGTAACATTATAGCAATTAGCATGCATAATACATACAAAATTCAAATACATGTCACATAAAATGATAAATCATGATTCATAAATGAAAGACAACTTACAAGATAGTAAGATAAATCGGGACACGTTGTGTCCTAACGGGACACGTACGGGATTCGTACGTGTCCCGTTAGGACACGACGTGTCCCATTCTGGGATTTGAATCCCCAACAAATCGTGTCCGATTCGTGGGATTCGGACACGCAGGCCATTTCCAACGAATTCAGTTTCATAGATGCCAACAAGTTGTCATTTGCTAAACAACATCAACCCAAACTTCATCAAGTCATTCTCATGATCATAATATAAGTTATTGCATACAACAAGAATAAGTCATGCAGGTTCCATCCATTTATTGTGATATTACTTCATCCTGAATCATAATTGTCAATACTTCAACCATTGTGCTTAGCACAATGAGGTCAATACAAAACCATTATCAATATTAGTCACTGAAGGTCATTATGCCCATATACCATTGTTATCAAGGCAAATCATCAATCGTCAAGTCAAATCATTATTCATCATGTCAATTCCCAGATTTGCTATCATAATGAGATCTATAATCCAAGACATATCTCATCACCAAATCAAAGTTCTAAATCATTATCATGTCAAAACTCCAAAACTGCTCATCTATATCAATCAACCAAATCTAGTCAAACTCTTGCAACACAAATTTCAATAGTTAAATCATAATAACATATCTATATGCATATCCCAGTCACCTGTAAACACAGGTTCAGTGTACATATTCATATTATAGTAAGTCATTCAAATTTCGTTGCTCATAGAACTTTTTGTTGTCTGCTTCATGACTGTAGGACTGACATCTTTTAGGTGAACTTCTGATTTCAAGCACAAAACTTCATTTTTGTGTCTTGCAAGCATAGTTGCACCCATAGGCCTTCCTCTGTGCGGTTGGGAGATTACAGTCACACCCTTAAAGATGTTATGCGAGCGATTGTAGTCAGATCTACCCAGAATTATCTCAGTGCCTCGGTCGCACCTTTGAGCTTGCTTCTGTGTGGTTGGGAGGCTACAATCGCACTTGTAGGCTTTCTTTCATGCAACCGAGGCTTAGAGTAAGAGAAAACTCTCTCTCCTCAGATTAGAACTTTGCTGTAGATCAACAATGTCAGATAATTGTCTATTCTTGCTCGTAAATCCTACTTCATCAGTAAAGAATATACATATAATGCAAATGACAAAAGGAGGAGGGATCTTATGGAGAGGTTCTCCCTCTGAATGGGAATCCACTTCAGTCATCTTCATTCATGCCATCAACCTGTCTATAATACTATCATGCATCAACAGATCTGTTAGATCATAAAGTCAGACCATATCACATATTCATCATGGTTATATTATGTTATCATCAGCTACTTCATCATGACATCAATCTGTCATCAAGGGTTAGTGTCAAAGAGCTAATAGGAGTAGACTTCAAGAATCATGATCACATGCATTACTTCTTTGTCACATAATTCAATCCATTAAGTTAGGGCATTCAATTTTACCATATGCCACAATCACTAAGCATATCAAAACATAACCATGGTCAACAAAAGATCTTGAGTATCAATCTCATTGTTATAATTCTATCATCATGGCTGCCATGCTTTTCACAAACAAGTAGTGTCAAGTTACCATCTACTAGAATCAAGGTGCTAACCTTCTTTATGGGATTAAGATATCCAAAAATCCAAAATGATAGATGTTAGCCAAACATCAAGTATACCACTATATCAAAGATCAACATTAAGTAGCTTCATAGAATCAAGAAGTTCATCATGATCAAGAAGTAGTATACTTGTTCAATACCAAGTGCACCATTTCATCATAAGAACCGTGAATCCAAATTACTTTCATACGCATGCATAAACCATTTGAGAAGGAGACATTCTCTTCATACCTTAGGGCTTACCTAGCCATTACAATATACCTTGTAGTATTCAAATACCTATGCATATTTTCATTTGACATAGCAGCTTGTAGCACTTAGTCATCTTTTCATCAAGTGCCCCTTTACCTTTTCCAGCTCTAGCTTTTCTTTCCAGCATCTCAAATGATCCTCAAGAAGGATCCTCTTATCACATCTCATCAAGAAGGTTAGAAGCATCCAAATTCTCAAATATACATGCAGGAAGTATAAGTAATGATCAAAACAATAATTATATCTATAAGTCAGAACAAAAGCAAAGACATAAAGGAGCATCATAAGTCAAGAAATACTTATCTTCAATGAGAGGCGATCCTCTCCCTCTTGAACCAACCTTTAAGAGCCATCACTGCCCATTGTCCATATAACAAAGTTACCTTCAATATTTCAATCAACTTTATGAACAACTAGGCCTACTAGAGACTATCCCATCTAGGGCTTCATCAAATTTGTCACAAGTGCTTGAACATCTTTATTTTGACCATGCTAACGTTTCTAGATTTCATATCTCAAATTTTTGCCATAAACCAGGGTTTCTCGCAAACCCTAACTTCATAATATCCATAAAACGTAATAACCAAATTGCCTAGGGTTTCTTTTAAACCCTAGAATTCTTTTAGGTCTCCTTCATCCTCACTTGCTTCCATCAATGGTGTCATCATAGGGGTGATCTCCATGACTTTTCTTCAGCCAAACTTTAATTCCATGTTAATTTTTTCTGAGGGCTATATTGTTTTTTGCTTTGATAATTGCATTTCTTCATTAACACATTACATTCACCCCATAACATCATAATGTTATTCAGATTTACATCATTATTCAACATCATATGCAACTATATAGAAAGAACAATATCATCGTCATCAATGCAGTGGAACATAAATGAACAATAGAAGAAAAGCATTCACACATAGAGACACTAGGATTGGTTGGAGACCAAGGCAAAACCCACTGTGGGGAAAACTCTTTCAAATTCTTCTTCGTAGTAGATTGTCATCAAAGGATTCAATAAAAGAGAGTACAATGATCCATATCTTCATCTATGCAACTATTCAACAAAACAACTACAACATCCATGGAATGAGCCCAACAATGCTTATACTCAAAACCTTGATTCAGAAACCTATGATGAACTGTCGAACATTGCGATCACAGAGTGAAATCTTCGGAAGATTGAGATTTCATCTTTTAGGTCCCGATCGCACGAATGATGTGTCATGCGAATGACTATAGCTTTCTAATCACTCCCTAAAGCCTGGCATGCGAGCAACTGGGGTCAGAATTGGACTACGGAAATCCTAACTCCCAGTCGCATGGATGGAGAGTTGTCCGTGCGACTGAAGGCTCTAGTTGCACAGATGAGCTTCTGTGCGAGCGACTGCAATTGACTTCTTCTCGAGCTGTGCCTGCCACTGAGGCCCAAAACCCTAAATCAGAGATGCGAGTTTTAGACCCTGCAATTTCACCTTAGAGCAAACCTATTCCTCTGCAGACAAGCCTCAGACTTGTGCAAGCCAAAAACCAAGATAGAAGAGTGTCTCATCATTGTGTCTAAATGAGGTAGAGGTCACTTGTATTTATAGCCTTCCAAGGTGGTCCACTTTGCTTTAGGGCTGACCTTATCAAATATGCACATGTGGGTTTTTCTTCATAATTACACTTTCCCTTATCCGATTTGAGTGATCTTTAGGTCGATTTTGGTCCTCTCGAAAAGAGGAATTCAATGCAATTATTATCTCCATCAAGTGAGCTGTCCAAAGTGAAATTTGACCGCAATTGCATATTTTTAACAAATAATAGAGGCCGAATGACATCACTAATGATCTACACAGTCAATTAAAAGGCTAGATTACATTTTTGTCTTGATAATACTTTTGTGACTTTAGCAAAGTTTCAAAAGTCCATCATTGGAACATATCTTGTTTACAAGGAGAAGTCCTAAGCATAAAAAGTGTTTTTGACTATTAAGAAGGTGACCGAGACCTTGCAAAAGGAGACCTTAATTGAAGTCACTTGTATTGGACACTAGATATACCAGCGTAGATCCTGTAAAACTATAGATCTATCAAGTGTCGAGAGGGATCAAATCTCTCAAGGTGCAAACCTCTTTTCTGAGTGCAAAATTTGAAGAAAGGTTTACACCTCGAGAAATTTGATCCCTCTCGGAGCTTGATAGATTCAAAGTTAAGATGGATCTAGGTTGGTTTAATTATTAATTTTATTTTCTAAGTTTAGTTTTAATTTTTATGTAATTTCACTAAGCCAAAATGTTTTAATTAATAATTTTATTTTTTATTTTTATGTAATTTGAATGGGTCAAAATGTTTAGATAACATAATATAACTGGACATTACAAAAGCATTTCCATATTGGGATGGAGAGTGTCTCTTGGCCCATCAATGCAATAAAATTATTGGATTTTGGGCATGTGGTATTGATGAGCCATGGTATTAGCCCATGGTATGGTATGGTTAATAATATCCATTAGAAAAGTGGGGTGAGTATCCATGGTTAAAAGTCTTGTTAATTGTAAGCATTATTTTGATTGTGAAATGAGGGATGGTTTTTGGGCATGTGGTATTGATGAACCATCATATTGGCCCATAGTATGGTATGGTTAATAATATCCATGGTAAAGTGGTGGTGAATATCCATAGTTAAAAATCTCATTATATTGTAAGTATTAAGTTTTTTTGTGCTTATTAATGAAATTTAAATATTGTTACAAAATTATTATTTTAATTTATATCGTGAAATAGATCTTAATTTATAGCTACTATTTATATCCAATGTTCCACCAAGACTCTGGGACGGGGAGACGCGTGTGCGGGGAGATGCACAAGGGGGACGTGTGGGAGTACCCTCAAATTTTAGGGAAATTTAGGGGGGATGGGGGGACGCCGGGGTATATATATATTTTTTTCCTTTTTAATATATATATATATATATATATATATATATATATATATATTTTAAATTCATATTCAATAATGAAAGCATAAATACAATGATACATACATAATTGAATTAAATAATGAAATACATTGATCCATACTCATCATCCTTATTAATACATACATGATTCATCCATAGACCACGAGATTCAATAATGAAATACTCCAATCCATATTCATTATTCATTATTCACCATTCTAGTATCTAAATTGATTTAAAAATTAAATTTATCATTCATAATTCTAGATTCTAAATTGATTTAAAATTAGAATTCATCATTCATCATTCTAGAATCTAATTAGTACTAAGCAAAATAGACTATAATAGACACTGAAATCTGAATACTGGAATAGTAAATTGATATAACTAAAACTCAAAAACAGTGGAGTGATGGGTCTAAAAGTCACTCTAAAGTACAAAGAGTGCTTGGTGCTATTAATTAAATACAAATTCCATACCCTTGTACATGACAAAATGCAATGGAAACATTGCAATCCATCGAATCCTGAATTCCTGAAAAACTGTTAAGTCTGCTGGATTTTGAGCGAGATCTAAAATTCTACTTTGTCCATATGAAATCCAATGAGGTCGGAACCACTCTCAAACATCCTGAGTCATTTCATGGTAATGTTAAAAATTTAAGTAAAAGGATGAAAAATGGTCAAATACCATGAATTGCATAGCATTAGTAGGGAAAAATGGTCAAATACTAAGTTTTCCCTGTCATAAATCATTGTTTACAAGCAAATTCAATGGGGGACGCGTAGCCCATATTGAGGGGGGACGCCCAGGCGTCCCCCTTTTGGGGAGTCGTGTCCCCCACACTGGGGAAACGTCCCCCCCTGCGTCTCCCCAAAAGGGGGACATGGGGAAACGTTTCCCCAGTCGTCCCCCCGACCCTGGGGGACGCGTCCCGGTGGAACACTGTTTATATCTTATATATTTTCATGTGATAGAGGTGTAGATATATCTCAAAAGTAATTATAATATTTTTTCTTTTAAATTTAATTAAAAAATGTTATAAAATTAAATTCAAATAAAATATTTATAAAATATTGAGTGTGAAATGAGAGATGGTTTTTGGGCATGTTGTATTGATGAGCCATGGTATTGGCCCATGGTATTGTAACAAAACCTATTTACAAGTTAATAATATCTATGGCAAAGTGGACGTGAATATCCATGGTTAAACATATTGTTATATTGTAAGTTTATGTGCTTATTAATTAAATTTAAATATGGTTACATAATCATTATTCTATTTTATAAGGTAAAATGGATCTTAACTTATTGTTGCTACTTATATATTTTAATATAATATGTATATTATGATTTGATTTTTTTAATTTAAAAAGTTATTTTTAGTTTTATTAATAAAACCTATTTTTATTACTTTTAACGTTTTACGGACACTACAACATCTCCCTTAGACTCTATATTAATTTTAACCAACATGTAAATGTTTACCAATTTACCTATTATAAATTGGACATATTAATATAAATTCAACATATTAAGCCAACATGTAAAAATGTTTACAAACTTTCTTACATTACATCTACACATTACCCCTATACTGGGCTGTAGAGAGCCTCTCAGTGCAATTGTTGTTTTTGATATCATTGTGATACATTCTTGAGATCAAAAATAAAAAATCCAAAAATTTGAGATCTCAAAACTATTGAGTACGATCTATTGTTTTTAAACAAATATAGATAGAATTTGCTAATGTTCATTGTCAAGAAAGATTACTTCTTAGAAGTTGACGTTAGCTGGTTTTTTACAAGGCCGAAAAGTCTTTAGAAGACCAAGGAATATCAGAAGGTATTTGCCTTAGTCAAAGTCAAAGCCAACGAAGTCTGATTGCTGTTGATTTGTGGTAGCATTGGATGTGCTCTTGCCACGAAATTTGGTGGAGAGGTTGGGGCACATGAGATGTCCAATACGTAGAAAGGGTTTGGGCAGATTCTAAACAGTTTAGGAGATATTAAAATAATTAATATTTTTAATGGAGTCCCTAAGTCTAAACTTAGAGAAATTAAAATATTAATTTGGATTAATATAAAATTGTGTTAGAGTGGTCCAAAAGACATGGGTCAAGCCAGATCTAATCATAGCTGTCGATTAGGGACTTAATTTTGGCCGTTGATATGTCAACGAGAAAAGTATAAGAGGAGGCTTGAGGGTCACTTGGAGAGTACACCCGATGATCAGTCATTCTATTCTCTAGAGCGGGTTTTGCTAAGAGAGATAGAGTCAGTGATTGGAGTTGCAGCTGAGGGGCAGTGAGTACAGAGAGACAGAGAGGCAGAGATAGTGCTGGGAGATCAATGCAGGAACCGGAGAGAGTGACGCAGTAGCAGCCAAGGCTCACGTAGGGCCACGCAGAGACAGCCAGGAGCTGCGCAGTGCTTCAAAGAGGCCAACATTGCTGAGGCAGAGGGCCATAAGGTTGACACAAGGCTTCCTGAGGCTGATGCAGACCCATTTAGTGTGACGCAGGGCCAATGCTGGGCAAAGAAAGTCTAACGCAGTCCAGAAAGGCTGATGATAGGGTTTCTGGGGCAGATTAGAGCTGAGGAGCTACTGGAGGGTTTATCCGGGGTTTCAGCCGAGACATTTGTCTCAGACTGAGAGGTACTATTGCCAAGGGAATTCTCAGTTGGGTAAGCTGGATTTGGCACCGAGATTGTACTATGAAATTGCTTAATAAGAAAACCCTCAGATAGCTGCACCGGTTTTCCCGCATTGGGTTTTTCCGGGGACACTAGTCCAAAAATAACGGTGTCATTTTGAGTGCTTGTTTCTGTTTTCTTCAGTTGATGATCTGTAATATGTTGAGCATGCACTAGTGTTTATTTTTAGTGTTTACTTTGTGAATAACTTGTTAAGTAGCGGAACAAGTAGGTAGGAATAAATCAATAGAGTGCATGGAGGGTTTCTAACTGGTAGACTTAGAAACTTCAACATGGTATCAGAGCGTGGTTGCAAATCACAGGAGAACTAAGGACATCCGCTGAGCGGAGCAATAGTAGTAGAAAACAACTGTCCCGAGTGACATAAGCTGTTCCTAGCAGAGCAACAACAAGGGAAGGGTGATGCAGTGCCTGCATCATCAAGGGTGAGCCAGGAAGAGGCAATGCAAAGGCCAAGGGAGGCAAAGGGAGGCTCACGCAGAGCCACGCAAAGGGCCAAAGGGCTGTGATGTAGTTGGTTGAGGAGGCTGAGTTGCTGGTGCCGGGATTGTGCAGAGCCTAGGAGCTCTCACCTTTAGGTTGTTGGGGTTTAGGAGGCTGTGGGAAAGTTGTAGAGTGGAGCTGGTGGGGTACTGTAGTCAGAATAGTACTTGACAGGGCAAGGCCAAGGAGGAGGGAGTTGCTATTGAGGGTTTCTAGGCGAGAAATCCGGATCAATGGTGCGGTTGCACCGACGGTCAGAGTAGGGGGCATCTTGACATCGACAGAAGGATTTCCAGGAGGGAAATCGAGACTCATAGGGAGTCACATCGAGAACTTCCAAGAGGGAAGTAGAAGAGCAGCATGGCACTACACGGAGTAAGAGACCAGGACAGGCTGGACAGAGCCTCAAACTTTGCAGTCTGGAAGGCTAGAATATTATCCGTACTTGACAAAAATCGTGTCAAGCACTTCGCCTTGAGGACGATAGCTATCCCAGTCGACCTAGCTGAGAACGACAAGTATGAGGAGGCAATGGCGAGGGCCAAGAGCATCGTCCTTGACGGGGTCAAGGACAATGTGGTATCACACATTGCCGAGAAGGAAACGACAAATGAGATGTGGCAGGCCCTAAAGAAATTGTACCAACATACTTCTATGCAGAGAAGGATGTTACTAGAAAATCAGAAGAGGTCATATCAGATGAAGAAGGGAGAACTGATTGACACCTTCCTCGGAGGACTGGATGAGATCCGAGATCAGTTGACTTCTATAGGAGCCACGCCGGATTAGGAATTGATGGTGACAACAACCCTGAATGTAGTCTCAGAAGACTGGGAGGTATTTATTTAGAGTATACTGGGCAGAGGGACACTTCCACCTTGGGATGAGATGTGGGCAACTCTTCACCAAGAAGAGATCAGATGATAGACAAAGGCGGGAAGCAACAGTAAGGGGATCAGAGTTAAAAAGGAGGAGGAGGAAGATGTTGCCCTAGCATATGAGGGAAAGCAAGAAAAGCGAAAGAAGAAGGATCCCTCCAAGATCAAGTGCTTCCACTGTAGGGAGCTGGGTCATTATGCGACCCAATGTCCAAGGAAGAAGAGTAAGGGAGAGTCTTCCGAGACTAAGGCAGCGTCAGCAAGGGCAGAGAAGGAAGTGGAGACAGACGATGACTGTGCCATGAGTGCACACGCACCACTTGAGAGGAAGTGGGGAGACATCGAGTTGTAGTTAGACGGACTATAGGCGATGAGGGGCAGGATCCTCGAGGTACCCAACCTCTTGGATTAGACCTTGCTACGGGAGCCCCAAAGAGGAGTAGCATGACTGGCTGATGTGGATAGAGATGGATGCGGATGGAGCAACAGAGAGAACGACAGTGCATGAGTCCCGAGACAACGCGTGGCTAGTAGGCTGCAGCAGTGCAAGAGGCACGAGAGTGTTGCACTAGTGCAGGATGGCACAGAGAGGGTTGCAATGGTGCGAGATGCAGGGAGTTGTTGCAGCAGCGCAGAGGTCACAGAGGGAGCACTTGTCAATGGTAGAGGGAGATTCAGCATCAGGAGGGTCTCTAGCCCAACAGAGAGGTCAGAGTTGGAAGATCAATTACTTACTTCTCAGTAACTGAGTTGCAGTGCAGCAGTGGGCAACACGATGCAGCGTGATGAGAGGAGTTGCAGTGCAACAGTGGGCAACACGATGCAGCATGATGAGAGGAGTTGCAGTGCGAATGCAGTGTTGGGAGAAAGGACCAGCAACAACACGGATGCAGAGGGAGCTGTCGTACAGATGCATAAGTGGCAGTGGCAGAACCATGGGCAACAGTACAGGATACAACAGTGCAAAGGATGGTGGGCAGCAGGCCTAGCATCAACACAGGGATCGACGCCGGATGATCAGAGTAATACTCAGTGTGGAGTATTGTTAGAGCACAGTCCTTGCTAAAAGGGAGTGTTGATTTGTGGTAGCATCGAATGTGCTCTAGCCACAAAATTTAGTGGAGAGGTTGGGGCACATGAAATCTCCAATACCCAGAAAGGGTTTGGGCAGATTCTAAACAGTTAGGAGATATTAAAATAATTAATATTTTTAATGGAGTCCCTAAGTCTAAACTTAGGGAAATTAAAATATTAATGTGGATTAATATAAAACTGTGTTAGAATGGTCCAAAAGACATGGATCAAGCTAGATCTAATCTTAGTCGTTGATTAGGGACTTAATCTTGGTTGTTGATATGTCAACTAGAAAAGAATAAGAGGAGGCTTGAAGGTCACTTGGAGAGTACACCAAATGATCAGTCATTCTATTCTCTAAAGCGAGGTTTGCTAAGAGAGATAGAATCAATGATCGGAGTTGCAACTGAGGGGCAGTGAGTACAGAGAGACAGGTAGGCAAAGATAGTGTCGGGAGATCAGCGCAGGAGCCAAAGAGAGTGACGCAGTAGTAGCTAGGGCTCACGCAGGGCCATGCAGAGGTAGCTAGGAGCTGTGCAGTGCTTCAGAGAGGCCAGCGTTGTTGACGCAGAGGGCTAGAAGGCTGACACAGGGCCTCTTGAGGCTGATGCAGACCCATTCAGGGTGATGCATGGCCAACGCTGGGCAGAGAGAGGCTGATGCAGTGCAGAAAGGATGACGTTGGGGTTTCTGGGTAGATTGGAGCTGAGGAGCTATTGGAGGGTTTATCCGGGGTTTCAGCCTTGACATTTGTCTCAGACTGAGAGGTACTACTGCCAAGGGCATTCTCTATTGGGTAAGACAGATTTGGCACCCAGATTGTACTTTGAAATTGCTTAATAAAAAACCCTTAGATAGCTGCACCGGTTTTCCCGCATTGGGTTTTTCCGGGGACATTGGTCCAAAAATAACGGTGTCATTTTGAGTGCTTGTCTCTGTTTCCTTCAGTTGGTGATCTGTAATATGTTGAGCATGCACTAGTGTATTTTCAGTATTTGCATTGTAAATAACTTGTTAAGTAACGAAACAAGTAGGTAGGAATAAATCAATAAAGTGTATGGAGGGTTTCTAACTGGTAGACTTAGAAACTTCAACAATTACATTGCAAGAGACAATCCAGAGAAGGACCTTGTCAAGATCTTTGACAATATTTATTGAAGACCTAAAGGATATGTGTAAATATTGAATATTTGCCAGCTTGCAAGTCATCTTGAGATATGTTGACTTCTTCACAATATGGTTCAAAATTGATGAAGCCTAAAAGGCAAAATAAGAAGAAAATACCAATTGCATTTGTTTGGCACCCTGAAGATGAATTGGATTAAAGTCTTGCATGGACTTGTGTAAAAGATGTCTTCTTGGTAGGAATATGTTACCACATCATTTCAAGTATGTAATCTTTAAAGTTCCTTTATGAGCCAAAGGATATTAAGGAAATTGTTTGGTTGATAAATTTGAAGAAATTTCTTTTTCAAGGCAGAATGCATCTTGATTTGAATTATGCTGAGATACTTGCTCTAAAAAGGCATGATAAAAAGGGTACACTTATTGCTGTTGTATAACAATGAAGAAGAGGCTGAGCTCCTCTTTAAGATTAAAGATTGAAGTCATCTTAAGAAAAATGAGTCATTTGTAGAACCTCTTATTGTTATCACTATTAGGTTACGTGGGTTGACAAGATAAGAATCAATAGAACAATAACCAAGTATGCTATGGATCCATGATCTTGATTGTTTGCCAAAATCATGGGAATTTTATGATTCTGGAATATGACTTGAAAGAGGGTTTGTAAACCCTAGTTGGCAATAAGGACTTGGAAGCTCTAGTGTTTATGGATAAAACCCTAGGATTGGATTTAGATCAACGTTTTCGCTAAAAGAAGAAACCCTAGATCTTGCAAGGAAGGAATGGCATCATAACAATGTGGATGAAGTTGACAAAGTTGCAGATGGATGCAAGAAGACTCAAGATCAAGAGGGAGCTGGCATTCTTCTCAAAAGATAAATATTTTATATCTCTCTTCTTGAATTCTTGCTATTGTTGTTTTACTAGTAGTTAGTCTCTTGTCTTTTTATCCTTTGCTTGGTTGTAATTGTTCTTTCATGGCCTCCTAATGAGGATTGCAGGTACATAATGAAGACTGCCAAGGCTTTGGTAGCAGATGGAAGAACAAAGCAAAGTTGTGACAAGAATAGAGATTTGTGTTGAGAGACATTGTACTAGATTTGAGCTCAAGAGGGAGCAGTCATATTAGCAAAATTGAAATATGTCTTGATCTATGCCGTAGACAAGTCAGTGGTAGCTTCCAAGATGAAGTAATGCAATAAATGGCAAGAAGTACAAAGTGAAGGATTACCTCAGTAAGAGGGAGAAGACTATGAATGGACATCTTGTTAGGTACACTTCTGTTCAAAATTTATTATCTTTATGATTTCTGATGGATGTAGAAATCGTCTTGCTTGGTGAAAGAAGTGTACATAAGAGCTACCTCAAGCTTGTGTACATAAGAGCTACCTCAAGTAGAAAGAAAGCTTTGTACAGGCTCCTCAGATTTGATACACTTGATGGATCAAGGTTGATCCTATATGATTTGTGTTTTTGTTTTGTTTTGATGGTAGCAGAAGGGACCATGTGCCAAGAGCAACATTAATTGAAAATATTTGCTTTAGAGGGAGCAATTAAGGCTTCCTTAGGAAACCTTGCTTTAGCTTCAGAGGGAGTTGATATCTGGATTCAAAGTGAATGATTTTGACTAGATAATGATGCACTTTAATAGCATCGGTGGTAAGGAACAACCAAGTTTACCACTACAAAATTTGCTTCAGAAAGAACAACCAGTTAGGGTAACCTGAAAGTAGCCAAGATGATGGATCAAGTGAAGGAAGCAGATTAGTTTATGGTTGAGCTAAGGCATGTAGCTCAACATGTGTTGAAGTACCGACATAGTACAATTGATCATGGCACAGTCAGTTATGGGTTGAGATATGACTCAAACAGAGAAGCACAACCATAGGGATATACAAATTCAAATTGGGCAAGTAGTGTTGAAGACAAAGAGATTATATATCACTTCATTAGGAAGCAAACATCTGTTGCACTCAGAGGCTGAGTATATTGTAACTTGAATGGCAAGTAGTGAAGTAGTATGGGTTCAACTTGCAGGATTGTTTGATCAGGTGTAGATGACAATATGATGACAAGTCGAGGAATCTTGAGATCTAGTACTAAGACATGGTATAGAAGGAGAGCAATATGGCTCCAATATTATCAAGGAAATTGTCCCAGGATGAAGTCTATATAATTCGAGGACAAGCTTGGAGTGATTGAGCATGTCTCTACCTTATGAAGAATGGTCCTATACCTCTTAGTGTGAGAGAGTGTTGATATGATAGCATCATGAACAATCATTCTCCTTGTGTCAAAGATGTTGACTAGTTGGGGAGAATGGTCCTAGAAGCCCAGGATCACTCAATTGAGTGCGTGGCTTTCAACATCAGGCTCAGTCTCTCCAGATAGGATGAGGAGCTCATTTAGCATTGGGCCTAGTTGCTCATATAGAGTGTGGTCTTTGGAGTTTCACCAAGGGGTCAAAGGTACCAACCTAGAGAATGGTGAACCAAGACTAGTCTAGGTTAGGAGTACCGACCAAGATTATGGGTTAGTGGTACTGACTAGAGTTTTGATGACTAGTTGATGCTAAATGTTTCACCATTTGTCAGGAGTACTAACCAAGATTATGGGTCAGGAGTATCAACTAGTTGTGGCAACTTGTTGATGCTGATGATTTACCTTATGTCAGAGTTGTTGACTAGGTTGAGGTTGATGTTGATGTTGATGATGAATTAATATAACCTTTTTTTAGAAAAAAAATTGTCAACATGAGTACATATAGATAGTCATTATGAATATCTCCCTAGTTAAGAGGGAGTATCGAATTTTATAACTATGGTTAGTCTTCATAATGTATATTTTGGTCCTTAATGTATTTGTAGGCATGTTCTTCATGCTAGAGTCAAAAAGGAAAATATTAAAAGACACGTTCATGTCAGTTATAAAAGAAAAGAATTTAAATTTTTGAATTTGAATATTTTGGCTACTAAAAAGTCAGGTTGGCCTCCTCCTAGTCAAGTCGGCTCAATTAAGGATGTCACCCATTTGGCTAGCAAGAAAGGTATATATATGAGGCATTCGACCTCCCTCTAAAAAGCAAGGAACTCGAATCTCCTCTCTTCTGTAATTCAAATCTCTTCCAAGGCAAGAAAGGATCATCTTTCAAGGAAACAACTCAGATTTTTGAGGCAAACAAAGAATCTAAGGAGCATGGTGAAAAGTCTAAGAAGCAAGACGAATCCCTGTGTTGGATTAAACTTATGAGAGGGAGCTGAATTCTATCTTTGTGATTAAGGTTGAGTTTCTGTCATGAATCAAACCTCTTTGAAGGGACAAAAAATACTCTGTGGAAAGGCTGAAATTCAGAGAAAAGATAAGAGTGCAGGACGAACCTGTACTAGAAGAAATGCAGGACGAATTTTTACCAGAAGAAGTGCAGGACCATATTTATTGATCAATGACTTTACTAGGAGGATGGACGAGGTTTGACCTAGTGTGTGACTAAGATGTATCTCTGTTGAATTGAAAGATGTCTCTAAGGAAAAGGTGTTGGGTTTATCCCCCATGAGGGTTTTCCTAGGGTAAACTCTTGTGTTCTTGTGTGGCCGCCTCTTTATTATCTTGCATTTTGTTTTACTGTTGAAGTTCTCTGTGTAATTGTTTTATGTTGGATAGTAATTGTAAGAAAATATCAACTAAGAGAAATCATAAGAAACAATTATCGACTTAGAGAACTCTTGAAAAATCAACACTTTAGGCTAGTTGAATGCTCCAATCAAACTTTTAATGCTTTCTGTTATAAATTTGTGAAGTGACTTGGTTTCCCTCATATAAATAGAGGGGTCACTCTCACTCATAGATCATCACACACACTCCTCTCTCCTCTCTTGAGTGAGTGCACACTAGTTCACTTGTCTTTTTCTCTTGGTCACTATGGATGAATGATGGAGCGAATTGTCATGGGATGTATGGAGAGACTAGCCTTGGATTGATGAAGTGATTCTTGATTGAAATGTGTAAATTTATTTCCATTTTTCTTCCATTTTGCATGCAATTTTATGAAATTAGTGTTTCTATTGTGCCATATTAAAAAGTGCATTTTTTCAATGAAATCTTGTTTTTATATGTTATGCAAAATTTTCCATTCAAGAATCCATCAAAGGAACTTGTTGCATGAATCATTTGACTTTAAATCTCCTACTACAAGAAGTCACTAGGGTTTCTAAGGGGATTTTTAGTCTTTCACCCTCTTCATCCAAGTCCTATCATTGACCTTGCCATTTTTGACTCCATAGCCTAATTGAGTAGAGGCACTAGTTTAGTTGTGGGATCACCTTGTAAACTTAATCTCATTTCCTTATTTTTTGGTAACTAGGGTTAAGGTTTCGTTTTAATTTGCTTTTTATGGTAATTTTGCATTTATATGTTATTGTTCTATTAATAAAAATTGCATTTAATAAATTGAGAAGGCAAAATCTAGAATTAATTGCATTGTTCACCCCAAAGTAGGGCTGACGTATAGATATTTATTGCTGTTTTATACATTTACAACAATTAACATTCTTAATATTTCCTTATCCCTTGCCCACCTCTTGATAGCTTTTGATCCTTTGTTGAATCTATCACTCAGAGGCTAATTCTTTCCTATTATATGCTATTGCATGCTCTAAATCTGCATACCATAAAACCCCTAGTTTATAACAGCCTTCTTCTAGTCAATTGGGGTTGGTGGAAAGCGTGCTTGAATACTTGTGACTTTTATCTCAGCCTTCATGTTTTGGCCAGTACCTTCTCCCATAGCCGTTGGACTCTAACACCTTTGAATCCTCCTTTGTTAAAGATTTGTTTAGGTGATTTTATTTGCTTCCCTTAGAGAACAATTTGGCTTGGAACCTTAGTTATCTAACCTCTAATCATTGCTGGTGGGATAATATCCACCACTAAATAGCAGGAGAGAGGTCACTGAGGTGACAATGGTGGCTAATCTCATTGTTGCCATAAGATCTAGGTTGCCCAGTAAGGCTTTGCACTAGGCCTGCTAGGTTTTGCGGTAACAGGGACCACTGCAATTTTGTTCCTCACCATGGCTGTAAGTTGATTTGGCATTGTTATATTGAGTTGTCAATGGTCAATGAAAGGGTGCATCACACTAATCATTAATATCTGACCACAAATATTATTGCAGCCAATTAATGTTATTTCTGCACAAACATGTCATCCAACCATCAAATTTTGATTAAATTCGATGGTGCTGTTATGGGTATTTCTATTGGCAGAAGTTTTGGCACTTGACCAATGGAAAGAATTGCTCAGATTGAAAAAAAAACCTGGAAATATATGGCAGTGTGTTAAAATTGGCAACTAGGGCCAAACTCCTTGTGTGTCACCTTATTTATGGCTGCTTGATATTTTTCCTAGATTCCTCTCGTCGAGAAGTGTAGGATTGATCTAAAGATCATCTGATTCCAATAAGTATTTATGGAGATATGAATTTATTTTGATTATGGACAAATTGTCAAGGTCGGCCAACAAACTCATGTAGGCTTAGAAGCCTAACAGTCACGTCTATTCATTCTCAACGTTTGCATATAAATCCAAGGTGCCTCCTCCTCATTTGGACACTTAAGTCACTCATCTTCTCTCTCTCTCTCTCTCTCTCTCTCTCTCTCTCTCCTATGCATAAAAGGAGCATCTCTTTCTCTCACATGTGTGGCTGAAAGGAAGACGTCCTAGGGCAAGGAAGATGCAGAAAGGAGGACGCTAGGGTAGCAGGTCATCTCTTTGACCAGCGTTGACCAAGCGTTGACCATCCAGAGGTGCGGATTGGGTGTGGATGCCTCTCCTAGGCAGGCCACAATTTTTGACGCGAAAACCGAGGTGATCTGACCTTTGGTTTGACCGGTGTTGATTGCCCTAGTTTAGGGCTGCAAGTTGACTTCAGAAATCTGCAAATTGACTGTACTTTTGGGGCTGTTCAAGTGCTGTTTCTTCAGGCTGTTCGAGGACAAGTTGACCGGAAATTGACTAAGCATTTTAGAGGTCAATTTCAACTAGTTTGACCAAGTTTGACTTTGCTGATCTAGGGTTTGCTGCTGTTGATATAAAATTACAGAATTCAGATTTTGTACTATTTCTCTCTGTTGAACTATTGAAGATAAAAGAAGATTTGATCAAAGGGTTTCCCCGCATTGGGGTTTGTCCCTGGCTAGCCGCCACATCTTGTGTCTCTTGTCTTGGCTTGTTTTCTGTTGATCATTTAATGTTCTATCTGCACTTTACTTAATGTATATGTGATTGCTAATCTGTGGCTAATAAGAAGAAAAATAAGTAAACTACTCTAAGCATAGAACATACCATAATTTAACATGGTATCAGAGCTAAGGTGAAGACAAAGCCCAAGCAAGAGAAAGAGTAAGAGCAATCACCGAAGAGAAGGTTGGCAAGGCTATCTTAAAGAAATCATGGGGTCCTCAACACGCTTCCTTGTTGAAGACAAACTCCGTGAGAAGTCTGACTATCACGGATGGAAGATGTCTCTCGATCTAACATTAGAGGCGCTGGAAGTGTTGGACCATGTGAGAGGTAGAATTGTTGAGCCTCCATCAAATGCATCCGCTGCTGCTAGGAACAAATGGACCAAGGGAGAAGTCAAAGCAAGGAAGATCATCCGGGACTCTATCAACAAGCGCTTGGTGGCCTATGTTTCTGAGCTGACCACCTCCAAGGAAATCTATGATAGATTGGTGAGTTTATTTGAAGTTAATGATGCAAATCAAGTTTTGTTCCTTAGAAATAAGCTGAAGGAAATAAAGAAGGGCAAAGATGAGAGTATGCAAGCATATTTCTTAAGGATCACCGAGATCAAGAACGATCTCCTATCTATTGGGGAAGTAATTCTTGACACGGAAATGACACTCACCACTCTTGGAGGACTGCCATTTGAATGGTATATATTCAGGACTACTCTTCTCAATAACAACGTAATTCCTGGATTTGAGGAATTGATGGCTAGATGCATTCAAGAAGAAACAAGGATGGAAGAACAAGAAATGCCTGCTCTTAAAGGCCATCCCTCTGCTTTTTCTTCTCATGCTAAAAAAAGAAACAATTACGGGGCTAAATTCAAAGGAAAGGCTGGACCGAAGGGTGGAAGAAAATGACGATGTTACAATTGCAATAAAACAGGCCACTATGTGAGAGAGTGCCCTGATAAAAGGGACTCACACCGGGACAATGATCAAAATCACTCTCAAGGCAACCAAAGGAATGGAAGAGGCAAAAGAAATGCCGGAAATCAAGGAAGAGGACAACCCTTCAAGAAGGCAAGAAACTCTAGGTATGAATCTAACACTGTTAACAATAAGCAAGATGAATATTATTTACCAACGACTCTCTCTACTACTGCTCCCCGGGACTCGCTGGGAAATTGGCTTATTGATAGTGGTGCCTCAAGGCACTTCACTGGTTACAAAGAAGCTCTCAATAATCTGGTAGAGAAGGAAACCAACCTGGAAATTGTTCTCGGAGATAATTCAAAATATTCTGTGAAAGGCGTAGGAATTGTTACTCTTCAATTGAATCAAGGAAATACAATCCATTTACAAGATGTATTATATGTACCTGATCTCAAAAAGAACTTGGTGTCCATTTCGGCAATGGAAGACAAAGGCTACAAGGTGGCCTTCAACGATGGCAAGGTACGTGTGTGGAAAAAGAACTTTAAAGATGCTTTTACTCTTGGGTTTCGAGTTGATTCATTATATGAGGTCAGAGGAAGTCCGCTGGGTGTCATGTCGTGTGACACATCTCTTCAGTTCGAATTATGGCATCGGAGGTTTGCTCACGTTCATTATAAAACTCTACCTGATGTGAGAAAAATGGTGACCGGGATGCCCGAGTTCAGATTAGAGCAAGAAGGTGTATGTCCAGGATGTGCCGAAGGAAAGCTCAAAAGGGGACCATTCCCCTCAAGCCAAAGCAAGACCTCCGATATATTGCAGTTGGTTCACTTAGACATATCCGGTATGATGCCTCTGAACTCCTTGGGAGGATATTTATATTACCTCACTTTTACAGATGATTATTCTCGCAAGACTTGGATATATTTCTTGAAAAAGAAGAATGAAGTGTTCTCTTGGTTTCGACACTTCAAAGCCTTGATCGAGAATCAAATCGAAAAGAAGATCAAGACCTTAAGGACTGATAATGGGATTGAATATGAATCCAATGAGTTTCATGACTTTTGCAAAGAGACTGGCATTAAGAGGGAGACTACTACACCATATACTCTTGAGCAGAATGGTGTTGCGGAAAGGAAGAATCGTACAATTTTGGAAGCTGTTCGTGCTATGCTCCATGATCAAAGACTTTCGAAATTTCTATGGGCCGAAGCTGTGAATACCACCGTATATGTACAAAACCAATGCCCTCATCAAGCATTGGGTTCCAAGACTCCCGAAGAAATGTTCACTGATAAGAAACCTGATGTGTCTCATTTTAGAATTTTTGGAAGCCCTGTATATTTTCATGTGCCAAAGGAGAAAAGGAATAAATTGGGTGCATCTGGAAAGAAAGGAATCTTCGTGGGCTATAGCAAAAATACTAAAGGCTATAGAATCTATGTAGCTGGTCAAAGGGAAGTCGAGATTACTCATGGTGTCACCTTTGACGAAGATATGGCTCTTAGCAAAGTAGACAATCTTCCTACTTTATGGGGATCTAAAGAAGTTGACACCGGGGAACCAAAGGAAAAGGAAGATGAGACGATGCCCGATGTGGAAGAACCTATGGATCCTATTGATCCTCCTCCTCAAGAGCCTTCCTCTTCTAGAAAGAGGCCTTCATGGCTTAGGGGGACACTTGATGATGCTGAAGGACACATTGCACCTAGAGGAATCTTCCATGAAAGTAAGAAGCCAAACAGATATCAGGGATACCTGACCATCATGAGCACGATCATCCAAAATGAGCCTTCGTCATTCACAGCTGCTGTCAAGCATAAAGTATGGAAGGATGCTATGACCGAGGAACATGAGTCCATCATGAAAAACGATGTTTGGGATGTGGTCCCCAGACCCCTGGAGAAAGCAGTTGTCACTTCAAAATGGCTTTACAAGATAAAGCATGCAGTTGATGGAAGTGCGGAAAAGTATAAGGCTCGTTTTGTCGCTCATGGCTTCTCTTAGAAGGAAGGTATAGACTATGACGAGATATTTGCACCTGTTGCTCGATATACCACCATCCGCTCGATCATAACCCTTGCTGCTTCGCAAGGATGGAACCTACATCAAATGGATGTCAAGACTGCGTTCTTACATGGTTCGATCAAGGAGGAGGTCTATGTGGAGCAACCCGAAGGATTTGAGATTTATGATCGAGAATCTCATGTGTGTAGGTTGAAGAAGGCCCTCTATGGGCTAAAGCAAGCACCCCAAGCGTGGTATGAGAGGATCAATAGCTACTTGATGAAGCTGGGATTCACTAGGAGTGAAGCCGACCCTAACCTTTACTTGAAGGTTATAGATGACAAGCCTCTCATACTGGTGCTATATGTTGACAACCTCTTTCTAACAGGTGCAGACCCTCTCATTCACAAATGTAAGAGGGAGCTGGCTTCTGAATTCGAGATGAAAGACCTAGGACTTATGCACTACTTCCTAGGACTGGAAGTCTGGCATAAACTAGGGGAGATTTTCCTATCTCAAGGAAAATATGTGGTGAAGATATTGGAGAGATTTGACATGGTGGACTGCAAGCCTATAACTACCCCGATGGAGCTTGACTTCAAGAAGTTAAGCGGTAGTGCTGCCGGACCTGTTGTATGAAATGCTACTGAGTATCGTCAACTCGTCGGAGCATTGATGTTCTTGGTGAACTCCCGTCCAGATATATGCTTTGCAGTCAACACATTGAGTCAACATATGGTTGAGCCTCACCACTCACAATGGATTGGTGATAAGAATTTGTTGAGATATCTTCGTGGCACAGTCACTCATGGGTTGAGATACACTGCCAGAGATGTGAGACTACTTGTGTATATGATGCTGATTGGGCAGGCGGTGTGGTGGACTGAAAGAGCACTTCCGGGTGTTGTTTCTCTTTGGGATCTGCCTCGATATCCTGGATGACTAGGAAGCAGAAGTCGGTGACTTTGAGCACCGCCGAGGCAGAGTACATTGTTGCCAGCATGGCCTCTTGTGAGGTAGTCTGGTTGCGAAAGCTCGTCAGTGAGCTGTTTGGATTTACATTGGATACCACCGTAATCCTGTGTGACAACCAGAGTGGGATTCGTTTATCAGAGAATCCCGTATTTCATGATCGCTCTAAGCATATCGATATCAGGTACCACTATATTCGAGATATGCTGCAGTGAGGAGCAATAAGGCACCTACATATCAGTACAGATGAACAGGTCGCTGACATTTTGACAAAGCCCCTGGGAAAGGTCAAATTCTTGACTTTCCGAGAACGACTTGGTGTCGTTCAGAGACCCTCTTATGAGGGTCGAGTATGATGTATTGAGCTCTGGGAGCTCCAGGGGGCACAGGGTACTTCTTGGAGCGACATATGACCACAGGGCGACTCACCATCCCCTGGTGGTGCACTATGTACAGGGTAAAAGGTTAAACCTTCCCCTGTGACACCCCGTGGCGACTGTGGAACATGATGATTAGTTCTCCTGTGGGCCAGGATGATTCGTTCTCCGTGGCGACTATGGAACAGGATGATTAGTTCTCCTGTAGGCCAGGATGATTAGTTCTCCGTGGCATCCACTAGACAAGATGATTCATTCTCTTGTGGATAGGATGATTAGTTCTCCTGTCGAGGCATCCTACCCATGTAGTTTGGGACTCATGGGAGGTACCTCTCATCTGATCAATGAGCAAGGAAATGAGGATAGGGACCTTAGTAGTACTATCGATGGATGCATCATTGTATCTACCGTACTCCCTATGCTAGGATGACCTCCATTGATCTAGGATCAGTGAGAGTGGTACACACTCTGAGACTGACTTCGGGTCTTTGAGGATGGTATCCTTTGAGGATGGTATGATACATCCTCGATCATTTGTTCTTCTTCATAGTTCGAGCAGAGCAAAACAAAGCAAGGCAGAGCAGAGCAGAGTGGGGTCAAGCTGTGCAGGACAGTGCATTTGATGGATAGATAGTAGCAACGGTCAGATGGATTGCAGATGGAGTTCTCCCTCGTTGAGAGGGAGTGTTAAAATTGACAACGAGGGCCAAACTCCATGCGGGTCACCTTATTTATGGCTGCTGATATTTTTCCTAGATTCTTCTTATCGAGAGGTGTAGGATTGATCTAAAGATCATTAGATTCCGATAAGTATTTATGGAGATATGAATTTATTTTGATTATGGACAAATTGTCAAGGTCGGCCAACAAACTCATGTAGGCTCAGAAGCCCAACAGTGACGTCTATTCATCCTCAACGTTTGCATATAAATACAAGGTGCCTCCTCCTCATTTGGACACTTCACTCACTCATCTTCTCTCTCTCTCTCTCCTATGCATAAAAGGAGCCTCTCTCTCTCTCTCACACGTGTGGCTGAAAGGAAGACGTCCTAGGGCAAGGAAGACGCAGAAAGAAGGACGCTAGGGCAGCAGGTCATCTCTTTGACGAGCGTTGACCAAGCGTTGACCATCCAGAGGTGCAGATTGGGTGTGGCTGCCTCTCCTAGGCAGGCCGAAATTTTTGAGACGAAAATCGAGGTGATCTGACCTCTGGTTTGACCGGTGTTGATTGCCCTAGTTTAGGGCTGCAAGTTGACTTCAGAAATCTGCAAATTGACTGTACTTTTGGGGCTGTTCAAGGGCTGTTTCTTCACGCTGTTCAAGGACAAGTTGACCGGAAATTGACCAAGCATTTTAGAGGTCAATTTCAACTAGTTTGACCAAGTTTGACTTTGCTGATTTAGGGTTTGCTGCTTCTGATATAAAATTACAGAATTCAGATTTTGTACTATTTCTCTCTGCTGAACTATTGAAGATAAAAGAAGATTTGATCAAAGGGTTCCCCGCATTGGGGTTTGTCCCTGGCTAGCTGCCACATCTTGTGTCTCTTGTCTTGGCTTGTTTTTTGTTGATCATTTAATGTTCTATCTGCACTTTACTTAATGTATGTGATTGCTAATCTGTGGCTAATAAGAAGAAAAATAAGTAAACTGCTCTAAGCATAGATACCATACTTTAACACAGTGGTATAAGCAGAGTTAATGAGGTAGTTTATTCAGAAATAGGAGAGAATGAGAGGAAAAGAGTTAATGGAAAATGAAAGTGGAAGGATGGTTTGAAGTTTGACACCTGAACTGACGAAAAAATTACTCTGATATCACTTGTGATATACCCGGCAGTATTCACAAGGAGCCATCATTAAATTATAAGAAAATGGTGAAATCCAAGCAATGCATAAATGACAAAATATTATATATTGAAGATGAAAGTGATGATTACAGTGCATGGATGGTTTGGTCTTATATAGTCTTGAAGCGGAGTGATCACGATGAAAAGTTGTGACCTTGACACATTAATCTATTTATAAAAAAATATTAATTGATATATTTAGTGTTGTAATATACCGGATTAAGTATCTTATATTTACTTCCTTTAAACATGCGTTTAACTCTTTTAGCCTTGCAAATGACTGTTGAATAGTGTTTTCATTGATGTCAACATCGTCTTTGTATGCTCTTAATAGTCGTCTATGGATTGCATTCATTGGAAGCTCTAGTGATCAAGAAACCTTGGAAGGATGATAAGCTCCTGTGGTATGGTCATGATGCCCCACTTTTGATGAAGATTTTGGATAAGGAGATCAGTGAAATTGCAAGTGAGACCATCATCAATTGATAGAGCTGATCATGCCAATTCCAACGATAGGTGGCATGCCCCATAACTCCTTACGGTTGAAGAGATATACCTCATCAAAGTTGGAGCCCCATTCCGTGGTCATGAAGCCCCAAAAGGAGATGACCAATGCAGCTTGTTGATTGATTAAATAATGATTTTTATTTTCAATTTTTTTTATTAAATTATGGTGGGCTTATCATCCCTCAAAATGAGGATTTTCCTAGTCCAAGTTGGCTGGCTAAGAAGGATTATTTCTTGAGGAAATTAATTAAAATTTTTGGAGGCTAAGTCGGCTTCAAAATTCAAATTTTTGTAAGGTCGTCTCCATGACAGTTAGGCCAGGTTGGCTCCTCTAGAAGACTCCATGCTAGTATAAATAGGGGCGTCTGCCCTCCAAGGAGACATCTCTCTCACACACATCTTTTCTGAGATTTCTGAGGCCCAGTGAAGTCACACAAATCTGAAGAAAGAGGGCTAGTTTTCTGAGGATTTTGATCTTATTGTTTCATCTTTCTTTTGTGGTGATTTGCTGTCATTTCAGGGCTGAGAAAGCGAGTTTCTAAGGAGGCCTGTTTAAGGGCAGATTTAGGGCTATTCTGGTCACAAGAAAGCGCTGCATTATGCCATAGAAGCTGCATAAGGGAGCTTTGGGCCACAGGAGGACACTTTAGCCGTAAGTGGAGGCCAAATCAGGCCGCTGCTAAGGGCTGAATTTCGGCTTGAGGTAGCCGCAGGAAGATTCCTGTTTTGGGCCACAGTAAAGGTCCTGTTCCAGACCACAGTACCCCTGTGCAGGCCGCAGTACTGAGGCAACAATCTCGGTCCTCCTGAGGCACAGATTTAGGCCTGTCCCATGGCCTTTTCTTGAGCGAATTTCGGTTGAATCTAAGGCAGAGTTCTTCAGTCCTTCTGAGGATCATCCTTGCCCATTTCTGATGTCTGGTTTTGACATATTCTGAGGTTCGCTCTGAGATAATTTCACTGGTCCTGAAGTGATTCTTCTGAGGCAGATCCTGAGCTATCTATGGTATATTCACAGACAGATTGTTGAAGTCTAATTCGGCCCTCTGATGTGACAGTTGCAGAGGACAAATTTGCTCTCCTTCTGAGATCTATTTTAAGGTATAAAGCTGTCCCTTTTTGGCATTAAGTTCATTAGCTTTGTGATATAACTCAGTGATCCTTGAGGTTGAATTTGGGCTAGAAAGTTGAATTATTCTAAAGCCTGTCAAGATTAGGGCTGTTTCTACTGTCAATTTAAGTCTTTTGTGGCTGAATATAAGGACAGCTGATAAGGGCTAATTAGGGCCATATTAAACCACTGCTTTGTGAGCAGATCTGAGCCCTTCTTAAGGGAAATTGAAGACCTCACTTCTGTGGGTAATTCAAGGTACTCTGAAGGTTGCATTGATACATGTTTGGAGGCAAAACAAAGGATCTTTGTTGGGTAAGTCTTTAGCCGCAGAAGCAGAGTTATTTGAGGCCGAGTTCAAAAACTTCCTGAGGACTGCATTTTGGCCTGATTAGGCCTGTTTCAGTTCACCTCCAAGGACAGATTTTGGGCCATGTTTATTACATGTCAAGGGCTTCACTGAATCTAGTTCAAAGAGCTGATAAAGGGCAGAAGTTTTCTATAACAAACAGTGGTACAACCAATAGAATCTGCTGTTGAGATATTGCAAGTTGCCAAGGTGATTAAGTCAAGGATGGTAGTGGTGGGTCTCTAATCAATGCTCCTAACTGTCTGAATTATTATGTGTCATCATTACAAGTATGCTGTGAAGTGTTACTGCTGTTGATCTGATGGTATAATTATGGTCTTGAAGTGTATGCCACCTGTTCTAACTACAGATTTGTCGTTGAGTATAATATTGCTGCTGAGCTTGTGAATGATGTGTTATCCAGAACTTGTATTGCGTGATTGATAACAAAAGGGCACAAGCTGGGGTCAGATTGCATCGAGTTCATTGCTTTTACCTGGGGTCTAGTCTCATTGTTGACCAAGTAAGTTATCATTATTAATGCCAAATTTACAAGAGGTTACAATGAGTTGGTGACAGAGTTTTGTATGTTGATGGGATGAGTCAGAGAAGGATTATTTTGCAGAAGATACAATGAGATGTAAATTTGCCAGAGTATGCTGCTACGGTTTACAACATTGATGGATTGGAGCATGGAGTAATGATATTGATGAGCAGAGTATGTTGAGAGCATTCAGCTAGGGTTTAAGTTGCAGAAAGATCTTTATATCACTGACCATCGTATGATTGTCGAGTGCTGCTAACAACAGAGAGGGCTTGAATCTTGATACTATAAGCTTGTCAGAATTTGATATGAGCCAGGATTTGATAGAAACATAAGATTGTATTGAGCTTGATATATGATGCTGACCTTCCTCTAAGTTGCTGACGTGAGTTGATAGGTTGATATAACTTGAGCAGACTTGTGACTGGATCTGACAGAGTCGCTGCTAGGGTTTCATCTTTTGAGCAGAAGTAGAGCAGAGATGCTAGGGTTCTCCCATTGATGATAGATACATAATTGTTGTTGTCATGTTATTGGAGCGTTGAGTGCTATTGTATTGACCAACTATGGTTTGATCCTTGTGCAGAATGTGTTGATATTGCTGTTGATGACTTTGTGCCAGTGTTGCAGATTGACAAATCAATAGATTGATTTGATGTTCTTTATCTTGATTTTGAGCAGAGGTGGATCCAGTTTGAAAATGAGATGAAATCATGGTCCACTGTGATGAATTGAAGGTCGGAGCCTTCAGGGCAAGTGGTGGCTTGCTGAGAAGGGTGGTGCAAGGTAGAGGTTGGAGTCTCCTAAAGGTTGGAGCCTGAGAACACTTCTGGGCGGCAAGGTGGTGCTATGACAGGTTGGAGTGTGTGCAAGGTGTCGGAGCATTCTTTTAGTCAGAGGTGTTGGAGTGTCCTTCCAATTGGAGTTGGTAAATCAGGGCGTTGGAGCTGATAAATCAGGGTGTTGGAGCTGATAAATCGAGGGGATGGATCCTCCTTCCAGTGGTTGTTGGAGAACCTTGGAAGTTGGAGCTTCCTATTGATGTAATCTTTAAAGACCTATATAAAGAAGCGGTCGGTGGTTTTTCTCCTGTAAGGGTTTCCACCTAAAAATATCTTGTGTACTATCTTTGATGTTGCGCATTGTTGAATGGTGTTATTGGTTTATGTTTTGATTTGATGCTAATGTTATTTATTGCTCTGAAGATAAAATTAACTAACTGAAGTGAAATATTGATTCAACCCTCTCTTAGTATTTCCAACAATAATAAATTTTGATTTTGACATTATTATACTCATTATTGAGTCCTCTTTCTTGATCTTTGTATTGATTCTTACATGAGTGCATGTGTATCCATGTCCACATCTTGATGGTGAAAAATTTGTGATTTTAGTGGGCACATGGTCAGTTACATCATATGTTTTCTTTTATCATATTTTCCAAAATTTATATTTCATGAATGAAAATGTGGTGAAATTATCGACAAAACATCCATATACCTTGCAAGTTTGAACTTTCTTGAGCTAACATGCATTGACTATCATCAATTGCAGGTGCCAGCAACACTGAGATTTGTAATGGATGGGGAAATGCCACATTACCTCCTTGCAAAGGATCTTATTCTGCAGGTAATCTCCACTATAGTTCTGAGCTCTTTGAAATAGAGCTTGTTGGCAGGTCTTCTTAACTTGTCCATCTCACTTATTTTATTTCAATCAATTCCTTGGCTGATGTTGTAGGTTTTCTGCTGTTCTTTCTATAATAATGACTTTGCTTTTGAACCCCATGCAAAATACCTTTGAGGCTACAATTCGGGCATATTTCTTTATCAATTTATTACAATTTGACGCATTAAGTATTGCAGATTATTGGTGAAATAACTGTTTCTGGGGGAACTTACCGAGCCATGGAATTTTCAGGATCGACTATTAAAAGTTTGACGGTTAGTACTAAGCATGCTTATAATTCTTGATAATTTGGTTTTTCTTCTGTAGGGTAATGACTTCAAGTATGCATTATTTGTGGAAATCAGCATGTATTGCAAGACCTTAGTTCTGGTTTTAATATCTAACAGATGGAAGATAGAATGACATTGTGTAACATGGTTGTTGAAGCGGGAGGGAAGAATGGTGTTGTTGCTGCAGATCAGACAACGTTTGACTATCTTGAGGTGTTGTAGTTTCTTATAATGCAAGTGATGATGAGGAATCTTAGACTAGTTAAAATTTGATAATTTTAATGTATGATTTCATACTCCATCTTGGCAACCTTCTGGAATTTATTATTTTTCCATTTATGCTTGAACTGTTTCCAAAACATTACTGATGGCATATGGAAAAAACATAAATCTCAATTGTCCTGTGCTTTACAGGGGAAGACATCATCTAGTTTTGAAGCACTTTACAGTGATGAAGCAGCCAGGTATGATCACCAAGTTTTTTCACTACCACATTAACAATGGTTGTAGTTATAAAATATAAATCTGAACTGGATATAATTGATCACAACATAACTCAATTAAGATTCTATTGATTGGTTATATGACATAAAATAAATTGATAATCACCTTCAGCTTAATGATTGCTTGTCTCCCTGTACATGGCACTTCACTTACTTTTCATTTACACATGAAAATGTTTATAAAAAAAGTGTTTTAACTTCAATGGAATATTGAGAAAGGCCTTTCTGCTAGTGTGGACATCATGGAGATAACATAAGAGAAGATAAAAATAATTTTATTAATGTACAACCACATGACAGCAAATAGGTGAAGGGGACTGCTAAGTACAGAAGGGTGGATTACAAAGTGGGAGCACAGAGGCTGCTCCTAAAAAATATACAAAAGCAGCATGAGAGAAGCATGTTTGAACTCTGTGATTGATAAAATATTCTTGGAAAGTGATGCATAAAACATTGATCCACATTATAGACGGATCAACTTAAAAATCAAGGGTGTTAGACTGGGTGATTTTAAGTTTACAGTGATGGGCACTTAAGATGCATTTTGTCTATTATTAGCAGAATCGTAGCACCAAGTTATATTTGTAGACAAGATTGAGAATAGGATAGGAATCTAACCCACTCCTTTTTTTTCTTTGGAATAACTTCCTGGGAAACTCCTGGGCACTTTCCCTCATTCTAAGGATGGTACCCAGTGCAAAATGGGTGGAGTAGACGTGTGTCTAACCCTGTGGAAATTGGATTGAGGACCTGTATAGGGTTCTGGATTACTGGCAACGTTCTGGGAATAATGGAACCAACTGATGGAGCTAACCCTTGGGTTCGATTCTAACGTACTCTACCTAAGCCAAGACTACTTTATGGCGTTTTGACTCAATAATCCAATGGATGGAAATCCATAGGGAGTTCAAGGCACATTTACCATATGTGAATATCAGATACAAATTTGAATTCGAGACATTGGGAAATAAATACCAAAGTATACTTCTCATTAATGTATGTGCTGCTTCACCACCAATGTATGTGCTGCTTCTCATTGAACATGTATCCTGATGATACTAGTATGGAACCTACGACTAGAGTTAATTTTCTAGGAGATTATGCATGAGAGTTATCTGCATGAGTAGAGAGAAGAAGGACTCATTTAAGTTTTATTGAGAATAAAGGACATAACATTGCAAGAAAGCTTTTTTAAAATTGAAAAGTGAAGTTCAAAGTCCACAGTTATTTCATTGTCGAGAATGAAGCCCAAACAACATTCGCGCTAAGTCACCGGGTTTGGTGAATAAAATCCTTTGGATTCGAAATTTGCAGAACCCCAATGCAATCTGAACAAATTCGTTTTTGTTTGCTGAATTTCAAGTTGAACTCGAATCTTATGATGAACCCGAACCCGAACCTGTACATGAACCTGAACAAAATCGAAAAATTTGTCAAAAAAATCGATTAAATTCGTGTTAGGGTTTTGTGGTTCAATATTTTTTCAATGACTATATTTAAAAAAAATTTAAACTCGTAACCCTAAGTTCTAACAAGGCTAAAGCTTGGCCCGTGCGAAAATGTCACCATCACACTCCATCACTCCACCATCGAGTCTGTATTCCCGCTGCATTGTGCCAATCGACCCTCCTACTGCATCCTGCACACTTGATCTCTGCCCCTCACTGCTCAGCTAATTCTGTTCTGGAATTTCAAGCCGACCAAAAGCAGAAGATAACTCATATTTCAACATTAAATAATTACAAGCTTCTTAAGTATTTAAATTAGGAAAACAAAATAATTTTGAGGGAAATAGGAAGAACTGTAGCTATAATTCGGATGCATTACAGGTGCAGTAGTTCAATATATTTCTTGGGGCACTACAAACCATTACAGAGTCATTTTGGGGCACTGTAACAAACACAGAAACAGAGGCCTTGACTCTCACTCAGAGGCAGAAAAAGAGGTGCTGTAACAGCATCTTGTAGAAGCACAATTGTGTAGGAGCACCAATGAAGAAACTTTGGATTTAAAGTTTATTATATATATATATATATATTCAAATTTCTATGGGTCGAATTTTATGCCGAACTTTATCGGCAAAATTCTAGGTGTTGAACTTTATTCAAATTTCAAGGTCGCCGAACTCGAACATGAACGTGGTGACTTAGCATGTGGGGGCACTTGAAAGCTTCTGCTCAACACCAATGATCTTCTCTTGGCTTTTTCATTTGATGGACACTGTTCTTCTTCCCGAGTGCTGATCTATATGTGGTAATAGATGAGACTCCACCTTGTGTAGATTCAAGACTTGCCACTATGCAAGCAAAGATTTCCCTTGGCGTTGTGATTGTACAAGATCATGGTTTAACACCACCCATGTAGACAATGATCAATCCATGTGAAATATTCGAGTGTCGAAGAAAACTTGGTTCACGTAAAGATGTCTATGGAATGGTTGTACAAATCAAATCTGAATTTTAGGGGAATTCAATTGAGTTATTCCTAACTAAATTTTGATACGGAAAGGTCAGATTCTATTCAATTCTGCAACTATGGTTTAAGGGGATGGCGAAAGAAGCAAAGCGAAAGGGTAAGAACCTAGAGTGTGGAAGAAGAGTTGCCACTTAGTTCTGGTAAACCTAAGAAAATGAAGGGGGAAATGGATAAAAAGGTGGCATACTAGGGCCAAGGATTGATTCAAGGTTGTTTGGAGCAAGAGGGCGAAGTGCTAATTCCTAAGAGAGTCCAATAGCAAAGCATTTTGACACATTACATATAATGTATATTTTAATATATTTGACTCATGTATTGAAAAAGTCATGCAGTGTGGTGAACTAGTTCTTGAAAATATGAAAATATGATAATCATCGAAGCATCAACCATTTGTTACACAAATAACATTAACCATTTAGCAGTAATAACTTATAGTATTGCCATCAAATGATCAACCATAACATCAACTTTGAAGTTTCAACAGATAATGATTATCATCAATAAACTGTAACAAATACTTCAACCATGAAATGAAACAAAGCATCATGACCAAAAAGTTGTCATATGTAGTGAATAGTTTAATCTTAAGCCTTAAATTTTCATAAAATGTTTACAAAATAGACCACAATAAAGATTCATGACAAAAAAGTCTAAGACTCAGAATATAGATTGTAAATTTAAGAAAACAAATATTTATACTGTCTACTAAGCTTTGCACTTGCTAGTGAGAAGTCATTGGTTGTAGGGGATTCAAAATTAATGATCATGTTGATGAAAGGCAGAACGAGGCCAAAATTAAAATAGATACTGATCTTATAAATGATTATAGAGACCTAGTTCAAAATCTTGAAGACACTTAATTCTTCACATGCATAAAAGATTAATATATTTATTGAACCTTGATTCTTATGTTAACATTGGAGCTATATGAGGTCAATTAAAATGCTAGTTGGAGACTTGGAGTAAGGATATTGAATATGGAGTGTATAATGTTATTAGATACACTATTTTTCCAATGCTTATGTGGTTTGTAGATGATACCATCCCATTTAAGTATTATTATATTAATTATTATTTGTAGTGTCTATTATGTATGTCTTTTGAAGTGTTTATTATTGCAATGCATTCTTTCAAATCTAATAATCATCCTACATCAATGAATATAAAATGCATTTATAGATTAATGAGGTTATAAGTTATAACGATCTGCCAAATTAAGCAAGGTAAAGGAACTACTTTCAAACCACAAGTTGATAAACTTAACTTCAGTGATTTGGAAAAGTTTGCATCAGTATTATATAGTGGATGGAATGCTGAATTTGAGATAGTGTTTAAACTTTTAAAGGACAATATTTGTCAGTGATAATGAACACTTAGACCTTTGGTTAGGTTAGGTGTAGAATAAATCTATAGGAAACAATTGTTTGAGCCCTGGCTAAATTAAAAGAAAAACAGGAAGTACTTGGTCAGTTTAGGACCATGAAGAATATCTTTATTATTGTAAAGGAAATGCTTGATGAGGTGAATGGGAAGTCTTGGTGAGCCTAGGCAAAAATCTACGCGACTTGTATGGCGTTGTGATGGATTTGTTCCATCACATAGTCAAGATAGTTTCTGATGTGGGAGATTTTGCTAAAGAACAACACAAATTTGAGGTTGGCTAAGAAAAATTTCATGTTTGAAGATTGTAATTTGTGGTTGACGAGGATTGGAATGAAATTGAATTAAGTGGATGTTGACAAAATATAAGGGGTTGAAGGATGAAAGTGACATTGTTCGGATGGATTTTATGTAATTACTAGATGATATACTAGTTAGGTAAGCCGAGAGGGTTAGCTCAATTGGTCAAGTTCCTGTTGTTAAAGCACCTTGCTATTGAGAGGTCACGGGGGTACTTCTACTCGACGCTCTCAGGGTTATGCTTCATTAATGAGCCAACATGAAGTGATCCCTTCAAGTGGATTTGCTCGGAACAATGTTTCCGTGGACATAGCGGTCGCCGATCTCTGGAGTCCATGAACCATATCCAAAAAAGAAGAGGTATATGTTAGGTAAGAAATTTGCTTAAGTTACTCTATCTTGAAGGTCCAATAATGTTATGCAAATTTTGCAATGGGAATTGCGATTGCTTTAGACTATTAGTAGGCATATAATATTATACAAATAGAGTTACGCCTAGCCTTGTCAAGAGGAATTGTAGCATAATTAGCCTTCGAGCTTCCTCTTCAACAATACTTTTTCAATTCTCTAGCGATTGCTAATATGGCAAGCTGAAGCTAGTGGTAGCTTCAGAAGGTCTTTTGCATAGACTTGGTGTCTTGGCATGTAGGAGATGATTTATTTCCTCTTTAGGTATTTATGTCTTCTTTCCTAAGTCTAACTTAGGAAAAGTACAATAATTAAAGTCAATTAATTATTGTGGACTATTAAGTCATTTTCTAAGGATAAATAATAAAATTATTTAAGTGACTTAGAAATAATCTCAACCATTGATCTCCTAGATCTTCTAGAAGGGAGATTAGGGTTAGGGATTTGGGCTTAATGAAGATTATAAATGAAAGCCTAAGGGAGAGGTGAAGACACAGACAAAGAAGAGAGACAACTACAACATTTTTGGGAAAGTGATTTTTTCAAGAAGGAGAGAGAAAATTCTTTGGAGTGAAAGGCTCAGTTAAATGAGCAGAAGGAAGGAGAATATAGGGATAATTTCGAGTGTTTTTAGGAGGCTGATTTGCTGGAGACTGGAGAGGCAAAATAACTGAAGTGTGAAGGAGGCGCAGTTGCTAGGGAGCCCGATTTGTGAATGCGTAGAGGCTAAGCGAGGGCAAGGCGTAGGGGCCAATTTATTGGTTAGAGGTGGGCCGGTTTTCTCCAAGGCGAATTTATTTAGCGACTAGTTTCCAATTGGTTGAATTTCCTTGGGTTGAATTATTCCAGTGAGGCCAAGTTGCAAGTTCCAGTCACTGTATTTTTCTTTGTAATTTCTCAATGGGTTGAAACCCTGATTTTCCAAATTAATAGATGTAGGAGAATTGTTGTGGGTGTTTATTTTTTGTAATGTGTGACTGATCTCTCTGTTTCATTTCTGCTACATATTTAATTTTCTAGAGTTAAAAATACTAGTGATTTTATTTTTCAAAAATTCATAATTTAGTTGGTAAAATAAATAAGTCGTTGGGAAAACCCATAAATTCTTCCTTATGAAAGAGAGAGAGTTCATAGTTCATTAATACGTTAGAAACATCATCAAGATAATAACCAAACCGATATCCAAGAACAAGAAGAAATCCCAAACCCTCCTCAAAATTTTGGCCCTCCATTTCAGACTTATTTCTTTGCTTGATCATAGTTGGGCAAGACAAAATCGATGTGATCAAATGATAGAGGAAGGCTCCTTTATATGGTGATCAAAGGGGGTCGAATGGGTGCCTTTTAAGGGCCGAACCGATCTAAACAAAAAGGATGGCCGACTTGAATCTTTTTAGGAGGGAAAAAATAAATTTAAATATCCAATTTCTTTACATGATGAAAATACGAACCATGGCTACCATAATTTCCAACATCTCTATTTATATGAGGATGGCATCTAATTAGCCTAATAAGCCTCTAAAAATAAGTTTGATGACAACATATGTTTGGGTTAGAAGCCAAGCCACTGGCTTCAATCATAAATGTTCCAATAAGCCCACACATGCGAGCTGTTAGGCTTCTAGGGTCGACGTCATGAATAAAATAGCCTCCAATTTCCATGTCCAAGTGCTATAATGTGCCAATTGTGATGCAGAAACATGCAAAAATTAAGATTTGATGGTTGGCCCTTAAAGCCATCTTAATGGCTCCCTGTGGTTCCAAGATCCAATTGGCACATCGCAAAGTGGTCTCGATGGGTCTTTAACTACTCAAAGTGTTCGTCTCTGCTCCAACATTGAGGATTTCTAGGTGCAACTAGCCCCCTCCTTAGTCTTTGAAGGTGAGACCATCCTCATCTAGGCCTTGAATCAACTTCCATCTGTCATTTGGTGCTAAGGCCAACCTGGGGGCATGCTGGGTCTAGGTGTGTCATCTGAAAAAATCATCAAATCTAGTGCAAAGTTGTACAACGTCTTGGGCACAGGAGGTCCCTTGGAACATGTGTGATATGCTGCTACTGCTAGGAGGTCCAAGAGTCTCAATGATTCACCTGTTTGTGTCAATATACTTCTATAATGGCTCGGGTACTTGTGGAAAGGTGCCCAAGACATGGGTTGCTGAACCACTTGACAAATATCACAGATTCTAGTGAAAGCAACTAGTCATTAGGGACAAAAATCATTATTGCATCTAAGTGAACCAAGCTTGAGTGTAATGGGCTATTTAATACTTCACATAAGGATCCCCTTCAACTAGGTATTTCCAACCCCTAAGGGGAAGTAACATTTCCTCAGTCCACCCTTCAATTGATAGTTGCTAGTGAATAATAATGATGGTACAAAGGGAATAAGGCTTCATGGCCAAGTGCCATGGTCAAAAGGACTAGCTGATGGGGGTATCCACATCCCAAGTGTATAGATGTGAGGAGGGAGCATTCATGGGTGCATGAGATGCCAACTCGGCCTTTGTTTTTCCACCCCTCTTGTGCGCCTTTTACTTTTTCTTGATTTTTCTTTGTATTATTGCTCATAGCTCAAGGGTTAGAGCTTGCTTTAAATGATGTGGCAATTGTATTACCCCTTAATGATGAGTCAGTTCATTGCTCATATGGGTTGGAACTTGGGACATGGAAGGGTTCCTTCTTTTGATGTAATGGAGCAACATGTGCTCAAGAATAGGTGATGGTCACAATGAGTGAGGTAGAGCTCATGTTAGGCTTTTTCCCACGAGCTAATCTTTATGTTCCTAGTCAGCTTTTGCATTTTGATATTCTTTCTTTGAAAGTTTGTTATGGTCATGATCTGCCCCTTTCTGTTTCTTTAAGCTACAACAACTTCCTATGGAAAAGTTTGTGGGCCCCACCAAGGTATGTGGGCATATGGGTGCCAAATCCCAAAGAACCAATGGTCAATTGAACCTGAAGAATGGAGGTGAGATAAGGGCTTGTAATGTATGGTGTTAAGTGTTAAGTATGACATATGGATAGATGGAACTACGCTATCTCAATCAGAGCTTCCCAAGTAGTGCCCCACTTATACCTATTGGGTCATTAGGGGAGGTACCACTTGACTAGGATTGAAGATTAACCCCCCATTTAAGGTGAGAAAACAAGATCACGATCAAAGTCCATCCTTCTTCCAAATCACCCCATAATCCATTTTAAATGCCCAAAGTCAAACAAGTGTAAACACCCAATTGTAAAATGATCAAAGTACCCTTTGAGAGGAAAGCCCACCTTTGTCAATGTGCCCCTGCGAGATGGGTGAGAAGCATTTGGCTGATGCGAGCGGCAGAGATATAATGGCATATCATCAACTAGTGGTGGTTGTCGGGGGTTGCTAGCTATGTGGCTGTTCGATTGGCAGTCAAGAATAGAAGAAATGTTACCCATTTTGGTGGGTAACATTTGAATTTTGGCTTCAACTTGGGGACATGAGCTCACTAGAGAGCGCATGATCCATATGCTCGAATGGGGAGTTCATGATAACTCCAACAATCCATGGGCTTGTAGATCTATACCCTGCACAGTACAATCAACTTGTTTGGGAGTATGTGCATTGGGTGTAGGATATCAACCATGTTTTTATGTGAAGGTAATAAATCTGTACAAAAAATAAGATCTATTCTAAATGTAATCTTTTCTAGCATGAAATGTGAATGATGTTAGAATGCTCACACAATATGCAATGCAACTAACTATTATGCAATGCTAGCATTATCCGTGTTGATAAATCAATAGGGATACAAAAGAGGTGATTTCTCTTAAACTTGATAACTGCTTGTGATGTTCTTTTACTTTTCTTGATTATTAGCTTCTTCCTTTCTTATTATTATGTTGTCTTTATGATCAAACAACTACCAAAACATGAAGATTCAAATCTCTTCCAACAACACAACTTCAACCTCTAGCTACAGATTTTCGGCCCCCAATGCAGGTCTGAAATTTTCACCCCCCTGTAACCAGCGATAGCTTCGCACGTGCAGGAGAATTAGGGCTTCTAGAGCTTCTTCCTTCCTTCGCTTGGATTTCTTCTTCTTTTATGCCTTGAGAGAGATCAAATTGCCTCTTCGTCCTTGAATTTCGACCCTCCTTGACTTCTTGGAAAACTTTGACCTAGTAGCTGCAAAACCCTAGCCTTATTTTTCACACGTGTGAGATGTAGAGAGAGAGAGAGATCGAAATATTGTCTTCCTTCATCCTTCAACTCTTTCGCTTACATTCTTCTTCTTGCCCTTCGCTTGATAGATGAGTGAGTGAATGAGTGAGTCCATAAGAGGTCGAATGCTCTCTTATATATAGGCTTCCAAGGAGGACAACATGGCCTAATTAGGCCGACTTGGTCTTGGAGGGGTATTTTTGACACTTTGACTCAAAAATAATTCTTTTGACATGTTACAAATTGCCCAATGGGGTCTTATACATATGGCATTGACTCTTTGACTTCTTGACTCAATGACAAAACCTTGAAGCACTCAATGGGTGCTTTGACCTAAAATAAAATGACCTTGTGCATGAAACCCATGCTACAAAAAAATACAATAATAATTTCTTTTTCATTTTACAATATGCAAGATCAAGACTACATATGAAGATCGAACCTAGCTATGTATTTCAACAATCCGAAGGGGTAGAATAGAAGTTGCCCCTGAGAGAGATGGGCGAGTGGTTGATGGCTCCTATCTTGAAAACCAGTACAGTGAAAAAAATAATCGAGGGTTCGAATCCCTCTCTCACTTGTTTTACAGCAATCACATTTATTGGTCCGGTCCAATGCAAAAAAATAGAATAGCTCAATCGTATACAATCGAGCTACAAGGATCCAATTGGAAAAAGAGTATTTTCAAATACTCCTATCCCAACAATATTGGAGATGGATGTAATGAAATTGAATTGATTTCTCTTCCATGTGGTTCGATCTATTGTTTCAATTAAGAGGAGTCATGGAAAGGACAAGTTCGAAATCACGATCAATCCCTTTCTCAAATCATGTTACAGCTGCACGAGCCCTTCCCAGATGCCAAAATGGACCTACGAAGAAGAAAAAACCTAGAACGAAATGGGAAGTGTCTAGCCAACTTCGGGGGGAGACATAATTCACTGCATTAGATCAATACCACACCTCTCGCCCCTATGGTTAATCATGGGATAACACAAAGAAGCATTATAATTATCATAACACTCACATTTGAGATCATGAGTGTGGGAGGTGGGAAAATATGTAGACCATGGATCATGAAGAGGAGTTATAGATGAAGAGGGAAAAGAGAAATCCGACTTGAACCATTGGATCCTTTCTTGCAGCCTGAAAATATGGAAATCAATGATCAAGCTCAAGAATTTTCGATCAAGAGCTTTCTCGGGCATACAATTGTCCCTGATGTCCTTAGGGACATGCTGCGAGCAACAATATGGAATAGATGCTTGGAGTAGAAGATCCCAACACCTAAGCTGCTCATGAAAACAATCACATTCAAGAGGGTTAATCAATGTTGGTTTATTGCGCTCAAAATTATGCACCCTAAATATGACTGAGGGATGACAACATGAAGATCTAAGGGTGGCTCATATGCATCAATAATCACGTCTTCCTGATTATATGGAGTGTAATGAAAGACAAGGCCATCGTTATCATCATCATCAGAGTCATGGATTGGATCCTTGTCAAAATGATAGCTACTCATATCCCACTTCCCTTCATCTATATGTAGAAAATCACCAATGCTAACCTCCAGGGAATTGAGGGGATCACCCTATGCAAGGTTTTCAAGAAGTATATCATCAAACATAACCTTCATGAAAATGGTGGAGCTTGCCTCAACTTGACTTTCCAAAGTGTCATCTTTGTCATCACCATGCTCCCTTTTAGGACCATCTTCAAGGTCACTTTCAATGTGTTCATCTTGATGATCTTGAAAGGAGTTTTCATTTTGCTCATGGTATTCTTCTGCATCACAACCTTGATTTCTTTGATCTTCTTCAATATGGTTTATTTGATAATCAAGGGTGATGCTTTCTTTGGGATGGCAATGATCTTCTTAAACCTTTTCAACATAACTAAGGAGGCCCTCCTCTTGGAGAGCAATAGTCAAGTCTTGAAGGGAAACTTCAAAGTGACACATTGGTCCCCAATACTTAATAAATTCTTCAATGAATACCTCAATAGAAAGGATGCTCTTACGTTGCAATGACGCTTAAGCCAGTCTTTTTGATCATCCCCAAAGGAATTAATGAAAAGCCTCATGAGAGCATCCTCATGAACCATTTTGAACTCAGAAGTATACTTGATAAATATGGCAACATGATTCACAACTGAAGAAGGATCACCATCAAACTTTGGGACATTTGTCATAACACTTGTGTCCCATCAATTTGGATATCTAGGAATATCCTTGACATCCAAAGCATGGTACATTTCATGTAGATCCTAAGGGGCCATTGCCTCGATTTTTGCATAGCAACCAAATGTAGGGTCACCGGGGTGAAATTAAAATGCCTTAAAAGATGCTTGCTTCACCCTACAAGCTCTGAAACATTGAAACTCAATGAATAACTAGGGCTTCATTCTTCCAAAGGAGTCGCCAAATGTGCATATTATTTATCCTTGTCTACGGGATAAGCTCAAACAATGAAATAAAATTCAAACTTCAGGTAACGAGGAGGTTGACTCAAATCCTCATTGACAAAGGCGCCAAAAATGTTGCCTCAAAATCTAGCATGTATTGTAGAGGGTTGTTCTCCAAGATAAGCACTGGACTAAGTGACAACAATGAGGTGTGGCCCATTGTCACCACAATCACTGCCCCTTGTTGTTCATGGACTTTCACCAACGAGAGGCTTCTTAGATAGGTCATCGATGAAAGATTTTCTAGGTTTAAAGGTTAGAGGTGAGACAAGAGGCTACTAAAAGATGGCTCTACTTAAGTACGAGGTTCAACCAATGATAATAAGGCAATTCGCATCCTCTAGAAAGGCCTAATTAGGGCATGCTAGACCTAGGGCTTGAGAAATAACATGCAAGATGGAATATCCTAAGGTCAATGTGCCAAGAAAAGGTTTCCCAACAATGAATCTTAGCAAGCCAATGGCATATGAAACCTTCAAAAAGCCATCAAGTTGAAGCTTAGCAAAACTAGGGTTTCTCTTAGGGAAAACTAGCTAGGGCAAGAGAATTGAGGTCTAAGATGGATAGATTAGCCACCAAAGAAGGTTGATTTTGAGGCAACCAAGTCTTCTCTTGATGTTGAATCCTTCCACCATCTTAAATTCTCCTTCTAAACAAATTCGCTCCAAGCCCTAATTTAGGTCGCTTATCCCTAAGAGGGTCGAAATTAGGAGAGAGAAAGAGAGTGAAATTCAATTTTATGGATGAAATAAGGTTTGATCACCAAATTGACAAGGCCAGTGCCTAGTCCTTGGGTTGATGGAGTCTATGGGTGTGATAGATTAGCCAAATATTGCAAAGGAGTAAGGATGTTTTGATGCCCTAGCACATGTCCAAATTCCGTGAATGCAACAACTAGATATTTATCTTCTAATTGTTAGCAGTTTATTTGTCTTCTGAATTAATATTTTGTGAATAATGATAAATTCACAATAAAAACATTACGGAAATATAAAATATGGAATTGAGAAATAGATGCACACACAAAAATTAACACCGTTATTTTTGGACAATTGCCCTTGGAAAAACCCGAAGGGAAAACCAGTGCAACAAATGAGGGTTTTATTATTATGTAACAATTTGAGAGAAATATTACAATTGGTTGCCTTGCTAGCAAACCTTTGGAAATCTAATGGTAAAATATCTGGAAGACACCCTTGTCTCCATCTGCAATCAACTCGACCTCTCCTAGCCTGCTCGCACCTCCTCCTGGCTACTCGCACAACCCAGAAATGCGCACTACTTGGCTGAATAAAAATTGTACAACCCAGAAATTGCCTCTAGGTGAGACATCTAGCCTCCCTTTGCCTCTAGAACTAATTGGCTCTGCCTCTGAGACCTTCATCCGGTAACTGGCAACTGAAACAAGTAATTCTTGCAACTCACACTGGGGTTTCTAGCTATTCACACTGCTTTATACGACGTCCTCTGTAGATAATTCAACGTCCTCTTTCCCGTCTCTAGGACATTGGAAAATACTGAGAAAATCTTCCTTTGGAATCTCTGTTGCTCCCTCGCTCCAATGCTTTCCCTAGCTTCAACTGCGGCCTTGCTGAATACCTGCAACTGGGTAGTCGAACCACTGAACTCACAACTGATCTAACTGATGCCCTCTCTCAAAGCCCTCCACTTGCTCTTATAATTTTCTATTGGGCAACCATTGACCAAGATTCAATCCCGATCAATGGCTTAGATCACTTTGACTCCATCAATAGAAATCTCTAGAGCAAAATCGAATTACCTTAATTGATTAAACTTCACTAAGTTAGACTTACGAAATAATTAAATTATTGGCTAATTAATTTAATTAAGGTGTTTCCCAAGATTATCTCGTGAAACTTTTTCTGGGTTTTGGAGATCTTGTGTTCCTTAGCTTCTTAGACACAATCCGAGACTAGAACACCTGTCCGCTGCTACCAAACTCATAAAAAACTAACACTCCCTCTTAGTTAGGAAGGTGTTCTCCACTATACCCATATGTTCTCTGAAATAGTCGAGCTAAGCTCTCCCTAGAGCCTTCGTGAGTATATCAACAGCTTGTGGGTCTATGGGAACCTGCTGTAGCCAAACTGATCCACGCTACTGAAGAAAATAATCATTGTCCACCATGCTATTGCACATACTCAGATTCTACTACTAACTCTGTGGCTGAACCAACTGCTCTCACACTATTGATGCCCTTCCACTGTTTCTGCACTGTTGCTATTACTGTACTATCGCTGCAACTATTACAATGGTGAGACTCAATCTCCCTTTGAATAAGACTGGAAATCTCTTGGCTGGAAGTCCTCGCATGGAGTCTCCCTCTGGCTAGAACTGTACCTTCTACTTGCAACTGGCCTATTCACATTGCCACCTCAAACAAATGAACTTCTTGCAATTCGCACTTGCAACCGGAAACTCGATCTCTCCTCTGGACCTGAAGATTTAAGCTTCCATAGGGCTGCTCCCATTGAAGCTAAACTCCCTCTGAATCAAATTCTCACAAATCTACTGTGTCACTGCAACTAGCTCTGCAACTGTCCTTTTGAGTCTTTGACTACACCACCTTGGCCCTGAATTGTCACTCAAGTATCTGATTGAACCACCTTGGCTCTACATTGTCACTCAAATATCTGACTGCGCCTTTTTGACTGTTCGATCCTCCTACTACTCTACTACTGCAGGCTCCCTCAGAAAAGGTACTAATCCATGTGAGGAATACACAACAATTGGATCTGATCTATTGATCAATCCCTCCATGGCTAGATCTAGACCTCCTGCTGCTCTTGTTGTAGCTCCTACCCGATGTCGCACACTGGAGTGTCATACTCCTCCTCCATCTGAGGGTAATGCAACAAACGTAATGAACTGCTCCTCCAATCTGGCATACTAGTCATCAATCTTTGCCAAAGTTGTTGTCTGCTTCCCCTGTGTGTCCTTCGTCTTCGGACATTGGCTTACGTAGTGACCAAGTTCACCACATCCGAAGCATTTGACCTTTGACAGGTTCTTCCTCTTCTTCTTCTCTCCTTTCGAGTCCTATCCCTATTTGGGACCCTTCTTTGCTTTACCCTATCTTGCAAGGGCTATGTTCTCCTCCTTCTTCTCAACCTTAGGTCCCCTACCATTGCTACTAGTGGTGCCATCAATGAGATTGAGCCTCAACTCCTTTGAGTGAAGTCACTCCACAGGCGCTCAATGTCTGATGGTTTCTCTCCAACAGCGGCAAGTTCATCTCTGACTATTTGAATCTTGGTGAGATACGATGTAATGTTCTCACCCTTCTGCATCTTAGTTGTCCTCAACTTCTCCTTGAGAATTCTCAGATAGATCCTGGTACAACTTCACGATAACATCCTATAGGTCCTTTGCTGTATCCTTGTCTGCAATATGCGAGACGATATGATCCTAAACTCCCTCTAGGACCATCCTCTTGGCTTTGGTCATCTCCTTCTTATACCCACATAGTTGAGTAGTATTTGTTGGCTTAGCTATTACTACTGTCACATATTCCTTCAAGCCATGCTCCTTCAGAAGGAATTACATCCTATCCTTCTAGACGCCAAAGTTGGAGGCTCCATCTAATTTGTCCTGATTGTAGAGACTTGCTGTGGCCATCTTTGCGAAACTCAAAAACTGGGGTAATAAACCGGGAGATCTCCTTCTTCTTCTTGCATATTAACTCGACCTTCTTCCTGCACTTGCATTTCCTACTAAAAATGTGTAGATTTGCTCCTAGAATAAATTGCACTTGCCTTTGGTGTCCTTGGAACTCACACCGCCTGGTACTTCACCCCTGGGTAACTCGCTCTACCTCTGGATGCCCTTCACTAGCACTAGAACACACACTGTTGACCCTGAATCACACACTGGCTGGATTGGAAAGCTTACTACGACCTTTTGTTGTTGGAAATCATGACCTCCTTTCCTGCTACTAAAATACTGGAAACCCTTTGAGAATTCTTGCAAATTCCCTCTCTATGTGCTTTTCTTCTCTTGCCTTGTGCTCTGATTTGCTGCAGCAAAACCCTTACTGCAAAATCACTGCGCTAGATCCGCTTTGCTGCAAAATCACTGTGTTAGATCTGATTCACAAACTCACTGATCTGCTCACCCAAAATTCTTCTCGGTAATCCTACAACTTGTTGCTACTGATCTTGAGACAAATTAAACTTTTCCTTCACCCTAAGCTTGAGATCGATTTTCTGCCTCCAACAATTCACACTGTTTGGCTGGCCTGTGCAGATTTGAAATTCTCTGCTTTAAATCTCCCTTTAAAACTGCACAATTTTGCTTCCTTTTGCTTAGAACCTCTAATCCAATCTTCTCTACTCCAATACCATGTGAAAATTCCTTGAATGCAACAACTAGATATGTATCCTCTAACTGTTAGCAATTTATTTGTCTTTTGAATTATTATTCGACAAATAACGATAAATTCACAATTGCATTCTTCACAATAAAAACACCGCGGAAATATGAAATACGGAATTGATAAATAGATGCGTACACACAAAAATTAACACCGTTATTTTTGGACAATTGCCCCTGGAAAAACAACATATGAGGGTTTTATTATTATGCAACAATTTGAGAGAAATATTACAACTGGTTGCCTTGCTGGCAAACCTCCGGAAATCTATTGGCAAAATATTTGGAAGACACCCTTGTCTCCCTCTGCAATCAACTTGGCCTCATCTAGCCTACTCTCAACTCCTCCTAGCCACTCCCACAACCCAAAAATGCGCACTGCCTGGCTGAATAAAAATCATACAACTCGGAAATTGCCTCTAGGCGAGATGTCTAGCCTCTCTTTGCCTCTGGAACTAACTCGCTCTGCGTCTGAGACCTTAATTTGAAAACTAGGAACTGAAACAACTCCTTCCTGCAACTCACACTAGGGTTTCTAGCTATTCACATTGCTCTGTATGGCCTCCTCTGTAGATAATTCCACCTCCTCTTTATTGTTTCCCAGACACTGGAAATACTAAGAGAATCTTCTTCTAGAATCTCTGCTCCCAAATCTTTGTTACTCCCTCGCACTGATGCTTTCCCTAGCTTCAACTGTGCCCTTGTTGAATTCCCGCAATTGGGTAGTTGAGCTGCTCAACTCACAATTGATCTAATTGATGCCCTCTCTCAAGCCCTTGACTTGCTCTTATAATCTTCTGTTGGGCAACCAATGGCCAAGATTTAATCCCAATCAATGGCTTAGATCACTTTGACTCCATCAATAGAAGTCTCCAGAGCAAAATTGAATTACCTTAATTAATTAACTTTAATTAGCCAACTTCCCTAAGTTAGACTTAGGAAATAAGTAAATGATTGGCTAATTAACATAACTAAGGTGTTTCCCAAGCTTATTTCGTGAAACCTTTTCTAGGTTTTGAAGATCTTGTGTTCCTTAGCCTCTTAGACACAATCCGAGACTAGAACACCTGTACCCTGCTACCAAATTCATAAAAAACTAACACAAACCTTAACTACTACCTTTGTGAGGGATCAATATTCACTTGGGAGAGCTAATTCAAAAGTTCACCAAGGGGATTGCGATTCACATTTAGACATGAGTAATGCATACAATGATGATATCTAGATTCTATACAATTGATTTTCAAGAATAATGGCACAATAAAGAAACCCTAGATTATCAATTTATTCCATACATTAGACAATAATATCAAATACAAAACACATGAACAATTCTTTCATTGATCCAAGATAACTTCTCCAATGCCAAGAAAATAGCTCCAATAAACAAAGTTCTTCATAGATCACATCTCTCCAAGATACAAAGAGGCTAAAATCTCCTAATATGGCCAAAATAGTCACAAGTGATGATGAGTAGAATGAATGATCCTCTCCCGTATTTATATAAGGAGAATGGCATCTAATTAGCCTAATAAATTCCTAAAAACAAGTTTGATGACAACATGTGCCTGGGTTACAAGCCAACCCACTAGCTTCAATCATAAATGCTCCAATAAGCCAACACATGTGAGTTGCTAGGCTTCTAGGGCTAACGTCATGCATAAAATAGCCTCAAAATGCCATGTCCAAGTGCTATAAGGTGCCAAATAGAAGCATATAAAAATCAAGATTTGAGGGTTGGCCCTCAAATCCACCTCAATGGCTCCCTGTGGTCACAAGATACAACTTGGGCACCACAAAGTGGTCTCCATGGGTCTCCAACTGCTCAAAATGTGCATCTCTGCTATAGTGTTGAGGGCTTCTAGGTGCAACTAGCCCTCCCTAGTCTCTAAAGGTGAGACTGTTCTCATATGGGCCTTGAATCAACTGGCATCCATTAATTGGTGCTAAGGCCGACCTGGGGGCATGTGGGGTCTAGGTGTGTCATATCGAAGAATCATCAAATCTAGTGCAAAGTGGTACAATGTCCTGGGTGCAAGAGGTGCCCTAGAACATGTGTTATATACTGTTGTTGCTAGGAGGCCCTAGAGTCTCAATGCTTCACCTGTTTGTGCCAATATACTTCTCTAATGGCCTGGGTACCTATGGAAAGGTGCTCAAAGCATGGGCTGCTAAACCACTTGACAAATACGACACAAATTCTAGTGAAAGCAACTAGTCATTAGGGACATGTTACCTACCAAAAGTGGTTAACGCCATAGCAGTTTTTTTTCTCATCATGTCTTCCAGTCGGCCATCCAACAACCCCTGACAACCACCATTACTTGATGACGATGTGCTATTCATATCTCCGCCACTTGCATCAATCATATGTCTTCTTCCCATCTCGCAGAAGTACATGAACGAAGGTGGGATTCCTATCAAAAGGTACTTTATTCATTTTGCAATCAAGTGCTTATGTTTGTGTTTGGGTTTTTGGCATGGATTATGGGGTGAGCTAGAAGGAGGGGTTTTGACCGTGACCTTGTTCCTCACCTTAAATGGGGGGTTAATCTTGGATCCTAGTCCAATGGTGATCTAGGTATTAGTGACCACCCGCCTATTCCACTTGGACCCAACCATTGTTTCTTTTCAGTTTTCCTAATTGTAGCACAACTTACTATTATTTGCAGCTTTTTGGGTCCTAAACTTCCGGCGCTGTTTTGAGGGACTAAAAGACGTTTTTAGAGAAAACAAAGAGACCGAAAAAGTCCCAAACTAGTTTATAAGTTTGTTTTCGGCCTCCTCTTCGAGATCTTCGAAACAAGGTATTATGATAGCCAAATGGAGATCGTATGCCAAAGTTATGACCCCGGGAAGTTGATATACCAATTTACCCAAATGGGGCCCACAGTTTTGGCACTTCGTCTCCTAGGGTTAGGTTTTTGGATGTTTAGGGTTTTCCATTGTTTCTCAATAATAAATAGGCATTTGAGCCTCATTGTAACACAAATCAGAGGCATGTAGCTGCCACACTTTTTCTCAGAGATGAGCTACCATCGCTAGAGATGTAAGCATATTTCAGTTCTTTGATATTAATCTATGTTGCATGAGTTTTTGGAACGTGGGAATGTTGGGAACTTGGGTATTGGTGTCAGGAACGGCTAGAGGTTTCCCCAAAATTTACAAGGAACGACTAATTAGGAGTTGTAATATTATATAATAAAAAAATTAAAAATATAAAAATAAAAAATATTTTTTTAATTATATAATTTATATAATAATCAAAATTAATATTGAATCAAAATATTCAAATATTAAAATCAATTTAAATATATAAATAATAAAATATATAATCTCTCTTATATATAAATATATTTTTTGGGTGTCTCTCTCCCCGAGTCTCTTCCTTTTATATATATAAAATATTAAAATGTCAAGTTAATTATGACACATGACGAGTCTTTGAAACAATCTAGTTTAAAAATATGAAGGAACAATTTTACATAGTTATTCTTAAGAGAAAAAGTAAAGCAACTCTAATGTTTAAGCATTGATTGCCACATACAATATGCACACACAATCCTCTACGATATATACATAAACAACAAAATAAATACTCATCAGGATGACATCCCAAATATCGCCTTTACATCGAGGTGCCACATGCTTCCTTAACCCATCAAGAGCTTGCTCCAATTGCTCAATTAAGGATATCGATGTTAAGGATGTCTTTGGCCTTTCTTCCTGGAAGTTTTCAACTTAGGCTCATGTTTTGTGGGTAGTTCAACATATTTCTCTACAGACTTTGTATTCCCCAACCCCAGGGAACGCCAGAACTCCAAAAGAAATAGTCGTCAAAGTTCCTTGAACTTTCCCAAGCTCCCATTGCAGCTCTCGCTGAAAAGGGAACGTTCCCATGCAGTTCCAAAGCTCCTGAGAGTGTGGGAACCATTGGAATGAGTTTCCCAACTCTTGGGAGCGGTTCCCGTGTAACAGAGATATTAATGAAATGAAGTTTTATTTTTGCTGCATCTTTGTGTATATGGGTATTTTTCCATTTTGTTGCGTTCCTGCATAAGTCCGGATTAGTGGTATCAGAGCGGCCTGCTCTTTCTTTGTTTTTCATTGCATGTCCCCAACAAGGTCAGGGTATAAGGAGTTAGGCCTCAATTTGATTGAAGTTTTGCAAGACTAGCCTTGCAAAACCCGACGACCTCCCATGGCGGAAGAAAAGAAAGACGAGGGGGCAGGAGATCCTTTCCAAATACTACTCGAGGAAGCCCTTGAGCGACAAAGGAACGCAATGATGGATAACTTTGCCTAAATCCTTTGAAGGCTAGCCACAGACGACATATCTTCATGCAACAACCACTCTGGAGGTGCCACTTCTTTAAGGTACAAGTTAGCTTTGATATTCCCATATTTGAGGGCCAGATAGATGCAGACGCTGTAGATAAATGGTTGAATTTGTTGGAAGGATATTTTTCAGTTCATGACTTTTCCAATCGGGAAAAGATTACTTTTGCACTTCTCAAAGCCGCCCCACACATCAAGGACTGGTGGGAAACCTACTGTGAACAAAAGGACGAGAGGGAATCCTCACTGTTTTCAGCCGCACCCACTTGGAATTCTTTCCGAGACGCCATCAAGGAACAATATTACCTTGTCGGGAGCTATGAAGATAAATACATAAAGTGGACCACGCTACGACAGGAAGGGGGCCAAGATGTGCCAGAGTTTACAAATGTTTTCCATAGCCTTCGCACGAAGCTGGGTATCAAGGATTCTGATTGGCATTTGGTACTTAAGTACTGTCATTGTCTACACAAGTACATCCAGGACAAGATGGAGTTCTTGGACATCTCGCTCGGCATGGCGTATCGATACACTTTCAATATTGAGCAGTAGTTTAAACAGAAGAAGAGAGATTTCGGATTTGCGAATCCGAAGCAAGGAAAAGGTGCCCCCAAACCGTAGAGCAAAGGACAAAGCCAAGGCGGGGCGACCTAGGACAACTTGCCAAAGCCGCAAGCAAAGAACAACACCACGAAGACAAAGAAGGACACGGGAAAATGGTGTGAGTTCCATAAGAGCTCCACTCACAACACAAGTGAGTGCCAGGCCAAGCAGTCATTGGTGGTCGAGTTGAAGGCTTCTGAATCAGACACATGTTTTGACTTTGAGTCGGAACCCGACAAGGGGAATGACAAAGGGAAGTAGATCATTGACGCGGAGCCCAGTGCCACCGTGGCCACCACTAAGATCCAAAAGAATGAGCCTGAAGATCTAGAGGAGGGGGAACGCCTCTTCCACTCACAAATGTGGGTGAAGGGTTTTTCGCTGCAGTTCATTGTTGACAGCGGGAGCTGAAAGAACCTCATTTCAGCAGAGGTTGTGAAGCGACTGGGCCTACCGACTACAACACATCCGCAGCCGTACACCATCGGGTGGCTTCACCAAGGACAAGATATCCGCGTTAGCCAGTAGTGCCGCCTTCCCCTCAGCATCAAGCCCTTCACAGATGAGGTACTGTGTGATGTTACTCCTCTTGAAGTTTGTGATGTATTATTAGGACAACTATACTTGTGGAAGCGACATGCTGTATATGAGTCTAGACCTCGCTCTATGATTATTACTTTGGGCGATAAGTTGTATAGGATACTGGAGGTAGCCCCGCCTACCGCCATCTCTTTGATCACTGCAAAGCAATGTAGTAAGATCATTTCCTAGACCAAGAAATTTGTTTTCCTTATGATTCGCCCTTAGGGCAAGAAGAAGGTTGTGGCCACGACTCCCAGACAGGGCTCCCTGCCACAACAACAACAAATGGACAAGGTCATGGAGGAGTACAGGGACATTTTTGCCTCACCTACAAGGGTACCTATGCACTGTTAGGTCAAGCAATCCATTGATCTGACCTTGGACGCACCGCTACCCAATGGACTGATCTATCGACACTCTGTTTTAGAGAACGATGAGATCAAGAGGCATATTCAGGAGCTGTTGCAGAAAGGGCACATCAGGCCAAGTTCATCACCCTGTGGGAGCCTGATTGTATTGGTATAGAAGAAAGATGAGACCTGGAGACTTTGTATTGACTATCGGGCGTTGAACAAGATTACAATCCAGAATAGGTACCCAATCCCATGGATTGATGATCTTCTAGACCAATTCAAGGGGGCCAAATATTTCAGCAAGATTGACTTGAAGTCCGATTATCACCAGGTGCCTATCGAACTCTCCGATGTGTGGAACACTACTTTCAAATCCAAGGAGGGCCTTTTCGAATGGTTGGTCATGCCTTTCGGGTTGACAAATGCCCCCGCAACCTTCATGAGATTGATGGATGACATCTTGCAACACTTCACCAATGCATTCGTGGTGGTGTATCTAGATGACTTCTTAATCTTCACCTAGTGTTGGGAAGAGCACCTCCACCATATTCGACAGGTCCTTCAAACACTGCGACAACACGAGCTGTGTGCCAATTTGGAGAAATGCACTTTTGGCATGACCCAGGTTCAATATCTGGGGTACATCATTGATGGGCAGGGTGTGCATGTGGACCTAGCCAAGGTACAAGTCATTTAGGATTTGCCAGCTCCAACAATTCTAACAGAGCTCCGCAGCTTTCTGGGTCTTGCCAATTTCTATCGCTGGTTCGTGTTGGGGTTCTCTCATATCACTTGGCTTTTAAGTCAAGTCACCAAGGGCAGAGCGAAAGCAAAGTTTTTTTGGTCTAAATCTCAACAAAAGGTGTTTTCGAGTTGAAACATCGCCTCTGCTCTGCACTAGTGCTCACATTTCGAGACCTGCAACAACCATTTGAGATCGAGACAGATGCCTCAGACTATGCTATTGGTGCAGTTCTTACTCAACACAGGCAGCCAATGGCATATCACAGTGAGACACTTTTAGACATAGTTTGAAAGTAACCCACCTATGACAAAGAAATGTATATCGTTGTGCAGGCCTGCTGACAATGGAAGCATTACATTATGGGGAAGGAAACGGTCATCCATAGAGAGTACCGACCCTTGCAGTTCATATAGACACAAGGAAAGTTGTAGAATGATCGCCATAAAAAATGGTCCAGATACCTGCAACAGTTCCATTTGAACATTAAGTACAAGAAGGGCAACACCAACAATGTTGCAGACTGCCACAATGGACCACCGATCATGGCGCTAACCACTGTGCTCGACTCTTGTGGGCATTAGATTGCGAGGTGGCCGCATCTTTACAAAAGCGATCCAGAATTCAACAGCACATACCATACACTTTTGGAAGGTAAGCAAGTTCCAAATTTTCACCTCCAGGATGCATTGTTATTTCACTTGGGACGCATTTGTAATCCTTCAAGTGACAGTGCCAAGATGATTTGGGAGGCGCACTACAGTCGGGTCGCTGGACATTTCGGGGTAGAGAAAACAATGGTAGTGCTACAAAAGTATTTTATTTGGCTGAACCTTCGACGTGATGTTGGGAAGTACATAAGATCCTGCACTGCGTGAGCCATTTCCAAACTAACCATCACGAAGCAAGGCCTATATACTCCTCTGCCTACTCCTAGTCGACCTTGGGATTCCATCTCCATGGATTACATGTCGGGCCTTCCTTCTACTAAGCATGGCAATCATTGCGTTTTCGTGGTCATTGACAGATTCTCTAAAATGGCCATTTCAGTGCTTTGATATTATTAATGAAATGAAGTTTATTTTATTTTATTTATTTATTTTTATTTTTTATTTTTTATTTCTGATGCATCTCTGTGTATATGGGTATTTCTGTATTTTGTTGCGTTTCTGCATAAATCCGGATCAAGTGGGACCTCCCCTAATGGCCTAATGGGTATAGTAGGGGCACTACTTGGGAAGCCCAAATTGAGATAGCGTGGTCCATCTATCATTACTCCATGCTTACCACTTTCCATCTTACATTGCAAGCCATATATCCCACCTCCATTCTTTGTGTTCAACTGACCATTGGTTCTTCGGGATTTGGCACCCATACATCCTTATACTTGGGTAGGGCTCGAAACATGGCCTTAAGAGGTTGGTGTAGTGAAAAAAAGAGGAAAAAGCATATATTGGCCACAAGCAAAATAAAAGAAAGATATTAAAATGCAAAAGATGGTCGAGACATACACATTAGCACATAGACAAAAGCCTAGCATGAGTTCTACCTCACCCCTTATGGTCATCACTCGGTTCCTAAGCAACATATTGCTTCTATATATCAATAAAATGAACCCTTGCATGTCCCAACCCCGATGGGCAATGAACTGCCTCATCATTAAGGGGTAAGACAACTGCTATGCATCATACAAAACAAGCTCTAACCCTTTAAGTTATGAGCAATAATACAAAGAAAAATCAAGAAAAATAAAAGGTGCACAAGAGGGGTGGAAAAACAAAAGCCGAGTTGGTAACTCATGCATCCATGATTGTTCCCTCCTCTCATCTATACAATTAGGATGTGGTTCCTCATCATGTAGGTCCCTTTGGACATGGCACTTGGTCATAAAGTCTTTTCTCCTCTGTTATCATCATTATTCACATGATATCTATTGATGGAAGGTGGACTCAAGAAATGTCACTTCCCCTTGGGGGGCTGGAAACACCTAATAGGGTTGTCCTTTTTCCACTTCTACCTAGGGAGGTAACACCATTGCAAGTTCAAAGCCCCAAATTTGGAAGGGAAGCCTCGTATGAAGTATCAAATAGCCCATAAATTTCAAGCTTGGTTCACTTAGATATAAAAATGATTATTGTACTTGATGATTTGTTGCTTTCACTTGACTTTGTGATGGGATCGTTAGGTGGTTTCCACAGCTGGTAGCTGGTTACCTTAACTGGTACCAGGATTTCAAAGGAGAATATTGACACCCACAAGTGAGGTGTTGAGAGCCATGGGACTCCAAGTAGCAACATAGCATCATATACACCCTTGGGCACCTCAAACACCCACAATGTTTTGGCTCTTTTCCTTGCAGTAGATGATTTTTGGGATGATGCACTTGGACCCAACATGCCCCCAGTCGACCTTAGCACTTTGTGAGGGATGGTAGTTGATCTAGGGCCCATATGAGGATGGTCTCACCTCTTGAGACATGGGAGGGCTAACACCACCTTGGAAGCCCTCAACGTTGGAGAAGAGACAAGAACTTTGGCCATTTGGAGACCCATGAGACCACTTTTGTGCCCCATGATGAAATATGGGGTCTACAGAGGGATATTGATGAAAACCTAAGGGCCAACCCTTAGGAGGTGATTTTTAGAGGCCTCTACACTCAACTTGGCACTAAGAGACCTCAAAAAATTCCCTAGAGAGGCTCATGCATTGATGACATCATCATATTCTGCCTTATGGATCACATGTGTGGGCACTCTTTTATGTTGTCTTGGCTAGTAGGTTGGCTTGTGACCTAACTTGTTGTGACATTATTTTATTGTTTTAGAGGGCCTTTGGCTAAAATGAACTTTATTACTCATATAAATAGAAGAGAGATATCATTCACTTGGAAATCATCACACTTGGAGAACTCAACCTCTCGTCTTGAGAATTTCGGCCTTCTTTTCTTGTGGTAGAGATGTGATCTATGAATGGTCTTTTGATATTTGGAGCTATTGTCTTGGATCAATGAACGAAACTTCATGCATGTTATCTTGTAAGTGAGCATTTTGTTGGATAAATCTTTTCTTTATGTCTAATTTATGGAATATATTGAATCTAGGGTTCTCTATTATGCCCCGAATTGTACAGGCATTGCGACAAAGCTCAGATGAGGGTTGTCACTTTGATCCCCGCCCACTCCATTCTAGTTGTTTCCCAACAACATGCTATGGGGGGTAGTCCCTATGGAATGAGGTGAAGGAAAGTAAGTTGAGAAATCAACTTGTCTTGGAGACGTGGATGAGTGGCCTAGCTGCTTGGTTGGAATTAAGCAAGATTATGATTAAATTAGATTTTCTATCATGAGAGCAATGCCTTAATGGAGTCACAAATTCTTGCCTTTTATGAATTGAAACCAAATGACCGGATGGACACTGTTGCTTGAATGATTATCTAAGCTATATGATGTGCAAATTTCAGCAATATACCAAGGTACTCAAGATGTCAAATGCCAACAGTAGTCAATCAAGATGTTGATCACAAATTTATGACAGTGTATCTCAGCAATAAATATTCGGCAAATTCAAACTTGATCAATGTTATAATAATAGTAAGAAAATGCTAAATCAACAATGCTTATGCTTGCCCAAGATCACAAAAATATGTCAACTTAGAAAATATGTATGTTAACTTTCTCAAAATATATCTTTTAGTAAAATTTCAGATCTGAAGCATAATTTGCAGCAGTAAGTTAATCCATAGATCAACAAATAGTGATGTCAGCACCAATGCCCAAAAATGCCTAAAAATAGTAAAAATTGCCAAACTTGAGAAAAATCAATTTTTAGGATTTTTTAGGGCTTGACTAAGAAAATTTCAGATTTGATATATTTATTTCAGCAGTGAAACAGTGACAGATCAACAAGATCAAATTGCCAAAAATAGATAAACAATATTTTCAGAAATGAGAAAATACACTAAAACTTGAAAATTTCCAATTTGAGGGTTTTAGGAGAGTTTGATTCAATAATTTTCAGAATTGATAAGTTTACGACAACAATATATTAATGTCAGATCAACAAATTGAAAATACTACAGATAATCCCCACAATGTCTAAAAATAGTAAGTTTGCCGTAAAAATGAAAATTCAGATTTTTTAGACTTTAATTAGGATATGATTCAGAAATGTTTAGATATGATTTTTTATAGTTATGCAAACAAAGATTTTGCAATTCTAAACAATTTTGACCATATAGAATTTGAATTTAGGGCTTAATTATCTGTGATTTAACTGCTGTAATGAAACTGAAGCAAAATGAGGGCTTGGAGGTCAAAACCTAGGCCCAAGGCCTTGAAGATCCCACCATTGAAAATCATTGAAATTTTGGGATTACCTTGCTGCTTGCTAGATATGAATTTTGAGACCTTAATCTTACAAAACCACCAAGTATTTAGCCTTAAAACTTCAGCTTAGGGTTTCAGGTCAATTTTGGGGCAAAAGAGGCCAAGAATTGGAGAACAAGGCTAAGGAAAGCCAATTTGTGGGGATAAAAGGGCTGAAATGATAGATCGGGGGTTGAAATGGCAAGAGGAGGCCAAAAATTGAAAATCCGTGTCTCGAAAATTTCCAGATCTGAATTTTGCCGTCAAATCTTCAGTAAATGGCCCTGCAAAATTGTCTAGAGACTAGATCTTACTCTCAAGGGCCTAGATCTAGCTCTTCTCTCACTTGATCCCTTGATCCAACCTGCAAAAAATGAAAATAAAAGCACCCAAACCCCAAATATATACAAAATAGATCTAAAACCCCAACCCAAGTTAGAAAAAATAAATTATCATTACAATTTACAATTTAATTTACAAAATATACATGGGTTTTTAAATGGATTTTGAGAAAATAAAATTTTCAATATTTTTTACTGGAAAGAATGACTAAAATGCTTCAGAAAAATTAATGATTCACTATAGCCCAAGCGAAGATTAAATCCACCATATAAAAAATTGGAGATCCAAGCAACAATGATTCTTGCCCAAGTTTGTGAACTTGGAGGCTAAGGACCGAAGTACCTGCAAACACTATGTATTTATCTCAAAAGATAATCTGTTAGATCATACAGGGAATCAAACCATCTAAGATTAGCCCAAAACTATCAATAGTATGATTTTATCTCTATCTAATGAAAAACAAATCTTACCAATATTCAACACAACATAGAGATGTCGTAGTCAGCACATACCACAAATCAATAAGCAAGAACACCTCGAGTTGCACCGCAAAGTCTTTTATTATGATAGAAAAATAGTTCTCAACGGGACAATAGTTTACACAATGCTTCAACAACAATTCTAGTCAGAGATCAAGATGACTAGAGACTCAAATGACTCTAATTTATAGATAAATCTTCCAAATGGAAAAATAACGGCTAGTTTCTTTGATCTTTGTCAAAATAATCTTGGCCGTTGATAAATACTTCAAGATCTTTTAATCTTGGCCCTCGATTTCTTATTTTTGAGGAATTTTCGAATTTATCATTTAATTCCATTTTAATTAGCTCAAAATTAATTATTTAGAGCTAATTTCCTCAAAAAATTGACTTTGACTTAACCATCAAGGTCCAAGGGTCCAATTTTTTTTGAAAAAGACAATATTTCCTTGGTGGAGAACATTTAAAAATTGATTCTTTCAAGACCCACGAATTTTTCCATTTGGAGAATTTATTTTCCTAGACATTTAAATTTTGACTTTAATTAATTAATTTTCTTGCTTGGGATTTAATTTTATTTTGCCAGAAAATTAATTAATTTACACATGAGGGGATTAATTAATTTTCAACCCTCTATTACATATGATTTTTTTTAAAAGACTCAACGAGGGAATACACATTTGTCTTAGACCCTCAAGTCACAAAACCCACTTGCGACTCAATATGCTCTAGTAAACCAAGTGATTTGTAATAAAATAATTTAGCCAATTAGCTTAAATTATTCCCAAACCACTTTTACATTAGACTTGATTAAAACACGAGCCCTCACCTAATAATTCGACAATAAATTTCGCCCTAGCTTTGGGGCTAAGTTGCAGGAAACGTGGACAGAGGGCCTGTTTCCATACGAAAACGGGGAAACCCGTACAGTACGGCCCAGAAACGCGTTTCCAACCGTACTTGCCCATTTCTCGAGGAGGAAACGTGGCCAGTACGGCCGAAAACGCATTTCCGGGCTGTACGTTGGAGTTTCCTCTTGTAACTTTACTTTTTCTTGTATTTTTTTTTAAATTTTTTCGTTTATAATTTTTTATTGGGCGACTCAAATATCCTCTAGATTCTTCTAGATGTCTTTCAAGTTATAAAAAAAAGGAGTTTTTTGAGTGGGGCAGCTGAATGTTCAAGCCTATGGCCTTAGTGTTGATATGCAATTCATGGTAATGTTAAATTATTAAAGTAAAAGTGATATTTTCCTTTAATTTTCATTTTCATCCTTTTACTTAAATTTTTAACATTACCATGAAATGACTCAGGATGTTTGAGAGTGGTTTTGCCCTCATTGGATTTCATATAGAGAAAGTAGAATTTTAGATTTCACTCAAAATCCAACAGACTTATCTGTTTTTCAAGATTTCATGATTGCGGGGATTGCAATGTTGCCATTGGATTTTATCATGTACTAGGGTATGGAACTTGTATTTAATCAAGAGAACCAAGCCCTCTATGCAGGGGAGACTCCCAATAATCAAGAGCATGTAGGGTACTAGGGTATGAAACTTGTATTTAATCAAGAGCACTAAGGTCGTTCGACTATGTAGGAGGAGACTCCCAATCAAGCACGAGACAAGAAATTAGAAATTTCTCGTGGTTGACTTTGATATTTCTAGTTTCATTATGTGATCATTCATGAGTAAATGTGATGTAAATTTAGGGACTTATAGTTTATGCATTGACAATTGACAATTTTATCATAATGTAATAAATTAGAATGTATCATATATGCTTTATGGTTGCACATATTTCTTAAATGTCCTAATATATATATATATATATATATTGCGTTTCCCGTTTCCAAAATTTGGGGGGGCGGTCACGTTTCGTACCCGTGCCTGTTTCGGAAACTCTTACCCGTTTCCCCATTTCGTGCAGCGTAACTTTGGGGGCTTATGCTGGAGGTAAAATACTCTTCTGATTAGTCGTGCCGAAAAACACAAGAAATCAGTAAGATTAAAAAACCTCATAGGATGGAATTCGTCATCAAATTATAGGCTTGCCTAGGTTGTTACACAGAATCATGGTTTCACTAAGATCATTTACAATATATAACTTGCAAAATGGGATGACTATGACATATGGACCGCTGATATGTGTTCTGATCCTTGTTGAAAAAATTGGTACTTTTGCTTCCTTGGAACTTTGACAATTTGAGTGCAACATTTGGCTCCATATGGGGACATGTTGCTTCCAAGAAGTAACGTGAGAACCCCAGAATCCTACATCCAAGGAAACAAAAGTCCATCAAGTAGATATCCATTCAACATCGAAATCATCATGCATATATAGAAAATACTGCTGGACTAGAAAATCTATCCTAACAAATTGAAATAAAGAAAAAACATAATAAAAGTATTGAAAGTAAAACTATCTCGCTGACATGGAATAAAAGGGAATAGGGTTAGAGATATTATACAAAACGATGCCATTGAGCATTTGTTGACTTTTCGACAAGTGTGTGGGCTGCTTCTCGGATGTGCCATGTTGAATTCTGAAAATGCTAGGACTGTGACTCATCCAAATATCAAGTTGCTCTCGGCCATCAGATGCATCAAACTTCCTCCTTTTTATTTTCTTCTGCCTTTTACTTTTCTCCCCAATGGGCTGTGATGTCAATAATGAGACCATTGTAGATTTCTTGTCATGATTCTGAGAATCCATGGATGAAGGATTTGAAGAATGTGAAGTATGCCCAATCTTATTTTGTATGTACTCGGTCAAACATGACACATAAGCCTGACCATTCTTAGCTTCTTTTTCAATTTTGGTACTTCTAGTTGACTTGTATTGAGTGGGGCAAGTAACCTCCTGGCAATGAGATGAGAACTGCTCTGGCGGACTGGGAGACCTGTGATTTGTGAAAAACCCTTTGTGCTTCCCCTCTGAATCCTTCGGCTTGAGCTGAAGTCCCGGAATCTGTATCTTTTCCATCATTTGTATCTTATTCTGAAGAATGGTCTTTTCAATTCTGATGGCATCCATCTAGTTAGAGTGTTCAACCTTTAGAGCATTGATTTCTTTGGCATGGCTTTCCTCCATGGTGAACAACTTATCCTGAAGGCATATATAGTGGGCTTCCATATCCTTAATTACTTTGTTATTATCCGCTTTTATGGTAATCAAATGATCCTGCATATTGGACATCATAACTTCCATCTCTTGAGCACACTTTTCTTTTATCGCTGACAACCTAATAAAAAATTATTTCCATGTCCTTTATCACTTTATCATGATTTACTTGAATAGAATTCATTTCTTTACTTTGTTATTATCCGCTTTTTATGGTAATCAAATGATCCTGCATATTGGACATCATACTTCCATCTCTTGAGCACACTTTTCTTCTATCTCTGACAACCTGCTCTGAAAAATTATTTCCATTTCCTTTATCACTTTATCATGATTTACTTGAATATAATTCATTTCTTCCTTATGATTTGCTTCCATGGTGATCAGATAACTTTGCATGGAGGCCATCTGATTAGAATGATTAATGTCCATGGTTTTCAACTCCTTAGCATGTTGCTTTTCTATGGTTAATAATCTGTCCTGAAGACTGACCTCCCTGGCATGAATAGAGTTGATTTCTTTCTTATGACTTTCTTTTATGGAGCTTACCTCCTCAACATGTTCCTCGTCTATGGTATCCACTATGTTCTGAAAGTTGATCCTTTGATTATATTGAGCAACTTCCATTGCTTGTAACCTGTTTCCCATGGAAATCATTTCTCTAGCGTGATCTCCTATTTAGTTTTGCTTGACTAGACTGCGTGTTTTTAATCATTTGAGTTAATTCCTTAACAAGATGCTTATCATTTTCCTTTTCATTGTCAAAATGATTAATCTGGTTACTAGTCCTTGCCTTTGTACTATCAAAAATTCTTCTTGTGATGGTACAAGTGGATTCATCATGATAGTGATTACAATATCTACAATATCTCTTGATCATTAACATGTTGTAATTGATTCTCTTGCATCTTCTTTATGAGATTTTGCATATCAACAAATTGTTTATCCTCCTTAACTTGTATTTTTTTTAATGATCTTGATTAATTCTTTAACCTTGTCTTCCTCTTCTAGAGGATCACGAGGATAACCTTGAGTGTTAGTACAACGAAAAGGAATGGACAAGTCATCTATGATGACTTGCTAATGGATGTCAGCGAGAGATCCTTCTTCAAGAAAATCAAGAAATCCGCAAGAAGCGAGCTTCTAGCAGAAATTCTTGCAAAAAATGAAAGAAGTGGAGTCGCCACTTGAACATGAATTTGTTTCTAAAATCTAGAAGGCAAAAATTGAAAAGTTAGTCAGGGAAAGGTAGGTGGATATCAAGGAAGGCTTCCTGTCTGAGAAAATTGAATTCTTACTAGAATGTAATCTATTCAACTGAGCTCTGAGAATTAGGTTAAGCAAGCTATCAGGATTTTTTCAAATGTAAGCCTTTGTGAATGGATGAAACAGTGGAGTCGCCACTTGAATAGGAAACTGACCCAAATGTCCAGGTGCTAAAGTGCAAATAGAGGAGTGAACAAGGTGATAAGGAGACTAGTGAATGTAGTGTCAAGAAGATAAAAATGGATCGGAGGATTACAAAGATTAATGAGAATGTTGTCGACACCAAGGTCCAATAAATTGGTCTCCGGCAACGGCATCAAAAAATGTTGTGCCACTTTGACGGGACAAGGGATGAGGAAAAATGGAAAGATTGAAAGATTGAGATATTGTCGTAAACCTCGGGAACGAAAAAAATCTGTCCCCGACAACAACGCCAAAAAATGTTGTTGCCCGAATTGTACAAAAATTGCGACAACGCTCAGGACGGGCACTGTCACTCCGATCCCTGCCCACTCCGTTCTAGTTGTCTCCCAGCAACAAGCTATGGGGGCTAGTCCTTATGGAATGAGGTGAAGGAAAGTAAGTTGATAAATCAACTTATTTGGGAGACATTGATGAGTGGCGTAGCCACTTGGTTGGAATTAAGCAAGATTATGATTAAATTAGATTTTCTATTATGAGACTAGTGCCTTAATGGAGTCACAAACCAGATGGACACCCATTGCTTGAATGATTAACTAACCTATATGATGTGCAAATTTCAACAATATACCAAGATACTCAAGACGTCAAATGCCAATAGTAGTCAATCAAGACACTAATCACAGATTTATGACAATGTATCTCAACAATAAATATGCGGCAAATTCAGACTTGATCAATGTTATAACAACAGTGAGAAAATGCTAAACCAACAATGCTTATGCTTGCCCAAGATCACAAAAATATGCCAACTTAGAAAATATGTGTGTTAGCTTTCTCAAAATATATCGTTTAGAAAAATTTCAGATCTGAAGTATAATTTGCAGCAGTAAGTTAATCCATAGATCAACAAATAGTCATGTCAGCACCAATGCCCAAAAATGCCTAAAAATAGTAAAAATTGCCAAACTTGAGAAAAATCAATTTTTAGGATTTTTTTAGGGCTCGACTAAGAAAATTTCAGATCTTATATACTTATTTCAACTGTGAAACAATGACAGATCAGCAAGATAAAATTACCAATATTTCCAGAAATGACAAAATACACTAAAATTTGAAAATTTCCAATTTGAGGGCTTTAGGAGAGTTTGATTCAATAATTTTCAGAACTGATAAGTTTATGATAACAATATATTAATGTTAGATCAACAAACTGAAGATACTACAGATAATCCCCACAATGTCTAAATAATAAGTTTGCCGAAAAAAATGAAAATTCAGATTTTTTAGATTTTAATTAGGATGTGATTTAGAAATGTTCAGATTTGATTTTTTATAGTTATGCAGAAATTTTCCAGCAAGCTAAAATTTCAGATCTAGGTCAAATTAGTGATGGCCAAGTGGCAAAAAATTGTGAAAGCTAAGATTTTGCAATTCTAAACAATTTTGACCATATAGAATATGATTTTAGGGCCTAAGTATTTGTGATTTAACTGCTGTAATGAAACTGAAGCAAAATGAGGGGTTGGAGGTCAAACCCTAGGTCCAAGGCCTTGAAGATCCCACTGTTGAAAATCGTTGAAATTCTGGGATTACCTTTCCACTTGCTAGATATGAATTTTGAGACCTTAATCCTATAAAACCGCCAAGTATTTAGCCTTAAAACTTCAACTTAGGGTTTCGGGTCAATTTTGGGGCAAAATAGACCAAGAATTGGAGAACAAGGCTAAGAAGAGCCAATTTGTGGGGATAGAAGGGCTGAAGTGATAGATAGGGGGCTGAAATGGCAAGAGGAGGCCAAAAATTGAAAACCCGTGTTTCAAAAATATCCAGATCTGTATTTTGCCATCAAATCTTTAGTAAATGGCCTTGCAAAAGTGTCTAGAGACTAGATCTGACCCACAAGGGCCTAGATCTAGCTCTTGTCTCACTTGATCCCTTGATTCAACCTGCAAAAAATGAAAATAAAAACACCCAAACCCCAAATATATACAAAATAGATCTAAAACCTCAACCCAAACTAGAAAAAATAAATTAAAATTAAAATTTACAATTTAATTTACAAAATATACATGGGTTTTTATATGGATTTTGAGAAAATAAAATTTTCAATATTTTTTACTTGAAAGAATGACTAAAATGTTTTAAAAAAATTAATGATTCACTATAGCCCAAACAAAGATTAAATCCACGATATAAAAAACTAGAGATCCAAGCAACAATGGTTCTTGCGCAAGTTTGTGAACTTGGAGGTTAAGGACTGAAGTACCTGCAAACTCTTTGTATTTATCTCAAAAAATAATCTGTTAGATCACATGGAGAATCAAACCATCTAAGATTAGCCCAAAACTATCAATAGTATGATTTTATCTCCATCTAATGAAAAAAAGCAGATCTTAACAATATTCAACACAACAGAGAGATGGCTGTAGTCAGCACATACCACGAATCAATAAGCAAGAACACTTTGAATTGCACTCCAAAGTCTTTTATTATGATAGAAAAAATAGTTCTCAGCAGGAAAATAGTTTACACAATGCTTCAACAACAATTCTAGTCAGAGATCAAGATGACTAGAGACCCAAATGACTCTAATTTATAGATAAATCTTCCAATTGGAAACATAACGACTAGTTTCTTTGATTCTTGTCAAAATAATCTCGGACGTTGATAAATACTTCAAGATCTTTTAATCTTGGCCCTTGATTTCTTATTTTTGAGGAATTTTCGAATTTACCATTTAATTCCATTTTAATTATCTCAAAATTAATTATTTAGAACTAATTTTTAAAAAAATTTGACTTTGACTTAACCAACAAGGTCCAAGGGTCCAAATTTTCTTGAAAAACCAATGTTCCCTTGGTGGAGGACCTTTAAAAATTGATTCCTTCAAGACCCACGGATTTTTCCATTTGGAGAATTTATTTTCTAGACATTTTAATTTTGACTCTAATTAATTAATTTTCTGGCTTAGGATTTAATTTTATTGCCAAAAAATTTAATTAATTTACACATGAGGGGATTAATTATTTTTCCAACTCTCTATTACATATGAATTTTTTTGTAAAGACTCAAAGAGGGAACCATAATATACATTTGTCTTAGACCCTCATGACACAAAACCCATCTGCAACTCAATATGATCTAGTAAACCAAGTGATATGTAATAAAATAATTTAGCCAATTAGCTTAAATTATTGCCAAACCACTTTTACATCAGACTTGACTAAAACACTAGGACACACCTAATAATTCGACAATAAATTTCACCTTAGCTTTGGGGGTTTAAGCTGGAGGGAAAATACTCTTCTAATTAGCCGTGTCAAAAACCACAAGTAATTAGTGAGATTAAAAAACCTCATAGGATGGAATTCGTCATCAAATTATAGGCTTTTCTAGGTCGTACCATCGTTATATGGACTCATGGTTTTACTAAGATCATTTACAATATATAACTTGGAGAATGGGATGACTATGACACATGGACTGTTGATATGTGATCTAATCCTTGTTGAAAAAATTGGTACTTTTGCTTCCTTGGATCTTTGACAATTTGAGTACAACATTGCCCTAATCTGGTAAAATCTAGATAACATTATTGCATGCATTATTAGAATAATCCTATTTAGTATTTAATGCTCATTCTTTTAGCTGTTGCTATTTTTATTCTTTTAGCAGTTTCTTAGATGAAACTGATTGTTTCCATTTCCTAAATAGAAACTTGATGTTTCTATTACTGTAAATATCTCTGTATTATTATTGAGCTTCAGCTTGCTCATCAATTCAATTCATTTTCATTGAAATCTATATGCGTGTTTCGCACTGTTTTATGGTATCAGAGCTCGGGAATTTTTTATTTTTATTTTTTTATTTTATTTTTTATTTATTTTTTAATTTTTAATTTTAATTTTTTTTTAATTTTTATTTAATTTTTATTTTTTTTTTTCGAAATAATTTTTCAATTTATGAAAAATTTAGTGTCTCATTTCGAAATTGCTCATTCAGTGGAGAATTTTTTAACGTGAGTGGTCATTCCGTGGAAGCTGGTGCCTGCAATCGATCGATCGTGTTTACATTAAGCGATTCAGTGTGTGCGGTCAAATTTTTTTTTACAGGACTTCTTGCTACGTGCATTCACCAAGCTTCATTTGATACCCTAGCGTCTTTGGAGCGGAGCGGATCCCAGCTGTTGTCGTATCCACGAAGAGGTTAAGCCCTGCTGCTACCATCCATCACGGGAATTCTTGTTTTATCTCTTCCACTGCTATATTATTATAAACTCTTTCGCCGCAACAACTGAGACAGGATCCACAAGAAAAGCCTCACTGTCCATTCTTGCTTCACACCTCCGAATGATTGTTTGGAAACAGAGCCAGCGTAAATCCTTACTGTAAAACCCTTGGACGGACGACATACCTCTGTCATTTCTTCTCGCAGCATCCATTGACGCGACATCACAGTGTGCAGCGTGGCTCTGTCCGAGAACGCGTATGCGTATTGTTTTCTCTTCCGCTAAGAAGGTCACGCCATTATCACTCTTCAGATTCGACCCCGTATCTCTGCTCACAGATAGTGTGCGTATGCAAGTCAATCGACCATCGTGAAAGTCGAAAGTTTATTTTTTGTCTAAAGTTTTTTGCTGTGAGTGAGATTTCAACCGACGGCTCACGTGCATCTGCAACCATTCGATTGCTCTGACAAAGACGTGGGTTCACATTTCTGTCCACGTATTGGTCGATTTCTGTCCACGTATTGGTCAATTTTTTTGTTTCTTGGCTGAGTGGATTAAGCTAAAACTGCTGCAAAATCAGACGTTTGAGTTTCGATTTAACTGGAAAGTTAGTCGCACGGAAATTTTGCTGTTCCAAAAATATAGAGCTCATTTTTCCTCAAATAAATTATCTCTGTGGAGACTTTTGCCGGGTAAGCTCTATATATTTTCTTGAACCTGCTTCGCAGAACGAATTCTATTTTGTTTATTTTATTGCACCAGGATCAGCGGGCATCTACATTGAAATTTGTGCCAGACTTCTTTATTGTCTTGGGAAACGTACAAATGGCCTCGCTCACCAATCTGATGTTAGAAGGAAATCAACGCTTTAATGGCAGCAATTATAACATCTGGAAACAAAGAATGTTGACCATTTTTGAATACAGGCATCTTGATCAGCTCGTTTTGGGCAAAGAGCTTCGTCCCGGTACAGCTGGTACCGATCAAGATAAGTTTGATGATCGAAATCGAGAGGCTGTTATGCTTCTCAAGCTCTCTGTGGCTGATGATCAGTTACCGCAAATTCCTTCTAGCAAGACAACTGCCGAGATCTGGCAATAGTTGAAAGAACTGCACGAGACATCTGACAAGAGCAGAGCTTTCTTTCTCAAAAATCAGTTGTTCTCCATCATGATGGACGAACATATGTCTTTACAGGAACATCTCAACAAGATTAAAGACATTCGAGATCAGTTCGAAGCCATTGGTCACACCATGGAGGAAGAAGATATGGTAGTCATCACTCTGAAAAGTCTACCAAAATCTTATGAGCACTTCATAGAAACACTCAACATTACCGCCACTAATGTTGATCTGAAGTTTCCGGAGTTATGCACCAAACTCATGCAGCAGGATCGTTGGAAACAACAGTTTGGTAGTGGTGCAGCATCAGCCTCCTCAGAAAATGCTTTTGCTGCCAAATATCAGTCCTCTTAGTCCTTTCAGCAGAAAGGTTCTTCTCAGCTTTTTGATCCTGCTAGGAAGAAAAATGTGCAGTGTAATTACTGTCACAAGTTCGGCCACATGAAGAAAGATTGTCGACAGAGGATTGCTTCTGAACAGAAGAAACAGGGAGGGCTCCATCAGACAGCAAATGTTGCAGAACATTCCGAGCAGACAGATTCTGCCTTTTACGCCTTTATGGCTAAAAGGTCTTCAGATCATGTTTCGTCTTCTGCCTGGTACATTGACTTTGGTGCATCACGCCGTTTCTCTCACAGGCGTGACTGGTTTATTGACTTCTCACTTTTCAGTGATTCCGTGGTATTTGGCGGAGGTGAAAAGTACACAGTAGTTGGCAGAGGTACAGTTCAGATCCAGTCTAGTGGGCGCACACTCATCTTCCTGAATGTGTACTATGTTCTTGGTATGGAAATTAATCTGCTGTCTGTTAGCCAGATTATGAGGAACTCTCCTCAGCTTGATGTATTGTTCAGTGCGCGCAAGTGCTCCATTATTGATAGGGAGACTAGTCTTACAGTTGCTGTTGGCCTAGAGGATCATGGTCTATACAGGCTTCTTGACACTGGTGACTCTCCAGAAGTGGCTCTAGCAGCGCGTGTCTCTCCCATCAGCACTCTGTGGCATCAATGATATGGGCATCTAAACATGCAGTATCTCTCTCAGCTCTCTCGGGAGGGACTTGTATCAGGATTACCTGATATTCAGACTCAGCGGTTGGGCGTATGCGGCGCCTGTCAAGCTGGAAAGCAACATCGGTCTTCATTCAAGGATGGAGAATCTTGGCGCGCATCTAAGGTACTCCAGTTAATTCATGCTGATATCTGCGGTCCTAAGAATACATCTTCTATCACTGCTTGCAAATATTTTTTGCTTATTGTAGATGATTTCAGTAGAAAGATGTGGCTGTATTTTCTAAAATATAAATCTGATGCATTTAGTACCTTTCAGAAGTTTAAAACCTTAGTTGAAAAAGAGTCTGGCTGTAACATCATGACTCTTAGGACCGATAACGGGGGGAATTTTGTTCTTCTGCTTTTTCCAACTTCTGTGATACTCATGGCATCAAACGCCAGTTAACTACACCCTACACTCCTCAGCAGAACAGTGTTGTCGAACGTCGCAGCCGCACGGTTGTTGAAATGGCTCGTTCCATGTTACAACACAGGAGTGTTCCAAACAAATTCTGGGCTGAAGCAGTATTTACTGCTTTTTATCTTCTTAACCGATCACCCACTCAGGCTGTTAAAGGGAAGACTCCCGAAGAGGTTTGGTCTGGCTGTAAGCCTAAGATCAGTCACCTCAAAGTATTTGGCTCAGTTGCATATGTTTGGATTCCAGCTGCTAAGCGCTCTAAGTTGGATTCCAAAAGCCAGAAACTCATGATGACAGGGTATAATGATCATCACAAGGCCTATAGGCTGATAGATATAGCCACTGGTCGTCTTAGCTTCAGTCGGGATGTAGTATTTGATGAAGATAGAGGATTCTTTCAGTCTTCTCCTTCTGAGCAGTGTTCTGAGGATCAGCCTCACAGTGTTCTTCTTCCAGTCGGTCCACCTGATGGGAGGGATGATGCAACATCAGTGTTTGATAATACTCTATCTGAGCTTCCTCCAGAAAATAACCCTCCTCTTGCTGCCCCTATTGTTCTTGAGCCTTCTCCACCTCCTCCTAATATTGGTTCCTCTACTCTTCGGCCTAAATGGTGGGCTAAAACCATTGGTGATCTCCGGGATGATGAGCTCCTTGAAGGTAGAACTTCTAGACATAAGAGCAAACAACAGTCTACAGTCAATTTTGCTCTTATGGCTAACCTACACAGTATTTTTGAGCCTCAAACCTATTCAGAGGCTAAGGGTACATCTGAGTGGGAATAGGCTATGGAAGCTGAATTCCAGAGTCTTCAGAAGAATCACACATGGACCCTTTCTGATCTTCCTGCAGGGAAAAAGCCCATCAGCTGCAAATGGGTGTATAAAGTGAAATACAAAGCTGACGGAACCATAGACAAGTATAAAGCTCGTCTTGTGGCTCAAGGGTTCTCACAGAAGGAAGGCATCGACTATGAAGAGACTTTTGCTCCTACAGCCAAGATGAGTACCATATGGCTTGTCCTTGCCCTAGCAGCTCAGTTCAATTGGAAAGTTCATCAGATGGATGTAAAGAGTGCTTTCCTAAATGGTGACCTACAAGAAGAAGTCTACATGACGCAGCCTCCAGGATTCAAGGTTGCTGGTCAAGAACAGAAAGTGTGTAGATTAGCTAAAGCACTCTATGGATTGAAACAAGTTCCTCGGGCTTGGTACATGAAAATTGATCAGTATCTGATAGATCATGGCTTTCAGCGGAGCCCATCTGATGCAAACCTGTATATCAAGCATACTGGTGATGATATCTTGTTTGTGGTTGTCTATGTGGATGACCTTATCATTACTGGCAGCTCTGCACATTTGATCCATGGGATCAAACAAGACTTATGCAGAACCTTTGATATGACAGACTTGGGACTTCTTCATTACTCTCTGGGGGTTGAAGTTTGGCAGACTGAAAAAGACATCTTTCTCTCTCAGTCCAAGTATGCCAAAAATCTTGTGGACAGGTTCAGAATGCAGGATTGCAAACCGGCCACGACTCCTATGGAACCAGGGCTCAAACTTTCAGCTCAGTCATCCTCTCCCCTTGTGGATGAAACTTTATTCAGGCAATTAGTGGGCAGTCTCATCTACCTTACTGCCACCAGACCTGACATCAGTTTTGCAGTGAGCTACATTTCCCGCTTCATGTCAGCTCCTAAAGCTGATCATTGGATAGCAGCAAAGCGTGTGCTACGATATGTGCGTGGCACTTCTGATTATGGACTCCTATACACTCGAAGTTCCGATCCTATACTTAGTGGTTACACAGATTCTGGCTGGGCGTTCGGTTGATGACCGTAAATCTACAGCTGGGTATGTGTTTAGTCTAGGATCCGGTGCTGTTACCTGGACTAGTAAGAAGCAGCAGACAATGGCTCTCTCCTTAACAGAAGCAGAGTATCGGGGAGCAGTTAAGGCATCCTGTGAGGCAGTTTGGCTTCGACGTATGCTTGCGGATATGCATGTTTCCCAGACAGGTCCTACTTCCTTGTTTTGTGATAATTAGGGAGTGCTCAAACTTTCCAAGAATCCAGTCTTTCATGAACGAACAAAGCATGTGGAAACTCATTGCCACTACATTCGCCAGCGTGTTGAAGACGGATCCGTTCAGTTGCAATATGTTCCCACAACAGAGCAGCCCACAGACATCTTCACCAAGCCTCTTGGCCCTGATAAGTTTGTAAAATTCAGAGGGTCTATTGGTGTTGTAAATAGATTGAGCATTAAGGGAGGGTATTAGAATAATCCTATTTAGTATTTAATGCTCATTCTTTTAGCTGTTGCTATTTTTATTCTTTTAGCAGTTTCTTAGATGAAACTGATTGTTTCCATTTCCTAAATAGAAACTTGATGTTTCTATTACTGTAAATATCTCTGTATTATTATTGAGCTTCAGCTTGCTCATCAATTCAATTCATTTTCATTGAAATCTATATGCGTGTTTCGCACTGTTTTATGCATTACTCATGAATAACATGTGAATGATAATTGTAGTGGTGAACTTTGATTAGCTCTCCATTGCATTGACGCTAGGGCATAAATTATTTTTCCTCCTTAGCAACTTTTAGCTATCTAATCAACTCATAGACTCCATCCATCCAAGGAACAAGGGACTGACCCTCCTTTGTTGGTGATTAAATCACTTTTCATCCATAAGCTTTTCCCTTCTTTCTCTTGAACTAATTCTGTTGAGAAATCACTAGGGCAATGAATTAGGGTTGATTTCTCTTACTTGATAATTGCTTGTGAATATATGTTGGCTTCTTATTACTTTTTATTTTGTCCTCTTCATCAAACAATTACCAGAACATAAATATGAAGATCACAAAAGAAAATGAACACAAGATATAAGCTCCAAGCTAGGGAAGAAACCCACAAGGGGGAAAACCCAACCGACTTCTCTTCTTATAGAATCTGATTAAAGTGAGAAATCCGAGACCTTAAAACCAAGACCAAGACCTCCCACAAAACACAAGTCAACCCTCCTTCAAACCTTCCTTTACCAAGTCAGTAATGGTCAAAGCTCGTCAAATCTTGGTCAAACTCTGATTTTTCGGACCTACAACACTTTTGAAATATTTCGGTCCCTGCAACAAACCTGAACCTTCACACGTGTGACAAAATTTAAGGCTTAAACTTCACATGTGTGGCAAAATTATCTCTCCTTTGACCTTTGGTCTTCTTGCTTGACTTTCTCACTGATTTCTCTCTCTTCTTGACACAAAAATCGAAGTTTCCAATGATGATCCAAATGAGGTTGAGTTGCATTTATTTGTACACATCGAGGAGGTCTAATGGGTCCCTTCTAGGGCTAACTTGGTCTTGTGGGGACAAAATTGACTATTTTGAATCAAACAAGTTTATTTTTTCACATTCTTTCAAAAGTCCAAATGGGACATGACTCTTGTACAATAGACTGACTCATGACAAATATTCTTTTGACCCAAGAAACCCTATAAGCATGAAGAACATGCTGAACTAATGAAATAATAATACTAATAATAATAATAAAAAATTCTTTTTCTTGTTTTGCTTTTACATGAAAAATATAATGATACAAACACAATGATAATTATGAAAATCGAACCTACTTATATTTTTCAACGCTCCATCTTAACTAGGGAGGTATTCATAATTGCACAACCAGGATACAAGGATACTCTCAAACTGAAATATTCTCATAAGAAGAGTTCAAATTGATAAGCCATCATCAAGCATCAACATCATAACCAACATTGTCAAATTGCAATATAACAAGGCCTTAACTAACAAGCTCTAACTGTCCACTAGATTAGAGCACAATGCTGGGAGGCATACATTTGGACACCACCATCACTGCCTCTCAAGGTACATGCTTGATCCAAATGTTCATTAGGTATGTCCTTACAAGACTATTCTTATCTTGGATTCCCAATCCTCAAAGAATATTGGTCCTCTTCGAATACTCTTATCTTGGATACCCTGTCTTATCCTCAAAGAGTATCGGTCCACAAGACTACTCCTATCTTGGATTCCAAATCCTCAATAACTATCGGTCCCATATGCTTATCCAATCCTCCATTCTCCCTACCATTGCCTTCACTAGACTTAAGGCTGTTAGTCCTGGTCTAGTGCATAACACATGGAAAATATGGTGTCCCTCATCACTCCCTCTTAACCAGGTAGGAGATCCTTATTCCCTCTCAACCAGGGAGACAAAACCACAAGCCTTAGCTTGTCTCAATCATCAGCCACCTGTTCTTTTGTGGAGATCTAGTTGTAGCTGTAGGGCTCCTATCTCACATCACATCATACCGGAGCGTTAACATTCTTAGATGTCAAACATTTTACGGAGCCAAACTCTTTTACAATCTATCTTCGTGTCACGGTTCTTGCGATCATCCTTTGATATCATTTTCCATTAACCATCATTTGTAGTATCTATGTTGTCAAAAGTATCTTGTCAAATCAATCAATGTAGAGCCAATTATAGCTTCTTTTATCCATCTAGGGAAAGTGAACTTCTTCTAGATCAGTACCGAATCCTTCATACCATCAAGTGATCAACAAACTATCTCATGACTTCCTATATCAAACTACTGCCTTTTCTGCCTTTATAATGTATACACTTCTGCCATGTATTCTTCTTGGAAGTCATATCATATCCCAAACATCTTTTTTCATCATCAAAACAAGTGAAGCTACATCAAATTTCAGACATGTTCCTTCAAGCCATTTCGTGCTTCTAGCTCCCTTTGAAGTTGTTATTACTATCTTCCTTATGTTCTTCAAGAGTCCATATTGGATCACCATGTGTTCTGCCCATCTGTCATGCTACTATATATTGAATTGTTGAGAAATCTATAGGGCAATGGATAGAATGATTTCTCTTTAGCTTGATAACCATTTGTGATATCTTTTTACTTTTTCTTACTTATTAACTTCTTCTTGTGTTATTATGTTATTCTTATCATCTAACAACTAACAAAACAAGAAGATCAACAGTACACAAGAACACAGGATATATGTTGCAAGCTAGGCCAAAACCTCTCCACTTGAGAGGAAAACCCGCAAATCTCCTCTTCTTATAGATTCTTCAATTGACGAATTCCAAGACCTCTAGACCAAGACCAATACCTCTCCAAGACCAAGCCCGACCTTCTTGATGATGTACTTCCTTTATCCAAGTCAAACCTAGTCAAATCTCTTCTAGTAGCACAACTTCGACCCCCAACAACAGATTTTCAGCCTCTACTACAGGTCTTAAATTTTCAAGCCTCCCAACAACAACTGCTTCCACACGTGTGAACCTATTTTGGGCTTCCAAGACTTCTTGAGACCTTCGCTTGAATTTCTCCTTCTTTTAGGGCTTGAGGATGACCTAATGAGCCTTCCTTCAACCTTCTTTCTGAACTTTTTCCAAGTTCGATCTTGCAGAAGCAAAACCCCAACCCAATAGCAGAAACCCTAGTCTCCTTCCTTCGCACGTGTGAAGAGAGAGAGAGAGAAATTGCCCAAGCACTTGATCTTCATCCTTCTTCTTTCTTTGCTTGCATCTTTCTTCTTCTCCTTTGCTTGCTTGATGAGAGAATGAATTGCGTCTTTAAGAGGTCGAGTTCCCTCCTATATATAGGCTTCCAAGGTGGACAAAATACTTCAAATTAGGTCGACTTCTTAGCTGGTAGGTCGACCTTGTCTTGGAGGGTATTTTGACACATTAAAAAGAATAATTCTTTTTACAAGTTACAATGTGCCCGATGGGGTCTTCAACATATGACAATGACTCTTTTGACTTCTTGACCTAGAACAAGTCCTAGAAGCTCTCAATGGGTGCTTGACCTCTAAAATAAAAGACCTTGAGAATGAAACCCATGCCTAAAAAATAACAATAATAATTTTCTTTCATTTTACAATATACAAGAATCAAAAGTACATTTCATTTTTATGAAGACCGAACCTAGATACACATTTTTCAATACTCAATCTGAAGAGATCTCATAAGAAGAGTCAGATTGGTAACCCATCCGTTTAGCATCATATCATCCAACATTGTCACATAGCAAGGCCTTGACTAATAAATCTATATCTCCACAAGATCAGAGCACAATGCTGGCGAGACTAATGGCTTATAGACACCATCATCATTCAAGGCACATACCCCACCTGGGTGTTCACAAGGTATGTCCTTCCAGGACTATTCTTATCTTGGATTCCTAGTCCTCAAAGAATATCGGTCCTCTATGACTACTCTTATATTGGATGCCCTACCTCATCGTCAAAGAGTATCGAACGCCAGATGCTCACCCAATCCTCCATTATTTCTTCCCAAAGTGAAGACAAGAATGATGTGTCTATCTCTCGCTCTCAACCAGGGAGGATATATTAACTAGTCCAAGCTTTTCTCTTAAATACACAAGCTTCTTGTTAGGAAGAGATTTCGTCAAGATTTCAGTTACTTGTTCATTAGTGGAGATATATCGTAGCTGCAACACTCCATCCTACACCAACTTTCGAATGTAGTGATACTTGTTATTTATGTGATTGGTCTTTCCATGAAACACTGGGTCTTCAGACAACCTTAAACAACTGGTGTTGTCACAATGTATCACCGTAGGGTCCATTGGTCCTTCAAACAAATCAGACAACAACTTCCTTAACTAGACAACTTCTCTGCTTACTTCACAGGCTGCAATATATTCGGCCTCAACACTAATCAAAGCAACTAATTCTTGCTTTCTGCTCATCCAGGAGATCATGGAGGATCCCAAGCTAAAGCATCCTCTTCACTGCCTCCCAAGTTAGAATCTGTATATCCAATCAAGTGGACATCATTCCTCTTGTCATACTTCAGGCAATAGTGGATTGTTCCTTGCAAATATCTTAGTATATGCTTGGCTGCTATCCAATGATCATGCTTGGGTTCTACCTGGAACTGACTGAGAACATTCACTGCAAAACATATGTCTAGTCGAGTATTCACCAGGTACATTAGTGAGCCAATCAATTGTCTATACTTGGTCGGATCCACAGGGCTTGACTCAGAACTTCTTAGCCTCTTCAAGTTTGTGATCATGGGAGTAGTCATATGTTTGCAATCCATCATGTTAAACCTCTTCAACATCTCGATCACATACTTTCCTTAACCTAGATAAATGTCATCAGGTCCTTGCCAAACTTCGAGTCCCAAATAATAGTGCATCAACCCTAGATCCTTCATGTCGACTCTGTTGCTAGTTGCTTCTTGCACTCTTGGATATGATCTTCCACACCTGTCATGAGAAGATCATCTACATATAGAAGAATGATTACAGGCTCATCCTTCACAACCTTGATGTATAGATTTAGATCAACAAAACTCTTTGAGAAGCCCAATCTTTGTAGGTATGCATCCATCCTTGCATACCATGCCCTTGGTGCTTGCTTGAGGCCATACAATGCCTTCTTCAGCCTGCAAACATAAGTATCTCTATTTTTGACTTCAAATCCCAAGGGTTGCTCTATATAGACTTCATCAATAGTGCCATTTAGGAATGCAGTTTTCACATCCATTTGATGGATGTTCCATCCCATCGATGCTGCCAAAGAGACCAACGAACATATAGTTGTATACCTTGCTGTAGGTGCAAATGTCTCTTCATAGTCGATGCCTTCCTATTGAGAAAAGCCCCTAGCCACAAATCTTGCCTTATACTTGTCAATACTTCCATCTGCTTCATGTTTAATGTGAAATTTTCAACTATTGCAACAACTGGAAATTATTCTTCTAACTGTAAACTAATTAACAATTTATTTGCCCACAAAAACAATGAATAATGCTATACTGCAATTTCCACCATATTAAATTTGGTGGAAGATAAATTGGAAACTGAGAAATATGCTAGCACAAACACATAAAAATATGCTAGACCATAGTTCTTCAAATGATGGAGTTTCTTTCCAACTATTGATGCTAGCTGCAAAGGCATTCCATGATTTGGGCAAAACCTAAAATGGCTGATATTACATGTTACTTATCAGGGATAATTTCATCAATTGCTTGGAGTTCATATCTTATACAAGAAATTTTCATGAAATATGAAGATATAGTGTCCTCCTTTGTCATATTGATAGTTTGAAGCTGATTCTTTAGGCTAACAACTTGGCCAATATTTTTGATTGTGAATAGTTTGGAGAGAGCTTCATACATTTTCTTCGAGGTATCTTGAGTGGATATGTAGGGAATTAGATTTACCTTAATTGAATCCACAATGAGGCTCATGGCTAAAATATCATTCTCCTTGAATTTTTCTTTGCCAACATCATCTATAGGTTCTTTTATTTTAGCACAATGTCTAAGGCTTTGTGCCTAGCAAGGATAAGATCCATCCTTGTCTTCTAGGCTCTAAAATTTGAAGCTCCTTGAAGCTTGTTCTCAGATTTCATTGATGATGCCATAGGTACACTTGTTAATGTCATAGGTCTCTTTTCTAGCTTACCTTTTGATTGATTCAAGGTGTTGGTTGTTCTTGCTTTAATGATGCTTCAAAGGTTCTTGATACTTCTTCCTTCTTCCTTACAAGTGATGATTTTCCAAAATGTTTGTAAGATCTCCCAAGATGTCTTCAAGTGTCCGTTTCAAAGTAGTTTTCCTTGTAATTTTCTTTGTGACAAATGATCTTCACGCTTCCTTTTACCTTCCTCACCTTAGCTCTGATATGATGTTAGAAAATCGAAAGGTAGAAAATATTTTCTTACTTTGATAATAGCTTGTGACAATTTTATATTATCTTCTTTTATCTTCTCTTCATCAAGCAACTATCAAATCAAAAGAACATGAAGATCACAAGAATAATTGAGCACAATATGTAGGCTCTTAGCCAGGGCAAAACCCCTCTCCTAGGGCAAAACCCAATCAACGTCTTCGTCTTTTTGTGGAACCAATTCAAAATGAGATAACCAATACAAGATTAGGACTTCCACCAAACACCAAGTCAACCCTCCGAATCTTTCTTCAAAGAGTCAAAGTCTTCCTTCAAAGTATCTTCTTCAAGGAGTCAAAGTCTTCCTTCAAGGTATCTTCTTCAAGGAGTCAAAGTCTTCCTTCAAGGTATCTTCTTCAAGGAGTTAAAATCAACGAAAGTCAAGGTCCTTCGAATCTGCAATAGACAAGTTTTTGGTCCCTTACTTTAGGTCTGTAACTCGACTTGTAATCTTCGGCCCCACAACTTGCACGAATCCCTAGAAATCTTGCACGTGCGAGCTAGTTTAGGTCAAAATTCATACTTGTTCTTCTTCGCTTTAGATTCTTCCTTTGTCCCTTGCCTTCACACTTGATTAACTTCTGTTTTTGGTGCAGATCAAACTTGATTGGATTGATGTCACAATAGGTCGAATTCTCCTCTAATAAATACTCATCTTGAGTGACCGAATAGGCTTGTTCTAGGCCAACTTCACTGGTAGGGTCAACTTGGTGTTGGGAGTCCAAAAATGACACTTTAAAAACAAATTTAATATTTCTTTCTTGTTATAATGTGCCCATAAGGGTCTTATACAAATGACAAGGACAATATTGACTCAATAAACCCTAGAGCATGAAGAACATGCTTGACCTATTTGACAAAAAAAGAAATAGAGCATGAAACCCATGCTTTTACATTTTTCTTTTCTTTTGCTTATACAATATATACAAAATTAATTATGAAGACCGAGCATAGTTACATTTTCCAATACTCCCAAAGCATTGTACTTTGGACATGTCTTGTCTTCCACGTGGCTGATTGTTGTTGTACTTATGACAAGGTTTAAATCTTTCAAATTTTCGAAGCTTCTTTGATGCAGCAACAAAAGCTTGAGACTTTTATTGTTGGGTTGGGTGTCATCCTTGGCTTTCAATTTGGTTTCTTCTAGAATACACAAAGCCCATAGCTCATTGAAGTTTGGAGTGTCCTTTCTTGAATAGATGCTAGTCACAAAACAACTCCATTCTAAAGGTAAAGCATTGAGTACACAACTGGTTAATTCAGAATCATAAATGACTTCCCCAAGTCCATGTAGTTGATCTTTTAATTGTGTGATTTTTATAAGATGCGAGGCCAAGTCTTCATCTTTCGACAACCTTGTTTTGTAAAGTCGATTCCTGAAAGATATTTTCTGACCTATGGTACTGATTGCATATAGTTTTACCAATTTGTCATAAATTACTTTAGATGTGCCCAAATTTGCAACAAAGGGGCTAAGTTGATCTTTGATGAACTCAATGAGACCTAACTTCTTCTTTATTTTACTTGGCCAATTCTTGAGTCTTATCCTTATCTGGTTTTGTAGCTTTGCCTAGAATATGATCCATGACTTCATTTTCTTTGAGCACCAAATCAATTCTCTTCTTCCATGCTTGAAAGTTTGATGACCCATTGAGTTTGTTGCCTTCCTTACAAAATGAAGTCATTTGATTTGAAGATTGAGACATAGGGAGTAATAAAGTATTTACTTGTCAAAAGAGTAAGATGCTTGAATGAAGATGATGCCTTCTTGATGCTTCCAAAGATTTTTAATGATTCTAAGAACTCTTCAAAGATGTCCATGAATGATGACTTATAGGATAGTTGGTACAAGAACATCTTCAAGATGATTGATGATGCTTCCAAGAGTGTAGTTGATGTGTCCAAGAATCTTGATGCTTCAAAGATCTTCAAAGATGTTTTCTATAGAGAGATCTTCCAATATTAGTGATGACCAAAAAGCTAAGAGAGAGATTGGTAAGATGATGAACTTCTTCAAAATGATGATGAGTAACCAAGAGCCTTCAATGATAGAGAGAGAGATGAATAACCGATGTAGTAGTCTTTCTTCAAGATGAATGATGGTCTGAGTCTTCTTCCTTGTGCCCTTCCTTATTCTCTTTGCAAATGATGTCCTCCAGAGTAACTGATGTAAATGTCTTCAAATGAGCCAACAAAAGTAATCTTCTGGCTGCCTTCTCGTCACCTTAGCTTTGATACCATGTTGAGAAATCACTAAGGTAGCAAATTAGGGTTGATTTCTCTTACTTGATAATTGCTTGTGAATATATGTTTAATTCTCATTACTTTTTATTATTCTCTTCATCAAACAATTACCAAAACATAAACATGAAGATCACAAAAGACAATGGACACAAGATATAGGCTCCAAGGCTCAAGCCAAGGAAAATCGCCACAAGGGGAAAACCCAACCAACTTCTCTTCTTATAGAATCAGATCAAAGTGAGAAATCCAAGATCCAAAAACCAAGACCAAGACCTCCCACAAGACACAATTCAACCCTCCTTCAAACCTTCCTTTACCAAGTCAAATCCAACCAAGTCAACAATGGTCAAAGCTCTTCAAATCTTGGCCAAACTCTGATTTTTCAGACCCAAAACACTCTTGAAATATTTCGGGCCCTGCAACAGACCTAAAACTTCGCGTGTGTGACAACTCTTCTTGACACAAAAATCGAGTTCGTCCATAAATTCCTTTGCCCTAGTTACTAGCCCTAAGCTAACCTTATTTCGGATTTAACATCAACTTGGGGGCTTATTTGAGGGTTTCATATGCCTTGATCTTGCTGATATATATTGTTGGAAACCCATTCTCTTCACCTTGACCTTGGGCCACACTAAAACTCAACCTATTAAACATACCCTAGGTCTTGTGTGGTCTACCCTAGGTCTCTATAATGAAAATAAACTGCCTCCTCTTGGAGGCCCAAGCCTAAATTTTGTTTTTCTTTTAGAAGGCATCATTCAGTCACCTTGTACCTCAACCTTAGAATATCTGTTATAGGTGACCATATACCAGGACTCGTCCCATTGGTGAAAATCAGTAAAAGCAAGAGGTTTTGGCTATGGTGATAGTGTGCCACTACCCCTTTGTTGTCTTTTGGTTTACTAATAGCCTTGCAAGGTACCCCTCTCCAAGGCCTGCTATATTTTGCAGCAATAAGACAAAAATCATTATTGCATCTAAGTGAACCAAGCTTGAGTGTCATGGGCTATTTAATACTTCACATAAGGATTTCCTTCCAAAATCAGGGTCTTGAGTTCACATGGTGTTTCTTTCCTAGGTAGGAGTGGCTAAAGGACAATTCTATTAGGTGTTTCCAGCCCATAAGGGGAAGTAACGTTTCCTTAGTCCACCCTTCAATTGATAGGTGGTAGTGAATAATAATGGTGGTATAGAGGGAATGAGGCTTCATGGTCAAAGGGATTGGCAGATGGGGGTATCCACATCCTGAGTGTTTAGATGTGAGGAGGGAGCATTCGTGGATGATGAGTTACCAACTCGGCTTTTGCTTTTCCACCTCTCTTGTGCGCCTTTTACTTTTTCTTGATTATTCTTTGTATTACTGCACATAGATCAAGGGTTAGAGCTTGCTTTGAATGATGTGATAGTTGTATTACACCTTAATGATGTGGAAGTTGTGACTAGGATTGAAGATTAACCCCCCATTTAAGGTGAGAAAATTTAATCATGGTCAAAGTCTATCCTTCTTTTAGATCACCCCATAATCCATATCAAATTCCCAAAGACAAATAAGCGGAAGCACCCAATTGCAAAATGATCAAGCAAACAAGCAAGCAAAAGCTCAAGTTTCGAGAGTATAAAGTGGCGTCCATAGCACTTATCACTGCCCTCTTAAGTTGATGTCCACGAATCTTCATTCTTAGTTCTTAAAAATGGATTTTTGAATTGCTCCTTCGCTGTTAGATATCTGCATCTTGAACATCCTCTAGAGGAGAACTTATTCCAAATTGATCCCCTGGTGCAGGACATTATTGTTGCAAGCAATTGTTTTTGCGCATGCTCATCTGTTAAATTTGGCAACTAGGGCAAAACTCCACCTTAGACAACTCATACGATGGAGATGATATTTTTGTTGGATTCCTCTTTCCGAGAGGTGTAGGATTGATCTAAAGATCATCTCATTTTGACATGTATAAATGGAATTATGAATTTATTTCTTCTATGGACAAATTGTTAAGGTCGGCCAGTAATCTACTGTAGGCTCAAGAAGCCCAAAAGTCACGTCTCTTCACCCTCAACATTGCATATAAATAGAAGGAGCATCTACCTCATTTGGACATTCATCATCTCACACATATCTCTCTCTCTCCTCATCTGATTGGGTCGTACGAATTTCAGGCAACCTTCTTCTCCTCCACACGTGCGAAGGGTTGACTGTGTTTTCTGTTTTCCTGCGTTGACCAAGTTGCAGCAAGTTTGACCAGCGTTGACTGGGTAGCATTTGACCTTGTTTGACTATGTTTTTCTTGGGAGAATTTCTGTTTGGGCAGGCCACATTCTTTGGCACAAATTTCGAGGATTTCTGGGCAGGTTGACCAACGTTGACTGCATGCCCTTTGACTGTAGGTTTGACTGTGCGTTGACCAAGGTTTTCCGATTTCTTCAGGACTGTTTTGGGCTGATTTGGACTATTTTTGGAGGCCAGGTTGACTTGGTTTGACTGAGCTGATTTGGAGGAGTAATTTTGCTAATTTGACCAACATTGACTTTCTGGAAAATTGAAGTAAATTGCTCTTAAATAGAACATACCATTGTTTTAACATGGTATCAGAGCTGAGGTGAAGACAAAACCCAAGCAAGATTGAAAAGAAAAATCATTGAGATTTGTTGGACAATGACAAGATTCAATGGCCTCTGCATCTTACTTCAAACCTGATGACAAGCTCAATGATAAGTCTGATTATCATGCATGGAAGATGTCTCTTGATTTGACTTTGGAAGAGTAGGATGGTATGGACGATGTGCAGGGAAAGATTACTGAACCTCCTTCAAATGCAACGGCTATCGCTAAGACAAAGTACAAGAAAGGTGAAGTCAAAGCTAAGAAGATCATCATGGATTCTATTAATAAGCATTTGGTTGCATACATATCTGATTTGAACACATCTAAGGAGATGTATGACAGGTTGGTTGGTATGTTCAAAGTTAGCAATGCAAACCAAGTCCTCTTTCTAAAAAACAAGTTGAAGGACATAAGGAAGGGAAGAGGTGAAGATATCCAATCCTACTTCATGAGGATTACCGAGATAAAAAATGATCTTGTTTCAATTGGAGAAGTTATTGCTGATAGGGAGCTCACTCCCATTGCCCTTGGAGGTCTCCCTCGTGAATGGCATGTGTTCAACATTACTATCCTCAACAATGACAGGATTCAAGGTTTTGATGAATTGTTGACTAGATGTACTCAAGAAGAGACAAGGATGATGGAGAGAGACATGCCTTCAAATAGGAATGATCCTAATGCATTCTCTGCTCATGCTAAAAAGAAGAAAATGCAGGTTCAAAGAAGCAATGGTAAGGAACACTGGGATTCAAAGATGGAAGAAAGGGTAGATGCTTTATTTGTAACATGTTTGGCCACTATGCTAGGTAGTGTCCTAATAGAAGGGATACACCTCGGGATGATGACAACAACTACCACAATAATTTCAGCGGCAACAACAATCAAAGGAATGGCATATTCAACAACAAAGGAAAAAGGAATGCTCCTGCTACTCAATGAAGTGAAAACTTCTTGATACGCAGAAAAATATGTATATAAATATGTATTAATGATTAATTGACTGAAGATGATTGTTTACATTGGGGGTTCCTGGCTTATATACCGGCATGGGCACCCTTTGGGGAAAGGGCATGATCGTGCCCTTTCGTCTAATTAACCTAAAATTAAATAATAAACCTAAAATTAAATACTAACTAATTTTTTACATAACATTGCCTTCCTCTCGAAAGAATGCTTTGTCCTCAAAGCATACGTAACGACGGATGTTGTTGACAAAATGCTTCATTCTCCCAAGAAACATCTTCTTTGGGTAAGTCCTTCCACTTGATCAGATATTCCAAGATGATCAAGGTCCCACACTTTAAAAGGTTTTGGATTAATCTCTCAATTTCCATTTTTTGGTGATGTGGATATCGGTATGGCTTGATGTTGATGGGGTCTGACCCTGCCTTGACTTCTATTGTATGCTCAATTTCCCTATTAGTTGGCATTTTCATAGGTCAGTCTTGAAATACTTTTTCATGCTTCTGAATTAGCTTGTATCTCTCGTGACTCTTCACTGGTCATATTTGCAGATAACATTTCTAATTGGTGACATTGTACTACATAAGTGGGTGCTCCTTTTCGAATCCTCTTCATCATCTGAGATGATGATACAACTTGATTTTCTGGTGCTTGGAATCCGTGTAGTTTGTATTTCTGACCCCCCCATTTGAATTTTATGAATTGTACTTGATGGTTGGCGGCATAAGTACCTAAAGTTCGCAACCATTGGATACATAAGACTACATCTACTCCTCCTAATGGTATCGTGAAGAACGAAGACTCTAAATTAAAGTCTTGAATCTGCAATTTGACCTTATGGCATTTCCCCACCTTTTCAATCTTCTTACCGTTAGCTACCATCACTTTCATGTTTGGTAAGGGAAACGAAAAAATATTGAGTCTCTTTGCCACGGTTGCATCTAAAAAGTTGTGTGCGCTACCAGAGTCAATGAGAACCACTACGTTGTTCTTCTTTATGTGTCCTTTTAACTTTAAGGTCTGAGGTTGTGATATACCTGTCATCGCTAATAGTGACACTTGCGGAATACTTCCGTCATCTAATTCTGGAGAGAATTCTGGGGCATTTTCTGATTCTTCTATGTCAGAATCTTCATTGTTTGAATCATTGGTTGCTTCACAATTATATAGGTTCTTTGGTTCTTTTCCTTAAGCACATCTATGTTTGGGGTTCCACTTCTCACCATAGCGTTTGCATTTACCCTCTTTTATCCTTTGTGTTTCCACATTAGATTTTTCATCTTCACGACAATGTGGTGGAACATATCTTATATTGTTTGAGTCCACATACTGGGGTATTTTTCGTCTTGAATATGTTTTTTTCGATTTTGACCAAAATATTTGTTCGAATTTCTTTTCGGTTGTTTTTGCTTTTCGTCTTGCTACTTCTATTGATGTAATGTCATGCATCTCAAGTTCTACTTGTAAATGGGTTTTGCGTCTTGAGACGTATGATTGAATTAGACGAGATTCTGATAACCCAGGTACTCGTGTTACTAAGGTCTCCCATTCTTGAGTGTATTCGTCCACACTTCCTTTTTGTCATAATTTGATGAGTTTTAAAAAGAAATCTTCTTCCCTTACACCTTGGAATCTTTTAAAGAACGCATCCTTAAATTTTCTCCAACTAATGTCGTGTGTTGTCTTTTTCCGCCACATATACCAATTATATGCTTCCCCTACCATTTTCATGGATGCGTGCCTGAGCTTTTCGTCATCATCATTGATGTCATATATCTCAAAGTATTCTTCTACTTTATTTATCCATGCAACATTGTTTTTTTCGTTTTCCATCGAATTTAGGCATCTCGACTTTTGCCCTTCGCTGGTATGTCACTAATGGTTGAGCGAAAAAAGGGTGTTGATTAGTAAAGGTATCCCAGAGTTGCTTGTTTGTAAGAGTCGCGTTACTCATTTCTTGGTGGGGTGTTGCTGATTTTTTTGAGGATTCAACGTTTTCATGAGAGTCTGTTGATTTCGTTGAATCTGATGAGTTGTGCTCTTGATTTTCCTCATCTTCTTGTAGTAGTTGTGCGGGTCTATAATTCATCTTTTTACACAGAAGTTTCAGCAATGTTAAGGTCTCTTTGTGATCCACTTCTGATTGGACACGATGATTTTCCATCTTTATTTCTATTCGATTTGTCGTATCTTGAAGACTTTTGATTTCGTCAGCCTGCCTCTTAAGCTTGATCTGGAAATCATCTAATCTTTTATTGACCTCATCGTTGTTGTTATTTATCTTATGCTTTGCGTCAACCAATTTTTTTTGGAAATCCGCCATTGTTATTGTCGAGATTGAGTGAGTTTGTGGGGGCGTGTATTTATCTGCCAGGTTGTACAGTCACGTCCCTCCCTGCCGATGGTCACGTTATATTTTTTTTGGGTAGTTCCTTCTATGTAGCTATCACCACACCGATTATTCCAACGTAACCGCAATCCACTACACATAACTGCAGGTCCCTCCGCAGAGAAAAAACGACGCCGGTACCCTTGGGTTCAGTGTATTACCACAGGGTACCGCAGAGCTTGCTGCAGGTTATCGTAGAGGGTTTGACCTTAGTAACGGCAACAGTCTACCGCCGATGTCTCAATATACCACCTAGCGTAGAGTATCACCTTCTGACGCTTGAGCGTGTTTGGCTGTGGTGTGAATTTGCCTGGTAGTTAGCTATGGCTCGGAGTAGCTATGTCCCGCAAAGAACCCTGCCACTGGCTGTTGTTTAGCCGCAAGCCTGTAACAACACACTCTAGGCAGAATACGAATAGCCCACACGCACTGCTATTTTCTGAAAAGCCCATAGGGCCTGATGGCCAGCAGAACTTGTGGGTGTCACCAGTCTCGTATTGGCTCTGATACCAGATGATGTGAAAACTTCTTGATATGCAGAAAAATATGTATATAAATATGTATTAATGGTTAATTGACTGAAGATGATTGTTTACATTGGGGGTTCTTGGCTTATATACCGCCATGGGCACCCTTTGGGGAAAGGGCATGATCTTATGATCGTGCCCTTTCGTCTAATTAACCTAAAATTAAATAATAAACCTAAAATTAAATACTAACTAATTTTTTACATAATACTCAACATGGAAATGGTCGACCTCCCAAAAGATCAAGAAACTCCAGGTATGATGAATCTAGTGTTGTAGATAACAAGATTTTTTTTTTTTTTAATTTTATTTTTGCCCTCTCTACTGCCTCTTCATCGGATACCTTGGGAAATTGGTTGATTGATAGTGGTGCCTCAAGGCACTTCACTTGGTATAAGGAAGTTCTTTCAAATCTGATAGGAAACGATACAAATTTGGAAATCATTCTTGGAGACAATGCCACCTATCCCGTGAAAGGAGTTGGGACTGTTACTCTTCAATTGAATCAAGGTAACGCCATTCATATACAAGAAGTACTATATGTACTTAATCTAAAGAAGACCTGGTATCCATCTCGGCAATGGAGGAGAAAGGATTCAAGGTGGCATTCATCGATGGATAGGTACGTGTTTGGAAAAGAAATTTCAAAGAAGCATTTACTCTTGAATTTAGGGTAGATAGCCTATATCAAGTTGGAGGAAGTCCATTGGGAGCTATGTCTTGTGACACATCGCTTCAATCCAAATTATGGCACCGAAAGTTTGCTCATCTACATTATAAAGCCCTACTCGATGCAAGGAGGATAGTGACAGGTATGCCTGAATTTAAAGTAGAACATGAAGGTGTTTGTCATGGATGTGCCGAAGGAAAACATACAAGGGGACCATTCCCCTCAAGTGATAGCAAGACTATCGAAATTTTGCAATTGGTTCATTCTGATCTATCTGGTATGTTGCCCATGACATTTTTGGGAGGATATCTATATTATGCTATCTTTGTGGATGACTTCTCTCGCAAAACTTGGATTTATTTCTTGAAGAAAAAGGATGAAGTGTTCACATGGTTCCATTCTTTCAAAGCATTGGTCAAAAATCAAATAAGGAAGAAGATCAAAATATTGAGGACCGATAATGGAACTGAATATGAATCAAATGAGTTCAATGACTATTGTAGAGAAGCTGACATTAAGAGGGAGACTACTATCGCATATACTCCTGAGCAAAATGGTGTTGCTGAAAGGAAGAATCATTTTATTATAGAAGCCACTCGTGCCATGCTACATGATCAAAGCCTTCCAAAGTTCCTATGGGGAGAAGCTGCCAATACCGTTGTGTATGTTCAAAATATATGCCCTCATCAAGCATTAGACTCCAAAACTCTCAAAGAAGTTTTCACCTGTAGGAAACCTGATGTTCCTCATTTTAGAATTTTGTTAGACTCGTGTATTTTCATGTCCCAAAAGAAAAGAGAAGCAAATTGGATGCATCTGGAAAGAAAGGAACATTTGTGGGCTATAGTGAAACTTCTAAGGCATATAGAATCTATGTGTTTGGTCAAAGAGAAGTGGAGATAAATCATGATGTCACCTTCGATGAAGATGCTGCCCTTGGGAAGATTAGGAACGTTCCCATTCCAAGGAAGGACAAAGAAGCAAATATAGGAAACTAGGAAGAATCGTAGGATGAGCCGATGCTCGATGTTGAAGGACAATGGATCCCATTGATCCACCTCCTCATGAGCCCTCCTCCTCAAAAAGGAGACCCTCATGGCTTAGGGAAACTCTCAAAGACACTGAGAGACATATTACACCAAGGGGGACATTTCGTGAAAGTAAGAAGCCGAATAGGTACGAAGGGTACTTAGCTGCCATGAGCACCATTGTTCAAATTGAGCCTTGCGCATTCGAAGAAGTTGTGAAGCACCAAGTATGGAAGGATGCTATGAATGAAGAGTATGAGTCGATTATGAAGAATGATGTCTGGGATGTAGTCCTTAGATCCAAGGACAAACCTGTTGTCACCTCGAAATGTCTTTACAAGATCTAGCATGGAGCTGATGGAAGTGTTGAAAAGTCAAGGCTTCTCTCAAAAGGAAGGTGTGTACTATGATGAGATATTTGCACCAGTTGCGTGATATACCATCATTCATTCGATTATAGCCCTTGCTGCCTCGCAAGGATGGAACCTACACCAGATGGATGTCAAAACCGCCTTCTTGCATGGTTCAATTAAGGAGGAAGTCTATGTAGAATGCAACCCGAGGGGTTCGAAGTTCAAGACCGTAAGACACATGTATGCAGGTTGAAGAAAGTCCTCTATGGATTGAAGCAAGCTCCCCGAGCTTGGTATGAGAGGATCGATAGCTAAGGTTGAGAATGATAGACCTCTCATATTTATGTGGACGATTTCTTTCTGATTGGTTTAGACCCTCTCATTCATCAATGCAAGAGGGAGTTGGTTTCCGAATTCGACATGTAGGACCTAGTATTGATGCATTACTTCCTAGGATTGGAGGTCTGGCAAAAGCCAGGTGAGATTTTCCTTTTTCAAGGAAAATACATTGTGAAGCTACTTGAAAGATTTGGGATGGTGGATTGCAAGTCTGTGACTACTCCGATGGAACTTAACTTCAAAAAGTTATGCGGAAGTGCTGTTGGGCCTGATTTGGAAAATCCTTTTGAGTATCTTCAACTCGTGGGGGCCCTGATGTTCTTGGTGAACTCTCATCTGGAAATATGCTTTGTAGTGAATACATTGAGTCAATTTATGGTGAAGCCTCATCACATACATTGGATTGCTGCCAAGAATCTTCTGAGATATCTTTGTGGCAGAATCACCTATGGACTGAGATACACTGCTGGGAATGTGAGGTTCCATGGTTATTCTGATGCTGACTAGGTTGGCAGTGTGGTGGATTGTAAGAGCACATAAAAATGTTGCTTCTCACTAGGTTCTGCTTCGATATCCTGGATGAGCAGAAAGCAGAAATCGGTTGCTTTGAGCATTACTGAGGTCGAATATATTGCTGCGAGTATGGCCTCCTGTGATGCTGTTTGGTTGAGAAAGCTCTTTAGTGAGATGTTTGGACATGTGCTACATACCACCGTGATCTTCTGCGACAACGAAAGTGGGATTCGTCTTTATGAGAATCCTGTATTTCATGACTGCTCCAAGCATATTGATATCAGGTACCACTTTATTCGGGATATGGTACACCAGGGAGCAATAAGGCTCCATCACATTGGGACTATTGATCAGGTTGTAGATATTCTTACAAAGCCCTTGGGGAAGGTCAAATTCTTAACCTTCCATGAACGGCTTGGAGTCGTGGAGAGACCCTCTTATCAGGGTCCTGTTTGAGTTGGATATTGAGCTCTGGGAGCTTCGGGGGGCTTGGGATACTTCTTGGAGTGATGAGCGACCATAGGGTGAGTGGTTCACCTTCCCCTAGTGGTGCGCTGTGTATAGGGTGAGTGGTTCACCTTCCCCTGTGATACCCCATGATGGTTGATATATGCATAGGATGAGTGGTTCACCTTCTCCTATGGCATATGAGCAGGATGAGTGGTTCACCTTCTCCTGCCGATACATCCTACCCATGTAGTTCGAGACTCATGGGAAGTACCTCTCATCTGGCCAATGAGTAGGGAAATGAAGATAGGGACCATAGTACTATCGATGGACGCATTGTGTATTACCGTACTCCCTATGCTAGGATGTTTGATATTGATTTGGGATCAATGGAGACTGACTTCGGGCCAGTGGAGAGTGGTATGACACACTCTTGATCATTTCTTCTTCACTATTTCTTCATGGTTCAACAAAGCAGCGCAGGGATGACAAGTATGGTCCAGATTGACAGATGGTTTGGCAAGTGAATTTCTCCCTAGTTGAGAGGGAGTGTTAAATTTGGCAACTAGGGCCAAACTCCACCTTAGACAGCTCATATGATGGAGATGATATTTTTGTTGGATTCCTCTTTCCGAGAGGTGCAGGATTGATCTAAAGTTCATCTCATTCTGACATGTATAAATGGAATTATGAATTTATTTCTTCTATGGACAAAATGTTAAGGTCGGCCAGCAATATAATGTAGGCTCAAGAAGCGCAAAAGTCATGTCTCTTCAACCTCAATGTTGCATATAAATAGAAGGAGCATCTACCTCATTTAGACATTAATCATCTCACACGTCTCTCTCTCTCCTCATCTGATTGGTTCGTACAAATTTCAGGCAGCTTTCTCCTCCACACGTGCGAAGGGTTGACTGTGTTTTCTGTTTTCCTGCGTTGGCCAAGTTTCAGCAAGTTTGACCAGTGTTGACCGGGCAGCATTTGACCTTATTTGACTGCATTTTTCTTGAGAGAATTTCTGTTAGGGCAGGCTGCCTTCTTTGGTGCAGATTTTGAGAATTTCTGTGCAGGTTGACAAGCGTTGACTGCAGGCCTTTTGAACGCAGGTTTGACTGTGCATTGACCAAGTTTGTCTGATTTTTTCAGGATTGTTTTGGGCTGATTTGGACTGTTTTTGGAGGCCTAGTTGACTGGGTTTGACTGAGCTGATTTGGAGGAGAAATTCTGCTGATTTGACCAGCGTTGACTCTCTGGAAAATTGAAGTAAATTGCTCTTATGCATAGAACATACCATCGCTATCTAAAATTAACATCATCACATAATATAGTTGCAATTAATAGACGATTGAAATCATGCAATGATCTACTTTTTCTCCTAGTTGTATGTTTAAACTTTAAAGTGAAGGATTCCTACTTTAGGTCTTTTAGGCTTGGTGGCATTTGGCACTTTTGGAGCTTTTGTTCAAACTTGACGCTTTATGCTAGTAATAGATTTCAGTGTTCTGCCTGTGATCAGCTTCTTGTTCCAATGCATTCATTAGAATTTAAGATTTTATGCAAAAGTTACACTCTTGAATTAAGATTATTTCAGATTGTTTTGCTTATACTTTATCTTGGTGGACATTATTATTTTCTTGTGCTGTCACTCTCAAGTTTCGAACACAGATCATTGACTTTTTCCTGTAGTTTGTATTTTATTCTAGACGTGTAGCTGGAACTAATGTTTGTCCATATCCGCTTGCGTATGTGCCTTGCAGATATCTCCAGGAGTACAGATTTGATGTTTCCAAACTAGAACCTTTGGTTGCAAAGGTGAGCTGTTGGTTTTACAACAATCACTTTTGTAGTCCCACGATGAAAAATAAGTTCTGTAATGAAAACTAAAATTCTATGATATGTGATGCTTTTTCTCATCTTTGTAATCATCTTGTGTTCAATGGCATTGATATATTATCCATTATTTGATTCATCGAAAAATGAATGTTAGGATTACTGTTATACTCTTCCACTTACTGAAGTTGCCATGTATTTGTGTTTACTCTTTTCCTTCCTCTATCTTGTTATTTCTCATGAGTTTTTCCTTTACAATTGATGGTGCAGCCTCACTCGCCTGACAATCGTGCTTTAGCAAGGGAATGCAGGCACGTTAAGATAGACAGAGTATACATTGGTTCATGCACTGGTGGAAAGACAGAAGATTTTATGGCTGCAGCTAAAATTATGCTTTCCGCGGTACTTTATAAAGCCCTATCACTTTTTTTTGATCTGTATTTCACTAGTTTTCAAAATGAAGGTTTATAATTCTTATGCTCTTATTTGAGCATTAAAATTGAATCAAACTGGATATAAACAGAAGGACATGCAAATTTTGAACTGAAGTAAGGGAAAGCATTAAGATGAAACTTGTTCTTATAATTTTTTGTTCCTTCGAAGATATATCTTTATACTCCATATGAGGAATATGCATCTCTTGGTCACCACGGGACCTTAGACAACAGGGTTCGAAATCATTACAAGGATATACTCATTATAAGCTCAAACATGTCAATGCAGGAATTGAACCTGGGTGGGGAGGATAACAACATTTCTCCTAACCACACAAGCTACATCCAATTGACAACTTGTTCTTATAATTATATGTCTGACAAATCTTTTGAATATTTTTTGTAGAACAGGTGTATATGAGGTCATTGTTTCAAAGCTTTAAATGTGTCATATTAGATGAAAAATTTGATAAGATGATGAGATTTCAAACCTTCCCCCATCAAGTCCACATGAGATAGCTCAATTAGCAATGGCCGTGGAAATGAAGTCTCACCGAACCAGAAGTCTTGGGTTCAAATCTTGTGCTATCCCCTCCGATCGGCGTGAGAAGATGGACATGATGAAGATGTAGTCCTACCAAGCTTACAAAAAAAACCCACCCTCCATCAAGAAAATGAAAATGAGAGAATACAATGAATTAGATTTTATATGAGTTGGAAAAGATTTTGTAGCATGAAAAAGAGACCTATCAGATAATTATTTGAGAATCATCTTGATATGCATTTGCTGTCTTTCTATCACAGAATGTTACATTTTGTGTCTATATAGACAAAATTTGCTGACATGAAATGCACATCTTTGCTTTTAAGTAAGCATAGAGATTGAAGTGTTGAAATGTGTAACTAGGTTCGGTTTTCATAATGTCTATTATAATTATGATTTTATGTATTTGATGAAAAGAGAAAAAGAAATTGTTATTTTCATTCTTGATGCATGGGTTTCATGCTCAAGATAGATTTATTTACAGTTCAAGCATCCATTGAGTGCTTCTAGGTTTGTTATAGAATTGTGAAGTCAAAAGAGTCATTGTCATACATGTAAGACACCTTTGGGAATCTTGTATTATGTAAAAGAAATTTGTTTGAGTCATTAAAAACCCTCCAAGACCTTGTGTTATTGTAGGTATGTTCTATGCTAGAGCAATTTATTTCAATTTTCATAGTTAGCTCAATATATTTTCCAGATTAGCAAGCAGATCAGCGTTAAAGTAAACTGCAGATAGAACATAAATATGAATCGCAGAAGACAAGCCAAGACAAGAGGACACAAGATGTGGCGCTAGCCAGGGACAAACCCCAATGTGGGGAAACCCTTGATCAATTCTTCTTATATGTTCTTGAATAGTTTAGCAAAGAGAGAGAGAGGTAGTACGTTTACAACAGAAGTCAACAATTTGACTTATCTAGATAAGAACATAGATCATCTCTAAGAAGATGATACATGAGATCAGTTGAAGACATGCTGCTTCAACTGATTCTCCAAGATGACTCCTTCAACTATTTTTTTGCTGCATTTCGTCATCATGCTGCACCTCACCATGCTGCACCCATCATCACTATGTTGCATCTCATCATGTTTCATTATCATGACTGTACCCATCACTGTACTACATTATGTGCCATTGCTGCACCATGTTGCCATACTGACCTATGTGCTGGCTGCACCTTGCTTGCTTGTTGTCCCTTGCTTGCTTGTTGTCCCTAGCACGCTTGTTGTCCTTAGCATGCTTGCTGGCCCTTGCATGCTAGCTATACTAATACATGCTTGTCCCTTGCATGTTGCTCTCCTTCGAAGACAGATGCTTCGGCTGAAACCTCGGATAAACAATCCGGCAGTTCTTGGCAGTTCCGACTATTTCCGGTAGTTCCGGCTTATGCCCTTTGCGTCAGCTTTCCCAGCAGTTCCAACTTTTGCCCTCTGCGTCAGCTTTCCCGACTATTTTGGCAGTTCCTGACAGTTCTGGCATTTCCCGGCAGTTCCGACTTTTGCCCTTTGTGTCAGCTTCCCGGTTGTTCCGTCTTCTGCCCTCTGCGTTAGCGTTCCTGGTAGTTCCGGCAGTTCCGACTTCTGCCCTCTGTGTCAGCTTTCCCGGCAGTTCCGGCAGTTCCAGCTTCCACCCTCTGCGTCAGCTTTCCCGACAGTTTTGGCAGTTCTGGGCAGTTGCGGTTATTCCTGGCAGTTCCGGCTTCTGCCCTCTAGATTAGGGCAACGTTATCCCTTAGGATCTCTCCTCCTACTAAAACCAAAAGACAAGTAGAGAGGAAGAGATCCAAAGTGTGTTGAAATGACTTGAAGGCCATCTCTATTTATACTAAAACATTGAGCACAAGTGGGGTTTATTTGGTTGTTGGCCGACCTTGACGAATTGTCCCATAACACAAATAAATTCATATCTCCATGAGTACTTATCGAAATCGGATGATCTTTAGATCAATCCTACACCTCTCGATGAGAGGGATCCAAGAAAAATATCAGCTTCCATTAATAAGATGACCCACATGGAATTTGGCCCTAGTTGCCAATTTTAACACTCCCTCTCAACTGGGGAGAACTCCATCCGCTGATCCATACGTCCGACTGTACTATCTCTGCCATCATTGCCTTGTACTGCTCTGCTCTGCTAAGCTCTGCTCAGTTCTGCTCTATTCTGTTGAACCATGAAGAAGAAGAATTGATCGAGAATGTCTCATACCATTCTCTATTGACTCGAAGTGAGTTTCATCTGAAGAGAGTGTGTCATATCACTCTTACTGCCCTGAAGTCAGTTTTATTGATCCCAAATGAATATCACAAGAGAGTGTCTCAAACCACTCATACTGATTCCAGATCAGTTTCATTGATCTCAGATCAATGGAGGTCATTCTAGCATAGGGAGTACGGTAGATACAACGATGCGTCCATCGATAATACTACTATGGTCCCTAACCCCATTTCCCTGCTCATTGATCACATGAGAGGTACTTCCCATGAGTCCTAGACTGCATGGGTAGGATGCCTTGACAGGAGAACTAATCATCCTGTCCATAGGAGAACGAATCATCCTGTCCCACAGTTGCCACGGGAGAACTAATCATCCCATCCCACAGGAGAACTAATCATCCTGTTTCACAATTGCCATGGGAGAACTAATCATCCCGGCCCACAGGAGAACTAATCATCCTGTTCCACAGTTGCCATGGGAGAACTAATCATCCCGACCCATAGGAGAACTAATCATCTTGTTCGACAGTCGCCACAGGTTATCACAGGGGAAGGTTGAACCTGTCACCATGTACATAGCGCACCATCAGGGGAGGGTGAATCGCCTTGTGGTTGTATGTCACTCCAAAAAGTACCCTGCGCCCCCCTGGAGCTCCCGAGCTCAATGTGTGCATCATACATGACCCTCATAAGAGGGTCCCTGAACGACACCATGTCATTCTTGGAAAGTCAAGAATTTGACCTTTCCCCGGGGCTTTGAAAAAATGTCTGCGAGTTGTACATCAGTCTCAATGCAATGGAGCCTCCTTGCTCATCAAATTACCATATCCGAGATAAGGCAGTATCTGATGTCTATCTGTTGGAGCAATCATTGGATACAGGATTCCTCAATAATTGAATCCCCCCGCTGGTTGTCACAGAGAATCATAATGGTATTCATCATGTGTACAAATAACTCACTGAAGAGCTTCCGCAACCAGGTAGCTTCACACAAGATCATACTCATAGCTATGTATTTGGTCTCGGCGGTGCTTATAGCAACCGACTTCTGCTTCTTGCTCATCCATGATATCGAAGCAAAATTCAAAGAGAACTAGCACTGAGAAGTGCTCTAGTGATCCTCCACACTGCCTGCCCAGTCACCATTTGAATAATCATGCAGTTTTATATTTCTGGCAGTGTATCTCAATCCATGAGAGATTGTGCCTCAAAGATATCTCAGAAGATTGTTGGCACCAATTCAGTGAGGCTCAACTAAATATGAGCTCACCATGCTAACTGCAAAACCAAGAACATCAATGCAAATGAGTTTATGAAATTCAGAGGCATTTCACAAATCTGGTCCGGCATCATCACCATATAACTTCTGAAAGTTAAGATCCTCGAGGTAGTCATGGGCTTGCAGTTTACCATTACACATCCGGAATACAACTCCCTCTTACTTTTGCAAGTGAGAGGGTCTGCACCTATTTGAAATAGGTCCTCCTCAGAAGGTGTTGGTATGAGAGGTCTATCATCCACAACCTTCAAACAATGGTTTGGATCGGCTTCACTCTTAGTGAATCTCAGCTTCATCTGACAGCTATCAATCCTCTCGTACTATGCCCAGGGTGTTTTGCTTCAAGACACAGATGGATTTCTTCCACCTGTATATATGAGATTCCTGATCCTTAATCTCAAACTCCTCAAGTTGTTCCAAACCTATGGACCTGCTACATGAGGGGAATGGTCCCTTTGTAGGATTTTCCTTCGGTACATCTCAGATATGTGCCTTCATGCTCTTCTTGAATTCAGGCATCCCTGTCGTCATCTGACTCACATCGGGTAGGGCCCCATAAGTAGACCTCTGGTGTTATAGACGAGATAAAAGAGATCCATCCACTGTTCAATGCTTTCATTGCTACGCTGATGGTCAATGTCCAACTCAATGTCCTCAAAGGAATCGAAGAGATGGCTACAAAAGGGATGATGATCGTAAAATAAGAAGAAGGCATCATGCATCTGCTGCTGATCTAAATGAGCTATCTTCAAAGAGAAGGCATAGGACACATGCTTTTGAATCTGAATACTTATTTATTTGTGATCTTACAGGTTCCATTGAAAACCATGATGAAATTTGGGCTGTGGACAATATTACTTCTAGGCACATGACTAGAAATAATGATCATCTATCTGAATTGACTGAAAAGAAGATTACTCAAAAGGTTGAGCTTGGAGATAATGGAAAATATGAAGTCAAAGGCATTAGTACATAATCATTTCAATTAGAATCCAGAGGTAATGTATCTATTAACAATATTTTATTTGTTCGTGGTTTGAAGAAAAATTTGTTGTCCATATCATCTCCTGAAGACAAAGGATATAGAGTTGCTTTTGTTGATGGACAAGTCTTAGTATGGAAGAAGAATGCATCTTTTGAATCTGCTAAAGTCATTGGGGTACGAATTGGAGGACTATATCGTCTCCTTGGTCACTCAATCCAAGCTCTTCTACACAACACTACTGAACTTAGTGAGATTTGGCATCGAAGGTATGCTCATATGCACTACAAAGCTTTGGGAAGATTGAAAGATTTTTTTAAAGGTGTACCTGAACTTAAAGCAGACCATGATGGAGTATGCAAAGGATGTGCTCTTGGGGAAAACACTAAAGGAAGATGCACTAGCAGTGGTTGTAAATCGAAAGGAATTTTGGGGCTTGTGCATTCTGATGTCTGTGGGTCCATGCCTGATAAAACCTTGGGTGGATTCTTGTATTATGTATCTTTCATTGATGACTATTCTCGCAAAAAATGGATATACCTTTTAAAGACCAAGGATTAAGTATTTGAGAAGTTTCCTGAGTTCAAAGCACATGTTGAAAATTCTATAGGAAGAAGAATCAAGATTCTAAGGTCCGATAATGGTGGGGAGTATGTATCAAATGAATTGATTGATTTCTGTAGGGATGTTGGAATTAAGAGGGAGATGATAGTTCCCTACTACCCCGAACAAAATGGAACTGCAGAGTGAAAGAATAGAACTATAATGGAAGTTGTCAAAGCCATGCTTCATGATCAAGAATTGCTTACGTTTATTTGGGGTGAAGCTGCAAGGACTGCTGTCTACATTCAAAACTAGTGCCCACATCGAATCTTTGATAAAAAATAGAGTTTATTAACTAAACGACTCTCTAGGTGAAATACCTGGAGAGTGTATAAACACTCATACACACCAGCACTATTACATTACATTACCTACAAATTAGGAGAACAACCTAGTAATATAGGCTTTCACACAATCAGGGTGGTTTCAACCACTCCCTGGATAGTAGGACTGAGACCTAATCTTAGAGTCTCAATCCTATCCTTAACTAACTGTATCTTTCTCCATTAATTCTAACACTCCCTCTTAATGGAGAAAGGGTACTAAACAATAACGTACGCCTGTTGGTCTCAGTCTCAGCTAGGCTTACAATTAAAACATGAAACAACTTTGTAACAGAGCTTTTCATTTTTGTCTTCTTGCAGCAGAGTCCATACTTGTTCATTTGTGGATGAAGCTTCATCTTCACTTTCTTTGCCACGAGGTAGTGTTGTATCTTCACCTCATTTCTTCCCCTGTGAAGGAAAACTTGAATTCTTATTCTTCGACTTCTCAGAATTATGGGAGGTTGGATAGGAGAATTTTCCTTCTCGCTATTTTCGGTGTCAACCATCTGAACGCCAACGATGTTGTCTTCACCATTCATTAATGCAACTTCTATGTTGACTTCATAAAGACATGGTGTTTCAAGCCATGCTTCAAGAAACTTCAATTCTTCTTCAAACTTCATTGCTTTTTCCTACCTCTCAATATCTGCACAAATGTTAGATTTATAAAGAGGACCACATTTGCTTTTATCTTCCTGCTCCTTCAGGAGAGCTTTCATTTCTCCATCTCTCCCTACTTCATCCCTTTCTGCTCTCATAGTTATGCCTTCAGCCTCTTCACTCAGTGCTGTTGCTGCAGGGATGTTCTGCATTTGATTTGTATGTGAGGATAGGCCTTCCTTCTCACCAAATAGTAATTCATCAATAAGATGTTTTTCAATCATCAAATTGATCCACTCATCATGAGGTATATAAGTCTCATCAAACTTAATTTCTGCATCTGGTAAACTTTCAGGTTTTACAATAATGGATGTGTTTTCATCATCACAAATTTCAGTTACAAACACACATCCATCACCCATCATTGCATCTTCAGTTTCACAATCAAATATGCGAATATCTTCAGCATCATTGCCCTCATTCAAACAATATTTCATTTCTAAAACACCTCATAAGAATTTTGCACTAAGAATCTCTCCATATTCATATATTATGCTAAGTATGATGTTGTCATCTACTGCAGATGTTATAAGACTTAATACTGATGCATCTCCACCATCATTAATAACATCTTCAATGTAATCCAGTAAATTTACCTTCCATAGTACTGTTTTCATTTCATTTGCCCATATTTGATAATTCATGCCTGAAAAAGACGGTAAATCTGGCATTAACCATTTAATAATCTCACCAAATTCGAAATCTGCATCTTGATCAACAGCTGGTCCATCACCGTCAACCTGAAACATATCACAAAATTCAGCAAAACAATATTTTGCAATTCTCCTTTGATGCTTTCTCCTAAATTTTTTTCGAGACTCTTTCAATTTACTTTGAAGACCCATTTTCTCCTTCTATTTTCTCCACCGGCTTTATGGCTCCCCAGACAGATCAATCAGTCTCCTCTTCAGGCAAATATGCCTCTCTAGCCCACTATGAGCAGGTTTGTTCCATGTTTGGACAACACTCAGAAGACCACAACTCTCTAAATAGATGTTCCCGGCACCAAATCACGCAGCTAGTTCAAATTCCAAAAAAATAAAACACCTCAATCTTCTCGTCCTTGTGCAATGACAGATTACACAAGTAGCTCCACACAATCGCAACATAGGTTGGCTCTTTGCCTCCTCTTTTTCTTTAATGGGCAAACTTAAATTCTTTAATTAATAACCAAAAAACTTTAAATAAACATCCATATTTCCTTCTTTAATTAAGAAAAAATAATCATGCTTTTATGCATAAAAAAAAACTTTTAGATCTATTGTTGCAACATCATCAACTCCTCCTTGGTAGCCTTTCTGTCTTGTGGCCATTAATCTGCGGCAACTCTTGGATTGTTTCCATTTGACCTTCTACGCACAGTGCTAATATTGTGAATCATAGTGTGAGCCAAAGGTCTATCCAAACTTGCGGTCCACCTTTCTAGAAATACCAAGAACTAGAGGCATCCAAGGACATTCAAGCGATGGGTTAAGACATGGAATAAAACTATTTCAATATAAACAGGCAATGAGGTCTTCAATGTTGGCAAAAAATTGTTGCCTCTTCGCTTCACTTACATCCACCAATCATCCACCAAACGGATAAAAAGAAAACATAGGAGGCTACCTTGATTCCCGCTAACTCCTTCCTCATACAGAGTCTCTACAAATATTTAGTGCAGAAACCAGGCTACCAAACACGGTGGGCTGCTACTACGCAGATGCTAGAGAAGACCAGAAGCAGCTGGTCATAAGCCTTCAGATCGCAGTTGGGACTGTTTGCAGTATGGTCTTTATTAAGTTTCCTTTAAACCGCCATGGAATTGGATATTCCGCTGATAGAGCTGTCAAATAATGTATAGATTGCAACTTATCAAACCAGCAAACCACACCCAAGCCAGTCAAACACCTCCACGGGCTTCACCAGATCCACGCTCCACGCTGCTCGATCTGAACTCCTTGCAGCTCCCGGGTAAGTCTAGCCTCCTCGGCTTCCACGCAAGCCTCTATGCAGACCTCAATACACGCCGCCACCACGATTGTTGATTTAGGAAACCCTGATATGTTGAGGAGAAGTAGAATCACCAAGAAGAATCACACAACCAGCAACACGTCAATCAGAGCCACAAATTACTCAGGGAAATTTTCAAGACGAGTCGTCCTTCGTTCAATTCCTCGATCTCCTCTGTCTCATCCCAGTTTAGCAGTGATTTGGTCTCTAACACGGAAACCTCACAGATCGGTGGTCAGAGGTACCTATCAAACAGGCTTCAAACAAATCCGCTTTCGCTGTTGCGACCATGGGATTCACTTCCTCAGAAGCTACGCTCAATCCAACAACCAACCTTGCTGCGCTCCACAGCCACGACTTCCTCTAGAGGCAACCTTCTATTCTCCACACTAGGCCATTGATCAACCTTCTATTCTCCACACTGGGCCATTGATCAACCTTCAAAAAATGCAAGCAGACCCACGATCTTGATGTCAGGCAGCCTCGTCTACGCAGCTGCAGTTCTCAACTAATCAGTAGATCAACATGCAGATCTGGGCATGCCGATCTCTCCTCCACAACTGTTCAGCCTCCACTCCATCAAATGACAGGGCCTCCCTCAGGCAGGTGCGAGCTCCTCTCTGCCTCTTCCTTTGTTTGCAGATCCGACCAAACAGCCAATTCGGCCTCCACTGTTGCGCCTCCTTACCAACGGTGCCCTTCGGCCTATCTTGGTCTTGCTTTACTGGAGAAAGATACGCCACGTGGTTTCCTCGAGTCTCTTCAGAACCTAACAGCTCCTCTACGCAACTTCCTAAGATAAAAGGACTGTAAACTTACTAGAATCACCGTAGCTACATGCAGCCACCACACATTCGTTGCACGAATAGGCCTCCTGGTGCGAGCTCCTTTCACCCTAGCAGACTCACACAACACGCAGTGCCGTCCACCACGCCCATCGGCTCCTTCATGGAGCAAGGCTGGGCTCCTCGCATGGCAAGCTGGGGCGATCTCCCCCTTCTATAGGCAGCTGCCTCAAAAGAAAACACAGTCCACCGTTTTCCACACAGCTTCCAGGTACATGTAGCCTTAAAAAAAACGCAGCACAATTGTCGCGGCTATTTACCTCGCATCCGCGACAACTTGCCAAGGTACACCAAAATCTTGTGATGATCCGTTGCCGAGGTACACCAAAATCCTGCGACGATGCAGCAAAATGAAAATAGGTGAAGTTCCCAAGAGTATCGTCGCTGATTACTCTTTAGCTCCCCGCGACAACGTCGCGTTCCTCAACTCAGCGTACAGGCTTCTCCTTCCTGCAGCTCTGATACCATGATAAAAAGTAGAGTTTATTAACTAAACAACTCTCCAGGTGAAATACCTGGAGAGTGTATAAACACTCATCTACACAAGCACTATTACATTACATTACCTATAGATTAGGAGAACAACCTAGTAATATAGGCTTTCACACAATCAGGGTGGTTTCAACCACTCCCTAGATAGTAGGACCTGAGACCTAATCTTAGAGTCTCAATCCTATCCTTAACTAACTATATCTTTCTCCATTAATTCTAACAATCTTGGATTACAAGACTCCTGAAGAAATCTTTACAAGTGAGAGACCAAATGTTAAACATTTAGGAATCTTTGGTTGTCCTGTTTTTGTTCATGTTCCCAAAGAGAAAAGGACAAAATTGGAACCATCCGGAAAGAAGGGAACCTTTGTTGGTTACAGTGCGAATTCAAAGGCCTTAGGGTCTACATTCTAGGGCAACGATATATTGAGATGTGCAGGGATGTTATTTTTGATGAGGATGCTGCATTCTAGAAGTCCAAGGGTTCACACCTAGACTCTAATGATGAAGTTCAAGTAGCCCCAAAGAATGTGGAATCAAGGTCCAAAGAACCTGAGCCTATGAATGAAGACCCTCATGTAGAAGACATTGATCATGAACTTGTTGAATCTTCAAAAGCCCCTGTGGTTGAAACAAGAATGAGACCAACTTGGTTAGAGAAAACATTGAAGGAAGCCAAAGGTCATGCTGCTGCTCATGAAACTTTCAGGGAGAGTAAGAAACCAAATAAGTATTCTAGTTATACAACCTCGATGTGTAAGATGATTGAGTCAGAACCATCATCCTATGGAGAAGTTGTTGAATAACAAGTATGGAAAGAAGCTATGACTGAAGAATACCGATCAATATTGAAAAACGATGTTTGGGAGATTGTGCCTAGACCCGAGGGTAAATCTATTGTGTCTTCAAAATGGGTATACTTGATAAAACATGTTGTTGATGGAAGTGTTGAAAAATACAAGTATAGATTCGTGGCTCGTGGATTCTCCTAGAAAGAGGTAGAGGATTATGAAGACACCTTTGCTCCCATTGTTAGGTATGCATATATTAGATCTGTTATTTCTCTTGCATCTATTACAGGTTGGAAGTTGCATCAAATGGATGTCAAAACAACTTTTCTGAATGGGGTCATTGAAGAAGAAGTCTATATTGAACAACCTCAAGGGTTTGAGGTCCATAATAGAGAGACACATGTTTGTAAGTTGAAGAAGGCCCTGTATGGCCTAAAGTAGGCTCCTCGTGCATGGTACTCCTGCATTGATGGTTATCTGTTAAGTCTTGGCTTCAAGATGAACGATGCTGATCCAAATCTATATTTCAAGGTTTTTGATGGTGAACCCCTGATATTGCTATTATATGTAGATGATTTGTTCCTAACAGGTTCCAAAGTATTGATTGTTCAGTGCAAGAGGGAGTTGGTTTCCGAATTTGAGATGAAGGATCTTGGCCTCATGCATTACTATTTGGGATTGGAAATTTGGCAAAAACCTGATGGGATCTTTGTAGGCCAAGGAAAGTACATCGTTACTATTCTTCAAAGATTTGGCATGATGGACTGCAAGTCCATGGACACTCCTATGGTGACAAATTTGAAGAAGATCTAGGACAATGACTTTGAGTTGTTTGATCCTACTATGTATCGCAAGTTGATTGGATCGTTGAATTATATTGTGAACACCAAGCCTGATATTTGTTATGCAGTGAATACATTGAGCCAATTCTTGGTTGAGCCTCGGCGTGTACATTGGGTTGCTGCTAAGCACATATTGAGATACTTGCGAGGTGCCATTGAGTATGGTCCGATGTATGCTTTTAATGGGGATTGGCAGCTGTATGGTTACTCCGATGCTAATTGCGCTGATAGCTCGGATGATAGAAAGAGCACCTCTGGATATTGTTTTACTCTGGGCTCCGCTATGGTTTCTTGGTCTAGCGGGAAACAAACCTCTATTGCTTTGAGTACAACTAAAGTTTTATACATCGCTGCTAGTGCTGCTTGTTGCGAGGCTATATGGTTTTGAAATTTGTTCTTTGATTTGTTTGATCAAATGTTGGAGCCAACTACTATCGATTGTGATAATCAAAGTTGTGTGAAGCTATTTGAGAACCTAATATTGCATGACAGATCAAAGCATATTGAAATCAAATATCATTACATTTAGAATATTGTCTAGAGAGGAGTTGTGAGGCTTGAATATGTTCCTATCAATGAGTAGGTCGCTGATGTATTAAGGAAGTCGTTGTCCTGGATGAAGTTTGGCTATTTCAGAGAACAACTTGGAGTTGTTGAGAACCCCTTTTTGAGAGAGAGGGAGCATTGATTACATAGCATCATGGACCATCTCTTGTAGGCTGTGCTGTGAGACCTTGTGGTCTGGGAGATGTATTGTTGATTCCCACTGTAGGCTATGTGTCGTGGGACCTTGTGGTCCGAGAGATGTATTGTTGATTCCTCCTGTATGCTGTGCTGTGCAATGTTTTAAAAACCGTTGATGCCTGGAGGACTGACCCGGCCAAGGAAACGGTCCGGTAGACCGAGTCACACATGACTCGGCCGAGTCATTCATTGACTCGGCCGAGTCATGTGTGACTCGGTCAACCCGGTCGGTTCCGATATGACTCGGCCGAGTCACAAAGGAACGGCCAGGCACGCGTTAAACACATAAAAATAATCATTTTTTTGGTATTTTTGAATTGTTTAATGAAGTTTATGGATCCCAAACTGTTATAATAATATGCTAAATGTTTTTGGGGTCCATTTCCCCCTCCCAAACCCTATTTAAGACACCCAAATGCTCTCATTCACTCACAACAGTCTTATGCATTTGAGTGAGAGTCTTCTTTGAGAATTAGTGAGCAGTTCTTGAGCTTGTTTTGGAGCAGCAGTGAGGAGTCTTGGAGGAGCATTGTAGCTGGAGTGAGGAGCTTCTTGGGCAGCCATTTGGAGCAGCATTGAGGAGCTGATTCTTGGAGCAAGCTTGAGGAGGCAGTTTGTGCCTGGAGGTATTTTTTTCCACCTTTATAAATCTGTTTTTGCTTAGTAAATTTTAGGTGCATATCAAGAAAGCTTAGAGAGTGTTTTTTGTCAAATAAATGAACATTGAATCAATGTTATTTTTTTTTTTTCATTTTCAGATTGTTTTCCTAGTCAAAAAATGGCACCTAGAGCAAGAGATCCTGCTTGGGCATATGTTGAAATGGTTGATAGTCAAATGCATTGTAAACTTTGCCATAGGAAAATTAAGGGAGGTCCTGGGGGCATTAATAGGCTGAAACAACACTTGGCAGGGATTAGAGGCCAAATTACCCCATGTACCTCACCAAAAATTGGGGAGATTAGAAAGAATTTGTTGGCCAGCTTTGAGAAATTTAAAAAAGATAAGGCTAGGCAAAAAGAGATACAGGCTGAAATTGGGAGGAAGAGGGAGATACAAAAAATGATGGCTACCAACCCCCACTATGATTTTGAGGGTTCTTCCTCTATCCCTCAAACTGAGGCATCCAACCCTTTCCGTTATGTTCCTCCCTCTTTTGGTTCTGTTCAAGATAACGGAAAGGGTAGAATGAATTTGAAAAAGGGTGATGTGACTATCAAAAGTTATTTCACTCCCTCCTCTCCATCAGATGCACATGGTCCTGAAGTTAGTAAAGGTCAAATTCAGCCCACTTTAGATGACCATCGGAAGAAAGAATTGAGGGAGACTGCTTGTGAGTACATAGCTAGATGGTGGTATGATGCTGATATCCCCTTTAATGCTGCTTGTTCACCATATTATGAGCCTATGTTTGATGCCATACATGCTGCTGGAAAAGGCTTCAAAGGCCCTACTATGCATGAGCTAAGGGGGTTTCGTTTGCAAAAAGAAATTCAATCCATTAATGAGTATTTGCAAGAGTTCAGGGACTCATGGGCAAGAACAGGGTGTACCATCATGTCAGATGGATGGACTGATCAAAGAAACCGTACCATCATAAACTTTCTTGTCTTCTGCCCACAGGGAACCATGTTTTTAAAATCAGTTGATGCATCTGATAAGGTAAAAGATGGCCACTTGTTGTTTCAGCTATTGGATCAGGTTGTTCAGGAGGTGGGGGTGGCTAATGTTGTTCAAATCATCACAAATAATGCCTCTAACTATGTTCTTGCTGGTAAACTGTTAGAGGAAAAACACAAGACCATCTTTTGGACCCCATGCGCTGCACATTGCATAGACCTCATGCTTGAGGATATTGGAAAATTAGATTGGGTCAAAAACACTGTAGATCATGCCAAAAGCATAACAAAATTTATCTACAATCATACACTGGTTTTGAGTCTCATGAGGAAACACACTGGAGGCAAGGATATTATTAGGCCTGCCATCACTAGATTTGCTACACATTTTTTGACATTGCAATCTATGCTTTCCCAACATAGAAACTTGCAAAAGATGTTTTCCAGTGATGAATGGAATCAAAGCAATTGGTCTAACAAACCAGAAGGCAAAGAATTGAAAAGGAAAGTCCATGAAGAAACTTTTTGGAGAAAGGCAGCAGAGATTGTGAAGCTTGCTGAGCCGCTAGTTAAGGTGTTGCGGTTGGTGGATGGGGAAAGGTTGGCTATGGGCTTCATTTATGAGGCTATGGATCAAGCAAAGGAGCAAATAAAGACAACATACAAGGATAGAGTGGCAAAGTATGGGCCCATTTGGGCAATCATTGATGAAAGATGGAACAATCAACTCCATCGCCCTATACATGCAGCTGGGTATTTTTTGAACCCACGGTATCATTATAAAGCTAAGGAGTCAGGAGCTTTGAGGGGGGAGGTCAGAGATGGACTGGTTGATTGCATTGAACGCATGATCCCATCGGAGTCTGATCAGCTGGAGATACATCGACAGGTCACATCCTTCAGCAATGCATCAGGTACCTTTGGGAAGAACCTAGCAAAGATTGCAAGAGAAGCAGATGAGCCAGGTAAACAAAAATTTCAATTTTCAATTTCTTAATGGTTTTACTTTTTTTATTAAAGTTTGTTAAATCATTTATAATTTGAAAGTTAGATATAATTTGTAATTTTGTTGAGCTTCAGCCTTCATCTAACTCATAATTCATTACACTCCTATGTTTTTTGCAGCATAATGGTGGGAGGCCTTTGGTGGCCAGTGCCCTGAATTGCAAAGGTTTGCAATTCGTATTTTGAGTCAAACTTGCAGTGCATTTGGGTGTGAGCGCAATTGGTCTGTCTTTGAGAGGATTCACATAAAGAAGAGAAACCGTTTGGATCAAAAACGGTTGAATGATCTAGTTTATGTCCAATACAACCTTCGGCTCAGATGAAACCAATTGCTGAACAAAAGACCTGATTCAGATCCCATTGTGTTGGAAGACATTGATCCAACATCAGATTGGGTAGTGGAGAGTCTTCCACCAGAGTTTGATCCTGATGAGGATCTTGATGTAGATATAGATCTGGAGACATCAGCTGAACTTAGAGATGCTGTTCAACTTCAGCCTGTTCAGTTGAATGCAGATCCCAATCCACCAGCCTCAGCCTCACAGCCAGCAAGCACTCCAGTTGTAGGTGCTTCCTCTGCTAAGCCACGACAGAAGCGCAGTCGCATATCTACTCTATCTCAGCTTGCATCTGCTGCACAGCCTGCTAGTGGTACTGGTACCACTTCTACAGTTGCAGTTGGAGACGATGATGATGATGAGGAGCCATGGGGCCCCTTGTCTGACTCTGATGATGATGATCCAGAGATTGGTCGAGATGATCTTGGCTCCTCTGGCAGTAGCTACTAGCCAGGGCCCAGTAGTACTAGTATTGCAGTCTGGTCACCATCACAGTTTACTTTTGTTGTAGAGGCCATTTCTAGCCTCCTTGGTTATTTTTATTTTGTTTTGAGTCTTTGATCATGTATGACAGTTGACTATGTATTGCCATTGGGTACCATTTTGATATAGTGGATTGGTTCATGAGCTACTTTGATCATATGTTGTCTTCCATCTATATTATAATGCTGTGTGTTTGGAAACATGAATGAAAATCTTTAAAATTATGTTTAAAATATTTAAAATTATGTTTTTTAATAAAAAAAATAAATATTTAATGTATTTTTTACAACGACCGAGTCATTGAAATCGAGCCGGCTGAGTCATTACCGTTTCGGAGTCGGAGTCGGAGTCGATCCTCGGCCGAGTCGGAGTCGGAGTCGGAGTTTTAAAACATTGGTGCTGTGAGACCTTGTAGTCCGGGAGATGTTTTGTGGATTCCTCTTGTAGGCTATGTGTCGTGAGACATTATGGTCTGGGAAATGCAGCGTTCGTTCTTCCCTTAGGTTGTGTGCTATGAGACCTTGTGATCAGGGAGATGCTTTGAGATGGATGCTATGTATCTTTCCTTATGATGAGTTTGATAGAGAGTAACTTGGATTGTGATCTCTTCCATAGGCTGTGCGCTGTGAGACCTATGAATTGGTCGAGAAGATTGATCTTGAGAGAGAATAAAAAATGTTAATTTTAGGCAACAATGGTATGTTCTATGCTTTAGAGCAATTTTACTTCAATTTCTTTATGAGCCCAATATCAATTTCAGTTTAGCAATCACATAAACATGTAAGTAAAATGCTGATAGAACATAAACATAAATAGTAGAAGACAAGCCAAGACAAGAGGACACAAGATGTGGCACTAGCGAGGGACAAACCCAAATGTGGGGAACCCTTGATCAAATCTTCTTTTAGTCTTCAATAGTTCAATAGAGAGAGATAATACAATTTACAGATTTTGATAATTTATAACAACAAAAAAAGGGCCCTAATAAAAAAAGTCAACGTTGGTCAATAGGGTAGATTTGACCCTCAAAGATTCGGTCAATTTCAGTCAACTTCGGTCTCCAAACAACAAGATGAAACAACCCTCGAAAGAGTCGAATTCTGCCTAGTCAAAGTCTGGTCAAACAGTCAACCTACAATTAGCCCTAACCACTATCAACGCTAGTCAAAACTCCTTGCTTTTCATGCCTAGAATTGCGGCCTTCTTAGACAGAGATTCCTCACCCAAACCGAAGTCAAAACATGTCAACGCAGTCAAACAACCTCCCAGTAGCTCGGTCAACGTTGGTCAATGCAACAAACAAAAACCCCAGTTCACACGTGTGGAGAGAGAAGGCTGCCTCAGATAGTGTGCCCAATCACAAGAGGAGAGAGAGATATGTGTGATGAGATGAGGTCTCCTTTTTATATGCAATGTTGAAGATGAATTGGGGGCTTGTGTCCCTGTTTTGCTTGTTGGCAGATCTTGACAATTTGTCCATAATATAAATAAATTCATATCTTCATTTGTACATGTCAAAATCAAATGGTCTTTAGATCAATCCTACACCTCTCTGAGAGAGGAATCTAATAAAAATATTAACTGTCATAAATAAGATGACCCATGTGGAGTTTGGTCCTAGTTGCCAATTTTAACACCCCCTCTCAACTAGGGAGACCTCCACTTGCTAATCCATCTGTCAATCTGTACCATCTCTGCCATCCATGCACTGCTCTTCACTGCTTTTCTTTGCTCTGCTGAACTATGAAGAAGAAGAAGTGATTGAGAATGTATCATACCATTCCCTACTGACCCTAAGTCACTCCCAATCAAAAGAGAGTGTCTCATACCATCCTTACTGACCCGAAGTCAGTCCCAATCAAAAGACTGTGTCATACCACCCTTACTGACCTGAAGTCAGTTCCCATTGATCCCAGATCAATATCAGACATCCTAGAATAGGGAGTATGGTAGTACACGATGCGTCCATCAGTAGTACTATGGTCCCTATCCTCATTTCCCTACTGATTGGCTAGATGAGAAGTACTTCCCATAAGTCCCACACTGCATGGGTAGGATGTCTCGGCAGGAGAAGGATGAACCACTCGTCCTGCTCACATGTCGCCAAGGGGTATCATAGGGGAAGGATAAACCACTCACCCTGCACACAACAAACCACTAGGGGAAGGCTGAACCACTCACCCTATGGTTGCTCACCGCTCCAAGAAGTACCTCAAGCCCCCCGGAGCTCCTAGAGCTCAATGTCCATCTCATATAGGACCCTCATAAGAGGGTCTCTCCACGACTCCAAGTCGTTTTGGGAAGGCCAAGAATTTGACCTTCCCCAGGGGTTTTGTCAGAATATCGGCTACGTGCTCATCGTCTCAATGTGATGGAGTCTTATTGCTCCTCGTTGTACCATATCCCGGATAAAGTGGTACTTGATATCTATATGCTTGGAGCGATCATGAAACACGAGATTCTTTGATAATCAAATCCCACTTTGGTTGTTGCAGAAGATCACGGTAGTATACAACACATGTCCAAACAACTCACTGAAGAGCTTCCTCAACGAAACAACTTCACAGGAGGCCATACTAGCAGCTATGTATTTGGCCTCGATGGTGCTCAAGGAAACCGATTTCTGCTGCCTGCTCATCCAAGATATCGAAGCAGAACCTAAAGAAAAACAACATCCAGAAGTGCTCTTGCGATTCACCATACTGCCAGCCCAATCAGCATCAGAATAACCATGTAGATATCGCAGAATATTCTTGGCGGAAATCCAATGTATACGATGAAGTTCAACCATGTATTGGCTCAATGTGTTAACTGCAAAACATATGTCCGGATGGGAGTTCACCAAGAACATTAGTGCTCTTATGAGTTGATGATACTCAGAAGCATTTTCCAATTCAGGTCCAACAACACCACCACATAACTTCTTAAAGTTAAGTTCCATCGGAGTAGTCACATGCTTGCAGTCCACCATCCCAAATCTTTCCAATACCTTCATAACATATTTGTCGTGAGAGAGGAAAATTTCACGTGGCTTTTGCCAGACCTCCAATCCTATGAAATAGTGCATTGGTCCTAGGTCCTTCATCTCAAATTCAAAAGTCAACTCCCTCTTACATTTGTGAATGAGAGGGTCTGCACTTATCAGAAAGAGGTCGTTCACATAAATTACCAAAATGAGAGGTTTATCATTTTCAACCTTAAAGTAAAGGTTCGGATCGACTTCACTTCTAGTGAATCCCAACTTCATCAGATAGCTATTGATCCTCACATACCAAGCCTGGGTTGCTTGCTTTAATCCATAGAGAGCTTTCTTCGACCTGCATACATGAGATTCTCGATCATGAACTTCAAACACCTCGGGTTGTTCCACATAGACTTCCTCTTTGATTGAACCATGCAAGAAGGCGACCTTGACATCCATCTGATGTAGGTTCCATCTTTGCGAGGCAGCAAGGGCTATTGTCGAGCAGATGGTGGTCTATCGGGCAACAGGGCAAATATCTCATCGTAATCTACACCTTCCTTTTGAGAGAAGCCTCGAGCAACAAAGCAAGCCTTGAACTTTTTTGCACTTCCATCAGCTCCATGCTTGATTTTGTAGAACCACTTAGAAGTGACAACCGATTTGTCCTGGGGTCTAGGGACTACATCTCAGACATCATTCTTCATAATTGACTCGTATTCTTCATTCATAACATCCTTCCATACTTGTTGCTTCACAACTTCTTCGAATGATGAAGGCTCGTTTTGAATGATAGTATTCATGGCGGTCAAATATCCTTGGTACCTGTTCGTCTTATTGCTTTCACGGAAAGCCCCCCTTGGTGCAATGTGCCTCTTAGCATTTTCGAGAGTCTCCCTAAGCCATGAGGGTCTCTTCTTGGAGGAGGAAGGCTCATGAGGGAGTGGATCAATAGGAACCATAGGTTCACCAACATTAGGCATCGTTTCATCCTCTTTTTCACCCTGATTTCCCATGTTAGCTTCTTTGTCCTTCCTTAGGATAGGAAGGTTGTTGATCTTCCTGAGGGCCATATCTTCGTCGAAGGTGACATCATGACTTATCTCAACTTCCTTTTGACCAGCCACATAAATTCTATATCCCTTAGAATTTTCACTATAGCCCACAAAGATTCCTTTCTTCCCATATGCACTCAATTTGCTTCTTTTCTCTTTCGGCACATGAAAATATACGAGACTTAAAAAAATTCTAAAATGAGAGACATCGGGTTTCTTACCAGTGAACATTTCTTCGGGAGTTTTGGAGTCCAATGCTTGATGAGGGGATCGGTTTTGAACATACACGGCGGTATTTGCAGCTTCACCCCATATAAACTTTAGAATGCCTTGATCATGAAGCATGGCACGAACAACTTCTACAATAGAGTGATTCTTCCTTTCAGCCACACCATTATGCTCGGGAGTGTATGGCGTTGTAGTCTCCCTCTTAATGCCAACTTCTCTGCAATAATCTTGGAATTCATTGGAATCATAGTCGGTCCCATTCTTAGTCCTCAATATCTTGATTTTCTTCCCGGATTGGTTTTCGATGAAGGCTTTGAAATGTCGGAACCAATGTGAACACTTCATCCTTCTTCTTCAAGAAGTAGATCCAGGTATTGCGAGAATAATCATCCACAAAAGTGTGATAATATAAGTATCCTCCCAAGGAATTTATGAGCATCATACTAGATATGTCGGAGTGGATCAATTGCAATATGTCTGTGGTCTTGCTATTACTTGAGGGGAATAGTCCCCTTGTAAGTTTTCCTTCGGCATATCCCGGACATACAACTTCATGCTCTACTTTGAACTCGCGCATACCTGTCACCATCTGTCTCACATCGGGTAGGGCCTTATAATGAAGATGGGCAAACCTCTGGTGCCATAGTTCAAATTGTAGAGATGTGTCGCAAGACATGGCTCCCATTGGACTTCTTCCAACTTGTTACAAATTGTCAACCCTGAACCTAAGAGTAAAAGCATCCTTGAAATTTCTTTTCCAAACACGTTCCTTTCCATCAATAAAAGCCACCTTGAATCCTTCATCTTGTTGAAATGGGCACCAGGTTCTTCTTGATATCGAGTACATATAATACTTGCAAATGAATAGTGTTACCTTGATTCAATTGAAGGGTAACATTCCCTACTCCCTTCATGGGATAGGTGGCATTGTCTCCAAGGATGATCTCCAAGTTTGTCTCCTTTTCTATCAGATTAGAGATGGCTTCTTTGTATGCGGTGAAGTGTCTTGAGGCACCACTATCAATCAACCAATTTCCCAAAGCGTCCGGAGGAGAGGGAGTGGAGAGGGCCGATATAAGATAATACTCTTTTTGCTTATTGTTAACAACATTGGATTCATCATACTTGGAGTTCCTTGATTTCTTGGAGGGTAAACCATCTCCTTCATGCCCCACATTCCTTTTTCCTTTGCCATTGGACTTGCCATTCCTTTGATTGTTGTTGTTGTTGTTGTTGTTGAAGTTGCCCTTGGAGTTGTTATGATAGTCATCATCTCGAGGTGCATCCATTTTATTAGGACACTCCCTTGCATAGTGGCCAAACTTATTGCAAACAAAGCACCTGCCCTTCCTTCCTCCCTTAGATCCAAGCTTTCCATGGAAATGACCTTTAGACCCTGCATTATTCCTCCTTTTGGCATGAGCGGAGAATGCAGTGGGTTTACTTCTATTAGAAGGCATTTCTTGCTCCATCGTTCTTGTTTCTTCTTGAATGCATCTTGACATCAATTCTTCAAACCCTGGAATTCGATCATCGTTGAGTATAGTGGTTCTAAATACATACCACTCAGGTGGCAGTCCTCCAAGGGCAGCGAGAGTAAGTTCTCTGTCAGGAATGACTTCTCCAATCGATAGTAGATCATTCTTGATCTCAGTAATGCTCAAGAAATAGGATTGAATGTCCTCGTCCTTGCCCTTCTTAATATCCTTCAACTTATTATTGAGAAAGAGAATTTGATTAGCATTACTAACCTTGAACATGCCGAACAACCTGTCGTATATCTCCTTGGAGGTCTTCAATTAAGAGATATAGGCCACCCGATGCTAGTCAATGGAATCCCTGATAATCTTCTTCGCTTTGACTACAACCTTATTGTACTTGGTCTTTGCAACAACTGGTGCATTTGAAGGAGGCTCAGGGATTTTACCCTGCACATAATCCATCGCTTTCTTCTCTTCCAAGGTCAATGTTGGGTTGTGTTATATTCTTTCCATGACTAGCCCACGTAGTTAACCGGGGGGTTAGAGGGGGGCGGAGCCCCCCTTTTGTTGCGCCGATTGCGTAGCGGGGGGTACGCAGGGGGTTTGAGGGGTGCAGGAACCTATGTTAGGTTGGGCGGACCCACCTATGGTTTTGTGCATGATTTTTGCACATGTTTTTGGATGCGATGGTTTTCAGTCTATGATTTTGGACGCGATGGTTTTCAGTCCATGGTATTGGATGCTTCGGTATGTATAAATATGTATTATAACATTAAAAGGAAAATAATGAAAAGTCAAGCTGGTAGTCCCAGTTTTGGGATCCAGGGGAAAATCTCTGTGTATATGTGTTATGCTCTCGCATTGTTTATTTTCTGTGTTTTAGAATTTGTATGCAGGTAATTTTTGTACGGGGTTAAAACCTACATTTGGTATCAGAGCTGTTTTGGCTTCAGGGGGATGCCTTTGTTGCTGAGGGGTTTCGCTTAGGTCTGTGGTAGACCTTGTTTAGTGGGAGATCTGCGAGATCGATTCTGGTGGTGAAAGAAGATGGCGAGCAGTGGAAAGATAGAGATCGAGAAATTTAATGGTCAGAGTTTTGAGTTGTGGAAACTCAAGATGGAGGATTTGTTGGTGGATAAAGATTAGTGGATCGCGGTAGATTCGGGTACTAAACCAACGGGAGTGTCTGATGAAGAATGGAAGAAGTTGGATCGGAAGGCAGAGAGCACAATACGATTGTGTGTCTCAGATTCAGTTTTGTTGAATGTATCAGGGGAAGCTACGGCGAAGGCTTTGTGGGACAAGTTAGGGAATTTGTACCAAATAAACTGTTCCTACGAAACAAGCTGTATAACCCGATGATGAAAGATGGAGTGTTATGAAACCAGCTCACAAAAAGATAGAAAAGAGAGATCCACGCCTTAGAATTCAGTCTCTTCGAGGGGGCAACCTCCTTTACATTACATAAATGAGCAATTCTTGGATGATTCAAATGACAAAACCTCCTTTCTATATATAGGAGTCTAAGGAGTCACAATATAACCCAGCCGACCTAACAATAATAATATAAAGCCACAAAAATAACAATAGAGGGATTCTATGGGGCACAGTAATAACAATACGGGGGCAATAGGGACACAACAATGGGATACAACTACAATAGTAATGGGGTAATCACTAGTATTATAGGGACCCAACATGCCCCTCTCCTTCAAAAAAGTATTGTCCTCAACGCTTCAATAGTTCTGGATGCTTTTGTATAAAATTCTCATCCTCCCATGTGGAATCTTCAGCGGATAAGTTCTTCCACTTGATAAGATACTCTGAAATTGATCGATTTCATAACTGTCGAGTTTTTGTTTCTGTGACTGCTTCTGGTTCCAATATAATTTTTCCTTCCTCGTCAAGTTCTGGCAATATTGTTTGAACTGGGAGCTTGTCGCCTATAACCTTCTTTAAACATGAAACATGGAAAACTCGGTGCAATCGAGAAGCTGCAGGAAGCTCCAATTTGTATGCCATAGTACCAATCTTTTGCAACACCTTGTACGGACCATAATTCTTTGGTGATAATTTATTATTCTTCTTAGCTTGCTTGAGGGACATTTGCTTATATGGTCGTAGCCATAGGAATACCCAATCACCTACATCAAAACTTCTTTCGCTGCGATGTTGATCTGCCTGTTGTTTCATTCTATTCTGTGCCAACACGAGGTTATCCTTTAAGAGTTGGAGGACATGTTGTTGATGTTCGATGTGATGTTCCACTGCTTGAACCTTAGAATTTTCTCTTAAATATGATGTTGTGATGGATGGTGGTTGATATCCATAAAGTGCCATAAATGGGGTCATTTTTGTTGCTGTATGGAAGGAAGTGTTATACCACCATTCAGCCAGAGGCAACCATTTGACCCATTGTGTCTGTTTATCAGATACAAAGCAACGAAGATATCCTTCCAAACATTTTTTTACTATCTCAGTTTGCCCATCAGATTGAGGATGATAAGATGAGCTATGAGCTAACTGAGTACCAAGACAAGAAAATAATTCTGTCCAAAAATTTCCAGTGAAAATGGGATCTCTGTCACTTACAATAATCTTTGGGTTTCCATGTAGCTTTTGAATTGTTTCCATAAATGTAGTAGAAACTGTACTGGCTTTAAATGGATGTGATAATGCACAAAAGTGTGCATACTTGGTAAGTCTGTCAACTACCACCATGATGACACTCTTTCTCTCAGACTTGGGTAAACCTGTGATAAAATCCATTGAAACCTCCTCCCAACGTTGGCTTGGAATGGATAAAGGTTGTAATAGACCCGATGTCTTAATTGTTTCAACTTTATTTTGTTGGCAAACCAAACATTCCGCCACAAACTTTTGAATATCTGATTAAAGCCCTCTCAAAAAAATTCCTTCTTAACCCTGTGGTAAGTTTTTAAAAATCCTGAGTGCCCTCCTAAGGGAGAAGTGTGCAATTCCATAAGAATCTTTTGTTTTAGCTGGGAATTCTTATAGACGTATAAGCGATCTTTGTACCATAACGAATCATTTTGCCAGCTAAATGTATCAGATGTACTGGAGTCTTGTTGTAACTTTCGAATAAGTGCCCACACTTCTTCGTCATTCTTCCATTCCTCCCTTGCTTCGTTTATCCAATCTGGTTGGATAATAGAAATGGCGCACAACAATGCTTCCACATCCTCATCCTTTCTTGAGAGTGCATCTGCCACCACATTTTGCTTCCCTTTTTTGTAGATGATTTCAAAGTCATAACCCAACATCTTTGTGACCCACTTTTGTTGCTCTTCAAAGGATAATCTTTGTTCTAAAAAGTATTTAAGGCTATCATGATCCGTTTTTACCTAGAGTGTCTTCAGTGTCTTCCCATTAGGTAGGGTCGCCATTTCTTAATTGGATGGAGTATTGCCAACATTTCCTTCTCATAAATAGCTTTGTGTAAAAACTTTCCCTTGATTGGACGACTTTCAAAAGCAATGGGTCTTTCATCTTGCATTAAAACAACACCAATTCCATTTCCTGAAGCATCACATTCCACAATAAAGGTTTTTGTGAAGTCTGGTGTAGCTAAGACCGGTGCTTGGCACATTGCCTCTTTAAGATGCTCGAAGGCCTTTGTTGCGTCTGGAGTCTATGAAAATGCATCTTTCTTCAATAATGTTGTTAAAGGTGCTGCTATTCTCCCATAATTCTTAACAAACTTGCGATAATACCCTGTCAACCCGAGAAATCCTCGCAGATGCTTTATGGATGTGGGGATTTTCCATTCCTTAATGGCTTTAATTTTGTTAGGGTGTACTTTAACTCCTTCATGAGAAACATTTGGATCTTTTTGCATATAATTGTTTCTCCTCCAATAATTTTAGCACCCTGTCAACATGTTCAACATGATCCTTTCAAGACTTGCTATAGATTAGTATATCATCAAAAAATATTAACACAAATTTTCTAAGGAATGGTTTGAAAATGGAATTCATCAAACCTTGAAATGTTGAAGGTGCATTGGTAAGGCCAAAAAGCATGACCAAAAATTCATAATGACCCTCATGAGTTCTAAATGCTGTTTTCGGAATGTCTTCAGTCTTCATTCTGATTTGATGATATCCTGAACGAAGATCCAACTTGGTGAAGTAAATTGATCCATGCAATTCATCCAGTAATTCATCAATGATTGGAATGGGAAACTTATCTTTAATAGTGAGCTTGTTGAGCTCCCTATAATCCGGACACATGCGCCATGATCCATCCTTCTTGTGCACCAATACTACTGGAGCAGAGAAAGAACTTTGACTCGGTTGAATTATACCAACCTCTAGCATTTCTGCAACCATACGTTCAATTTCACTCTTTTGGGCATAGGGATATCTGTACAGCATGATGTTTGGAGGAACACTTCCTGGATTTAGATGAATAGCATGATCATGATCACGAATAGGTGGGAGACTTTTGGGAGTCTCAAATACCTTGGAATGATTGTCCAAGACTTTTTGGAGATCTGGAGAAATAGATGATTCCAATGTGGAAACATCTAGCGAACATAATTGTGCAATTACACTTCTTTGTTCATTTTTTAGAAGTTTTGTCATACTGTTAGAGCTGATTATCTTTCCCGGTTTCCCTGCAATACCCCTTAATTCAACTTCTTTCCACAGAAAATTTCATGAAAAGTTCTTGAAAATTAAAAGCTATTATACCCAAGGACTGTAGCCATTGGACTTCTAGTACAACATCAACACCTCCCATTGGAATGGAAAGCATTGGGCTAGTCAATACATATTCTCCGATGGATAGCTTGATATTATGGCACTTTCTAGAGCAATTTATTGTTCCTCCATTTGCAACCATCACTTGACACTCTGGTGCTGGATATAAGAAGCAATTCAATTCTTTTGCTACCTTACAATGAATAAAATTGTAGGTACTTCCTGAATCAATCAACACTATTACCTTTTTCTTCTTGATTTGTCCTTCTATCTTGATGGTTTGAGGAGTGGTAATTCCTGCCAATGCATTACAAGATATGGTCGGATTCATTTCTTCTTTATCCAGGCTTTGTTTCTGGAGTATATCCTCTTCTTTTGACCTTTCTTGCTCATTTTCTTCTTTTTCTTCACAATCTATGTAGAATAATTTCTTCTCAGCACACTTATGACCTTTAGTGTATTTGCTATTACAACTGTAACAAAGCCCTTTTGCTATTTTTTCTTCCAATTGTTGTGGTGTCAACCTTATAGGTTGTGGAAGACTAGGGGCAACAACACTTTCATCTTTATAGTTGTGAGTGGTATGCTTCCTGGTTGCCATAATTTTGCTTTCCATCTTTCTTGCTAACCTGAATGCCTTCTCTAATGAATCAGGTTCCCAAAGGCGAACATCATGTTGGATATTATCCTTTAAAGTCCCTATGAACACATCAATCCTATGCTCCTCTGGAATATTTTTTACCCTTATGTTCAATTTTTGGAACTCCTCAATGTGCTCCATTATTGAACCCTTTTGCTTGAGACTTATCAATTGGCTAAAAAATGTGTTGCTTTTTGTATCCTCATAATGTGCTATCAATTCTTCCGTAAAAATTGCCCAAGTGATAATTTGTTTACGAGAGCAAAGCCATTGATACCATACAAACTGATTTGGTTCCAAATATAAAGTTGCAATACGTACTTTTTGTGTGTTTTGCACATTATTGAGATAAAAAATTGCTTCATCTGTAATATCCATGTTGCGAGATCCTTGCCATCAAACTTCCTCATATCGATTTTTGGAATGTGGTGGATCTTCGATCCAATATTAGAGTCTATGGAATCATGATTAACATTTCTTTTGTTCTCATCATGATTTTTCTTTACTACCCTTTCACCATTAGTGACCATTTCTTGTAGCAACGTATTCATATTTATCTTCAATTCTTCTATCTTATCATCCATGCCATCAATTTTAGCGTCCATGCCATTCATCTTAGCTTCCATGCCATCCATCTTAGCTTCTACGCCTTTCTTTAAACAATCCATCTTAGCTTCTACACCTTTCTTTAAACCATCCATCTTAGCTTCTACATCTTTCCTTAAACCATCCATCTTAGATTCTGTTGCTTTTTGTGCAAGTGACACTTGTTGCACTTGGTCTCGTAATTTTGATATATCATGTTGCATTTCTTTTTCTTCTTCATAAGTCATGCTAGAGCTTTTAGGTTGCTTACTAGGTGTTTGCATTTTCTTTCCTCGGGGCATCAATTACCGATTCAAACTAATTTTTCAAACCAACCTTATGCAAAAATTTAAAAAAAACTATACACCTTTTTTCACTTTGTAGAAGCTTGATATTGAATTTGATGTATCTCTGGAATTTCAGATCATTCAGTTCTGAAATCGCAACCTGTAATAGCTCTCTATGTTCTCTTTCCAATGCCACCAGTCTGATCAAAGTTGGATTCTCCAAGGAAGAGTTATGCACAATCTCCCAAGATGACCTGATTATAGACTAGTTCAGTAGAGCGAACTTGTACGACGTGCCACGAGTCACTGTTTTGACCTTTGGATCTGAAAAAGATATACAAGAAACTACAGTCTGTCCTCTTTCTGTACCTTCTTATGAAATTTCAATCCGATGCTCAGAGAGAAAGTTATGACGATTTTCCCCAGGTCACTTGTTTGGAATGTAATTCAGGAGTCTGCAAAAAGACCAACTTCCTCAAATCATATCTCCGCAAATATAGCGCAAAAAGCTCTGAAATTTGGACCCGAGATTCAGCGCGATTTCTTCTCAAATGGTTTTTTTTTTTAGCTTCTAAAACGTCGCAGAAAAGAAAGTTATAGCGAAAATGCCACGATGACTTGTTTGGAGCAGTGAAACCCTAGAATCCAAAGTTCTGATACCAAATGTTATGAAACCAGCTCACAAAAAGATAGAAAAGAGAGATCCACGCCTTAGAATTCAGCCTCTTCGAGGGGGCAACCTCCTTTACATTACATAAATGAGCAATTCTTGGATGATTCAAATGACAAAACCTCCTTTCTATATATAGGATTCTAAGGAGTCACAGTATAACCCAGCCGATCTAACAATAATAATATAAAGCCACAAAAATAACAATAGAGGAATTCTATAGGGCACAGTAATAACAATATGGGGGCAATAGGGACACAACAATATTAATAAGGGATACAACTACAATAGTAATGGGGTAATCACTAGTATTATAGAGACCCAACATGGAGACTCGGTGACAGAGTATCTTAATGCATTTAACACTGTGGTAAGTCAGTTATCGTCTGTTGATATCAAAATTTCAGATGAAGATAAGTGCATTAGTTTGTTGTGTTCTCTACCAGATTCGTGGGATAGTTTGGTTATTGCTATAGGTAGACATGCAACTGCCTTGCAGTTTGATGAAATAGTCTCATCCTTGCTGACGGAGGAGATAAGATGGAAAAATATGGAAAGCCAGAATGGTGATGCCTTGTCTGTACGAGAACGGTCCCAGGATAGAAACAAAAATAAGTCGAGTGGAAGATCTAAATCTAGAGGGAGATCTAAATCTCCAGGAAAACCTGTAAAGGTGGTGTGCTAGAAATGCGAAAAGGAAGGGCACTACAAAAGGGACTGTAAATCTCTTGACAAAGGAAAGGGATCTGATGATGCTCCTTCTGTAGAGGCGAAAACCACTTCAGATGAAGGTGGGGATGTGTACTTGGCTTCTTCAAGTACACATGTAGATCATGAGACATGGTTGATTGACTCAGATGCATCCTTTCACTTCACTCCTCATAGAGAGTGGTTCTGTGAGTATGAGAAATACGATGGTAGTGATGTTTTCTTAGGGGATGATAGGAAGGCTAGAATCGTTGGTCGCGGAAAGTAAAGTTGAAGTTGCAAGGTGGAAGGGTTAGAACACTTTCGGGTGTTCTACATATTCTTGCATTGGCCATAAATCTAATTTCTGTAAGCAAGTTGGATGATGCAGGTGTAAAAATAGTGTTCGAGAAGGATACCTGCAAGATGGTTCGGGGAGCACTGGTATTGATGCGGGGAGTTTGGATTGGAACTCTATACAAGCTGCAAGGTAACACTCTTGTTGATGGGTGCAACAGTTTTGTGGTTCTTGAAAGTGGAGCAAAAAATCTAGTGGTCTCTGGAGAGAAGACCATGCTGTGGCATCAAAGGCTTGGACATATTGAAGAGAAGGGCCTTCGAATACTTCATGGTAGAGGTATGGTAGAAGGTATGAGTAATAGCTCTTTGGATTTTGATTTCTGTGAAAATTGTGTATATGGGAAGCAGAATCAGGTGAGTTTCCCCTCTAGTGGTAAGAGGGCGAAACAGATATTAGAGCTTGTGCATAGTGATGTGTTTGGACCTGTGAAGGTTCCATCACGAGGTAAGTCTGTGTACTATGTATCATTTATAGATGGCTTCTCAAGGAATACATGGATATATTTCCTTAAGAAGAAATCTGAAGTCTTTGATAGGTTTAAAGAATTTAAGGCTCTGATGGAAAACTAGACAGAGAAGAAGATAAAGGTGCTGAGGAGAGATAATGGTCGAGAGTTTTGTAGTAAGGAATTTGAAGAATTCTATAAGAAGTGTGGTATAGCACGGCAGATGACTACTTCATATACACTTCAGCAAAATGGAGTTGCAGAAAGAATGAACAAGACGTTGATGGAAAGGGCAAGAAGCATACTTAGTGGTGCTGGGTTAGGACAAGAATTTTGGGCAGAGGCGGTGGAGACGGCATGTTACCTGGTCAATAGATCACCTTCATCAGCGTTGGAGGATAAGACTCCACAAGAGGTATGGACTGGTAAGAAACCCTCTCTTTCACATCTGAGGGTATTTGGACGTGATGCATATGTACATGTTCCAAAGGAGAAACGAACCAAGTTGGATAGTAAATTTGAAAAGTGCATTTTTATTGGGTATAAGGATGGTTTAAAGGGTTATAAGCTTTGGAACCCAGTAACAAGGAAGGTTGTGTACAGCTGAGATGTGGTGTTCAGAGAGGTGAAAGATGTTATTAAACATGAAGTCCAACCAAAGGAACCTGAGAAGATAGAGTTTGAGCTAAAGGAGGAAGAATCAGACTCTACAGCAGAGGAGGAATCAAAAGATGAAGAGCCACAAACTCTAGGTGTGAGAAGATCAGTTCGAGAAAGAAGACAACCAAAAAGGTATAGTCCATCTGCTTTTTGTTCAAGTTTTGCTTTATCTATTACTGATGATGATCCCAAAATTGTGAAGGAAGTAGTGGATTCAGAGGATGGAAAACTCTGGAAAGAGGTCATGGTTGATGAAATGGTATCTTTGCACAAAAAAAGGCTTGGGATCTGGTGGAGTTGCTAGCTGAAAGGAAACCCATTGGCATCAAATGGGTGTTCAAGAAAAAGACAAATGCAGAAGGAAAGGTGAAGAAATACAAAGCTCGGTTGGTAGCAAAAGGTTATTCCCAGGTTTCGGGAATTGATTTTGGTGATATTTTTTTCCTGTTGCCAAGGTAACTTCTATTAGATTACTTTTATTTGTTGCTTCTGCTTTTGATTTTGAGGTAGCACTGATGGATATGAAGACAACATTTCTTCACGGGGATCTGGAAGAGGAAATCTACATGAAGCAACCTGAAGGCTTTGTGGTGATGGGTAAGAAAGAACTGGTATGCAAGTTAAAGAAGTCGTTGTATGGGTTAAAACAGTCACCAAGGATGTGGTATCAGAAATTTGATATATTTATATGGGGACTTGGCTCCACCAGAAGCAAAGTAGATCACTGTGTGTATTTTAAATTAATTAATAACTGTGTTTTTTATTTGGTCTTGTATGTGGATGATATGTTGCTGGTTGGAAATGACAAATAAATTATCCAGGATTTGAAGACCCAATTGTCCTCCAAATTCGACATGAAAGATCTTGGTGCTGCAAACTATATTCTGGGCATGGAAATTAAAAGAGATCGGGCAAAGAGAAAGCTCTAGTTAAACCAGAGAAAGTATGTCGAGACAATATTGCAGAGATTTAATATGTAGGATAGTAAACTTCTGAAGGTTTTTATTCCTGTAGGTGTAAAGTTATCTGCTGAACAGTGTCCCAAGACACAAGAAGAGGAAGAGGACATGTCCCGTGTTCCATATGCAAGCGCAGTCGATAGCCTGATGTATGCAATGGTCTGTGCTAGACTAGACATTGCACATGCAGTGGGAGTATTGAGCAGGTTCATGTCAAAACCAGGAAAGGAGCTTTGGACAGCAGTGAAGCGGGTTTTCAGGTATTTGCCTGGCACTAGTGATTATGGTTTGTGCTACCAAGGATGTGGTATCAGAAATTTGATACATTTATATGGGGACTTGGCTTTAGTAGAAGCAAAGCAGATCACTGTGTGTATTTTAAATTAATTAATGACTGTGTTATTTATTTGGTCTTGTATGTGGATAATATGGTGCTGGTTGGAAATGACAAAGAAATTATCCAGGATTTGAAGACCCAATTGTCCTCCAAATTCGACATGGAAGATCTTGGTGCTGCAAATTATATTTTGGGCATGGAAATTAAAAGAGATCGAGCAAAGAGGAAGCTCTAGTTATTCAGAGGAAGTATGTCGAGACAATATTGCAGAGATTTAATATGTAGGATAGTAAACTGGTGAACTTCCTATTCCTGTAGGTGTAAAGTTATCTGTTGAACAATGTCCCAAGACACAAGAAGAGGAAGAGGACATGTCCCATGTTCCATATGCAAGTGTAGTCGATAGCCTGATGTATGCAATGGTCTGTACTAGACTAGACATTGCACATGTAGTGGGATTATTGAGCAGGTTTATGTCAAAACTAGGAAAGGAGCTTTAGACAACAGTAAAATGAGTTTTCAGGTATTTGCATGGCACTAGTGATTATGGTTTGTGCCACCAAGGAAGACCAGGATTGGACAGAGTGTTAGATATTCGTGGCTTTGTTGATGTAGATTGGGCTGGAGATCTGGATTAAAGAAGATCTACAAATGGATATGTGTTTAACCTATTTGTAGGTGCAGTTATTTGGATGAATAAGAAACAATCTGTAGTGGCACTATCAACTACAAAGACAAAATACATGGCAGCCACTCATGCAAGCAAGGAAGAAGCTTGGTTGCAGAGATTGTGTTCAAGTATGGGGTTGATACAGGAAGCTATAAGGATAGATTTTGACAGCCAAAGTGCAATTTTCTTGGCAAAAAACTCTGCATATCATTCAAAGACAAAGCACATTGATGTTCAGTATCACTTTGTGAGGGATATGATAGAAGACCAAAAGGTGTTGCTGGTAAAGGTGGACACTTTGAAGAGTACTGCAGATGCATTGACAAAATCTGTGAGCTCTGAGAAGTTCTCTTGGTGTAGAGAAACAATGGGCATTGCAGGGTTGGATAAATGACTAAGCTCTCTTGTGGCCCCCTGTGGAAAGAAAACAAGAAGTGGGAGAATGTTGGGTTGTGTTATATTCTTTCCACGACTAGCCCACGTAGTTAACCTGGGGGTTAGAGGGGGGGAAGAGCCCCCTGTTGCACCGATTGCGTAGCGAGGGGTACACAGGGGGTTTGAGGGGTGCAGGTAACCCCACTCTATGGGGTCCAGGGCAGCGCCCTGGAAAATTTTGGTTTTGGAACCTATGTTAGGTTGGGCAGACCCACCTATGGTTTTGTGCATGATTTTCGCACATGTTTTTGGACGTGATGGTTTTCGGTCCATTGTATTGGATGCTTCGACATGTATAAATATGTATTATAACATTGAAAGGAAAATAATGAAAAATCAAGCTGGTAGTCCCGGTTTTGGGATGCAGGGGAAAATCTCTGTGTATATGTGTTATGCTCTTGCATTGTTTATGTGTTTTAGAATTCGTACGCAGGTAATTTTTGTACAGGGTTAAAACCTATAGTCAAATCAAGAGATATCTTCCATCCATGATAGTCAGATTTATCATGGAGCTTGTCTTCAGCCGGAAGTAGGATGAGGAACCCATTGAGTCTTTTGTCCTTGTCCAACTGTCGTTGGTGATTGCTCTTTCACTCTTGCTTGGGTTTTGTCTTCACCTCAACTCTGATACCATGTTAATTTTAGGCAACAATGGTATGTTCTATGCTTTAGAGCAATTTTACTTCAATTTCTTTATGATTTATCAATTTTAGTTTAGCAATCACATAAACATGTAAGTAAAATGATAATAGAACATAAACATAGACAGTAGAAGACAAGCCAAGACAAGAGGACGCAAGATGTGGCACCAGCTAGGGACAAACCCCAATGTGGGGAACCCTTGATCAAATCTTCTTTTAGTCTTCAGTAGTTCAATAGCGAGAGATAATACAATTTACAAATTTTGATAATTTATAACAGCAGCAAAAGAGCCCTAACAAGAAAAGTCAATGCTGGTCAGCAGGGCAGATTTGACCCTCAAATATTCGGTCAACTTCGGCTTCCAAACAACAAGATGAAACAACCCTCAAAAGAGTCGAATTCTGCCCAGTCAAAGTCTGGTCAAATAGTCAACCTGTGGTCAAGCCTAACCACAGTGAATGCTGGTCAAAACTCCTTGATTTTCGTGCCCAGAATTGCGGCCTGCTTAAACAGAGATTCCTCACCCAAACCAAAGTCAAAACAGGTCAACACATTAGGTCAACGCAGTTAAACAACCTCCTAGTAGCTCGGTCAATGCAACAAACAAAAGCCCTAGTTCACACGTGTGGAGAGAGAGAAGACTGCCTCGGATAGTGTATCCAATCACAAGAGGAGAGAGAGATATGTGTGATGAGATGATGGTAAAAAATGACTTGAGGTCTCCTTTTTATATTCAACGTTGAGGATGAATTGGGGGGTTGTGTGCCTGTTTTGCTTGCTAGCCGACCTTGACAATTTGTTCATAATATAAATAAATTCATATCTTCATTTGTACATGTCAGAATTGGATGATCTTTAGATCAATCCTACACTTCTCCGAGAGCAGAATCCAATAAAAATATTAGATGTCATAAATAAGATGACCCATGTGGAGTTTGGCCCTAGTTACCAATTTTAACAAAAAACTATCTCCCTAGCTAAGAGGGAGTGTTGAAGAAGAATGTAGCTATGTTGGAGATTTCTAAAATAGCATTGTATAATATTTGTGATCCGTCCAACGTTTCGGATGGTAACTCCATCCATCACTAGGGACCAAAGAGAGCCTTGTGAGTAAACAAGTGTTGGAGAGTCTACTAATAGGAGAAAATGAACTGTGTATCCGTTGGATTAACGATAAAAAAATATAAAAGATAATAATTATAAAATATTTGACCAAAATCACTTTTGACAATTAAAAAGAATTAGATAAAATAAATGATTAAATTAATAATTAGCACTTATTAATTTTGAAAAATTAACAATATTTATTGATTGAGAAAGATTTAAGAGAATTAGGTATGAAATAATTAAAATAAGAATTAAAATTTTTAAATTAAGAATTAGTTAATAAAGGGGGGTTAGCATAAAATTAAATTTAATAATTAAATAACAAATTAGTTGAATTTGACCAAATTTTAAATGAAATATATATATTTTTTAAAATGAATGGGAATGAGAATTAATAAATTAAAAAGATTTTTTTACTTTTTTAGTTAAAATTTAATAGTCAAAGATAACTAGTGAAATAAAGAGACTTAAGAATTAAAGCAAGAATTGTACATAAAAAATTCAAAAAAAGATTAATAGAAATTAAGAATTAATTAAACTTTGTTAATTATATATATATATATATATATATATATATATATATATATATATATATATATTTGTTATTAATTAGATAAAAATAAGAATTAAGAATTTTTAAGATGACCGAAAATGATTAAAACAATAATAACTAAAAGAAAAGAAAGGATCATAAGTGAAAGAGGGCAATAAGAGGCACCCGGGAGGGGGATAAGGTAATCCAGGTAGGGTCAAGAGTCAATGGGTGAGATGGTGGATGACGGGTTTCCAGGATTGGCTAAGCCTGTAACTGTTCTCCCTATTAAAGTCATTAGGGTTCTTCTTGATTTCAAGGGCTTCTCGAATAATATGAGAGTTGTAGAATGGTACAGAGGCTAGGATTTTTGATTTATTGAATAAATTAAGTGCTTGGAGTTATATGAGTGTTCTGGGATGGCAGACTTTCAAAGACAGTTATGGTTGGTGTCAGCTATGTGCTCCTTGAGGCGGGCTTTTAAAGGACGACCAGTGTGGCCAATATAAGATTTATTGCAAGAACAAGGAATTTGATAAACCCCTAATCCTAGCATGGGATCTGATATGTCTTTGGCCAATCAGAATAATTTCTTGAGGGTTTTATGGGGTTTAAATATGGTTTTTATGTTTTTCTTAGCCAAAATCTTAGCAATAAGATTAGTGGTCCCTTTAATGTATGGGAGGGTGACTTGGCCACAAGAGGGAGAGGGGTCCGAATTTTTGGATCTAGGGTTAGCAACAGACTGGAAAGCTTTAAAGATCTGAGTAGAGGAATAGCCATTGGCTTTGAAAGCCTTGACCAGATGGGATTTTTCCGCTGAAAGAAACTGGGGAGCAGAGATTTTTAAAGCTCTGGAGATGAGGGTTTTGAGAACACTAGGCTTTGGGATGGGTGGTGATGAGAAAGGGCATGGAGATAACGGTCAGTGTGAGTCCTTTTTCTATAGACTTGATGCGAGAGGGAGCCATTGGGGAGGTGGCTAACGAGGACATCTAAGAATGGAAGGAGCCATTGGGAAGCGGGTATCCGAAATTTGTGGAAGGTGGAATGTCAATTGGAATACTCCCTGTCATATGCTTCCCACACAATTTGCAACTCAAATTTGATCCATCAAATCCCTCATCGGGTTCACCAAATTCCCACATAAGGTCCAAATGCCTTGGCATGTTTGTTGAGTTGTTAATGTAAGATTGAACCTAGGGCACAAGAAGAAACTAAAACAATAAAATTAACAATCAGAATTTTCAATTTTTGACAATAAAAAACTCTTTACACTCAATGAAATAATAATGGAAAAAAAATACGCACTCAAACCCAAGCAAAAATCATGGAAAAAATATGGGTGACTGAAACCCAAGGCAAAACAAGAAGAAAACAAAAAAATAAGGTGGAATTTGATGCCCATACCTGGAATTCACGACCTGCTGAAGAAACTCTGTCCAAAATCATTTTTTTTTTGCTTGGGATCCTCAATAACCTCGGTTTTCTCCTCTTTCTCCCTTGTAGAATTGTTCTCCTCCTTAGCTCTCTCACTTGCCCTCTGTTTGCAAAATGAAATGAAAAACCACATCAAAAACTTTATTAAGTCGCTGTTTTGCACACTGACAATTTTTTCAGGTTGACTTGCGATTTTTTCAGGTTGACTATAAGTTGTTTTTGTATGAGAAGAAATGTTTGTCTCTTTGCTTTAATACTTGTTGAAATCGCAAGAGAACAACAAGATTGAACCAAACATCCAACTCAATCTCTGTATAAATAAATGAGAAAGCAACACTAAACAAGTGTATCAGGGCTGTCCAAAAGATGCTTTGGAGAGAGAAAAACACATCAATAGAAGAAGAGAATGCCAAAGAGATAGTGCCTAAGGTTTATTCACTTGTCCAAAAAGAATGATGCCTGGCCAGCTGAAGAATGATCCCATGATCATGCAAGATAACATTACAAATGAATGTTGGAGTTGTTTATTTATACACAACTCAGGTAAGATCTTTTCCCAAGAGGCGTTATGGGCCCAATAAGTAGTTTGTACTCCCCAATAGGGTTTTTGAGCCCTCAGCCTAGATTATTAAAGTTGACTAGGTTGGTCTCAACTATAACCTAGTAATATAATGCATGATTACAATAATGCCCAGCCATTTACATTAATGACACAACGAGAGTTTGACCATTACTGAATGTGAGGAATACACCATTCTCAACAATACCGTTCTTTATTGTTATGCAATGTAATAGTGTATGTGGTTCGCAACTTGTTATCAGTTATGGGCTTTGGGGTTGGCATTATTTGAAAGAATAATTGTCTGCAGGGAGTTTTTCCCTAATTTTGACCATGCCTAATTCATAGAACATTCTCTCATTATGCATGTGTATACACATACAAATGTGACATTAGCCATATTTGAAATTCAAATCGTTATTGTAGAATGTGGTTGGGCTCATGATTGGGTATTTACTATTTACCAAGGTTGATCTATTTATATGGTTGTTCCTCTTATAGGACCCCTTGTGTCCTCTTCTTTTCACATTTTTGCTGATAATTGTCTTTTTATGTATCAGGGACAAAAAGTTGAAGTACCAACATTTTTGGTGCCTGCCACTCAAAAGGTTGCTTGCACTTCCATGAGTGATTTTTTTAATGTTCTTTTGTGGTGGTATTTGATTGGCGCTACACTAAATATTTACTTTGGCACTTGACATATAGGTTTGGATGGATCTCTATACTCTTCCTGTACCGGGTGGTAATGGCAAGACATGTGCTCAGATTTTTGAGGAAGCAGGTTGTGATACTCCAGCAAGTCCTAATTGTGGAGCTTGTCTAGGGGGTCCTCGAGATACATATGCTCGTATGAATGTACCTCAGGTCTGTGATCTGCTTGCTGGGCTAATGAAGTCCTATGGATGCTAATATCCCTAGATTCTTTTTTTAATCTTTTTTTTTTTTTTTAAATGGAGATATTTCCATAGCATATAAAATTGAAGAAGTAAAAAAGAATAACATGTCTATATGGTATGGAGCTGAAATTCAGAGAAAAGTGATTTTGTCACTGGTAACTCTCTAGATATATTCAGAGGAAAGTTGTATAAGAAAGGGAAAGAAAGATAGGCTAACGAAAGTTTTCTGTAAACTAAATGTAATTCAACTATTATGCACACACCTTTTTACGAAAATTGAAATGTGTTATTTGCAATTAAGTTGACAAATGTCATGTGCAGTATTGGAAGAACTCAATCTAATGTCTATTTTCTGAAATTTTAGTCGAAAACCTTAGTTTGTTTCTGTTGTCTTATCTCTTATAGGTGAGTTCCATCTCTGTGCATTATGTGGGTTCTAGCAGCATAATTGTGTTGTTCAGAATGGTGTTAGTAAATTACTAAATAGTAAACCTTTGGGTAACCAGTCCAGCCTAAGTGATATATGATATACTGCGTGTGAGTCTGGTCTGTGTGGTTCCATATGGTCTTTGCGCATGGCAGTCATGGTACCAAGCATTACATCACATACATGATACGCATTAACTGTGCAGTGGATAGACTAATGAAAAATCAACTGGTCACAGTGGCTTCACAAACTAATGATATTATGAGGTTGCAAGGAAGAGTTATTAGATCATTTTGCCTCAGTGCTAAGGTTAAATTTAACCTTCGCTCTAGAGCCCAACTTGATAATCTTTTTGGCCTGTAATATCTCTCTGGCTGGAAAAGCTGTTGTCAAATAAGCTGGGCATTTGAACCAAACCTATAGATGTCCATTCAGGTTTTTCAGTGAGCTTGTTTATTGTTGATTTTTGGTAGCTATGGTCAGTATCAACATTCGTTTACTTGAATGCTTGCGCTTACAGGTATCCAAGAGAAAATCTGATCTGACATTCCTTAAACGCTGTAGGGATTTCCTTTATCTCTAGACTTCTCCTTTTCTATACCCTTGTTGGATCAGATTCTCTTCACCTAATCATCTTGATAATGAACCACATTGGATGGTTCGAAACACATTGACAATTATTATTTTTATGTGATGGATTTGGAAGACAGATATCTAAAGAAATTAAAATTATTAATTTTGAGCTCATGTAGGGTCCAAAGAACAGGTTCGCCCGACCAGTTGAATGAGTGCGACCCTTTGTGAAAACCCACTTGATTTGACCTCCTCATTTGGCATCACTTCAGATGAACACAAAAAATATCTATTCACAAAAAATATCTAAATAATTCTACTCACAGAAACTCACATTCAGATATTTTAACCCTATACGAAAGGGAAACTGCTACCAATGTTTGCTTACTTGAATGCTTGCGCTTACAGGTATCCAAGAGAAAATCTGATCTGACATTTATTAAATGCTGTAGGGATTTCCTTTATCTCTCAGACTTCTCCCTTTTTATACTCTTGTTGGATCAGATTCTCTTCATCTAATCGTCCTGATAATGAGCCACATTGGATGGTTCGAAATGCGTCGACAATTATTATTTTTATGCTAAGTCACCTGACACGGGGATTCGGGACACGTAGGATTCGGGATTCGTGGTGTCGGATTCGGGACACGCTGACCCCCCGGAACAGGACACGTTATATATTATTTTATTAAAATATATATATATAATATATATTTAAAAATATATATATATATATATATATATATATTAAAAATTAGATATTATCATATTTCTTACACAAATTTTAATTAATGATACAAATTTATTGATTTCAAACATAGATCTTCATCTATAGCTATTAGCATGTAGAATACATACAAAATTCAAATAAATGTCAGTGGTACTGGTCACATAAATGATAATTCTATTAAAAATTTAAATCATGATTCATAATTCATAACTGGAAGACAACTTACAACTACAAGATAGTAAGATAAACACACTGACAACTGTAGTTTTCTCATTAAGTCATCAAATCAAAATGTGTTACATAGGTAGTGTTGGTGCAATGCCAATGGCAAATAGAAATAGAAAATATAAAACAACTACAGGTATACAAGCCTCAAGGCATCAATCAGCATCAGAATCAGCATCACTGTCCCCATCATCATGGTCCCCATTGCTCTCCTCTACATCCTCCTCCTCCCCTGTATCCATAGTCGCCTTTGCATCTGCTGGTATGGAGGCTGACCCCTCTAAGTCATCAAATCTAACAGGCTCTAGCACTGGATCATTGAGATCCATGTTGGCCAATGCCAACTCAACAATGGTGTCCAGACCCATATCATCAGGAACAGTGTTACTTGGGAGCGGGAGCGAAAGCGGGGAGCGGGAGCGAAAATGGGAGCGGGAGTGACATATTCAGAAGCTCTTGGTTTGGTGCTCTTGATTAAATACGAGTTCCATACCCTAATACATGATAAAATTCAATGGAAACATTGCAAACCCCCAATCCTAAAATCCTGAAAAACTGATAAGTCTGCTGGATTTTGAATGAAATCTAAAATTCTACTTTCTCCATATGAAATCCAATGAGGCTGGAACCACTCTCAAACATCCTGAGTCATTTCATGGTAATGTTAAAAATTTAAGTAAAAGGATGAAAATGAAGATTAAGGAGAATGTCACTTTTACTTTAAGAATTTAACATTACCATGAATAGCATATCAATACTAGGGCCTAGACTTGATTATGAAGCTGCCAAAATGCTCTACTCCTTGCTGCAACAGCACAAATCACTTACCAAATGAAAATATTAATGAGCAAACATGCCCTTTTCATACCCGCGCTGAGCTTAGCGAGTCCTAGAAACCGGACACGTGTCCTAAAATCGCGACACGCCCTCGGACACGACGTGTCCTGTGATTTGGACACGAATCCAGACCGAATCGTGTCAGATTCGCCGGATTCGGGATTCGCAGGGGGTTTAGGACGAATCCGGTTTCCTAGTTTTTATGTGATGGATCTGGAAAACAGATATCCAAAGAAATTAAAATTATTAATTTTGAGCTCATGTAGGGTCCAAAGAACAGGTTTGCCTGACCAGTGGAATGAGTGCGACCCTTTGTCAAAACCCACTTGATTTGACCTCCTCATTTGGCATCACTTCAGATGAACACAAAAAATATCTATTCTTTTGTTCGCACGTGCTTGAGAGAGAGGCGTTCTTCTGAAGTTTGACTGAGCACTTTTGGACTCTGTTTGACCAGCGTTGAGTGAGTCTTCTTCTAATCTGTTTGACTGAGTTCTGGGCAAAGTTTGACTGAGATCTTCAGGCATTGCTTGATCGAGTTGCTCACTACTGTTTAACCGAATATGTGACAAGTTTGACCAATATTTTCTGGGCAGTCTGTTTGACTGCAGTTGACTGAGATTTTTATCTGTTGACCGAGCAAATTTTGGGCAGCTTTGGCTGCAGTTTGAATGAGTCTTTGGGCAGCAGTTTGGCTGAAATTTTGGGCAGCAGTAGGAGGCCAAAATTCGGCCTGTTTGACTCAGGGTTGACCAAATTTATGAGCAACTGCAGGTGGTCGAATTTAGGCGAGTTTGACTAGTGCTAGTTTGTTGGTCTAGTTTGACTAAATTTGACTTGGAAAAATCAGATTGTACTTTTGCTGAACTGAACTTTTTCTGCTAGAAAAGATTGCTGGGTTTTTTCTTGAGTTTGAGGTTCCCAGGTGAAATTTTTTGGTGCCTACTATGCATGGATTTTCCACTGTGATCTTTACTGTTTTTGTTGCATCTACTGTTGAATTTTTCCAAGTGTAATTGCTTAATGATATTTTCAAATATGCTAAATCATTGGAAGTAATTATTAGTGGTAGAAAATTGTGCTTGTCTATATTAGAACTAGAAAATCAACATGGTATCAAAACTTTGGTGAAGAAAGGCCAATAAGCTCACCCTTTAAAGACACCTATTCTGCAATGATTTGTGACCAGACCTTTGATGAGATGGCTCCCTCTATCAAGCTTGAAAATAGGCTAGAAGGTGCAACATGTAAAAATTTCTGTTTTCCCACCCCGGTTTTCAGTTTCTCCTTATTTCTCCCATGTAGTTAAATGCCCATTCCCATAACCATACATTTAACAGACTGAAAAAATAAATATTGCTGAAAACACAAATTCTGGAAATTTTTCAGAATGCTGGAAATTGCAGAATTAAAAATCAGCAATTAAAAAACAGCCATTAAAACACATTAAAACACTGATATTTTTGGTCAACTTGACCCTGGAAAAACCCCCTACAACTCTTGGGGAAAACCAGTTTGAGAGCTCTTCTTTATTTCTGAAATTTGTCTTTTTACAGTGAGAATTATTCAGCAAAAATCAGCAAGTAAATTTACAACTTATCTCCTTTCCCGTGCCTCACAGCAATTTGGAAATTACAGCAAACAGGACAGCAATAAATGCTGTACGACCTCCGTTTTGTGTGCAGAAAAATCAGCAAACTGCTCCTCGATTTTTGTGCAAAAATCTGCCTTTCACTATGTGCTGAATTAGCTGTACAAATCTGCTCAACTGCTGCCTTGGAATGTGTGCCAAGCTGCTGTCTCCTTCTCCTTCCTGCTCAGAAATCTCTCTTGCTCTCTTGCTCTCCTTCTCCCAATCTGCTCATGAAAGAATGAATGACCTTTTCCTCCTTTTCCTCCTTTAATATAACTCCAAGTGACTTTTGGGTGATCCAAGTGACTTTTGGGTGATCTCTAAATCCAATGGCTGAAATAGATTTAGATCAATGGTTGAGATTAAATGCTCATTTAAATCTCACTTTCTATTTTTTAATTCACCCCACTTTAATAAAGACCCACTTAGTCATTTATTTCCAAAGTCACTTTTCCTTTCTAATTTTTCATTGACTTTATAAAAGTCACTTTAAAATTAGACTTAATAACTTTATCACTTAAAGTCATTTTTAAATTAGATTTAACTTTATAAAATTATAAAGTCACTTTAGGAGAAAAATTAAATTCTTTTGGACACTTTTCCCTAGGCCAAAGATCAAAGCCTAAGGGAACCACCTGTCCTCCGGTACCAAATTTCAACACTCCCTCTTACCGAGGAAGGTGTTCCTCACCACACCCATCTTGTCTCTGAAGTAGACATGCTTGCCCCGTGGTAAGGCTTTGGTAAGGATATCTGCAACCTGCTCATCAGTGGAAATATACTCAAGCTTCACAGCTCCCTTCTGAACATAGTCTCTGATGAAATGATATCTGATCCCGATATGCTTTGACCTGTCATGAAATACTGGATTCTCCGTGAGTTTAATGCAACTCTGATTATCACAGTAAATCACTGAAGGTCTCAACGGCTGACCAAATAAGCCAAACAACATCTTGCGAAGCCAGATAGCCTCACAACTAGCTAGACTGGCTGCCATATACTCTGCTTCCGCTGAACTCAGTGCTACTGACTGCTGCTTCCGGCTGAACCATGACACTACTGCTGAACCCAACCCAAAACAACACCCTGAAGTGCTCTTCCTATCAGAAGCACAACCTGCCCAATCAGAATCAGTGTATCCTGCCAATCTCACTCCATCTCCCTGCCTGTAGTCCAGACCATAATCCACTGTCCCCTGCAAGTACCGCAAAATGTGTTTTGCAGCCACCCAGTGAACCTTCCTAGGCTCACACATAAACTGACTCATTGTGTTGACTGCAAAACAAATATCTGGTCTAGTGTTGACCAAATACATCAAGGAACCAATCAGCTGCCTGTACAATGTGGGATCCACCAACTCGGAATCCGAAGCATGAAGCTTCTTCCAGTTGGTGATCATCGGTGTCGACATGGGTCTACAATCCTCCATGTGGAATCTGCTAAGGATGTCCACAATATACTTCCCCTGCCCCAGGAAGAAATGCCCCTCCTCCTGCCACACCTCCAAACCCAAAAAGTAATGCATCAAGCCGATGTCCTTCATCTCAAACTCCGCCGCAAGATCTCTCTTGCAGTGCTCTATGAGTCTCTCTGCACCTGTAATGATCAAGTCATCCACATACAGCACCAGAATGAGAGGCTCCTCACCAATCACAATAAAGTAAAGGTTCGGATCTGCCTCACTCTTTGTGAAACCCATCCCCTGCAAGTATGCATCTATCCTGGAGTACCAAGCTCTGGGAGCTTGCTTCAGGCCATAAAGGGCCTTCTTCAATCTGCACACATGGGACTCCTTCCCATGCACCTCAAAGCCCTGTGGCTGCTCAATGTACACCTCCTCCTGTATGAAGCCATTGAGAAATGCGGTCTTCACATCCATCTGGTGGATCTTCCAACCCATCTCTGCTGCTATCGATATAATGGAGCGGATCGAAGTATATCGAGCCACGGGAGCGAAGGTCTCCTCATAATCAACTCCCTCTACCTGGGAGAACCCTCTAGCCACAAACCTCGCTTTGAATTTCTCAATGCTGCCATCTGCAGCATGCTTTACCTTGTAAAGCCATCTGGAAGTAACCACGGATTTGCCCTCAGGCCTCGGCACCACCTCCCAAACATCATTCTTCATGATAGAAGAATACTCCTCCTGCATGGCCTCTCTCCAGACCTGCTGGCTAGCTGCCTCCTCATAGCTAGAAGGCTCAGAGTCAAGGATGCTGGTAACCATCGCCATATAACTACAAAACCTCTCAGGTGGTCTACTCTCTCTGACCGGCCTCTTCGGCTCAGCAACAGATGTGGCATCTCTCAAGGTGTCCTGAAGCCACTTGGGCTTCCTCTTCCCTGAGCGCACTTCTTCCACCGGAGAATGAAACTCCTCCTCCTCATCATCATCAGTAGCCTGAACTTCTGACTGTCTGTCTACTGTCCTCCTGCCTGCACCTGAACCTGTAGAAGCTGAGGTACCGTGTGAACTGTCCATCAGTGGACTCCCTAGTGAACTGCTCTGTGAACTGCTCTGCATGCTGCCCGGAGCACCACCCCTCTGGCTCGATGAGCCACTGCTCACTGATGGACCTGACATCCTCATAGATGTACCTCCGGATCCTCCTGATCCCTGCCCACTGGATCCTTGCGACTGACTCAACTGCTGCTGAGGGTCTGGCTGATCCAGATACTCTAACTCCCGTGACCTCCTAAAGGCCCTGTCCTCCTCGAACTTCACATCCCGTCTGACAACAACTCTCCTCTGTGCAGGAATGTAAATCCGAAAGGCCTTTGAGGTCTCACTGTAGCCCACAAAGATACCCTTCTCTGCGGTGGGCTCTAGTTTGGTCCTCTTCTCTTTGGGTATATAGGAGTATGTAATGCATCCAAAGATGTGAAGATGACCAATATCAGGCTTCTTCCCAGAGAAAGCCTCCTCCGGAGTCATGTGCCCCAAAGCACGATGCGGACTCCTGTTCTGCAAGTAAACAGCTGTGTTGCAGGCCTCTGCCCACAAGAACAATGGCAACCCCTGATCATGTATCATGGCTTTGGCAGCCTCTATGATGGATCTGTTCTTCCTCTCCGCAACCCCGTTCTGCTGGGGGTTGTAAGGAACAGTGAACTCCCTCCTAATGCCTGCCTCCGCACAATAGTCAACAAACTCTCCAAGGGTGTACTCTCCTCCATTGTCCGACCTCAAGGACTTGATCTTTCGACCTGTCTGAGTCTCCACAAGAGCTCTGAACTCCTGAAACCGCTTGAAGACCTCACTCTTGGTCTTCAAAAAATAAATCCAGGTCCTCCTGGAGTGATCATCAATGAATAAAACATAGTACTCATATCCACTCAAGGAAACATGAGACATCCGACCGCTCACATCGGAATGAATCAAATCAAGTATCCCCGTCGCTCTGCTGTCACTGCTGGGAAAAGGGGATTTGGCAAACTTGCCCATCGCACAACCTCTGCAAGTATCAAAGTGATCAGTACTGAAATCTGGCACACCTGTAGTGATCTCCCGCAATGTCCTCAAGGCTCCATGATACATATGTCCCATCCTGCGGTGCCAAATCTCACACAGCTCAGAATTGCTAGCTCTGTTGTCGGTACTACTGCTCAATGCCAAAAGGGGCTGAAATGCAAACTTGTACACCTTTGCATGGCGTACACCTATCACTCTAGCTGAATCAGCTGGAGCGCCCCTGGGATACATCAACACTTGTCCTCCCCTGAACAGTACCTCATATCCTCTGTCCTCCAAAGCTGAGACGGATATGAGGTTCTTCCTCATCCCTGGCACATAAAGAACCTCTGACACTTTCAAGGGAGGTTTGGACTCCCTCTGAAATGTCACTGTCCCCACCCTGACTGCTCTAACAACTCTGTCATCACCGAGTACTACCTCAATATCAATACCACTCTCTGAAAGCTCTGAGAAGTACTCACGGACTCCTGTCATGTGACGTGAAGCCCCACTGTCCACATACCAGATACCTGTAGATGCTCCGCTAATCGAGGGAAAAGCATGCTCCCTCTGAACCTGTTTGGCAGGTGATCCTGCACTAGAGGACTCACATGTAGTGAACGCAAACTCTCGGTCAAAACGACCAACAAAGTCCTCAATCTCTGCTGAAGCTGCCACGTCCTGGTTCTTCCCCTTCTTCTTCTTCTTCTTCTCCGGACACACAACTGCATAGTGTCCCATCTTTTGACAATTCCAACACTTCACCTTGGAATAGTCCTTCTGTGTGTTCCCCTGTTTACCTTTACCTTTGCCTTTGCCTCCACCACCGCTTGTGGAAGCCTGCTTCTTCCCTTTGCCTTTCTTGCCTCCTGCCACCAGTGCTACGTCCTCATCCTGCTCAACTGGCTTGGCTGCCCCAAGTTGCCCTTTCCTGATCTCTGTCTGAATACAATCATCCCAAAACCTCTCCCATGTGGGAAGGGTCTCACGTGCACAAACCCCATCAGCAAAGTTCAACCATGAACGGGGGAGGCCATTCACTGCAATCCGCACCAACTCAGTGGGTGGAATGGCCTCTCCAATCGCTGCCAACTCATCTCTCACATTAGTAATCTTTGTGAGATATCCAGCTGCACTATCATTACCCATCTTAATGTTCTTTAGCTTCTCCTTCAGGACCATCTTCCGGTTCTCATTGGTACTCTGGTAGAGATTGGACAATGCTGTCCACATCTCATGGGCATTGCTCTTTCCTCTCACATGAGGAATGCAATGGTCTTTGATTCCGTCTAGAATCAGCCTCTTACCCTTATTGTTCTTCTTTTTATACTCAGCCAACTGAGTAACATCAGTGGGCACAACAACAGGGTTCTGTGCGGTATGCACCATGATATCCCAGACTTCTGCCTCCTCAAAGATACTCTGCATTCTCTCCTTCCAAACGCTGTAATTTGTATGCCCATCCAACCTATCCTCCACCCTCAATCCCAATGACATCCTGCTGTCCTAAAACTGAAAAATAGCACTGTTGTAGTAAAGATAAAACTGCTGTTTATGAAAAAATCAGCTTGCTGGAATTTTCTGAGTGAAAAATCAGCAACTGCAATTTTTCCTTTTGCTGTCCCAAACTGCCCTTCAGCACTCAAGCTCTGATACCATGTAAAAATTTCTGTTTTCCCACCCCGGTTTTCAGTTTCTCCTTATTTCTCCCATGTAGTTAAATGCCCATTCCCATAACCATACATTTAACAGACTGAAAAAATAAATATTGCTGAAAACACAAATTCTGGAAATTTTTCAGAATGCTGGAAATTGCAGAATTAAAAATCAGCAATTAAAAAACAGCCATTAAAACACATTAAAACACTGATATTTTTGGTCAACTTGACCCTGGAAAAACCCCCTACAACTCTTGGGGAAAACCAGTTTGAGAGCTCTTCTTTATTTCTGAAATTTGTCTTTTTACAGTGAGAATTATTCAGCAAAAATCAGCAAGTAAATTTACAACTTATCTCCTTTCCCGTGCCTCACAGCAATTTGGAAATTACAGCAAACAGGACAGCAATAAATGCTGTACGACCTCCGTTTTGTGTGCAGAAAAATCAGCAAACTGCTCCTCGATTTTTGTGCAAAAATCTGCCTTTCACTATGTGCTGAATTAGCTGTACAAATCTGCTCAACTGCTGCCTTGGAATGTGTGCCAAGCTGCTGTCTCCTTCTCCTTCCTGCTCAGAAATCTCTCTTGCTCTCTTGCTCTCCTTCTCCCAATCTGCTCATGAAAGAATGAATGACCTTTTCCTCCTTTTCCTCCTTTAATATAACTCCAAGTGACTTTTGGGTGATCCAAGTGACTTTTGGGTGATCTCTAAATCCAATGGCTGAAATAGATTTAGATCAATGGTTGAGATTAAATGCTCATTTAAATCTCACTTTCTATTTTTTAATTCACCCCACTTTAATAAAGACCCACTTAGTCATTTATTTCCAAAGTCACTTTTCCTTTCTAATTTTTCATTGACTTTATAAAAGTCACTTTAAAATTAGACTTAATAACTTTATCACTTAAAGTCATTTTTAAATTAGATTTAACTTTATAAAATTATAAAGTCACTTTAGGAGAAAAATTAAATTCTTTTGGACACTTTTCCCTAGGCCAAAGATCAAAGCCTAAGGGAACCACCTGTCCTCCGGTACCAAATTTCAACACAACAAATTTTAGGGCTTGGAAGACCAGAATAAATCTCATTCTTGAGGAAAACGATGTCATGGAATATGTGGAAGGCAAGGTTATTGAACCTCAGGATGCTGAGGGAAAGGCCAAACACAAGAAGACTGGAATTAAGACCAAGAGGATTCTTGTTGAATCCATCAAAGACCATTTGATTCCATTTGTTTTTGGAATGAAGACTTCAAAGTGTTGAAGAATCTAGGGCAATTAGAGTTAATGAGATTCTTCTTTCATGATAACTATTTGTGAGGTATGTTAACTTTTCTTCTTAGCGCAATTTTTATTTGTTATTATTAGAGCGTGTCTTCTTTAGTTCATCAAATAACTACCAAAACAAAGAGACAAGAACACAAGATGTTGGCTTTCAGCGAGGGCCAAAACCTCTCACTCTTTGAGAGGAAAACCTGCACAAAATTATTCTTATAGAGATTCCAAATGACAAATACCAAGACCATGACCCTTGACCTATTAAGCCACTCCAAGACCAAGACACCAATCCTCTTCTTTGTCAATGCTAAGTTCATCATCATTGTTGCACCATTGAGGCCATCACTACTGCACCACTTCATTACTGCTGCAACATCTTTGCTGTACCTTCACCGAGGTCTTCATCAACTAGATCTCCATATTGAGATATGTATAGAAGAGCTGCATTTTGATTCACCGAGATCATGACTGTCTCATCATAGCTGTTCCTTCACCGAGATCATAACCATGTTAGGATCATGACTGCACCTTGACCGAGAATGTAACTGTGTTCATCATGATTGCACTGAGATCTTCACCGAGAATGTGACTATGTTCACTGAGATCTTACTTGTCATGGCTATGCCGAGAATACATCACTGTGGAATTACTGAGCTCCTTCTTAACTGAGACTGTGAGAGTATGCTGAGAGTGTGTACCCCTGTAATACCTATCCAAAAACCACAGGGATCCTTCTCCTAACCGAGACACTGTACTACTTCTTCATCCGAGATTCCTGTAGTCCTAAACTTCACTGAGATTTCAGAGATATGTCGAGGTTCTGTCCTCATCTGATGTTGTAGAGACTTGCTCGAAATTTCTTGACTGTAATTCTGAACTTACATGCCTATTTATAGTGGTTTGACCCACATATTAAGCCGACATGACCAAGTGAACTGTTGTGTCTTCATTTTTGAGCCGACATGACTGTATTTACTTCATTTTGCTGGCTGTCTTCTTCAAGAGGATTGTGCTTGTCTTGGAGGGCTGATCTAGACACTAGATTGACTCATATACATTTCATATTTGCTCAAGAAGAGCTCTTCATGACTTTGACTTTTTAATAATAAATCCTAAGGCTCTCAATGGGAGCCACTAATAAATAAACTTCTTGCTCATGAAACCCATGCAACAAGGCATACAAAAATAATTCATTTTCTTGTTTACAAAAATCATAATTACAATGTCATGAAGACCGAACCTAGTTACACTTTCTTCAACACTCCCTCTTAACTAGGGAGGTATTCATGATGGTGCTTGGTCATTTTCAATCTAAAGAATTTCTCATAAGAAGAACCGGATTGGTAACACATTTGTATAGCATCATAGTAACCAACATTGTTTCCACAACAAGGGCTTGACTGACAACTCTATCTCTCATAAGATCAAAGCAAAATGTTGGCGAGACCAATGACTATAAACACCTTCATCATTGTCTCTCAAAGTACATACCCACTTGGGTGTTCGCTGAGTATGACCTTCTAGGACTATTCTTATCTTGGGTTCCCAAACCTCAAAGAATATCGGTCCTCTTGCCTACTCTTGTCTTGGATGCCCTACACATCCTCAAAGAGCATCGAATGCCAAATTATTACCCAATCCTCCATTCTTTCTTCCAAAGTGAAGACAAGAATGTTGGGTCTATCTCTCCCTCTCAACTGGGGAAGATATGCCCAAGCTCCCTCTGATCAGGAACTTGCCCAAGCTCCCTTTTAATCAGGAACTTGTCAGAGCTCCCTTTTAGCTAGGGACTCTTCTATACATCAACAACTTCTTCTTCATGGGTCCTTAAGTCGCTTGATCAACTTCTCTCCTTGATGTCATGAAATTCAGTTGAGCTTCTTCCTTGTAGGGCAACAACCATCGATCACTTTCCTCCGTAGTTAGTCATGCCATCCCTTTTTTCATGGAAAGTGGCCTTCTTCATATCTGGAACCTTCGTCATCTGACTACTTCTTTCTCATCATGCTTCTTCTATCCACCATATGAATGCTAGTTGTACTTGTATTCACAACTCTTGTTCGAGTAGCCCTGCATGAACTTATCCAGATATTATTCAAGAAATCAAAACATAATATTAAATCATACCTTACGAGATGGCTCTTCATCATGACATCTTCTTGTAAGTATAAACATCTTGCATACATGTTGACACATCTCCCAAAGATATCCATTGTCAAGGGTCTCCATCTTTTTCCATCAAAGTCTTCATATCTTTCTGGGAGATTTCCTAGTTAAGTCTTCTTGGTCTTTTGGATGTTGATCACCTTCATCAGGGTTGCTTATCTCACGATCTCTTCCTTCTCCACACATTCCATTCCCAGGTGCTTTCAATCAGAGTTTCTTAATTGTAGTCATATTATGTTGATTTCATCTTAGTGTGTCTTATGCCTTCCTGCATCCTTTCAGAGGAGGAGATCCTGTTTCTCTTGATCATGCTTCTTAAGCTAGAAGTAATGATCCATGTTACCTACAACCATACGACATGACATTATAAATTTAAACACAAGCATACATACCTTATTTCATCTTTAGGTCATCTAGGCTTCCTTCAACAGCTTCCTTGATTGAAGTGTCTTCAACCTCTTGATCTGCTTCTCCTCTTATGTCACCATAACATCATTCACAAATTCCACAAGTTGGAGTTTCAGATGAAACACTTGCTTCCTCTCTAGATTAGTGAACCCTCTGATGAGGATTCCATTAGAGAATCTTGAGGATCTTGTATGTCCCCATCTGGTAGATGTTTCCTTTCTGACTTGATGTATGATGAGCCTTGTCCTGGATGACTTCTTTCTTTCCTTCCATGTCCAATGAGGTTCCCAAGAGCTATATCCTTCATGTTTGACTGCCATGGATTTTGTCCTTCATGATTCCCATGGTGATGTCACGAGTTCTTGTTTCTAATGCTTCATGATGCCACAATGCATCTTATTATCTTGGTCATATCTATAACACAAGATTTAGGAGCTTATGATAGGACCCTTTTGTGAGGGATACCATCTTACTCATAGTAGATATTTGTTACTCCCTCTTTCCTTGGCCCTTTTTCTTCAGCTTCCTCCATCTTTCCGGTGATATGAGCTTCTTTCCATCATCTTTCCATAGCATTGAATCTTAGCTATACTATTTTGTCTTGCTTGAGGACCAAACTTGCCTTTCTACACATGTTTGAGTTCTTTTATCCTTCAATACTTTTGGCATCAAGTTGTCTTTCTCTATTTATCATAGAGACCATAATTTGTCGAATGAGGTAACTTTCTAATCCCATGGATATTTGTTACCTTGATTGTTAGTGCATTATGAATCAATGATGGTTATCTTCCTTCCTAGATCTTGTAGGTGGGACCTTATGAAGATATCCTACATCCTTTGATACCCTTTACTTTCATGTAGATAAGTTTTCATGTGACCTTCTTCATTGCACCTTCAGAGAATGAGTTTATCATATGCATCTCTTTGATGTCTCCAATTTTTCTATATGAGGGGATCTTTCATAAGTATCCCTTTCCATGAATTCAGAGGAGACCTTTTGATATGTTCAATGACTTCAGCTACTCAGAGGACTATGTCTGTCCTCCTTCTTTATGCAAGGAATCTTGATGACCCAACCGATTTGCAGATCTCCTTGCAAACACGAAGTCATTTAACCAAATTTGATTATAGAATGAAAAGATAGATACTTGACATGTGAAGCTGAAATCTTCACCTTGATTGTTTTGATGATGGTTGAAGAAGATGTATTAGTAGTAGTACTTCTTCTTGGATGACATTCTTGTGAATGAGAGAATCTTTCCTCAATAGAAAAGGTTGCTCCTTTTGATGAAGATGATTTTGCTGCTTCTTCAGATGATCTTCTTCTAGGGCAAGGAGATGATCCTTTCTTGAAGATGACCACGCCTTATTGGCTTCAATATGCCTTGCCTTCTTTTGTAGTGTAGATCAGGATTGCTGCTCAAGTTTCAACTTGTTCCAAATGAGGTGATCTTTGATTTTGAGGTGCTTTGAGTTACCTTGCTTTGTAGACATCTTGATGAGGGTCTTGGTGGCCTTTTTGATGATGACTGTGGAGAAACAAGCTCTTGCTGTTGTAGATTGTCTCCTTGATTATGTAGACAAAAACCCTTGTTGTTGTAGACTAATCCTTCAATCTTGACAAAGCCCTTCAACTTGCCTTGATGCCCTTCTTGAAAATTGATCCTTGTATGTCTCCTTTTGCTGCCCTTCATTTGACTTCAACACCTTAGCTCTAATACCATGTTGAAGAATCTAGGGCAATTAGAGTTATTGATATTCTTCTTTTATGATAACTATTTGTGAGGTATGTTAAATTTTCTTCTTAGCACAATCTTCATTTGTTATTATTAGAGTGTGTCTTCTTTAGTTCATCAAATAGCTACCAAAACAAAGAGACAAGAACACAAGATGTTGGCTTTCAGCCAGGGCGAAAACCTCTCACTCTTTGAGAGGAAAACCCGCACAAAATTCTTCTTATAGAGATTCCAATTGACGAATACCAAGACCATGACCATTGGTGAGAATGTTCACAATTTGCTCGTTTGTGGATATGTACTGGAGCTTCATTGCTCCCTTCTGCACCATGTCTCAGATGAAGCGATATTTGATCTCCGCCTGATCAAATAACCCTGCAAGTGGCTTTCGAAGCCAGACTATTTCCTAACTTGCGACACTGGCTGTGATATACTCCGCCCCTGTTGTACTGAGTGCGACAAAAGTCTGCTTCCTACTAAACCAAGTTATCATAGCCTATCTCAAGTTGAAGCAACACCCTAAGGTGTTCTTTCTGTCGTCTACACTCTCGACCCAATCTAAATTAGTATATCCCTGCAACCTCGCTTCACCACCTGAGACATATATTAAACCATATCCAACCATACTATGCAGGTACCTCAACACATGCTTCACGGCATGCCTCGGCTCAAACCATAAACTAGCCAGCTTCCTTCATTGGATCTATCACCACAGAAGCTTTCTGGTCACCTTGTCTGGGTTTCGCTCTGACATTGAAGCAAATCCTCCTTTGGCATTCTTGGCTGCTCCCTTTGTCATGGAAGCAAATCCTCCTTTGGCATTCCTGGCTGCTCCCTTTGTCATGGAACCAAATCCTCCTCTCACTTTTGCTCCCTCTGTTATGATCAATACATCACTGTCAACAACCATGAAGTAAAGGTCTAGATCTGCAACACACTTGGTGAAGCCCAAACTCATCAAGTATCCATTGATCTTGGAATACCATGTCCTGGGTGCCTGTTTGTGTCCATACAATGCCTTCTTCAGTCTGCAGACATGGGACTCCTTCCCATGTACCTCAAAGCTCTAAGGTTTTCTCTATGTACACTTCCTCTTCAATCACAACATTGAGGAACACAGTGTTTACATCCAACTGATGTATCTTCCAACCCTTAACTGAAGCAAGAGAAACAATTCTGATAGAAGTGATAGAAGGGTACTTGGTGACTGGAGCAAACATCTCCTCATAGTTCAATCCCTCTTTTTGGGAGAACCTTCTTGCCATGAACCTTGCTTTGTACTTCTCGATGTTGTCATCTATTGGAAGTCACCACATACTTCCTTTTTGGTCTCGAAACTATCTCTCACACATCATTTTGATGGCATCTGTCCAAACTTGTTGGCTTGCTTCCTCCTCATAATTGGACGAATTAGAATCAATGATGTGGTTCATCAATGGCATATAACTCGAGAACCTTTGTGGTCATTGACTCTTGTTAATTTTAGGTAACAATGGTATGTTCTATGCTTAGAGCAATTTTACTTCAATTTCTTTACTAGCCCAATATCAATATCCAGTTCAGCAATCACCAATGTTTTTAAAACCGGAACCGGTGATCGGACCGTTCCACCTAATGAACGGGTTTACCGACCGGAACCGGTCTAACCGGGACTGGTTTGGTCTAAACGAACCGGTTTTAAAAAAATACATTAAATAATTAATTTTTAATGAAACAAAACTATTTTTAAGATGTAAAACCATGATTCCAAGCCAATAGAGACAAAATATGCAAAGTTTGCTCATTTATATACGATGTAAAGGTGAATATATCAAAATGGCACCGAGTACAATACATATCATCGACAAAATAGCGAAATACATAAGAAATGAGGCTCTAAATGGCCTATAAAGTCAAGAAACAATGCTGCAAGCTATGAGGCCATTGGCCTACTACAAGTCTACAGTGTACACATGATCAATCATCAAGTCCATCACCACTACTAGACACAGGATCATCATCAGGAGCTACATAGACATCATCTGGTTCAGAGTCTGAGGATGCCTCAGCCTGATCTGCAACCTCAGTATCAATGCCACCAATGACAATAGAAGTGGACCTAATGGAAGCACGAGTTTGTCGACCTGCACAACTAGTGCCTTCCATTGGTTCCTTGCCTTTCCTTGATGCAGCTACTGATCATGGTTCTGATGCCGCCACATCATCTGCCTCATCCCCCGCTAAAGCCATGTCGATATCAAAATCAGCCTCAAACACAGGATCTTCAGTCTCCTCCACCCATTCTGATGTTGGATCAATATCGTCCAACACAATGGGATCTAGATCAGGTGATTTGCTCATCATTTGGTTCCTCCTTAGTCGAAGGTTGTATTGCACAAAAACAAGATCATTTAACTGTTTTTGTTCCAAACGGTTTCTCTTCTTCGTGTGTATGCGCTCAAAAACAGACCAATTGCGCTCACAACCTGAAGCACTGCAAGTTTGACTGAGGACTCTAATTGCAAACCTTTGCAATTGAGGACACTGGCCACCAAATGACTCCCACCAATGTGCAATTTAATACCCCTTGGGATTGCCCAATCAGCCAATATAATAATTCCTAAATGTGCCAAATTAAACTTTTGCAATAATCAAAATGCTCATTGAAGCCTTCTGTCAAACACTTATCATACATCCAACCACTACATGGTCCATTAACTCATTGAAACAATTCATCAAACAGTTTATTAACAGCCATTTTGACAAACAGATTATTCAAACAGTTTGCCTATAGATAAAAGGGCAGCACTATTTTGACAAATATTTTGCATGCAAGTTAAATAGAAAACCTCAGCATCATATGCACAACATATTAAGCATGTGCAACTCACCACTTATTTATTAAAAACTGAAGGAAAGATTCTCATGTCAAATCTGGTTACAAAATATCATGGAAACCTGAGAATGTTTGCCTGTAGAAAATAGGGATTACTGAGTTTGATTGCTGTCTCTGCACAAGAAGATTTGGCGCCCAGAGCTGAGGTATTCTGCCTCCAATTCCTTGAAGTCTTTTTATTACCCTGTTGCCAATGATAAACCATTCCACTGCCTAGCAAACAAAGCAACTTGGCCTGGTGGATTATGTGAATTTTGGGCTGCTTAAACATATATTTGTCTTGTCGTGGCTATGGCACAAGGTGGCTGTAGTTTAAATACAGAGAATGCTGCTATTTAGTAAGTCTGCTTGCAGAGAGAACTCTGCTATCTAGGAGTGATTTTCCTTGCATTACAGAAGTTACCCTTTTAATAAATTGATCTCCAAGATAACCAGCGCTACTTCCTTCAAAATATGGCACCTTAGTCTCTATCATATGACAGATTTAATGGCCAGAAATAAGTTTTTGCATGATTCGGTGGGCATGCCAAAAACCAGCCGGTTTAGGATGGAACCGGCCGGTTTGGTTCCGTCCTAAACCGGCCGGTTTTCACCGGTTAGGGCCCAAAAAACGGCGAAAGGCAAGGTCTAACCGGGTTTTTTGGCCGGTTCGGACCGGCCAGCTTGCTAACCGGCCGGTTTGACCGGTAACCGGTTTTTCAAAACGGTTTTTAAAACACTGGCAATCACATCATCATGATATTAAAATGTAGATAGAACATAAACAACAACAGTAGAAGAGAAGCCAACACAAGAGGACACAAGATATGGCACTAGCCAGGGACAAACCCCAATGTGGGGAAACTCTTAATCAATTCTTCTTATAATTCTTCAAAATTTCAGCAGAGAGAGAGAGAGAGTACAATTTACAATATTCACTTGCTCAATTTGATCAGTCAAAACAATAGAAACAAAAACAAAAATTGACCTCCAAAACAACTCGGTCAACCTTGGTCAGCTCGGCCTCCAACAACAAGATAATGCAACCCAGAATAGTCTAAAATTAACTAGTCAAACTTGATCAACAAAAGTCAATGCAACAACCAAAACTAGGGTAGTCAACGCATGGGTCAAACTGCCTCGGATTTTGTGCCCAGAATTGTGGCATGCCCAAACAGAAGTCTCCCTCACAAAACCTAAGTCAACGTTGGTCAAAGTCGGCCTCTTGAAATTTCAGTCCCCTGAAATTTCGGTCAAATTTGATCAATGCAACAACTAGAAAATTAGACCTTCCTTTACATGTGTGGAGAGGGAGAGAAGCCCATAAATCTTTACCCAATCAAGATGGGAGAGAGAAAGATGAATGAGAGATGCCAAATTGAGGAGGAGGCACCTTGTATGTATATGCAACATTGAAGGCTGGAGGAGGCTAATTTGATGGCTGGCCAACCCTGACAATTTGTTCATAATCAAAATAAATTCATAACTTCATTTGTACATGTTAGAATGGGATGATCTTTAGATCAATCCTACACCTCTCGGAAAGAGGAATCCAAGAAAAATATTAGCTGGCTCATAAGAGCTGTCTAAAGTGATGTTTGGCCCTAGTTGCTAAATTTGACACTCCCTCTCAACTAGGGAGAACATCACCTGCCAAACTGTTTGACAATCTGTACCATCCCTGTCACTACTCTGCTCTGCTCTGCTGAACCATGAAGATAGAAGAAATGATCGAGAATGTATCATACGATTCTCCACTGACCCAAAGTCAGTCTCCAATAATAGAGTGTGTTATACCACTCTTAACTGACCTGAAGTCAATTTCCATTGATCCCAGATCAATATCAACATCCTAGCATAAGGAGTATGGTAGTAAACGATGCGTCCATTGGTAGTACTATGGTTCCTATCCTCATTTCCCTACTCATTGGCCAGATCAGAGGTACTTCCCATGAGTCCTAGACTGCATGGTAGGATGTGCTGACAGGAGAAGGTGAACTGCTCATCCTACTCATGCCATAGGAGAAGGTGAACCACTCATCCTATGCATATGCCACCATGGGGTATCACCGGGGAAGGTGAAACACTCACCCTATACATCGCACACCATTAGGGGAAGGTGAGCCACTCACCCTATGGTCGCTCATCGCTCCAAGAAGTACCCCAAGCCCCCCGGAGCTCCCAAAGCTCAACATCTATCTCATATGGGACCCTCATAAGAGGGTCTCTCCATGACTCCAAGTTGTTCATGGAAGGTCAACAATTTGACCTTTCCCAGGGGTTCCGTAAGAATATTGATGACCTGATCATCAGTCCCAATGTGTTGGAGCCAATGTGTTGTACCATATCCTGGATATAGTGGTACCTGATATCAATATGCTCGGAGCGATCATGAAACATGAGATTCTCCGAAAGACGAATCCTAGTCTCGTTTATTTCACCTACTTGTTTTATTATTTAACAAGTTATTTCACCATATAAATATTGAAAATAAACACAAATGCAATCTCAACCATCTACAGATCATCAACTGAAAATAACAAACAAACACACAAGGGACACCGTTATTTTTGGACAATCGTCCCTGAAAAAACCCGACTTGGGAAAACTGGTGAACTAGTTCTGAGGGTTTTATTATTAAGCAACTTTCTTGAGTACAACTAGGGTGCCAAACTGGCTCACCCAACAAAGAAATCAATCTGGCAGTAACACCTCTCTTCGGAAGTAGATATTCAACAAGTCTGCTCCACGAAAATCTCTCTGACGCTTCTCTGAATATCAACGTCAGCTCTCCTGGCCTTTGCGTCACTCAGAAGCCCCCTGCGTTAGCCTTCTGCTGCTCTGCGTTTGCTCTTTGCCCCCTGTGCCACCCACACAGGCCCTGCTAGCCTCTGCACAGTCACTCTGGCCCTTTCCGTGGCTCCTGCTGGCTCTGCGTAGCCTCCTTTGCCTCTGCGTTGGTCCTTCAGCACTATCTCTACTTGTCTACTATGCACTCACTACCCCTCGCTGCAACTCTGATCACTTGTTCGATTTCTCTCAGTAAACCCCGCTCCAGAAAATCGAACTGACTGATCAATCTTGATGTATCTCCTACTGACCCTCAAGCCTCCTATTATACTTTTTTTGTTGAGTCTTCAACGACCGAGATTAAATATCTAATCAACAGCTTAAGATTAGATTTGGCTTGATCCATGTCTTTTAGAACATTCTCACCCAGTTTTATATTAATACCCATTAATATTTTTATTTTCCTAAGTTTAGACTTAGAAACCTATTAAAATTATTAATTATCTTAATATCTCTCTAACCGGGTGGAATTTCCCCAAACCATTTCTGGGCCTTGGAGATCTCATGTGCTTTAGCCTCTCCACCAATTTTCATGGCTAGAGCACATTCGATGCTAGCCCAAATCAACACTCCCTCTTAGCGAGGAATTTGCTCTAGTAATGCTCCACTATTGAACATCACCCTGGTCATTCGACACCGCTACCTGTGCTGATGCTTGGTTTGCTGTCCAACATCCTTTGCACTTCCTATACTGCTGCCCATTGCTCTGCCACTGCCACTGCTACATCTGTACTACAGCTCCCTCTGCATCCGTGCTACTGCTGGTCCTTCCTCCCAACACTGCATCTGCACTGCAGCTCTCTCTCATCATGCTGCATCGTGCTGCCCATAGCACTACCACTGCTAATTGCTGCATTGCAACTCAGTTACTGAGAAGTAAGTAATTGATCTACCCAACTACTGACATCCTCGCCAGGCTAGAAGCTCTCCTGATGTTGAAGCTCCCTCTATTGCCTTTGCACTGCTGCAACAACTCTGTGCCTCGCACTGCTGCAAACACCTCTGTGCCTTTCTGCACTGCTGCAACCTCTTCTGTGCCTCTCGCACTGTTGCAACCCCTATTGCGTTGCTACAGATCCCTGCACTCTAGCACTGTTCTGCCGCTCCATCCGCATCTTGCTTCTACCGACATCCGTCATCTTGCTACTGTCACTCGGGGTTCCTGTAGCCAAATATGATCCAAGAGTTTGGGTACCTCAAGGATCCTACCCCACATCTTCTGTAGTCCTACTAACTACAGCTCGATGTCACCCCACCTCTTCTCTAGAGGTGCATGAGCACTCATGGCACAGTTGTCATCCGTCTTGACTTCTTTCTCCGCCTTAGTCGGAGCTGCCTTGGAGTCAGAAGCCTCTCCCTTATTCTTCTTCTTGGGACACTGGGTTGCATAATGACCCAGCTCCCCACAATGGAAGCACTTTATCTTGGAGATGTCCTTCTTCTTCCTCTTCCCCTGTTGTCCTGCAGATGCCAGAGCCGCATCCTCCTCCTCTTTCTTGATTCGACCTCCTTTGTTGCTACTTCCCACCTTGGTCAGCTGTCTTATCCCTTCTTGGCAAAGAACTACCCGCATCTCTTCCTATCCTGGAAGATTAGCTCTGCCCAAAATGCTTTGGACAAATGTCTCCCACTCCTCGAAGACTGCATTCAGGGCGGTCCACACCATGAACTCCTGATCTGGCGTGGCCCCTATGGAAGTAAGTTGTTCTCGAATCTCCTGCAACCTGCTGAGGTATACATCTATCTGCTCCCGCTTCTGCATCTGATATGACCACAACTGATTCTCCAATAGCATCTTCCTTTGCATGAAAGTGCCTTGATACAATGTCGTTAGGGTATCCCACATCTCCTTTGCTGTGTTCTTCTTGGCAATATGCTAAACTACATGATCCTTGACCCCATCAAGGATTATGCACTTTGCTTTGGCCATTGCATCCTCATACCTTTCGTTATCAACTCGGTTGACTAGGATAGCCATGGTTCTCAAGGCGAAGCCCTTGATGCGATGTCTATCCAGAACATACAGGATCATGGCCTTCCAGATGACAAAGTTGGATGCCCCGTCAACCTGTCCTGATCTCTCAATCCGTTCATTGCCATCCCCGCTTTTCTCATATACTCCCTCTAAGTCTCGACTTCCTTCCTGGAAGTTTTCTCCTAGACTCCCTCTGAGTCTCAATTTCCCTTCTAGAAATCCTCTCGTAAACTCCCTCTGAGTCTCGATTTCCCTTTTGGACATCCTCTTGCCAATTGTTGAGTCGCTCCTCTTCGATCCCCTTTGCTCCTGCAACACTGATCTGGATTTCTTGGCTAGAAGTCCGCCTAGGTAGTGGCTCCCTCTACCTTGGTTTTGTCCCGTTAGGTACTGTTCTGCTTCGACAACAACAACACCCTCCTAGCTTCACAATCCACAATCTGCCCACAGCTCCCTAGGCCCCAACAATTGAAAAAACTGAGCCTCTTAGCTCCGCGCAATCTCGGCAAGGTTGAATCGCTCCTTTGGCCAACTATGTCAAGCCTACCTGACCGAGTAGGATGACGTGGCTCTTCATGAGCCTCTTCTGCCTTTCACTGCTTCTGCGCTGGCCCTCTCTGGCTCAAATTGATGATGCAGGGCCTCTGCGTCACTCCTCTGCTGCTTTCTACTTGGGAACAACTTCTGTCTCTTGGGACAACTGTTTCTGCTGCAAATTTTCTAATTTCAACTGGTACCTTCAACTCTCCTGTGATCTACAACCCTCTGATACCATGTTGAAATTTCCAAGTCTAACCTGTTAGAAATTCTCCCTGCACTACTTGGTTTATTTCACCTACTTGTTTTATTCTTTAACAAGTTATTTAACCATATAAATACTGAAAATAAACACAAATGCAGTCTCAACCATCTACAGATCATCAACTAAAAATAACAAATAAACACACAAGGGACACCGTTATTTTTGGACAATTGTCCTCGACAAAATCCAACTTGGGAAAACTGATGCAACAATTTTGACGGTCTTATTATTAAGCAACTTTCTTGAATACAACTATGGTGCCAAACTGGCTCACCCAATAGAGAAATCAATCTGGCAGTAATACCTCTCTTCGAAAGCAGATATTCAGCAGGTCTGCTCCACGAAAATCTCTCCTACGCTTCTCTGAAGCTCTGCGTCAGCCCTCCTGGCCTCTGTGTCACTCAGAAGCCCCCTGCATCAGCCTTTTGCTGCTTTGCGCTAGCTCTCTGGCTCTTTGCGTCACCCATGCATGCCCTTCTAGCCTTTGTGCAGTCAATTAGACCCTCTGCGTGGCTCCTGCTAGCTCTGCGTAGCCTCGTCTGCCTCTGTGCTGGTCCTTCGGCACTATCTGCCTCTCTGTTATGCTCTCACTGCAACTCTGATCACTTGTTCGATTTCTCTCTGCAAACCCTGCTCCAGAAAATCAAACTGATTGATAAATCTTGGTGTATCTCCAACTGACCCTCAATTCTCCTCTTATACCTTTTATGTTGAGTCTTCAACGATCGAGTTATTAATACCCATTAATATTTTTATTTTCCTAAGTTTAGACTTAGGAACCCATTAAAAATATTAATTATTTTAATATCTCTCTAATCGGGTGGAATTTCCCCAAACCATTTATGGGTCTTGGAGATCTCATGTGCTTTAGCCTCTTCACCAATTTTCATGGCTAGAGCACATCTGATGCTACCCCAAATCAACACACATGTCCAAACAACTCACTAAAGAGCTTCCTCAACCAAACAACTTCACAGGAGGCCAAACTAGCAGCAATATATTCAGCGTTAGCGGTGCTCAAGACAACCGAGTTCTGCTTCCTTCTCATCCATGATATCAAAGCAAAACCTAGAGAGAAGCAACATCTAGATGTGCTTTTATGACCCCCGACACTGCCAGCCCGATTTGCATCAGAGTAACCATGGAGCCTCACATTCCCCACAGTGTATCTCAATCCATAAGTGATTGTGCCCCGAAGATATCTCAAGAGATTCTTGTCAGCAATCCAATGTATGTTATGAGGCATGACCATAAACTGGCTCAATGTATTCACTGCAAAACATATGTCCGAACATGAATTCACCAAGAACATCGGGCCCCCATGAGTTGGCGATACTCAGAAGGATTTCCCAAATCAGGCCCAACAACACTTTCACATAACTTCTTGAAGTTAAGTTCTATCGGAGTAGTCATGGACTTGCAGTCCACCATCCCACATCTTTCAAGAATCTTCACAATATATTTTCCTAGGGAAGGGAACATCTCACCTGGCTTTTGGTAGACCTCCAACCCTAGGAAGTAATGCATCGGTCCTAGGTCCATCTCGAATTCGGAAGCCAACTCTCTCTTACATTGATGAATAAGAGGGTCTGTACCTATCGGAAAGAGATCGTCCACATAGAGTACCAAGATGAGAGGTCTATCATTCTCAACCTTAAAGGTTCAGATCAACTTCACTTCTTGTAAATCCCAACTTCACTAGATAGTTATCGATCCTCTCATACCAAGCTCAGGGTGCTTGCTTCAATCCATAGAGGGCTTGCTTCAACTTGCATACATGTGTTTAATGATATTGAACTTCAAATCCCTAAGGTTGTTCTACATAGACTTCCTCCTTAAGTGAACCATGCAAGAAGGTAGTCTTGACATCCATCTGGTGAAGATTCCATCCTTGCGAGGCAACAAGGGCTATAATTGAACGGATGGTGGTGTAGTGGGCAACCGGTGCAAATATCTCATCATAATCTACACCTTCCTTTTGAGAGAAGCCTCGAGCAACGAATTTGGCCTTGAACTTTTCAACACTTCCATCAACTCCATGCTTGATCTTGAAGAGCCATTTCGAGGTGACAACGGATTTGTCCTTGGGTCTAGGGACCACATCCCAGACATCATTCTTCATAATTGACTCATACTCTTCGTTCATTGCATCCTTCCAAACCTGGTGTTTGGCAGCTTCTTTGAATGTGCAAGGCTCAGATTGAACAATGGTGCTCATAGCAGTTAAGTACCCTTGGTACCTATTCAGCTTCTTACTTTCACGAAATATCCCCCTAGGTGCAACATGTCTCTCGGCATCTTTGAGAGTCTCCCTAACCCATGAGGGTCTCCTTTCGAGGAGGGCTCATGAGGGGGTGGATCTATGGAATCGATTGGTCCTTCAGCATCAGGCATCTACTCATCTTGCAATTCTCCCTGTTTTTCGAAATCTACTTCTTTTGTCCTTGCTTGGAAGAGGAAGGTTACTAATCTTCCCAAGGGCAATATCCTCATCGAAAGTGACATCATGACTTATCTCCACTTTTGTTTGACCAGACACAGAGATTCTATATGCCTTAGAAGTTTCACTGTAGCGCAAAAATGTTCCTTTCTTCCTGGAAGCATCCAATTTGCTTCTTTTTTCTTTCAGCACATGAAAATATAGAAGGCTACCGAAAATTCTAAAGTGAGAAACATCAGGTTTCTTACCGGTGTAAACTTCTTCGAGAGTTTTGGAGTCCAACACTTGACGAGGGCATCTATTTTGAACATACACGACAGTGTTTGCAACTTCGGTCCATAAGAAAATCGGAAGGCTTTAATCATGAAGCATGGCATGAGTGGCTTCTACGATAGAACGGTTCTTCCTTTCAGCAACACCATTTTGCTTAGGAGTATATGCGGTAGTAGTCTCCCTCTTAATTCCAGCTTCTCTACAATAATCTTTGAACTCATTTGATTCGTATTCGTTTCCATTATCGGTCCTCAATATTTTGATTTTCTTCCCAGTTTGAATTTCGACCAAAGCTTTGAAAGAACGGAATCATGAGAATACTTCATCCTTCTTCTTCAAGAAATATATCCAAGCCTTGCGAGAGAAATCATCTATAAAGGTTGCATAATATAAGTATCCTCCCAATGAATTCATGGGCATTGCACAAGATAGATCAGAATGAACCAATTGCAAAATGTTTGTGGTCTTGCTATCACTTGAGGGGAATGGTCCCCTTATATGTTTTTCCTCATCACATCCCTGACATACACCCTCATGCTCTATTTTGAATTCGAGCATACCTGTAACCATCTTCCTTGCATCGGGTAGAGCCTTATAGTGAAGATGAGCAAACCTCTGGTACCATAGTTAGGATTGAAGAGATGTGTCGCAAGATATAGCTCCCAGTGGACTTCCTCCAACATGATATAAACTGTCAACCCTGAATCCAAGAGTAAATTCTTCTTTGAAATTTCTTTTCCATACACGTACCTTTCCATCGATGAATGCCACCTTGAATCCTTTGTCTTCCATCGCTGAGATAGACAAAAGATTCTTCTTTAGATCACAGACATATAGTACTTCTTGAAGATGAACAATGTTACCTTGATTCAATTGAAGGGTAACATTCCCAACTCCCTTCACAGGATAGGCGACATTGTCTCCAATGATAATTTCCAAATTTGTATCCTTCTCTATCAAATTTGAAAGAGATTTCCTTGTACCTGGTGGAGTGCCTTGAGACACCACTATCAATCAACCAATTTCCCAAAGTATCCGGAGGAGAGGCAATAGAGAGTGAAAATATAAGATAAAATTCCTTTTGCTTAGAATTTACAACATTTGACTCATCATACCTGGAGTTTCTTGTTCTTTTAGAAGCTCGATCATTTTCAAATTGAGTAGTGGAAGCATTTCTTTTCCCTTTGTTGTTGAACTTTCCATTCCTTTGATTGTTGATGTTGTCCTTGGAATGATTGTGATCATCATCATGAGATGTGTCCCTTCTATTTGGACACTTCCTGGCATAGTGACCAAACTTGTTGCAAACGAAGCATCTTCCCTTCTTTCTATTTTTGAATCTCGGTCTTCCTTGACTTTGCTTCTTTGAATCTACATTGTTCTGCTTCTTGGCATGAGCGGAGAATGCGGTAGGATTATTTCTATTCGAGGGCATCTCCAATTCCATCATCCTTGCTTCTTCTTGAGAACATCTAGTCAACAATCCTTCAAAATGTGGAATTTTGTCATTATTGAGAATAATAGTGTTGAACACATGCCATTCGGGAGGAAGACCTCCAAGGGCACTGAGAGTGAGCTCCCTGTCAGCAATAACTTCACCAATCGAAACAAGATCATTTTTGATCTCAGTAATCCTCATGAAGTAGGATTGAATATCCTCACCTTTTCCCTTCTTTATATCCTTCAACTTGTTCTTGAGGAAAATAATTTGATTTGCATTGCTAGATTTGAACATGCCAACCAACCTGTCATATATCTCCTTTGATGTGTTCAAATCGGAAATGTAAGCAACTAAATGCATATGAATAGAATCCCTGATGATCTTCTTGGCTTTGACTTCACCTTTCTTGTATTTGGTTTTAGTAGCAACCGGTGCATTAGAAGGAAGTTCTGAAATCTTTTCTTGCACATAATCCATCACATCTTGTTCTTCTATTCTCAAATCAAGAGACATCTTCCATGCATGATAATCAGACTTATCATGAAGCTTATCATCAGACTTGAAGTAGGATGTGGAAGCCATTGAATCTTCTCTTTGATCAGTGATTGCTCCTCTTGGCGATAGCTCTTCTCACTCTTGCTTGGGCTTTGTCTTCACCTCAACTCCGATCCCATGTTAATTTTAGGATAACAGTGGTATGTTCTATGCTTAGAGCAATTTTACTTCAATTTATTTATTAGTCCAATATCAATATCCAGTTCAGCAATCACATCATCATGATAGTAAAATGCAGATATAATATAAACAACAACTGTAGAAGACAAGCCAACACAAGAGGACACAAGATATGGCACCAACCAGGGACAAACCTCAATGTGGGGAGACCTTTGATCAATTCTTCTTATAATTCTTCAAAAGTTCAGCAGATAGAGAGAGAGAGAGTACAATTTACAATATTCACTTGCCCAATATGATCAATCAAAGCAACAGAAACATAAACAAAAATTAACCTCCAAAACAGCTCGAACCTTGGTCAACTCGGCCTCTAACAACAAGATATTGCAGCCCAGAACAGTCTGAAATTAACCAGTCAAACCTGGTCAACTGAAGTTGACGTAGCAACCAGAACTAGGGTAGTCAACATCGATCAACACAAGGGTCAAACTGCCTCATTTTTTGTGCCCAGAACTGCAGCCTGCCCAAACAAAAGTCTCCCTCACAAAACTGAAGTCAACGCTGGTCAAAGTCCATCTCCTGAAATTTCGGTCAAATCTAGTCAACACAACAGCTAGAAAATCAGACCTTCCTTTGCACATGTGGAGAGAGAGAGAAGCCCATAAATCTGTACCCAATCAAGATGAGAGAGAGAAAGATGAATGAGAGATGCCAAAATGAGGAGGCACCTTGTATTTATATGCAATGTTGAAGGCTGTAGGAGGCTAATTTGATGGCTGGCCGACCTTGACAATTTGTCCATAATCAAAATAAATTCATAACTTCATTTGTACATGTTAGAATGGGATGATATTTAGATCAATCCTACACTTCTCGGAAAGAAGAATCCAAGAAAAATATCAACTGCCTCATAAGAACTGTCCAAAGTGATGTTTGACATGCTCAGCTCTGCATCGTGCAAAGTGTCACGAAGCCAAGCTGGCCTCTTCCGGTCATGACAACATCTTTAAGTGGGTCCATTGGATCTGCTGGCTCTACCAACTCCTCTTGATAGTCTGAAGAATGAATAAGTGGATTAGAGGGATCTGTACTTGCATCCTTCGGAGACTCTTGCTCCTCACTATCAATTTCCATGTGGGACTCTCTAGACTCCCTGAAGGCTACTTCCTCATCAAAAGTTACATCCCGACTAACCTCGATCTAACATTGTCCTGCAATGTAGATGAGAAAATCTCCAATGCCATAACTCACATACACTAATACCAATGCCTAGGCTGGTCATTCTATCAGTCTGTATAGCCCTCCCTCTCAAACACCAATCACTTCTGCCGAGTCTATACTTGAGCCCTTAGGCCATACAAGACCCTGACCATCAATGGATGCAACTCTGTAACCTCTATCCTCCAATCCTGAGACAGAGGATAGGTTCTTCTTAAATCTTGGTACAAACAAGACATCTTTCATGTGTCAAGAATCTCTAGTCTGTAGCTAAAACGAAATTGACACAACTCCTTTCACAGCATACTTGGCATTATCTCCAAGTTCTAATTGCAATGCTGAATCCCTCTCTTGAGAGAGAATTTTGAAAACCAGTCATATGCCTAGAAGCACCATTGTCCACCAACCAAACATCACTGTTATAGGTAATAGAGAGACAAAGAAGTATTCCTTTGATTTCTTTTGCTTGGCTCTCTCCCCAACTCTCTTTGGCTCTGGAATAACTTCCACATGATCCTTAAGCTCATTTTCTTCCAATGCAAAGAGTATCCTGGTCCTCCAAAATCTGAAATTGATAGCACCATCCAACCTATCTTCCACTTTAAGTCTTGGGACCATTTTGATAAGAGATCTAAAATCCAATCAAGCTGTTGAATATAGTCTCTTAGGCTGACTTCAATGGTTGCTCTTTCAACAAAGCTCTAATAGCATGTTGATTTTTCTACAAGATGTACCGTAGAGTATGTTTTTTCTGCCAGATAATTACTTCTTAATGATTTTCAACCAATACTTATACTACTATCATTGAATAATTACACTTATGACAATCTCAATAGTAAATGCAGCAGAAATAGTAAAGATCATAGAAAGACAGCCATGCACAATAGAGAACAAATTTTACCTTGGAAACCCCAACTTTGGGAGAAAACCCAACAATTTTTTTAGGAGAAATTATCCTTCAGCAAGGTTTCAGCAATTTGTCTTAGAAATCTGTGGCAATATCAAAGTCAAAATACCAGTCAAATCTGGTCAAACTCATGCTAGACAATCTTGGTCAAATGTCACAGAAATCACTTTTGAACTGTGGTCAAACTAGTCAAACTCCGTGGTCAAACTACAGCCAAAATCTGCGGTCAACTGCAGCCCTGCGGTCAGTTGTGGCCCTGTGGTCAACACCCAATCAAACTAGGTCCAAAAACAGAGGTCAACTTGCTGGTCAAAACTCACCCTTCTTCTCACAAATGTGACTGTCCAAGAGAGATAAGAATAATGGAGAAAACATGCTCTCCGTTGATCTTGAAATGAGGCATCACAATGTCTATTTATACAAATCGAATGAGTGTGATAACTCAAGGACACGTCCCTTCACTGGCTTGGGCCAACCTGACTTTCCTGGGCCGACTTGATTAATAGAACAATTTTTTTTATATAATTTTTCGAGGCTGACTTGAAGACCATTTAGCAAAGCAGGAATACCTCCCGATGCTATACAAAAATCAACAGGCTGGTGTGTGTATAATGGGTCCTCTGTCCTATTCTGGGGTCACCGTGTCTTGTGCTAGACACTAGTATTTCCGTATCCTCCATGTCCTGTATCATTATGTAAGGTGACTTAGCGTATTACATTGTTAGGGAGAGGATTTGAAATTTACAGTTAAGTAGAAATGGTTATCACATAGTGGACACTTTAAAGGTTTGGTCTTTGCAGGAGAAAATAATATATACTTGAGTTGTTTTGTATTTAAAGTTATGAGTTGAGATGGAGTCAATATTTCTTTATCTCTCTCTGGGGTCTGCCATGTTTCTTTAAAGTTAAAAATAGACAATGTTACCTTTTCTGGTTAAAAGCATAACATAGGTTTATTGTAGAAGTTTGGACATAATTTCTGTATATTTTCTTAGTTTTCAGGTGCTTTCTTTGTGGTTGCAACATGCCTGTAAGAATTAAAAGGCCTTATTTTATACATTCTAAGTCTTTTTGATGATGTTCCCAGGTATGCGTTTCAACTACAAATAGGAACTTTCCTGGGAGAATGGGTCATAAAGAAGGTCAAATTTATTTGGCTTCTCCTTATACGGCAGCAGCATCAGCTCTCACTGGATTTGTTACTGATCCAAGAGATTTTTTGTGATGTAATAAAAAATGCAACGCAATTATTTGAGATGAAGTGAAATGATTCTGCATGAAAATAACTACATTTTTATGATTTCTTGAATTCCATGAGAAGTGCATCAACAATGCTTTCAGTATATTGTTTTAGATGGAAGAGTCGGCTTAAAAAAGGCTTTAGATATAACTTTAGTATTTGAGGCTTGATTTCACTTGGGGAACTAACAACGTTTCTTTTATTATTGTCTCCAATTTGGCCATTGATCACGATATTGTGGATTTTGCTTGTGATTATTAATAATCTTCTTTTTTTTTGTTCTGGCTTGGGATTTTGTAGAACTAATCATAGACTTTACATGGATATGTATTTAAGTTTGGCATGCATTTTGTTTTATTCAATTTTACATACAAAGAATCTGAGAAGTTATTTAGCCCTTTTCATTTCTATTACCTTGCAAAATCGATGTATGTTTTCAACATCGGATTTGAAGTTTGTTTTCTTCGAATTTTCAATTGGTAGAGTAGGTTATTTTTGATGACTTCATATGTTGGTTTTTTAATATCTACTCATTGCACGAAACATAAATATCCAGGGGGATCTCAAAACTTCAACCATGCTTCTATAAATTACTATGTTGGAGCTATTCAATTTAGTCACGTTTTTGGGTACAAAGTGTTGAAGAAAAGTGTAACTAGGTTCGGTATTTGTCAATGTAATTTTGATCTTTGTACTTGTCAAGAAAAAGAAATATTATTTTGTAAAATGTATGAATGAGTTTTTTGCTCATTCCATAGGTTTAGGAAAGTCAAAGAGTCAAAATCATGTTAAAGAGCTCTTCTTGAGCATTTATGTAATGTACATGGGTCAACCTAGTGTCAAGTAGCCCTCGAAGACAAGCACCATCCTCTAAAGAAGAAGTCTGCCTTCAAAAATGATGTGAAAGTCAGCGAGTCGGCCTATAGATGACAAGTCAGTTCAGAGAATAAGTCACAACGATTCACCATGACATGTTGGCTTAAATAGGTGGGTCAAATCACTATAAATTGGCATGTGAACTCAGAGTCAAAGCAAGAAAGGTTTAGATACAATTCTGAAGCTTCAATGACACAGTAGATAAAGAAATCTCACATGAAGACAAGGTTACAATGCTTCAATGGAAGAAGGATTCTTCGATCTTCGATGAGTATAACAATATCACACAAACACGATCTTGATGCTCTGTCTCAGTGAAGGAGGAACACACTTTGTCTCGACAACCTTATCTCCACGCAAATGTTGTCTTGGCATCCCTATATCAATACTCTGTCTCGGTAGATGCTTTGTCTCCACGATGATAATAATCTTAGGATCAAAGTCACTGCACACCTGTGATAAAGGATCACGTGACATCTCAATCACTGTCTCTTGATCGTTGTGAAACACACTCTTGCAAATTCAGAACACAGTCACAATTGAACGCAGTCTTTGCCTCGGTACACAGTGACGACATAACGATGATGGTCACGAAGATAGATAGACCCAACATTATTATAAAGTCTAAGATCTCAATGATATGTTAACAACCTCGACATATTAAAAGAAGTAATTATCTCGGTGCAAACATACTTTGTCTCGACATATGGAATGAAGTCATGATCTCGGTGCAAGCGTACTCTGTCTCAAAATATTGAAGATGAACTAAACGAAGTCATAATCTCGGTGTGGGTATTGATCACGAAAGGATCTCATTGCAACTATCATAGATATATTTATATATTTCTCAATATTGAGATTTCTTAGTATTAATGATGATTTCAGAACAAGAAAAAGATCTTAGTAAAGATGTGAACAAAAGAACAACAATAATGACCTCGTTATGAATATCTTAGTAAAGGTGCAACAATGGTGTTGCAGCAGTAACAAAGATCTCAATGGTGCAGTGAAAATGAAGATCTCAGCAACGACTAAGAAAAGGATGGATGTCTTGGTCTTGGCGAGGCTCAACTAGGTCTAGGGTCATGGTCATGGTCGTCAATTGGAATCTCTATAAGAAGAATTATGTGTGTGTTTTCCTCTCCAAGAGGGAGAGGTTTTGGCCCTCGTAGAATGCCAACCTCTTGTGTCCTTGTCTCTTTGTTTTGGTAGCTATTTGATGAAATAAGAAACACACTCTAATAATGTCAACGAGAAGATTGTGCTTATAAGAAAATTAAAAATGCCTCGCAAATAGTTATCAAAGTCATAGAAGAACCTCATTAACTACATGTGCCCTAGATTCTTCAACATCGTATCAGAGCTAAGGCGCTGAAGTCAAAGGAAGGGCTGCAAAAGAGACATTCAAGGACCAGTCTTCAAGAAGGGCATCAAAGCAAGTTCAAGGAATTGAAAGATCAATCTACAATAGCAAAGGATTTTTGTCTATGCAATTTAGAAAATTGTCTACAACCACAAGAGCCTCTATGCTCACAAGTCATCCTCACAAGGCCATCAAGACCCTCGTAAAAGTTGTCTACAAAGCCAGACCTCACCTTGGAACAAGTTGACAACATGGAAGCAGTGCTGATCTACACTACAAAAGAAGGCAGAGCATATTGAAAGCAAGAAGGCATTGTCATCTTCAAGGTTATAATCAAGCAAGGATCATTTCCTTATCTGAGAAGAAGATCATTAAAGGAAGCAACAAATCATCCCTATTAAAAGGAGCAATTGTTTCTATTAAGAAAAGGTTTTCTCATATGAAGATCCTTCAAGAAGAGGCCCTCATACGTCTTCTTCAACCATCATCAAAGCAAGCAAGGTGAAGATTTCATCTTTACATGACAAGTAAGTATCTTTTCAATTTATAAATTTGGTTAAATGACTTCATGATTGTTAAATGACTTAATGATTGCAAGGACATCTATAGGTTGGATGGGCCATTAAGATTCCTTGCATGAAGAGGGAGGATAGACATAGCTCTCTAAGTAGTTGAAGTCATTAAACATACCAATAAGCCTCCTATGAATTTATGGGAGGGGATGTTTATGAAAGATCTCCTCACATAGCAATATGGGAGACATCAAAGTGATGAAGATGATAAACTCATTATCTAAAGATGTAATGAAGAAGATTTCATGAAATCTGATCTACATAAAAGTAAAGGGCATCAAAGGATGTAGGATATCGTCATAAGGTCTCGTCTACAAGATCTAGGAAGGAAGATAACCATCATTGATCTATAATCCACTAACATACATTCAAGGTAACAAATATTCATGCGATAAGAAGGTTACCTCATTTGACAACTTATGGTCTCTATGCTAAATAGAGAAAGACAAGTTGATGGCAAAAGTATTGAAGGGTAAAGGACTAAATCATGTACAAAAAGGAAATGGAGGTTTGGTCCTCAACAAGGCAGAATAGGTATAACTAAAATTATGAAGCTCATATCACTGAATAAATTAAGGAAGTTGAAGAAAAGGGTCAAGGAAAGAGGAATAACATATCTCTATGATTGGGATAGTATCCCACACAAGAGGGTGTTATCATAAGCTTCTGTTATGACAATAATGATAAGATGCATCGTAGCATCATGGCAACATCAGAAACAAGAGCTCATGACATCACCATGGGAGTCATAAAAGAAAAAATCCATGGCAGAAAACATGAAGGATATAGCTCTTGGGAACCTCAATGGACATTGAAGGAAAGAGTCATCTAGGACAAGGCTAATCATACATCAAGTCAAAAAGAAAACATCTGCTAGTTGGGGATATACAAGATCCTCAAAATTCTCTGATGGAATCCTCATCAGAGGGCTCACTAATCTAGAAATGAAGCAAGGGTTTCAACAAAAACTCCAACTTACAGAATCCATGAGATAATGATGTGAATGACATATCTCTATGATTGGGATAGTATCCCACACAAGAGGGTGTTATCATGAGCTTCTATTATGACAATAATGATAAGATGCATCGTAGCATCATGGCAACATCAGAAACAAGAGCTCATGACATCACCATGGGAGTCATAAAAGAAAAAATCCATGGCAAAAAACATGAAGGATATAGCTCTTGGGAACCTCAGTGGACATTGAAGGAAAGAGTCATCTAGGACAAGGCTAATCATACATCAAGTCAAAAAGAAAACATCTGCTAGTTGGGGATATACAAGATCCTCAAAATTCTCTGATGGAATCCTCATCAGAGGGCTCACTAATCTAGAAATGAAGCAAGGGTTTCAACAAAAACTCCAACTTACAGAATCCATGAGATAATGATGTGAATGACATATCTCTATGATTGGGATAGTATCCCACACAAGAGGGTGTTATCATGAGCTTCTGTTATGACAATAATGATAAGATGCATCGTAGCATCATGGCAACATCATAAACAAGAGCTCATGACATCACCATGGGAGTCATAAAAGAAAAAATCCATGGCAGAAAACATGAAGGATATAGCTCTTGGGAACCTCAGTGGACATTGAAGGAAAGAGTCATCTAGGACAAGGCTAATCATACATCAAGTCAAAAAGAAAACATCTGCTAGTTGGGGATATACAAGATCCTCAAAATTCTCTGATGGAATCCTCATCAGAGGGCTCACTAATCTAGAAATGAAGCAAGGGTTTCAACAAAAACTCCAACTTACAGAATGCATGAGATAATGATGTGATGACATGAAGCAGATCAAGGGATTGAAGATCTCTTCAATCAAGGAAGTTGCTGGAAGATGGCCTCGATGACCTGAAGATAAAATAAGGTATGTATGCCTGTGTTTAATATTATAATGTCATATCATATGGTCGCAGTTAACATGGATCATTGCTTCTACCTTAAGAAGCATGATCAAGAGAAAAAGGATCTCCTCCTCTGAAAGGATGCTAGAAAGCATAAGTCACACAAGATGAAATCAACATAATACGTCTTCGTATGAAGTATGAGGTGACTGACTACAACGAAGAAACTCTAGTTGAAAGATGTTGGGAATGGAATATGTGAGGAAGCAAGAGATTGTGAGATATGCAACCATGATGAAGGCAATCGACATCCAAAAGACCAAGAAGATTTGAATAAGAAATCTCCCAGAAATATATGAAGACTGATGAAAGTTTGAAAAGGATGAAGATCCTTGACAATGGATATCTTTGGGAGATATGTCAATATGTGTGCAGGATGTTGATACCTACAGAAAGATGTCATGATGAAGAGCCACCTAGTAAGGTACGATTTGATTTAATGTATATTTGATTTCTTGAATAATATATGGATAAGTTCATGCAGGGCTACTTACAAGTACAACTAGCATTCATGTAATGAATGGAAGAAGCATGATGAGAAAGTAGTCATATGACGAAGGTTCTAGATATGAAGAAGGCGACTTTCCATGAAAAAAGGAATGACATGACAAACTAAGGAGGAAAATGATCAATGGTTGTTGCCCTACAAGAAAGAAACTCAACTAACTTTCATGACATCAAGGAGAGAAGTTAATCAAGCAGTTAAAGGATCCACGAAGAAGAAGTTGCTGATGTGTAGAAGAGTCCCTAGCTAAGAGGAAGCTCTGATAGGTCCCTGATCAAGAGGGAGCTTGAATTAGATCACTCCTAATTATAAAGGAGTGACAATTGTGTTTTTCTATTTCACGTGTCATGAACTAGACCAGGACTAATAGCCGTAAGTCTAGGTGAAGGCCATGAATGGAAATGAAAGCACATGATAGACACAACATTCTTGTGTTCACCTGGGAAGAAAGAATGGAGGGTTGGGTAATCATCTAACATCCGATACCCTTTGAGGATGTGTAGGGCATCCAAGATAAGAGTAGGCAAGAGGATCGATATTCTTTGAGGGCTGGGAACCCAAGATAAGAATAGTCCTAGAAGGTCATACTCAATGAACACCCGGGTGGGTGTGTACCTTGAGAGACAATGATGAAGGTGCCTATAAATCATTAGTCTCACCTACATTGTAGCTGATAGTCTCGTGGAGAGATGGAGCTGTTAGTCAAGGCCTTGAACTGTGACAACGCTGGTTGATATGATGCTATATAATTGGGATTATCAATCCAATTCTTCTTATGAGAAATTCTTTAGATTGAGAATGACCAAGTACCATTGTAAATACCTCCCTAGTTAAGAGGGAGCGTTGAAGAAAAGTGTAACTAGGTTCATTATTTTTCAATGTAATTTTGATCTCTATACTTGTCAAGAAAAAGAAATATTGTTTTTGTAAAATATATGAATGAGTTTCTTGCTCATTCCATAGGTCTAGGAAAGTCAAAGAGTCAAAATCATGTTAAAGAGATCTTCTCGAGCATTTATGTAATGTACATGGGTCAACCTAGTGTCAAGTAGCCCTCCAAGACAAGCACCATCCTCTAAAGAAGAAGTATGTCTACAAAAACGATGTGAAAGTCAGCCAAGTTGGCCTATAGATGACAAGTCGGCTTAGAGAATTAAGTCACAACAATTCACCATGACATGTTGGCTTAAATAGGCGGGTCAAACCACTTAAATTGGCGTGTGAACTCAGAGTCAAAGCAAGAAAGATTCAGATACAGTTCTGAAGCTTCAACGACACAATAGATAAAGAAGTCTCGCACGAAGACAAGGTTACAATGCTTTGATGGAAGAAGGATTCTATGATCTTCGATGAGTAAAACAGTCACTCAAACACGATCTCGACATTCTGTCTCGGTGAAGGAGGAACACACTCTGTCTTGGCAGCCTTATCTCCACGCAAACTCTGTCTCGACATCCCTGTCTCAATGCTCTATCTCGGTAGACACTCTGTCTCCTCCATGATGATAATAGTCTCAGGATCAAAGGCATTGCACACTTGTGATAAAGGATCACGTGACATCTCAATCGTTGTCTCTTGATAGCTTGGAACCACACTCTTGCAAATTCGGAACACAGTCACAATTGAACGTGGTCTCTGCCTCGGTACACAGTCAGGACATAACAAGGATGGTCTCGAAGATAGATAGACACAACATAATTATAAAGTCTAAGATCTCAGTCATATGTTCACAATATCGACATATTAAATGAAGTCATGTCTAAGATCTTAGTCATATGTTCACAGTGTCGACATATTAAATGAAGTCATGATCTCGATGCAAACATACTTTGTCTTGACATATGGAACGAATTCATGATCTTGGTGCAAGTGTACTCTGTCTCGACATATTGAAGATGAACTAAACAAAGTCATAATCTTGGTGCAAGTATTTATCACGAAAGGATCTCGATGCAACTGTCATGGATATATTTATATATATCTCAATATTGAGATTTCTTAGTATTAATGATGATTTCAGAACAAGAAAAAGATCCTAGTAAATATGTGAACAAAAGAACAACAATAATGACTTCGTTATGAATATCTCAGTAAAGGTGCAACATTGGTGTTACATCATGGTGTAGTGAAAATGAAGATCTCAACAGCGGCTAAGAAAAGGATGGATGTCTTGGTTTTGGAGAGGCTCAACTAGGTCTAGGGTCATGGTCATGTTTGTCAATTGGAATCTCTATAAGAAGAATTATGTGGGTTTTCCTCTCCAAGAGGGAGACGCTTGGCCCTGGCAAAATGGAAACCTCTTGTGTCCTTGTCTCTTTGTTTTGGTAGCTATTTGATGAAATAAGAAACACACTCTAATAATGTCAGAGAAGATTGTGCTTATAAGAAAATAAAAAATGCCTCACAAATAGACATCAAGTTGTAGAATAATCTCATTAACTACACGTGCCCTAGATTCTTTAACACAAAGCACTATGTTTTTTCTTACTAGTAATACTCGATAAGGAATTGAACATTTTTCAATTAACTTGTCATGTGCCTCGTCTCAGTCACATGTTCTCTATGGATTTTTTGAATTCATTATAGCAACTTCCAATTTTTTTATTGCAATTACTAGAGTAGATAATGATGCTCTCTACTTTTGCTATCCGTATAAATATCATTCATCTTTGGTGCCAGTGAGGTGAGCAACATGAGAGTAATCTAATGTGGGTGTTAGGATGATATCGAGGACGGATGAAGTATTGCAACCTTGATATTGCCATGTTCATCTTGGGGTTCTAGTGGGAAGGGGTCTTGGGGGACTTGGCTTTAGAAATCACCTTGGCATGCACCAACGAGCACACCAGATGCTCCACTTCATCATGATGTCACACACCTATCTATTAACATGTATATTCATAGATACCCAACTAACTGTCTTCGTTAATATTTTGAATCTTACTTGCACTTTGTTTATATATGATTTCTGTGAAGGATTTGTAGTGCATTATGTCACATTATTTACATATTTATGTGCAATGGGAAATGGAAACCACCATGTGTGTTTGTTAACTATCAAACTATTGTGGAGATGGTTAGTGGAGTGGTTGATATTCATTTGGTATTCAATTGGCTCTCATTGTGCAAAGAGAATCAACTGTGCACTTTGATAGTGTTCTTGAACTCGTGAGTTGGTACCGGTGTGCATGACCATATATAGGATGGATTCATATTTGAAATTTGCAAAAAGGTAGAGGATCCATGTTCAATGACCCTTCCCATGTAAAACACAAACTTGTGACACATTAGATAGAGGATAAGGGATGCCACTAGATAGAAAAGAAGCAAACTCAATACACTCGGATTGATTCAACATACAATAGTAATGTGGCAACAAGTACCCAAGGTAGCACCCAAAAGAATTGCGGAGATGTTGCCATGGGCCACGCTCCTTTTGATTGCATGGACTTGAAATGGGAGCTATCCTAGTGTAGGGACGTTGTAAATCAATGTTATTCCGTTTGAACGTCTTAACAACTTGAGAAAAAGAGAACTAATCTTCCTAAGATGTGAAGTTGATTTTTCTATGGGTGTCATAGTAAAAATTATAAGTTGTGTATGATAATGGCGTGATCCAAGATATCTAGGGTCTACACAACCCCTTTATTCCCTAGAAACTTTTATACGAGTATTCCTTTACATTGTTGATCTTAGCTTAGGCTTAGAATTCTAATTGAAACACTTTCATTGGCTTCCTTAGTCTGGCCCAATTTTTAAACTCCCATCAACCTTGTGACACTTCATCATTACTCATTCTGCATACTCCTTTACTTGTTACAAATCAACACTATTTTTTGTTTCCAAATATGTCTTCTTCAAAGATGATGTTAGTCTAGCCTTTAGATTTTACTTACCGGTGTTATTTATTGTTATAGGGCCAAATTGTTAATTTGAAATGCAAATGTTGTTGGTAGCATGGTATTGCTTTTTTTTCATATTAATGGGATGTGAATTTGATATGTGCTTGCCCTTGCTAATATGTTGACATTATTTCAATAAAAAAACCTGGGAAAAATGGTTTGCCTTGCCATGGTTACACCAATCCTACATTTGCACACTATAGATTCACAATACATATTTATAAAAAAGTTTAGGACATAAGGTAGAATCTCTCATTTTTGCGGCGGCTCTCTAATTGGGATGCACAATAAACGTGTCAGAATGATGCACAATGACCCCAAGAAAATTTGTTCATAACATGGAGGGATGTATCCCTATCAAAAGACATATTAACCAAGAAAACAACTTAATGACCCACAATATCAGATTTGTGAATCTGACTCCCTCCATGTCTACTATTGGGAGGAAAATAATGAGGTGATGTGTTCTTATTATTTTTTTAGCCATTCATGTTGGAGATAATGATGGAATTGCAAGAGAAGGATGTTAAGCATTGACAAAGACAAAGTGATGACGTTGCAATGGATTGGACCTTTTTTTATAAACAAGTACAAGGCATTTTGGTTTCTACTTGTAAATAAAATTAATGAAAATTTGGTATCTAATGGCCTTATTTACGAATGCATTGTTATTCTTCTATAATATCAATCATAAAATATGCATTTTCAGTGGAATTATTTACTAGGTCGATGTAATTCCTCTGTAATATGCATTTATGAAAACTTGGTTTCTATTGGGCTTATATATCATGTAAAATGTTCATATGTAATAAGAAAACGTGAAATTCTATTTTCTGGTGCCCATATTTAGTAGGTTGACTTATTATTATTTGATATAAATTCATAAAATATTATGCCATGACGATGCTCTTTGTACACCATTCTTGTTTTTGGCAGATATCAAAATGGCACATTTATGTGTGTGGATCATATCAAGAAGGCAATGTGGGAGGCATTGGTGACTTGGTTGCAAGAATTTTGACATGAAAATCTTTGTCTTTTCTTTTTGATGTTCCAAGTTTCTAGGGAACATGATGCATTTTTCATTATTAGTGAAGGATTCAATAGACAAATTGCTCAAGTTATATAAAAAATGTTGGGTGTGGAGCTTGATTATTTTCTTTATTCAGAGGTATCGCCGCATTAGACCCTAGTTCGTAATGTGGCGGCAACGCTATCTGTAAATGTGCACCGCTAGGGGGGGCGAAGACGATTATTTGGAGCCCCTTGGGGGGGGATCGGGGGAAGCACCCCCGAAGCTGAAACTAGATGTAAAATTGCCTTCTAAAATGTTGTAATTTCGTAGTCAATTTGGGTTGTTTATTAGGCGGAAATTTGACGATAGAAGTTACGTTTAATTTAGGGTTTTTTGCCCTAGAAGGCAACCTCTCGCTATATATGAGGAATTGTATTGCAAATATGTAGATCTGTATTCTGAGCGAGAAAGAGAGATGAAATTGTGTGAGAGAGGAGAGAATTACAATGGATCTTTTGTAGGTTGTATCTCTTCATTTTACTGGATAATATAAAAGGAATGACAAACTGTTTTTCCGTGGACGTAGCCCAAATTGGGTGAACCACGTATATCTGTGTCTCTCTTGTTTTATGCGTTTTCTGTGTTTATATTTCTGCAATATACTTTATGTGTTCCATTGCTCTGTAATATATAATTTTCTAACAAAAAATTCTTTGGGCAAATTGATTTCGTAAATTATATTAGAGATCAATGGGAATTGCAATTAAGTGTATACATGGTTGCTGATGATTTAGTTAGTGTTGTTGATATGTTATTCAAAATGTTGCAAGGATGTGGATCAAAGTACACATTGGCATTTTGACATTCAAAGCATTATGCATATGTTTCTATTGAATTTTACTATAATCACATAAAATTATAGCCCCTTGGTGTGGCGAGTGTTAAATGAAAAATTTCATGTTTTTCTTTGTTGACAAATATATTAAAAACGTGTAACATTGATTTTTCAATGTAGACATTGTGTAAAACTCAAATAAAAGAATTTTCTTGTTAATTCTAGTGTTATATAAAGAGTAAGATGATATTAATGATTTCATGTCGTATTAAATGTGTAACATTGACATTGTCAATGTTGACATAATGTAAAACTCAAATAAAAAAGATTGTTTTTTAATTAGTTTATAAAATGTAAGACAAATTTAATGATTTGGCATCAACATTATTTTAGGACCACAAAGTTTCTTCCAACACAATGAATTGTCATATTCTAAAACTTACAACGTAGGTATACTTTTTCTATTGGTTTTTTTGTTCATGATAGAAAATGATTTTTTATGGAATTTTGAGGTGGACCACATACACAACATTGTGCAGGAGAGTGAAATTAACATTCCAAACATTGACGTACTTGATGACCTTGCCCACCTAGACATTTTGAGCATCAAGTCACAATTGAGACATCCATATATATTCCACATAACGAGCAATTTTGTATTGAGGGTGATTTTTTCAGTGCTTGGATGCGAAAAGGAAAAGTATACACAAACATGTTGTGAATGCATATATGTACCTTAAAGGTGTGTCCCATTATGTTCCTCCTAGTATGCATAGATTGCTACTATAGCAAGTCCAACTTGATTACTCCACACTATGGAATCATTGCTGTTATTATTTCACTAGGCAATTTTGCCACAATTATTATCCCATTAGAACACTTTTGGAGATAAGTGTGAAGTTTCACTTGTTATGAAGGGGATGAAGAGGAAAATCGTAATTTAAAAGATGAACTTATGAACTAGTGGGTGATTGAGGAGTTCAACAAGGCTTTGATTACTATATTTATATGAAATACAAGATCACTATGTTTAAGTTAGAAATGGTCAAGCACATAGTAACAATGACACTATTAGGGGATATTTCAATTGGTGGTTCACAACGTTTAAGGATTATGAAAGAGATATATTAGAATTGGTATTCTTACAAGAGCCTAAGGTGTTTTATATAAACATGTTTAAATGGATTTGCCAAAAGGCAAGGATGTGCACCCTTGTGATTTCCTCAACTTTCAGTACTTCCTATTGTTGCAAAGCACATGAGATGTGATTTACAGAGTAGTGACCCAATCAAATACCACTTCTCGTAACATAATACCAAAGACATCTTGAATACCATGTCAACTTCCCTAGACCATCTGCAAACATCGACGTTCATTCCCTCTATAGATTATATTATCATTGTTTTATGTACTTTTATACTTGTAAATGGAAAATAAGAAGATTCATAATATTTGTTGTCAATACATAGTTACTCTCTTTTGTTGATTAGAGTGAGCTAACACTTGCATGATAAGATGATTGTAAGTTCAAAAATAATTGTTTGATAACAAGAAGTATTTCATATAATGGCTAGTTAGATTACATTCCTTGTTTGATAGAATAATTATTTAATAATTACATTGCCCTTAGAGACATTATATGATAGTGAACTAGATTTGAAAATCACTGCTTAAAAATAAGACTTTTGAAATTAACAATTATCATCTAGATGTTTCAAAGGATTTTATAATTATTTTGGAACTACCAAGTTCATTCTTGAACCTTCTTTTTCAACTGAAACATTTAAAATTTTATATTAAAAATAGGTGGCTGCCAAACCAGATAACATGATAACACAAACATTAAGAAGAAAGATCACAACTTGCAAATTTATTCTTCTTTTGTCAAAAGAGTTGGGACGAGAAAAACCCATAACTTTTCTTCATAAACATTTTCTTTCATATTCTTGAGCACAAGTGTCAGGGAAAGGAATGGCTCCCAAATGTTGATTTGTATTAATGTAAACATGACTATATAACATGAGGAGGTGTGACCTTTGGGATTCATATTCCAAGGTTGTTTCTTATTCTAAATCTTCATTTTTTCATAATTTACACATTTACAATTTTCTCACCCAATCCCTAAGGATTAGGTGTCTAACATCACCCCCCTTAATTTGAATAGGTGTTTGTGAGTCCAAACATCATTTTGAATCTTTCAAAATTTTCTCTTCTAAGTGTTTTGGTGAAGATGTTTGTAATTTGCTCATTTGTGGAACAATTTCGTAGATGGATAGTCTTAGCCTCTACATGACGTCGAATCAAATGATACTTTGTGTTGATATTGCTGGACATTGGATAAACCAACACTCCCTATGTGTTTCATGACATGGGCTAACCACCTCTCGTGGATCCTTATCTCCGGTGATGCGATCGTTAGCTAAAACCTACAGGGTTTGGTCTAAAGATAATCACGATTCCCAACAAGTAGTATCAGAGCGTAGGTCACAAGTTCGATACACACCCGACTCGTGTTGGGGGGGGGATATTGTTAGACATTGGATAAACCAATGCTCCCCGTGTGTTTCGTGACATGGAATAACCACCTCTCGTGGATCCTTATCTATGACAATGCAATCATTGACTAACCCCTACGGCTTTTGGTCTAACGACAATCATGATTCCCAACAGATATGTTTGGTTCAACCATGGAATTTGGGATTCACGACCAACTTAATTGCAAAACAATTGTCAATCAAAAGGGGAGTAGATTTCACTTGTTCTCCTGTAAGTCTTCACGAACTTTCCTGAGCCACACAATCTCCTTGGTTGCTTTTGCAATTGCTACATATTCTACCTCTATTGTGGAATTTGCTGGAACTGACTGTTTGCATGAGTTCTAGGAGATAACTTTGATCCAAGACTTATAACATAGCATGAAGTAGACACTCTGTTCTCCTTATCTCCATCAAATTTGAGTCAGAATATCCAATCAAGTTGAAGTCATCCACATGTGAATATTTGAGTCCAAAGTCTTTGAGTTCCTTTCACTCTTTTTGCATAAACCTAGAAAGAATTTCAACAACAAATGAAATGTATGGTCTGGTGGTGGTGAGGTAGATAAGACTTCCCACAAGCTATATATACTTAGTTTCATCTCAAATTCATTTCCTTCTTTAGATGTGAGCTTTAGATTTTGTTACATTGGAGTGGACAAAGGATAACATTCAACTATGCTAAACTTGTTCAACAATTCTCCAATGTAATTCTTTTGAGAGAGGGATATATAACTTGGATGCAGGGTCACTTCAATGCCCAAGTAGTAGCAAGGTGTCCCAAATCTATCATCTCAAATCCTTTCTTCAACTCTTTCCTTATGGATGCAATATAAATTTTCATCGTTCCTTGTTATCAATAGATCATCTACATATACTACAAGATAAACAACAATTTTGCCAAATTTCTTGACAAATAAAGTTGCATCATCTAGATTAAAGTGTTTGGAAGTTTAATTTTAGAAGATGCTTAGTCAATTTTTCATACCAGGTTGGCGGTGGTTGTTTTAAACCATATAATAATTTGACGAGTTTACATACTTTTTCCTTTCACAACAAAGCCTTCTCGTTGAGACATGAAGACATTTTATTTCAAGTATCCATTCAAGAAAGAAATTTTCACATCCATCTGATGGAATTGCCATCCATTTTAAGTTTCCAAGTTAAAGAGAGTTCAAATGGTGGCCCATTTTTCTCTAGGGGCAAAGGTCTCTTCATAATCAACACCTTTTTTTGTTCAAATTCTTTTGCCACAAGCCTTTGTTTGTGGTTGTCAAGTGAACTGTTTCTACTTGTTCTTGTAGACGCACTTGCAACCAATGGGTTTGGTTCCAAATGGAGGGTCCACCAACTTCATGATACTCCTTCTGCATTGCTTCTTTCCATTCATCATGAGTGATCCAAAATGGATCCTAAAATCTTCTAAGTCTTCATATACTTAAAAACTATCACATGAGAAAAACCTTTTCAAAAGGCGGAAAACACTATCGCAAAGGAAAAACAAGAAGAAATGGCAAAAAATAGAGTTATCAGAGGCTTGAACAACAATGCACAGGAGCCGTCGGATCTGGCCGATCAATGGTCCAGATCTGATCGGCATATTGCAATCGAAGATGGCAAGTGGAGGCTATCGGAGGCTACCATATGAAAGTTGCGACAACGATCAGCGCGAGTCAACGAGGACTGTCGATCAAGCGCGCAGATCGATGGCCTAGGTTAACTTGCAATATCGCATCGGCAAAATACAAGGAGCGCTTACCAAAGGCCCGGGGACTATGCGATATGCGATTGCGACATATCACATCACACTATCGCATCGGAGTAATCCAAAGGAGCGGCGCTGATACAAATGCGACATGCGATAGCCGGACTCAACGAGGTTATAGATGAAATTTAATAATATTTCAAGTCTGGTAAAAGGGTTTTTCCTATGTATTTCACATTTTCGTTAAATAAACGAAAAACAAAGGGAATGTGAATAAAGCGATAAAACGGACCCGAAAGGGTTTATACATGCAATGATATATATTTTGAGTTCCGTAATGAGCGGGATTTCGAGCGGGCCTTACGTGGTAAGTGGTATTAGACGGGCTCTGCCTGATCCCATCCACTGGTTGACACGTGGCTTGAGAAAACCACCTTTTCGGGCGGGTAATCTTCATATGCATAAGATGCCCGAAATGAATATCAATTTTTGGATCAACAATCATACAGATCAGCGGTGGACATGCGATAGCAATATAAAGGCGGAACTGATGGAGTTATAAGGCAGAATTGATAATATTTCAGGTCCGATAAATGATAGTTTGGCGGATTTTCCCGTGTTTTTGTGTGTTTCTCTGTGTAAACAAAGAACGACTATTCTGGGGATTTCAAAGGCGTCGATGGTCCCTTCTGTTGCAAAATAGGTGGCCACCATCCCTGAAACCATTTAGCAATGATTGCTTAACGCTCAGAGGGGATTTGAGAAGACAGAGGCCAGAAGCTAGAGAGCCCAGAAGAGGAAATGAACAGATAATGCCGATTGGATTAAAAGCCACAGAATGACAGAGACAGAGGCAAGCAGTGTTGAGACAGAGGGAAGACAAATACAGAGAGCAAGAGAGAGAGTTTGTGTACTCAGAGAGACTTGAGGGATTCAAGTAAACTCCTGCTGTTTTTTATCTATTGTGTTGAGACTCAAATTGAGCTCACTTTTGTAAAACTCTGCTCTTGAAGACGTATTAGAGAGGTCGCCACTGAAGGTTGGACCAGGAGACGTAGCCCAAGAGTTTTGGGTGAAATCCTTGATTATTTGCTGTGTTATGTGTGTATCTATTATGTTTTTCTAACTACTTCATTGTCTATATTATTCACAATCTTTTTGATCCGTTGCACTAAGTAATATAGGAAAATCCTGCACATGAGTCTGTAATACCTTAATATTAGTCTAAGATCACATTTTCAGATCAAGTGGTATCAGAGCTTTAGGTTTGCTAAGGTTAGACAAGCTTGTGTTGGATCCTTGAATGCTAACTAGGTCAAAGATGAAACTAGGAGAGGAAAGCTTGTTGAGGCTAATCCAGAGATTGGAAGAGTCTACTCTCATAGGAGAATGGCCAGAGAAGTCCCATTAGAATCAGAATCTCAGTTCGTGGACAAATTTATGGCCATGTGAGCCATGGTGGAAGAGATGTATCAAGAATTTAAGAAGGGTCGAGGTGAAAGCACCTCAACACCCAAACAAGACAAAGGAGCAGAGGAACCTTCTCTAGATTCCCATCTAGAGGGCAAAGGGAAAGGGGAAGAGCCTCCTCCATCATCTCCTCCACTATCACCTCCTTCTAGCACATAAAAGAAAAAGAAGAAAAAATCTTTGATTAAATTAGATGTATAGTTTGATTTGCCAATTTATGATGGAGAATTAAATGCAGAAAAGCTAAATCACTGGATTAAATAGATTGATGTGTATTGCAGGGTGCAAAACATTGATTCAGAAAGGAGAAAGATTCAGCTGGCTAGCCTTCGCCTTGGAGGAACTGCACTAGTGTGGTGGGAAGGCAAGACACAAGATGATTTGAAGAAGCATGGTAAAATTCTTTCTACCTAGAATGAATTTGTTTCTGCCATTAAAAAATAGTTCTATCCTCTAGCTTATATGCAACAAGCAATGATGAGTTGGCAAACTCTTCGCCAATTAAAGGGCCAAAGTGTACAAAGCTATACCCAAGAATTTAGAAAAAGAGTTTTAACTCTAGGCATTTCTCTAGACTCACCTGAAACTTTGTTGAAGTATATAGGTGGTCTACATAGCTATTTGTAAGACACCATTCTCATGTTTAATCCCACTAGCCTAGATGATGTATTAGTTTAGGCCACACATCTAGAAGGTAGAGGCAAGAATGTGAACCCAGAGATTGGGGGATCATCAAAGCCCTCTGCAAGCAAGAACAAGGAAAAGAAGAAGCTGAACTGGAAGGAGAGGAAGACAAACATTTTATAGAAGGACAAAACTTCATGCACTAACTGCAAGAAGGATGGACACGATGATGAACATTGCTGGTCTTTACATCTGGTGCTGAAACCTAAGAATTTCGGTGGTAAGAAGAAGAAGACTGTTGCTGCTATTCAAAAAGACTTGGGGTCAAACTTAGGTGATGAAACAACAGTCACTGCCACATGTATAAAAGGTAAAAATTCTGAAGCATCTACAAGTAATTCTGCATAATCTATTGATAATGAAGATAATGAGAGGAAAAGACATGAACTTTTTCATATTAGAGTTATTTCCAAGCACCAAAAGATTGATACTTTATTTGATAGTGGATCACAAGTAAACTTGATTTCTTAAACAATTGTAAAGAAGTTGGGCTTACTAACAACACCTCACAAGAAGCCATATCCATTAGGTTGGGTATGTGATAAAGCAAAGCTACAAGTGACTAGACAATGTCAATTTAGGTTTGCTATTTGATCAACATTTCTAGATGAGGTTGAGTTAGATATAGTTCCCTTGGATATATGTGGTATTGTTTTAGGAAGTCCTTACTTGTATGATAGAAAAGCCATATTCTATAGCGCTGAAAATAAGTATCAACTCACTAAAAATGGAATAGCATATATTGTAAGAGCTCAAAAACTCAAAAACAATTATTCTCTCATAAACTCAGGCAGATGAAAAGAATTGTAAATTCATGCAAGCAATTTTTACTGATGGTTGTAAAGGAAAAAAATCCTGATAAAACAAATGTATTTGAAGGTTGTGATGCTAAACAAAAAGCTGATTTAGTTAAAGTTGTTTCAGAATATGATATCCTATTTCAAGAACCTAAAGGTCTGCCACCCAAAAGGGAAATAATACATGATATTCATTTGCAGCAAGATGCTCCATTGCCTAACATCGGAATGTACAGGTTATCCATTTTAGAGAATGCAAAGATCAAGAAGCAGGTACAGGAGCTGCTTGATAAAGGATTCATAAGACCAAGCACATCACCATGCAGATCTCCAATCGTGTTGGTGAGAAAGAAATATGGTTCGTGGAGGATGTGCATTGATTACAGAGCACTGAATAAAATAACGATCAAGAATCGTTATCCTCTTCCTCACATTGATGATCTATTAGATCAGTTGAAAGAAGTAGTTTACTTTTCCAAGTTGGACTTGCGTAGTGGCTATCATCAGGTCAGAGTAGCAGAACAAGATGCATGGAAGACTGCTTTCAAAACAAAGCAAGGGTTGTATGAATGGCTAGTTATGCCTTTTGGCTTAACTAATACTCCTGCCACTTTCATGAGAGTTGCAGACTTTAGATGTTTTGAAAAGAGAAAATATCTATGTGAAGTTGTCAAAATGTGAATTCGACAAAATATCTTTAAATTATTTGGGTCATATTGGAGGGGGTGGTGAATTGAAGATAGATCCCTCTAAGGTTGAAGTCATTGTGAACTGGCCTAAACCCAAATCTGGTACAGAAGTTAGGAGTTTCCTAGGAGCAGCACAATATTGGAGAAAGTTTATTGCTAACTTTTCCTTGATTACAACTCCCTAACATGCTTTAATAAGATTGAACAAGGTGTTTCAGTAAGGAGGCAAACAACAGAAAGCCTTCGACACCTTAAAAGAAAAAATTAGTATAACACCAGTACTAGCACTGCCAGATCTTCAACGACCATTTGAGATTGAAACAAATTCAAGTGATTATGCCATGGGAGCAGTGTTGATGCAGCACGGTAAACCCATATGCTATCATTCTGAGACATTTAATTCTGTAGTAGTTGATTATCCCACATATGATAAAGAATTGTATGCATTAGTACAAAGTGTGAAAAAGTGGAAACATTACCTAATGGGAAAGGAAACAATTATACATACAGATCATCAACCACTTCAATATTTGCACTCACAAACTAATTTGCAACAATCAAGACACTATAGGTGGATGGGTTTTCTACAGCAGTTTCATCTTGTCATCAGATATAAGAAGGGCATACACAATAAGGTTGCAGATATGTTATCCAGACCAATCATAAATTCATCTACTATACTTAAGCATAACTTAGTAATGCATGAAAGTTACATTGAACAATATGATCAAGATGTAGATTTTAAAGATGTATATGCAACTTTAAGTCATGGAAAACAAGTAGAAGAATTGGATTATTATGTTAAGGACCAACTCTTGTATCATTTGGGAAAGTTATGCATTCCACAAACTGAAAGAGTTAACATAATCCGAGAAGCACATACTTCTCTTATATCAGGTCATTTTGGTGTAAGTAAAACAGTTGCACAACTACAAAGGTTCTGTTATTGGCCAAGAATGCATGAAACCATTTCTAGATATATTAAAGGGTGTACTATGTGTGCTAAAAGCAAGCCCAATAATAGAAAATTAGGCTTGTACACTCCACTTCCAGTTCCTTCTCGTCCTTGGGAAAGTGTTTCCATGGACTTTGTTGGGGGATTACCAAAATCTAGAAAAGGTCATGATTATTTATATGTTATTGTGGACATGTTCAACAAAATGTGTATTTTAATACCTTGTAACAAGCAGATTACAACTGAACAAACAACGAAGTTGTTCTTTCAGCATGTCTGGGTTCATTTTGGGTTACCCACTTCCATTGTATCTGATCAAGATTCCCGATTTGTTGGGAAGTTTTGGTCAAGTCTGTGGGAATTGATGGAGACCAGATTGGAGAAGAGCTAAACATTCCATCCACAAACAGATGGCCAAACAGAGGTGGTCAGCAGGATAGTGATCTAGTTGCTCAGGGGCTATTGCAGAAAGCATCCCAAGCTTTGGGATGAACATTTGTGTTATGTGCAACATGCTTACAACCGTGCTAAGAACACTTCTACTTAGAGATCTCCTTTTGAGACTTGTTTTGGTTTTACACCAAAGTCTTCCTTGGATTTTGTCTTTAGTAAAGACATAGTAGTTGATGGACACAGTGATGTGGACAAAGCAACCAATTTCATTGAACAGATCCAAGAAATTCACCAGGTAGTATAGGAACAGCTGGAAAGAAGCTAGGCCAAGTACAAAGCAAGGCATGACAAGCATCGAATTGAGCATAACTTCCAAGTTGGTGATCAAGTCTAGTTGTACATTAGCAAAGACAGAATGCAAGGTGACAGTAAGAAGTTGAAGCCAATAAGGTATGGGCCTTTCAAGATACTTGAGAAAATTGGTGAAAACGCTTTTCACCTTGATTTGCCAGCTTATATGCATATATATTCAGTCGTTAATGCAGAGAACTTGAGGCTGTATGAACCTTAATTGATTGAAGATCCCAAAGAGAAAAGTCAGTTGCCTTCTATTGATGATATGTTACCTGAATATCTCAATGAGTTGTAGGAAGACACAGTTCTGGACAGGATGGTGAGAACTACGTGCAGAGGGGATGTTGAGTACCTCAGAATTGGACTCAAAGATTCAAAACCAAGCAGTGCATGATGGATAGATATTGGACAAGTGAAGAAGTTGTATCCTCACTTGATCGATGCTTAAAAACCAACTTTTGGTGGTCTAAAAGCTTTTTCAGTGGGAAGGCATGATCCAAAATGGATCCTAAAACCCTCTAAGTCTTCAAATACTTAAAAACTATCACATGAGAAAAACATTTACAAAAGGAGGAAAACACTATCGCAAAGAAAAAACAAGAAGAAATGGCCAAAAAAAGAGTTATCGGAGGCTTGAACAACGATGCACAGGAGCCGTCGAATCTGGCCGATCAACGGTCCAAATATGATTGGCATATTGCAATCGGAGATAGCAAGCGGAGGCTATCGGAGGCTACCATATGAAAGTTGTGACAACGATCAACGTGAGTCAATAAGGACCCAGGTTAACTCGCAATATCACATCGACAAAATACAAGGAGCGCTTACCAAAGGCCTGGGGACTATGCGATATGCAATTGTGACATATTGCATCGGAGCAATCCAAAGGAGCAGGGCCAATACAAATGTGACTTGGGATAGCCGAACCCAATGAGGTTATAGATGAAATTGAATAATATTTCAAGTTTGTTAAAAGGGTTTTTCCTATGTATTTCGCATTTTCGTTAAATAAATGAAAAACAAAGGAAATGCGAATAAAGCGATAAAACGGACCCGAAATGGTTTATACATGCAGCGATATATATTTTGAGTTCCATAATGAGCGGGATTTCGGGCAGGCCTTAGGCGGTAAGTGGTATTGGACGGGCTCCACCTGATGCCATCCACTGGCCGACACATGGCTTGAGAAAACCGCCTTTTCGGGTAGGTAATCTCCGCACACATAAGCCGCTCGAAATGAATATCAACCGTTGGATCAACGATCATATAGATCAATGGTGGACATGCGATAGCAATATAAAGGTGAACTAATGGAGTTATAAGGTGGAATTGATAATATTTCAGGTCCGATAAACGACAGTTTGGCAATTTTTCCGTGTTTTTGTGTGTTTCTCTGTGTAAACAGAGAACGACTACTCCGGGGATTTCAAAGGCGCCGATGGTCCCTTCCATTGAAAAACAGGTGGCCACCACCCTGAAACCATTTAACAATGATTGCTTAATGCTCAGAGCGGATTTGAGCGGACAGAGGCCAAAAGCCAGAGAGCCCAGAAGAGGAAACCAACAGACAACGCCGATTGGATTAAAAGCCACAGGATGACAAAGACAGAGGCAAGCAATGCTGAGACAGAGGGAAGATAAAGATAGAGAGAGAGAGAGAGGATTTGTACTCAGAGGGACTTGAGGGATTCAAGTAAACTCCTGCAGTTTTGTATTTTTTGTGTTGAGACTCAAATTGAGCTCACTTTTGTAAAACTCTACTCTTGAAGACATAATAGAGAGGTCACACCTTAAGGCTGGACCAGGAGACATAGCTCAGGAGTTTTGGGTAAAATCCTTGATTATTTTTTGTGTTATGTGTGTATCTGTTATGTTTTTCTAACTGCTTCATTGTCTATATTATTCACAATCTTTTCGATCCGTTGCACTAAGTAATATAGGCAAATCCTACACGAGTCTGTAATACCTTAATATTAGTCTAAGATCACATTTTCATATCAATGAGGAGTAACTTCTTTAAAGGAATTTGATTCAAAATTAGTAGACAAATTCAATTCACAATCATATGAAACATCCATATCATCAACAATATCAGAATCTTCCATATCACCTCCATTTAGGCTAGTGGAACTTCTAGTTCCTATATTTCTGACCTCATCAAGATGAACAATTTCAAGTGCTTTGGTGAGCCATTTTAGGGGACCTTTATGAGATGTTCTAGGTTTCTCTATTGATTAATATGGGGCTACATCAAGATTCAACCTTATAATCCTCAATCACATCACTTAAAGGGTATTCCTAATTTAAAGGAATGGTCAGAACATCATGAGGAGATAATGCTTTAGAAGGGATACCATATATTGATCCAAGATAGGGACCCCCTCTTCAAGATGTGGAATCTCATTATGAAATTCATGATAAGTTTTTGCATGATTGAATCTATCTAAATGATAAAGTTACCGCTTAACAATATTTTCAGTCTCAGAAAATTTAAGAAAAATCACATCTCTAAACAATATAAACTTCTTATTTACCTCATTATAGAGATGATATGCTTTGGTGGTATATGCATACCGAAAGAAGATGCACTTTCATATCCTTGCATAAATATTTCTTCTTTGTTCCTTAGGAATCAAGGCATAATTCGCGGAACGAAAAATATCAAGATTCCTTATCGAAGGAATGTGGCCATACCACATTTCATGAGTCTTGTTTTTTAGAACATGAGTTGGACATCTGTTTTTTATATATAGCACACATAGAGGTACATCAACCCAAAACATCAACTTTACATTTTTGAAGAACATCATTGAGCGAACCATATTTAAGTAAGTCCTCTTCATTCTTTCAACAACACTATTTTCAAATTCATTACAAGTATATTCTTTTCCATTATTAGTATGAACAGATCCAATATGTGATTACGCATAATTTTCAATCCGTGCATGAAAATTTCAAAAAGTTTGAAAAGCTTTTGATTTACTTTTCAACAAGTATACCTAACACATCTTGATGTAATCATCAATAAAGGTCATCAAATATTTATTTTAATTTGTAGAAGGAATAGGCATAGGGCCACACAAATAAGAATGAATTAGTGCAAGATTTCTATGTGCTCTGGATGCAGAATCATAAAATGGCTATTTGCTATGTTTTCTTAGGAGATAAGCTTCACATTGTTTCACTTTTATTTTCTTTTAAAAAAACGAAGACTGTCATCATTAAGATGCCAAATATTGCATACCATAGAAGATTGGATGACAATGTACCTTCATTGTACTAAGAATTGCATGTAGAGTTCTATGTACAAACAAATTTTCCTTGTAGCTTCAACAATCTTTCCTTCTCTATTCCAATCATTAAAACTATGTTGTCTTGTGATTTTATTATCTCAACTTTACCATCAAACATATGAATGAAGTGCCTTTCTAGAAAATGTGACAACGAGTTTCTCCACTGTGTTGGAAGGTAGAGTACATCGTGTAGAGGAAATTCAAGAAGTCCTAATAGTTTAAGCCCATTGGTGCCAAGTACAGTTTGCTTGAGACTTGACTTGTCTACAAAGTAAAACGCTCCATCTACATTGTCATTGAAATATTCAAAGAAGTCATTTTAAAAGGACATATGGCAGGTTGCACCTATATCAAGTAGCCATGCATCTTTCTAAGAATCAAATGAAGTATGAAAAAAAGCGTAGTTACTCCAATATTGAAATGTGTAGTCTAAACATGCCACAATTTCACCTATTAAAAAATAGAAATTTTGCTATGATTTTGAGAAAATTAAGTGGAAATTTTTGGAAATTTGAGTTACAACTATCAGGCTTTAGAAATTTGGGTGCACCATGTGTTCTTGATGGTGTTGAATCCATTTATGCCATAAAAAATAATTATTTAAATACTCTCATAGTCATATTTCTTGATTTTTTATTTTATTTTATTTATTTATTTTTGTTTTTGTTTTTGTTTATTTTGTTTGTTTGTTTGTTTGTTTTTGTTTGTTTTGTTTTGTTTTTTGTTTGTTTTGTTTTTTGTTTTTTTTGTTTTGTTTTTGTTTTTTGTTTTTTGTTTTTTGTTTTTTGTTTTTTGTTTTGTTTTGTTTGTTTGTTTGTTTGTGTTTGTTTGTTTGTTTTTTTTGTTTTGTTTTTGTTTTGTTTTGTTTTGTTTTTGTTTTTTTGTTTTTTGTTTTTTTGTTTTGTTTTTGTTTTTTTGTTTTGTTTTTGTTTTTTGTTTTTTGTTTTTTGTTTTTTTTTTGCCAAATTCCAATAAGAAATTCACTGCCTGGGCAAAACTGTGGCCTCATTAGACAACAACATATTGAAATGGGAAAAATGTAATGAGCAAATTCAAGTGCTTTACCTTTCACTGGTTTCGGTGGTTTACCTTTTGCGTTCTTGTTTGATTCTTTCCCAAGGGATTCTTCATGTGGATGCATCATGTCCATTTCTATCACAACAGATGTGGTGGAGATCACACCTTTCTCCTTGATGGTGTTTACCACCCCTGCCTTAGTGATCCTTTCTTCCATGTACTCTTCTACTGCCTCTTCCTTTAGGAGAATCTCATGACTGATTCTTCTCTTTCTATGCAAGGCACACTATTTCTTCAGGGGATGGAGAACTTGTCTTCTTCGTCCTTGAATATGGCTCTAGCTTGTAAGGACTCAAGATAATGAGAGTATGTAGCATAGAGGGCCTTGAAAAGGGATATGAGAGGAATGTCCATTTCAACTCCAGTGGATTCTACATCATGCATGATGGCTCTAATCTCTGAGATTAGGGCCAAGGGGTCATCATCCTTTAATTCTAGGTTGAAGAGCTTAATCATAAACTAAACTACTTCCAATTTCGAATGTGAGTCATATAAATGTTTTAACTGCTTAACGAATCATAAGCATTTGTAGTTGGAGTAATATGATGACTCACCTCTTCACTTAGAGAAGCAACAATTAAGGAATATGCCTTGTTGCCATTTTTCTCCCAAATGGCTAGCTCCTTATCTAATATGGGCTTGAGAGGTGCATTTTCATCTTCACAAATGCCTTTCCATAAGTCATTAAAGATAAGGGCATGCCTAAATGTTTTGAACCATTCTTGGTAATTCTCTTTGCCAATAAGTACTACTCTAAAAATGGAGATGAGAGAATGTATATTTAGAATACCTTGTAGTACCTCTTCCTTCCTTGTAATCTGTGGTTATTTCCTTAAATTCCTTCTAAAGAAATCAAGTAAAATGACAATCCAAGTTCCATGCAACAAATTATTCACCTCAAATAAGCAAAACAATGTACTCCAAACCTCTTTTTTTTTTCTTAAATAGAAAAATAAAAACATAAGTTTTTATTATGGAAATGACCTCTTGAAAATGACACTTTTATGATTGAGGAAACCATTTATAGCTACAAATTTAATGAGCTTCAAAAAACCATGGGCCATACTTTAACTATTAAAGTCCTCAATTCCACTTCCATTTAAAACACTTCTCTCTCTGTTGCTACAAACCTCATGGGAAATGAGAGTTGGTGAAGTGAAACATGTTGTGCACCATGTGAGCTTGAACTAAACTCACTTGTGGGCTTGTTTCAAATGATGTCACCTGTTTTGATGTTTGGTTGCATGCAAAGGAATGACATGTAAGGAGACACTATTGGATGCCATGAAATCAAAGTTATTAAATAATTCTAAAACCTTAATGGAGGGAGAGGACATTGTGCCACTGGATAACTATGGTGCCTCCCTAAATTGAAACTGAAGATAAAATTACAAAGTTGGTTGGTTGAGAAGAATCACATCAACTACTTGCAAACCCCTAAGGTCAATGTCTCTGATAACTAGAAGTGCCCTGTGTAAGTCATGGACCTTGAGTGAGAGTGGCCTTAATCAATGGTTTGTGCAGGACTAACCAATATGTTTACGTTGGATTCACCATACTTCTATTGCGCAAGCCATATCATCAAATCAAGATGCAGAAGGTTTTCACAAGGAGGAAGTTGACTATGTGAGGAGAGTTGATCGTATCAAATTTCACAAAGAAGAACGCGAAGAGGCGCTGAGGGGAGAAGTAACAATAGGGAAAATGAGGGAGACTTAGATCAACTTGTAGCAAGAGATAGACAAACAATCATTCTTGAGCATTTGGATAGATAAAGGGGTAGGTTTGGTCAATGAAAACCAAGGGACCAATAGAGCACAAGAAAAAGGAAGTCCCTCATGCAAAAAAGAATCACTCATGCAAGAATAACAATTTTTACTAACAAAGGCAGAGATGGAAGATTGGACCAACACGATAGAGGAGTTACTCTGAGTAGGGAAGATGTGCCTAAATTTTGGACCTTTGGCTTTGTTATCATGTCACACCAAGGAATGACTCTTGAATTTTGATTTTCATTAATATAAACATGATTATATTATTAAAATAAGTTGTCATTGATTTCAAAGGTTGTCCAAATGAAAGAGAAAGTTACATATTCAAATAACACATTTTGAAATATTGGTTTTTGATTTTTGATGCCCCATTTGGATACCCTATATTTGAATACATTTTTACTCCATTTAACTAGCTCAAATGAAAGCATAACATATATGGTTGGAAATCTTATTTCAAGACCTTTCCAATGGTATATAACACTCCCTCTAGCTCCTCATGGTTAAGGAGAAATGATTTTTTGAATATTGCTTTTGGATTTTTGATGCCCCATTTGGATATCCTATCTTTGAATGCATTTTTACTCCATTTATCTAGCTAAAATGGAACATAAAATCTATGGTTAGAAATATTATTCTGCTTCCTTTCCAACAATATATGGAACCCCCTCTAACTCCTCATGGTTGAGGATAAATGATTTTCTGAATATTCAATATACAATTTTCCAGTTGCACAAGCCAGTCCAACCATAAGATAAATCAACACAACTAGTGGACATGTCGACCCAATTTAGACCCCAAATGCACCATAAATAGGGGTGAAAGGGAGAATTTCAAGTCATTCACTCAAGAAATCTGGATGGTTCAAACAAGTGAAGAAAATAAGGATTTCTAAGGTTCATACCTCATCAACGAAAAGTGAAGAGTTGATTTCGAGAGAGTTTGGGGGGAAGGATTTTTGGCACATTTTTGAAGGGTTTTTGGCTTATTTTGGAAATTGTTTGTTGGCTTATTTTGGAAGGATTTTTGGCACACTTTTTGAAGGTTTCAATCCTAGTTTGGGGCATCTTGAGGCCAAGTTCTATTGATAATGGAGGCTGAGTTCAAGGATCATTTGTTGAGGGAAGGTTTTTTAATAAGAAGGTCATGTTTGGGAAACTAAGTGCTTGTGTGAAGGACAGAGAAGCAACTGCTAGGAGGGCATAATTTCTTTGACTTAAGTTGACTCTTGTACAAGCTTTGGTGTTGATAAATCAAGGAGTTAGTGCTAATAAATTTGAATGCTCTCTCTCTCTCTCTCTCTCTCTCTCTCTCTCTATATATATATATATATATATTCCGTGGATTTCACATAAAAATATCCATGTTTTGTATGTTTATGTTCTTTGTACGGAATTTCACATAAAAAAATCCATGTTTTGTATGTTTATGTTCTTTGATTTACACTTGTGGATGTATTTATAATTTTTGAAGTTAATAGTTGTTAATATTGATTCACTGCCCCACTCACCCCCTTAGTATTGTTGAATATTCCAACATATATAACATGAATAGGTGTGACCTTTGGGATTCATATTCCAAGGTCACTTCCTATTCTAACTCTTCAATTTTCTTAATTTACATACTTACAATTTTCTCACCCAATCTCTTAGGATTAGGTGCCTAATGACAAGGATAAATTCTTATAAATTTCTTCCATAATAAGATGCAAAAAAAATACATAATTATCAAATGTTGATGATCATTCCCTCCTAAAGAAGGGAGAATCCAAAGTAAATTTTTGGCCCAAGAGTATATTGTATTATGTGTCATTTTTAATATGTTCTCTGTTGGTGTCCCAAATTTCTCTATTTTTACCCCATTTCTATAAACATTAACCTCTGTTTTATCTCGACTTAAACCTCTCTTTCCCCCACTAGTCCAAGATAACTACCTATTCTTGCATATGCTTCATATCTTACATTAATTTTTTTTTTCTGGGTAAAAGTAACTTCTATTAAGCAGGAAAATATTTACATAAGATACATCAACAGAGGGGACTGGGCCACCCTCAGACTATGACAGCTGGGACAAAAAACTCAGACTCAGACCTTTGAGACAGCATTACAAAAAGAGGCCAGATGTGCCTCACAAAATGTCCAGATGTGCCTCACAAAAAACCAGAAGTGCCGCGTGGACACCATTACAGTTCAAAAAACCGACTCAGAAACACAAAGCCACTATAGGGCCGAGAGCATGGACAGAGCGAGATTTGAAAGAGTGACCAACAAAGACATATGCAAAGACAAAGCAAGACCTGGAACAGCGCTGTTGAACAGAATTAGGAAGGGTGACTGGGCGTCGCCGGCAGTTGCTGTTGCGGTGGGCTGGGCGGTAGCCATATGACGGACTCTTCATCCACCTGGATGTGCCCCTCCATACCCTGAAGAGCGTGAACCGGTTCTGCAATCCCAGTTTGGACACATTGATTCATAGCTGGCTGAATCTCTTGCATTGATTCATCGCAGATGGAATTCTCTTGATGCTGAGCCTGCGGAGGCTGGACGACATGAGCCATGGGCGCTTGCGGACGGGGCATCCTGTGCAATCTTCCCTGCATATCCCCCAGCAGAATTTCATTACTGTGTAGACTGTCAAAAGCAGGGGAGGACCCGGTGGGGTTGATTGGAGGAGCCTCGGAAAGATACACTGTAAAATTGACCATGATATCCGTCTGAAGGAGCCCTCTGGGAATGCGAAGGCGGAAGGACTGATAGGAGTCCCTCATGAGCAGAAATTCATCCTCTGAACTGGAAGATGAAGGGGAAATGGTGGCCATCGGAGCTATCGAAGGTGGTTCCTCCCTCTCAGTATCGTAACGAACCCCCGAACGCCCACCTCGACATGGCACCCCCCGACGACGCATCTTCGATCCCCAGCTAAGCTCCTGAAGACACTGCGCAATATGCTGGAGGTAGTGATGCAGAGCGGTGGTTTGCCCTCTGCCCACAGCATACAACATTCTCTTAGCAGCATTCTCTGCGGACGCAGTATATAGCCAGGCCTGCGCTCTTGCCAACTGCTGCGTATCCAACTCCATCAATTCAGATCTCCTCGAAACCGGAGCAGTCTCGCTTACCATCAATGCTGCCTGAACCACGCTCTGATCTCCCGTAACCTCAATCGCCTGGAACTTATCTCCCTTAACATCTACTGCCTGGTGCTTTAATTGTTTGCTGCATGCCATCGCATACTTGTACCTGCTCTCTGCCTTGGCATTGAGACAGGTAGCAAGTTGCGGTGGTGCCTTAATGGCCACCTGCCACTTACCCTTGCTAGACACCCGCATCCGGGGGATATCTTACATTAAAATTTATTAAAGTGCTTTATTAATCATTTTTACATATATTTCATGCCTATTAATTATCTCTTGTAACTTATGTTAATTTCCCAGAAGTAATTGAGAAACTAAGTGTTAATTATGAGTTAACATGATCAGTGCAGGCAAATTCCTACACCGCCAACGATGATTGTTCCGAGATTTCCACGAGCTGAATCTTTCCACGCAGACGTTTTGATCCATGACTCCGAGTTCGATTGTTTGATTAACTAAGGATGGATATCGGTGGCGCGCAGTCAGGGATATTTGCCAAGGATGGTCTACGACTAGTGAAGTACACGTTCTATTATAACTGATAACAGATTTTGTAATGTTTGGTTGTTAGTTCGTTTGGCCAAAAGGCCTAAATAGGAAAATGATTGTAATTAGTGGAATACGACTAAGGCCGAAAGAATGTATAAAATGTGGATTGTAGGTAGAACTAGCTAGCGATCCTTAGGCTATAATTTCATTTTCTATGTAATATGGTATCTCCCTCGACTCTGGGCTAGAATTGCACTACTATGTACATTTGATGATCAAGTAATACGAGGAACTTGCCATGTTACTCATACGATGTGTCTAGTCTATCTTTTATGCGTACTTGAGTGTTGAATCATCTTGTTTCTTAAACGGGAAACGAGATGGTTGGCTAGGGCCCAACCAACTTAGCTCGTTTACCCTTGTGCTTTCGTCATTTGGAAAGCCTGTGTGAATATTTCCCTTTGCAGTTGCGTGGTGTGAATAGTTTTTATATTTACTTCTGAAGTTCTGATTTAAATCTATTTCGTAGTAAAATGTGAGCATATCCATGGCTTGGAAGTTGATTGAGTTTATTTATTTCTTGTAATTCATTTCTTACATTTCTTTACTCGCAATTATGGTCTCGATTTGATTCTGCTTGGATCATGCAGGAAGCCTCTTCCTGTACGAGTGCATGTAGTTTCTTGCACTCTGGTTCAGTTATTCCTTTCACAACAAATATTGCATTTATCTTACTGCTTACCATTTTAAGTTGTTTCTGCGAGCAAATATATTATTAATTTCAGTAATCATCCTTAACATTAAGAGTGTGTTTTTGAAGGATTTGAGAATGATTACATGAATTTATCATAGACACTTTATACTTGCATTTTCTGACTTATGAACAAAGAATAGAAACATTTTAAGTGGATTGCCGAAGCTAGCTGATACATGCATATCACTTAGACTACTGCTTTGATTACTTTGAGTTGATTTCATTTCATGAAGTTTACTCCCATTGCAAGATTTAATTAATTAAAGCATTTCTTTTCCATAGATAATTTATATCGGAATTTCGTTTGCAATTGCAATTCTTTTCAGCATGTCTTTCAATCTTTTCAAAAGTAAATTGGAAACTTTGGTGAAGGAAACTCTGCCTCGATGCAAGCGCTGGTCTCTTGTCACAGAAACATAGTGCTCTAAGCCTTAAGGCTTAGATCACCTCCACACAGACATAAATCTTCAGTAAGGGAGGTAAAATATACTTTTACATAGAAGCACTGTACCTGCACTAGTGCAAATAGATTGTAATAGTACAAGAATAGGTTGTTTGTGTAGAAGGAAGATCAAGAGGAAAACAGATCTTTGCAAGGGCCCACTTGTTAGACTGTTAAATATCTCTCTGAAGATAAACATAGCATTTCATTCCAACATTTAAGATTGCTTCGAGTTGTGTGAAAATTCCTTTACTTGATTTACTTGCAAATTGTTCTTTTACATTCCAGCACTCGAGTTGCTTTGGTGTCAATTACCTTTAAGATTGTTTTATGTCTGATTCTGCAAACATTTCCTTTAAGAAGTAGGATTAGGAATAGGAAAAGTTCATACCAATTCTGCCATTGCCTATGCTTCGTCTCTAAATTTACGAAACCCCTGGGTTGACAATTAAGTGTTAAGGAGTTTGCTTAAGCGCAATTCCTGCACCCAACATTCTCAACTTCATTTCTCGTGAGAGGAAGGGTGGGATGTAGGGATGTCTTTAGGAATTTTAAAAATAGAGAAACTCAATTATCTCAAATGGATGAACAAGTGAAATATAAGAATGCAAGGGTATATAACCTTTCCTTTCTCTTTTTCCACTTCTTCCTCCCTTTCCCTTTTTGCTTCCTCTACTTACTCCTCTTCCCGCTCTCCCTCTTTTGCTTCTCTTCTAATCCTATTGGGTAATTGAATTTTGGATCCACATAGGACATGGGTGGATCCACATTACTTTAAGGATGATCTTTTATAGAGATGGGATCTTTTAGCAATCCCTATTCCATTTTGATTTCTTTCTTCGAATCTTCTATATTTTTGAAAACTTCAAATTTGTTATTGCTTGTTTTAGATGGACCCTGTTGAGATGAATTTGATTGTTGTTACTCCTTGTATTGAACTTTTTTGTGCCTATTGGGTGTTAGCATGGACCCATATTATTTATTCAATGAATACTTTGAAGGAGGTCATTCCTCTGGAATTTTTGAACAATTTTGGGAGAAATTGTTTTAAACATGGCATATATTGTACTTAAAAGTAAGCTACTCATAATCTAGGGCTTGCTAGTGGCTCCATCAATACATACATATTGATTTGAATACTTTTGGGAAACCCTTATTTAAGTCCACCTCCACACAAATTCATGTGTAAGAGTACAAATTTACTTTTGGATTCACTCTATCTATGAATCAACACAATTTGTTCCCTATTATTATGAAAAAAGCTAGATCATTAAATATCAAAATCATAGGTATGGTTGAGATGAAGATACACACAACACAAGGTTATATTAAGAAAACACTTCATAGTATTAAAATGGGATTCACATCTCTTCTATGGAGTTCGAGAGGTGATATTTGTCCAAAATCATAATGACTAAATAATCATTGAAAACCCGAAGTTTTTTAAGGTGGCTTTATTACATATGTAAGACTTATATTCTAACACCCTATGTTAAGGCTTACAATACTTAAAAAACAAACTTATCTAAATGATATATATTTATTGAAGGCTAAAACATCAAATTCAAACATTATTTGTATGCTTCTTTTTTCTAAATAGAGCTTGGACTAATAAAACCCCTTCAAGTTTCTCGTTATTCCTCTGAAAGGTCATGTCTCCTAGTTGTAATCCAAGTTCCAAGTGTAACAACCCTTTTGGGCTACCTCCCTTGTAATTATCCTTGTGAATTGTAATTCATGTGAATATTGTGGAAATGTTTACAAAATGACTTGTTGTGAGGAGTGGACATAAATTTTGAGTTTTGAGGAGTTGCTTGGAAGTTGGTTAAGTCAAGGCTATTCATTTAATGGCCGCCAACTTTCCCACTGGGTTTTAATGGCCTACATGGATGGCAGGGAGGTGGAGTATGGGATTCTTGAATGGAGGACATTCCATACACCCTCTATCTCCCCTCATGGGTTGTGATATGTTGTCAACAAACAAGAGGTCGTAAGGGGGAGCAGTGGGAGTCGATGAAAAAAGAGAGAGTGGAGAGGAAGGATGAGGAGAGCGAATCATTCACATGAGAAGGGAGACAACAATGTGATATGCATAGGTGACTAAATAAAAATTTCATGCGGGAAAACCAATGTGGATGATCTTGGTAACAATCATAGACTCAGATTTTGGGTTGTGGGTTCTTGTAGGCTGGGATAGGCATACAAGGATTTTTAGTGAACTCGTGGGGAAAAGAAAGAATATTGGAACAAGAATTGGTGTTGGAGTGAGAGCAAGATGGGAAGTGTGGTTGAAGAGGAAGAATAGGTGGAGAAACTATGCCTTTTGGAATCCTGTGAGGTGGAGCGCGTGGAACATAGTCTACTGTGGGCCCATGGTTTTCAGAGGGAAATCATTGTGTGTTTCTAATATCTATGGAATTAGTAGATGGGCATCAATTTGATATGGATTCTTGGGTGAGCAGGTGGAGATAGGCTGGTCTTTGGAGTCCCATGCGATCAATTTAATTGGCATTGATTTTTATTCCCTTGAGCACTTACTCCTAAAAATACGAATCCGGATCAAGTTTCTCAGCTGCAAGAAATATTGCAGTGCAATTGATTACTTTGGGTGGAGAGTGGAAGTGCTTCCCTCAATTACCAATCATTAAGCTATACAAATAAGTGCACTCGATTGTGTTCTATTGCATTATGAATGTGAAATGATGTTATTGTGGATAATAACAATGGTTGTATCAATGTTGCTTATGAAGAAATGTTATTATTCCTAGCTATCCTTAATGATATGTAACTGTGAATGTTCTCATGGTTTGATTGTTGATATTTCTTTGGGTTACAAAGCTAATTTAGAATGTGTGGATCTTATTGTTGGCATGGATAAGTTTATTTGCTAGTTTGCATCTATTTATTTTTGCTTATGCTACATTATATGCTTTATCATTGGGTTGATTCCATTGTGCTATGCCCAATTGGGGTGTGGTGTGTTGCCATTGTGCATGACATGTAGAGTAGTGTTAGCCATTATTGGATGGTCTTTACAAGAGTATGTTTATAATATTTATTGGATAGGGATTATGTACATAGCGTCCAAGAGTGCTGGTATGGAAATGAGGACTTCATTTCTATAGGGAGTAGTGTTCTAGGCAACATTGATCCTCAAGGGAGCTTGCGTGTAGTGTAGGGAATCCTTAAGTTACTAATTCTGAGGCGATAGACCTGAGATCAGGATGAAAGAAATTAACTTGTAAAGGAATTTAGAGAGTCACACAAGAGCACGAAGATAACAAGAGCGCGGTAAGGGAAAAGTCCTCGTCTTATGCCATGAAATATTCACGTCACACTGCTCTGGGATGACCAACTGGTGGTAGCAAAAGGAGGAGTGGTAGAAAAAATGTGTGAGAAGGGAAGTTACCCGTCACTCACTGCCAAATTCTTTGTCGTGCCACAAAGGTGTGCTAGAGGGTTCCTTCGAGAAAGGCGATGGCGCTATTGACGAAAGGTGCAAGGCACACCAGGAATATGTCCCTGTTAATAGAGGAAAAGGTATGTGTTTGTGAACGAAAGGGTTGACCTCAGGGAATAGACTTATGGCTGTCCCAAGTAATGAGAAAATTACATCTCAGAAGAAATTAATGAAGGTGCATGGTTTAACATGGAAAGGTGACCAATCGACCATAACCTACATAACACTAAGTTATGAATTTACACAAATGGCTAAGTGCTAGTGGGCACCTAGGCTATTTTGAGTTGTCAGAAGATACGTAGGCCAAGTGAGGCTATGTTGATGCCATGTGGGTACATGGATGACATCACTCATACACCATTTTGATGTCATAAGGTTGGAAGAGGTAGATGACATGGAAACCTTAGCTAACATGGCATCTAGGTGACATGTGGAGGTGATTGTTGGTGCCACCTAGTGTATTAATGCTATGTAGAATTGATAGGGAGGTTGACATGGTCCAAATACATGTCACCGTAGAGTGCATGTCCTTTGAGTATTTTTTGACTGCATCTCATAGCCGGGGTGCAGATGAGGGATTCCGTAGAGAATATAGAAGCTGCAGGTCAAAGAATCATCCCCTCACTTGATACTAAAAATAGTTGTCGCATCGTAGAAGGATGGTAGCAAGATGCTTTTAGAAATTAGGTGTGGTGTGATGGCATGGTGACGATATTTCATTATAGTGCCATGGTGGAAAAGGTTGGAAAAGGATGGCAAAAGACAAGGTGACTGCAAGATGAGCAGAGCATTGTTAAATGGTGAAGAGAATTTGAGGTCAATTCTTGGATAGAAGATCATCCCCAATGTACTTGGAATTCACTTATATGAGAATAAATCTAAAAGAGATTTCCAGTGGTATGTGGAAGAATGAAAATGGCCTCTTGGATATGAAAATAAGGCTAGTAAAAGCCCATGTACTCCAAAAAGTCAAATGCAGAATTAAATTGGGGAAGAGGACTTTTGGAGCAGTGTATTTTGGTGCACGACAAAACTTAGTAGAAAAATTGATGGAGGTGGCTATTTAAACACCAAGAACGTATGAGGGTATATCTATTGCAACGCATCCCCACTGATGCACCAGCCATATTTTACCGGTTCAACATGCGTAGGCATTACTGCGAAAGGGGGTCTCAGAATGGGCAGTTTTCCCATACTTCCAATCTCGTGATCAACGACAGAGATTAATTCTGACACCCTCCCCCCTCTATAACACAAACCATGAAAAGGGGTGTTATGATGGGTGGCTTTCCCAATGCAAACCACAAGTGGTTTTCATGAGTGGAGTAGCTAGATAGAAACTCAGACAAACGTGGCTTTGACAGCAACAACGAAGAGTAGTTGGATTGGCAGAGTTTTATAGTGGGAGGTCCCCATGGGACAAATCAACCTACAAAGGCTATCCTGAAGGTTCCAAAAGTGTGCATAGAATTTAAATGCTTGGAATGGATCAAGCATACAATGTGGCAGCAACACAACACAATGTAAATAAATATGCCAAGACCCTTATAAAATTAACGAAGGAAATTTGCACAAAACCAAGGCTCGAGACCCTTTCTCTCTCCTCTATGTAGGACACACGGCAACATATTATTCATTGTTGATGATGTTAGTACTACTGACGTGGAATTTTGGTACATAGGACATATGGTAGGTGTTTTTGGACTTTAAGATACCTTAGTGGGCTGAATCTAGGTGACACATGTCACACTCAAGAGGTGCCACATGGAAAAGGTGACGTAAGTATGATGTCATCTTGCAAGTCTGATCCCAGAGGGCTTTGAATGGTGCATGAATAGGAGTTACTCACTAACAAGGCATCAGATGCATATGACAATTGTTAAAGACAACTTAGCCCATGCTAACATTTTATTGGCTCACAGGGGAACAAGTGGACCCACTCGGACAACTCATCCCAATCTCCATAATCCAAAGGTAAATAAAAGTGTGTAGAGGAGAAAAATGGGATGACGAGTGTTGGGACATGTCGATAGTAGACAACGAAAAAAACAACCAATGGGAGAAGCAGAGAGTGGCCCCACGAGACACGTCATCCTTGTGACATGACCCTAGAAGAAATTCAAAGGCTCAAAAGAGAAGTGCTGAGATTAAAGCACTAACTCGAGGTTATATGTAGAAAAAATACCTAGGACGTGGAGGAAGATAAGCTCTCGGGGCTTAAAAGTGCAAAGGGATCACACAATTAATGGCTAAACACTCGGGGACTAAAAGCGAGGTCACATCCCGTGGTCTTATGGGAAAAAAAGGAAAATGCATAACCGCACAAGGGATTAAAGGCTAAATATAGTGGCATAAAGGTTATTGTCGGCTTATTTGGTAGTTTGGCCAAATTTAGCATTCAACCAAGGTTGGAACTGTAGCTAAAGTCCCAGCTAAACCCTCTAATGTGCTTGAATAGCTAAAAAAACAAGTTTAACTCACATATTGATTTTTAAACAATAGATCAGAGCCTGATAACTTGAAGAGAAGATTTTAAAAAATTAAGTGAACAAGGCAAAAGATAAAATTAATATATTCATGCAAGGATTCAAGTGCAAGTAAACTAAAAAGCAAAAAAGTGTAATTTAGAAACAAATTTCTTTATAAGAAGAATTGATTGAGGAATTCTACAAGTGTGTTGTAGCAGTGTTTGAGTTGGGTTGAATTGATGCTGTTGGTGTGGATGGTGAGTTTATCAGTAATTACAGATTGCTAATGGTGATGGTGGACAAATTATTTTATCTTGTAAATGTATTTGGAATTCATGGTTCTAGTTTGAAAATTAATGAAAAATGAATCATTGAGGCGGAGCAAGTTATAACTTACAGATCAAGGGTTGTAGCTTCTTGCTGGTTATAGCTAGATAATTTTGTAATAGCAATTTTTAGCTTGCCTTGTGAAGAAATTGCAAAAATGTTAAAGAATTTGTGTTCTAATATCATCACGAGTGAAAGAAAGTTTTTTTAAATTCTTACATTATTGATTCAACCCCACTCTCAATATTGTCCTAGTTTCCAACACAAGAATATGATTCTCAACAATGCAAGTGGGAAAGATCGCGCTACGTATCAGTGCCATGAACTTCACTCTTATTACAAGCTACTGAGTCCAGAGGAATACTTGAATTCAAAGTTCTACATAACTTGGTCTCATTTAAGTACAAATGATGTTCTTAAGACATGGTGGAAAGCACCAATTTTTTTTTTTTTCCAAAAGTCAAAGGGAATCTACAGAAAAAATTCACTAAGGAAAGTATATCAATACCTCATGGCTATGCACTGCAAATTGTATGTGCATGAAAGTACCGATTTCTTTGAAGAAGGATGCATTTGTATGTCAACCTAGTTATTTTAGAAGGAAATATTTTTAATTGGTTAGATACATTAGCTAAACAATTGTAGATGAATGTGTCAAAGGCGAAAATGGTTTCACATGGTGAGAAACCTGAGTTCTATATGTTTGCATACTTGCTTGATGGGATTTATGCCCAAAATGTGTTCTTAAGTCTAGAGTGGAAATGGACCAGAGAATAATCCTCTATCAACATCCATTGCAAACTATTGTTAGAAGTCAACTATAGGGGAGTTTATGAAAAAATAGTTGAGCACTTCATTTTTTTGCTTTATTAGATGATCTTTGAGGTTGAGGCACCTTGCATAACTGGCAAGGCCAAAGAAGTTGTTAGCAAAGTTGCAGATTGGTTTTATTCTTCTCAGGGCACATATATCAGAGCCTTCAGAACTTATAAGCCTCCACATCTTATGCCAAAATATGTGATCGACAAAATAGGCATGCAAGAGATTAGTTAGCATTTGTGCTTAGGATTGTCACAACAATTGTAGAAGAAGAAGAAGTCACCTTGGCTTATACCCCCTTTACAAGTAGGGTCATATAAATTAAATAATATGAAGGAAACAAAACAAAGATTTCAGAACTTAACCTCCTCAAATTCAGCAAGATGAGCTTCCATCGATATGATCCTAGAGGCATATGCAAGTGACATTGTGTAAAGCTGCATTTCACTTGGTCATATACTTCAGACTCCTTGGAAGATGAAAATAATATTAAGAATTGGTATAATTATTCCAGATTAGTCAGACCAAGTGATGAGGCATGCCCTTCTCATGCAGATCATGTACCAGATATTGGTCAAGAAGAGACCCAGTAGGAAGTGGTTTATCAGGTTGACGTTGGGCCAAAGAGGAATTTGAGACATGATCTCAAAGAGGAGAGAAGTATGAAATTCAATTTTGATTCACATACCAAGGGCACAATTAAAGCATATAAGAAAAGGAAAGAATGGGAAGAAGCAAGGAAAATCAAGCAGGAGGAAGAGCATAAACAGAAAGAAGAGAAAGAAAAGAAGAAGCAAGAGGACATGCAAAAGGGCAAGGAAGAATTTAAAAAGATAAAATAAGAGGAATTCTAGAAGAAGAAACAAGAATAAGATTGTTAGGTCCCTATAATACTAGTGATTACCCCATTACTATTGTTATTGTATCCCTTGTTGTTATTGTTGTGCCACTATTGTTCCCATATTGTTATTATTGTGCCCCATAGAAGCCCACTATTGTTATTTTTATGCCCTTCTATTATTATTGTTAGGTAGGCTTTAGTTAGAAAAGAGGTTTTGTCATTTGTATCATTTAAGAATTGTTCATTTGTGTAATATAAAGGAGGTTCCCCCCTTGAAGAGGCTGATTTCTAAGTCGTTGATCTATCTTTTCTACCTTTTTGTGAGCTAGTTTCATAACATTTGGTATCAGAGCTTTGGATTCTAGGGTTTCGCTGCTCCAAATAGGCCTTTGTGGAATTTTCGCTATAACTTTTTTTCTACGACGTTTATAAAGATAAAAAAAACCATTTGAGATGAAATCGTTCTGAATTTCGAGTCCGAATTTAAGATCTTGTCTAGCTCTATTTTCGAAGATGACTTGAGGAAGTTAGGGTTTTTGCAAGCTCCAGAATTCCATCTCAAACAGGTCATCGTGGAATTTTCGCTATAATTTGATTTCTACGAAGTTTTAGATTTTAAAATTAAAACCCATTTGAGTCGAAATAGCAATGAAGCTTGGGCCCAAATTTCATATTTTTTTTTTTTGCTATATTGTTGGAGATACGGTCCAAAAAATTCAGGGTTTCTTTAGGCCCTCGAATTACATCCCAAAAATGTGAGCTTGGAAAAATCGTCATAACTCTCTCGAAACATCTGATTCAAATTTAGTAAGAAATGACAAAAATAAGACAGACTATAGTTTGTTGGGTATCATTTTTAGAACTCAAGGTCGAAACAGTGACACGTGGCATGTCATACAAGTTCGCTCTACTGAACCAGTCTATATTAAGGTCATCGTGAGAGATTTGGCATAACTCTTCATTGGAGAATCTACTATTGATCCAACTTGTGGGGTTAGAAAGAGGACTTAGAGGGTTACTGCGTGAAGAAATTTTAGACCTTAGAGATCCGAAATCATAGAGATACAACAGATTCAATATCGAACTCCTACAAAGTGAAAAAAGGTGTGTAGTTTTTTTTATATTTTTGCATAAGTTTGGTTTGAAAAATTAGTTTGAAGGAATTGAAATGGCATAGTGAAGAATTATTATCATTAATTGATGCCTAGAAGAAAGTAAATGGAAACACCTAGTAAGCAACCTGAAAGCTCTAGCATGAATCATGAAGAAGAGGAAGAAATACAACATGATATATCAAAATTACGAGACCAAGTGCAACAAAATTCACTCGCACAAAAGGTAACAGAAGCTAAAATGGATGGTTTAAAGAAAGATGTACAAGCTAAGATGTATGGCGTGGAAGCTAGGATGGCTTAAAGAAATGCATAGAAGCTAAGATGAATGAGCGTGGAAGCTAAGATGGATGATTTAAAGAAAGGTGTGGAAGCTAAGATGGAAGATTTGAAGATAGATTTGACGAAGTTTCTACAAGAAATGCTTACTAATGGCGAAAGGGTAGTAAAGGAAACTCATGATGAGAACAAAATAAATGTTAATCATGATTTCATAGACTGTAATGTTGGATCGAAGATCCAACATGCTCCAAATATCTATATGAGGAAGTTTGATGGCAAGGATCTCGTAACATGGATACTATAGATGGAGCAATTTTTTGATCTCCATAATGCGCAAAACACACAAAAGGTATGCATTGCAACTTTATATTTGGAACCAAATCATTTTGTATGGTATCAATGGCTTTGCTCTCGTAAACAAATTGTCACTTGGACTATTTTTACGGATGAAATGATAACACATTATGAGAATAGAAAAAACAACACTTTTTTTAGCCAATTGATAAATCTCACACAAAAGGGTTCAATGATGGAGCACATTGAGGAATTCCAAAAATTGAATATAAGGGTAAAAGATATTCCAAAGGAGCATAGGATTGATGTGTTCATAGGGACTTTAAAGGATAACATCCAACATGAGATTCACCTTTGGGAACCTGATTCATTGGAGAAGGAATTCATGTTGGCAAGAAAAAAAGAAAGCAAAATTATGGAAACAAGGAAGCCTACCACACATAATCATAAAGATGGAAGTGTTGTTGCCCCTAGCCATCCACATTCTATAAGGTTGACACCACAACAATTGGAAGAAAAAAGAGCAAAAGGGCTTTATTATAGTTGTGATAGCAAATACACTAAAGGTCATAAGTGTGCTGAGAAGAAATTATTTTACATAGATTGTGAAGAGGAGGAAGAAAATGAACAAGAAATGTCAAAAGAAGAGGATATGCACTAGGAACAAACCCTAGAGAAAGAAAAAATGAATCCAACCATATCTTGTAATGCATTGGCTGGAATTACCACTCCTCAAACTATCAAGAAAGAATGACATATCAAGAATAAAAAGGTAATAGTGTTGATTGATTCGGGCAGTACCCATAATTTTATTCATTGTAAGATAGCCAAGGAATTGAATTGCTTCCTATATCCAACACCAGAGTGTCAAGTGATAGTTGCAAGTGGAGGAACCATAAATTGCTCAGGAAAGTGCAATAATATCAAGCTATCCATGAGAGAATATGTATTGAATAGCCCAATGTTTTCCATTCCAATGTATAGCGTTGATGTTGTACTAGGAGTCCAATAGCTACAATCCTTAGGTACAATAGATTTTAATTTTCAAGAACTTTTCATGAAATTTTCTTCAGAAGGAAAGGAAGTTGAATCAAGGGGTATTGTAAGGAAACCAAGAAAGATAATCAACTCTAACGGAATGACAAAGCTTCTAAAGAAAGAACAACGAGACATAATTGCACAATTATGTTCACTAGAGGTTTCCACATTGAAAACATCTATTTCTCCAGATCTCCAAAAAGTTTTGAAAAATCATTCCAAGGTATTTGAGACTCCCAAAGGTCTCCCACTTATTGATGATCATGATCATGATATTCATTTGATTCCAGGAAGTGTTCCTCCAAACATCAGGCCTTATAGATATTTCTATGCCAAAAAGAGTAAAATTGAACATATGGTTGCAGAAATGCTAGAGGCTGGTATAATTCAACCTAGTCAAAGTTCTTTCTCTGCTCCAGTAATATTGGTCCACAAGAAGGATGGATCATGGCGCATGTGTCTAGATTATAGGGAGCTCAACAAGCTCAGTATTAAAGAAAAATTTTCCATTCATGTCATTGATGAATTATTGGATGAAATTCATGGATCAATCTACTTCACTAAGTTGGATATTCATTCAGGATATCATCAAATCAAAATGAAGACAGAAGACATTTCGAAAACAAGATTTAGAACTCATGAGGGTCATTATGAATTTTTGGTCATGCCTTTTGGCCTCACCAATGCACATTCTACATTTCAAGGTTTGATGAATTCCATTTTCAAACCCACCCTTAGAAAATTTGTGTTAGTATTTTTTGATGATATACTAATCTACAACAAGTCCTGGAAGGATCATGTTCACCATGTTGACAGGGTGCTCAAACTATTGGAGGAGAAACAACTATATGCAAAAACCTCCAAATGTTTCTTTGGAGTACAAGAGGTGAAATATCTGGATCATATTGTTTCTCATGAAGGTGTTAAAGTAGACCCTAGAAAAATTAAAACCAATAAGGAATGGAAAATCCCCACATCCATAAAGCATCTGTGAGGATATCGCAAGTTTGTTAAGAATTATGAGAGAATAGCAGCACCTCTAACAACATTATTGAAGAAAAATGCATTTTCATGGACTCCAGAAGCAACGAAGGCCTCTGAACATCTTAAAGAGACAATGTGACAAGCATCGGTCTTAGCTACATCGGACTTCACAAAAACCTTTATTGTGGAATGCGATGCCTTAGGAAATGGAATTGGTGTTGTTTTAATGCAAGAAGAAAGACCCATTGCTTTCAAGAGTCGTCCAATCAAAGGAAAGTATTTACACAAAGCTATTTATGAGAAGGAAATGTTGGCAATACTACATGCACTTAAGAGATGGTGACCCTACCTAATGGGAAGACACTTCAAGGTAAAAACAGATCATGAAAGTCTTAAATAATTTTTAGAACAAATATTATCTTCAAAAGGGCAGCAAAATGGGTCACAAAGATGTTGGGTTATGACTTTGAAATCATCTACAAAAAAGGGAAACAAAATGTTGTGGCAGATGCACTCTCAAGAAAGGATGAGGATGTGGAAGCATTTCTTTATGCCATTGCTATTATCCAACCAGATTGGATAAATGAAGCAAGGGATGAATGGAAGAATGACGAAGAAATGTGGGCACTCATTCAAAAGATACAACAAGATCCTAGTACATCTGATACATTTAGCTGGAAAAATGATTCGTTATGGTACAAAGATCGGTTATACCTATGTAAGAATTCCCAACTCAAACAAAAGATTCATAGGGAATTGCACACCTCTCCCTTAGGAGGGCACTCGGGATTTCTAAAAACTTACCACATGGTTAAGAAGGATTTTTTTTGGGATGGCCTTAAATCAGATATTCAAAAGTGTGTCACAGAATGTTTGGTTTGCCAACAAAATAAAATTGAAACAATTAATACCCCAGGTCCATGACAACCTTTATCCATTCCAAGCCAATGTTGGGAGGAGGTTTCAATGGATTTTATCATAGGTTTACCCAAGTCCGAAGGAAAGTGTGTTATCATGGAGGTAGTTGGCAGACTTACCAAGGATGCACACTTTTGTGCATTATCTCATCCATTTAAAGCGAGTACAATTTCTACTGCATTTATGGAAACAATTCAAAAGCTACATGGAAACCCAAAGATTATTGCAAGCGATAGAAATCCCATTTTCACTGGAAATTTTTGTACATAATTATTTTCTTGTCTTGATACTTAGTTAGCTCATAGCTCATCTTATCATCCTCAATCTGATGGGCAAACTAAGATAGTGAAAAAATGTTCGAAAGGATATTTTCGTTGCTTTGTTTCCGATAAACAGACACAATGGGTCAAATGGTTGCCTTTGGCTGAACGGTGGTATAAAACTTCCTTCCATACTGCAACAAAAATGACCCCATTTATGGAACTTTATGGATATCATCCACCATCTATCACATCATATTTAAGAGAAAATTCCAAGGTTCAAGCAGTGGAAGATCACTTCAAGCATCAACAAGAAGTTCTCCAACTCTTAAAGGATAACCTCACGTTGGCGCAGAATAGAATGAAACAAGCAGCAGATCAACATCACATCGAAAGAAGGTTTAATGTAAGTGATTGGGTATTCCTACAACTACAACCATATAAACAAATGTCCCTCAAGCAAGCTAAGAAGGATAATAAATTATCACCAAAGTATTATGGTCCGTACAAGGTGTTGCAAAAGATACATACTACGGCATACAAATTGAAGCTTCCTGCAACTTTCCGAGTGCACTTAGTTTTCCATGTTTCATGCTTAAAAAAGGTTATAGGTGACAAGATCCCAGTTCAAAAAATATTTCTAGAACTTGATAAGGAAGGAAAAATCGTATTGGAACCTACAACAGTCAAAGAAACAAGAACTTGATAGCTACGAAATAGATCAATTTCAGAGTATCTCATCAAGTGGAAGAACTTACTCGTTGAAGATTCCACATGGGAGGATGATAATTTTATACATAAGCATTCGGAACTACTCAAGCGTTGAGGACAACACTTTTTTGAAGAAGAAGATCATGTTAGATCCATATAATATTAGTGATTCCCCCATTACTATTATCATTGTATCCCTTATTGTTATTGTTATGCCCCTATTGTTCCCATATTAGTATTATTGTGCCCCATAGAAGCCCACTATTGTTATTTTTATGCCCTTTTATTATTCTTGTTAGGTTGGCTTTGGTTATATTGTGACCCCTTAGACTCCTATGTATAGAAAGGAGGTTTTGTCATTTGTATCATCCAAGAATTGTTCATTTGTGTAATGTAAAGGAGGTTGTCCCCTCGAAAACGCTGATTTCTATGTCGTTGATCTATCTTTCTATCTTTTTGTGAGCTCGTTTCATAACAAAGATCTAAAGAAGCAAAGGGAAAAAGAGGAACAACAAAAGCTAATTGCAGAGGAAGAAAACATGAGGAAACAAGAGGAGGAGTTTGCAAGAAAGTTGGAGGAAGATTTGCAGGCCAGGAGTATATATGATGAGAAAGAGGAGGATGACAAAGCGACATATATTGAGACGATCATAAAACAAACTAACATTCGGTCCAAGACTCCTCATAGTGGTGGCCATCTCATGTTCAGTGAAATGGACCTTCTTCCTCCACTTGATGATAGGGTCATGGAAATTTCTATTTTCACCTTCGATGAGATGGAGAACAAGATCATGCAGGAAAGAAGGTACTTTCCAAATCATTTTGATCATCTTGTTTCTCTAAATACAAAAAGGGTGATTGTGTCAAACACCAAGAAAAATCCATGAGTAGTCACTTCAACCAATGCGGCCCTTGCAGTGGCCACACAAAAGAATACACATTTCTTAATGAAAAGGAGTGATCAATTAGAGAAGGAATTGGCTACTACAAAGAAAAATATTGATCATCTCATTTTCGAGAATCAAGGAATGTCTTCCACCAGTGTTAGCAGAGAGGGATTGCAGGAAGCCATACTTGAAGACTCAAACCACTTGAATACACAATGAAACAGTGGTATGAGGAGATGATCACTTTACATAAGGCAGTGGCACCATTATATGAAGTACAAAAATGACTGTAGGAGAATTTGAAAGTTATGAAGACAACTTATGCAGCCATAGACGTGATCTAAGAGTGGGGCGCCAAATATTTGAATATACCTGCAACGTTGGTTAAAAAAGGAATATAGCAAGCTTAAATGGAAAAAGCGAAGATAAGAATGTTTATATAGGTATATGAGTAGCTCAACAATCATGTAACCAAAACGATGTCAACATGTGCATGGTTGTACATTGGATTATACGCCTTGGTGCGAATGCACAAAATATCTTCTATAGGTTCACTTGGGGAAGTGAAAATTAGGAATGCTATCGAGAAGGACATAGAAGAGTTCTTGAACATTATTAGACAAATGGACTGAGCTAGTATGAGTTAGAGGTGCTAAAAGATTCTTTTTTGCAATATGTAACTGAGCCAACCAAGCTAGATATGAAGTTAGTCATGTTGTGGAACAACATACAAATAGGATCCAAGACTATATATCTAGATGCGTTGGACAAAAAGATCAAATATAATCCAGATCTACAGAAAAAGGTTGGATACATAAAAACAAATTATAAGGCTTGGTACTAATATCTTACATTAGAGCCACATGTCACAGTCTTTGAGTTGCAATTTCCTTTAGCTTGAATGTGATTTGTTCATTTTGTCTTATGGCTTTGGCCACATTTTTGTCAAATTTAATTTTTTGTATTTTGAAAATAATAAAAAAATGTAAATTATGTGAGTGGAATTCCAAGAGTCACATGGAGAATGTGAAAAGTCATTAAATAGTCCAAAGGCCATAGAGGAGCTTAAGAGTCACATGGGAGCTCAAGAATCATGAGGAAGCTCAAGAGTCACATGGGGAAGTGAAGGGTCACCTCACTTGTTATAAATAAGCCCTCACGCCTCAAGCAAAGGGCTTGGACTTTAGAATTTATCCTTTGATTCTCTATCTTAGCATAGGAGGGAATATCATTCTTTAGAGGAGCAAGTGGTAGCTTCATGTTCCACTATTGGGTCTAGTGATGCATCATTGTAATTGTGTATCTTGAAACTTTTACTTAGTATCTTGAATCTCTCAGAGCCGATGCACTTTCATGCATGTATCATGGATGTTGTAGGACTATTCTTTTAATGTTTATGATATATGTTTGTGTCCATATATATTAAGTTAAAGGAACTAATTTTTTTTAATCTTTAGTACACATTATTGAAATGTGTGTTTTTACTTGCTTTCATAATCGTTGTAACTTTGCAGACTATTTTGTAGGTTAATTAACAATTCTTTCTATATATGTGTGTGTCTTTATTAGGATACTACTATTACTTTTCTTGTAAAGGATCACTCTTTCCTTTTCCATCTATGAAAGTACTCTATATACACTGCACTTGGTGTTCCACTAAGCTACCTTGCTTATCTCAAAATTATGTGTATGCTCTCGTGTTGTCAATTGCAACCAATACAAATATTTAAGATCATTATAATGGTAGCTGGACTAAATTCCTAGATGAGGCTCCTATCCCAAATGATACAAGGTCTAGTTTGGAATTCATGCCAAGGAGACCCCCTATATGTTGGCAGAATTATAACATTCTCAACAAGATGGAAAGTGATTCACTTTGTAATCACTTCATTGTGTCTTATAGTTGATAACTCAAAATTTCAATTCTAAAGTTTTTTCTTGATGTTACATATAATTAGTTCATAATGACACATTTTTATGTTTTAAGATGATAATTAGACAATGAAGAAACTCATTGACCTATCATGCAAAGAATTATTAAAGAAGCTTGCTAAGATATTTTATTTACCATGACTACTAATAATGTCAGCTTAATTCCCCGGATGCGGGTGATACGACAGCAGAAAACGAGGAGACACATGCCAGGCATGTGCTGCCTCAGGTGTAAGGACATTCTTCTCTGTCAATTCGCCGCCATGGGATATATGGCTAGGCTCACCGCAGGTCGGCATTCATTGCCGCATTCAAGCTGCTGGTCCGATAGCAGAGAGCAGTTATGGCGTTCGAGGATCGAGATTTGGTTGCAGGGTTTAGAAAAGGCGATGAGGGGGGTCAGCACAAGCTGCTTCATGCTTGGCGTTCGACATTCTTCGCTCAGGTGTTTGCATGGTCTCCGGCCCTCCGGGAGACATTATCCACTGCTCCATTGTTTACCGTATGTAATTTTGGGACTGAAAGGCCTCTGTGTGTATTTCACCTCTGTTTCATTTCTAGCCACCCGCTCGCCTCTCTGCCATTTCCGCCTCCCCACCCCGTTTCGCTCTTTAGCCTCAGCGCTCCGGCAACAATGGTCCGGCCTCGAGAGCGAATGCTCAGCCGACGAGGCACTACACGAGGAGGCTCCTCTCGGACGCCCGCTGAATGTCCTCAGTCCTACTGTTGTTGCTGCCGCTGCCATAGCTTTCCTGTAGCTCATCCTATCCAATCCAGGCAATTCATGGACTCTTACAGCTCAGACCCGGACTCAGTTCCTTCGCCAGCATTTGGCTCAGCCATTTTTGCCTTCAATAGCTCGATGGACAGACCCCGTATCAATGCCCATGTCTTAGTACTATTTCTGGAGGAGGCACAATCCGTCAATGTTGAGCACCGCGACCAAGGGATGCAACAGGGCGAAAGGCCAGAATTGGTCCAGGCCTCGCCTGGGAAGGAAGCGGATATGGTCCAGGCCTCACCTGGGAAGGAAGCGGATCAGGCCCCCAGCCTTCCTCAGCCTCTGGAGGCCTCTTCGTCCAAGCAGGTCGACATCAACCTTGACCCCTTCCCTTCTGCGGAGGAAATTGGACGATTCGGATGGTTCCCGATCGTCGAAGAGGAACCGGAGGAGTAGCTGGTCTCCCACGCAGATTCACCAGCCTCAGTGACTCTCAGGTTTTGACTCGGCGTTCAGTTCATATTATCAGTTTTTAATGCTTGTTAGTGTCAAGTTTTTTGAAGCCCCTGCGTGGGATAATGTTGTTGGTATTTTGCTGCCCCTGCGTGGGCTTTCTAGTTTGATATGGATAATGTTTGTTGAAGAACAAGGAACCCCGGTATGGAAGGTCTTAACTAGTATTGGCACCTCTGCGAAGGTAGCCATTTTGATCTCAAACATACCAGAGTGCCAAAATCAGGCCTCTGAGGATGCATCTCTGTGACTGTACTGTATTTTTGTTCTGTATATAATAGATTAGTATTTTAGCGAGAAAATAAATAAATAAATAAATAATGTCAGCTTAACTATAATTAATAATACTGGCATCATAGTAAAATCATTTAATAAAAAAAATCAACAATATTGTAAACATCATTTATCCTAACTAAGCACATTTCAATATATTTAAGAGATTATTTGATAATGTTCTACAATATTCCTGTTGAAGGAACTATAACAAATACACACCATTATAGTAAAAAATACCATTGTCACTATTTCTTTTATGAGCATAAAATGGTTTAATCAAGAAACATGACACTATGCTTATCATTCATTTAAAGTAATCCAATGTTTAGTAAGCATTTTACAATTCCATGGAAATATAGTTTTGTATAATGATGATCTAAAAACCATAGTCAATGGCTTATAGAAATAATAAATATTTTTCATTAAAAATTTTATAAATTGAAAAAAGAATTATAAATAATAATTGTAACCATTGGATCATAAATGTGTTACTCGTGTGAAATATGGATAAATAAAGAACATGCTAGAATTTAATGTACAATTTGAAGTGAGAGTAAGTTTTCACACAAGTACAATTGCACCATTGTATTTTCCATTTTCCATTGAAAAACCACAACTTATAAATTTAAGGTAAAATACGAAACATAATAAAATAACATAAACTCAAAGATGAAACTTTAGCAATTTTCAAAGAATATTTTTAAACAATTGTTTAATATTTTCCTATAGTCTTAATATAAGAAGATATACAAGTGACAATTTCGACATCATTGTAGTTGATAATGTTAATATTACTATCATTTAAATCTTGAAAGTACTATAAAATCATAAGTTGTGCTTTTTAAAATTTGAGAAAGTAAAGAGTTATAAAACATATCAAAAGCTAAAATCTGATAAAAATCCAAAGGCATAAAGAAAACAAAATATATTCATTTATTAGAAGTAAACACATTCCACTAGAGTTAAAACTATATTAACATCACTGTTATAATTCTAATAACAACACACCGATGAATCATAACATCATACAACAATAACTCATGTAAAATAAGACATTATAATTAATTAAAAATGTGTTAAAATTTTGTATTAAATGTCATGATGGACCAAATGTCAAAATTGTGTTACGAAGTATCATATGTTTTAAAGGAGACCATTCCAAGATACCTCAACCAATCAATGAAATAAATATTCAGAAGTTATTAACATGCTCAAAAATTTGATAGAGCATAAGATTATTGCTTTTAAGACATGTAGATACTCTATCCTGAAACACAATTTGGACTTGTTTTTCTTTTTAAAAGCAATTGGCTACATGTTGGTCATTTTGGAAAATATATCTAAGACATGCATATGCTTACTCATGGCAATGGTGTTCATCACCTTATCCTTGTATTAATGCTACTTGTCACTAAATTCCTTTTACACTTTTTTGGGGTTGATGTGCATTCTCATGTTTCTTCCACGTATGTAGTGTTGATTTTACTTAGAATGCACAAACCTATATTGAAATTCCACTCAGGGTTCATTAGAATCTCCAATGTCAATTTTGTTTTCCGAATCCAATATGGTGGCATCATCACCGTTTGGATTTAGTTCCTTAACTTCATTCCCTAGGATGAATCAAGTGGCACCATCATCGATAACTCTCATAATCCATATTTTTTTTTTCAAGATAAAGGGTGTTTGATAAAGATAATGACACCATATTATAAGACAAGAAAATTGGTGAAATTATACCATCTTAATCAAATTCAAAGTGAACAAGGGAATGACCTCACGTCTCGAGATTGACCGTCTAATCATTATTAATGGCGAGGAAAACATTATTTGCAGTAGGGATATTGACCATTTTATCAAAATATTATTGATGATGAATAACATAAAATTTATAATATTATCATGTCAAGATAGGGCCCACTGAAAGTCATGTCAAAAATACCCACGTGTGACATGAATAATTCATAACATTGTTATGATAAGAATGCCAACAACCCACATTTCAAAGGGGAATCTTACCATGTTATCTTCTGTTCACTCTAGGTCCTCTTTACCATGCATTTCAACCAATAATGTCTCATTATCCTACTTAGATTAATAACAAAAAAAAATATAATGTCCACATGAAAACATAAGGCCAACTAGATTCAAGGTGAATTAATAAAGATGGGACAAGCATTGTTGTACAAACTTGCTGATGGAACCAATATGACATCGTTAGGGATTTTGTCATCTTCTTCATTGTAATGAAGAGATGAATATGACTCTTTAGAACAACAATTTCCAGGTGACAATGCTATTTGAAAGCATTTCTATCAATTTGGAAAGATCACAACCTTTTTGAATCACCACTCAGGTTAATAAAGACTAATCTTCATATTGTAATGACACCTTTGTTAGTGTAAATGGATTTGGATACACACTATTGAACAAAAATCAAAACAAACACATACTAGTAACACTAATGTAAAAGGACTATCTATAATTTGCATCAAACGTTCATATTGCATTTTCATCCCCTTTGTCTCATGATGGAAGCATCATTAATATAACCATTAATATTAATGGAGAAACTATTGTGTCATGGGATAACTCCTGGTGATAGTATAAACTGGTTGCATGGTAGGTATAATGCTCATTGATAGGTAGGCATAACATCCATTGTAAAGTAGTAATAATGTCAGTATAGCACCATTACAACAAAAATTCAAATAAAAAGACAAATAACCTACAACAAATTGGACAATTTCCTTCACATTCATTGAAGTATGACCTTTTTTTCATTTTATATATAATCTAAAAGACTTCATGGCATTAGTGTTCAATCCAAAGGATGATTGTGAAAAATACAAATATCACATGTGCATGCATAACTCTAGAACCAAAGAGTATGTGATTTACCTATAACTCCATTATGAGATCCTTAAGGTGACTGTTAGGATATTCCGACACATAGGATATAGTTAAGTTCAACTTGGTCTAGTATAGAGTTAGGTTAGAGTTAGGTAAAGTGTGTTTCTTTACCGTTGTACATTTTGTAACTTACAATCCGACGGTCACGATATGTAGTGATCCGACGGTTCACTCTCACCTCGGTATTACCGACACTTGATCCGTGGCTTGACACCCGATTGGTCCATGAGTTCTATTTAAAGCGCATGGAGGGTCATTGTTCGGGTAATCCGTGCATGAGAGAAGCTTATGTAAATTTTCATTCTTTGATTAATAAATTGCCTGTAGTACCCACGTTGGGACAGGCCGTGGACTGTTTCCCTCCTTGCACTCTGAGGGTTTTAACCACGTCAAAAATACTGGTGTATTGATTTGAGATCTGGTTGTGAGCGGTGTCCTTTTGGTATTCTTTCTGTGGAATTTACCCTGTAAATTTCTACATGGTATCAGAGCTATTTGAGGGCCGCGTCCGTTGGTGATCCAAATCTGAAGCCGGTAGAACTGCATGCGGCTGTCGTTTCCTAGATCTGCTGTTTCTGACTGCTTTCGGGCCGAGAGGACTGCTCTGTTGCATTCGGAGCATCTGTTCCAGTGAGGAACCCCTTTCGTTTCACGCGAAAAGGTTTCCGGTAGCCCTAGCTGCGTCATTTTTCAGATCGGGAGGTATACAGTGTTTTTTTTTGCAGTTTACTGTTATTTTCTCTCTGCTTATTTCGGTCTCAGTTTATTTAGCCTTTTTTTTTAACCGGATCTATACCTTTCATTTCTGCGTATGCTCTTTGCCCTGCGACTCTATGCGATCTGGGCAAATCAGAAACAGAAAGGAAGGATTTTTCTCATGCGTATGCTCTTTTCCCTGCACCTTAGTGTGATCTCGGAAAATCAGAAACATTGAGAAAAATATTTAGTTTTTCGGCTAAAGCTAACTTTGAGATTTTTTTAAAATTTCTAGTTTTTTGGCTAAAGCTAACTTCGAGCCGCAAGGTTCGTTTTTCTTTGCATATTCGTGTTGGGTTTTGTGTTTTGTGTTTTGTAGGGAAAAAGAGCTTTCTCAAGGCAAGCACGCAAACCGAGGCCCCCCCCCTCTCTCTCTCTATCTCTCTCTCTCTCTCTCTCAAATTTTTTGTATAGATCAATTGGTTCAAAGCTATTTTAAGAGAGTAGAGGTCTTGGTTTCAAGTCTCCATTTTGTGGGGGCGGATTTTTTCATTCCCGCACATTCGCGCACTTTGCCGGCTACTTCAAAAATTATTTTTCAAAAAGCCATAACTTCTTCATCCGGAAGCCTTTTTCAGAGCCGTTTTTTTTAAAACCGCCTATTTTTTCGAGATCTATCCATTGGAACACCTACTTTCAGCATCTTCAGCTTCATTTTTTTTAAAAATGGAAAGCCCATGCCAAGTCATTCTTGACAGCACTAACTACTTCCAATGGGTAGCCTACATCGAAGATTTACTTAGAAGTAAAGGTCTCTTCAGAATAGCCACAGACCAAGAGAAGAAACCAAAAGATGAAGACAAGGCGGCAAAATGGGAAAATAGACAAGATCAAGCACGTGGTTTGATAGGGATGTCTATTTCTCCTGATCTTAGATTCCACATTGCGGAACTTGAGGCTCCTCATGAAGCATTAGAAAAACTTGCTAAAGTTTTTGGGATTAAAAATGAAATTAGAGCCCATCAACTTGAAAATGAGCTGCTTACTTTGGATCCTAATAATTTTTCTTGCATTGAAGATTTCTTGTCCAAATTCAAGAACCTTAGATATCTCCTGGAAGGTGTTAAAGTTAAGAAAGACGATGGTAACCTTATTTATTCCATCCTTACTAAGTTGGGACCAGCCTACTCTGTATTTGTTTCCACTTTCCATTCTACAAGAGAAGCTTTCATTTGTCAAGGACAAGACTACAAGCCCCCTTCCTTTGACTCCTTTTGTGATTCCTTAATAAGAGAACAAGAAAAACTCTTACACCTTGGTCTTCTTAATCTTGGAAACTCTTCCACGAAAGCGTTAGCCACCCAGCAGCAACCAAATTCAAAGAATCCTAAGAAGTCATATCCTCAAAAGAATGGTCCTAAACCATTTCAGCCTCAAAATGAAAGATCATTTCAGCAAAATGATAAGACCAATAAAAACAAATGGAAGAAGACTGATAGACATTGTAACTTTTGTAATCGAGATGGCCACTTAGAATCTAAATGCTTTAAGAAGATGGAAGCCTTGGAAGCCGCAATGAAGAAACATAACATCCATGTGGAGCCTACTTCAACTTCAACTTCCGGAATGGCACTTTCTGCATCTCATTGTCAATCATCTCAGTCTGGTTATGCATTAAATGTATCTTCTTCTTCTTCTCATTCTCATGAGTGGCTCATTGACTCTGGAGCCTCTTGTCACATGGCCAAAAACCAAGCCATGTTTTCTTCTTTAAATGATTGTAACACCAAAAATATATATATTGGTGATGATAGATCTCTTAATGTTGTAGGGACTGGAACTATTCATCTAGACAATGGTCAGTTTAATGATGTATTATGTGTTCCAACCTTATCCTGCAACCTTCTATCTGTCTATCAGATAACTCATTCAGGTGAAGGTAAAATTGTTGAATTTTCACCTCATGATGTTGTAATCAAGGATCTAAAAGATCCTAAACAGATTCTAGCTACTGGTCTTGCTGATGATTCCAAAAGGTTGTATAAGTTTCACAACTTTGGGTCATCCAATCTTCCCTCAGTATTTGTTGCTCATAATGATGAAGTGAGCAAACTTTGGCATGAGCGATTTGGTCACTTAAACTATCGCTCCCTTCAGCATCTATGTAAAGAAAATATGGTGACATGTCTTCCTATGGTATCTTGCAGAGATGGTGTTTGTTCCGGATGTGTACTCGGAAAACATCATCGAGACAGTTTTGACAAACGTGCCTCTTGGCACGCCTCAGCCCCTTTACAGCTTGTGCACAGTGATTTATGTGGTCCTCTTCCTGTTGTTTCATTCTCTGGCTGCAAGTACTTCTTAACTTTCATTGATGATTTCTCCAGAAGCACTTGGGTATACTTCTTAAAACTCAAGAGCGAAGTATTTACCACTTTTTTGGCCTTCAAAGCATTTGTTGAAAAACAATCTGGACATCAAATTCTTAAGCTAAGAACTGATAATGGTGGAGAATATGTTAAAAACACATTCATCAACTTTTGCACCGAAAATGGAATTCAAATGCAACATACTGTTCCATACACTCCACAACAAAATGGTGTAGCTGAAAGGAAAAACCGCACCTTAAAGGAAATGGCTAATTGTATGCTGCAATCTAAAGGACTCAGTCTTAATTTTTGGGCCGAAGCAATTAATTGTGCAAATTATATAAACAATCGCACTCCTACTAAGGTTCTAGAGAATATCACTCCAGAAGAAGCTTGGAGTTCCATTAAACCAGATGTAAGTCACTTTCGTGTGTTTGGAAGTGAAGCATGGGCCCATATTCCAGATGAAAAGCATAAAGCTTTAGAACCTAAAAGTGAGAAATGTACTTTTGTTGGATATTCTGAAGATGTAAAAGGTTATAGACTTATTCCATTTAAGTTCAAAAATGTTATCATTAGAAGAGATGTAAAATTTGATGAAAATAAATCGGCCTGCGAGCCTAGTCCGGCGGATGTGCCACCTCTTCCTATCTCTTCTATCTTTGAAAACATTTCTTCTTCAGATGATGAAAGCGAGGATGATAATCCTCCCCCACCTTCTCAGGATCCTCAACTTCCAAGATGGGTCCGTGCCACTCGGGATGCAGCAGGTGATCTTGCCGGTGATCCTACAGATCAGCGACGTACACGTTCTCAGTTTGAAAGAGCCTCTTCTTTACTGGCTCAAGCTCCAGTAAATCATGATCCTGACACTTTTGCAGAAGCTTCAGGCCATCCACATTGGGAAGCAGCTATGAATGAAGAATATCATTCATTGATGACAAATGATACATGGGATCTTGTTCCTCTACCAAAGGGACGCAAACTTGTTAGATGTAAATGGGTTTACAGAACCAAGTATGGACCAGATGGGAAAGTTGATAAACATAAAGCTCGTCTCGTTGCTAAGGGCTTTTCACAGGTTGAAGGCATTAACTACACTGAAACCTTTTCTCCTGTTGCCAAAATGAACTCCATCCGCCTTGTTCTTTCCCTTGCTGCCTCTTTAAAATGGGAAGTCCATCAGATGGATGTTAAATCTGCGTTCTTGCATGGGGACTTGCAGGAAGAAATCTATATGGAACAACCCATTGGCTTCATACAAATAGACTCCAGCCTTGTTTGTCGACTTAAGAAATCCCTTTATGGCCTCAAGCAAGCTCCTCGGGCTTGGTATGCCAAAATGGATAGCTTTCTTTTAGAATCTGGCTTTTCTAGGTGTCATTCTGACAATACTGTCTACACCAAGAAAGAGGGCAACTCTCTTATCATCCTTGTTCTTTATGTTGATGATCTTATTCTTACTGGTAGTGATCCCAACCTTATAAACCATGTGAAGTCCAGCCTTAAAAAGAAATTTGAAATGACAGACTTAGGACATTTACACTATTTTCTCGGTCTTCAAGTCTTGCAATCCCAAGAGGGTATTTTCCTTTCCCAGTCCAAGTATGCTTGTGATATTCTTCGTCATTTTCACATGGAAGACTGTAAGCCAGCCCCTTCTCCCTTTCAGTCTGGAGTCAAACTTTCAGTCTCTTGTACCTCTCCTGAAGTTGATGCTACCTTATACCGTCAACTTGTCGGAAAACTCCTGTATTTAACCCATACTCGTCCTGATCTTTCCTTTGTTGTTGGCCTTGTTGCGCGTTTTATGCAAAACCCCCGTGAAAGTCATTGGAAAGCAGCTAAAAGAATACTTCGTTATGTTCGAGGTACAGTACAGTTTGGGATTCATTACAGTGCCAAAGCAGCTCCTCTGTTAGTTGGTTTCACTGATTCTGATTGGGCTGGTGACCCTGATGATCGGAAGTCTACTGCCGGTTATGTCTTCACTCTTGGTTCAGGACCTATTACATGGGCTTGTAAGAAACAGGCTGCCATTTCTCTTTCGTCAGCAGAAGCAGAGTATCGTGGTGCCGTGGAAGCTAGTAAGGAAGCCTTGTGGCTTCGTCAGATCCTATCAGAGTTTGGCTTTGAGCAACAGCATTCAACCACACTTTGGTGTGATAATCAAAGTGCCATTCAGCTATGCAAAGATCCAGTCCAGCATCAGCGCAGCAAACACATTGAACTACACATGCACTTCATCAGAAAGCTCATTCATGACCATGTTCTTGAAGTGCAATATTGTCCAACAGATGATCAGGTTGCAGACATCTTCACAAAGGCTCTCACAGAGGCGAAGTTCACTAAACTTCGATATATGCTTGGAGTTCAGGAAGTTGTCACTAAGGGGGGATAGGCTCTAGTGCCTCCTTCCTTCTCCTATTGTGTCATATTTGTAAATCCTTCAATCCTATCCCAAGTTGTTCTTAAGGGGGGATGTTAGGATATTCCGACACATAGGATATAGTTAAGTTCAACTTGGTCTAGTATAGAGTTAGGTTAGAGTTAGGTAAAGTGTGTTTCTTTACCGTTGTACATTTTGTAACTTACAATCCGACGGTCACGATATGTAGTGATCCGACGGTTCACTCTCACCTCGGTATTACCGACACTTGATCCGTGGCTTGACACCCGATTGGTCCATGAGTTCTATTTAAAGCGCATGGAGGGTCATTGTTCGGGTAATCCGTGCATGAGAGAAGCTTATGTAAATTTTCATTCTTTGATTAATAAATTGCCTGTAGTACCCACGTTGGGACAGGCCGTGGACTGTTTCCCTCCTTGCACTCTGAGGGTTTTAACCACGTCAAAAATACTGGTGTATTGATTTGAGATCTGGTTGTGAGCGGTGTCCTTTTGGTATTCTTTCTGTGGAATTTACCCTGTAAATTTCTACAGTGACCTCCTTTTATTTTTCATTTTTCTTCTTAACCTATGCACAAACACTATGAGTATTAGAAAAACTAAAAATTAGAAAAAATGAAGAATATTAACATGAATTTTTTTAACCGTAGATTAAGATTCTTATCACCCTTGTTCACATGCACCATCCATGAGAATTTTTTATCTTGAATTTCTTCACTAAATTATCTAAGTGAAAGGGGAATGCAACACCTAAGATTTATTTCTTTTTGATAGATGATAAATAATATATGGGCACACTTTCTCATCAATTTATTGGCTAGGTGTTTAGTAAACTTGTGTACTCTCAAGTGGAATACCATGAAGGTTTCCCAATTGTTCATGTGATAATTCCCATTGCACAACTAAATTAGGGAGTAGAAACAGGATTTGAGCAATATCCTATGCAACAAAAAATCATTGCCATTTGTAATGTGTTGCGTTATTGCAAAAGAATAGCCATTGTTAGAACTAGTATAATAAATGAATCAAGATACAAGGGAAATTATAACAAAGAATTATGCTGATTAGAAAAAATGACCAACATTAACAAAAAAAGTTGAAATATATGTCATCATAGTAATATCTCGACAGAGTGCAAAGATATATAATGTCCCGGTGACATCTTGCTATAATTTTGGCATGATTAATTGAAAGAATTACAATGTTCGGGCATTCAATGGGAATGGATCAAAGTTAAGAATTCTTTTTCTCCATATTAATTAAAAGTCCTAAATTTATAATTAAGATAAGCTCAGGTGATTCAACATATACAAACAAATAATTACGATCCCATATCTCCTTGAAGATAAAATTTAAGTATTCATCAAAAGCATTTGTTTTCAATGGTATTCTCTACACCTACCACACATTTCAAAGTCAACATATAAATCAAATACTTGTTCACCTACTAATCCTTAAAAATGAAATTTGAGGTTGGATTAAAAAAGAAGAATCTAAATTTGAAATTTGAGATATAAGAAAATAGATATAAGTTTATTTGTATTTTTTAAAATTATTTTTAGTATTTATTAAAAAATAGAACTTTGTGTTTTTAAGATTATTGTTTTATTGTTGTTTTTGAATCCTGTTGATAGTGCTGGACCGCCAACATTCTGGGGATCACCCCGATATGAAGTCCCAACTAGACTTCACACCGTTTGGTGTGGGTGTCCCATCTGGTATGATGGCCTGGTTGCGATTATCTTAAAGATTTGCCTCAGCTCTTGCTTGTCAGCACAGGAGAGTGGTATGCTTTGTCTTTGAGTAGTAAGGTTCGCGTGCCTGGTGATTGCTAGTGTTACTTGTGTCAATGGTTCTTTCAAAACAAAGGGAGAAGGTGGGAGTGAGATCCATGTCGGATGGGAGGAATTCCCAACTTTGTTAGGAACACACAACACAAGAAGACGTGCACAACCTCTGGAGGAGCAGTCCACACAGATGCGACAGTCACAACACATAAGGAAAGATAACACGTACAACACACAACGAAGGTGTCTGTGTGAGTGCGACAGTCGTTATAGAAAGCTTACGTGAAAGGTCTGTCTGATGTCCGGGGAGGTAACCAACATGGGCAGGACAGTGTTAACAATTCATACAACACATTTTCATAATATATATGAATTACAACAATTGAATGAGTTCAAGTGTTAAACACAAGTCAAAGCAACATGTATTACAAGTGTTCAAGATTAGTCTTACAATAATTACAACGTGTGAAAACGTGTTGGCCTGTTAGCAAGCTTTTGAATTAAGCGAAAGTTCCAAGACACATCGTTACATCATACATCACAAATCCCGTGTGCGGGGCGTTGGAGCCACTACTTAAAGAGAAGATTACAGACTCTCAAGGCTATGTGGGAGGAGGCAAGGTGAAAAGTCCTTTGCATGTACAAATGAGGGGGTATTTATAGCCAAGGGTGAAATTGACCCGCTGTGGATGTTAGACTTCCCTCATGACCTTTCGACTTTACATGACTCTTCATATGACAAGTGGGTCTCTTGGGCTTCCACGTTACATTACATTGATTGACAGTATGGACCACAGTAGAGATATGGATGACATGACTCACGACAAGACTCGACATTGCAGTGCTGGTACATTTGTGTTGCTGCTGGTGTGCATGTCGCGCTGCAATGTTACTGGGTGATGGATGTCCTCATGGTGTGTCACAGCTTCATCTCTGCATGGCACGCTGTTCGGAGTCTTCAATGGTCATTGGGTTCACTTGATGTTTCATTCGCACGTTTCTCCTTGCTTGTATGTTGGCATGCCTGATAGGTTTGCCCGTTCGCGAAAAGTGCATGTTTGTCCGTCTGTCCGTTCATGAACACATCTTGCATGATCGTTCGTTCGTGAGCACATCTCTTTGCATGCGTCGTTTGTTCAGCTGTTGGCGAACATGTCCTCCTGCATGTACTCCATTTTTCCATCCCATCTGTCATCGCGCCATGTTTGTTTGTGTACCTGCATCTGCAGTCACTCATGACGAGATGACATCAAATCCATAAATCTCCTAGTCTACCATGATGCATGATTGTTTTGGACGCAGGTGACTGGGAGAGAAGACAAGGTTTCAAGCTTTGAGATGGGAGAGGCTCCGGGCATTGCTGGTGAAAACTGGAGGACAAAACTGCGCAATTTTTGGGAGGAGCAATCCGGGCTGCAGGAAGGCTGAGCAGACATGATTTGCACAATTTTGGGAAGGAGCGGGCAATGGGAACCTGGCATCCAAAACTGTGCAATTCCTGGAGGGAATTAGCAGTTGACTGCTGGGACATTGGCAACAAGAACTGCGCAATTCCTGGAGGGCACTGACAGTCAGCTGTTGGAGCTTGGCATTGTTGGTGAAAACTACGTAGAAGTCACTGAGAGATGGTGACGATCAATTCAGATCGACAGTGATTGTCCGCGGGTCTAGCTCAGCTGGAGGACAAAACCGCACAATTTTTGGGAGGAGAATTCTGGGCTGCAGGAAGGCTGGGCAGACATGATTTGCGTAATTTTGGGAAGGAGCAGGTAGTGTGATCCTGGAAGCTAAAACTGCACAATTCCTATAGGGAACTGGCAGCTGACTGCTGGGACATTGGCAAAAAAAACTGCGCAATTCCTGGAGGGAACTGGCAGTGAGGTGCTGGAGCTTGGCAGCAAAAACTGCGTAATTCAGGAGGGAACTAGTAGTCAGCAACTGGCACGAAAAACTGCGTTGATGCTGGAAGGCCGACTTGTTGATCACCTTTGCGCAGTTTCTGGGTTGAGCAGACTGCTGGGTAGCAGAGGGTTTGCTCATGAAATCTACACAGTATTTTGGGTGAGCAGTCAACCAACTGATTTTTTTATGCTAATGGAAAAACCTGTGAGCAATTTATGAAACCAACGTTTTGGACTAGCTAGGTGAGTCCATCATCAGGGCAATGAGATCTGTATTTTGAGAAGAGAGAGTTGAGAAAATTATGAAGCTATTAATAGATGAATAGAAAGATATCTGTTAGCTTATAATGTCGGCCTGATTGATTTACACTTATTAATTAATTAATTAATTGATTTTTTTTTTTTATATATATACAACAATTAAATTAAATTATTTAATAAATTTTATTCAAGAGACAGTTTGATATTAATTATATTATTATTTATTTTATTTTTTTTCATTATTATTATTATTATTTTTTTTATTAATTTATTAATTTTGTTTTTATTTATTTATTTATTTTATTTTTATTATTTTATTATATTATTTATTATTTTTTTTTATTATTATTTATTATTTTTTTAATTAATTAATTTATTATTATCACTATTATTTATATCCTCCCTTTTTATTTATTTTTTCTTTTTCCTTCTTCTCTTTAATACAATTAAATCATTATTTTTATTATTAGTTATTTATGAGTTATTTTATTATTGTTATACATATTATTATTACTAATAATATCATCCTTATTATTATTATTATAATTAATATTATAATTATTATTCCTATTGTAATTATTATTCTTTATGATTATTAAAAATTGTTTATATATATATATATATATATATAAAAATTATGTGATATGTTATATAAATGAGTTATTTGTTCTGAAATAGTTTAAATTGAAGAAATTATTATTTGCATTTATTTATTTAATTAATTATTTAAATTTTGAATTGTCAAAGGTTGTAATTATTATTACTATTATAATTATTATTCTTATTCTTTTATGATTATTAAAATTGTTATTATAAAGATATTATAATAACAATTTAAATTATTATTGTAATTATTATTGTAATTAATTTTGAATTGTCAACTGTTGTAATTATTATTCCTATTATAATTATTATTCTTATTCTTTATGATTATTAAAATTGTTATTATAAAGATATTATAATAACAAAATATATATATATATATATATATATATATAATTCTTATTCTTTATGATTATTTAAAATTGTTATTATAAAGATATTATATATATATATATATATATATATATATATATTATTAAAATTATGTGAAATATATATATATATATATATATATATATATGTGTGTTATTAAAATTATGTGAAATGTTATATAAATGAGTTACTTGCTCTGAAATAGTTTAAATTGAAGAAATTATTATTAGCATTTATTTATTTCATTAATTATTTAAATTTTGAATTGTCAAATGTTATCAAAAGGGAGTATTAGATTAGTTTAAAGTTTTTTTCATTTTATTTAATAAGGGTTTCCAGGTACTATTTAGTTTAAGACCGTCATACCTATTCATATTATTGGACGATTTCTCAATTTCAATTGCCTCTTTAACTCTTCTTTTTAAATAATGGTCTCCCTTATGGATTAATTTAGCTTGTTCCATACATATATAGTGAGAAGAGGAACAAGCGTGCTCTGCTAGACCCGATTTATCCGACCTATTTCTAGTAATATCATTGATGTGTTCTTTTAATCTTACTCCAAAGGATCTCCCTGTTTCACCTATATAAATTTTACCGCAAGAACAGGGAATCGAGTAAACTCCTTTGTGATTTTTTGGGTCTACTGATTGTTGGGTTAGATGGAAAAACTGCACAATTTTCTGAGGGAGACAGGGACGGGCATTGGTTGTCTGTCTGGCCTGTCTCTGCAATTTTCTCAGTCATCGAAGCGGGCAAGGTCTGCAACCTCTGCGCAATTTTTAAGGGGAGTCAGTCCTAGGGTGACTGCTGGGTCATATTCTTCGGTTGACCAACAGGAAGGTTGATTGATTAGATTGCGGACATCGCAACTTGAAATGGCTAGCTTGGTGCTTCTACACTATTTTGGATGACAGTGGATCGAGTCGATGGCAGGGTGAAGGTTTGGTTGTCAGATGGTGATCTGGTCGTCAGAGCTTCAACAAAACAACTAACTGTGTGAGGGAGTGAAAATGTGCATACGTGAACTTGCAAACACACAATTACATGACTTGACAATGAGACGAATCAAACCATCCAGACACACATGTTCAACATCACTGACTGACGGCGTGAGTGACAAGCGCGACGCTTGTGATTGATCGTTGGACGACCGCGACGACGCTTGCGCAACAATGTATATGACTCCGTGTGTGAGCACGACAGATGTTTTCATAGCGAACACAACATTTATGCACGAAGCGAAGACCTTGTGTGTGACCAGAACATGGTCGCAAGCATGACATTACTATCAACATGCAAAAGATGTCTGTTGAACGATCCAGCGAGGTGGGTGCGAAGACTCACACGAGCTCACAGGGTGAACCCGAGTGTGTGCAAACATCAAGTTAAACTCTCAAAGGAGGCTCCAAAATTAGATGCAGGCTAAAATTTTGGAGGGTGTTGTAGCCGCTACAACACTTGGTGACACACTGGTAGAACTCCAGCTTCTATGTTTTGGTTCATTGATAGCACGAGGTCTTGGTATTGCTGGGAGTATTGAATTGTTGTGCGGGTTACTTCGGCTTCCCCACTTACCCCATAGACAAACATGGTTCACCTTTTTCCAACTCAGTGAAACAGAACACAAGTTTAGCTTGATCACAGTGTTTCGAAATCGCGAAGGATAGTTTAGCTTGCGAGTTGAAGATTTTTAGAGTATCAGTTTTCATCTCTGGTGTTGCTCCGCTACCAGCAGGCTTGGACAGTACCCTGGTGGAGTCATGCATGAACACATGCATTTCTCCACTGCTAGTGAGCCTGTATAACCTCTGACATAGGTTTGCTCGTTTAGGTTTTCCCCTTCTCCATTTCTACTAGTTGGATGAGCTTTAACAAATAGAGCAGAAGACCGAGTAAAGGCATGGGGCTTCCCAGTGTGGACACAGGTTCATGGTTGGACCAAAACTCTCCTTGCAGACGACTCGTATTGTCTGTCAAGACTTCATCAACTGAAGGTTATAACCAAGCACAAAGAAGATGGACACAACACTGGCCAAGTGCTGCAGTGTCACAAGTATCTTCATATCCCAGCCACATACTCATTCAAAAGCCATAACTCTATAGATGGCAACACTTATTTCCGGAAACAAAAATAGTAAGGTATTAAGCAAACCAAACTGAAACAACACAAAAATAGTAAGCAAAGAAAACAAAGCGAAAACAAAGAAAGTAAACAAGGCAAACAAAACGAAAACAAGCAGCAACAAGCAGACTATGTATGTGGCGCGAGGCGTGGCTCGACCTATCGAAAAGAGTGTTTAAGATCTTGGTCGTTGACAGGAAGATTGTCAATCCTCCTGTCAAGTGATTGTAGACGGTACGTGTGGGACAAGCTTCTCATGCACTGTATACGGACTATCCGCTTCTGCTACCGAAGCCTGGTGGTATCCTGAAATACCTTTAGGTGAAGACGACACTACTGCTCCAGATAATGTGTGTAACATATGTTCCAATGATGGCATGAGGGAGTTGTTTTTGTTCCGGGAACGGTTCAAGTTTCTGAAATCAATGCATGAACGAATTTCCCCATATTTCTTATGTACATAACTTAAATTAGAAACTTACGTAAAATAACGAACTTTGTATGTGATCCAAACATCCAACAACTTAGTCAGTGCTTCCTGTATAAGGGGTTCAAGTGACATATGCGTTTTACCCAGTTTTCACTGCAATGGCTTGGCTCCTTCTTTGCTTGAAATCCCATGTTGGATTATTCGCGTGTCATATGTACTCAGGTCATCATATGCCCACATGGACACATCCTGATGTTGTTTGAACAAGCGGACGAGTGTTTGCCATTGCTGTGGTGTGTAGTACGTACCGAGATTAACTAGCTCCGGATCGTGGTTTTTTCTTAGGTTGCTCTGTTTGTTCCTCATGGTGGAACTGTGGGTTTTTTCGTTTCTTGATCCTTGACAACATTTTGCAAATCGTAGAGCCCGTAGAGAGAAACTGCACCCTTGGGGATGAGGTTTCCTTTCTCACCATTAGTTGTAGTTTGCAGGGGATGCTCATGCTCATCTTCATCAATTTTTGTGTCCTTGAAAGAATCGACGTTATTCATGGAGTGCAGTATCACTTTGAGTGCGACCACATTGAGGCTAATGGCTTTTTGCAAGCCCAACATGAGTGCTTCGTATTTAGAAATGTTGTTTGTGCACTTGACCTCCAAGCAGATTGAAATCATGTGCTTTCAGTTGTTTGGGTCGACCAAGATACACCCGACTCCTGAGCTATCCTATGTCTTTGATCCGTCGAAATACATGGTCCACAACTCGTCCGTGCATAGACCGTTCGACACGCTTGCACTACTGCTACTGTTGTTGCTACTACTACTGGTATTGTTGGTACAATGTACTATATATGCTTCATTGCCATTAGTTGGGCAAGGAAGGAGACTCAACTGCGTGTTTGGTGGGGTTGGAGATGGCCATGCAGGATAACACCCCAGTGTTGTTTTTAGGAGGCAGTTTCCAAACATGAGTTTTGCAAAGGCCAATGGTTCATTTTCGCCATTAATGGGAGTGACATTGTGCCTCATATACCTCTTGGATAACACCCGAAATATCCATTCAGTTTGCTGGACCAGTCTCTGCTAAGTAGTAAGCCATATGCTTCCGGTATGTCCACAACGACAATGTTGATGCACTGGTGAACTCGACTGTCGTGAGATATTCGGATGATCACATCTTGAAGTTCACTAATGGCTGGTACATATGTTCGATCAAGTTGGATGATTTGCGCAGATGTCTTGCCCCATTGTGCATTGATCTTTTTGGCAATGGAGAGCGGCATGACGTTGGCTGTCACGCCAGAATCAACCAAGCAGTTGCGAACATTACAATTTCAAATTTCAAATGAGAGAAGGAATGGAGGGCAACCTGAGTTTGCTTCTTCCATCTAGAGTGTGTTTAGCATAGTTGAAAGTGATCCGGGAGGTGTGCTTGCTCTCTTGCTAGTAGAGGCTACGTTGTCCGTCGTTGTCTGTCCCAATGCACACAACATGATGTCTCGCTAACTCTGGATCTTAGCTAGATCGAACAAACTAATGTTCGTGCGGGTTTTATTCATGTCATCCACAATGTTGTAGTCCATAGGTGGTAGACTCACCGAGGTGTCTGGGGTAACACTGAGGCTCGTGTTTCCTGGTAGAGTGTTTTGCAGTTTGCTGCTCATGGACGTACTCTTGTCCGCCGTTGTCTTCCCGGACTTGTTTTGTGTTTTCTGCTTTGGGGCGGCTGGTGGACCAACCTTCCTCAACAATAGTCTCATCTTTTCTTACGCTTACTCAACTATAAGGGGAGCCCATTTACTCCGACTATTGTAACGGTCATTTTTCTTTGGGGGTTGTTTCTCGGTGTTCGCCTTCAGCACTTCTTGCGAGCATTGATACATGTTCACCACATGCCCAAAACTTGATGCTTAATTAGGTGCAACATCTTCGTCACTATTTGTATCTTCCGGCTGTTCCTACATACTGTTTTCTACATCAAATGCATGACTGCATACAAAGATTGCGACTCACTTCCAGTATGAACAAAAATTCTCTGGGTGACGATCTTCATGGAAAGAAAAAAATTCAGGGTTTGCGCACCAATCAAGCTAGAACACAGAGCAATGTGTAGTTTTTACAGTGTACCAGTTGTTGCCTGATGACACGCTTCCTTGTTTCTATATGGGTGGATGGTTGCTTGCAGACATGTTCATTTTCTGTTGTTTAATCTCAGACACTTCTGTTGTTAAATTCTTGACGAGGCGAGTGAGGGTTTCAATATCGTTTGTTTCCTTGTCTCTACTTTTTCTCGCCATCGCCTGGGACTTCCTGCTCACGTCTTTGGAGTACTTTGTTGGTTCGTCATCCTTGATGACTCCAATTGCTCATAGGTCTTTCTTAACAACAATAGCCTCTTCATAGTTTTCCATTAGTGTTGGATTCGCATGTCGCTTGATGAACTGCGCAATGCTAGTCGAGAGTGCGGACATGTAGTAATCAACAGTGATGGAGTCATGAGGTTTGGTATCCACAGCGAACTTGTTCAATATGTGTGTAAACCTCTGATTGAAGTCTTTTACCTTTTCCTTCCCCTCCATCTTTAGGCTTCCCAATTCTTTGAGTAACATGGTTGGGGTCTTGTCATCATCAAATTTTTCAAGAAACATGTGTTTGAACCACCCCAGTTATGTATGGAGTTGGCTGGAAGGCTGTGATACCATGCAGTGGCGCGACCTCCAAGGTATGTGGAAATAATCTACATGCTATGTCGTCGTACCGTACCTCAAGGGTCTGCAGTTGCAGGTAGAAGTTTTCCAAATGGTCTTTTGCCTTCACTGTGTTGCCAGGGTTGAACTTGATGCTTATTCTCTCCGCCCACTTTGGCATCTTGTGCAAAGCACCCGGGAGAGCCAATGGTCCCTGAGTCATCCATTCCAGATTTTGGTCAATTATCTGTTTTTCTTCTTCGTCCTCCTCCTATTCTTTAGAATCTTATGGTTCCAGCTCTGAGTCTGTTGGTTCATCTCCGCCTCTGCCTTCACCTCCTCCGTTGCCTTCCCTCCACCTCCTGTACCGAAGTTTGAGCACAAGATCACGAGTGTGTCTCATTCCCCCTATCGAAAGATCAAAGGTTCCTCTCCGTCTTCAATAGCTTATGCCAGAACTTCAAGTGTGGCAAGAACTTCTTCTTCCACTGATGATACAACAACACCTGTGGGAGTGGCTTTTGGCTTCCTTGATGCATATGGAGGTTTGGTATCCACTGCAAACTTGTTCAATATGTGTGTAAACCTCTGATTGAAGTCTTTTACCTTTTCCTTCCCCTCCATCTTTAGGCTTCCCAATTCTTTGAGTAGCATGGTTGGGGTCTTGTCATCATCAAATTTTTCAAGAAACATGTGTTTGAACCACCCCAATTATGTATGGAGTTGGCTGGAAGGCTGTGATACCATGCAGCGGCGCAACCTTCCAAGGTACATGGAAATAATATACATGCTATGTCATCGTACTGTACCTCAAGGGTATGCAGCTGTAGGTAGAAGTTTTCCAAGTGGTCTTTTGCCTTCACTGTGTTGCCAGGGTTGAACTTAATGTTTATTCTCTCCGCCCACTTTGGCATCTTGTGCAAAGCACCTAGGAGAGCCAATGGTCCTTGAGTCATCCATTCCAGATTTTGGTCAACCATCTCTTCTTCTTCTTTGTCCTCCTCCTATTCTTTAGAATCTTACAGTTCCGGCTTTGAGTCTATTGGTTCATCTCCGCCTCCGCCTTCGCCTCCTCCACTGCCTTCCCCTCCACCTCCTGTATCGGAGTCTGAGCCCAAGATCACGAGTGTGTCTCGTTCCCCCTATCGAAAGATCAAAAGTTCCTCTCCGTCTTCAATAGCTTATGCTAGAACTTCAAGTGTGGCAAGAACTTCTTCTTCCACTAATGATACAACAACACCTGTGGGAGTGGCTTTTGGCTTCCTTGATGAGTATGGAAGATGTTCTATGCCTTGGATTAGTCTGACTTCTTTCGCAAACTGACAGGTGATGGGACGGATGGAGCGAAGGTGATGATATGGAATTTCGTGTTTAGTCCTTAGAGGTGAGAATTAACCAACTGCAGAGTCGCGCATAGGTGAGAGGGAGTGCGAGTTACTGCCTTGACCAGATGGTTGATGAGTGAGTGTGAGAGGACGTTCAACCATAAACAACAGGCAACCCTCCTTCTATTACCAGAAATGTTGACGGTGCTGGACCCACCAACATTCAAGGGATCACCTCAGTATGACGTCCGGAATGATGGCCCAATTTCCATTATCTTAAAGATTTGCCATAGCTCTTGCTTGTCATCACATGAGAGTGGTCTTCTTTGTCTCTAAGTAGTGAGGTTCACGGGCCTGGTGATTTCTAGTGTTACTTGTGTCAATGGTTCTTTCACCGCAGAGGGAGAAGTTGGGAGTGAGTCTCAAGTCGGATGGGAGGAAGTCCCAACTCTATTAGGAACACACAACACAACAGGACGTGCACAAATTCCGGAGGAGCAGTCCACACAAATGCAACAACTACAACACACAAGGAAAGATAACACATACACCACAAAGTGGAGGAGTTCGCATGAGTGTGACGATCCTTATAGAAAGTTGGCGTGAAAGGTCTGTTTGATATCCAGGGAGGTAACCAACACAGGCAGGACAATGTTAACAACTCATACAACACATTTTCATTAATATATATGTATTACAACAATTGAATGAGTTCAAGTGTTAAACACAAGTTAAAACAACATGCATTACAAGGGTTCAAGATTAGTCTTACAACAATTACAACACGTGTTAAAACGTGCTAGCCTATTAGCAAGCTTCTGAATTAAGCGAAAGTTCCAAGACACATTGTTAAACCATACATCACTAACCTTGTGTGTGGGGCGTTGGAGCCACTACTTACTCCTCAAAGAAAATATTACAGATTCTCAAGGCTATGTGGAAGGAGCCAAGGTGAAAAGTCCTTTGCATGTACAAATGAGGGGGTATTTATACCCAAGGGTGAAACTGACCCCTTGTGGCTATTCAAATTCCATCATAACCGTTTGACTTCCATGACCTTTCGACTTTACATGGCTCTTCATATGACAAGTGGGTTTCTTGAACTTCCACATTACATTACATTGATTGACAGTATGGCCCACAATAGAGATGTGGACGACATGACTCATGACAAGACTCGACATGACAATGCTGGTACATTTGTGCTGCTACTGGTGTGCATGTCGAGCTATAATGTTGTTGGGTGATGGATGTCCTCATGGTGTGTCAGAGCTTCACCTTCGCATGGAAAGCTGTGCGAAGTCTTCAATGGTCGTTGGGTTCTCTTAATGTTGCATTCGCACGTTGCTCCTTGCTTGTATGTTGGCATGCTTGATAGGTTCGTCCATTCGTGAAAAGTGCAAGTTCATCTGTCCGTCCATCCATGAGCACATCTTGCATGATCGTCTGTTTGCGAGCACATCTCTTTTCATGCATCGTTTGTTCGCCTGTTGGTGAACATGTCCTCCTGCATGTACTCCCTTTGTTCATCCCATCTGTCGTCGCGCCATGTTTTTTTGTGTACCTGTATCTGCAGTCACTCATGACGAGATGACATCAAATCCATAAATCTCCTAGTCTACCATGATGCATGATTGTTTCGGATGTAGGTGACTAGGAGAGAAGGCAGGGTTGCAAGCTTCGAGCTGGGATGGAGGATCCGGGCATTGCTGGTGAAAACTGCGCATAAGTCACTGGGAGATGGTGATGGGCAATCCGGATCTACAGTGACTATTCACGGGGTCTGGCTCAGCTGGAGGAAAAAACTGCGCAATTTTTGGGAGGAGCAGTTCGAGCTGCAGGAAGGCTGGGCAGAAAGGATCTGCGAAATTTTGGAAAGGAGCAGGTAGCAGGAGCTTGGCAACCAAAACTGCGTAATTCTTGGAGGCAACTGGCAGCTGGTTGCTGGGACCTTGGCAGGAAAAACTGCACAATTCTTGGAAGGAACTAGTAGTCAGTTGCTGGAGCTTGGCAATAAAAACTGCACAATTCCTGGAGGGAACTGAAAGTTCTCTGTTGGGAGCTGCTCGCAGGAAAAAATGTGTTGATTCTGGAAGGTTGGCCCGCTGATAACTTTTGAGCAGTTTATGGGCCGAGCGAACTGTTGGGTAGCAGAGGGCTTGCTCAAGAAATCTACGCAATTTTTCAGGTGAGGAGCGGTCGACTGATTGGTGGGCTGGCTAGAAAAACTACACAATTTTCCGAGGGAGACAGGGACAAGAATTGGGTGTCTGTCCAGCCTGTCTACGCAATTTTCTTAGTCATCAGAGCGGGCAAGGTCTGCAGCCTCTACGCAATTTTTGAGGGGAGTCAGTCCCGGGGTGACTATCAGGTCAAACTTTCCGGTTGACTAGCATGAAGGTTGATTGATCAGCTTGTGGGCAACGCAACTTGAAATGGCTTGCTTTGTGCTTCTGCACTGTTCTAGGTGACAGTCAATCGAGTCGATGGCAGGGTGAAGGTCTGGCTGTTAGATGATGATCTGGTCGTCAGAACTTTAGCAAAATGACTAAGTGTGTGAGCGAGTGAAAAGGTGCATATGTGAACTTGCAAACACACACTTACATGATTTGACGACGAGATGACTCAAACTATCCATACACACATGTTCAACATCACTGACCGATAGTGTGAGTGACAAGCACGAGGCTTGTGATTGATCGTTGGATGACCGCGACGATGCTTGCACGACAATGTTTATGACTCCATGTGTGAGTGCGATGGATGTTTTCATAATGAACACAACACTTACACATGAAGCAAAGACCTTGTGTGTGACCAGAACATGGTCGCAAGCATGAAATTGCTATCAACATGCAAAAGTTGTCTGTTGAACGATCCAACAAGGTGGGTGCGAAGACTCACACGAGCTCACGGGGTGAACTCAAGTGTGTGCAAACATCAAGTTAAACTCTCAAAGGAGGCTCCGAAATTGGATGAGGGCCATTTTGGAGGGTGTTGCAGCCGCTACAACAAATCCATATGTAATTGTTGGATTCATTGTCACATTTTCGGGAATCAATCACATGCCTAAGAACATGGAATTAACTTCTCACTCAAGGTCTTGCCATTGGTTTGGAAATATACTAATTCCGAAATATTTTGGTGTAATGGAAAACCTCAAATTGGTATGAAATGCTTGGCCCAAGTTTTACTCCCAAATAGAAACACAAGGTCTAGAAATGTAGATATAAAAAGTAAGCATATACACAAAATTCCTTTACACCCTGTTCTCTACATATTAGATGAAATAAATACTCTACGATGTTAAGTTTGTTAGAGGAGAGGAAGAATAAATTTGAAGCACATTTACTCCACATTCATAGGAGTATGACTTTTCTGCCATTTTTTTTAACCTAAAAGACTTCATGGCATTAGTGTTCAATAAAAAATATGATTAAAAAATACGAATGCCATAGATGATTTATAACTCTAGAAAACAAAGAGTATGTGCTTTACATGCAACTCCATTATGATATCCTTAAGGTGACCTCTTTTTATTTTTATTTTTCTTCTCAACATATGCACGAACACTAAGTATCATAAAAACCAAAACTTACAAAAATGAAGAATATTAACATGATTTTTTTTACATTAGATTAAAATTCTTATCACCGTTGTTCACATACACTATCCATGAGAATTTTTTATGTTGAAGTTATTCACTAAACTATCTAAGTGAAAGGGTAATGCAACAACTAAGATTTTTTTTAATAGACGGTAAATCATCTATGGGCATGCATGATTATACATTTCCCTTTCTATGTGGGAGAATAGGGTTCCCAAACTTCCTATAAAACTAGTTGATGTTTTGGGATCTTTTTCTCATCAATTTATTGGCTAGGTGTTTAGTAAACTTGTGTAAACTCAAGTGGTGGACCATGAAGGTTGGCCAATTGTTCATGTGATAAATTCCCTTGCACAACTAAATTAGGGAGTAGAAAAGGGATTTGAGAAATGTACTAAAAATCATTTTCATTGACAAAAAACGTTTCCATCTATAATGTTCCGTTATTGCAAAAATATAGTCGTTGTTAGAACTAGTATAACAAATGAATCAAATACAAGGAAAATTATAACTAAGGATTATGCCAATCATAAGAAATGACCAAAAAAATGTTCAAATATATGTCATCCTGGTAATATCTCAACATAATGCCAAAATATATAATGTCATGATGATATCTTGCTATAATGTTGGGACAATTAAATGGAATATTAAAACTTTGGGGCATTCAATGGGTATGGGAAAAAATAGCAATTATTTTTCTCCATGTTAATTAAAAGGCCTAATTTATAATTAAGATAAGCTTGGGTGATTCAACATATAAATAAAAATAATTATCATCCCATGAACACAAAATTTAAGTATTGATAAAAAAACATTTGTTTTCAATGTTATTCTCTACATCTGCCATACATTTCAAAATCAATAGATAAACTCAAATACTTATTCACTTACTAATCCTTAAAATGGAAATTTGAGGTTGGATTAAAAAAAGAGAGCCTAAATTTGAAAGATGAGATATAAGAAAGTATAGACATGTTTATTTGTGTATTTAAAAATAAATTTAGTATTGATTAAAAAAATATAACTTTGTATTTTTATAATTATTGTGTTATTGTTGTCTTTGAATCCACATGTAATTATTGGATTAATTGTCACATTCTTGGGAATCAATCACATACCTAGGAACATGGGACTAACTACTCACTCAAGGTCATGCCACCGATTTGGAAGTTTACTAATTCCTAAATATTTTGGTGTAATGAAAAACCTAAAATTTGATGAAATCATTGGCCCAAGTTTGATTCCCTAATAGAAACACAAGGTTGCAAGATGTAGATATAAATAGTAAGAACAGATATAAATTCCTTACTCTATACATCATTGAAGAAGATTTCATCTGCGGTTGAATCAATAAATTCAAGGTAGGAAGCAACACCAAGGTAGGGAACAACACCAAGGTAGGGAACAACGCTAAGTGAATTTTTCAAATCCATCCTTAAAAGGGTGAGCATAATGAAGGTGGTGAAATAGTGAATGTAGGGACATTCAGGTTGACAAAGAATGGACGTCGAGGTGTCATGGTAGATCGAAATTATTAAATATCACTTTATGCATGAGGTCAATGTTTTTGTTGTTGTTGTTTTTTCTGTCCCCTGGAAAATCGTAATTTCATTCATTAAAAATGATCAAAATTACATGTTGTAGATTGTGAAGAGCATATGCAATAATATCAGGTTCTGATTTCTTTGAATCCATAAAAGAGTAATCTATTCTTTCCTACCTTTCTTTTTTTCCACTTTTCGCCAACCACCTGTGTTGGGAGTGGATGATATAATAGACATTTGATTCTCATTGGTATTAGCTTGTCCTTCTTTGCCAGAGTCTGATCCTTCTGAACCATGTAATCATTTGTTGCCACTAGTTTCTATTGTGTGTTGCTCGTACAACTGCGGTGTATTGCCGGATCACTGTATTAATGTTGAGTTGTGCTTTGTGTTATCCTTTTGTTGTTTAATTTGTATAGTCTGCTCCATATTGTCTGTAGTTTTCTTTGCTTTCTCCTCTTCTTTTGCTATTTCATCTGGGTGTTTTGTGTGTTGCCAAACTTTTGGTTTTTGTGATGGTTTCTTGTTTCTTTTGGTATCTTTTTTAGTATGTGGGAAGGTGCTGAGAAGGTGACCTGTTTGTTGGCAGCCACGACATTGGAATGTCGTGTTTTCATAATCTAGTGGCTGATTCCACTATGTATTATTATGGATTAGAATAATGCTGTTAGGTAGTCCTTGACTAAGATCTACCTCAACACATATTCTGGCAGAGGTGAATATGCCTCTTGAGACTCTTTCTGCATCTGTCTTGAGAAATTTGCCTAGTGCATTCCCCATTCCTTCTAATACTTTGAGGTGCTAGAAATGTAGTGGGAGATTGTGTAACCTGACCCAAACAGGTATTTTAGATACCACCATAGTATTGGCATCAAATCCTGGGAACCAAGGGATCATGAAAAGTCCTGCGTTGCCCCAGAACCATGGTCCCTCATTGAGTGCATATTCCTTGTCTTTGACTGTGTCGAATTTGACAATAAAAAACCCCTTAGAGCATAGATGGATATCACAATTTGTAGTCCATGTGGTATAGATCCATTGATGTAATGCATCTGATTTGGGCCAAAAACCATTAAATTTGCATATGACAGCCTTAGTATAGAATTTTGCACAAAGCTCATTTACCTCAGGCAGAGAGACTGTCAAGGCTAGGATCTGTGATTTTTGCTCCACTATGTAAGGTCTAGGGAGATCTGGTGATGGTGTTGGATTCTCCCTTTCCTTTGACAACATATTTAAAGGAAGCCTTGCCCTTTGAGCTAGATCTAGAGCATCCTCCTTTCAATCTCAAATTTAGAGTGATGGTTGAATCTGTGACAATTCCATAGGTTTGGATAGTGTAATTATCCTGCAAAATTTGCCTTGCATATAGCAAACTTTGAAAACTTGCAACAATACCTGTATGAGCTTGGATTTCATACTTTAGTTCCTTTATCGTCCTCCCCTTCCAGATTCGCATGCAGACAATCCTTCCCTGCAAATTTTTAATGAATATTTGTATCGAATTCGGGTCTATGGTGGGTAGATCTGGCCTTGACAGTGCTTGATCTGCTGGATCTAATAGATCTAGGAACTGTCATTCTGTATCCTTTACTTGAAGCAGCCTTGCTGGGTTGACATGACCAAACCTCTTAGATTTATATGGATTCCCTGCCCCCTTCTTGTTTTCAGTCTGTGAGGAGGGCAGTGGAATTTCCTCAGTGCCAGAACTTGAGGCCCTTTTGGGAAAAGTGGCCGGATGTATGCCTATCACCAGATCCAACCCATGTAGGTGCAAATCCGCTTGTTGCAGGGGTGGAGTTGGTAATAGACTATGTTCTACTACCGAAAAAGTGCCAAGAAATACATAGGATTCTAGATCTGACTTATGAATGGCCAGATCTGCTTGCTGTAAGAGCGTTATGGTGGTATTTGTGGCGGATCTGGGCCCTGTTGTGTTGTAGACGGCGTTCGCAAGAGAGACATTGTTGGCTAGGGCTACTACTTCAACGTTCAAAATGAGCTGCCTTCGCGGTGTGGGTGTGGACGAAGATCTTGCAGATATCTGATATGTGTAGACTCCAATGGAATGTACATGGGCGATATGATTGAAGAGGCCGTAGGGCTGCGTTTCAGTGACGATCGGATCCAAATCACCCTCAAACAAAAAAGCATTCACCGTAACCACCCGTGCCTGCTACTGTTGCAGCATCGCGAGATTCTCGTTCTGCGCCATCTGTTCCCCTAAAAGGATATTTGGTTTCACATGAGGTCAATGTTAATTGTTTTATGTTTTTCTTTTTTTGTCATATTTTTCGGTCAACTTTTGTTTGAAATTTGATATAGATTTGTTTGAATTGTAAGTTTGAGTTGTATATAGTTTTCACAATCTAAATTTCATGGGGATTTTTCAAGATATTGAATTCATAAAATCTCATAAAAAATCCTATAACTAAATTTCAAGAAAAAAAAGGAAGAGAAGAAAAAGATAAAATAGTGAGGCTGCACCCTTCAATCCTGTCATATCTGGAGTTATTGGTCACATTTATATTTAACTTTGTTTTTCAGTTAATTGATGACTTGGAAAGATGTTGAAGGATTATAATTAATGGATACTAATCCTTAACCTTACCAGTTTCTAGCAACATATGGGCTATTTGTAATTTTGTTTATAAATCATATTATTTGATTGGTGTAATAATTCTAGATTTGGAAAACAAATACTACTTCTAAACATGTTTATGCCAACATCACCTTAAATTATTTGCATGTGTCTTAATAAGTTGGAACAATCCTCATTTTTTATTCTTTGTTGCTTCATTAATTGATCATTAAGAAATTTAAGTGCGTCCTCTGAAAACATGATGGAATTTTAGTGAGACAATGCCCCCTTCCTTGAGTTGTTCCATTGCTAACGATATTGGTTATAATTCTCTTTGTATAGGGGTTGTTGCTTTTTTAGATGTTCAACATAATTCTTTTGAAGGATCACTTGATTATATTCACCCCCTCTTCTAGGAGTATTAATCTTGTATGTTAGTAAACTTTATTTGTGAAGTTTTTTATTTCCTCCCTTAGCCTAGAAACCTCATTTTTGTTCAAGACACTTTATATATTAAAATATCAAACTCAATGTTAATGAATTTCATCCATCAATATTGGGTTGAAATTTCCTTGTGAAATGGTTAAGTATGAAGGCAAGAAACAGGGTTTGAGCCCACAAAAGTTCAAGCATGGTCATAGGAGTAGGTCGACAAGAAGTTGACCAATGAATATTGATTGGTATAGAAGTGGTTGTTGATGAAGGTTTTGTTTATGAGGTTCTAACCATTGTTTATCCACCAATGAAAAGGTATTTTTGAAACTCCTTTCACTAAGGAAGGTATCAATGACATCTTGTTGGTTAATGATGAACTTGTCAGTATACCATTCATCAAGGTCTAGTCTCATCAACATACTCTTGGTCAATGAAATATGTAAGTTCCCATTGATGTACTCCTTATCAATGACCTACACATGTTCTCTATGATAATTCAATGCCAATGTTTACTAATATTGCCAACATATCAAAGAAAATTTAAGGATGGAAATTTATTTTAAAGTTTATAAATCTTGGAAAATCTCACTAGTGTCTAATCCCTGGCTAGCGCCACATCTTGTGTCCTCTTGTCTTGGCTTGTCTTCTGCGATTTATGTTTATGTTCTATCTGTAGTTTACTTTAATGCTGATGTGATTGCCAATCTGGAAAAGATATTGAGCTAACTGTGAAAATTGAATTAAATTGCTCTAAGCATATAACATACCTAAAATTAACAGTTGTGGACTGTTTTTGGGCTAGTTTACCCTCACATGTGTGAAGATTGCAGAACTGAAGGTGTCAAAAGGAGATTAAAAGATTGCAATCACATCAAATAGATCTAGATTGGGTAAATATCTCGCTCAAGGAAGCCGAGTAGAAGAGAAGGAAGTCTCCCTCCAAAAGGAAATTATTCAAGGATCAAAAGGTTGATCTAGGGTTTCTGTTGTGAAGAAAAGTGTTGTAGACCTACAAGAAGAGGTTGAAATTTTGAAGGAAGTCGAGAAAAGGAAGAGGAAGAGAAACATTGATCTAAGGGAGAAGAGGAGGCTTGTGACTTGGTCTTGGAAGCGCTCTAGTGTCAAGGGTCTTTGTCATGATCTTGGTATTCGTCAATTGAGGTTCTATAAGAAGAATTTGTTCGGGTTTTCCTTTCAAAGAGTGAGAGGTTTTGGCCTTGGTTGACAGCCTACATACCGTGTCTCTTGTCTCCTGTATTGTTCATGTATTGGTAATAGTCTTGATGAAAATAACACTATAATAACATAAGCAAGAAAAAATTATAATCAAGAAGTGAAAAGGCTCTCACACATAATTATCAAGATAGAGAAATCACTTAACTATTGATGCCCTAGATTCCTCAACAGGAGGGGTTTTGTCTTGGTTGAGTGCCTACATCTTGTGTCTCTTGGTTTTGTGGTCTGCATATACATTTAATTTGGTAATTTATTGATGAAAGATAAACTAACAAAGAAGTAAAAGATGCCAACAAAAATCACAAAGTAATTATCAAGAAAGAGGAATCAAACCCTAATTCCTATAAGCATTGATTTCTCAACACTTCACTTCATCAATTTACTCCCCCCCTTAATGGTGTAGGAGAGTTTCTTATATCATTGTGCTCGCCCTCGTTTAGGTGTGGAGAGTAACATATTTGACTCTTGTGTCTTACCTTTGTTTTGACCAAGCAATAACACTGACATAGTTCACTTCTTGTTTCCATCTCCAGGAATTTATCCACCCATATTGAATTAATTTCTTAGATTTCTCTTGCTTTCAACATCTTTTTGATAGGTGATTTGTCTTACGAGAATGAAGGCAAGGATGGAGATCAAAACATTGACTCCCATGTGACCATTTCTCTAACAATGTTGACACTTTTTATCAAACTCTTAACTTCATTAAGAAATCCTTCATTGACAAACTAAACTAGGTTGGAGAAATATGGAATATGAAGGTTGTTTTCTTTGGTATATCTGAATCCATGCTGATTTCAATTGAATGAGATTTATTCCCAATGCATAACTACCGTTTCTGAAAGCTCTTGATGTTGTTCTTTGACATCTTTACATTTACTTCTATCATCAATTTTTCCTTCTGGCTCATCCACAATCTCACCATTTCTTTCATGAATTAACTAGAATTGCATCTCCATTAGGTCTTCAGTAACACTAAGAATCAATTACCTATATTGTCTAGAGTATAACAAGTTGCATCAAATTTTAGCATTATTTATTTGTGTTAAATGTAGCATCATACTTTCGAATAATGTCTTATGTACAACATGTTGCATCAATCTACTTTATTAGCTCCTTTGTGCCACAACTTGCATCAACTATTTGGATGAATTCATTTGTATCACGATGCATTAGCCTTTTGTATTACATCATTTGTATAACATTACATCGACCTTCACTATAGATGTTGCATCAATTTGATCATGTTTTTCTCTTAATTTAGTCTAAAGTGAATCAAGCAATTGATCCTTTCTATCGATTTCTCTTTGAAGATCTTTTGCAAATGCTAGTGTGCCAACTATTTGATCAATGATGGTTTGGTTTTGTTGTAATTTCCACTCAAACACTTTAATTTTATTATGCAATTTATGGTTGCATTCTTGCAAATCTTTAAGTTCCCAAGAAGCATTTAGTAGGCACTTTCCTCTACCCATTTATATTTGACACGGTCATTTGTACTTGTTCGCTTGATTTATGTTTATTTTTCACGTTTGCTTGATTTTATGTTACTTTAGGGTGTTGGGTACTACCAATCATGCACCGTAAAGTATGATTACAATGTCTTAACCTTTATTAGTGTAATATTCCTAATCGAAATATGCAGTGAATAACATAAGCATGCACTAGATAATAATAGAAAAATTATAAACAACACACGACATAAGACACCCAACAAATTTCAGGACATCATCTAAGCCATTTTATTTAAAACTTGAAATATATGGGAGTACAATAGCAAGGAATAAGTGCCCTTGGGCTTGCATAAGGAAGTTGAAGCAAACTTACATGAGAGAGATATGTTTACCGAGTAGAAATTCAACCCCCATAAAGACTATGCACTGAACTAGAAATTGGGCAACTGTTGCTATCATAGAATGAGTCAAATCTCCCAATGGAGTACCCAGAATGGCCTGGAATTGTTATTGTAGCCTCCTATTAATTTTCCCCACAGGACCCAGAAAGGGATTGGTCCCAAGCCTCCCAACTGAAAAACCCACAAAAATTGCAAAATTCCTGCCCAACTGGCTCAACGCGCTGCCTGGAATTTGATAGTTGCAACTCCTCCAATCCTCTAAGGGAACTCCCAAATTTATCGGTAATTTCTCACAATTCTTCCCCAAAAATTCTCCAGCCACCAAACCCACAAAATAGTGTTGCTTCAAATTCCCACGAATGCCTTGGCCCAGGAATTGCATAGGCCCTAGAATGTCAAAAATATCCCCAACAAAATCCCTCAATTTCAACCCTCCAAATCACCCAAAAATACCTGCAATTGATGTACCAAATCAGTTCCAAAATACCTAGAAAGAACGATGCTCTCCTTTGCATCCCACAGGTAACAAGAATTTCTAATTCAGCGTCTTGTACAACGTAGTAGTGAGGAAAGCCTCCAATTCCCTATTATGGAAAAGCCCCAAAATTGGCAATTGACTCCCTTAGGGTGACACTCTAGGTCCATCGAAGCAAGAGCTGAGATTTTCGCTTGGAATCTTTGGTGCTAAACAACACTTGTTCACCCATCTCGACAGTTGAAGCAAACACTTAAGTTCAGAAGTAGAATTGTCAAAAGCCCCAAACAATGGCCCTCACCTTCTATTTAAGATTGATGCCTCATTTCCCGTTGGTGGGGCCTAATCTCCACTAATATGAATTTCCCTCCAATTTCTTCCTCTTAAATACCAAGTGCATGTTCCTCAAGGGGTGCATATTCTTTTGAGTGGCCAAATTTAATCAAAATTGGTGATCCCCCTTTTGTACTTAGGAAATTGGGGATATTATAGTCCCCGCTACCAAAATTTGCTCGTCCTCAAGCAATTTCAGCACTAGATGTTACAACACCTGCTCACCTACCCATGTAGCGTCCTCCTTTGGAAGGTCCTTCCATTTGACCAAAAATTCCCTGATGGTTCTACTCCTGAGCTTCCTTTCCCTTGTCTCCAAGATGGCCTCTGGCACTAGCTCTAGATGCCCCTCATCATTCAATGGTGGGAGCTCTGTAGTGACTGTGACATGTTTCCCAAGCTCCTTCTTTAGGCATGAAACATGAAAAATGTTATGTACTTTGCTCCATGGCGGAAGCTCCAACTTGTAGGCTATCTCCCCAACTCGTCTAGACACTTTGTAGGGCTCATAGAACTGGGGCTTAAGTTTTTCGGTCCCCTTCTGCTTCAGTGACGATTACCGGTATGGTTGGAGATGCAAATAGACCATGTCCCCCACCTCAAATTGTCTCTCCACCCTACCCCTACCAACATTCATTTTCTATTGGTTTTGTGCCATCTGCAAACTGTTCTTGAGAGCCTTAAGAATCTCTTGGCTCTCTTGGACCCAATCCTTTACCCCTGGGGCCCTTCTATCTCCAAAAATCATGTCAAAGAAAGAAATTGCATCATAACCATAAAGGGCTCGAAAGGGTGGCATACCAATCGACATATGATAGGTGGTGTTGTAGTAGAATTCCTCAATGTGCAACCACTTCACCCACGCCCTCTGCTGCATGGTCACATAATTATGTGTGTACCCTTCTAGCGACTTATTCACAATCTCGTTTTTCTCGTTCGTCTGAGGGTGATAGCTAGTACTGGGGGTAAGCTATGTCCCCACCAACAAGAACAACTCTTTCCAAAAATCCCCCATGAATTTGTTGTCTCGACCATTGGCTATGGTCTTTGTAAGACTATGTAGCAGGAACACCCCTCTAAAGAACAAGTCTACTACCTGAGAGGCTGAATATCTCGAAGGGATGGTGAATAAATCATAAAATTTAGTTAACCTGTCCACTACAACATAAATGTAATCCCGCCCCTGAGCAACCGAGAGACCCATGATAAAATACATGGATACACTCTCCCATTTCCTCTCTGGAATGGGAATCGAGTGAAGTAGGCATGTTGGGTATTATGGCTCCCCCTTGTTTCTCTGACAGGACACGCTGACATGTACGTGCGTCAACATGCCTCCCTTGAGACCCTTCCATGCAAAACACTCTCTGATGGCTCTATATGTCTTGAGGAATCCAGGGTAACCCGCTAAGGGTGAGTCATGCTGCGTGCATAATCCTCTCTCTGAGCTGAGACCTTGGCACTAGGTAGGTCTTATCCTTATAATATATCACATTGTCCATCACCTTGTATCGGTCATCCCCCAATGTGTTATCCAATATCTCACAAGCCTGCTTGTCCTTGGAATACTCAACCAAAAGTTGAGACTTCTAATCCTGAGTGATGTTCATCAGAGATAGAGTCACGAGCCTCCTAGATAACGCATTTGCCACTATGTTTTCCTTGCCCTTGACGTATTATATCTCGAAGTCATATGCCTGGATCTTATTGACCCACTTCTAGAAACAAGCGAAGATTGTTGTGGTTTGTCTTAACTTTAAACCTATTACCCACCAGGTACTGCGGAAACTTAGCTAGCACATGCATTGTCGCTAGCATCTCCTTTTCGTAAATAAAATACAACTGCTCATAGTCTCGTAGCTTATGACTCTCATAAGCTATGGGATGGGCCCTTGCATCAACACTGCCCCAATGCCCTCCCCTGATGCGTCACATTCCAATTCAAAGGGCTGAGTGAAATTCGGCAATGTCAGAACCAGACAAGTGCGCATGACCACCTTGAGATGCTAAAAGGTCTCCTGCGCCAGGTCTGTACAACTAAATGCCCCCTTCTTCATGAGGTTTGTAAGGGGTGGGGGCAGCTGGGAAAATCCCCTCACGAAGCACCGGTAATATGTGCATATGACCAAGAACCCCCTCAACTCTATAATGTTCTTGGGTTTGGCCAATCAAGGATGGTGTTGATATTCTCCTGGTGAACCTTGACTTCATCCTCTCCTATCACACGCCCCAAGTATAACATCTCAGTTATCCCAAACTCACACTTGGACATCTTGGCATAAAACTGTTGCTCCTCCAAGATGCTCAACACCTGCTCCAAGTGTTGTATGTGCTCCTCCCATGTCCTGTTGCAAATGAGTATGTCATTGAATAAAACCAAGACAAATTTGCTCAGGTACTTGCGGAACACGTGGTTCATGCAAGACCGGAATGTGGCGGGAGCATTGGTGAGTCCAAAAGGCATCACCAAGAACTCAAAGTGCCCATAATGGCATTTGAATGTCATCTTCTGAATGTCTTGCTCATGCACCCTGATCTGATGGTACCCTGAGCACAAGTTTATCTTAGAGAAGTACTTGGCTCCTCTAAGCTCATCCATCAGCTCGTCAATCTGGCGTATGGAGTACCGATTCTTTAGTGTCCTCTTGTTCAGTGTCTAGTAGTCAATGCACATATGGAGAGACCCATCCTTTTTCTTCACCAGAACCAATGATGAAGCAAAGGGATAGTACTTGACCTGATGTGTAAAATGCCAATAGCTCTTGGATGGCCCTCTCAATCTCATCCCTGTAGGCCTTGGGGTGCCCTATACGATGTAGTGATAACTGCGTTAGTCCCCTCCTCCAACTCGATGGTGTGCTCAAACCCCCGATTCGGTGGCCTGCCTGGTGGGATCTCCCCAAAAACCCCCTGATACCTCTCCAACAAGGCCAATATGTCTGGGTGTACCAGTTGTGCTAGTGTCCCTGCCTCAGAAATTTTGAGCTCCATTGCCCACTCTATATCTCCACGCCACAAATTGGCCTCCATTCGGTGAGCGGATACTCTCTGAGTTGGGTAGGAGTGCATACCCCTCAACACTACCAAATTCCCATCCGGACCTGTGAACTCCATCTCTAACTTCTGCTAGTCAGTGGTAACCCATCCCAGCGAGTACAACCATTGGACACTCATCACCACATTAGTGTCCATAACATCAACTACAAAAAAGTGGTTAGTGATGGAGTAGTTCCCCATGGTCAGAGTCAGGATGGGAACATACTTCGTACACTACATTGTCCTGTCTCCGGGTACCAATACTGAGAATCCCTCAAAGGTCTTTGTGTATGCCCTTCCACTCCACCCTTTGGGCATCAATAAAATTGTGGGTAGCCCCACTATCCACTAACATTGAAACACACTGCCCTTGCACTATGCCTTTGATCTGAAGTGTTAAGTACTTCGGAATTCCCCGAAGTGAAGCTAATACGCCCCCAGATGGCACGAATGGACCCCCTTTAGAAGGTGGAGGTGGAGGTGGTGGTGCTTCCCCCGCAAACTGTGGTCCCCCGTCCCCATGATCAGGCCCCTCATCAGTCTCCTCCTTTGAATTGCTATCAGAGTACACCTCAATGTAATGGACCTTGCCCTTGGTACACTTGTGCCCCGGTGCCCAAGGTTCTTAGCATGTGAAGCACAAATTCCTCCTTTGGAGGTAGCTCTTGGTCTCGTTGTCTAACTGCCCACGTCCAGTCTCCCTCTAAGGTGGACAAAAGTCTCGACCCCCTTGAGGAGCAGTAGGTCTACTAGGTGCAAAGGCTTTTTGTCTTGGGCACTGTGTCAATCATGTCTCAGTCCCTCGAAATAACATCTCGTGGATGGAAATACTTCTTGATCTGGATCGATGTAAGAGTAAAACTACATTTCCAAAATCCATGTTGTCTATTCGGAACAGGTTGACCCCTTCGCTCTCTCGTGGTACAATCCTCTTCCCGTTGAGCCCTCACTTTTCCATTGGTCCACAGAAACAAGATATAGGTCTGATAGTAAAGTAGTGGGCTTGTAGGCACTCACCCAACCATTCTAGGGCTCACTTTACCCCTTCACAAACAACATAATCAGTCAGGCATATGAAATATTTGATACCATCATGGCCAGCCTCTGACACTTGGAGATGTAGGCATCCACGCTACATATCTGCGTCAAATGGGCGAAATCCCTGAAATGTAGCTTTGGGTCTTTCCTGTCAAACTGTTCAATCAACCGCTTGGTGAACTGGGTGTAGGACGTAATGTGGATATGCCTTAGTGTGATCAGACTATAGTACCACCACTCTTGTGCATCCCCCTCTAGATGTAGCGTGGAAAATTGGATAATGTATATCTCTCGCATGGGGTTTAGGTGGAAGTTAGTTTCTACCTTATAAACCCATGCCTTGGCTAAGCTCTTAGCCGACCCATCATAATTGGGAAGTGTAACCTTTCCTGCTATCTTCAGGACCTCCTAACTAGAATTCCCCCCTCTATAGTGAGTCTTAACCCCAGTGGCATGCCTCTCCTTGAGGTGAATGTACTCCCTAGAGGACATCACTCTCTTGATCCTGGGGTCTAGTCCCTCATACTCATCGATATTGGAGGCAACTAAGTTGAGAAAATCTGCAATTGGGCCAGTCTCCCTCTTCTGCTCTAGCTCGTCCACAAAATGAGGCATTGTAGGACGACCTATTTGGCCACACAGAGGGGTGTGAGGGAGTTGAAATGTACGACCTCCTCCCCCTGCTCTGGAATCCCCATCACCTTGGGGTTCTACCTCTAGCCTCCCATTTACCTGTAATCCCATCACCTGCTGCATCATGTCCGTCATAAGCTGCCCTTGTCTCAACATATGTTGGTTTGTCCTAAGCAACTCCTCTAGGATCTGCCTTTGTACTCCTTGTCTAGGCTGTTCATTTCTCTCTTGTTTTTCTTGGTTCTCCATTCCCCCTTTGAAGTTATTCAACTCTGTATCTAAAAATGGGTCTTGTACTCCTTCTCTACCACGACCTCTACCTCTTCCTCTTCCACAACCGCTCTAAAAGACAACTCCTTGGCACCTAGGTGGCATCACCTACTCTTATCTTCCCACACTAGCGAAGAACATGCTTTGATACCAATGTAATATTCCTAATGGAAATATGTAATGAATAACAAAAGCATGCACTAGACAATGGCAGAAAAATTATAAACAACACAAGGCACAAGACACCCAACAAATTTCAAAACATCAGTTGAGCCATTTTATTTAAAATCTGGAACATATGGGAGTACAATAGCAAGGAATAAGTGCACCTAGGCTTCCATAAGCAAGTTAAAGCAAACCCAGGTGAGAGAGATGCCTCTAATGAGTATAAATTTGACCCCCATAAAGCCTTTGGACTAAACTATAAATTGGGCAATTGTTGCTATCAGAGAATGGCTCGAATCTCCCATTGGAGTGCCTGGAATTGTTGTTGTAGCCTCCTCTTAATTTTCCCCAAAGGAGCCAAAAAGGGATTGGTCCCAAACCTCCCCAATGAAAAAACCACAAAAGTGTGAAATTCTTACCCAGCTAGCTCAACGCACTACCTGGAATTTGATTGTTGCAACTCCTCCAATCCTCCAAGGGAACTCCCAAATTTACCAGAAATTTCTCACAATTCTTCCCCAAAAATTCTCCAGCCACCAAACCCACAAAATAAAGCTTGCTCAAATTCCCACTAATGCCTTGGTCGAAGAACTGTGCAGGCCCTAGAATGTCAGAAATATCCCTAACAAACTCCCTCAATTTCATCCCTCCAAATCACCCAAAAGTGCTTGCAATTGATGTACCAAATCAGTTCCAAAATACCCGGCAAGGAATTTTCTCACATGTGCATCCCACAAGTAGCACAAATTTCTCCTCCAGTGTCCTGTACTACGCAGTAGTGAGGAAAGCCTCCAATACCCTGTTCTAGAAAACCCCCAAATTGACAATTGACTCCCTTAGGGGTGGCACTCTAGGTCCACCGAAGCAAGCGCTGAGATTTCGGCTTGGAATCTCTAGTGTTAAACAACACTTGTTTACCCAGCTCAACAATTGAAGCAAACACTTAAGTTCAAAAGTAAAATTGTCAAAAGCCCCAAACAATAGCCCTCACCTTCTATTTAAGCTTGTTGCCTCATTTCCCGTTGGCGGGGTCCAATCTCCACTAATCTGAATTTCCCTCCAATTTCTTCTTCTTCCCTAAGTGTGTGGTCCTCAAGGGGCGCATATTCTTTTGTGAGTTGCCTCCATGTCCACCAAAACTTAAATTTTTCCTTTCCTAAGTTGAAATTCCAAAAATGCTTGCTATGCCAAAATTTAATCAAAATTGGTGATCCCTATTTTGTACTTAGGAAACTGGGGATATTACAATTACTCACTTGACTTGGTTACAATGGCTAAAATTTTAATGACAATGATAGACTAACTTGAGTTGACCCCCTTCAAGGAATTATGTACTAATGCACACAATAACACACATTAGTCCTTAGACTCCATTATTCAAATTTTGGGACAAGTCTAGGACAAGAGCCACCACTAAAATTATTTTTATTCAATGTTTTTCTTTACAAAATATTTTATCCTTCCTTGCAATACATCAATTTGAATTTTGTTGATGCCCTATCATAAACTTATTTTTAATTGTTAGCATAAATGACAACGAAAAAGAGAATTTCCTATGAAATCTCCACAATGTTGTTCCATTTATTAACTTACCTTCATAAACATTGTTATTCAACTAAACATGGCATAAAACAATAAGACCTTTTAATGTACTAAAGATTGTAGCACTCCCCTATCTATTGGTAACAAAATTTCATCCTCTTAAATGTGGTAGTAATGACATTGGCAGTCGCACATAGATCTTTAAAATGAATGTCAAACAACAGAACAAGATCTTTATATTTTTTTTTAACAAGATCGGGTACTTATATATTAAAAAACTTCAAAAGAGGAACATAGTCCCATTACATATGACTGAGGTAACACAGTGGAATTGGTGCAAAATGGGCATGCAGTCCCGATATCCAATTCACTGCTCTTGTTACTTAAGTTTTGAAAGACATAACGGCTATATTGTCGTAGGAACTGACCTAAAAGAAAACAATATTTACAATGCATGGAGAGTTAGCACCAGAATTGGTTCACTGAGTCATCTGGGGGCTGATCTTTCTTATCACTGTGTTTGGTGGATGTTTCACCTTGCACACTTTGGTTCAACATCCTTATATAGTTGATTGCTTCTTCTAAGTGGCGGGACTTCTCTTTAAGTCCTTCTATTTCAGCTTTCTGTTTTTCAAATTTCTTTTTCTTTGACTTGTTCTTGGACTGGACTTCTGCTTTGAGTTCGTTGAAATATTTTATGAATCGAGCTATCATAAAGCAGTGCACCTTGCAGAGAGCGCAACTGCTATTGGTCTCAATACGGTCCAAGGGATTATTAGACATTGTTGAAGCGAGATTGATTGACTCTTTGAGCTTGATACGAAGCTGAGAACAAGATCTTTATATTAAGACTTGAAGATCTTTGGATTAAAAGGAAAATAACTTCAGTTGGTAATTATGATGTGAAAATAACACAGTTCCTTACGGTATATCATGACCTTATTTATGTTTGAATTGATGTGTTGTGAAGTTATATCGTGTTAATCTAGATTGATTGTGTAGACAAGATAGCCTCCCCTGAGATACATTAATGTATGAGTTCGATTATGTCGTATATTTGGTGTTTGAATGTTTGACTATATTGTTTATTTGGTGTTTGAATGTTTGGTGTCTATTATGTCATCTACATGTTCGCTAAATGTTTGATTTATTGCATGATATGAATATGTGTCTATGAGATTGCATGAATGAATGATTTTATTTTAAGATGGTTGTACTAACGCAATATGTGCTGAGACAATTGATATGTACTTGAGTGTAAGTAGGTGCTAGTTGTAGTATTATGATTTAATGACTATTAGTTGATTATGACATGGTCATTAATCTTGGTAAAAGTTGATTTCAAATTAATAAACATGATGTCTTGATCTTTGGAGCGTGTGACTGACATATGTGAACAGTTGTAGTGAAACATGCTTGGTATTAGCATGACAAGGTAATGGTTGATGTATTTATATAACTAACAGTTGGGTGATGTAATTGTACATCGTAAGACTCAATTGCAGCAAAGAAAAAAGGTAAAAGAAAGGAATTTAGTGAGAATTCCTTTGAATATCTTTGGAAACCACAATTCCAGATGAATGAGTGTTTTGCATGAACACAGAAAGTCTTCTTAACCTTGATTTTGTCTGACATTATGTGGATATGTGGTATATTCCTGAACATGTATTTGACAAGTGTAACAATTGGTTTCTAGTTACAGTTGGATCCATCAAGGGAATTGGGGTCCCTTGAGAGACGATATATGTATATGTTCTGTTACAAGGCAACATGCTTGACACAACAAGATAAGGTAACTGACATATTGTTACATTTATTTATGCACTAACAATTATGTGTTTATGGTAGTATGATGCAGGGAAATGCATCACAAAAGAGACTGCCATGAAATCTTGAAAAAGGCTTGAGTTGAGCTTTCCCTTCGAAGCATTCGAAACCCATGGGGTTGAGTCATAGTGTTTGTTGCTAGTCTTGTACTTTTGATATTTTGCACTTGATTTCATCTAGTGCATGATCATGCCACTTTGTTTGTGGTGTCATATTGTTATTGGTTTTCATGGTTTTCTTTTTGTTTGCTTTTTTTCTCGCCTTTTATGTTTTGAGGGTCTTGGGAATTGGTTGGGAAAGAGGAAAGTTAATGGAGCTAGAGAAGATGAATGAAACTTAACAAGTAATGTAAGACTTGGATAAAGCTCGGTGCATTTATAAGGGTGACTGAAGGCAAGAATATGACAGTCATTTGGATTGGTTGGGTCCATTGGGGTAAATGGACAGTGGCAAGATAGTCATGAGAAAAGTAATAAGAAAAATGAAGTAAATGGATCTGAGACGTTAGATGCCTTGACTATGTTGGGAACTATTGTTTTCAATGGTGTGCATGTTGTGCATGGAAAAAGGGAGTTCTCTTAACCTTGACCTTATGATATATGGTAATTATGTTGTGATCATGATTATGATGTCTATATATGTATATATCCATGTATGTGTGTCATTGTCCGTGATCATGATTGTTTTATGTTAATTTTATATATGTGTGTATGTATGTATGTCATTGTTTGATAGGGTTGTCAAAGATCATTCTTGTGGAGAAATGATTGCTTATGTGAGTGAATGACATGACGAGGTTCCCGGTTTCATGAGGAATCAGGTGGCTGAGTAGCCTTGACAGATCTATGAGGTCAATGTCATGTGGATATGATTTAATATTATGTGATTGTATTATGTCTATGTTTATGTTATGCCAGGTAACGCTGAAAGATACAATAGTGGAATGAAAGCAATGTGATCTGCAACATGCTGGGATAAACATGGATAGTGGAAAGACACTAGAAACAAGGTTGCTTGGTAGAGATAGTGTTGTCTCTGGGTGTGCAATACTACTGTTGTATATATGTTGAATATGTTGCACCTCTGATGTTGTGTTCTTGTTGTATATATGGTGTTGTGTGTATTGCATATGCAGTGCTAGGTATAGATGGTGCTATGTACATGTTGGATATACGGTGTTGTGTACATATCATATTGTGCGCATGATGGATATGCAATGTTGTGTACATATGGTGCTATGTACATGTTGTATATGCAGTGCTATGTACATATGGTGTTGTGTGCATGTTGTATATGTGGAGCTATGTACATATGGTGTTGCGTGCATGATTGTACATGTGGTGTTGTGTGTATGTTGTACATGTGGTGTTGTGTGCAGATAGTGTTGTGCACATGTCATACATGTGATGTTGTGTACATGTGGTGTCATGTATATGTCGTGCATGTGGTGTTGTGTACACGTTGTACATGTGGTGCGGTGTACATGTGATGATGTGTACACATTGTGCAAGTGGTGTCATGTACATTTGATGATGTGTACACGTTGTGCCAGTGGTGTTGTGTACAATATTGTGTACATCTTGTACATGTGACACTGGTGCATGTGACACAGTGTGCATGTCGTAGATGCTGTGTTGTGTACATGCGGTATTTTGTATGTGCATTGTGTAGTTGTGGTATCGTGACGTGTATTCGTTGTGTTGTACTATGCGTATGTATTGTGTTGTGTTGTACACCACATGTAGGTGTATGTATTGTGTTGTCTTGTATACCGGATATAGGTGTATGTGTTGTGTCGTGCACCAGATGCAAGTATATGTGTTGCGTTGTACGTCGTGTATAGGTGTATGTGTTGTATGTCAGGTGTAGGTGCATTTATTGTGTGGTGTCGTGCGCTATGTGTGGATGTATGTGTTGTGATGTACATTGTGTATGTGAACATTATTGAAGAAAATAAAAAAGCACTAGGTGCTTGCTGGGTGTGGCAACAATCCGGTGTGTGTACAAGGACAAAAGATAACAGTAGAAGCGAAAGACTGATTAAAGGATAAGTATCAATATTTAATTTCAGTGATCTATGATTCTGATTTATGGTGGCTACATGTGATCTATGATTCTAGTTTATGATGATTGCATGTGATTCATGATTTTGATCTATGATGGTTTTGTTTTGAGCTAATTGGATGTGATATGCTTATACATGATGATTTGGTCAAGAGATGGTTTGGCTTGTTGTGACAGGAAGTGAACATAAGTGCAAATGTACCTTATTGACGAGTCAACGATGACGTATGATTTGGATTTCTTTCAATTTGTTTTGAATTTAATGGTAGTTATATGCTTGGTACAGGAAAGCATAGAAAATAACTGGGTTGGGTGGTTGAAATTGATTGCAAGAATTAGAAGCAACGACAAAAGGAATTGGAATAGGCGGCAGTGTGTTGGTAAAGCACTTTAGAAGTAAGGCCATTGTGGAAATCTAATACACAATAGTGTCCATTGATTGCCATGAGCATGTTATGACCGGTATGATGAGCCTTGACAAGGGATGGATCGCCTGGGATGGGGGATGTTGGGGAACTTGGAAAGTGAGCGACTGCACAGAAGGGAGTGATCGGATTGCTCAAGGGATTGTATAGCAGAGAAGGGAAGGCTAGGGAATGGATTTGTTTTTGGTCATTAACATTGCTAGATGGAATCAGATGCACATTGTGAGTGTGCCCTAAAACAATGAGTCGGTCACTGTTCATTGAGAGGACAAGTGGCACAGGATTGTAGCGCTGGACATTGGATGCAACTTTGATCTTAACAATGGATTTTGGACTTCCTGGGAAGGAGCTGAATCCCGATACTACTTTTGAGGGTGGTGGTGTGAGCCTATGGATTCCCTTGTCATGGATGCAGACATCGTATCATTTTATTTGTTGGTTGAGCAAATGTGCATATGTATATATGTGTATATTATTGTAAATATTGTATTGAGATGGAGTTTAAAGCTCCATAGACATTATGGTTGTATATGTGGTTGTTATTGTAAATACTGTAATGAGTTATGTTATAAAGCTCCAGTAAATGGTATGGTTTCCATGTTTTCAATAGGTTGATCATTGTAAATACTACAACGAACTAAGTTATAAAGCTCCATGGGAAATATGTTTTGCTAGCAGCAATCTTGTTAGTTATAGGTGTCATTGAACATCGATGACGATGTTCCCCTAAGGGGGAGGGTTTTGTAACAACCCTAATTAAAAATCCATATATATATATATATATATATATATATATATAAGACCAAGGTCATGGGACACATATTCCAAGCTTAATGGTGGGCAAAACATCCTAGTGGGTGTTCATTTGGTTTATTATGGCTATGGAAATTGACAAAGGCAGTGGCAAAGGCTTTGGAAAGGCAAAGTGGCATTTATTGACATTTATTTATGAAAATAATAAAAAATAGGAGAAAAGGAAGGCGAAGAGTCACAGGTTGCATGTGAGGAGGAAAATAATGGAAATTGAAGAAATTAGAGGCCTCATTAATTAAAAAGCTTCTGAGGATTAGTTGGTAACCTTTTGTCAGTTCAGTTTTGGAGCTCTCTACACTCTTGGACACTTAGAGTTTTCTTGGAGCACTTCAGCATTGGATCAAGAAAATCAAAGAAGGCAAAGAGGAAGCAATGATCAAGCAAGGAAGAGCAGGATCAAGTGACTACAACAGGATTCTTTCCAAGTATCGAGTTCTATGTATGATTTATTTGTTAGTTTTGGCATGCATGGTTATGCATGTGTGTTCTTGGTTCTCTTGTTGTCATTGGCATGGGTTTTGACGGGTGTGACGGTGTTCTTCAGCCAAGCCTTGCCATTTTCGGATAGCCATGGCGTGATGGGGTTCTCATGTTTTGGTTGAGCTGAATTGTCGGATGGATTCGATGTTGAGTGAGGTGGTCTTTGAAAGAAAAAACACATGGCTTAGTGATCCCTGAATTAGACTGTGGATTGCGGTAAAGCATTGGCCTAGTGACCCCTGAACCGAACCCTTGGTTACAGTAAAGCCGGATTTTGTGTTACCTTAGTGGGCCTACGAATCCTCAGACGGTGAATGGCGGGATATACAGTAAAGCCTAGAGGTGGGTGCCCTCAATCAGGCCTAAGAATCCTTGGTCAGTGATTAGCAAGATATACGGTAAAGCCTAGAGGGTGGAGTCTCGATTAGGCCTAGGAATCCCGACTGGTGAATGGTGGGATATACTTTAAAGCCTAGATACTAGGAGACAAGAAAATTCCTCACGCTGTAGATGGAGAAATTCAGTGTCATCAATGCTTGTTTAGGGCCTAGTGATCCAATGGGGATTGTGGTAAAGCCTGGTTCTATTGATGAGGGTGAGGTGATTTAGCCTCGAGAAGCCCTAGTTGATTTATGGTTATGAATCCCACATTCATGCTTGGAATATGGCACGAGATGATTGGCTGAAAGAAAGATTTGGTTCAACCAATCTATGGTCAGGTGGTATGAGGAAGTCGCGAACCTGGTTGGCATATTCATTCATTAATAAGAGTTTCTTCTCCTTGGTATTTCATGTGAAAATGTATTGGTTCATATGTGGTATCTATCACTGTTGTATCCTTGTTAATTTTATTAGTTATATGATAGTTATGAGCATGTTTTATGATAGTTATGATGTATGGCTCTCATCATGTTTTGGTTGATAAATGAATGAACAATGCATATATGACCTAATAGATTATAGTATGGCTAATGTGATAAGGCATAAATGCTTTTTTATGAACCTCAGATAAGTATGAGACCCCTCTGCTCAGATCTGTTGTTATGACAAGTAGATTTCATGTTCATGATATGTTCGACGAAATGCATGTCATGGTTAGGTTTGGTTAAGTCAATTCCTTGATTAAGTTTTGCATTAGAGGCTTTGTCTTTGTGTCATTTATTGTTTTGGAAAGTCTCATCAAGTTCTGGGAATTGGTCCGGAGACTAGCCTTGAAAGGTGGCTTAAATGTCACAGTCTCTAGCACAGAATTGGCTGAAAAAGATTGTAGTTTCTCCATTGCAAGCATTGTGGGAGCGACTGAAGGGTTTTAGTGGCATGGAGGCATTGTCATGGGAGCGATTGTGAGTTTAATTCATTGAAAGGCTATGTTAACTCAAGGGTTGGGCACCTGGAGAGGTGGATTAGCTCCTCGGGGTTCTGTAGCACCTGATAGAGGTTTGTAAAGTGTTGGTTCGTCGGTTCCACTTCCTTAACTGCACTTAGAGAGTTGAATCATATCATAGTAACTCTTCATCACATGTTTACCCCAGTGGACCGATTAACTTGGGTAAATGTGGGAGGAGGGCATTACAAATAGCGTTTATCTCCAACAATGTACCTTGGCTCAATCTAAGTTGGATGTATGATCTAGTTCTCAGAGATTTAGGTCTCTGATTCATTGGTTTTATCAATGACTTGAAGAACATGAGATACAAAGCTAGAATCTACCACACATTACCACCAACACCATAACTCACCAAACTAAGGAAGAAAACCTCCTATGCACACTTACGCACAATGCTTACTCAATCGAATCCATATATCAAGAAGTGATTCTATTATAAATCACATCAAATTATTTCATTCAGATTAAAAATCAACAATAAAAAGAATTGTTGCTATCTTGAGTAGCATTTTATGAGTGTTCATACCTCTATTTACAAATTTGGAGAATTTAAAGGCAAACACACCATGGTCATGACCATAAGCATTATGATTGTTGAATTCATGGTGCAAGGATTACCTTGATTGAAACCCACAATACTTGTCACGTGGAATCATGAGATATTTTCCATTTGAGGGGGAGGCATCTCAACAACACTAAGCACTAATCATCAACTTTGTTGAATCGTGACAATCATTTGCTTCTTGCACTGCAATGCAGAAATCTATTTACCTGTGAGGTGGATCTTTAAGGTTTGCAACTAAAATGGCAGTTATATGTTCCTTGTTTTGGTAACTCCAAGCAACAACCTTCGTTTAATGAATCTACACAACTTCCATAATGACATGATTGCCATCCTTTATTATTGAAATACACCACGCCTTCACTCTTTCCAAATCCAAAATAATCAGTGATTCCATTCACTCTATCACGGGGCAACCAATAATAATAATACAATAGCAACAAGCTCAACATGACTAGGAAAAATTACTCCAACAAGCTAAACATGGCCGAATAAAAAACTCAAGTAGAAGGATCTACATGATAAATTTTAGATCTAGGCCAAAAAGATTATCTACATGCTAAATTATAAATCTATATTTCAGTGGTACTTAGAGAATACACAGTAACAAAAGATAACTTCGTAGATCAATTAAGTGATTGTATAAATCGATATTTGAAATTTATAGAAAACAATTGATGCATGAAATAAATATTCTCCCAAGGGATAAAAATGTGCAAAATACTCATTTTGACTTATCACCACCAAATCCAATAACTACAATTTCCACTAGATTGAAACCAAAGCTTCATAATCTCTAAGAGAACATCACCATTCATAGAACAATTTCACCCACTCTAATACCATGCTAAGAATTAGAACTAAGTTAGACAAGATAAGAAAGTGGCATAAAAGGCTAAATGTCGTTTTATTGTTGTGGATTGATCCCAAGATATGAATTTACAATACATCAATTGGTCTTCTATATCTCACTAAAAATTCATCGGAGGATTATGATAACACCTCATCAAGATAAGGATTACAACTCATGGTTTCAAACATTGTGATTGTCTAGGGACTCAGACTAAAATACCAATACTCTATAATCAATTCTATCGACAAGGGGTACGAAAAACCAATCATTTTTTGTTAGGTTAGGGCCCAAATGTAGCCATATGCCTATAAGGAACTCTTGTTCTCATTGTGACTTAAGAGGTCCACACTAATATTTTATTCTTCTTTTCAATTTGCAAGGTTGTATTAAAATTTGCATGCATAACAGATGCAAAGCAACATGAATAATGAACTTATTTAGCAACAATGACAATGCAACAAATTTAAAATTTAAAAATTCTTTCAATATCCAAAATAAAGCTCAATTATAAAATATCAAAATGGCTATAACCATTTACTTATATCATATTTAAGCAAAATCCCTTGAAAGACAATAATTAAGTCACTCATAAATCCATCTACCACCTTTAATTTCTATCCCTTTAATCTTATATGTGAGATCCAATTGTATTTTACTTGCAATCAATTTCATTCCTTGAAACATTAATCTTTAGTCTTTACTATTCCCTTTTACAAGGAAAAAGTTAGATGTGTCTAGAACTCCTAAGCTACCCAACTTTTGTTGTCTTGAACTGAAATTGCTTTAGTTATTTGTTGTATGTTTGAGACATGTCTAAGACCAACTCCACATAGACAAGTAAGTTACAATAAGGTCGCCACAACTTAACTAAATTGTTTCTTAAGTACCTGTAGAGCTACTCCATAAAACCATTAGAACATGAAGGGCATTGATCCAAATTGACTTATCTAATAACCTAACAAACACAGATAATAGGATGTTATGAGTAATGAACAATTTCTAATATGTAGCTTATCTTGATTTGCTTCAATGTGCAAAACAGTCCTAAAACATTAGTCACTTCCCAAGAACTACAAAGCAAGGTGGTACTGACACAAAGGGATAGAAGTGCACTTACAATGGGAACATTTAATGAGTCATTGGGAAAATGAACCACAAAATTTGTCATTAACACCATCAATGAATCATCATTTCATTAACACTAAATTCAATTATCTCACATTAAGCCAAGGAGAATATAAAATTTATCCTTGAAAATATATTTTTTATGGAAAACCTAATCAATTAGGGTTATGATTCACTTGAGAAAGAATATAAAAAGCCACAAGTGAATAAAACAACCATTAAGAGTCCAAGAGACATCTTGAATAAGGTCATAGATAATGTATTTGTGTATCATATCAATAAAACACATATCCCACTTCTCTCCATCTGTGTGTATTTTACCAATGGTATCAAAACAAGAAGTTTGTGGCCTACCTTGACCTAGGTGTTCCTTGCATAGCTTCTGCGAAATTCAAATCATGCTCGGTTTTGTCATTTGTGGCCCTCTTGTGTGCCCATTCTCTACTACCACGTTCTCGAGAGTGAAGGATGGTGCAACTATGTTCTCTCCTTTGGAGCAAACACAAATTATAGAGAAACAATATAGTGAATTTTCCTCACACAATTCTGTACTAGCCGCAACTCCCCACACCAATTATTTAAGACTCAGTCTTAAAAGTCAATTTCAACCATTTCTACTTTCTATCATTTTGATCTACATATAAGGGTGTTGATTTATGTGTAGCATGGGGAGGTATTCTCGCATTCCAAGGAGGTCTCCAAGTAGGCCTATGAAAATAAAAAATATTTTTGGGGCACCAAGTCAGCCCAAGAAGGCAAGTTGGCCCAGCTCATTAAAGGGCGTGTCCCTGTTGAGAAGTCAATGCATGTAGGAATTAGGGTTTGATTCCTCTTTTCTTGATAATTACTTGTGATTTATGTTGCCTTCTTTTACTTCTTTATTATGTTATCTTTCATCAAGCAATTACCAAATTAAATGTATGAATATCACAAGAACAAGGAACACAAGATATAGGCACTCAGCCAGGGCAAAACCCCTATCTAGGGGAAAACCTAGTCCAACTCTTCCACTAGTAGATTCAAATCAAAATGAGACAATCCAAGACCTTTTTTAACCTGACAAAGACCTCCTCCAATCACCAAGTCAACCCTTCCTTCAAGTAGATGATCTCTGCCAAATCCTCCAAGTGTCAACTCCCCAAATACAACTTCAATCCAGAATTTCGGCCTCCCAGCTACAAAATTTCAAACTTGTGGTTACTTCAAAATTTCAGACCCAGCTACTCATCCAGAAACTTCGATTTCGTCTTTCCCAACTTCTTTCTTCCTTCTCCTTGCTCTTTGCTCTTCTTTCTTGTCTTCAAGTTGCAAATCGAACTTGTGAGTGAGTTGATGCCAAATAGGTTGAATTACACTTCTATTTATACTGCTTCTGCTAGGTCAAATAGCCCTAATCCAGGCCGACTTCATCAAGACAGGGCCGACTTGTTGTGGAGGTGACAAGTGTCATTTTGACTCAGATAAATTTTTTTTTATGATACGAAAGCCCAAGAAGGGTCTAATAATTGTGACAATGACTCTTTTGACTCTTGACAAAACCTAGAAGCCTTCAATGGAGGCTTTGACCTAGAAAATAAATGTAAGAGCATGAAACCCATGCTTCAAAAATATTTTTTCTTTTATAATAAAATTTCTTTTGATAAATATATTACATCATGACTCAAATACAATTATGAAGACCGACACTAGTTACATTCTTCAACACTCCCTCTTAACTAGGGAGGTATTCCTTATTACATATATACATAGGTACATGGAAGATCTCAAAATGATGTGATCTATGAAATTCATAACAGATGCAGTGCTACAGATTAGATACCTGACCACGATATCTAACCGGGTGGGACTAAAGTGTGTTCCAAGATTTTAGCCACTCTATGTATCATCAAGCTTCATGTTAAAATTGGCAACTAGGGCCAAACTCCATGTGGGTCATCTTATTCATCGCTGATAATATTTTTATTAGATTCCTCTCGTCGAGAGGTGTAGGATTGATCTAAAGATCATCCGATTCCGATAAGTATTTATGGAGATATGAATTTATTTTGATTACGGAATAATTATCAAGTAGACCTACAACTCATGTAGGCTTAGAAGCCCAACAGTCGCATCTATTCAATCATCAACAGTTGTGTATAAATACAAGAGATCTTTTCCTCATTTGGACTCACTCAACTCATCACATCTCTCTCTCTCTTTCCTGCGCAGAAAAGAGGCTCTTCTCCTACTACGCAGAAATAGGCTCTTCTTTCACACGTGTGGAAGGAAGGTGCAAAATTTAGGGCTGCAACTGCAGAACCAAAGTTTGACCAGCGTTGACCATCAGTCTGCCTCTCAGAACTGCGCTGTAGGTGAATCTGGATCTCCTTTGAAGGCCACATTTTTTGGTGAAGGAATCAAGCCGATCCGACGGTTGATTTGCAAGATATTGTTTGCCCTAGTTTGGTTGATCTAGGGTTTGTTGTTGGTGATGTAAATCAGATTTATGTATTATCTCTCTCTGCTAAATTATTAAAGATAAAGGAAGATTTGATCAAAGGGTTTCCCCACTTTGGGGTCTGTCCCTAGCTAGCCTCCACATCTTATGTCTCTTGTCTTGGCTTGTTTTCTGTCGATCGTTTAATGTTCTATCTACACTTTACTTTATGTATATGTGATTGCTAATCTGTGGATAATAATAAGAATGATATGTAAACTGCTATAAGCATAAGAACATACCATATCTTAACATGGTATCGGAGCTGAGGTGAAGACAAAGTTCGAGCAAGAGCAAGAGCAATCACCGAAGAGAATATTGGCAAAGCTATCCTAAAAGAACTATGGGGTCCTCAACACTCTTCCCTGCCGAAGACAAGCTCCGTGAGAAAGTTGACTATCATGGATGGAAGATGTCTATCGATCTAACCTTAGAAGATCAAGGAGCGTTGGATTATGTAAGAGGCAATATTGTTGAGCCTCCATCAAATGCACCTGCTGCTGCCAAGAACAAATGGAAAACCGGTGAAGTCAAAACAAAGAAAATCATCTGAGATTCTATCGACAAGCGCTTGGTGGCCTACATCTCCAACCTGAACACCTCCAAGGAAATCTATGATACACTGGTGAGTTTATTTAAAGTTAATGATGCAAATCAAGTTTTGTTTCTTAGAAATAAGCTGAAGGAAATTAAGAAGGGCAAAGATGAGAACACGCAAGCATACGTCTTAAGAATCACCGAGATCAACGATCTTCTATCTATTGGGGAGACTATTACTAATAGGGAAATGGTACTCATGACTTTTGGAGGATTACCATCCGAATGGTACGTGTTCAGGACTACTCTTTTGAACAATAATGTAATTCCTGGTTTCAAGGAATTAATGGCTAGATGCATTCAAGAAGAAACTAGGGTAGAAGAGTAAGAAATGCCCATGCCTAAAGGTCCTCCTGCTGCATTTTCTTCTCATGCTAAGAAAAGAAATAATTCCAGGACTAAATAAAAAAGAAAGGCTAGACCTAAGGGTGGAAGAAAAGGACGGTGTTACATTTGCAATAAAGCAGGTCACTATGCAAGGGAGTGCCCTGATAGAAAGGACTCACACTGGGACAATCATCAAAATGCCTCTCATGGCAATCAAATGAATGGCAAATTCAATAGCAAAGGTAAAAAGAGTGTTGGAAATCAAGGAAGAGGACAACCATTCAAGAAGGCTAGAATTTCCAGGTATGAATCCAACATTGTTGAGAATAAGCAGGATGAATATTATCTACCAGTTGCTCTATCTACCTCTGCTCCTTCGGACTCAATGGGAATTTGGCTTATTGATAGTGGTGCCTCAAGGCACTTGACTGGTTACAAAGAACTTCTCCATAATCTGATAGAGAAAGACACTAACCTAGAAATTGTCCTTGGAGATAATATGAAATATCATGTGAAAGGTGTAGGCAATGTCTCTCTCAAATTGAATCAAGGTAATACGATCCACTTACAGGATGTATTATATGTACCTAACCTCAAAAAGAACCTGGTGTCCATCTCGGCAATGGAAGACAAAGGCTACAAGGTAAACTTCAGCGATGGCAAGGTACGTTTATGGAAAGATAATGTTAAAGATGCCTTCACTCTTGGGTTTCGAGTTGATTCATTATATCAGGTCAGTGGAAGTCCGGTAGGTGTCATGTCTTGTGACACATCTCTTCAATTCGAACTTTGGCATCGGAGGTTTGCCCACCTTCATTACAAAGCTCTACCCGATGTGAGACAAATGGTAACGAGGATGCCCGAATTCCGAGTAGAGAAAGAAGGTGTATGTCCGGGATGTGCCAAAGGAAAAAAGCTCAAAAGGGGATCATTCCCCTCAAGCTAAAGCAAGACCTCCAATATATTACAATTGGTTCACTTAGACATATCTGGTATGATGCCTGTGAACTCCTTGGGAGGATATTCATATTACCTTACTTTACAGATGACTATTCTCGAAAGACTTGGATATACTTCTTGAAAAAGAAGGATGAAGTGTTCTCTTGGTTTCGACACTTCAAAGTCTTGATCGAGAATCAAACCGAAAAGAAGATCAAGATCTTAAGGACTAATAATGGGACTGAATATGAATCTAACGAGTTTCATGACTTCCGTAAAGAGTCTGGCATCAAGAGGGAGACTGCTACACCATATACTCCTGAACCGAATGGTGTGGCGGAAAGGAAGAACCGTGCGATTGTGGAAGCTGTTCGTGCCATGCTCCCTGATCAAAGACTTCCAAAGTTTCTATGGGCCGAAGCTGCAGACACCGCTGTATATGTACAAAACCGATGCCCTCATCAAGCATTGGGTTCCAAGACTCCTGAAGAAATGTTCACCGGTAAGAAACCTGACGTATCTCATTTTAGAATTTTTGGAAGCCCTGTATATTTTCATGTGTCGAAGGAGAAAAGGAATAAATCGGGTGCATCTGGAAAGAAAGGAATTTTCGTGGGCTATGGTGAAAATACTAAGGGCTATAGAATCTATGTAGTCAGTCAAAGGGAAGTCGTGATTAGTCATGATGTCACCTTTGACGAAGGTATGGTCCTCAGCAAGGTGGACAATCTTTCGACTTTGAGGAGCTCTCAAGAAGCCGACACCAAGGAACCGAAAGAAAAGAATGATGAAACAATCCCTGATGTGGAAGAACCGATGGATCCTACTGATCCACCTGAGCCTTCCTCTTCTAGGAAGAGGCCCTCTTGGCTTAGGGGGCTACTCGATGATGCTGAAGGACACACTACACCCTGAGGAACCTTCCGTGAAAGTAAGAAACCCAACAGGTATCAGGGATACTTGACCTCATGAGCACGATCATACAAAATGAGCCTTCATCATTCTCAGATGTCGTCAAGCATCAAGTATGGAAGGATGTTATGACCGAAGAATATGAGTCTATTATGAAGAATGATGTCTGGGTAGTAGTTCCCAGACCCCAGGACAAGACAATTGTCACTTCTAAATGGCTTTACAAGATAAAGCATGCAACAAATGGAAGTACGGAAAAATATAAGGTTCGTTTTGCCGCTCGTGGCTTCTCCCAGAAGGAAGGTATAGACTATGACGAGATATTTGCACCTATTGCCAGATATACCACCATCTGCTCGATCATAGCCCTTGCGGCTTCACAAGGATGGAACCTACATCAGATGGATGTCAAGACCGCGTTCTTGCATGGTTCGATCAAAGAAGAGGTCTACGTGGAGCAACCCAAAGGATTTGAGATTTATGATCGAAAATCTCATGTATGCAGGTTGAAGAAGGCCCTCTATGGGCTAAAGCAAGCACCCCGAGCATGGTATGAGAGGATCGATAGCTACTTGATGAAGCTGGGATTCACTAGGAGTGAAGCCGATCCTAACCTTTACTTTAAGGTTGAAGATGACAAACCTCTCATACTGGTGTTGTGTGTTAAAGACCTCTTCCTAACAAGTGTAGACCCTCTCATTCACAAATTTAAGAGGGAGTTAGTTTCTGAATTTGAAATGAAGGACCTAGGACTGATGCACTATTTCCTAGGACTTGAAGTCTGGCAGAAGCCAAGGGAAATTTTCCTATCTCAAGGAAAATATGTGGTGAAAATATTGGAAAGATTCGGTATGGTGGACTGCAAGCCTGTAACTACCCCAATGGAGCTTGACTTTAAGAAGTTAAGCGGTAGCGCTGCTAGACCTATTTTACGAAATGCCATCGAGTATCATCAACTCGTTGGAGCATTTATGTTCTTAGTGAACTCCCCCAAACATATGCTTTGCGGTCAACACATTGAGTCAACATATGGTTGAACCTCACCACATACATTGGATTGGTGCCAAGAATTTGTTAAGATATCTTCGTGGCACAATCACATATGGGCTAAGATACACTGCCGGAGATGTGAGACTACTTGGATACACTGATGTTGATTGGACAGGCAATGTGGAGGACTGTAAGAGCACTTCCGGGTGCTGCTCCTCCTTGGGATCTGCTTCGATATCCTGGATGAGCAGGAAGCAGCATCGTTGAAGCAGAATATATTGCTACTAGCATGGCTTCCTGTGAGGCAGTCTGGTTGCGAACGCTCTTCAGTGAGCTGTTTGGATATACATTGGATACCACTGTGATCTTATGTGACAACCAGAGTCGGATTCGTTTGTCAGAGAATCACGTATTTCATGATCGTTCCAAGCATATCAATATCAGGTACCACTATATTCGAGATATGGTGCAGCGGGGAGCTATAAGGCTCCAACATATCGATACAGATGAACAGGGCGCCGACATCCTAACAAAGCCCCTAAGAAAAGTCAAATTCCTGACTTTCCGAGAACAACTTGGTGTCGTTCAAAGACCCTCTGATGAGGGTCATGTATGATGTATTGAGCTCTAGGAGCTCCGAGGGGGCGCCGGGTACTTCTTGGAGCGATATATGACCACAGGTAAAAGAATCAAAACTTTCCCTGTAACACCCTGTGGCGACTATGTAGCAGGATGATTAGTTCTCCTGTGAGGTCTAGATGATGTGTTCTCCATGACGATTATGTAGCAGGACGATTAGTTCTCCTATGAGGTTTGGATGATGTGTTCTCCATGACAATTGTGTAGCAGGATGGTTAGTTCTCCTATGCGGACAAGATTGATTAGTTCTCCTGTCAAGGCATCCTACCCATGAAGTCTGGGACTCATGGGAAGTACCTCTCATCTGATCAATGCGCAGGGAAATGAGAATAGGGACCATAGTAGTACTGATGGACGCATCATTGTATCTACCGTACTCCCTATACTAGGATGACCTTCATTGATATGGGATTAATTATACTGGTTTGGGACCAATGGTAGTTGTACCCACTATGACGTTGACTTCGGGTCAATTGAGACTGGTCTGGGACCAATGGTACACACTCTAAGACTGACTTCGAGTCAATGGAGGATGATACTGGTCTGGGACCAGTGGTAGGAATTGTACCCACTATGACGCTGACTTTGGGTCGGTTGAGACTGGTCTGGGACCAGTGGTACACACTCTGAGACTGACTTTGAGTCAATATGATACATCCTCGATCATTTCATCATCTTTATAATTCAGACAAAGCAAAGAAGAGCAGAACAGAGCAGAGCAGAGCAAATCAGAACAGGGTAGAACAGAACAGAGCAGAGCAGGCAGGATAGAGCAAAGCAGAGCAGGGGTCAAGTTGTACAGGGTAGTGCATTTGATGGATGAATAGTAGCGACCGACAGACAAATTGTAGATGGAGTTCTCCCTAGTTGAGAGGGAGTGTTAAAATTGACAACCAGGGCCAAACTCCATGTGGGTCATCTTATTCATGGCTGATAATATTTTTATTAGATTCCTCTCGTCGAGAGGTGTAGGATTGATCTAAAGATCATTTGATTCCGATAAGTATTTATGGAGATATGAATTTATTTTGATTATGGATTAATTATCAAGCCGACCTACAACTCATGTAGGCTCAGAAGCCCAACAGTCGCATCTATTCAATTACCAACAGTTGTGAATAAATACAGGAGGTCTTTTCCTCATTTGGACTCACTCAACTCATCACATCCCTCTCTCTCTCTTTCCTGCGCAGAAAAGAGGCTCTTCTCCTACTACGCAGAAAGAGACTTTGGAAGGAAGGTGCAGAATTTAGGGTTGCAACTACAGAACCAAAGTTTGACCAGCGTTGACCATCAGTCTGCCTCTCAGAACTGTATTGTAGGTGAATCTGGATCTCCTCTGAAGGCTGCATTTTTTGGTGAAGGAATCAAGCCGATCTGACGATCGATTTGCAAGATATTGTTTGCCCTAGTTTGGTTGATCTAGGGTTCGCTGCTGCTGATGTAAATCAGATTTATGTACTATTTCTCTTTGTTGAATTATTGAATATAAAGGAAGATTTGATCAAAGGGTTTCCCCACATTGGGGTTTGTCCCTGGCTAGCCGCCACATCTTGTGTCTCTTGTCTTGGCTTGTTTTTTGTCGATCATTTAATGTTCTATCTGCACTTTACTTTATGTACATGTGATTGTTAATATGTGGATAATAATAAGAAAGACAAGTAAACTGCTATAAGCATAGAACATACCATAACTTAACACTTCAACTCTAACACCAACCTAGGGATCTAGGTGCGTATCCAAGGTTAGAGCTCCAAGACCAATGCCACCCTCCCTACTTCAAGATCTAGACATCATCATAGGCCGACCAAATGTCCTCCCAAGCATCTTGTTGTCCCAAGATGCTTCATCTCTCCCCATCTATTAAATCTGCAATAGAAATCAATCCAAGCATGCTTCTAAAATATTTGAACTTCTTATTTGGAAGAGATTTTGTCAACACATCAACTCCTTAATAACCCTCTTATATATATTAATAATCATAGCTCTGTGATACATCATTAATTTCAAAGATTATCTATTGCCGCATCCCCTGATGATGGACTCACTTCGTAGTCCGAAACGTTGTGTTCACAAAACTCTTCAACAAGTCATTCCTCCTCTATCTAAAACCATTCTCACCTGTATGGATTCTCTATTTAACAACACATCAACTACCTATTCTTTTATCGAAATATATTGTAGCTTCGTGACCCCATCCTGCACCAAACTTGTAAGGTAGTGGTACTTGTTATCGATATGCTTCGTCCTGGCATGAAACACAGGGTCTTCAGACATCTTGATGTTGCTTTGATTATCACAATTTATTACTATGGGATCTAGTGGCCCTCCAAACAAATCTGACAAGAGTTTTCTTAACCAAACTACTTACTTTCGTACTTCATGCAACAACATATTCGGCTTCAGCACAACTTAACGCAACATGATCTTGTTTTCTACTCATCCACGAAATCATTGTAGATGCCAAAACTAAAACATCCACCAATAGTGTTTCTTCCATCTGTCTCACTGCTACCCCAATCATAGTTGGTAAAAACTATTAATTTAACTTCCTTTCTATCATACTTCAAGCAGTGATGAATTGTTCCATGTAGGTATCTCAAAAAGTGCTTGGCAACTATCTAATGGTGACGACGAGGCTCCAATTAATATTGACTAAGAACATTCAAAAAACACATATTTACCGAGTACATCAAAGAGCCCACCAACTTACGATAACTTGTAGGATCAATAGGACTAGAGTCAAAGCTTCTCAACTTCTTTAAATTTGTGATCATACGAGTAGTCATAGGCTTGGAATCCATCATACCAAACTTTTGTAACATCTTGATTATATACTTTCCTTGACCAAGATATATCTCACTACATTTCTGCCAAACTTCCAACAAGCCCAAATAGTAGTACATGAGTCCCAAATCTTTCATTTCAAATTCAACTGCGAGCGACTTCTTACATGCTTACACCTCACACCTCATTTGGACATCATTCACTCACACATTCTTCTCTGTCTTCACCAAATTGGTTCGTACAACTTGGGCATTTTCTCTCTCTCACACACGTGTGGCTAGGAGAACAATATTTATGGGCTAAAACAAAACCGAATTTCACATTGTTTGACTAGCGTTGACCGAGGTTGTTTTGACCGAATTTTACTGCGCTTTTGGAGGCAGAATTCTGATTTCTCTAGGATGCATTCTCTGGCACATAAATCGAGGCATTTGGGACTGTTTGACCAGCGTTGACTATAGGGTTGTTTGAATGCAAGGCTGACTATTGTTTGACCAATTTTGACTAGTATTTGTGGGACTATTTTGGGTTGACTTTGACCCTTGATGGAGGCCAAAATAATCTGCCTTTGACCGAGCTTTAAAGAAGGTGACTTGTTAATAATTTGACCAACGTTGACTTTCTGGTTAGGGTTGACGTTTGATTGCAGAAATTGACAGGGTTGATTTGACTGTGTATTGGGCTAGTCTATTTGACTTTTGTACTCTCTACTGAACTATTGAATAATAATAAGAAGATTTGATCAAAAGGGTTTTGCCCACATTGGGGTTTTTCCCTGGCATTTGCCACATCTGGTGTCTTATTCTCCTAGCTTGTCTTCTTCATATGTTTTTATGTTCTATTTGCATTTATTTTCAATGTGATTAATAGCGTTGAAGAATCTATAGGGCAATGAGATGTAGAGTGATTCTTTGAGACTAAATAACAATTTGTGAAGTTTTTTAAGCGTTGAAGAATCTATAGGGCAATGAGATGTAGAGTGATTCTTTGAGACTAAATAACAATTTGTGAAGTTTTTTTACAATGTCTTTGTTAGCTTTATCTTCTTCTTCTCTTAATAATGCATGTGTTTGTACTTCATCAAAGTGCTATGAAAACATAAAAACAAGAACATAAGATATTGGCTCTCTGTCAGGGCCAAAACCTCTCTTCTCTTGAGAGGAAAACCCTTCAGTAAGTTTTCTCTTATTGAAGCTTCTTTCTTGATCAATGCCAAACCCTAGACCCTTGACTAGAAGATCCTCCAAGCACAAGTCAAGTCCTTCCTTTTCTCTGCACTATGTTTCCCTGACACTTTGTCTACCTCCTTTCGGCACTTTGTTACTTGGTACTTCGTCCTTCTTCCAACACCTCGTTCTTCCTTCCACTGTTAGTAGACCTTCTAGAAGAGATACTTATCTTTTGTACTTAGTGATATCCTTCACCTAAGGATACTCCTTCCTTCTCTTGATCATCTGAGTCCCTTCTTGATGTATAGTGGTAGGCTTATTGTGATAGGTACCCTAATTCAACCCTAATTCTCGCACGTGTGAGAGGTACCCTAGAGAATTAGGGTCTTTTTCCTTCGCTAGAGAGATAGGCTTCTTTGTTTAACTTGGGAGGCCTTGTAGGCCTAGTTTCAAACCCAAACAACACTAGTTCATGGATTGTTTGTCCCTGTTGTCATACCCACATATTTGACCTCTTTTTATTTGCAAGTGTGACTGTTCTAGCCCTAGAAACAATCCTCTTCCTTCGCTTTTCTTCCTCCTTACTTCGCTACACTTTGGAGACCCTTTTAGACTTATTTCTCTTCACTATATCTCGGCTTCTTCCTTTGCTAATTTTAGAGATGATTGCATTGTCTTTGGAGGAGTGGACAACCTCTATATATAGAGGATTGTCCCTCCTTTAGGCCGACTTGTAGGCCGACTCACTACCTTGAGGCCAACTTGATTTCCTTTGCTTCGATGGGTGCTTTTAATGGTGCCATTGCTTCTTTTGATGGTGTCTTTGCTAGGAGGAGACTTGACTTTGCTTGGAGGTGTCTTTTTTAACTCTTATGCATAAATATACATAATGTAACATACCCTAAGGGTCTTCAACATTTTCTTTTGATTATTTGACTCATCTATAGCACTTTAACATGTGTTAGACCTATTTCAATGAGCAAGAAACTCATTGACATATATTATAAAAATAATATATATTTTCTTGAATAAATACAAATATCAGAAGTACATTTATGAAGACCGAACCTAGTTACACTTCCTTCAACAAATGGTTGATGTGATTGCTACTGAAAATTGTTATTACGCTGCTAAAGAACATTGACGTAAATTGTGCTAAGCTTAGAACATACCATTGTTATCTAAAATTAACATAAAGCCTACGGGGATGGAAAGGCTAATGAGTTCCATTTGTCCTCAATTCGTAGAGGGCATTACATCAATTCAACTCTATAATAAAAAATAATTGTAACTTGCAAATAGTCTTTTTGTAACTTTATTTGTACTTTTTAAAAATTAAGTTGAATTGCATTGGAAACAAGTGCATTTTTAGTAGAAGACAACACCCTCGATTTGTTAAGTTTGAATTGTTGAGTCTAATTGTTAAAGTCTGAAGTTGCAAGAAACCCTTCGAGGAGGTCCAGGTCAGTCTTTAAATGGCTTGAATTAATGAATTATTAAAATTACTGAATACTCTAAAGCCCTCTATTGTCGACAATATGGTTACCATTAACAAAGAAACTCTCACTAACATTCTAACTCATTTATAAGATTGGCAAGACAAAATCAAAATTTTCCAACTTGAATAACAACGCCAATAAGATGAAATACAACAAATTAACACTCTAAACTAGTCCTTGATCAAATTAGGAGCCAAGACATGATAAAATCAATGATTGTTGAATAGAGGCTTCTGTGATCCATAATATTTTTAAGAAGAGTTTTGGCGTAAATCACATGTAGAAAACCTTTGTCGACACGTTTCGAACCAACTAGTGTGGTTCATCGTCAGGACAAGTTGAGGAGTCAGATCATAGCTGCAAGTTAAATAGGGAGAGCAGATCTTCCAAACAGCTATATAAAAATGGCTAGATTATATAACAATATTCTAATGTTAATTATGGGTTAATAGTCAAATAGTATCTAGTCAAAGTAACTAATTATCATCTTAATAAATAATTTAATAATTTATATATTATATATTTGAATCTTGTACTATTTCAGTTTATTTTTAAAAATTCAATCATTTATATATTATAATATATTATATATTTGAATCTTATACTATTTCATTTTATTTGGTAGTTAAATTAATTAATTTAATTCTTTTTAATTAATTTAATTATTTAAGTCCAATATGGATAAGATAAAGTCAATCAAGGTTAAGTAAAGGGGTTTCCATATCATTTTATTTAAAAAAAATTATTTGGTTATTAAATTAATTAATTTAATTCTTTTTAATATATTTAAACATTTAAATCTAATAGGGAAAGATATAGTCAATCTAGGTCAAGTAAAAGGGTTTTTGGAATTAATAGATTATTTATAATTATTAGTTACAAAAACAACAACAACAACAACAACAAAAAATGGATTTATTAAGGTAACGGTAAAAAACATAAAATCAAAATTATAAGTAAACTCATCTAATGGATTTAGGGATTAAGATATTATTGATAAGGTATTATTAATAAAAATATTAGAACGAGAAACAAAAATTAAAAACAATATGGTCAAGAATATGACCATTAATAAAATAAATTAATCAAAGGAGAAACCTAGGAGGACGTAGAAGGATACGGGGAAACCTAGAAAGCTAAAAAAGGTCAAACAAGGGAGGAGAGGAAGGCAAGACTAGGAAAAAAGGGCAGAGATCCAGCAACTACTGATCTTCCAGCCGTCATCTCTATTGAGATTGTTTGCCCTCCTTTCAATTTCAATGGCTTCCCTGAATTTACAGTGATGGAACTGCGCAACCTTGGCCTCCTCAATACAAACATGATGCTTGGTCTTTTCCGCATGCTCTGCTAACGCTGAAGACTTGGTTGTCCCGTGTCTTAGGTCAGCTGCATGTTCGTTGATCCTTTGATGGATGGAGCATCCTGTTTCCCCGATATAAGGGGTCCCACAAGAACAAGGAATCATGTAGACACCCTTCATGTCCTTAGGGTCAACAGGATCCTTCACCGATCAGAGGGATTTACAAATGGTGTTGAGGGACCTAAAGGTTGAGGGAATATTATACTTCTTAAGAATCCGAGAAATCTTGTCTGTGGTTCCCTAGACATAGGGAAGATGGACACCTAGGAGATGCTCTTTAGGTTCTTTTTTAATTACTGAATTCTTGGAGGCTTTAAGGAAAGCCTTTTGACCAAGGCACCTACTATAGCCGTTCTCCATAAAGACATTAAGGAGATGGGATTTCTCCTGATTGAAGCTCTTATTATCAGAAATCCTAAGGGCATGAGTAGCGAGGGTGTTAAGAACACCCAATTTTTGCGCGGGGAAATGATGGGAATTGGCATGAAGATATTACTCAGTATGTGTTTTCTTCGAAACACTGAGTGGGAGAGGGAACCGTCAATATTCTTAGAGATAAGAATATCAAGGAAGGGGAGGCAACCATTAACTTCTTTTTCCATGGTGAACTTAATGGCAGAGGATTGACAGTTGAGGTGATTGAAGAAGAGATCCAACTCCTCTTGGCCATGGGACTAGATGACATTAGTGTCATCTACATACCTTTTCCATAGCTTGGGTAGGAGACGGGCCGAGGCTAAAGCTTTGGCTTCGAAATCTTCCATAAAAAGATTAGCAACAATAGGGGATAGGGGTGAGCCCATGGCAACACCACAGGTCTGTTCAAAGAACTCACCCTCGAAACAGAAAAAAGTGGAAGTAAGACAGATCTCAACCAGCTGAGCGATATCAAGATTTGTTAGGCAATAGATCACTTCCAAGGCCTCCTTTATAGGGATACAAGTGTAAAGGGAGACCACATCAAAGCCGACGAGAATGCATCCCTGTTGAGGATGACAACAGCACCTCCTTTGTCAGCTTTCAGAACCACGATATCTTTGTTCTGGTTTAATGATTTGAAGGCGACGAATTCCTCATTGTTGAGGTTCTTCTGAGGGGGCTTAGTGTCATCTACATACCTTTTCCATAGCTTGGGTAGGAGACGAGACAAGGCTAAAGATTTGGCTTCGAAATCTTCCATAAAAAGATTAGCAACAATATGGGATAGGGGTGAGCCCATGGCAACACCACAGGTCTGTTCAAAGAACTCACCCTCGAAACAGAAAAAAGTGGAAGTAAGACAAATCTCAACCAGCTGAGCGATATCAGGATTTGTTAGGCAATAGATCACTTCCAAGGCCTCCTTTATTGGGATACAAGTGTAAAGGGAGACCACATCAAAGCTGACGAGAATGCATCCCTGTTGAGGATGACAGCAGCACCTCCTTTGTCAGCTTTCAGAACCACGATATCTTTGTTCTGGTTTAAGGATTTGAAGGCGACGAATTCCTCATTGTTGAGGTTCTTTTGAGGGGGCTTAGCCTTCCTAAGGACGACAACACAATCCTGCCTAATAGTTTCCTTAATGTTATAATTGGATTGTGTTGTCGTCCTTAGGAAGGCTAAGCCCCCTCAGAAGAACCTCAGCAATGAGGAATTCGTCGCCCTCAAATCCTTAAACCAGAACAAAGATATCGTGGTTCTGAAGGCTGACAAAGGAGGTGCTGCTGTCATCCTCAACAGGGATGATTACCGCAGGAAGATGTTAGATCATCTCTACAATAGTGGCAGTTATAAAAAGCTGCCCAAGAACCCTCTAAAGAAAATTTCTAGGGCTGTGGCTCTTGCCATTAAGTCCAGTAGCTCTGTTAGTTCCCTAAGCCATAAACTCATTGAGAGCAGTCCCATTACTCCTAGGATCTATGGGTTGCCAAAGATTCACAAAGAAGGGGCTCCCCTAAGGCCTATTGTCAACACCATTGGTGGTCCGACCTACCTTCTAGCTAAGTTCCTTGCCCTTAAACTTAAGCCCTTAGTTGGTCGTACAGAGTCCTTCGTAAAAGACTCTGCATCCTTCATTAAAGAGCTTAAGGACATAAAGCTTGACCCTGAGGACATTCTCGTCAACTTTGATGTGGTCTCCCTTTACACTTGTATCCCTATAAAGGAGGCCTTGGAAGTGATCTATTGCCTAATAGATCCCGATACCGCTTAGCTGGTTGAGGTCTGTCTTCCACTTTTTTCTGTTTCGAGGGTAAGTTCTTTGAACAAACCTATGGTGTTGCCATGGGCTCACCCCTATCCCCTATTGTTGCTAATCTTTTTATGGAAGATTTCGAAGCCAAAGCTTTAGCCCCGGCCAGTCTCCTACCCAAGCTATGGAAAAAGTATGTGGATGACACTAATGTCATCTGGTCCCATGGCCAAGAGGAGTTGGATCTCTTCTTCAATCACCTCAACTGTCAATCCTCTGCCATTAAGTTCACCATGGAAAAAGAAGTTAATGATTGCCTCCCCTTCCTTGATATTCTTATCTCTAAGAATATTGACGGTTCCCTCTCCCACTCAGTGTTTCAAAAGAAAACGCATACTGAGCAATATCTTCATGCCAATTTCCATCATTTCCTTGCGCAAAAATTGGGTGTTCTTAACACCCTCACTACTCGTACCCTTAGGATTTCTAATAATAAGAGCTTTGATCAGGGGAAATCCCATCTCCTTAATGTCTTTATGGAGAATGACTATAGTAGGCACCTTGGTCAAAAGGCTTTCCTTAAAGCCTCCAAGAATTGAGTAATTAAAAAAGAACCTAAAGAGCATCTCCTAGGTGTCCATCTTCCCTATGTCCAAGGACCCAGAGATAAGATTGCTCAGATTCTTAAGAAGTATAATATTCACTCAACCTTTAGCCCCTCACCACCATTCATAAATCCCTCCAATCGGTGAAGGATCCTGTTGACCCTAAGGACATGAAGGGTGTCTACATGATTCCTTGTACTTGGGGACCCCTTATATCGGGGAAACAGGACGCTCCATCCATCAAAGGATCAACGAACATGTAGCTGACCTAAGGCACGGGAGAACCAAGTCTTCAACATTAGTAGAGCATGCAGAAAAGACCAAGCATCATGTTTGCATTGAGGAGGCCAAGGTTATTGCCAAGGTTGCGCAGTTCCATCACTGTAAATTCAGGGAAGCCATTGAAATTGAAAGGAGGCCAAACAATCTCAATAGAGATGACGACTGGAAGATCAGTAGTTGTTGGATCCTTGCCCTTTCTTCCTAGTCTTGCCTTCCCCTCCTCCCTTGTTTGACCTTTTCTAGCTTTCTAGGTTTCCCTGTATTTTCCCCGTATTATCCCGTATCCTTCTCCATCCTCCTAGGTTTCTCCTTTGGTTAATTTATTTTATTAATGGTCATATTCTTGACCATCTTGTTTTTAATTTTTGTCTCTCGTTCTAATATTTTTATTAATAATACCTTATCAATAATATCTTAATCCCTAGATCCATTAGATGGCTTTACTTATAATTTTGATTTTATGTTTTTTACCCTTACCTTAATAAATCCATTTTTTTTTGTAACTAATAATTATAAATAATTTATTAATTCCAAAAACCCTTTTACTTGACCTTGATTGACTATATCTTTCCCTGTTAGATTTAAATGTTCAAATATATTAAAAAGAATTAAACTAATTAATTTAAAAACCAAATAAAATATTTTAAATAAATGATATGGAAACCCCTTTACTTAACCTTGATTGACTTTATCTTATCCATATTGGACTTAAATAATTAAATTAATTAAAAAGAATTAATTTAATTACCAAATAAAATTTATAAATAAAATGAAATAGTATAAGATTCAAATATATAATATATTATAATATATAAATTATTGAATTTTTAAAAATAAAATGAAATAGTACAAGATTCAAATATATAAATTATTAAATTATTTATTAAGATGATAATTAGTTACTTTGACTAGATAGTATTTGACTATTAACCCATAATTAACATTAGAATATTATTATATAATGTAGTTGTTTTTATATCGCCATTAATGGTCACACCTAACCGTTTGGAAGATCTGCTCTCCCTATTTAACTTGCAGCTATGGTCTGACCCCTCAACTTGTCCAGACGATGAACCACACTAATTGGTTCGAAACACGTCGACAAAGGTTTTCTACATGTGATTTACCCCGAAACTCTTCTTAAAAATCATGATGCCACTTTATAAAGAAATTCAAATGAAGATGGAGTTTTTCATAAACAAGCTTCATTTGTACTTTCCATACCTATCATTAGATCAGGGGAAGAAATCAACAAGAAGCATTGAAGTCCTGGATTCAAACAAGAAGTAACCCTTCACATTCCATATTATTCCAAACTAACCTACATCTACAGTGCTAATTTCCTTCAAGAAAAATCATCTTCACCTACTCTAGTTCAAGATCAAATTCCTAAATCCTAACATTGTCGTTAAGTTCACAACATGGAGAATCAATGTTTTGATCTTCATCATTCATACAGATGTTCCAAACATAAGAAACTTGCAAGAGTAAAGATTCACTATGGGTGGAAAGATTTGTGTCTTCTCACCTTGACTTTGACAAGGGGGGAGAATATTAGTGATTGATAGTCAGGTTTCAAACAAATGTTCCAAACATAAGAAACCCGCAAGAGTAAAGATTCACTATGGGTGGAAATATTTGTCTTCTCACCTTGACTTCAACAAGAGAGGAGAATATTAATGATTGGTAGTCATGTTTCAAATTTCAGAGCCCTATTAATCAAGCATGAACAAGTGAGTCATAGCCTAAGCTAGAGCCATACTCCATAAGCATGATTTGGCTTGCGGTCTTCCTTAAACCACCATTACGTAAAGGACTTACATTTTTTGTTTGGCATTGATTTGTGGTCATTCTTTAAACAAACATTTGAGAGCACTTCCAATTAATAGACAACATCAACTTCTAGAAAAAAATAGGGAATGTTTTGGGAATTGGGGAGCCTTAGAGCCAAGTATTAGAGTTTGTGGTCATCCTAAACCACTATTTTCCAGTAGGAACTGCTGAGCCTTAGAGCCAAGATTCGATCATCCTTAAATAATCATTTAGTAGAAGACACCAGCTTTTGCTACCCATTAGGTTAGTGGTCATCCAAAAACCACCAGACTTAGAGAGCACATTCAGCCATTTGCTATGGTCCACTTCCAGATTTCAGCTCTTTGCTTGGACTCACCTACACCACTTCAGATTAAGGGGGAGAATGTTGGAAACTTAATCCATTAGGGTAATGATTCACTTGAGAAAAAATATGAAAAGTCACAAGTGAATAGGAACAATCATTGGGAGTCCAAGAGACTTGAAAGGTTGTAGATCATGTATTTCTATGTATATCATATTAATAAAGCACATTTCACACTTACCTCCATTTGTGTGTATTCTAACATTTTCAAGCACTTTTTTCTAGGGAAAGCATTGACACGTGGAATGTAGGAAAACTTGATTTTATGGATTTTGTAATGCTGTTTGAAATTCAACTCCTTAGATATAGCTTTGTCTAAAGTTAACGGCCTTCAATATAACAAATGACCATGCAACTCCACTTTACAACATTGTGAAAATTTCAAAGTGAAAGCCATACGAAACACTTAGGTGAAGCAAAAAGAACAAATGACTAATGGTACATGCTGTTTAGGAAAGGGGGGAAACTGTTTCTAGTGATTATTTGATTAGTTCCTAATTTCTTCTTTTAACTAAAAACAATAGAACACAAGAAATACATAAAGTAGGGTAAAGCCAGTTGCTGTATTGGATTTCTATTCCAAGAGTCAGAGTTCGTTCATGAAAAGAATACTGTTTAGATAATTTGAATATTGTTTGTGCCTCTTAAAGTTATTAACAGATCAAAATCCATTACAATATTTGACATTTTCTTAGTCTGATTATTTTAGCAATTTCAAAGTAAAAACTGTTTCAAGGAGCTCCATTTTAGTGAATTTTTTCAACTAAAAGGAGCCATTCCTAGAGAGCTCAAATTTAGAAGAGCATGTTAAAAGTTAAAACAATAAAACCTCCAGTCAAATAAAATAGAACTCTGACTTTACTCCCAAAGAATATACCCATCTATGTATAGACGGGTATCATAGTAAAAGGAAGAGTCCCAGGAGTCTTTTAATCATACCTATAAGCTTTAGAAAGGAAAAGTTTTCCTTCATTGCATATGGAGATCTGCTCAGCATTCTTGGAGTGGCCATTGCCCAAAACCACTTAGTGTTACAAGCATGCAACAGGATTATGAAAACCAGCATTTTATTCTCAAATGATCAATCAATGCTATCTTTGCTGTAAAGGAAAATATTGGAAATAAAGGTACAGAATCCAAATACCAGTAAAAACTAGAAAACTGAGCTCCATCATCATTCATAAAATGTCCCTTTGACACCATCAATGGTCTCACCCAGGGATAACCTGTTTGCGGAATGGAAATTTCAGTTAAGAGTTGAGATATCTAAAACACTACAAAACAGTATATATCCCACATTAGAGTAGACTCAGGTTATGAGATGTTTTCGGAATTCAGTAACTACTTTTTCAATTTTCAGAACTATTTTCTTTCTGTTGGAATTTAATAGCATCAGTAGCATCTTTATAATAGAAGAGAAAAGAACATAATACTAAGAAACTGATATATACAAGTACAAATGGACGCAAGAGGGAGAAAATCCTGCTATTAAAGATGTCCTGAACACAAGTAATGATGGAGAACGTTTTTCTTTCAAATTCAAATGCAAATAATATGCAATTGCCAACACCGACTTGATTGAATATAAGTGATGCTCATGGATGAAATACATATTTTTCTTCTTGTCACAGATGTGGTATTTGAAATTTGAACTACAGATTGATGATTTATGCAATGGAAACTTTGTATAAACTTTATACCAAAAGATGCTTTCTAGAAACTTCCTATAAATCAGACTAAAGTGGCTGTCCAATAAAAATACAATAGATAATCTTCCCTTTGTCATGAACATGAAAGTTTAGGGTATATTAACTATTGTTTTACGGATTTATGCAATCCTGGGAGAATGTAGATTTTATTTATAATAAAAGATGTTTTCTTTAAAAATCCCGTAAAGGATAATAAAGCTCCTCTCAGTTAGAACAGCACAATAGCTCCATGTTTATATAAGCAAATCTAAGATCTATTAGTTGTGATGCTGAAATAAGAATTATAAAGGAAAAAAGAGTAGAACAGGAGAAAAAAATAAAAGGTTCCAAGTCCTGTCGGTAATAAATATGATTGAGGTCTGTCCCTAATACCAATATGCAGATGCAAACCAAAAGGGGTTGGGGGACGGAGGGTGTGTGGAGGGGCAAATTTGATAATACTTTCCACTTCCTCTTACTATATATATCCATATGTTCCTTTAACCATGTCTGCTTCAAGTTCAAAGTCAGAGTAGCCATGCTCTGCTTGGTGAATGACTCGGAAAAATTGAAAAGTAAGAATACAACTCAGACTCGGCAAAAACTCACTGACTTGAGTGAGCCTTATTTCCACTTTTTCCTTTCTATAGTGATGCATGCCAAGTTTAAACTCACCGAGTAAAACTCTTGGGTATCAAAAAGTAGTGAGTACTTGTGAATCAAACACATTGCAACCTAGTGTGACTCACTGTTAAATTTGGACAACTAGGTCCAAACTCCATGTTCTGATGCTCAGATTAAGAGGCTAATATTTTTGTTGTATTCCTCTTTCTGAGAGGTGTAAAATCCATATAAAAATAGTCTTAATCCGATGAGCAGAACTTATATTTTGAATTTATTATTCTTAATAAATTATATGTGCAAAGGTCAGCCAGTTTTGTAATGTAGGCTCACATGCCCAACAGATGTGTCACACACCCTCATTGATGGATATATATATACAGGAAAAGTTGGAGAGAATTGGATCACAAAAACAACTCACATCTTCCTCTCTCATCCTAAAAAGTACGAGCTACCTGGAGGACGAATTTCAGCCACACGTGGGAAGGACGAAGAGGATTTTTCTGCTGCTAGGGTTTCTGCTGCTAGGGTTTCGCAGAAGTTTTACCAGCGTTGACTTTGGTCAACGCTTGGTCCAAACAAGCTGAAAACTTGTGGGAGGTTCGATTTTTGAAGGCCATACTACCTGGCACAAAAATCGAGGTCAAAGGGTTGACCGTTTTGCTGCTGCGTTGACTTTTAGCTTGCTGCCCCTGCGTTGACTTTTCAGGACAGCGTTGACTTTTGTAGAACTGAATTGGGTTGACTCATCTACTGGTTGGAGGGTTGTTGTGACACATGCTGGGCTGGCTGACCAAAGGAGACTTTGCTGGTTGAAGCATCCTGTTGACCGCCGAAACAAACACATACATTTTTCTTGTTTCTGATTTGTCTTCTGTAAGATCTGCTTATATGTTCTATCTGCATTTTGCTTATCTACTTGTATGATTGCTGTGAGAAAAGTGAAATTGCTCTTAGCATAGAACATCTACAAAACTTTACATGGTATCAGAGCTGAGGTGAAGACAAACTCTATCTATAGCAATCATCATCGAAGGAAATGGATTCCTCTAAGCTTGAATTCAGGGAGAATGACAAGCTGACTGGAAGTGATGACTTCCATGCCTGGAAGATGTTATTAGATCTCAAATTAGAAGATCATGATCTCCTAGATCATGTGACAGGGAAGATTCAAGAACCTCCATCAAATGCCTCTGCTGCTGTTAAACACAAGTATAAGAAGGGAGAAATCAGAGCAAAACTGCTGATCAGGGAATCCATAAATAAGAGTCTGGTTGCCTACATATCTGAACTAGGCACATCCAAGGAGATGTATGACAAACTGATACTTATGTTCCGAGTAAACAATGTGAACCAAGTGCTATTCCTCAAGAACAAGTTGAAGAATATGAAGAAGGGCCGAGACGAGTCTATTCAAACTTTCTTTATGAAGTTGACCGAAACCAGGAACAATCTGCTAGCTATTGGGGAGACAATAGCTGATCATGAGATGGTTCTCACCGCACTTGGAGGACTTCCATATGAATGGCAAGTATTCACAACTACCATTCTCAACAATAATACCATCCCTAACTTTGATGAGCTTCTGTCTAGATGTATGCAAGAAGAAACAAGGATGAAGGAATTTGATAATGAAAGAAATGCTGCCTATGTTGCTCATTCCCGAAAGAAGAACTCTGGTGGTTCCAAGGACAAAGGAAGGACTAAGACTCAAAAGAAGAAGGGTAAATGTTTCACCTGCCATAGGACTGGACACTATGCTAGAGAATGCCCCTTCCAGAAGAATTCTCCCGATAGTGACGACAACAACAACAACCGAAGGAATGGGAATCAAAGAAATGACAAATCCAAAGGAAAGAGGAAGGCTCACTTTGAAGGAAACCATCCACCTTCTAAAAGGACCAGAAATACCAGGTATGAGGAGTCTAATGTTGTTGATAAAAGAAATGAGTATATTCTAATATCTGCTCTCTCAGCTGCATCTCCGCCCGACACTATGGATGTCTGGCTAATCGATAGTGGTGCCTCAAGACACATCACCGGATTCAAGGAATCACTTTCTGACATGGTTGAAAGGGATACTAATCTAGAAATTACCCTTGGGGATAATGCCACTTATCCTGTGAAAGGGACCGGGACTGTGACCCTCCACTTGTCTCAAGGACAAGTCCTCCATCTACAAGATGTACTCTATGTACCCAAATTGAAGAAGAACCTTGTGTCTGTATCTGCCATGGAAGACAAAGGATTCAATGTAACTTTCTCTGATGGAAAGGTACTCATGTGGAAGAAGAGCTTCAAGGAAGCTATCTCAATTGGTTTTAGAGTTGGTACACTCTACCAGGTTGGAGGGAGTCCGTTGGGAGCTATGACTTGTGATACTATCCGTCAAACCGAACTATGGCACCGAAGATTTGGACACCTTCATTACAAGGCTCTTCCCGAAGCAAGGAAGGTGGTGACAGGGATGCCTGATTTTGGAAATAATCATAAAGGTGTATGTAAGGGCTGTGCTGAAGGAAAACATACAAGGGGACCTTTCCCCTCAAGTGTCACAAAGACATCTGAGATATTGCAACTGGTCCATTCTGATCTTTCCGGTATGTTGCCTGTAACATCCCTGGGGGGATGTTCTTACTATATGACATTTACTGATGACTTCTCTCGCAAAACCTGGATATACTTCTTGAAGAAGAAGGATGAGGCTTTCATGTGGTTCCGTACCTTCAAAGCCTTGGTGGAAAATATGACCGGAAAGAAGATCAAGATTTTGAGGACTGACAATGGCACTGAATATGAGTCAAATGAGTTCAAAGACTTTTGCAGAGAAGCTGGCATTAAGAGGGAGACTACCACTGCATATACTCCTTAGCAGAATGGTGTTGCTGAACGCAAGAATAGGACTATTGTGGAAGCTGCCCGTGCCATGCTATGTGACCAGGGTCTTCCAAAGTTTCTGTGGGGAGAAGCTGCAAATACTGCTGTGTACATTCAAAACCGATGCCCTCATTCCGCTTTGGACTCCAAAACTCCCGAAGAGGTTTTCTCTGGTAAGAAACCTGATGTCTCACATTTTAGAATTTTTGGATGTCCTGTCTATTTTCATGTGCCGAAAGAAAAGAGAAGTAAGCTGGACGCTACTGGGAAGAAAGGAATGTTTGTGGGCTACAGTGAGACTTCTAAGGCATATAGAGTCTATGTACCTGGTCAAAGGGAAGTAGAGATAAGCCATGATGTCACTTTTGACGAAGATGCTTCCCTGAAGAAAGTAGTAGATCTTCCTAGATCTGAAGAAAACCATGAAGAAAGACCTGGAAATCTGGAAGAACCCCAGGATGAGACTATGCCTGATGTTGAAGAGCCAATGGACCCTATTGATCCTTCCCCTTCTCTAGGAAAGAGGCCATCATGGCTCAGGGACACCCTCGAAGATGCTGAGGGTCATGCTGCCCCAAGGGGAACATTCCGAGAAAGCAAGAAGCCGTGTAGATACCAAGGGTATCTAGCTGCCATGAGTACTATTATACAATCTGAACCTGGATCTTTTGAAGAAGCCATCAAGCATCAAGTCTGGAAGGATGCTATGCATGAAGAATATGAGGCTATTATGAAGAATGATGTCTGGGATGTGGTCCCGAGACCGAATGACAAATCTGTTGTCACCGCTAAATGGCTCTACAAGATTAAACATGGATCTGATGGGAGTGCTGAAAAGTTTAAGGCAAGATTTGTTGCCCGTGGCTTCTCTCAAAAGGAAGGAATTGACTATGACGATATATTTGCACCTGTGGCTCGATATACCACCATCCGATCCATCATAGCCCTTGCTGCTACGCAAGGATGGAGTCTTCATCAGATGGATGTCAAGATTGCTTTTCTGCATGGTGCAATAAAGGAAGAGGTGTATGTAGAACAACCTCTGGGATTTGAAGTTCAAGATCGAGACACTTATGTCTGCAGGTTGAAGAAAGCCCTCTATGGGTTAAAGCAAGCACCCAGAGCTTGGTATGAGAGGATGGATAGTTACTTGATGAAGCTGGGCTTCACTCGAAGCAATGCTGATCCAAACCTTTACTTTAAGGTTGAGGAAGGAAAGCCTCTCATTCTAGTGCTGTATGTGGACGACCTCTTCCTGACAGGTGATGACCCTCTCATTCATCAATGTAAGAGGGAGCTTGCTGCTGAGTTCGAGATGAAAGACCTAGGACTGATGCACTATTTCCTAGGCCTGGAGGTCTGGCAGAGACCTGGAGAGATTTTCCTTTCTCAAGGAAAGTATATTGTGAAGCTTCTGGAAAGATTTGGGATGGTGGACTGTAAGTCCGTGTCGACACCAATGGAACTCAACTTTAAGAAGTTGAGTGGCAGCGCTGCAGGGCCTATCTTGGCCAATCCTACTGAGTATCGTTAACTCATAGGAGCTTTGATGTTCTTAGTGAACACCCGTCCGAACATATGTTTTGCAGTGAATACTTTGAGTCAACAAATGGTTGAGCCTCATCATTTTCACTGGGTTGGTGCCAAGAATCTTTTGAGATATCTTCGGGGCACGATAAACCATGGGCTGAGATACACTGCCGGGAGTGTGATACTCCGAGGATATACTGATGCCGATTGGGCTGGCAGTGTGGTGGATCGTAAGAGCACATCTGGATGCTGTTTCAATCTTGGTTCTGCTTCGATCTCATGGATGAGCAGGAAGCAGAAGTCGGTGGCTTTGAGCACCGCGGAGGCCGAATACATTGCTACTAGTATGGCCTGTTGTGAAGCAGTTTGGTTGAGGAAGCTCTTTAGTGAGCTGTTCCAACATGTGCTAGATACCACTGTAATACTCTGTGATAATCAGAGTGGGATTCGTATGACTGAGAATCCTGTGTTCCACGACCGATCCAAGCATATTGATATCAGGTACCACTTTATCCGGGATATGGTACAGCGAGGCGCCGTAAGGCTCGATCATATAGGAACTGATGAGCAGGTCGCAGATATTCTCACTAAGCCCCTGGGGAAGGTCAAGTTCCTAACCTTCCGTGAGAGTCTTGGTGTCGTGGAAAGACCCTATGATGTGGGTCCTGTTGGACAATGAGCTCTGGGAGCTCTGGGGGGCTTTGGGGATAGCTTCTCGGAGCTATAAGCACTCATAATGCTTCTGCCCCACCCTTGTGATTATTGAGCTGGTTCGCCACTCATTTAATCTGTGCCCCGTATGCATCCTACCCATTGAGTTCAGGGCTCATGGGAAGTACCTCTCATTTGGCCAATGAGGTGTGGAAAAGCTAGAGACTATTAGCAAAGACTGATGGACGCATCAGAGATTGCCGTACTCTCTATCTAGGATGGCATGGTCCAACCACTTGATCTGGGATCAAGATTTGTGAGGTCTGGGACCTCTGGACTGATTATGTCAGTCGGGGAATGATGTCTTTGTGACTGACCCACTTCTGTTCTGAAATAAAGAAGCCAGCAAAGCAAGTTTCGGCAGGATGACTCACGATGTTAATTGCACTAATAGATGGAGTTCTCCCTAGTTGAGAGGGAGTGTTAAATTTGGACAACTAGGTCCAAACTCCATGTTCTGATGCTCAGATTAAGAGGCTAATATTTTTGTTGGATTCCTCTTTCTGAGAGGTGTAAAATCCATATAAAAATAGTCTTAATTCGATGAGCAGAACTTATATTTTGAATTTATTATTCTTAATAAATTATATGTGCAAAGGTCAGCCAGTTTTGTAATGTAGGCTCACATGCCCAACAGATGTGTCACACACCCTCATTGATGGATATATATATACAGGAAAAGTTGGAGAGAATTGGATCACAAAAACAACTCACATCTTCCTCTCTCATCCTAAAAAGTACGAGCTACCTGGAGGACGAATTTCAGCCACACGTGGGAAGGACGAAGAGGATTTTTCTGCTGCTAGGGTTTCTGCTGCTAGGGTTTCGCAGAAGTTTGACCAGCATTGACTTTGGTCAACGCTTGGTCCAAACAAGCTGAAAACTTGTGGGAGGTTCGATTTTTGAAGGCCATACTACCTGGCACAAAAATCGAGGTCAAAGGGTTGACCGTTTTGCTTCTGCGTTGACTTTTAGCTTGCTGCCCCTGCGTTGACTTTTCAGGATAGCGTTGACTTTTGTAGAACTGACTTGGGTTGACTCATCTACTGGTTGGAGGGTTGTTGTGACACATGCTGGGCTGGCTGACCAAAGGAGACTTTGCTGGTTGAAGCATCCTGTTGACCGCCGAAACAAACACATACATTTTTCTTGTTTCTGATTTGTCTTTTGTAAGATCTGCTTATATGTTCTATCTGCATTTTGCTTATCTACTTGTATGATTGCTGTGAGAAAAGTGAAATTGCTCTTAGCATAGAACATCTACAAAACTTTACATTCACAAATGGTGAGATTTGCCAGGCAGTGTCAATCAGCTAGGTTTAGGCATTGAAGTAGTTACTACTCCTCAATCGTACTATTATGTTCACAGTACTCAGTACTGTAAGTACCTTCATCACCCCTCAGCAAGGGATTCAAAGACATCATGTTTGCATTTGAGGAAAACACTTTTAGAATCACAGCGTTGAATTACAGGTGATTAACATTCACATCACATTACATCATACATGTTATACAGGTGAACAATGCATTGAAACGTTAAGATGTTAAAGAGTTGGGTGGTTCAACCACCTAATTACTTAGTAGTTAAATCTGTAACGTGAGACATCAGGTGTGTGTGAGAGATTGTCAATATTGCACATCATATGTGTATTTCATTTTCTCCCTCCACCCTCCTAAATAAACGAGCATGTCCTAATTCCTAGCATGGTATTAGAGCATGATACGAATCTTTGAAACAGAAAGATACAAAGTTTGGAGACTGAAGAGGCTTATGCATCTTGACTCCCAGCCTCAGTCAAGGGTGCAGATCTCTAGGAGTGTGCACATGTAAATTCCACAGATCATCTCCAGAAGAGGCACACTTTAATTGGCTGGTCTATCTATGCGAGGAAGACAAATCAGGATTAGGAGTTTAAGATCTTCAGTTCAGGCACTTGAAGCAAACAAAGTTCGTACTTCTTGTTAACTACTCCAGGAAACTTGGAATATTGAGATATAAGAATATATATTAGAAAGTATGAATATGAATGATGATACAATGAGAGTGAGGGGCCTGCTTATATATTAGGCAGGTGCCTCTTCATGGAGAGTCATGTCCCATTTAGACATGCCTCTTCAACCTAATTACTAATTAACTAATCATTATTACAATTATCCTCATTACTTATATTTATATTATTTTATATATTTTATTCGTAACATTGCCTTCCTCCTCAAAAAAGCTTTGTCCTCAAAGCTTGTTGATGCAAAAGGCTTGATCTCTTTTTCGGTTTCGAATGTCTTCTCGTCTCAGCACTGTCATCTTTGTTGATACAAGTTGATATGATCTTCTAAGTGACAAACAAAATTGTTGCACTGAGAAGGGATCAGACCATCCTAGATTAATCTTCTGTGGAATATTCTGATCACTGGAATTTCGTAACGAATTGTCATCATAGGACTGGATTGAGGTTACATCAATATTCTTTGGAACATCAGTTTGTTGTTTTTGTTCTGAATGGTCCTGATACATAACTTGGTTGAGTTGTCTACTCTCATGATTCAGATGTCGATAAGGAACTTTTTTGGTTTGAATTTCCCTTATTAAGTGTGTCGAAATTTTATGATTTCCTTCTGGTACTATGGTTGTTGAGTTAGGTACACAATCTTCGTTTGGAATTTTCATCATCTGGATTGTAACATGTGAGTGTGTTTTTCCTTCAACTGATTGATCATCTTCTTGAGTTCTGCTATTGACTGGTTCAGTATTTGTTTCTTTATCTTCAACTGGGGATGTTACGACTGACGACTTCGATACTTCCTCTTGAATACAATGTTCTAACTTGTCTTTTAACGACTTCTTGTCCTTCTTAAGCTTTTTAATTTGTGTTAGTAATTTTTTCGCTATGATCCTTAAGTCGCAAAACTTCTTCATCTCTATCAGCAGTGATTTTGTCAATTTTATTTTGCATATTTTGTAGTACTTTTTTACCTTCTTGAAAAATTACTTTTGAAATATCTTGGATGTCTTCTGGTGTTACTGAATTTGGCTTCACGGTGACATCTTATAGTGTTATTTTTTTCTTTTTGTAAGAAAATGTCAAAAACTTCTTTTTCGTATTCAGGATGAAGGAACCAAGGGTTTCCATCCAGGGTGAACCCAAAATAATGTCACCTTGATCGCTCCATAGGGTTTGAACTGAGAAGTGCGATATAAATGTATAATCCTCAATGTTTAACTGTAAATTGGTTAGGTCATATTTTTTGTTGCCAAAACAATCTAATTTTTTTATTATATTTGACTCCAGGATCACTAATTGGTTTGCGATTTTAGGCGTTATATAATTTTTATCTTCGGCAAGTGAGATAGAAATAGTGACATCTTTTCCCGCAATGGACCCTTTAATTCTAAATAGCACTGAAGCATAATTACGTGAAGTTTTTGGAAATCTTCCTTCCTTCAATTCCAAATTAGACTCCATTTTTCCTTTCGTTGACAATTTTATTGAATGATACTAGGTAACTTTGAATAATCCTTGGATGCTTCCAAACCTCCTTATAATTTTATAACTAGGCACTTGGATATATATCGACTACTTAATAAAAGTTTTTAGTATATATCACCACCTTTTTTCAAATAACTTTTTTATAAAACCTTTAAGGTTTTTTGGCTGTAAATTAAATTCCTTTTTTAATATATATATATATATATATATATATATATATTATATTATTTTATTTTATATATAATAATAATAACTTCCCTTCACTTTTAGTTTAACGTTTTTTTTTATTAGAAACTTCTTAAAGTACCTTTATATAAAACCTTTCACTATTTCCTTTATATAATTTGTTTACATACTTGGTGTCTCTGTGTGTATATATATATATATATATAATTGATCCCTCCTAATCGAACTTTGATAACCCTTGACATTAATTAAGCAGAACCATTCTTCAATCGTCACAATTTTTGGTAACCCTTGACGTTAATTAAACAGAATGCGGCTTCAATCGTTATAATTTATAAAATGCAAGTTGTGGAGTATTTTACGGACAGTTCACCGTCTGTAGAAGATTGATGAGGGAACGCACTGATGTGGTCATACAACTATAGAAGATTGATAGATGGAGGAGCGAGAGGACAAAAGCGGATGATGTGATGACGAATCTATAGACAGTGAAGAGGGTGGCGGTGGAGTTGCAAGAGGGGCAGTTGTTGTGAATTCGGGGACGGACGACTACTAAAGGCCAGTGGTGGTGGCAAACACAAACGCACAGGGATATAAGATAGGGAATTGCAGTCGAGCGACCTGAATAGCTAGCGACAATAGGGATGGAAGAATTTTGTGACGTTGGGAAGGCTGGGTGTTTTCGGTGGCTAGAATAGTTTTGTGACTGTGTCTAGTTCTTGATTATCGCAAAATGACATGGTCCGGCGGCTGCTTAGACGACAGCGTGGCAGGTAAGTTGGTAATTCATTTTGTTTGTTTTTTATTTATTTTATTTTTTTAAGTATATTTTCTTTTAATTTTTTTATTCTATTTTTTCTTTAATTGTTATTTTTTAATATATATATATATATATAACCTTTATTTTTCAAATTATTATTTTTTTTTAAATATGTTTTTTTTCTTTTAACTCTTCTAATGGCCAAAAAAGGCCTATCAGTTCCAAAAACTGGTAGCAAAATGCTTTAACAGCAACAATGTTGACGAATTTGACAATCAAGGACCTTGATCGGAGAAGGTGGCTCTATGCAGCAGTTAAGCAGCCCAGAGGACCAAACTGCTCCGATACCAAATGAAGTGAACAAAGTTTGTACTTCCTATTAACTACTCCAGAAAACATGGAATATAAAGATCTCCATTGAGATACAAGAATATATAGTAGAAAGTAAGAACATGAATGATGATACAATGAGAGTGAGGGGCCTGCTTATATATTAGGCAGGTGCCTTTTCATGGAGAGTCATGTCCCATTTAGACATGCCTCTTCAACCTAATTACTAATTAACTAATCATGATTACAATTATCCTCATTACTTATATTTATATTATTTATATATATTTTATTCGTAACAACATTGTTGTGCATGTAGGCAGGGGTATAGGTTTAATCCATTTAGTTTTTGAAGTAGGAAGCAGTGGGTGAATGGTGGAGATCGAAGCCTTTCAGTGTAATTCCTCTATTCAAGAGTAAGTAAAGAACCGTGATATGATTTGTATTTCAAATCTGTATACTTGCTGCTACTTTCTTCAGTTTGATGTGTTTCAGCGAATGACTCAGTTTATGAACCAGTTTATTGTATATATATATATATATATATATATATATATCAAGGCCAAATATGCAAAATTTGATGGTCATGTACGTAAACCATGTAGATTATTGAAAATATGCAGAAACATATAACAACATAAAACACAACGGAACTTTACTAATCTAACCTCTCATGCATAATAACAACACTTAATCAATAAAAGAAAGGAGATGGGACAAGAATGAAAACAACGGATTTACATGGTAAAACCCTAGTTGGGAAAACATCCACAGGAAGTTAATAGTATCTTTATTATCTTCAGTGATGTCCAATCTTACAAAGATCACCACGACAAACATTTCACTTTTTACAAAGATAAGACTTTAATATTTTGATATGTGTTTCATGGGACTATCTAACCTCTCTTATATATCAAGAGATATTGGGGAATTACATCTCAATAACACATGTGGGATAATGTAATTTCACCTCTTTATACCAGTGTAGATCTATCTTAACTCCGGATCTATCAAGCACCGAGGGGGATCAAATCCCTCAAGGCGCAAACCCTTTTTTTGAGTGCAAAACTTGAGAAAAGGTTTGCACCTTCTGCTTGATAGATCTGGAGTTAAGATGGATCTATGTTGGTTATATATATATAATTTTTATGTAACTTGACCGAGTCAAAATGTTTAGATAACATGATATAACAAGACATTACAACATCTTTTCCATATTGTGTTGGAGAGCATCTCTCAGCGCAATAATAGATTATTACAATGGTATTTTACTCCATGATGTGGGATAACATGTTTTACATAAACTTAGAGTTTCTTCCAACATAACCTAGACATTATTGCCTACTACAAGTACACATTCCAACATACCGTGTAAGGGTGAATATAGCAAAATTGCACTGAAAGCAATACATATTTGAAACAAAAAACATAAACAACAAGGCTCTAACTAGCCTCTATATCCAAAGAAAATCATGCCACAAGATATTACATAATAGTATTTTAGGGTTTGGATGGGTGGGGGGGTTTAGGGTTCTTTTTCTTTTTTATTGCTTTATGGTTTGAATGTTTTCTACAGTTGAACTAGCCAGTGTTACCAACTCCATACCAAATTTACAGATTTGGTATGGAACCAGTGTCCAAACTGGTTCACAAGATTTTAGGGCCAAACAGGACAATTACAGTTCCGGTTCAACCATTTTTTTAAACACTGCTCTTAACTGTATTATTATGTAACACTGCATAATAATAGTATTATTACAAGACATGATTTGGCAATGATCGTGACTTGTAACCATCATCATATATGTCTAATCATTGGATGGAAAATATATCTAATATGTTAAATTATGGTATGTTCTATGCTTAGAGCAGTTTACTTCAAATCTTCTTATTAGCCATTGTTTAGCAATCATATAAACATAAAGTAAAGTGCAGCTAGAACATTAAAAGATCGACAGAAAACATGCCAAGACAAGAGACACCAGATGTGGCGGCTAGCCAGGGACAAACCCCAATGCGGGGAAACCCTTTGACTAATTCTTCTTTAATCTTCAATAGTTCAACAGAGAGAGAAATAGTACAATATATCAGATCTGTAATTTTTATGACAGTAGTAAAAGATGCCCTAACCAACACTTGCACAGTGGATCAAATGATTTAGAGATAATCTAGGATCAGCCTTAGTCAACCCAACCTTCAACAAAGATGAAGGACAGCCCGAAACAACTCAAGAAACATGGTCAAATCTGGTCAACGTTCAAGCAGCCCTGCGGTCAGCCCTATCCAGATTTACGCTGGTCACTTCGTGGTTAGTTCAGCCCTCCAAACAACTGATCTGAATTGCAGCTTGCTTGAGGGAGACTCCCCACACAAGGCTGCAGTCAATGGAGGCTTCACGTTGGTCTACGCTGCACTGGGTGCACCCTAAACAGACCTGCATCCCTTCCTTTTGCTACGTCCTCTTCTTGTTGCATCCTTCTTCTTTCTCTAGCTGCTCCTTTGTTAACCCAAACAAGAAAGGAGAGAGAGAGAAGAAGAGATGATGAGATGAGATAATGACTCAACCTCTCCTCTATTTATATGCAACGCTGGGCATGTGTGCCACACACTTAACTGCTGGCCGACCTTGACAATTTGTCAAATAATTAGAAATAAATTCATATCTCCATAAATATTCGCCGGAAATAGATGATCTTTAGATCAATCCTACACCTCTCGATGAGAGGAATCTAGGAAAAATATCAACTGTCATAAATAAGGTAGTTGCCAATTTTAACACTCCCTCTCAACTAGGGAGAACTCCATCTGCTAATCTGTCAGACCATCGGTACTATCTCTGCCATCAAATGCACTGCCCTGCACTTCTCAGCTCTGCTTTGCTCTGCTCTATTGAACTATGAAAAAGAAGAAACGATTGAGGATGTATCATACCATCCTCCACCAAAGTTAGTCTCAGAGTGTGTCATACCACTCTCACAGATCCCAGATCAGTATCATTGATCCCAGATCAATGGAGGTCATCCTAGCAGAGGGAGTATGGTAGATATAACGATGCGTCCATTGATAGTACTCCTAATGGTCCCTAACCCCATTTCCCTACTCATTGATTAGATGAGAGGCACTTCCCATGAGTCCCAGACTGCATAGGTAGGATGCCTCGACAGGAGAACTAATCATCCTGTCCCAGGGTCGCCACGGGGTATCACAAGGGAAGGTTGAACCTTTCACCTTGTACATAGCACACCACCAGGGGAGGGTGAGTCGCCCTGTGGTCGTATGTCGCTCCAAGAAGTACCCCGCGCCCCCCTGGAGCTCACAGAGCTCAATGTATTCATCATACATGACCCTCATAAGAGGGTCCCTGAACGACACCAAGTCGTTCTCGGAAATTCAAGAATTTGACATTTCCAGGGGCTTCGTCAAAATGTCGACAACTTGCTCATCTGTACCGATATGTTGGAGCCTTATTGCTCCTCGCTGCTCCATATCCCGGATATAGTGGTACCTGATATCGATATGCTTGGAGCGATCATGAAATACGAGATTCTTTGATAAACGAATCTCGCTCTGGTTGTCACACAGGATCACGGTAGTATCCAATGTAAATCCAAACAATGCACTGAAGAGCTTCCGCAACCAGAGCGCCTCACAAGAGGCCATGCTAGCAACAATGTACTCTGCCTTGGCGGTGCTCAAAGCCACCAACTTTTGTTTCCTGCTCATCCAAGATATCGAGGCATATCCCAAAGAGAAACAGCACTCAGAAGTGCTCTTTTCATCCACCACACTGCCTGCCCAATCAACATTGATATATCCATGTAGTCTCACATCTTCGGCAGTGTATCTCAACCCATGAGTGATTGTGCTTCAAAGATATCTCAACAGATTCTTGGTGCCAATCCAATGTGTGTGGTGAGGCTCAACCATATGTTGACTCAATGTGTTGACTGCAAAACATATATCCGGATGGGAGTTCACAAAGGACATCAATGCTCTGATGAGTTGACGATACTCGGTAGCATTTTGTAAAACAGGTTTGGCAGCACTACCGCTTAACTTCTTGAAATCAAGCTCCATCGGGGCAGTCACGAGCTTGCAGTCCACCATACCGAATCTCTCCAATATCTTCACCACATATTTTCCTTGACATAGGAAAATCTCCCCTGGTTTCTACCAGACTTCCAGTCCTAGGAAATAATGCATTAGTCCTAGGTCCTTCATCTCAAACTCAGAAGCCAACTCCCTCTTACATTTGTGAATGAGAGGGTCTGCACCTGTCAGAAAGAGGGCGTCAATGTACAACACTAGTATGAGAGGTTTGTCATCTTCAACCTTAAAGTAAAGGTTAGGGTCGGCTTCACTCCTGGTGAATCTCAGCTTCATCAAGCAGCTATCGATCCTCTCATACCACGCTCAGGGTGCTTGCTTCAGCCCATAGAGGACTTTCTTCAACCTGCACACGTGAGATTCCCAGTCATGAATCTCAAATCCTTCGAGTTGTTCCACATAGACTTTCTCTTTGATCGAACCATGCAAGAATGTGGTCTTGACATCCATCTGATGTAGGTTCCATCCTTGCGAAGTAGCAAGGGCTATGATCGAGCGGATGGTGGTGTATCAAGCAATAGGTGCAAATATCTCGTCATAGTCTATGCTTTCCTTCTGAGAAGCCACGAGCGACAAAACGAGCCTTATACTTTTTAGCACTTCCATCAACTCCATGCTTTATCTTGTAAAGCCATTTCAAAGTGACAACTGCTTTGTCCTGGGGTCTGGGGACCACATCCCAGACATCGTTTTTCATGATGGACTCATATTCCTCAATCATAGCATCCTTCCATACTTGATGCTTGACAACTTCTACAAATGATGAAGGCTCATTTCGGATGATCATGCTCATGATGGACATATCCCTGATACCTGGCTGGCTTCTTACTTTCACGGAAGGTCCCTCTGGGTGCAATGTGTCTTTCAGCATCATCAAGTGTCCCCCTAAGCCATAAAGGCCTCTTCCTAGAAGAGGAAGGCTCTTGCAGAGGGGGATCAATAGGATCCATACGTTCTTCCACATTGAGCATCGTCTCATCTTCCTTTTCCTCCGATTTCCTGGTGTCGACTTCTTTAGAGTCCTTTAGAGTAAGAAGATTGTCAACTTTGCTAAGAGCCATATCTTCGTCAAAAGTGACATCATGACTAATCTCGACTTCCCTTTGACCAACCACATAGATTCTATAGCCCTTAGTTTTTTCGCTATAGCCCACGAAGATTCCTTTCTTTCCAGATGCACCCAATTTATTCCTTTTCTCTTTCGGCACATGAAAATATATAGGACTTCCAAAAATTCTAAAATGAGATACATCAGGTTTCTTACCAGTGAACATCTCTTTAGGAGTCTTGGAACCCAATGCTTGATGAGGGCATCGATTTTGCACATATACGGCAGTATTCACAGCTTCGGCCCATAGAAACTTCGGAAGCCTTTGATCATGGAGCATAGCACGGACAGCTTCCACAATCATACGATTCTTCCTTTCCGCCACACCATTTTGCTCAGGAGTATATGGTGTTGTAGTCTCCCTCTTAATGCCAGCTTCTTTGCAAAAGTCATGGAACTCATCGGATTCATATTCGGTCCCATTATCAGTCCTTAAGATCTTGATCTTCTTTTTGGTTTGATACTCGATCAAGGCTTTGAAGTAACGAAACCAAGAGAACACTTCATCCTTCTTTTTCAAGAAGTATATCCAAGTCCTGCGAGAATAATCATTTGTAAAAGTGAGGTAATATAAATATCCTCCCAAGGAGTTCACAGGCATCATATCAGATATGTCTGAGTGAACCAATTGCAATATATCAGAAGTCTTGCTTTGGCTTGAGGGGAATGGTCTCCTTTTGAGCTTTCCTTCGACACATCCCGCACATACACCTTATTGCTCTAATTTGAACTCGGGCATCCCGGTCACCATTTTTCTCACATCGAGTAGAGCTTTATAATGAAGGTGAGCAAACCTCTGATGCCATAGTTCGGACTGAAGAGATGTGTCACAAGACATGACACCCAACGGACTTCCTCCAGCATGATATAATGAATCAACTCGAAATCCAAGAGTGAAAGTATCTTTAAAATTCTTTTTCCATACACGTACCTTGCCATCGATGAAGGCCACCTTGTAGCCTTTATCTTCCATTACTGAAATGGACACTAGGTTCTTTTTGAGATCAAGTACATAAAGGACTTCTTGCAAATGAATTGTATTACCCTGATTCAATTGAAGAGTGACATTCCCAAAGCCTTTAACAGGATATTTGGAGTTATCCCCAAGAACAATTTCCAAGTTGGTCTCCTCTATCAGATTAGAGAGAGCTTCTTAATAACTAGTGAAGTATCTTGAGGCACCACTATCAATAAGCCAATTTCCCAGCGAGTCCAGGGGAGCAGTAGTAGAGATGGTGGTTGGTAGATAATATTCATCTTGCTTATTGTTAACAACGTTATATTCATACCTGGAGTTTCTTGCCTTCTTGGAGGGTTGACCTCTTCCTTTATTTCCGGCATTCCTTTTGCCATTAAACCTGCCATTCCTTTGATTGCCACGGGAGCGATTTTGATCATCGTCATGATGTGAGTCCCTTTTATCAGGGCAATCCCTCGCATAGTGGCCCATTTTGTTGCAATTGTAACATCGTCCTTTTCTTCCACCCTTCGGTCCGGCCTTTCCTTTGGATTTAGCCCGAGAATAGTTTCTCCTTTTAGCATGAGAGGAGAAAGCAGATGGATTGCCTCTAAGTGCAGGGATTTCCTGCTCTTCCATCCTTGTTTCTTCTTGAATGCATCTCGCCATCAATTCCTCAAATCCAAGAATTACATTATTGTTGAGAACAGTGGTTCTGAATATATACAATTCAGATGGGAGCCCTCCGAGAGTTGTGATAGTCATTTCCCTGTCAGGAACTACTTCTCCAATTGATAGGAGATCATTCTTGATCTCAGTGATCCTTAAGAAATATGCTTGCATACTCTCATCTTTGCCCTTCTATTAACTTTAAATAAACTCACCCATCATAGATTTCTTTGGAGGTGGTCAGCTTAGAAACATAGGCCACCAGGCGTTTGTCGATAGAGTCCCGAATGATCTTCTTTGCTTTGACTTCTCCCCTGGTCCACTTGTTCCTAGCAGCAACGGATGCATTTCATGGAGGCTCGACAATTTTGCCTCTCACATGGTCCGACACTTCTTGCTCTTCTAATGTCAGATCGAGAGACATCTTCCATCTGTGATAGTTAGACTTCTCATGGAGCTTGTTTTCAATAGCCTTCGGTGATTGCTCATGCTCTTGCTCTTGCTCTTGCTTGGGCTTGTCTTCACCTCAGCTCTGATACCATGTTAAATTATGGTATGTTCTATGCTTAGAGCAGTTTACTTCAAATCTTTTTATTAGCCAATGTTTAACAATCACATAAACATAAAGTAAAGTGCAGATAGAACATTAAAAGATTGACAGAAAACAAGCCAAGACAAGAGACACCAAATGTGGCGACTAGCTAGGGACAAACCCCAATCGGGGAAACCTTTTGATCAATTCTTCTTTAATCTTCATTATTTCAACAGAAAGAGAAATAGTACAATATATCAGATCTGTAATTTTTATGACAGCAGTAAAAGATGCCCTAACCAGCACTTGCAAAGTGGATCAAATGATTCACAAATAATCTAGGATCAACCTTAGTCAACCCAACCTTCAACGGAGATGAAGGACAACCCGAAACAGCTCAAGAAACATGGTAAAATCTGGTCAACATTCAGGCAGCCCTACGGTCAGCCCTAACCAGATTTACGCTGGTCACTTCGTGGTTAGTTTAGCCCTCCAAACAGCTGATCTGAATTGCGGCTTGCTTGAGGGAGACTCCCCACACAAGGGTGCAGTCAAAGGAGGCTTCACGCTGGTCTACGCAGTCCTGGGTGCACCCTAAACAGACCTGCGTCCCTTCCTTTTGCTGCGTCCTTCTTCTTTCCCTACCTGTTCCTTTGTTAATCCAAACAAGAAAGGAGAGTGAGAGAGAAGAAGAGATGATAAGATGAGATTATGATTCAACCTCTCCTCTATTTACATGCAACGCTGGGCATGTGTGCTACACACTTAACTGCTGGCCGACCTTGACAATTTGTCAAGTAATTAGAAATAAATTCATATCTCCATAAATACTCGTCGGAATCGTATGGTCTTTAAATCAATCCTACACCTCTCGATGAGAGGAATCTAGGAAAAATATCAGCTGCTATAAATAAGGTGACCCACATAGAGTTTGGCCCTAGTTGCCAATTTTAACACAATAACTATAAAATTCAGCGAAGCTTACAGTTTTTTCCCTTAGCGTAGCCCCCCTCTTAGCACAAACCAGTCAATAACTATAAATTCCAGCAAAGCTCTCAGTTGCCTCCCTTATCCCAGCCCTGTCCTCTTATTACAAGCGACTCTCTTGATAACATCATCGAGCTTGGTATTGGCAACTTCACAATGACTAAGGCAAATACAAGCTCCCCCTTTATCTAAATATCGCTTTATCTTCAGCTTTCTTCCCATGGTTTTGTTAGCTTGCTCTCTGTTATGGCATTGCTTGCTGTGTCTTCCTTTCCAAAGTTGTGCTTAACTTCAATGTCAAGAGTTTACCTATTTTCGATTTAACCTCACTTTCATTTGTTATTATGTCATTAGCATTTCTTTTTAGGAAGGAGATACCCTTAGCACTCTTTGTTCTGCTATTATTACTAGTATTTTCAAGTCCCAACGATTTGTTTTGGTATTAGTGAATGTTGATATAATTTTATTCCATTTCTCTTTTCCTTCCACCTTCAGAGAATTCTTGCTTCATTAACTACTTTGCTGGCGGAATACCACACTCAAAATATATAGTGAAACACAACACTCAAGCAAATGCAATTGAATTAACACAACAAAAAATACACATCGACACATTCTACTTTCATTGAAAATCAGAGAGGGTTGAAAGTTTGAAACACAGATCTGGAAAATCATTACAAACGGACAGCAAGGTCAAGCATGTGCTTTTACAATTTCTCATACATCCTAAAGCTAAGGCCAAGCACCTCTCTTGCTTAACACCAACTATAACATTCGAAGGCAAAAATCCCCCACTTCCTTGCTCACCAAGTATTTTGTGTCCTTCCTCTAGAAGGCCATACCATTGTTAAGATTTCGTTATGCAAAGGGTAATTTCGCTAAACCATTGTGGCGTCAAAGTGCTGCTCATCATGCTTGTATGGCTTTCAAAATTCTCTATGTTGGTCAAGTTTTCAGCTAAGTTACCAGGATTCAGATACGGATTCAGATCCGCATTTTGATTCACTAGAACTTTTAAAATCCAAGATCTAGATATTGCAAGGATATGTCAAGTACAAAAAATATAATAATATTTTTTAATAAAACAAAAAAAACAAAAAAACAAAACATTTTTGAAGTTCAAAAATCAAATCCATTTATAAATCACAACCAATAGAACTGAAACCATTAGATATATTATAAATATGAAGACTGAAACACTGAAATGATGCATCCTCCATCATACAAAAAAGATAATATCATAAATAATAATAGTAAGTACAAAAATGAGTGTCTCATCCATGATCACTCTACTAATATCGTAATGTGTAGTAGGTTTAAGTTTTTAACTACATATCCTCAAATGGATCTACATTCTCTTCTGCATATTGCAACTCTGCATCATGAATAGATGATGGGGGTCCTAGAATGTAGGTAGCTGCATCAATAGATTGGATTGGTGGTACAACAATATCCTCAAGTAGGTTGAGGTGAGTCATGGCATTTAGTTTCAGGTTCAAGTTAGAGATCTCAGGCTCCACATCCCACATCCTGCTCGGACCCTTTTTATACTCTGATTCAACATGTGATAGAAGATGGAGGTTGGAATGAACGGTTGAGAAATCTAGCGCATTAGGATTAGGTGATTTCTCCTTGATGATAACTGCTTGTGATGCAACTTTTCTTAGTCTTTTATTAGCTTTTTTATTTCTCTTGATTATGTTAGTGTTTTCTATCATCAAACAACTACCAAATCATAAACAAGCATGAGACAAGATACACAAAATGTAGGCGATCAGCCAGGTCCAAAACCTCTAAAACTTGAGAGGAAAACCCAAACGAATTCTTCTTCTTATAGAAATTTCAAGTGACGAATACCAAGACCAAGACCCTTGACACATCAACCTCTCCAAGACCTGCATTGCTTCTTCTTCTTGACCAAGTCAACACTAGTCAAACTGACTTCTAGTAATGCAATTTTCGGCTATTCTGAAATTTCGGCCCTCCTCCACAGTCCTACAATTCTCGGTTGCCTGAAACTTCTACAAGTTCACAAGTGTGAGCTGAATTATGGACATTGATGGTGGTTTCCTTCTTCGCTTGACTTGAGGGCTTCTCCTTGTGATCTCAGCTAGCAAGAATGTTGGTTTAGTGACCTTCTTCTAGGCTTCTTCAAAGGCTAGTGTAACCCTAATGCGAAAATGCTAACCCTTGTCACATGTGCGAGAAAAACGACCCAAGAACAATGCCAAACTACTTCGGTTTCTTCTCCTTCTTCCTTTGCTAGATGATAGGTTTCTATTTCTTCTTTTCTCGCACTTCTTGATGTATTTCAGAAGCCCTTTTTGGTGTATCCTTCAAGTGAGACCAAGCAATTCTATATATAGTGGTATGTCCATGTAAAATAGGTCGACATGGTTTTCTAGAAGCATCTTCATCTCCTCTTAAAGGCCAACATGAGGTAGTACTTGTGACAAGGTCTTGGAGGTTTTGTCACTCAAATAAATTCTCTTTTCACAATGTATAACATGCCCAAATGGCTCTTCAATACTTGACATTGACTCAATAGACTTTATGACTTAATGACCAATCCTAATAGCTCTCAATGGGAGCTTCATTTATAAAAATAAAATTTCTTGATCATGACACCCATGACTCAAGCATAACATAAATAAATTTATTTTTCTTCTTTACATCAATTACATAAAATCATGATTACACATGTCATTATGAAACCAAACTTAGTTACAAATTCCAACATGAACATACATAAGATCTTCAACCTTTGCCGCTCTCAACTTGTTTCGTTTCACTCAATTGATGAAGCATTATGTAATCCAATTCCTCTCAGCTGATGAAGAACTAGCAACCTGTGATAACAACATGGTGGCTAGAGTCGGGAGATAAATATTATCCCCACCATGGAAGCCCCACTAAATAATAGGATCAAGATGCCCTCGATCATCCATAGTGTTAGGATATTCCGACACATAGGAAATAATTAAGTACAACTTGATCTAGTGTATAGTTAGGTAAAGTGTGTTTCTTTAGTATGTACTTTTTTGTAACTTATAATCCGACGGTCACGATATGTTCTAGACATGAAGTAATTCAACAGTTCATTTTCTCCTTGGTATTACCAACACTTGATTCGTGGCTTAACACCCGATTGGTCCATGGTCTCTATTTAAAGAGCATGGGGGGTCATTTGTTAGGTGACCGTTCATGAGAGAAGCATATGTAAATCTTCTTTCTTTTACATTAATAAATTGCTTGAAGTGGCCGTGTTGGCTCAATGTTGAAATTTGGTACCGGAGGACAGGTGGTTCCCTTAGGCTTTGATCTTTGGCCTAGGGAAAAGTGTCCAAAAGAATTTAATTTTTCTCCTAAAGTGACTTTATAATTTTATAAAGTTAAATCTAATTTAAAAGTGACTTTAAGTGATAAAGTTACTAAGTCTAATTTTAAAGTAACTTTTATAAAGTAAATGAAAAATTAGAAAGGAAAAGTGACTTTGGAAATAAATGACTAAGTGGGTCTTTATTAAAGTGGGGTGAATTAAAAAATAGAAAGTGAGATTTAAATGAGCATTTAATCTCCGCCATTGATCTAAATCTATTTCAGCCATTGGATTTAGAGATCACCCAAAAGTCACTTGGATCACCCAAAAGTCACTTGGAGTTATATTAAAGGAGGAAAAGGTCATTCATTCTTTCATGAGCAGATTGGGAGAAGGAGAGCAAGAGAGCAAGAGAGATTTCTGAGCAGGGAGGAGAAGGAGACAGCAGCTTGGCACACATTCCAAGGCAGCAGTTGAGCAGATTTGTACAGCTGATTCAGCACATAGTGAAAGGCATATTTTTGCACAAAAATCGAGGAACAGTTTACTGATTTTTCTGCACACAAAACGGAGGCTGTACAACATTTATTGCTGTCCTGTTTGCTGTAATTTCCAGATTGCTGTGAAGCACGGGAAAGGAGATAAGTTGTAAATTTGCTTGCTGATTTTTTGCTGGCTAATTCTCACTGTAAAAAGGCAATTTTTAGAAATAAAGAAGAGCTCTCAAACTGGTTTTCCCCAAGAGTTGTAAGGGGTTTTTCCAGGGTCAAGTTGACCAAAAATATCAGTGTTTTAATGTGTTTTTGATTGCTGATTTTTAATTCTGCAATTTCCAGCATTCTGAAAAATTTCCAGAATTTGTGTTTTCAGCAATATTTATTTTTTTCAGTCTGTTAAATGTATGGTTATGGGAATGGGCATTTAACTACATGAGAGAAATAAGGAGAAACTGAAAACCGGGGTGGGAAAACAGAAATTTTTACATGGTATCGGAGCTTGAGTGCTGAAGGGCAATTTGGGACAGCAAAAGGAAAAATTACAGTTGCTGATTTTTCACTCAGAAAATTCCAGCAAGCTGATTTTTTCATAAACAACAGTTTTATCTTTACTACAACAGTGCTATTTTTCAGTTTTAGGACCGCAGGATGTCATTGGGATTGAGGGTGGAGGATACGCTGGATGGGCATATAAATTACAGCGTTTGGAAGGAGAGAATGCAGAGTATCTTTGAGGAGGCAGAAGTCTGGGATATCATGGTGCATACCGCACAGAACCCTGTTGTTGTGCCCACTGATGTTACTCAGTTGGCTGAGTATAAAAAGAAGAACAATAAGGGTAAGAGGCTGATTCTAGACGGAATCAAAGACCATTGCATTCCTCATGTGAGACGAAAGAGCAATGCCCATGAGATGTGGACAGCATTGTCCAATCTCTACCAGAGTACCAATGAGAACCGGAAGATGGTCCTGAAGGAGAAGCTGAAGAACATTAAGATGGGGAATGATAGTGCAACTGGATATCTCACAAATATTACCAATGTGAGAGATGAGTTAGCAGCGATTGGAGAGGCCATTCCATCCACTGAGTTGGTGCGTATTGCAGTGAATGGCCTCCCCCGTTCATGGTTGAACTTTGCTGATGGGGTTTGTGCACGTGAGACCCTTCCCACATGGGAGAGGTTTTGGGATGATTGCATTCAGACAGAGATCAGGAAAGGATAGCTTGGGGCAGCCAAGCCGGTTGAGCAGGATGAGGACGTAGCACTGGTGGCAGGAGGCAAGAAAGGCAAAGAGAAGAAGCAGGCTTCCACAAGCGGTGGTGGAGGCAAAGGCAAAGGTAAAGGTAAACAGAGTAACTCACAGAAGGACTATTCCAAAGTGAAATGTTGGAATTGTCAGAAGATGGGACACTATGCTGTTGTGTGTCTGGAGAAGAAGAAGAAGAAGGGGAAGAACCAGAATGTAGCAGCTTCAGTAGAGATTGAGGACTTTGCTGGTCGTTTTGACCAAGAGTTTGCGTTCACTACGTGTGAGTCCTCTAGTGCAGGATCACCTGCCACACAGGTTCAGAGGGAGCATGCTTTTCCCTCGATTAGCGGAGCATCTTTAGGTATCTGGTATGTGGACAGTGGGGCTTCACGTCACATGACAGGAGTCCGTGAGTACTTCTCAAAGCTTTCAGAGAGTGGCACTGATATTGAGGTAGTACTCGGTGATGACAGAGTTGTTAGAGCAGTCGGGGTGGGGACAGTGACATTTCAGAGGGAGTCCAAACCTCCCTTGAAGGTGTCAGAGGTTCTTTATGTGCCAGGGATGAGGAAGAACCTCATATCCGTCTCAGCTTTGGAGGAGAGAGGATATGAGGTACTGTTCAGGGGAGGACAGGTGTTGATGTATCCCAGGGGCACTCCAGCTGATTCAGCTAGAGTGATAGGTGTACGCCATGCAAAGGTGTACAAGTTTGCATTCCAACCCCTTTTGGCATTGAGCAGTAGTACCGACAGCAGAGCTAGCAGTTCTGAGCCGTGTGAGATTTGGCACCGCAGGATGGGACATATGTATCATGGAGCCTTGAGGACATTGCGGGAGATCACTACAGGTGTGCCAGATTTCAGTACTGATCACTTTGATACTTGCAGAGGTTGTGCGATGGGCAAGTTTGCCAAATCCCCTTTTCCCAACAGTGACACCAGAGCGACGGGGATACTTGATTTGATTCATTCCGATGTGAGCGGTCGGATGTCTCATGTTTCCTTGAGTGGATATGAGTACTATGTGTTATTCATTGATGATCACTCTAGGAGGACTTGGATTTATTTTTTGAATACCAAGAGTGAGGTCTTCAAGCGGTTTCAGGAGTTCAAAGCTCTTGTGGAGACTCAGACAGGTCGAAAGATCAAGTCCTTGAGGTCGGACAATGGAGGAGAGTACACCCTTGGAGAGTTTGTTGACTATTGTGCGGAGGCAGGCATTAGGAGGGAGTTCACTGTTCCTTACAACCCCCAGCAGAACGGGGTTGCAGAGAGGAAGAACAGATCCATCATAGGGGCTGCCAAAGCCATGTTACATGATCAGGGGTTGCCATTGTTCTTGTGGGCAGAGGCCTGCAACACAGCTGTTTACTTGCAGAACAGGAGTCCGCATCGTGCCTTGGGGCACATGACTCCGGAGGAGGCTTTCTCTGGGAAGAAGCCTGATCTTGGTCATCTTCATATCTTTGGATGCATTACATACTCCTATATACCCAAGGAGAAGAGGACCAAACTAGAGCCCACCGCAGAGAAGGGTATCTTTGTGGGCTACAGTGAGACCTCAAAGGCCTTTCGGATTTACATTCCTGCACAGAGGAGAGTTGTTGTCAGACAGGATGTGAAGTTCGAGGAGGACAGGGCCTTTAGGAGGTCACGGGAGTTAGAGTATCTGGATTAGCCAGACCCTCAGCAGCAGTTGAGTCAGTCGCAGGGATCCAGTGGGCAGGAATCAGAAGGATCAGGAGGTACATCTATGAGGATGTCAGGTCCGTCAGTGAGCAGTGGCTCATCGAGCCAGAGGGGTGGTGCTCCGGGCAGCATGTAGAGCAGTTCACAGAGCAGTTCACTAGGGAGTCCACTGATGGACAGTTCACACGGTACCTCAGCTTCTACAGGTTCAGGTGCAGGCAAGAGGACAGCAGACAGACAGTCAGGAGTTCAGGCTACTGATGGTGATGAGGAGGAGGAGTTTCATTCTCCTATGGGAGAAGCATGCTCAGGGAAGAGGAAGCCCAAGTGGCTTCAGGACACCTTGAGAGATGCCACATCTGTTGCTGAGCCGAAGAGGCCGGTCAGAGAGAGTAGACCACCTGAGAGGTTTTGTAGCTATATGGCGATGGTTACCAGCATCCTTGACTCTGAGCCTTCTAGCTATGAGGAGGCAGCTAGCCAGCAGGTCTGGAGAGAGGCCATGCAGGAGGAATATTCTTCTATCATGAAGAATGATGTTTGGGAGGTGGTGCCGAGACCTGAGGGCAAATCCGTGGTTACTTCCAGATGGCTTTACAAGGTAAAGCATGCTGCAGATGGCAGCATTGAGAAATTCAAAGCGAGGTTTGTGGCTAGAGGGTTCTCCCAGGTAGAGGGAGTTGATTATGAGGAGACCTTCGCTCCCGTGGCTCGATATACTTTGATCCGCTCCATTATATCGATAGCAGCAAAGATGGGTTGGAAGATCCACCAGATGGATGTGAAGACCGCATTTCTCAATGGCTTCATACAGGAGGAGGTGTACATTGAGCAACCACAGGGCTTTGAGGTGCACGGGAAGGAGTCCCATGTGTGCAGATTGAAGAAGGCCCTTTATGGCCTGAAGCAAGCTCCCAGAGCTTGGTACTCCAGGATAGATGCATACTTGCAGGGGATGGGTTTCACAAAGAGTGAGGCAGATCCGAACCTTTACTTTATTGTGATTGGTGAGGAGCCTCTCATTCTGATGCTGTATGTGGATGACTTGATCATTACAGGTGCAGAGAGACTCATAGAGCACTGCAAGAGAGATCTTGCGGCGGAGTTTGAGATGAAGGACATCGGGTTGATGCATTACTTTTTGGGTTTGGAGGTGTGGCAGGAGGAGGGGCATTTCTTCCTGGGGCAGGGGAAGTATATTGTGGACATCCTTAGCAGATTCCACATGGAGGATTGTAGACCCATGTCGACACCGATGATCACCAACTGGAAGAAGCTTCATGCTTCGGATTCCGAGTTGGTGGATCCCACATTGTACAGGCAGCTGATTGGTTCCTTGATGTATTTGGTCAACACTAGACCAGATATCTGTTTTGCAGTCAACACGATGAGTTAGTTTATGTGTGAGCCTAGGAAGGTTCACTGGGTGGCTGCAAAACACATTTTGCGGTACTTGCAGGGGACAGTGGATTATGGTCTGGACTACAGGCAGGGAGATGGAGTGAGATTGGCAGGGTACACTGATTTTGATTGGGCAGGTTGTGCTTCTGATAGGAAGAGCACTTCAGGGTGTTGTTTTGGGTTGGGTTCAGCAGTAGTGTCATGGTTCAGCCGGAAGCAGCAGTCAGTAGCACTGAGTTCAGCGGAAGCAGCAGTCAGTAGCACTGAGTTCAGTGGAAGCAGAGTATATGGCAGCCAGTCTAGCTAGTTGTGAGGCTATCTGGCTTTGCAAGATGTTGTTTGGCTTATTTGGTCAGCCGTTGAGACCTTCAGTGATTTACTGTGATAATCAGAGTTGCATTAAACTCACGGAGAATCCAGTATTTCATGACAGGTCAAAGCATATCGGGATCAGATATCATTTCATCAGAGACTATGTTCAGAAGGGAGTTGTGAAGCTTGAGTATATTTCCACTGATGAGCAGGTTGCAGATATTCTTACCAAAGCCTTACCAAGGGGCAAGCATGTCTACTTCAGGGACAAGATGGGTGTGGTGAGGAACACCTTCTTCGGTAAGAGGGAGTGTTGAAATTTGGTACCGGAGGACAGGTGGTTCCCTTAGGCTTTGATCTTTGGCCTAGGGAAAAGTGTCCAAAAGAATTTAATTTTTCTCCTAAAGTGACTTTATAATTTTATAAAGTTAAATCTAATTTAAAAGTGACTTTAAGTGATAAAGTTACTAAGTCTAATTTTAAAGTAACTTTTATAAAGTAAATGAAAAATTAGAAAGGAAAAGTGACTTTGGAAATAAATGACTAAGTGGGTCTTTATTAAAGTGGGGTGAATTAAAAAATAGAAAGTGAGATTTAAATGAGCATTTAATCTCAGCCATTGATCTAAATCTATTTCAGCCATTGGATTTAGAGATCACCCAAAAGTCACTTGGATCACCCAAAAGTCACTTGGAGTTATATTAAAGGAGGAAAAGGTCATTCATTCTTTCATGAGCAGATTGGGAGAAGGAGAGCAAGAGAGCAAGAGAGATTTCTGAGCAGGGAGGAGAAGGAGACAGCAGCTTGGCACACATTTCAAGGCAGCAGTTGAGCAGATTTGTACAGCTGATTCAGCACATAGTGAAAGGCATATTTTTGCACAAAAATCGAGGAGCAGTTTGTTGATTTTTCTGCACACAAAACGGAGGCCGTACAGCATTTATTGCTGTCCTGTTTGCTGTAATTTCCATATTGCTGTGAGGCACGGGAAAGGAGATAAGTTGTAAATTTGCTTGCTGATTTTTTGCTGAATAATTCTCACTGTAAAAAGGCAATTTTCAGAAATAAAGAAGAGCTCTCAAACTGGTTTTCCCCAAGAGTTGTAGGGGGTTTTTCTAGGGTCAAGTTGACCAAAAATATCAGTGTTTTAATGTGTTTTAATGGCTGTTTTTGATTGCTGATTTTTAATTCTACAATTTCCAGCATTCTGAAAAATTTCCAAAATTTGTGTTTTCAGCAATATTTATTTTTTTCAGTCTGTTAAATGTATGGTTATGGGAATGGACATTTAACTACATGGGAGAAATAAGGAGAAACTGAAAACCGGGGTGGGAAAACAAAAATTTTTACACTCAAGACATGGACTGTTTCCCTCTTTGTGGGCTTTTACCACGTCAAGAATACTGGTGTATTGAACTGTGATATGTTTGTGAATGGTGTCCTTTAGTGTTCTATCTAAGGAACTTACCATGTAAATTCCAACATGGTATCAGAGCTATTCGAGGGCCGCATTCATTGTTGATTCAAATCCAAAGCTTGTACAACTGCATCAGACTGTCGTTTACTAGATCTATTGTTTTTTACCACTTTCGGGCCAAGAGCACTGCTTTATTGTGTTAGGAGCCTTTGTTCCAGTGAGGAACCCCTTTCGTTTCATGCGAAAAGGTTTCCGGTAGCCCTAGTTATGTCATTTTTAAAATATGGAGGTATACAGTCTTTATTTGCAAATATAGTTATTTATCTTTCTGTTTATTTCAGTTTATAGTCCTTTATATTTTTTTTATTTACTGAATCTATGCTTTCCATTTCTGCGTATGCTCTTTGCCCCACAACTCTATGCGATTTGGGCAAACTAGAAGCAGAAAGAAAGAATTTTTCTCATGCGTATGCTCTTTTCCATCGCGCCTTAGTGTGATCTCGGAAAATCATAAACATTGAGAAAAATATTTAGTTTTCGGTCAAATCTAACTTTAAGCCGTAAGGCTTGGATTAATTTTGCTTGGTCGTTTTGGATTTGTGTTTTTTTTGTTTTGTACGCAAAAAAATAGGTTTTTCAAGTAAGCGCGCACTCCAAATCTTTAGTGAGTAGGACAAATTTTTTTTTTAAAAAACCTTCCTCCTTTCCAAAAATTACTAACCTTCTAAACTAGCTCACTTAGTCCAAAGATACTTTATAAGAATAGAGGTCTTGGGTTCAAGTCATTCTTTTTGTTGAGTTACTTTTTCAAAAAGCATATGTAACTTATGTTTTAAAGTTACTTTATGTAAAAGTGTTCTCACCCATTATAAAAAGTGAGTCACTTATAATTCTAAAATCTCTTTATCTTTTATTTAAGTTACAATTTAGTGGATAGTTCATAAAGTATCATTGTAAAAGAGACTTTCACTTATTTATAAAAGTGGGTCACATAATGTAATATTTTTTTTAAAGTGAGTTAATTAGATTAAGTTTGGAAAGGGGGGGACTTTTTTTTTAAATATAACATTATCATTCACTTCCTAACATTCACGTAGTTCGTCGACATCTTCGACAAATTTTCTTCAAAAAGCCATAACTTCTTCATCCGGAAGCCGTTTTTAGAGCCTTTTTTTAATCGGCCTAATTTTTCGAGAGCTTTCCATTGAAACACTTAGTTCAGCATCTACAACATCAGTTTCTTTTAAAATGGAAATTCCAGCCTTAGTTATTCTTGACAGCACCAACTGCTTCGAATGGTTATCCTACATTGTGGATTTACTTAGAAGTAAATGTCTTTATAGAATAGCCTCAGGCCAAGAGTCTAAACCTAAAGATGAAGATAAGCAAGCCAAATGAGAAAATATGCAAGATCAAGCACATGGGTTGATAGGGATGTCTATTTCTCTAGACCTTAGATTCCATATTGTAGAAATTGATACCCCCGATGATGAAATGAAACAGCTCAATAAAGTTTTTGGAATTAAAAATGAAATTAGAGCCCATCAACTCGAAAATAAGTTTCTTACGTTGGACCGCGATAATTTTTCTTCCATTGAAGATTTTTTGTCCAAATTCAAGACCCTTAGACTTCTCTTGGAAGGTGTTAAGGTTAAGAAAGAAGATGTTAGCCTTATCTATTCCATTCTTACTAAGTTAGAACCAGCCTACTCTGTGTTTGTTTCCACATTCCATTCTACTAGAGAAGCCTTTATTTCTCAACGACAAACCTACAAGTTCCCCTCTTTTGATGTCTTTTGTGATTCTTTAATAAGAGAACAAGAAAAACTTTTACATCTTAGTCTTCTTAATACTGGAAACTCTTCTAAGAAAGCCTTAGCAGCCCAGCAACAACCAAATTCAAAGAATCCTAAGAAGCAACATCCTAAAAAGAATGGTTATAAACCAAACAAGATTCCTAAGCAATTTCAGTCTCAAAATCAAAAATCAATTCAACAAAATGATAAGGCAAATAAAAACAAAGAAAAGAAGACTGATAGACATTGCAACTTTTGTAATCGTGATGGCCACTTAGAATCCAAATGCTTTAAGAAGATGGAAGCCTTGGAAACATCCATGATGTTGCAATTAAGGACTTAAGAGATCCTAGACAAATTTTAGCCACTGGCATTGCTAATGATTCTACAAGGTTGCATAAGTTTAACAACTTTGGGTCATCAACTCTTCCCTTGGTATTTGTTGTTCATAATGATGAAGTAAGCAAACTTTGGCATGAGCGATTTGGTCACGTAAACTATCACTCCCTTCAGAATCTATGTAAATAAAATATGGTGACAGGTCTTCCTATGGTATCTTGCAGAGATGGTGTTTGTTTTGGATGTGTACTCGGAAAACATCATCGGGATAGTTTTGAAAAACGTGCCTCTTGGCATGCCTCAACCGCTTTACAGCTTGTGCATAGTGATTTATGTGGTCCACTTCCAATTGTTTCATTCTCTGGCTACAAGTATTTCTTAACTTTCATTGATGATTTCTCAAGGCGCACTTGGGTATACTTCTTAAAACTCAAGACTGAAGTCTTTAACATGTTCTTGTCCTTTAAGGCCTTTGTTGAGGAACAATCTGGACATCAAATTCTTTAGTTAAGATCTGATAATGGCAGAGAATATGTTAACAACAAATTCATCAACTTTTGCATTGAACATGGAATTCAATTGCAGCATACTGTTCCATATACTCCACAACAAAATGGTGTAGCTGAAAAAAAGAATCACACCTTAAAGGAAATGGCTAATTGTATGCTTCAATCTAAATGACTTAGTCTTAATTTTTGGGCAGAAGTAATTAACTGTAGAAATTACATAGTAAATTACACCCCGACTAAGGTTTTAAAGAATATCACTCCAGAGGAAGCATGAAGCTCAATTAAACCAAATGTAAGTCACTTTCGTGTTTTTGGAAGTGAAGCATGGGCCCATATTCCAAATGAGAAACATAAATCCTTATAACCTAAGAGTGAAAAATGTATTTTGTTGGATATTCTGAAGATGTCAAAGAATATAGACTTCTTCAACCTAAATCCAAAATGTTATCATTAAAAGAGATGTAAAGTTTGTTGAAAATATATCAGCCTACGAGCCTAGTTCAGCGCATGTGCCACCTCGCTCTATCCCTTCTAATTCTGAAAATATTCCTTCTTCAGATGATGACAGTGAGGATGAAAATCCTCCCCCACCTTCTCGGGATCCTCCTTCAGCTCCTCAGCTTCCAAAATGGGTCTGCACTACTTGGGATGCAGCAGATGCTCTTGCAGGTGATCCTATAGATCAGCTTCGTAAACGTTCTCAGTTCGATAGAGCCTCTTTTTTACTAGGTCAAGCATCAGCGAATCATGATCCTAACACCTTTGCAGAAGCTTCAAGCCATCCAGATTGGGATGCAACTATGAATGAATAATATCGTTCATTATTGGCAAATGATACATGGGACCTTGTTCCTCTTCCAAAGGGACGAAAACTTGTTAGATGCAAATGGGTTTACAGAACCAAGTTTGGACCAGATGGAAGAGTTGATAAACATAAAGCGCGTCTTGTTGCTAAGGGTTTTTCACAAGTTGAAGGCATTGACTATACTGACACATTCTCCCATGTTGACAAAATGAATTCTATCTGTCTTATTCTTTCTACCTGCCTCTTTCAAATGGGAAGTCCATCAAATGGATGTTAAATCCGCCTTCTCGCATGGAGAATTGCATGAAGAAATCTATATGGAACAACCTCCTGCCTTTATACAAACAGACTCCAACCTTGTATGTCGGCTTAAGAAATCCCTTTATGGTCTCAAGCAAGCCCCTCGAGCTTGGTATGCCAAAATGGATAGTTTTCTTTTAGATATTGGCTTCTCTAGGTGTCATTTTGAGAATACTATCTACACCAAGAAAGTGGGTAAGTCTCTTATCATTATTGTTCTCTATGTTGATGATCTTATCCTTATTGGTAGTGATCCCAACCTTATAAACCATGTGAAGTCCAGCCTTAAAAAACAGTTTGAAATGACAGACTTAGGACACTTGCATTATTTTCTTGATCTTCAAGTCTTGCAATCCGAAGAAGGTATTTCCCTTTCCCAGTCCAAGTATGCTTGTAATCTTCTACGCCACTTTCACATGGAAGATTGTAAGCCAACCCCTTCTCCCTTTCAGTCTGGAGCTGAACTTTCAATCACTTGTACTTTCCCTGAAGTTGATGCTACCTTATACCGTCAACTTGTTGGGAAAGTTTTGAAACTGACCCATACTCGTCTTGACCTTTCCTTTGTTGTTGGCCTTGTTGCTCGGTTTATGCAAAACCCACATGAAAGTCATTGGAAAGCAGCTAAAAGAATACTTCGTTATGTTCGAGGTACAATTCAGTTTGGGATTCATTATAGTGTAGAAGCATCTCCTCTATTGGTTAGTTTCACTGATTCCAATTGGACTGGTGACCCTGATGATTGGAAGTCTACTGCAAGTTATGTCTTCACTCTTGGTTCTGGACCTATTCATGGGCTTGCAAGAAACAAAGTGCCATTTCTCTTTCTTCAGCACAAGCAGAGTATCATGGCGTCGTTGAAGCTAGTAAGGAAGCCCTATGGCTTCATCAGCTCGTGTCAAAGTTTGGTTTTCAACAGCAGCATCCGACTACACTTTGGTGTGATAATCAAAGTGCCATTCAACTATGCAAAGATCCAATCCAACATCAGCGCAGCAAACACATTGAACTACACATGTACTTCATCAAAAAGTTCATTCATGACCATGTTCTTGAAGTGCAATATTGTTCAACCGATGATCAAGTTGCAGACATCTTTACAAAGGGTCTTACAGAGGCAAAGTTTACTAAACTTTGATTTATGGTTGGAGTTCAGGAAGTTGTCACTAAAGGGGGATAGGCTCTAATGCCTCATTCCTTCTCCTATTGTGTCATCTTTGTACATCCTTCAATCCTATCCCAAGTTGTTCTTAAGGGGGTATGTTAGGATATTCCGACACAGGAAATAATTAAGTACAACTTGGTCTAGTGTATAGTTAGGTAAAATGTGTTTATTTAGCATGTACTTTTTGTAACTTACAATCTGACGATCACGATATGTTCTAGACATGAAGTGATCCGACTATTCATTCTCTCTTTGGTATTACTGACACTTGATCCATGGCTTAACCCCTGATTGATCCATGATCTCTATTTAAAGAGCATGGAGGGTCATTTGTTAGGTGACCGTTCATGAGAGAAGCTTATGTAAATTTTCTTTCTTTTACATTAATAAATTGTCTGAAGTGGCCGCGTTGGCTCAGGGCGTAGATTATTTCCCACTTTGAGAGTTTTAACCACATCAAGAATACTAGTGCACTGATCTGTGATCTGTTTGTGAGTGGTGTCCTTTGGTGTTCTATCTAAAAAACTTACCTGTAAATTTCAACACATAGCTACTGGATCTGAAAAGCTACCAGTAGATTGTACAAATCCTCCAAATTCTTGACGTACTTCCATTGCAACTCCCACATCTCTATACATTTTCCTCAAAGTTGTCGTGTATCCTTGTATCACTTCAGAATCCTTGTTTGGCATTGTTCTACTAGGTAAAGACAATTTTGGAATGATAATATTTCGGGTGAAATGCATAGACCAAAAGGTGTAATGGTGTGGTCATTTTGTTCCACCTTTCAGTAACTATGTCCTTCACTTCATAATAAAATGTTTCAAAAGGGTCATTTTCACTTGCCTTGATAATTTCTTTTATCTTCTCCAACAAACTATCAATGTTTTCATAAACTTTCTCCAAGCAAGGTGTATATGTGTCAAATGTCCTGATCAAAGTCAAAATTGATTCAATAAATCGCAGAAAGTATTGGACCTTGTCCTACCATGTATCATCAAGAATGATGGACTTGATTTTTTGCCCTCTATCAGAAATGGAAGTCCTCTATGATTCCCAAAGAGGGTCAATGACCATTGCTTGTAATGCTTGTCTCACCTTCACAAGCCTCTCTATGAAAAGAGTGTGGGAGGCAAAATGGATTTCAGCAATCTACAAGATTCAAAAAGTCAAATCTCAAATGAGAAATCATATATAAATTTGTAATTAAAATTAAGAATTTCCAATACAAATAATATTGATTAAAAAATGAGTACGTTTAGTAGCTCCAACTTTGCATAACCTCGATATATGGCCTAGAACATTGAATGATTAGTTAAGAACATTCATATTTCTTTTGTTGCTACATATATTTCATTAATCCATTCAATCTCACAAATCTTGGCAAGCATATGATTCAATGAATGTACCGCACATGGGACATTGAATATTTGATTAAAAACATTTGGATTTCTTTTGCTGCTAGATATATTTCATTAATCTATTCCATCTCACCAATCTTGACATGCATAAGATTCAATGAATGTACTGCACATGGAGTCCGAACTCCAAAAGATGTAATCATATCGACCCTCCATAATAAAACCTGCAGCTTTACAGACCTATGCGTTGTCCGTAATGACTTGGACAACATTATGTGGCCCCACACTTTCTATTGCATCAATAAGAGTTGTGGATATAAAAGATGCAACTTTATTTATTCCACTACAATCAACAGCCTTAAAAAACATTACCCCTTGGGGCCATATTGCAATAACATTAATTAAGGGGCAGTTTCTTTAGTCTCTCCATCCATTAGAAACGATGGACGCCCTTGTTTCTGCCCATGTACCCTGGATTGATTATAGTTATGTATCCACGGATTGTCTCTCTGATGCCAACAAAGTAGTTCGGACCTTTTCATATCCAGGGCTTTTGTACCTTTTTGGCACTTCATTAACTACCTTAATCATTTGTTGCCAATAAGGGGAACACACCAAATTGAATGTTAACCCATTTGCATAGATGCAACGAGCTACATGTTCATCCATTGTGTCTCTACCTTGATTACTGAAAGTTGTTTCAAGAGGGCCTAGAATAAGTCTTTTATTAGTTGTCGCAGCAGGCCTAGATGGCAATGGAGGCCTAGTTGTAGAGCTTAGCAATCTTTCTATCAGCAGTATGTTGCAAAAATGCATAGAATTTAATTTTTGCAAGACTCAAACCTTGGTCAGATTTGTCATTTACGTCTTTTGGCCTGGTGCATACTTGCACCCCTGTGTTAGTTTGTCCAATCAGATGGGCTTTCACTCTAGTATATGAGCCATTTTTGATATTTTGGCATTCATTGCACTTCCATTTATATGAACCACCTCTAGGATTTTTTCCAATAATCTCCACATATTGCCATAAAGGAGATTTTGGGTTTTTCTTGATGATTTACTTTTCACTCTGTTGTGATGGTCCCATTTCTATAGGTTGTAAGCTATAGTGTGTGACTGCATATATGATAAAATTCAAAATTCAAACTATCATGAACACACAAAATGAAAAATTAAAATACAGAAAAATCAAAAAATTATAGTACATAAAATTAATTTAATTTGCCTGCTGGATTCACTAATATACATGCAAAAAAGTTGACATCTTTGATTTTATGGACTGGTCACTGCCCAATATTTTCTTTTGTTGCTTTGGATTTCTTCCCCATTTATATCTACGTCTTCAGAAATTTCAAATTTCACATGAAGAACAGAAAAGAAAGCCAAAGTATATTTCCATTCATTATTCCTCCAATTCTAAGTTTGTTGTTCGCTTATAGCTGGGAATTGTGAAAATTTGAATATTGATAAATCAGTGACCTTTGAAGAAACTGATAGGAGTTATGTGTGACTTCAAGGTTAAATCAGGGTTAAAATTAGGAGTTAAATCAGTCCTCAACTTCAGGATATTTTGTAATTCTAAAGGATCTCAGACATTAAAAAGTATTTGCAAGACTGATATGGGACAAAACTGTTGAACCTTTTTACAATAAAAAAAGCAGTTAATTTATACCATTGTAAGTTTGTTTCCTTAACAAACTCTGCTTCCTTGACTGTATCTTGTAGTAAATCAGCCAGTCATACAAATGCATATGCTTACTCAATTAGCTTGTTTACTTGTTCTCCAATATTCACTAAGAAACATTATCTAATCCTTGCTTTTAAGTTTGTCTAGGTGAAAGTACTGCTACAGGTTACGTGGGTTGAATACGTAGGCCTAGAAACAGTCCCAAACATGGCTCTCATCATTTACTGTCGGCCTGGACAAACCTACTTTCATCATAGCTTTCATTTTCAAATGGATAAATGCTTGGTTCAGTTAATATCCAACAATATCAATAGGAAAAGCAAATGATAGGTCAACTAATGACAAGTCATCAACGTCACGGCAAATTTCCAAATATATGTAGTGTACTTAGATCTCTGAAAGTACAATCATGACTCGCCTATGAAATATGTAATTTCCAAGTGGACACTACAAAAATTTAAAATTAAACAAATTCCAAACCTCGTGGGGTCATTGCCTGGTGAATCCTCCCTTGTTGCATTGTTGCTATCTTTACGCGGCCGACAAGCTCATGGAACAAAAGTGTTGTTGTCTATTGCTATCCTTGTGTGGCCGATAAACTCATAAAAGAAGACAATGAGGGGCCGCATCATCGAATTAAGCAAAAAGAAACCTAAAACTAAAAACTGCATTGCAATAAACTTGAAATTCAGTGGTAATTGCACGACATTAGTTTCCATCAAATAGGGATCCGCCACGTTGTCATTTCTTGGACGGATCTGTTGGAAAATATAACTAGGTTCGGTCTTCATTTACTGTATTTGAGTCAAAACGTAATGTTCTTGTCAAAAGAATAAAGAAAATAAATATGATTATTATTATTGTGACTTATTAAAGCATGGATTTCATGCTTGGGTCACCATGTTTTAGGTCAAAGTCCCCATTGAGGACTTCTAGGATTTATCCTAAGTCAATAGAGTCATTGTACTTTTAAAGAAACCCTTCTTGCGTTTTTGAATCATGTAAAAAGGTTTAGTATTGAGTCAAATATGATATATGTATCCTCCACACCAAGACGGTTTAGAAGAAGATCAAGTTGGCCTAAGGACACCTATTCGACCCACAAGAAGCCTATAAATACAAGCTCATCGAATTCATTTGGAGCATCATTCTCACATTCAAAAGTTGTGAAGTTCTCTTGTAGCTGGGAAAAAGGTACGAAGTCTGTTGTCGAGAAGCCGAAGTGAATGCGAGTTTGGGGAAGACTAAGGAGAATAGAAAAATTGAAATTTTGGTGCCTCTTGAATGCGAGTTTGGGGAAGACTAAGGAGAATAGAAAAATTGAAATTTTGGTGCCTCTCTCTCTCTCTCTCTATTTCATGTCCTGGATTGGGAGATCGAAATCCTCCAAGTTTCTCTATTGTCGGTAGCTGCCAGTTGTCGAAAGTTGTTGCCTAGTCGAAGTTGCTAGAAAGGGGTCGAAATTCTGGGAGGCTAACTTGGTGTGGAGGGAAGGTCTTGTCTTGGTCTAGGGTGAAGAGTCTCAAAGAATACTATTGAAAGGAAGAATTTATTCACTAGGTTTTCCCCTCAAGGGGGGTTTTTCCCTGGCATAGTGCCTACATCTGGTGTCTATTGTTTTGTGTTGCTGCTTTGGTAATTGCTTGATGAACCAAGGGAAAGACAATATAAAAATCGTAATAATAAGAAGCATCACAAGTAATTATCAAGAATAAGAAAATCTTTATGTCTTTCCGATTTTCTAACATGGTATCAGAGCTTTGGTGAAGAAACTAGAAAAAAGCAGTCTCAAGCACTTGATCAAGAAACCATTCAAAAGGATTGTCTCAGGGAAGGAGTCTACTATATTCAGGGAAGATGTCTAACACAATCAAGGGAGAGAACAAACTTGAAGGACCCTCAAACTACAGGTCTTGGAAGAAGAGGATTGACCTCATCCTTGAAAAGAACAAGTGTTATATTATGGTATGTTCTATGCTTAGAGCAGTTTACTTATTTTTCTTCTTATTAGCCACAGATTAGCAATCACATATACATTAAGTAAAGTGCAGATAGAACATTAAATGATCAACAGAAAACAAGCCAAAACAAGAGACACAAGATGTGGCGGCTAGCCAGGGACAAACCCCAATGCAGGGAAACCCTTTGATCAAATCTTCTTTTATCTTCAATAGTTCAACAGAGATAAATAGTACAAAATCTGAATTCTGTAATTTTATATCAACAACAGCAAACCCTAAATCAGCAAAGTTAAACTTGGTCAAACTAGCTGAAATTGACCTCTAAAATACTTTGTCAAGTTCCGGTCAACTTGTCCTCGAACAGCGTAAAGAAATAGCCCTTGAACAACCCCAAAAATTCAGTCAATTTGTAGATTTTTGAAGTCAACTTCAGCCCTAAACTAGGGCAGTCAACACCGATCAAACCAGAGGTTAGACCACCTCGATTTTCGTGCCAAAAATTGCGGCCTACCTAGGAGGGGCAACCACACCCAATCCGCACTTCTAGAAGGTCAACGCTTGGTCAACGTTGGTCAAAGAGATGACCTACTGCCCTAGCGTCCTTCTTTCTGCGTCTTCCTTGCCCTAGGACATCTTCCTTTCAGCCACACGTGTGAGAGAGAGAGAGGCTCCTTTTATGTGTAGGAGAGAGAGAGAGAGAGAAAATGGGTGAATTGAATTGTCCAAATGAGGAGAATGCTCCTTGTATTTATATGCAAACATTGAGGTTGAATAGACATGATTGTTGGGCTTCTGACCCTACATAAGTTTGTTGGCCGACCTTGACAATTTGTCCATAATCGAAATAAATTCATATCTCCATAAATACTTATCGGAATCAGATGATCTTTAGATCAATCCTACACCTCTCGATGAGAGGAATCTAAGAAAAATATCAGAAGCCATAAATAAGGTGATCCACATGGAGTTTGGCCCTAGTTGCCAATTTTAACACTCCCTCTCAACTACGGAGAACTTCATTTGCAATCCGTCAGATCGTCGCTGCTATCCATCCATCAAATGCACTGTTCTGTACAGCTTGACCCCACTCTGCTCTGCTTTGCTCGAACTATGAAGAAGAAGAAATGATCGAGGATGTATCATACCATCCTCCACTGACCCGAAGTCAGTCTCAAAGTGTGAACCACTCTCACTGATCCCAAATCAGTATCATTGATCCCAGATCAATGGAGGTCATCCTAGCATAGGGAGTACGGTAGATACAGCGATGTGTCCATCGATAGTACTACTATGGTCCCTATCCTCATTTCCCTGCTCATTGATCAGATGAGATATACTTCCCATGAGTCCCAGACTGCATGGGTAGGATGCCTCGACAGGAGAACTAATCATCCTATCCACAGGAGAACGAATCATCCTGTCCAGTGGATGCCACGGAAAACTAATCATCTTGGCCTACAAGAGAACTAATCATCCTGCTCCACAGTCTCCACGGAGAACAAATCATCCTGGCCCACAGGAGAACTAATCATCTTGTTCCACAGTCGCCACGGGGTGTCACAGGGGAAGGTTGAACCTTTACCCTGTACATAGTGCACCACCAGGGGATGGTGAGTCGCCCTGTGGTCACATATCGCTCCAAGAAGTACCCCGCGCCCCCTTGGAGCTCCCAGAGATCAATACATCACACTCGACCCTCATAAGAGGGTCTCTGAACAACACCAAGTCGTTCTTGAAAAGTCAGGAATTTGACCTTTCCTAGGGGCTTTGTCAACATGTCAGCAACCTGTTCATCTGTATCGATATGTTGGAGCCTTATTGCTCCTCGCTGCACCATATCTCGAATATAGTGGTACCTTATATCAATATGCTTGGAGCGATCATGAAATACAGGATTCTCTGATAAATGGATCCCGCTCTAGTTGTCACACAGAATCACGGTGGCATCCAATGTAAATCCAAACAACTCACTGAAGAGCTTTCGCAACCAGACTGCCTCACAAGAGGCCATGCTAGTAGCAATGTACTCTGCCTTGGCGGTGCTCAAAGCCACTAACTTCTGCTTCCTGCTCATCCAGGATATCGAGGCAGATCCCAAAGAGAAACAACACCCGGAAGTGCTCTTTTGGTCCACCACACTGCTTGCCCAATCAGCATCAGTATACCCAAGTAGTCTCACATCTCCGACAATGTATCTCAACCCATGAGTGATTGTGCCACGAAGATATCTCAACAAATTCTTGGCACCAATCCAATGTGAGTGGTGAGGCTCAACCATATGTTGACTCAATGTGTTGACTGCAAAGCATATATCCGGACGAGAGTTCACCAAGAACATTAATGCTTCGACGAGTTGACGATACTCGGTAGCATTTTGTAAAACAAGTCCGGCAACACTACTGCTTAACTTCTTGAAGTCAAGCTCCATCAGGGTAGTTACGGGCTTGTAGTCCACCGTGCCGAATCTTTCCAATATCTTCACCACATACTTTCCTTGAGATAGGAAAATCTCCCCTGGTTTCTGCCAGACTTCCAGTCCTAGGAAATAGTGCATAAGTCCTAGGTCTTTCATCTCGAACTTAGAAGCCAACTCCCTCTTACATTCATGAATGAGAGGGTCTGCACCTGTTAGAAAGAGGTCGTCAACATATAGCGCCAGTATGAGAGGCTTGTCATCTATAACCTTAAAGTAAAGGTTAGTGTCAGCTTCACTCCTAGTGAATCCTAGCTTCATTAAGTAGCTATCGATCCTCTCATACCATGCTTGGGGTGCTTGCTTTAGCCCATAGAGGGGCCTTCTTCAACCTACACACATGAGATTCTCGATCATAAATCTCAAATCCTTCGAGTTGCTCCACATAGACCTCCTCTTTGATCGAGCCATGTAAGAACGCAGTCTTGACATCCATCTGATGTAGGTTCCATCATTGCGAAGCAGCAAGGGCTATGATCGAGCAGATGGTGGTATATTGGGCAACAGGTGCAAATATCTCGTCATAGTCTATACCTTCCTTTTGGGAGAATCCACGAGTGACAAAACAAGCTTTATACTTTTCCGCACTTCCATCAACTGCATGCTTTATCTTGTAAAGCCATTTTGAAGTGACAATTGCTTTGTCTTAGGGTCTGGGGACCACATTCCAAACATCGTTTTTCATAATGGACTCATATTCCTCGGTCATAGCATCCTTCCATACTTGATGCTTGACAACATCTGTGAATGATGAAGGCTCATTGGATGATTGTGCTCATGATGGTCAGGTATCCCTGATACTTGTTCGGCTTCTTACTTTCACGAAAGGTTCCTCGAGGTGCAATGTGTCCTTCAGCATCATCAAGTGTCCCCCTAAGCCATGAAGGCCTCTTCCTAGAAGAGGAAGGCTCTTGTGGAGGAGGATCAATAGGATCCGTAGGTTCTTCCACATCAGGCATCGTCTCATCTTCTTCTACCTTGCTAAGAGCCATATCTTCATCAAAGGTGACATCATGACTAATCTCGACTTCCCTTTGACCAGCTACATAGATTCTATAGCCCTTAGTATTTTCACTATAGCCCACGAAGACTCCTTTCTTTCCAGATGCACCCAATTTATTCCTTTTTTCTTTAGGCACATGAAAATATACAGGGCTTCCAAAAATTCTAAAATGAGATACGTCAGGTTTCTTACCGGTGAACATTTCTTCAGGAGTCTTGGAACCCAATGCTTGATGAGGGCATCGGTTTTGTACATATACGGCGGTATTTGCAGCTTCTGCCTATAGAAACTTCGGAAGTCTTTGATCATGGAACATAACATGAACAGCTTCCACAATTGTACAATTCTTCCTTTTCGCCACACCATTTTGTTTAGGAGTATATGGTTTAGTAGTCTCCCTCTTAATGCCAGCCTCTTTGCAAAAGTCATGAAACTCATTGGATTCATATTCAGTCCCATTATCAGTCCTTAAGATCTTGATCTTCTTTTCGGTTTGATTCTCGATCAAGGCTTTGAAGTGCCGAAACCAGGAGAACACTTCATCCTTCTTTTTCAAAAAGTATATCCAAGTCTTGCGAGAATAATCATATGTAAAAGTGAGGTAATATAAATATCCTCCCAAGGAGTTCACAGGCATCACACCAGATATGTCTGAGTGAACCAACTTCAATATATCGGAGGTCTTGCTTTGGCTTGAGGGGAATGGTCCCCTTTTGAGCTTTCCTTCGACACATCTTGGACATACACCTTCTTGCTCTAATCTGAACTTGGGCATCCTAGTCACCATTTTTCTTACATCGGGTAGAGCTTTATAATGAAGGTGAGCAAAGCTCTGATGCCATAGTTCGGACTGAAGAAATGTGTCACAAGACATGACACCCAGCGAACTTCGTCCGACCTGATATAATGAATCAACTCGAAACCCAAGAGTAAAAGCATCTTTAAAGTTCTTTTTCCATCCTTGTAGCTTTTGTCTTCCATTACCGAAATGGACACCAGGTTCTTTTTTAGATCAGGTACATATAATACATCTTGTAAGTGGATGGTGTTACCCTGATTCAATTGAAGAGTGACATTTCCTATGCCTTTCACGGGATATTTTGAATTATCTCCAAGAACAATTTCCAGGTTGGTTTCCTTCTCTATCAAATTATAGAGAGCTTCTTTGTAACCAGTGAAGTGCCTTGAGGCACCACTATCAATAAGCCAATTTCCCAGCGAGTCCGAGGGAGCAGTAGTAGATAGAGCTGCTGGTAAATAATATTCATCTTGCTTATTGTTAACAGTGTTAGATTCATACTTGGAATTTCTTGCCTTCTTGAATGGTTGTCCTCTTCCTTGATTTCCGACACTTCTTTTACCTCTGCCATTTGACCTGCCATTCCTTTGATTGCTTGAGACGGATTTTGATCATCATCCCAGTGTGAGTTCCTTTTATCAGGGCACTCCCTTGCATAGTGACCCGTTTTATTGCAATTGTAACATCGTCCTTTTCTTCCACCCTTTGGTCCAGCCTTTCCTTTGAATTTAGCTTCGGAATTGTTTCTTCTTTTAGTACGAGAAGAAAAGGCAGAGGGATGACCTTTAAGTATGGCCATTTCTTGCTCTTCCATCCTCATTTATTCTTGAATGCATCTGGCCATTAATTCCTCAAATCCAGGAATTACGTTATCATACTCTCATATTTTCCCTTCTTAATTTTCTTCAGCTTATTTCTAAAAAACAAGACTTGATTTGCATCATTAACTTTAAATAAACTCACCAATCTATCATAGATTTCCTTGCAGGTGTTCAACTCAGAAACATAGGCCACCAAGCGCTTGTCCATAGAGTCCCAGATGACCTTCCTTGCTTTGACTTCTCCCTTGGTCCATTTGTTCCTAGTAGCGACGGATGCATTTGATGGAGGCTCAACAATCCTGCCTCTCACGTGGTCCAACACTTCCTGCTCTTCTAATGTTAGATCGAGAGACATCTTCTATCTGTGATAGTAAGACTTCGCACAGAGTTTGTCTTTAGCAGGGAAGTGTGTTGAGGACCCCATGATTTCTTTTTAAGATAGCCTTGCCAACCTTCTCTTCGATGATTGCTCTTGCTCCTACTCTTGCTTGGGCTTTGTCTTCACCTCAACTCTGATACCATGTTAAATTATGGTATGTTCTATGCTTAGAGCAGTTTACTTATTTTTCTTATTATTAGCCACAGATAGGCAATCACATATACATTAAGTAAAGTGCAGATAGAACATTAAATGATCAACAGAAAACAAGCCAACACAAGAGACACAAGATGTGGCGGCTAGCCAAGGACAAACCTCAATGCAGGGAAACCCTTTGATCAAATCTTATTTTATCTTCAATAGTTCAGCAGAGATAAATAGTACAAAATCTGAATTCTGTAATTTTATATCAGCAGCAACAAACCCTAGATCAGCAAAGTCAAACTTGGTCAAACTAGCTGAAATTGACCTCTAAAATACTTGGTCAATTTCCGGTCAACTTGTCCTCGAACAACCTGAAGAAACAGCCCTTAAACAGCCCCAAAAGTTCAGTCAATTTGCAAATTTCTGAAGTCAACTTCAGCCCTAAAGTAGGGCAATCAACACCAGTGAAACCAAAGGTCAGATCACCTCGGTTTTCATGCCAAAAATTGCGGCCTACCTAGGAGAGGCAACCACACCCAATCCGCACTTCTAGAAGGTCAACACTTGGTCAAAACTGGTCAAAGAGATGACTTGTTTCCCTAGCGTCCTTCTTTCTGCGTCTTCCTTGCCCTAGGACGTATTCCTTTCAGCCACACGTGTAAGAGAGAGAGAGGCTCCTTTTATGCGTAGGGGAGAGAGAGAGAAGATGAGTGAATTGAATTGTTCAAATGAGGAGAATGCTCCTTGTATTTATATGCAAACGTTGAGATTGAATAGATATTGAATAGACATGATTGTTGGGCTTCTGAGCCTACATAAGTTTGTTGGCCGACCTTGACAAATTGTCCATAATCAAAATAAATTCATATCTCCATAAATACTTATCGGAATTGGATGATCTTTAGATCAATCCTACACCTCTCGATGAGAGGAATCTAGGAAAAATATCAGAAGCCATAAATAAGGTGATCCACATGGAGTTTGGCCCTAGTTGCCAATTTTAACAAGAAGTTACTAAACTTGTTCAAAGGAAAAGTAAAGAAGCCTACAAATGACTCTAGTGATGCTGACAAAGTAAAATTCAGAGAATTAGAATTAGTGGCCATGACTCTAATGGTAGAAGGAATAAATGACAATCTTGTCCCATTTATAGGCAACATCAATCATGCTTAGGAAATGTATGAAGTCTTATCAAAGTTATTCACCATTAAGAACATTGGTCAAGTGGCAAGCTCGAATAATTAACTAAGGACCACAAAGATGACCAAAGAAGATACAGTGGCCTCCTTCTTTGTGAAGATAGCTAGAATCAGGGATGATCTCTTGGCCATTGATGAAATTGTTCCAGACAAAGAACTCGTGATCACTACTCTATTAGGATTGCCATCATCTTGGGGTGCATTTGTTGCAAGTCTTAACGGTTGGAAGGAAGCTCCCACTTTCGAAAAACTATGGACTGTCTACAGTCAGAAAAAAATAAGGATCACATTAGTGGCCAATCCTGAAGGAGTATCAAATGCCTACGTTGCTCAACATAAAGGAAAGAAATCGAAAGGACCAAGGAAGAAAGTTGACATGTCCAAGATCGAATGCTATCAATGCCATAAGAAAGGTCACTACAAGGTGACTGTCCCGACAATCCAAAGAATAAGAAGAGAGATAGAGATCATACTAACTTTGTTGAGGAAGGAGACTTAAAGAAAGCCAAGCCCGAAGAATCTGACATTAGGGACTTGCACTACTAAGTCCTTTGCTTGTAGTAGCTTTAGATATATTATTTTATATGTTTTAGAATTTATAGGTTTTTAACATATTTTGGAAAAGATATTTTTTATTGTTTTTATAAGTTTGTAGTTATCCCTCAAGCCTTGGAGGGAGCCCCCAAAACTCCCAAAGACAAGTATCTCACTTCCTTTCAGTTTTTGGTTTCATGTATTCATTTAGTTTTGATTATATTAAATACTAATCAACATTCTCCCTCTATTGTCTTGATTAGGAAAACATCTGTAAGAAGTATGAAGGAGGGCCTCTGAAGACAAGGTTTGCCACGAAACAAAGGTATACTTTAAAATACATTGATTTCTTTATATTGAGAGGATTATTCATTTGACAGTCTATTACTAACATTGTTATGTCTAGCTATATTGAAGCATAATGATTCTTGTTTTGGGTGATTCATCTCTTGATAAATCTACCCACCCCACTCATATTCTTACCTAATTTTGTAGAATCCTAGACAAGTTTTGGAAAACTCTAACCGAAGGTTAGGATATTGTGAATGTCTGAAACCCTAAACTACTTAGGGATATTGTGAAATGTTGTTTGAAGTTTTTATTGATAATGTCATGTTTGGGTTGAATGATAAGGTCTAAAATCCTGAACCTTTGAAATTTTCGGTAATGTTGAGTTTGTTATGGCTCTACATTGAAACTCTAACTCATTAGAGTTTGGTGGAATGCGTGAGCAAAACCCTTTCAATGCCTTAGAAATGATTTCCTTGGTATGGGTGTGCTTGTCTGATCAAACCCTAGTCTAATCAAGTTTTTATGTCTAACTCTTATTTGATATTTTTTGAAGTTGGGTTTGATTAACACATGATATGAAATGTATTTGCATGATGATGAAATCTAGGCATATATAGATATGTCCTTTTGGTTGAAGCCCTAGCTTGGTCTAAGTTCGTTGTATTAATGTTGTCGGACATATGATATGCTTATGAATGATTATGAATTCCTTGATATGTGTGTTGACCTGGTTATTGAAGGTCATAAGTTTTTAGGATTTAATGGAACTCCTTATCTGAGATTTTAGGATGATGATATTTGGAAATCTAGGGTTTTGCAGCTAAACCCTAGTAGTAGATAAATTGTTTAGTATGTGTGATATAGCAATCTGAGATCTATTTATTTAATGATTGTTGAGATTGTGAAAATGGAATTCTAGGGTTTTGGGGTTGAACCTCAGTCGAAGTAAAAATCTATGATAAATGATAATTTGAGATTTGTGTAAGATTGTTGAAATCTGAGTTTTGGTTGGGATTGATGGTTGATCAAAAATCTAGGGTTTACAACTAACCCTAGTGGAAGTTGGTCTTGTTAATGACTAAGTTGTGATTGACTTTGATTGATTATTTTGTATGAAATCTAGAATTTTTATGAAACCCTAGTGAGAAGTCTAACATATGAATTTTGAAAGGTTGATGCTTAATATTTGTTTGAATTGTTTCTAGGGTTTGTTATATGTTGAAATAAGGTATGTCATACCTTGGAAATAAATATTGAAACCCTAGATAGAATGGAAGTTGTTGTGAAATATTCTAGGGTTTATGACAAAGTCTATAGCAAGATATTGAAGAGTATATGTCTCTTGTTTGTAATTAAGTCTAAGTATCTGATATGTATAAATTTGAAATGCTTCCATGACTCTGATATGGCTAACTTCATGCTTCTATAGATTTGGTTGTACTTTCTATCTAAGTTGTGCAAGTACACAATCTTCAATTTGGTGAAGATGCTTATTGATGTGATAAGCATGATGAGGATGATAATAACTCTGATGAAATGGTTGGAAGCCACAAAAGATTCTCTGATGACGAAAATAAGAAGTTGATCTCCCTGAGGAAGCCTGAATAGAAGAGATCTCCCTAAGATTAAGAGGGAGTCTGGATGAAGAGATGCTTCCTGGTTGAGAGGGAGGGCATAGCTTGGTTTTGATTGAAGAATGAATTTCGGAGGATATGTTGTTGCATGAGAAGTAGGAAAGGAAAGTATATGATTGAGGAATCTTTTGTCAAAGATTCGGTTGATAGTCCTACTAAGTTGAGAAGCAACATTTAGAACAACCCCGGAGGTTTGTATTTGATTATGTACATATGAAAGTATATTATTGATTGGGGTTGTGTTCGTACAAGTGAATCTCTCAAAGGTTTTGATAGCATGTTGGTTACTAATCAATTTGATTGGGAGAGATTGGTCATCCTTGATCTGTTGGATCAACGGGTATTGAGGCTTTGTGAGTGAAGCATTGCCTAGGAGGACATTTGTTCGGCACTTTGTGTTGATGCCTAGTTGGAAAGGTGGCATTGGTCATTGAGCTCTAACACGCACCTGGATCTTTGGGTTGGTGGTTAGCAAGTAAGCCTGATGGTACCTAGAGGTGTTGAAAGCTTGAGTCCATCTTATTCCCACCCAAATAGATTGCCCTGGTCAGAAATTTAGTTTGTGGCATTGCGGTGCCTAAATTGTTGAGAGACCAATGGATAGATTGCCCTGGTCAGGAATCTAGTCTGTGGCCTTGTGGTGCCTAAATTGTTGAGAGACCAATGGATAGATTGCCCAAGTCAGGAGTCTAGTCCATGGCATTGTGGTGCATAAAGTTATTTATGGTTCATATAGTTTGAGATCTTCCATTGTACTTGTATATGATGAATATCTCCCTAGTTAAGAGGGAGTGTTGGAAAATGTAACTAGAGTCGATCTTCATTTAATGTATTTGAGTCATCATGTAATGTACTTGTCAAAAGAATAAAGAATTATTATTATTATTATTATTATTATTGTGACTTATTAAAGCATGGGTTTCATGCTTGGGTCACCATGTTTTAGGTCAAAGTCCCCATTAAGGACTTCTAGGATTTATTCGGAGTCAATAGAGTCAATGTACTTTTAAAGAGACCCTTCTTGGGCTTTTGAATCATGTAAAAAGGTTTAGTATTAAGTCAAATATGATTTATGTATCCTCCACACCAAGTCGGCCTAGAAGAAGATCAAGTCGGCCTAAGGACGCCTATTCGACCCACAAGCCTATAAATACAAGCTCATCGAATTCATTTGGACCACCATTCTCACACTCAAAAAGTGTGAAGTTCTCTTGTAGCTAGAGAAAGTGCGAAGTTCTCTTGTAGCTAGGAAAAAGGTGCAAAGTCTATTCTCGAGAAGCCAAAGTGATTGCGAGTTTGAGCAAGGCTAGGGAGAAGAGAAAAATCAAAATTTTGGTGCCTCTCTCCGTTTTGTGTCCTGGATTGGGAGATCGAAGTCCTCCAAGTTTCTCTGTTGTCGGAAGTTGCCAGTTGCCGGAAGTTTCTGCCTCGTCGAAGTTGCTGGAAAGGGGTCGTAAATCTAGGAGGTTGACTTGATGTCAAGGGAAGGTCTTGTCTTGGTCTAGGGTGAAGAGGCTCAAAGAATACTACTGAAAGGAAGAATTTCTTGACTAGGTTTTCCCCTCGAGGGGGGTTTTTCCTTGGCATAGTACCTACATATGGTGTCTATTGTTTTGTGTGTTCTTGCTTTGGTAATTGCTTAATGAACTAAAGAAAAAAAGATATAGAGAATCGTAATAATAAGAAGCATCACAAGTAATTATCCAGAATAAGAAAGTATTTTTGCCTTTCCGATTTTCTCACAAGATCAAGTCAGATCCGGATCCGGATCAAATTCGTGGATCCTGGACCGCAATGTGTTGAAACTGGTAACATAGCGTTTCGGTGATATAGTTGTTAGTTCAGCAAAGACTGCATAGGGCCTGCGCAGCTCTATTTCATGCCACACGTGGGACACAAGGAGGAAGAGGAATTTGGGGTTGAGCTTTGTGGAGGAGTTCCGAGAGGAGAATTGTTGAATATCTCAACCATTTTGGGGGCATTTAGCAGCATCATTTACAGGTGGGTCGAAATACCCAGCAACTGGAGGAGCTAGGGGAAATTGGGCCAAAATTCCGAGGTCAACATTTGGCCAATTCTTTCATGGGTTTTTGTGGGTTATTGGAGGAGAGCCCGAGGTTAATTTCTTGGAATTTTCTAAGCACCGGAGGAGGTCCTAGCAGCCATTGTTTGCAGCTAGCAGTGCAGATTTCAAAGAGGCAGCACAAAGCTTTGTTGGGAATAGCTACACTTGTGTTCGAGTTGTTGATTTCATCACCTAAGAATTGTTAAGTTGCCTTGGGCAAGTCTGTGTGCATGCATTCAGATCTTAACTTGTAGCCAGCATTTATATCAATAAAATGGCTCACCTCAACGCAATTAATGGCATTTTCTGGGTTTTTAATGTGATGTGAATTTGTGTGTGTGTTTTTGTTATGTTTGCTTTGTTCATCATTGTAAATTTCCTTTAGGAATATTAAATATTTTCAAATTCGTCTTGGTCCAACTCTTGGAGGGAAAGAAAAATTCAAATCATTAATGGTCCACAATCAGAAGGAAAAATTGGCTCCATGATTTCAATTTTAAACTAAAAAAAATTCCTCACTCCTTGATGAATTTGGCCCACTAAGAGGCCTATTTTACTCTATAAATATGTCGAACACGCCACCAATAAGGTCATCAAGAATTACTTGTTTTCTCTCTCTGAGATTGTTCGGCCCTGTCGAGCAACACTTAATCTGTAGGAGCCTGGAGGCCAAAGTTTTTGGGAGGTTTCCGGTTGCTTTTTATTGCATTTTGGGGATCTGGCTTTCACTGCCTTGATCTATTTCAGGAATTGTGATGATTGAGGGATGTCCAGTGTTCGCTGGCACTAATGGCATTCGGCCCTGAGAACAGGCAATTTCTGCATCGCACTTCTAGAGTAACCAAAAAAATTGACATGATTGAGAGGGTATTGTTAGCATGTGCCTCATACAATCAATAAACCTTATACCACCTCTTCATATATGTGGTATCGTAGGATATAGTTTTCTCGTAAGTGCGTATAAAATCCTATTTTGCCTTATCCTTATCTCCTAATGAGGTTCAGTATGAGATCAAATGTAGCTTATGAGGTGGTTACACCAATTGTACTATATATTCGTATCTTCGATGTGAATATTTTCACAAGACTAGCCTATGCATTTTCCGCCATTTTTATGTGTCTTCTCAAATACATTTTGCTGATTATATTCTTTCAAGAAGATGAATGAAATTTATATCTAAGTAATTAAAACCATTGCTTATAAGATAAGGTGACATGGATGACAGAGTAACATTTGTAAAATTACAATAAAATGTGACCTATGAGGAGTATAGATACCTGTGCATACAGAACTTGAATTCTCGCCCACGTTTGTAGTCTACTTCCCCTTCCTCTAGCTGGACGAAATAAAATTTTAGAATCAATAACAAAAATGGTTAACATTGGAATTTCCAAGTGCATAAAAATCAAATTTCAAAAACAACAAAATCCCATACAAAGATTACATTAAACAATAATCTAGTCAGAACTCGGAATGGACACTTTTGCATTGGCTCACACCAGTCTGTGAGAGTTTAAAGTTTAAATAAAAACATACTTAAGTTTCTAAATTATCTATATTAGCATAATACGAAAGCGGTCAGGATCTTTGTGAAGTTTCAAAGCAATGTTCCTCAATGCAGGGAACCAAAAATAAAAAGCAAACAGATGAACTGACTAGAAACAACAAATTTAACCTTCCATGCAGAAAGAACAACAAATGCAAACAATCCACTGAAGAGTTGACTAATGTCAACATCCACTATATCTCATTCTGCTCCATTTCAAAAATACATCTCGGACATCTAAATCTCCAATAAAAATATATTCCTAAAACGATATGTTCAAGCAGCAAACAGGGCTTACAGGATCATCTCCATAAATGTGCTCATAGCAAACGGCATTGAGACATCTAAGGGCACAATTCTCTTTGGCTATAGATGAAGAGGTGCACTGCCATCCCCACAGACCACTGTCACATGAAGTAAGAAGGAAAATTTAATTATCGCAATGGTTTTCTTAAAATAAATATCAACAGTTACAAGATATATTTTATTGAACAATAAATTCACGCCAAAGGGCCTTGGTTCACTGGTGAGAATAGCAAGATGGTTGCTGGTGCCGTGTTTTCCTAAAAGGTTTTGGTTTACTGGTGAGAAAATAGCATATTATTGACCATTTAAAAAAAAATCCCCATATAGAACTGAAAAATTAGAAGCGGATCAATGGCTACCGTTTCACTGACTATACTGTGGTAAAAAACTGGGTTAAATATAGTGATTTTCTTTCTCAAACATTTATGCCATATGATTCTGGGACTGCTAAGCATTCATATTTTGTAGTTCGCATTCAAATTGTCAGTGAAATTATCATGTATTTTCGTATTTTGCATTCTGTAATTTACTATTTAGGTCGTTGAGTGAGTATTCAACGGTGCGGAACGGTTCCTTTCTCGCTGTAGTCAGCTGCTTTCAAATGAAATGTTTCAGATAAAAAGGGCCAGCTGCAGGTTCCGGACAATTTTGGTTGAATAAAAACCTCAGGCCTGGCACTTAAAAGTGAAATTCTATAATATGTGGTGCAAGCCTCATTTCGGACGTGTTTCTCAAAGCGACTTAAAATTTTTTAAAATATATATACATAAATAAATAAATACTTACTTCTCAATATCTTCGTAGCAGGTGCTCTTTTTCTCCCGGATTTCCTCATCCTGCAACCGCCATTAAACATGGATCAGACCTGCGAAACCGTTACTTGGCTTAGGGTTTATGTACGAAAATAGCGGTATATTTGATGATGGAGATGATTTTACTGTAATTGGACGACGAGAGTTTCCGGCCGAAGATGTAAAGATGCAGTATAATAGAACCAGCACAAACAAGCAGTAACGGATAAAGTGCATCCCTGGGGCATTTCTGGCCATAGCTTAAGTATTGCAGACCAAATTGTGCAGTTCTAAATCTTATAAACCCAGAAGCATTAATTAGGGCAGAATCCAAGCCGATACTTCAACGTGCCAGTGATTTTACCAAAAACATGTCATGCACTGGAAATCTAAAATGTTATCGCAAAAACCATCTTGTGCACGTGCGGCAACAGTTACTCCCTATGGTGTCTTTTCAGACAGCGTCCCCCTAAGCTTTTGGGGGCAAATAATAATGTTTGGTTTAATAGGTGAGAGATGTTTAATATTGTGCAGTAGTTAATATAATATTGATCCGCCCAAGTGGAACCAATATTTAAATAAAAATATAATATTAGCAATGGCCCTGAATTGAAGAAGTTGTCCTTCAATTTCCATAATGAAGTAAATAACAATTGTTATATTAAATTTAAGTCTTTTAGTCTTTCTTTCTTTTTTTATATTTATAAACTATATGTTTGATTTCAAATCTCCACTCAATATTAGGATATAACATATTAATCACAGCGTAGTTAAGGATATAACATATTAATTACAGCGTAGTTAAGATTTTATCTTTTGACAATATTTATTTACAATATCAAGTTGTCACAAGATCTTATAAAGTTACTTGTGGCATGTACATATGAAAAACAATTCAATCACTACATATGTCCATCTTGATCTTTTGACAATGTTTATTTACAATATCAAGTTGTCACAAGATCTTATAAAGTTACTTGTGGCATGTACATATGAAAAACAATTCAATCATTACATGTGTCGATCTTGACTATGTTCACCACCATATCGAACCAGACAATAATAAAATAATAAATAAGTAGTCACTGGAAAGTTGCCTTAAATCAATTTTATGAAGTTACCAGTGGGAGGTAGCTCTCAAACTTTATTCTCTTATGAATCATGTATGCAAATTACCCCACGGTAAGATCTACCAGCGCTATGGATGGTTGATGCTTGGGATATAAGAGAAACACAGTGTGATAGAAGGAAATCAAATGCAAGAAAATGCCCAAAAGGACATGACTAATAGAACACTCAACACTTAAGTGCAACGATAGCAATGTTGATTTGAGATAGCATCGGATGTGCTCTAGGCCTCAAATTTTGCACGGAAGCTTGAACACATGTATTCCAAAAAACCCAGAAAGTGTTTTGGGAAATTCCACCCATAAATGATTGTATTAAGATAATTAATATTTTTTAATGGGAGACTCAGTGTAAACTTAGAAAATTAAAAATATTAATGGGTATTAATTGTAATTGAGGGTGTAACTTCTACAAGAAGACGAGGAACAAGCTAAAGTGATCTTAGCCATTGATTAACTTTTAATCTGGTCCGTTGAAGGTCAACGTGAAAATTATTTAAGAGAGCTTGAGGGTCATTTAGAAAACACACCGAGAGATCAAAAGATCGAATTTCTGAAGTGAGAAGCTCTCAAGAGGAAATTTTGATCGAGGAGATTTCTTGCAGAGAGGGGCAGTGAGTATCCAGAAGAAGGAAGTTTTCCTAAGCCAGAGAGTACGAGGCAGAGAGAGGGCAAAACAATGTCCAGAGAGAGGCAGACGTTGGCTCACGCAGAGCTAACGCAGTGGCAGTGCAAGCCTTAGAGGGAGATCAAATTTCTGCTGAGAAAATCAAATTTCAGTGGCCAAGAGTCGAGGTGTGCGACCGGGACGCAAAGATTCGGATTTTCCAGCCAACAAAGGGCCCAAAAAGGAGCAGCGTGATACCTAGCAGGTATGCAGAGGCTCCAGTTCAGCGTGATCAGACTCAGATTCTCCAAGTGACAGGGTGAGATCATTTCACCATTCATTTTGTCAAGTTTCTATCTGTATCGGATCGCTAGTTAGCATCCAAGGATTGTACTCAGGTTTTCTCCTGCATAACAATAAAACCCTCAGATCTGCTGCACCGGTTTTTCTGCATTGGTTTTTTTCAGGGACATTTGTCAAAAAATAACAATGTCATTTGTGTTGTATTTTCTTTCTTGCTCAGTTTCTTGTTTCTGCATATAATTTAATTAAGTGAAGGATCCAGTGTATGTATTACAATCTTTGTCGTAGGAAACAACAAGTAATTTGTTTAAAGGAATTTAACAAATAGGAGTAATATCATCAGCTACAGTAAGGATTCTGGTTGTGGAATTTTCACAGGCAACAGGAATCAAATTCATTTGAATATGACCCTGAGATATCATGCATTCAATCCCCTATTGTCAACACTTTTCTGTTTTCGAAAACTTCTTGTCCACAAAATCCTAACATTTGATCTCTTTAATGTATTGATATCAGTGTTTAGTGGAATATAGGTTGTACTACTTGTTACCTGCTTTTTATAATTACCCAATAGATTTAGTATAATTTTGGACTCCGTTATTTTATATATAGTGTACAGTGTGGAGAGTTGCAACAATCTAGTTTGCACATTCTTGTTTTTTTGTGACACTCTCTATATCTTTCATTCATGTACAGAGGCTTAACCTACTAAACTAATTAACCAGTGTGTTTTTGGTAGGGCTACACATTGAACAGCTGGAAGCTCACACCCAATTTTTTGCAAACGTGGGAAAACGTGAGATGATGTCAACATGAAGCTGATAATGGCTATCAATTTATCAATCAAAATTCCTTAACATCATTTGTGTTTTCATATATTTTTCTTATGTCGCTTTTTTAGAATATAGCACTACATCCATAGATTAGCATATTGAACTTCTAAGAAATGGGTACCTAAACCCGTGAATCATACTTGTTGGTTACTTCAACGAGAATCACCAATAATCTCAACACAAGAAGAATGGCACGTACCTTGCCTTCTTGGTCTCCCCAGCAAAGGTATATACATTTGCATATATTTCCTTAATCTATGGGTCCAATTTCTATGGGTGCAATTTTTCTGCAACTTGGAGGTTTTTTAAATCCCAAATCTTCCATTATTTTTCTCACCTTTGAAACATCTTCCCATCCTACATTCATCCTCAACTCTAGCAACGGTTCCTAAAAGCTCAGTGACAAGGGGGATTCTCTAGTGTTGTAGCAAACCTTAGTCAAGAACATATCCAGAAATTTACAAATTTCTGGGTCACCTACTATGAGAATTTTACAAGACACTGGTCATTGATTTTGAAAAAGTGTTTTTCGTATCAGTTCTTACAATTGCTACCCCAATCTCCGAATTTTTAATATTACATTGTTACATCTACAAAAGTTATTCCTTCTATGACGAACTATTTTTCTTTCATTCCGGTTAGATTTGCTCAGGTTAGGTTAGCAGAGGAAAAGCGTGGATATTAAAATTTAATAGGGTGCTTGAATTTAATTTCCTACAAAGTTCAACAAGAGTACTCTCTGTAGGTTATTTGTTTCAAACAAGAGGTGTGAAATGCTAATCACTAAACTATAATTGATAAATATTGTGATTTATTTGTTGTTGTCCCAACTTTTGGGTGTTGAATAAAACAATTACAATTTAGGAAACCACAATTTAAAGTTTAGATCTTCGACATGTACAAACCAAAACGTTTTGAGTTCAAAAATTGGATACATATTGGTTTCACAGATGAGACAATGCAATGCAACTTAAGTGAGATGAGTCATTGGAAAAACGTTGAATGAGTCATTAATGGCCTTTTAATGTTCACCAATCGTATAAGTCCACTGCTTATAATTTCTTTAGGTAAGAACTGCTTCTCATGAACACATTTACAAACACTTTTTTAAAAAAAAATTATGAATCTAACAACAATTATTATTTGATTGCCTAGGAATCATTATACCCTCCATAATGTCACTTAGAATGCCCTCCTAAACCTATGAAGTCTCTCTATCCTTAGGTTCATGAACCATGTCATACTTGATGCAGATATAACATCATACAAAGCATTAATGAACTTTATATGCTCTAGCCTCCAATGAATCCCAATAGAATATAGGAGCGTTGTTTCTGAAAGAGTCCATTTAATTTATGTTTGGTAACTCATTTTAATGCATTGGTATTACACATACAATATCTAAAATTGCTACTCCATAGCACCCAAATCGAGTAATTAGAAGCACATGTTCAGATGCCCAAAGTCTAATTGCAGGACTACAATGATTGAAATCACAAGCCAACAAGTTTTGGGAACTAGCTCACTACTCACGAAGAAGTATCAAATTCCAGTGGGCTCTTTTCTTCATTTACTTTTCTCAAGGCATCTACTACTTTTTGTAGATAGTGCTCCTTTTCTTGTAGTCTCTTTTCCAATTTTTCCTTTTCATAGTTCATGTTATATAAATCAACCTTCCCCGGATTGAGTTCCTGATGAGATTCCGTGATACATATCAAAAATGTCAGAGTTAGGAGCATGTGGAACTGACTAGGAAAATGAGTTGCTAGTTCTTGTGATGTAAAATTGTTGGCCAGTATTACTAATCCCAAGGCACTCAATATTAAGTAGATGCAACTGAGAATTAGATGTTAGGAGACTTTGGGAAGTAGGTAGAGGACGATTCAAGGTTTTTTGTTTATGGGAGTCCACAACACAAGCACATGTCTTCATGTAGAACAACACAAGCCTTGCAAAGGTTGTTAGTCATGTGATGGATTTTCTGGAGCTGAGCTTGGAGAGCAGAGCAAAAGGATACAATGCATCTATATTGGCACACATTCATCATGAATAATTATTGGTATATATTAAAGAGATCAAGAGACAACAAGCCAGGGACTCTGTTGGGTGAGGCATCACTAAAGCAGAGGAAAATATTGGTTAACCAACATGTTTGGGTTATGAAAAGGATGTATGGGTGCGCATGGTGAAGCTTTTGAATAGAGATGGATTGGTTGTGTCAAGCAGTGGATTGTCAACTCAAAATTTAAGCAACATAGTAGGTGCCATCGCTTCAACAAACGTTTCCAAGAAAGCTTTTCTGAACTCATCCCAAGTCCTAATAGACCCCACTGGAAGAGTATGATACCATACAACGACCTTATTCTCAAATGTGTATGGAAACAATCTACAAGCGATGTCCTCATGTTGCACATTCATAATCCTTAGTGATAAATAAAAATTAGTGATGTTTTTCAAGATGGCGAGGTCAATCATGAAGAGTACCTTGGATATCAATGGCAGACTATGCCATCCAGGCCAAAAGTTGTGGTTGATTCCCGACCATGTTGTTGACTCCATCACTCTTTGAATCTGAGTATGAGCCTTCATTACATATGGCCATATACATCATTACATTGAATTACTTTTGGCCATACACGACACCAATGCCACAACATCCCAGTTACAACAAAGCATGTTCAACTATGAAACCCTATCTATAAATTTACAAGGATTTGTGTGTGATACAAGGCAATATCTTCATTATAGACACTTTCCTCTCAGCGGATTAAACTCCAGCCTAAACTACTCAGTTAGCACACCCCCTATCTATCAATTATAAACTCTCATAGGCAACCCTCGCCATTATTACAAGGCCTAGTCCACATAATAGTATTACACATCATCCAAACAAATGTGGTGAAATTCACAAGCAATATAAACACTCTCGTCTCAAATACACCAATATCACTCTAACTAACACCTAGCAAAAGTAATTACAAGACTAGCAATACATACGACACTAGGATCAACCATGTATCCTTGCCACTAATTTCCCTGTGTTATAGTCTCTGCTATAGGAAACTCAACTAAAGAATTCAACCCTCAAGAAAACGTGTTCTAGCACCTGTGCACAACTTGATCTTAATGATTAGTGATGAGCATGGGTGCAACTCAAGATAAAGGTGTTGGATGATTGAACTCCTACACGAACTCAGGATGTGTCTTCTTTTGTAAACTCAAACTAACCTCAGGATTAAGGGACTTGATGAAAACTCAGAAATGATGCTCGGTAAGGTCAATATGGGACTTATTGTCACCCAAAGTGTACACCTAAGGCGCAACACTCAGAGTAGGGGTTATCACCCTGATCCCTACTCACTCTGTTTAGACCAGTGTTTTAAGATTCGGTTGGCTCAGAACCAACTCGGCCGAGTTGGTCTGAGTCAAGGCCTCACCGGGTCGACTCGGCCAGTGAACCGGTTCGTCGGCCGAGTCCGAGCCTACTCGGCCGAGTTGGATGACAATGGCCCGTGAACCAAAAAACAACGATTTTTTTTTTTTTTGCTTTGGGGGACTCCAAATAGGTTTGTAATTTGCCTATAGCGTATTTGGGGTCAATTCCCCTCTTCTAAACCCTATAAAACCCACCCAACCCCTCTCATTTGTTCACAACCATCTCATGCATTTGAGTGATAATTTGAGTGAGAGTTTGTGAGGAGTTGTAGAGTTTGTTTTTGGAGCAGCAGTGAGGAGTCTTGGGCAAGCATTGTAGCAGGAGTGAGGAGCTTCTTGGGTAGCCATTTGGAGCAGCATTGAGGAGTTGGTTTCTTGGAGCAATCTTGAGGAGGAAGTTTGTGCCTAGAGGTATTTTTTTTCACTTGTAAAAATTTGTTTTTGCTTATTAATTTTTATGTGCAAATCTAGAAACTGAAAAGAGTGTTTTTTGTGAAAGAAATGAACATTGAAGCAATGCTAATTTTTTTGTTTTCATCTTTAGATTTTTTTGCTTTCATTTCCAAGTCAAAAAATGGCACCTAGAGTGAGAGATGTCGCTTGGGCATATGTTGAAATGGTTGATAGTCAAATGCATTGCAAATTTTGCCATAGAAAAATTAAGGAAGGTCTTAGGGGCATTAATACGCTAAAACAACACTTGGCAGGGATTAGAGGCCAAATTACTCCATGTGAATCAGATGAAATTGGAGAGATTAGGAAGGAATTGTTAGCCAACTTTGAGAAGTTTAAAGAAGAAAAGGCTAGGCAAAAAGAGTTAGAGGCTGAAATTGTGAGGAAGAGGAATATACAATGCTAGCTACCAACCCCTATTTTGATTTTGAGGGTTCTTCCTCTATCCCTTGTACTGATGCATCCAACCCCTTCCGATATGTTCCTCCCTCTTTGGAGTCTATTCAAGAAAAGGGTAAGGGTAAAATGAAAAAAAAAGGTGATATGAATATCAAAAGTTATTTCACTGTCGCACCCTCCTCTCCATCAAATGCACATGGTCCTCAAGCTAGTAGAACTTTGCAGCCCACTTTAGATGACCATTGGAAGAAAGAATTGAGGGAGACTGCTTGTGATTAAATATGTAGATGGTGGTATGATGCTGATATCCCCTTCAATGCTTCCCATTCACCATATTATGAGCCTATGTTTGACGCCATACATGCTGTTGGAAAAGGCTTCAAAGGCCCTACTATGCATGAGATAAGGGGGTATCGTTTGTAGAAGGAAATTGCCTTCATTAATGAGTATTTGAAATTTTTCAAAAACTCATGGGCAAGAACAGGATGTACCATCATGTCAGATGAATGGACTGATCAAAGAAACTATACCATCATAAACTTTCTTATCTTCTACCCACAGGGAACCGTGTTTTTAAAATTAGTTGATGCATCTGATAAGGTAAAATATGGACAATTGTTGTTTCAGCTATTGGATGAGGTTGTTGAGGAGGTGGGTGGCTAATGTTGTTCAATTCATCACAGATAATGGCTCTAACTATGTTCTTGCTGGTAAACTGTTAGAGGAAAAACACAGAACCATCTTTTGGACCCCATGTGCTGCACAATGCATAGACCTCATGCTTGAGGATATTGGCAAATTAGATTGGGTCAAAAACACTGTAGATCATGCCAAAAGCATAACAAACTTTATCTACAATCATTCATGGATTTTGAGCTTGATGAAAAAACACACAAGGGGCAGGGATATTTTAGGCCTGACATTACTAGATTTGCTACTCATTTTTTGACATTGCAATCTATGCTTTCACAACATAGAAACTTGCAAAAGATTTTTTCCAGTGAAGAATGGAATCAAAGCCAGTGGTCTCACAAACAGGAAGGCAAAGAATTGAAAAAGAAAGTTAATAAAGAAATATTTTGGAGAAAGGCAGTAGAGATTGTGAAGCTTGCTGAGCCACTGGTTAAGGTGTTATGGTTGGTGGATGGGGAAAGATTGGCTATGGGCTTCATTTATGAGGCTATGGATCAAGCAAAGGAGCAAGTAAAGAGGGTATACAAGGATAAAGTGGCTAAGTATGGGCCCATTTGGGCAATCATTGATGAAAGATGGAATAATCAACTCCATCGCCCTATACATGCAGCTGGGTATTTTTTGAACCCACGGTATCATTATAAAGCTAAGGAGACAGGAGCTTTGAAGGGGGAGGTTAGAGATGGATTGATTGACTGCATTGATCGCATGATCCCATTGGAGTGTGATCAGCTGGAGATACACCGACAGGTCACAACCTTCAACAATGTCTCAAGTACCTTTGGGAAGAACCTAGCAAAGATTGCAAGGGAAGTAGATGAGCCAGGTAAACAAAAATTTCAATTTTCAAATTCTTAATACTTATTTTGTTAAATCGTTTATAATTTGAAAGTTGGATATAATTTGTAATTTTGTTGAGCTAGCTCATTACACTCCTATGTTTTTTGTAGTGCAATGGTGGGAGGCTTTTGGTAGCCATTGTCCTAAATTGCAGAAGTTTGCAATTCGTATTTTTGAGTCAAACTTGCAGTGCTACTGGGTGTGAGCGCAATTGGTCTATCTTTGAGAGGATTCACACAAATAAGAAAAACCGTTTGGATCAAAAACAATTAAATGATCTAGTCTATGTCCAATACAACCTCCGACGCAGACACAACCAATTGTTGAACAAAAGACCTGATTCAGATCCCATTGTGTTGGAAGACATTGATCCAACATCAGATTGGGTAGTAGAGAGTCATCGAGCAGAGTTTGCTTCTGATGAGGATATTGATTATGATTTACACACAATAGCATCACTTGAACATAATGTTCAATTGAATGCAGATCGTGATCCACTTGTACCGGCCTCAGCATCAGAGCCAGCGATTCCTCCAGTTGCAGGCGCTTCCTCTACTCAGCCACGACAGAAGCACATATCTCGTCTATCTCAGCTTGCAGCTGCTGCACAGCCTGCTAGTGCTACCACTTCTACAGTTGCAGTTGGAGATGATGATGAGGAGGGGCCATGGGGCCCCCTACCTGACTCTGATTCAGAGGTTGATCCAGATGATCTTGGCTCCTCTAGTAGTAGCCAGTAATACTGGTCACAGTTTACTTTTGTTGTAGAGGCCATTTCTAGCCTCCTTGGTTATGTGTTTTTGTTTTGATCTCTATATCATCATCATGTATGTATTGGACAGTGCATTGGGTGCCATTTTGATATAATGGATATATCCATGAGCCTACTTTGATCATATGTTGTCTTCTATCTATATTCTAATGCTGTGTGTTTGGAAACATGAATGAAAATCTATAAATTTATGATTTTTTAATAAAAAATAAATATTTAATGCATTTTTTACAACGACAAAGTCATTGAAATCGAGCCGACCGAGTCGATACCAAGTCGGAGTCAGAGTCGACCCTCGGACAAGTTGGAGTCGGAGTCAGAGTTTTGAAACATTGGTTTAGACTCTCTCCTAGCTAAGTCAAGGGGGGTAGTCCCTAAGGGTAGATGAAATGGGAAACTTGTTGGAAAAATAATTTCTAGGAGACTTGAGGCAGGGCAATCACCTTTCTAAGTGGCTTGAATGAGATTAGAAAGCAAGTTACATTATTAAACTAAGCAATGTGAGATAGATAACTTTACTTAGATCAAAGATGAAACAATAAGAGACCAGTGCCTTGATACAATGCCCAAATAAATTAAAGATACTAGCGCAATAATATATAATATCTCAAGCTACTCAAACAAGTAATGTTGCGAAGAAAGATGTTAGTACAATAAAATGACACAACATTAAAATATGAGTAATGATATATAACTTGCAAGAACCAAAATGAAGTCTGTACTTGTTTTTGAGAGAAATGCTCAAATAAAGACAACAATATCAGAGATAATGAGCGATATGATTAAAAGATAAGTACAAGAGCAATATTATAGCTTTGCAAGTGAAATGAATATGCTCACAATTTAACAATATGCCCAAGATAGATGCAAGTTAGGAGAATGAAATGAAAACCTAACTAGGTGAAATGCAAACTTAGTTCTAGGATGCAAATGCAATTGTTTCACGAGAGACAATGATAACAATGATTTCCAATTACTTATGGAGCTTATTCGAGTTTCTCCTCTAGACTCATGATGTATAGCAACTAGGAAACAAAGAGAGAGATCTCAACACATCCAAACAATAAGATTGCTAAAAGTGAACTTCAATGTCAATTAGAACAAGCAGAACCAACAAGTAGTTGAGACTGCTACCAGTGATTTTTTGATGTGAAAAGAACGCAAAATCTAACCATGCTATGCAATTGGAAAGCAAAATGGTTAGTATCCAATAAGGAAAAGACACTTTGAGATCACAAGAGAAACATCAATGGAGCTCTCAAACTGATATCCCTCTAATTTCAAGAATGCACAAAAGGGATCAATGAAGAACGTTAGATGAGTGCATTAGACCCTGCTGTAAATATATATCAGCCTATAGCAGTCACTGTCAGACAAGATGAGTCATAAGATTGCCCACAAATGAGCACCAAATACAAGGAAGAGAAAACAATGACCAAGATTAATGCAAAGATGTTACTTGTAATGCCACTGTAGGATGAAAACAGACCTCTGCAAATTGAGATCAGCCAACTGAAAAATGAAATCAGACTTCTGAAACAATGAAATCCGTTAGCCAATGAGAAAGTGAGAGATCCTGAACACAATTGTTGAAATTCTTATAATTATTATGTGATGAGCCAGTATTAATTTCGAATGCCTTTAGACTGTAAATGCTTATTAGGGATGAATTTGCTCTTGTGATGTACAGGTGACCAGTGAAGAACTCAGTTAGACATAGGTGAAAACTTAGTGTTGCAAACACAAATAACTATGAGACTACCAACACTAGTAAATTATGCCATGAAAATCCCAGTGAAAGCAAAGAGAGGGTGTCTATACTAGGAAAGAGAAGAAAACAGAGGCTCCTTGTAATGCCTTGATTAGATTGCAATGAAGATAAGCAATTCTACTCTTAATCCACCATTCTTCTAACAATCAAATACCACAGATTCAATGAACAATTTTGCACCAGACTTTCAGAAATGAATCAGACATCTGTCAGGTTAAGCTCAGTTAAACCAGTGCTACTAGATCAGAAAGAAAAAATTTAATGTAATCAAACCTTCCCAAGAATGATAAGACAATCATGTAAAACAGTGAAGGTTAGATGCTCCTAGAGCTAGGCTTCCAGTTATGCTTGCTTATGAAATATTATCAATCAATTTTAAATCAGCCTACTGCAAATATGAAACTTCAGCGCCAGATCTTAAGAAACCACTTGTACACTCAGAAAACACCACTGGAATAGTGCAACCAGTCACTGTAATAATGTTACCAGTCACCCAATATCAAGCATGTCACTGTGATGAATGCTGCCTCAGATCTCAAGTGCAGGTACCCAAACTTCAACATACAAGGCTGTCATGAGGGAGATAGGAAGAACAACAGGGAGTTGGGGCTGCGGCAGGCCTAGAATAGGCTACTACAGCAGTGGAAGAGAGTTGTGAAAGAGGCTGCTACAACAGGCTAAGGAGGAGGAGGGAGCAGGAAAAAAGGGCCAATGCTTGGGTTCTAAAGTGTAACGACCTATCTATAAATTATATATTTCAGATTATTAATAAAAATTATATTAATAAATTAATAAAACGATTAAAAATATATATAAGAAATAATCTTAATATCAAAAGAAGTACTTTAATAAATCATAAAGAAATATAATTAATTAAATTATAAATGAAATAAATACATACGTGACCATAACAGAGATATATATGATACGTGACATGGAAGGTGTCACGAGAAGGCTAAGCGGTGGGCTGCTGGTGGAAGAGCGGCCACCGCCAAGAAAACAGATAAAAACCACCGAGCAGAATTTTAGAGGGGGCCGGGGAGGAAGGAAAAGAACAGAAGAAAGGAAAACTGAAGGAGGAAGAACATCATAAACTGAAATTATCCACGGGAAGAGCGCGGATTGTTCTGAGGTTCTGGGCACGGGGGAACAGTCTGCTTCAACTTAGAAGCTGACTGGACTGAGTAGCCAGGTTCTGCTCAGTTTGGCTGGGTGGATTCGGTCTTTTGGTAACCGAAGCAGGGAGCTGGAGGCATCATCAATCGCAAGTGCACAGGTAAGTACCCTCAGCAATTCTGTTAGTTAATTCTGTAAAAAAAAAAAAAATCCCTTTACTGTATTTACATTTGAAATTTTACAAGCTCATGATTAAAAATCCCTTTACTGTATTTACTATTTATATCTACTTTACGGTTGTCACATTTTGGTATCAAAGCGTTGGGTTAAAACCCTTTGGCCTTACACCCACCTGCGTTTTCTGCCCTCTTAGATAAACCCTGCATGCCACTATCATCCGAATTAGAGTCAATTGGTGTTGCTGTTACAGAAATTTTCCGGTTAGGGATAGATCCTCTTTGGCAGTAACGCATCCCCATCCTCCTCACTAATTTTGATGGATGGGGTCTCCACCGCTTCATTTCTGTCTGAATCATTGTTTTCTTCTGAGCGTACATTTTTTTTGCGAATTTATTGAGGATTTTGGGCTTAGGTTTGTAAGCGTCCAGCTTCAAAGGCTCATCTGGATCGATGAATGCTTTCTCTAAGCCCTCATCGCAGTAGTACTTCTGTTCGAGCTTTTGAATCATGCGATAATGCCTATCCTTCTCCCATGAGAAAACAAAATGCATCATCTAAATAAAGCTCCTCTTCTTTCGCATCAAAGCTCTTGAGCTCGCTGTCTGTGCTATACGTGCACAGTCAAGGTAATTATATGGTAATTCTATAAATTAAGTCTTATATATTTAAAAAAAAAAAATCAGCGCAAACCGTGGGTCGAACACACGACCTGTGCGCAATTAGCCATAGCACCTTACTATTGGAGGTCCGGTGGATTGAACCCGCAACCTGCGCGGAGCCAATTCTACGCTTTAACCGACACGCCACGGCATTTCCGCGGTTTGAACTCAAGACCTCCCTCTCGTCAGCGCTAGGTCTATTTATATTTTAAAATTTGGATGGACCTGCGTATTGAACCTCCGACATGCCTCATCAGCGCAGCGCTCTACCAATACACCACCGTCGGATTGAACACATGACCAATTACAAACCAACACTCCCGCTTACCATAATACCAATGCCTCGGTTATTATGGTAGTCGTAATACCCGAACTCCCGCTTTAAACTGCAAAGACGTAGTTCTTTAGCTAATACCCGAGAAGTGTAGTCGTGTTCTTATTAAGAGAAGCCCAGTCACGATTTCGACCAGCGGTGGCCTGCTCTTCGGTGCCACCCAACACATGGACCCGTGGCACTATGCCTCCACATGTCGGCAGTTTAAACCTGCTTGGTATGTTTATAAGTCGTAGCGCTGGAGGTGCCATGTTCAATCCACACCAATTCGAATCCGACAGAATGTTTTATAAAAAAAATGATATTATCATTCAATTTAAGAAAAATAATAAAGCTAAGGTAAAAAAATAAATGTGTGTAAGCCATTTAAGTAATTGAGTGGAATTTACCTTCAAAAATTTCCTTAGTTTGTAACTGATAGATTAATATATTATTTTACCTTGACAATAATTGAGAAGTAGTATATTATGTTAAAAAAAAATAATAATAAATATAATAATAATTATAATTATAATTAAAATAAAAGGTAAACAAGAATGATTTTGCCTTTTCCAACACTTTTATTAAGTTCTTTATATATATTTATATATGAGAGATGATCAAAATATACTAATTTGATACAAAATATTAATTGAAGTTTTAAATAGTTTAAAAATCAAGTGAAGTATTTGTTGTGGGTGTATTTGCTATGTGTTTTTGTATTGGGAGTGCTGAGCAAGGAAGTTTTGGTTGAGGCATTTTAAAACTATTATCCCCTTATTAGTTTGACCACCAGGAATAATTGTATGAATGACATTATGTTTGTTTCAAGGACATCAATTTCTCATTTGGGATGCCACATGGTGTAATGCTTCACTTAAATCTTATCCCGATAGTATACATCTAAGTAACATATTCAACATTATAACTATGTGTGCCCTTCTTTAAAGGTAATAGTTAGTTTGAGGTGTGATGGGTATGTTGATGATGTTCATTGTAACGAGACATTTAATATTTTAATTTTGTGAATGTTATTTAGTAATTAATTTTGGATGATCTACCTTAGGAATTAATAACCATACACTTCTGCATTATTTCATATTAGGATAGAATACCCTGCATTAGGACAAGGAGGTTGCGAGACCATCCTCCTTGACCTTGGTACCAGTAAGATCTGCCTGGTAGATAAAAATAGCAAAAAAAACTATACCGTTTATCAATGTGAAATTGCAAAAAGAAAACTATATGTTAAATCCGAATGTCTACCTCAAATTTTTACAAAATTTTATTATGTACATAGGAAACACTACAATGGTAAGGACATATGAGCGCCGACGACGTGATCAGGCAGCATCACCATCATTAATGCCACATCACCACCACCATCATCAACACCAATCGCTCTAGCACCGGAGTTGACCGTGATAATGAACTCATTAGAAGCCTTATTGGAAACATTAAAAGGGTCAACTATGGCTAAAACCAAAGAAGAACTTCAACCCTTAGCAACCAATTCAGCGGAACCAAAGAATTTTGAGCATAAAAGATCAAAAGAAGATATTTCTAGGGAGCTTCAGAAAATTAAACTCCCAGAATTTTCAGGAGGTCGAGCAGGTGAACGTGCTGAGGCATGGTTAGAAGGAATGAACAAATGTTTTAGATTAAGAGAATATTCTTCTTCTGCAAAAACAAAAATTGTTGTATTTCAATTAAAGGAAAGTGCCTTGATTTGGTGGGGAAATCTGGAAAAACAACTGCACCTTACATCGGATAATGTCCCTTGGGAATTGTTCGAGGAAAGATTCCGCACAAAGTATTTACCTCCATACTTTCAACAAAAACAAGCCAGAGCCTTCCATACATTAGTTCAAGGTAATAAAACAGTGGAAGAATATGAGATAAGGTTTATGGAGCTTGTAAAATATATGCACTACTTAGATTCTGATGAACATAAAGTTGAACGCTTCATATTTGGGTTAAATCCTCGCATCAGGGCCTTGGTGAGCATGTGGAAACCATCATCAATAGTTGAGGCGGTAAAATGTGGCCGTTATGCAGAAAAACATCTAGGAATCAAAAAGGATGAGGGCCCGTAGAACCTTTGCAATCAGAATTCCCAGGAAGGACTCCCCGAAATTCCTTCAGGGGAGGTAGCTCAAGACCACCTTATGGTAATAGATTTATCCCAAGAAATGTAGGAACAAGAGTTCCCATGGTAGTTAATACTATAGTTGTTGAATCATCAAACACCATCCCATGGAAATCTCATGGAACTGCTAATAGAGGAGAAAATTCGAGAGGAAACAACATGAGAGGATGAAGCTTTTTATCTAGAGATTCATGTCCTGATTCAAGAGGACTAACACAGGTTAATTGTTGGGGATGTGGAGGACTGCATTTTTAACATGATTGTCTAGAAACTTCATCAAATATATTGCATAGGACTGGAAAGGAACCAATATCAAACAACCAAGGCAATCATAGAATTCGTGCAGTAGTAAAAAATGACCAAGCAGCGCATCAATCCACTATAGTAGAATCTTCAGGTATTATTAATGGTATAAAACTCAAAATCTTATTTGATACTGGTGCCACAGATAGTGTCATTTCGTCAGATGCATCAAACAAATGTGGGTTGGCAGCTCACAGACAAAATGATTTCAGACAAGTAGAAATGGCCTCAGGAGAACTCCAATCCGTAGACTTAAGTGTGGATTAATGCAAAATTGACCTAGGGGTCTGCATGACTAAACTGAAAGTTTATGTCACAGCCTTAGGAACTTATGATCTTGTCATAGGTATGGATTGGCTAGAAGCTCATCAAGCTTGGGTAGACTGTTATGGGAAAAAAATTCTAGGTATAAATGATGAAGGAGAAACAATCCAAATTCAAGGAATCAAGAGAAAAGTATCTTTACGCTACATATCAGCCATGAAAATGAAGCGTTGCTTAAGAAAAGGTTGTCAGGCATATATAATTCAAGAAACAAGAAGTAAGTAAAGAAAAAGGACCATCCTTAGAACAATATCCGGTGTTAGCTGAATTTCCGGATGTATTTCCAAAGGAACTACCAGGATTACCCCTATAAGAGATCTAGATCTCACTATTGAATTGAAACCTAGTACTCAACCAATCTCTAAAACACCTTATAGAATGACAGCCCCAGAACTTCAAGAATTGCAAATTCAATTGAAGGAACTATTGGATATAGGACATATTCGACCCAATTTATCACCTTGGGGTGTTCCTATAATTTTTGTTAAGAAAAAAGATGGATCCTTAAGATTATGCATAGATTATTGAGACTTGAATCGAGCTACGGTAAATAATCGATATCCTATGCCTCGAATCGATGATCTTTTCAATCAAATGAAAGGAGCTGTTATCTTTTCAAAAATTGATCTTCGATCAGGCTATCATCAGCTAAGGATTTCTGAAAGCGATATTTCTAAGACTGCATTTCGGACACGTTTTGGACATTATGAATTTACCGTGGTACCATTTGGATTAACAAATGCACCAGCAGTATTCATGAATCTTATGAATAGTGTTTTTCGCAAATATCTTGATCAATTTGTACAAGTCTTTTTAGATGATATTCTCATCTATTCCAAGAATAAGAAAGAGCATGAAGATCATTTACAGATAGTATTGTCCTGCCTTAGAAAACATCAGTTGTATGAAAAATTATCCAAGTGTTCATTCTTTCAGGAAAAGATTCATTACTTAGGTCATATCATATCAGGTGAAAGGATTTCAGTAAACCCTGAGAAGGTAAAAGCAATCATGGAATGGATAATACTGAAAAACGCACATCAAGTACGAAACTTTATGGGTTTAGCCGGTTACTACCGAAGATTTGTGGAGGGATTCTCCAAAATTGCAAAGCCGATTACAACCCTTCAGCGTAAAGGTGTTACGTATGAATGGACTGAGGAATGTAATAAAACATTCTCCGAACTCAAAAGACTACTGACCAGCGCACCAATCTTAAGAGTCCCTGATATGGACAAAGATTTTACGGTATGTACTGATGCATCCAAACAAGGGTTGGGTGCAGTATTGATGCAGGATAGAGGAGTAATAGCGTATATCTCAAGAAAGTTAAAGTCTCATGAAGAACTCTATGCTACTCATGATTTAGAGTTAGCTGTTGTAGTACTAGTTTTAAAGATCTGGAGACATTATCTAGTGGGGCGAAGTTTTACACTTAAAAGCGACCATCAAAGTCTACAATATTTGTTCACCCAAAGAGACTTAAATGCTGGACAAAGACGATGGAGTGAATTCCTAAGTGAATATGACTTTGGAATATCATATATTAAGGGAAAAGAAAATGTAGTAGCAGATGCTTTAAGCAAAAGACCACAGATATTCTCTTTCATACCTATCAAAGTAGACTTAAGGCAACGAGTACTAGAATATCTCATAAAAGATAGCTGGTATTTAAAGGTGAGATCTAGTCTTGAGGGTAAAAAGCCAAAAGAATCTAAGTTTGAAGGATATGAACTAGAAGATAATGGAATCTTACGATTCCATGGAAGGATGTATATTCTTAATAATGGGAATCTTCGAGACATTATCCTTAAGAAAACCCACAGAGCAGTGTATTGTGCACATCCTAGAGTAAAGAAAATGTATGCAGATACCAAGAAACTCTTCTTCTGGTCGGCCATGAAAAGTGATATTGTTCAATTCGTTGCAAAATGTTTGGAATGTCAACAAATAAAAGCAGATCATTGTCATCCAGTGGGTCTTTTACAACCTCACGACATCCTATGACCAAATGGGAGATTATTTCTATGGATTTTATCACTAGGCTACCTCTTACTTCTCAAAGACACAATGTCATTCTGGTAGTAGTGGATAAATTAACAAAAAGCGCCCATTTCATTCCCGTAAGAAATACTTATGAAGTAGCTGACGTAGCTCGAGTATTCATAAATGAAATTATCAGATTTCATGGAGTACCTAAGAAGATTATATCCGATAGAGATTCACGATTCACTTCAAGATTCTGGACTTGCATACAGTCAGTCTTAGGAACTCAACTAAATTTGAGCACAGCTTATCATCCTGAAACCGATGGACAAATAGAAAGGGTAAATCAAGTTATTGAAGATATCTTGCGGATGTATGTTATGGATCAACAATCACACTGGGAAAAATACTTATCCTTAGTCGAATTTGCATACAATAACAGTTATCACAGTTCGATTGGAATGCCTCCATTTGAAGCATTATACAGCAGACCTTGCAGAACATCATTAAGTTGGGACAGGTTAGAAGATCGAGTGATAATAGGACCAGAATTAATCCAAGAAATGGAAGAGCAAGTAAGACAAATTAGACAACGGTTAAAGAAAGCACATGATAGACAAAAGAGTTATGCTGATGCTCACAGAACTGATAGGAAGTATGAAGTAGGGGATCAAGTTTTCATCCGCATCAAACCAAATAAAAGTACTATTCAATTCGGAAAAGGGACAAAGTTGTCACCCCAATTTATTGGACCAATTAAAGTCATGGAAAGAATTGGACCTGTCGCCTATCGTCTTGCACTGCCACCTCACTTGCATAAAATTCATAATGTATTTCATGTATCTGTATTAAGACATTATATAGCTGATCAATCTCATAACCTTCAATGGAAGGAACTACAAGTATCGAACGAAGGAATCATATCGGTCGAACCATTACGTATACTGGAATGTAGGGTTCAACAGCTTAGGAATCGTCTGGTAGACCAAGTTAAGGTCCAGTGGGACAAGTATAACCCTGGATCAGTTACTTGGGAAGATACAGAGAATATATGTCAAAAATACCCTAATCTGTGTCAATTTTGAAGAACTTTAAACTATGTTTTGTATATATTTACTTTACTGCAAATCCGAGACTCATAACCATTTTGAATGATCATATATAAACGTGAATTTTTATGACATAATATCTGTTTAAATTCCGCTAGTACATGGATACCAAAACGGAATATGTTATTGATCTTACTAAATTATAGTTGTCAAAGTAAAGTTTAAAATATTTAAGTGATTTCGCTTCTGATGGGAATTAAAATATTATAATTTTGTTTTATTTATGCGTATCAATATGATTGATGAGATAGAAATCAAAGAATAGTTACATTTTAATATGAAAGTCAATAACATGAATAGAATATGGCAAAATATGTTATACTGTAGTTGACATGTGTGAATTATACATAAGCTATTTATTTTTGAATATGTTAATGCACATTTTATAAATGCATGGACAAGTGTTTATGATTGCAGATAATATCCGTTACCAAAATGACCACGTGATGATAGAAACCTCAGAACAATTAAGGCTCAAAGAGATTCTATGATAGGGTATTAACCCTAATTCTATTGGGACGGGTGGAGATGTTGCCCACCGTTTATCCTTCGAACCCTGGAGTCATGGGAGGATTGTGCGAATCACGCTCCCCTAGACGTGTGATGATGACTGTCAGATGCCTACTGGGAATCAGGTCGATATAGTCGGCGTTGTCATCCTTAGAGTTTATGAATGGTTAGGTCAGTAAAATTGACGCCATGGCATACTCCAGTAGAGAATGGATAGGATGGGAGCAGAAGAGATTAGGAAGGATAGGATGATTTTAGAATAACTTGGGAACTTGGTTAGGGCAAGGCATGACCATTAAAATTATAAACCTAGAAGTATTCAAAACACCAATTTTATAGTATCCTTACATTAAATAAGAATTTAACCTCGATTTACAATCCTAAGAAGAATGTACTAATTGCTATCATAAGTAATCAGATAAGATAAAAACTCTAACTTCGGGACGAAATTTTCTGAAGGGGGAGTGTATGTAATGACCTATCTATAAATTATATATTTCAGATTATTAATAAAAATTATATTAATAAATTAATAAAACGATTAAAAATATATATAAGAAATAATCTTAATATCAAAAGAAGTACTTTAATAAATCATAAAGAAATATAATTAATTAAATTATAAACGAAATAAATACATACGTGACCATAACAGAGATATATATGATACGTGACATGGAAGGTGTCACGAGAAGGCTAAGTGGTGGGCTGCTGGTGGAAGAGCGGCCACCGCCAAGAAAACAGATAAAAACCTCTGAGCAAAATTTTAGAGGGGCCCAAGGAGGAAGGAAAAGAACGGAGGAAAGGAAAACTGAAGGAGGAAGAACATCATAAACTGAAATTATCCACAGGAAGAGCGCGGATTGTTCTGAGGTTCTGGGCACGGGGGAACAGTCTGCTTCAACTTAGAAGCTGACTGGACTGAGTAGCCAAGTTCTACTCAATTTGGCTGGGTGGATTCGGTCTTTTGGTAACCGAAGTAGGGAGCTGGAGGCATCATCAACCGCAAGTGCACAGGTAAGTACCCTCAGCAGTTCTGTTAGTTAATTCTGTAAAAAAAAAAAAAATCTTTACTGTATTTACATTTTAAATTTTACAGGCTCATGATTAAAAATCCCTTTACTGTATTTATATCTGCTTTACGGTTGTCACATAAAGGAACATCAGTAAGTAGAGGGTTAATAAGGCAAGTCGCAAAAAGGAAAGAGCTGGGTTGAAGGATAGGAAAACACAGAGAAGGAGGAAGTTGGGCTGAGAGGGCTTAGGGCTCTCTGGCCCTAAAAAAAAAAATTAAACTTTGACCTTAGAGTCTTTCCTTTAAATCGATCTTCAGAATTTATTCAATGAAACCCTAGATTTGAAATCTTTGCCAAATGATCTTTATCGTTTCTTCCTTGCAAACAAATTTTGAGCTCAGATCTTGCCCTCTAGGGTCTAGATCTAGCTCAAATCTAAAGATCTCCTTGGCTGATTTCTCATATCTATTCCTGCAAACAATCTTTGAGCCCAGATCTTGCCCTCCAGGGTCTAGATCTGGCTCAGATCTGAAGATTTCCTTGGTTGATTTCTCAGATCTATTCCTGCACAAGTGAAAAGAGAAAAACCCAATACCCAATATGTACAAAAATAGAGAAAATCCCAAAAACCCAAGTGTTAAAATTCAAAATTATGTTACAAAATTTCAGATCTACACAAGTAAATAACAGATCTATATAAATAATTTACAGATCTATCAGATCTGAGAAGTATGAGTCCAACTCCGCTCCCAGATTTGTAGATATGAGGCTCTTTCTAGCCATAATCTAGCTATTTAGCATAGTTTGTTAAGAGAAATAATTTGTCCAAAACGCCTTTAATCCCTTTGTCTGCCGACTGATACTGATCATGCCCATGGATAAAGATTAGCTCTTTGATTTAACAAAATGACTTTTCAACTCCCGATCAACTTGCTCGACGTTACCACAGTTGATTAGCTTCTTTGGTCTCGTTGCAGCTCACGCAACAACTCGAGCTAACTTGTTGCTTCTTCCACGAGTTACGAAGTATCCTTGTCTCTTGACGTCGCAGACACTGCTCCTCCCTTCTGTCGTATGATTGGCAGGCTTAAGATCAAAGGCCTTGTTGACCACTCTATGTCAACTACCCTATAAGAAGCATACCTTTTTCAAAGCTTTCCATATTGTTCGAGCAGTCAGACATCCATATATCATCATCATCTTTCAACAATTTTGTCAAAATTGTAATTCCAAATTCCGCAACACTGTGTGGCCATTGTAAAAATGATTCTAATATGTTTATAAAGTCATGAAAAACACCTAGGTAAGCTTAAGATTTTCGGCAAAGAGTTTCACTCTAGGGAGTTTTTTACCCTTCGCCAATTTTTCGTGTTTTTTAAACCTTTATAATTGGCAGAGTTTGTCTCCCAAGTATACCCTAAAGCTAGAGTAGGGCTCGATGGTGATGTTTTAAGTGAGTCATACTGTATACAATCAATGTAAATTATCATACTAGATCATATCTTGAGTCTCAGAGAATTTGGTTAAGTATGAGTGTCCAATTTTAATTATTAAAATTTCCACTGGTTGAGATTTTAATAATTATTTTGATGTAAAATGTAAAATGTAATGTCTATAGTAGTTTATGGGGGTATGAGTACTCATAACTAGAACCTTTACACCTCGAGTTTCTATTCAGACAACTTTCGAGGGTCGAAATCATGTCTATCCCCTCAAATTATTTTTATTTTTTATTTTCCGACAAAAAATGGCAAAAACATTTAGCTAGAAAATGTTCAAAAATCAAAATGAGAGAAAACAAAAATTCTCTCCAAGTGGAAAAACAAATTTTTAGAAAAATAAGCCATCCCAGAGGAAGATTAAATTTGAAGGACTCGTTTCCAAGGCTAAAAAATCCCACAAAAAATTCCTTGGACTAGAAAAAATAAGTTCTCAAGGAAAATCGATTTTTTGGGTCTAGGTGATTAAATTGAACGAGCGAATTTCGACGAAAGAAATTGTCAAACATTTTTGTGGCCCTATATCAAAGGAAAAAAATTATTTTTTAAGAAAAAACAATCTTTTGGATCATGGTGGTAAGGGGGGGATTTTCAAGGAGAAAAAATTGAAAAGAATATTTTGTGGACAAAGATCAAAGCCTTCTGCAACAAATTCGAATTTCTTCTTCCAGATCAAGGGTCGAGATTAAATTTTGGCATGGATCAAGTTTCAACCACTTGTTATTCCCCAGGATCAAGTCAAATTTGCGCACTTCTTTGGACCTAGTTGTTTTCCACTTGGAGGGGGATCTAAATCTCTCATTTTTCTATAAATTGAATCTAAGGATCCTCATTGAAAACATCTTTGGATGGTGTAATTGGCTCTAGAAGCTCTATAATATTCTCTCTAATTAATAAAAGCAAAAGTCTTTGGGGTTGTTATCCACAATTTTGTCAACAATCCAAGGAAGCAGTGTGCAAATTTTTTCAAGGATCAAAGTCATGAGCCAACATCAATATGTCATTGTAAACCCAATTCTTGCAAATTTTATTGTAAATGATGTGAGTATCGCCATTTAATTATGTAACAACACCTAGGTAAGCCTTTGATTTTGGCAAAGAATTTCATCCTAGAAAGTTTTTTAACTTCTCGAATTATGTGTGTTTGTAAACACACCTAATCGGCAGAGTTTTTCTTCTAGCTTAAACCCCAAAGCTAGGGTGGAATTCGTTGACAAGGTCTTAGGTGAGTCCTACTGTAATATCGAGTCTATTGTAAAAGTGTGTTTGGGAATAGTTTTAGTGCGTGGTCCCTCGCAGTCAGACAACATGGCTAAAATTATTTTATTACAAGCACACTTGCTTTTATACTAGATCATATTGTGTCGCAAAATTGGGTAAATTATTGATGATCTAGTCTAAATGTGTATTTCCCCTTCTAAGGGTTGAATCTATAATTATTTGATGTAAAAATATTTTAGTGAATGTCCCCTCGCAGTCAAACACCATGGCTAAAATATTTGATGGTGGAAAAATTATTAAAACCCCTCTAGAGTCAATTAATGAATTTTTCTGGCTAAATTAAATTAAAATCCTAAGCCAGAAAATTAATCAACTCTGAGTCAAAAATAATTATAGAGAAATTAATTTCTCTCCAAGTGGAAAATAATAAAAAATTTGTGGGTAAAAAAGAAGTCAGTTTTTTGAGGTCCCCCACTAAGGGAAAAAATGGATATTTTAAGAAATGTTGAACCTTTGGACCTTTGTAGTTAAGTCAAAGTCAATTTTTTGAGGAAATTAATCCAAAATATGATTTTTTGGATTAATATAAAGTGGGTTTTAAGAGAAATTTGAATTTTTCTTCAAAATTAAAAATTCGACGGTGGAGATTAAAAGATAGTCAAGTAATTTTTGACGGTCGAGCTTAATTTGACAAAGATCAAGCCAACTAGCCATTATTTTCCACTTGGAGGGGTTTCTCTATATAAAAAAACCATTAGCTTCTATTTTCCTATTTTTGGATGAGGTGATTATTTTATTGGGCTACAACTCTACTGTGAACATTTTTTATCATAATAAAAAGATTTCGGGGTTCAGTTCATGGTGTTCTTCTATCTACTAATATGTGGTATGTGTTAGATATGTGTTTATCCTATATTGTATTAAATGAATTTTAATTGTTATTTCATTTGTCAATGATAAGAACATTCTATTGGCACGAGTTATCGTAGATGATTTGATTCACTATATGAGTTAACAATTTACCATGAGAAACTTTTATAGAGATTTACAGGTGTGTTAGCCCTTGGTGTTAGTTTTTGTAGCACCGGAAATGTTCTAGTCTCAAAACTATGTGGGAAGGCTAAACACAAGGTTTCTCCATAACCTAGAAATTGTTTCTAGAAATTCCACGCACAAGTGTCTCAAATAGATTATTAGCCTATTTTTAATTATTTCCCAAGTCTAAACTTAGGAAAAGGGGTTAATTAACCAAAATGAATTGAGATAGGGTGTGAATCATCTAGAAACTCACATGGATCAACAAGGAAATAATTTTGGCCCTTGATTAAGTTTTAATCTTGGTTGTTGAAGTTCCAACAGAAGATTATAAAAGTCGATGGGTAGATGGAGAACACACAAGAAGCAAATACTCAGTTGCACAGAGGGTACAATTTTCCAATAGTAGAGATTCAGTAGTGAAGATCAAGTCAATGGGTGAGTAGTAGGTGACAGAGGGGTAGAGCAACAGAATTCCGGAGGAGGATTCTAGATCCAGAATAGTCAAAAGAGGAGGTTGAGTTTCAACTCTAGGAGGTTGTGCAAGGGTTGCACAGAGCCTCAAGAAAGGCAGTTTGATTTGGCCAGAGCAGGGGTCAATTTAGCTTCCAGTGGCCGAGACCAATTCCAAGAGGCCAGAAGAATCACTTCCAGTGGTAGAAACAGGCTAGATGTCACATCAAAAGCAATTTTTGGGTAGCACATGTGGAGGTGGCACAGAAAGCTAACGTGGAGGTATTCTAGAGCTAGTTCTAAGGCTCATCTTGTTGCGGGATTTCTTGGAGCGAGGGTAAATTTTCCTAAGAAAATTTTGCTAATATTTCTCTTTGGTAGAATCGCCGATTTGGTGACATTTTATTTTACTCAAAAAATTTGTTGTTGCTTAATCATAAAAACCCTCACTGCTGCACCGATTTTCCCAAGTTGGGTTTTTCTGGGGACATTTGTCCAAAAATAATTGTGTTAATGTGTGTGTGCTAGCATATTTCTTAGTTTCCAACGCTATTATTTTTCCGCAGTTTTATTTGTGAACGTTCTAGTGTGATTTATTCCGTATTTGTTGTAGCAAATAAATTAAAAATTATAAGAATAATTTCTAGTTGTTGTAATAGGATTTCAGTAGTGAAAATTTCACATGGTATCAGAACGTGATTGATTAGATAGATAAGCTCAAAAGTGTTAGTTTTTGTAGCATCGAAGGTGTTCTAGTCTCGAAACTTTGTGGAGAGGCTAGAATACAAGAGTACTACAGAACCCAAAAATTGTTTCTGGAAATTCCACCTAGAGATGACTCAATTAGATTATTAGCCAATTTTTGAATATATTCTAAGTCTAAACTTAGGGAATATGGTTAATTAATCAATGTTAATTGAGATATGGTGAGAATTCTCTAGAAACACACACAGACCAATAGAGAATTAATTTGGGCCCTTGATTAAGTTCTAATCTTGGCTATTGGTGCTCCAAAAGAGAATTATAAGAAAAAGTCGATGGGTAGATGGAGAATTTACTTGAGACACTTGTGGGTTTCAATTTCCTTGGAGGGTTTGATTTTCAGAGAGCCAACAATGATGGAAGAATTTGAGCTTCAATAGGGAAGCAAAAATAGTGAGGGGCAGAGACAGTGAAGTCGGAGGAAGATTTCCAGATCTGGCGAATGCATTTGCAGAGAGGTTGAGATTTCTCCATGAGGTTCCGCAGTCCCCAGTGCAAAAGCTTCAGTGGGCAATTCGATTAGCTGAGGAAGGAAGACATTTTTAGTTCCAAAGGTCGGGCAAAGGTTCTAGAGTGACAAAGAAGCATTTTCCCAGTGAGCAGCAGGTAGGATGGCTTGATTAGCAGATGATCTGTGCAACAGGTGTGGCAAGCAGCCTCAAGTTGACGTAGAGCTTGCACAAGCCCAGTTGGATGGCATGCTTTTCAGTGGCAGTTGAGTGTGGGGATTTCTTAGAGTGAGGGTAATTTCCCTCAAGTTATTTTTGTCAGTATTTTTCTCTGCAGGATTGTCAGTTTCAGCATCTAAATTGTACGCAGATAATTTCACTGCTACATAATAATAAAAACCCTCAGTTGCTTTTCCAAGTTGGGTTTTTCTGGGGACTTTTGTCCAAAAAAAACTGTCTCAAATTTTATGTGTGCTATAGAATATTTCTCAGTTTCCACCACTATTTTCTTCCACAGTGTATTGGTGAAAATCACAGTGTGAATTATTCGATATTTGTCATAGCAGATAAATTGTTAAATAAATTAACAATTAGAAAATAATTTCCAGTTGATGTGATAGATGAAATTTTCACAAGAAGCAAAGGCAGAAAATTTCTTTGTTCAAAGGGAGCAGCAGGCCGAAATTTTGTAGTGTTGTACAGTGCCTAACCAGGCAAATTGAGTTGCTTGGGAAAGTTCTATTGTTTAGTGTAGGTTGTCAAAATAATTCAACTTTCCAAACAGAGTGATTCCAGCAGGCAAAGGGAGCAACAACTCATATTTTCGATGAGCAGATTCCTTGTTTGGGCGCAGAGGGTTTTGCAGCAGTTTGCAATAGCAGAATCCGTGCCGGGTGGAAGAGAAATAACACACATCGAGGGGAATTTCTCTCAGGGATCTCGAGTTTTAGAGATCTAATTTTTCCAGTTGCAGATTGATAGTAGTTGTGAGCATATTTCATCACTCCAGAAGGGAGTGCGTGTAGCAGATCCAGCAACCGAGCAGAGAGAAAGAGGGAGATTTTCGACCAGTTTTAGGGATGGCCACCGCTGGGCTTAGAGATCAGGATAGGTTGGAGAGAGCCTACAACTATGTCATCTGGAAGGTTAGGATGTCCTTCCTTCTAGATGAACATGGCCTAAAAGCCTATGTAGACGTGGTAGCAATAAACCAGGATGTTAATCAACTCAAGGAGTATAGGAAGGAAATGGCGAAGGCGAAGAGAATGATTTTTGAAAGGAGTCCAAGATCATCTAGTCTCACATGTGGCAGATAAAGGGACAACCAAGGATATGTGGGATGCTCTCTCCTAGCTATATTAGAGTTCTTCTGAGCAACAGAAGATGTATATGCAAGAGAAGCTAAGGAGCATAAGGATGAAGAAGGGAGTAAGCATAGATGGCTTCTTCACTAGGATTCAGGAAGTTCGAGATCAGCTAGCAACCGTTGGGGAGGCACCCCAACCCACAGAGCTTGTATGATTGGCACTGAATAGTGTCTCAAATGACTAGCAGGTATTTGTCCAAAGTATCTTAGGTAGAGACAAATTGCCTAAGTGGGACAGGATGTGAGCTGAACTACAATAGGAGGAGTTCAGGTGGGTTTTAGGAAAGAGTACCATCAGCGGCAGTAGCAACAAGGGCGTGAAGAGTGAGAAGGAAGAGGAGAATGTGGCCCTAACATCTAAGGGTCCTAGTTAGGGACAAGGGGAAAAGAAGAAGAAGAAGGACCTATCAAAGGTCAAGTGCTTCAAGTGTGGCGAGCTTGGCCACTACAACATGGAGTGTCGCCTCTGGAAGAAGGTCAAGCAGGAGAAGTAGGACCAGGCGGCAATGTCTATAGAGATCATGTAAAGTTTTGTAGATGTTCTATGCTAAGAGCAATTTCACTTTTCTCGCAGCAATCATACAAGTAGATAAGCAAAATGCAGATAGAACATATAAGCAGATCTTACAGAAGACAAATCAGAAACAAGAAAAATGTATGTGTTTGTTTCGGCGGTCAACAGGATGCTTCAACCAGCAAAGTCTCCTTTGGTCAGCGAGCCCAGCATGTGTCACAACAACCCTCCAACCAGTAGATGAGTCAACCCCAGTCAGTTCTACAAAAGTCAACGCTGTCCTGAAAAGTCAACGCAGGGACAGCAAGCTAAAAGTCAACGCAGCAGCAAAACGGTCAACCCTTTGACCTCGATTTTTGTGCCAGGTAGTATGGCCTTCAAAAATCGAACCTCCCACAAGTTTTCAGCTTGTTTGGATCAAGCGTTGACCAAAGTCAACGCTGGTCAAACTTCTGCGAAACCCTAGCAGCAGAAAAATCCTCTTCGTCCTTCCCACGTGTGGCTGAAATTCGTCCTCCAGGTAGCTCGTACTTTTAGGATGAGAGAGGAAGATGTGAGTTGTTTTTTGTGATCCAATTCTCTCCAACTTTTCCTGTATATATATATACATCAATGAGAGTGTGTGACACATTTGTTGAGCATGTGAGCCTACATTACAAAACTGGCTGACCTTTGCACATATAATTTATTAAGAATAATAAATTCAAAATATAAGTTCTGCTCATCGGATTAAGACTATTTTTATATGGATTTTACACCTCTCAGAAAGAGGAATCCAACAAAAATATTAGTCTCTTAATCTAAGCATCAGAACATGGAGTTTGGACCTAGTTGTCCAAATTTAACACTCCCTCTCAACTAGGGAGAACTCCATCTATTAGTGCAATTAACATCGTGAGTCATCCCGCCGAAACTTGCTTTGCTGGCTTCTTTATTTCAGAACAGAAGTGGGTCAGTCACAAAGACATCATTCCCCGACTGACATAATCAGTCCAAAGGTCCCAGACCTCACAAATCTTGATCCCAGATCAAGTGGTTGGACCATGCCATCCTAGATAGAGAGTACGGCAATCTCTGATGCGTCCATCAGTCTTTGCTAATAGTCTCTAGCTTTTCCACACCTCATTGGCCAAATGAGAGGTACTTCCCATGAGCCTTGAACTCAATGGGTAGGATGCATACGGGGCACAGATTAAATGAGTGGCGAACCAGCTCAATAATCACAAGGGTGGGGCAGAAGCATTATGAGTGCTTATAGCTCCGAGAAGCTATCCCCAAAGCCCCCCCGAGCTTCCAGAGCTCATTGTCCAACAGGACCCACATCATAGGGTCTTTCCACGACACCAAGACTCTCACGGAAGGTTAGAAGCTTGACCTTCCCCAGGGGCTTAGTGAGAATATCCGCGACCTGCTCATCAGTTCCTATATGATCGAGCCTTACGGCGCCTCGCTGTACCATATCCCGGATAAAGTGGTACCTGATATCAATATGCTTGGATCGGTCGTGGAACACAGGATTCTCAGTCATACGAATCCCACTCTGATTATCACAGAGTATTACAGTGGTATCTAGCACATGTTGGAACAGCTCACTAAAGAGCTTCCTCAACCAAACTGCTTCACAACAGGCCATACTAGCAGCAATGTATTCGGCCTCCGCGGTGCTCAAAGCCACCGACTTCTGCTTCCTGCTCATCCATGAGATTGAAGCAGAGCCAAGATTGAAACAGCATCCAGATGTGCTCTTACGATCCACCACACTGCCAGCCCAATCGGCATCAGTATATCCCCGGAGTATCACACTCCCGGCAGTGTATCTCAGCCCATGGTTTATCGTGCCTCGAAGATATCTCAAAAGATTCTTGGCACCAACCCAGTGAAAATGATGAGGCTCAACCATCTGTTGACTCAAAGTATTCACTGCAAAACATATGTCCGGACGGGTGTTCACTAAGAACATCAAAGCTCCTATGAGTTGACGATACTCAGTAGGATTGGCCAAGATAGGCCCTGCAGCGCTGCCACTCAACTTCTTAAAGTTGAGTTCCATTGGTGTCGACACGGACTTACAGTCCACCATCCCAAATCTTTCCAGAAGCTTCACAATATACTTTCCTTGAGAAAGGAAAATCTCTCCAGGTCTCTGCCAGACCTCCAGGCCTAGGAAATAGTGCATCAGTCCTAGGTCTTTCATCTCGAACTCAGCAGCAAGCTCCCTCTTACATTGATGAATGAGAGGGTCATCACCTGTCAGGAAGAGGTCGTCCACATACAGCACTAGAATGAGAGGCTTTCCTTCCTCAACCTTAAAGTAAAGGTTTGGATCAGCATTGCTTCGAGTGAAGCCCAGCTTCATCAAGTAACTATCCATCCTCTCATACCAAGCTCTGGGTGCTTGCTTTAACCCATAGAGGGCTTTCTTCAACCTGCAGACATAAGTGTCTCGATCTTGAACTTCAAATCCCAGAGGTTGTTCTACATACACCTCTTCCTTTATTGCACCATGCAGAAAAGCAGTCTTGACATCCATCTGATGAAGACTCCATCCTTGCGTAGCAGCAAGGGCTATGATGGATCGGATGGTGGTATATCGAGCCACAGGTGCAAATATATCGTCATAGTCAATTCCTTCCTTTTGAGAGAAGCCACGGGTGCAACAAATCTTGCCTTAAACTTTTCAGCACTCCCATCAGATCCATGTTTAATCTTGTAGAGCCATTTAGCGGTGACAACAGATTTGTCCTTCGGTCTCGGGACCACATCCCAGACATCATTCTTCATAATAGCCTCATATTCTTCATGCATAGCATCCTTCCAGACTTGATGCTTGATGGCTTCTTCAAAAGATCCAGGTTCAGATTGTATAATAGTACTCATGGCAGCTAGATACCCTTGGTATCTACACGGCTTCTTGCTTTCTCGGAATGTTCCCCTTGGGGCAGCATGACCCTCAGCATCTTCGAGGGTGTCCTTGAGCCATGATGGCCTCTTTCCTAGAGAAGGGGAAGGATCAATAGGGTCCATTGGCTCTTGAACATCAGGCATAGTCTCATCCTGGGGTTCTTCCAGATTTCCAGGTCTTTCTTCATGGTTTTCTTCAGATCTAGGAAGATCTACTACTTTCTTCAGGGAAGCATCTTCGTCAAAAGTGACATCATGGCTTATCTCTACTTCCCTTTGACCAGGTACATAGACTCTATATGCCTTAGAAGTCTCACTGTAGCCCACAAACATTCCTTTCTTCCCAGTAGCGTCCAGCTTACTTCTCTTTTCTTTCGGCACATGAAAATAGACAGGACATCCAAAAATTCTAAAATGTGAGACATCAGGTTTCTTACCAGAGAAAACCTCTTCGGGAGTTTTGGAGTCCAAAGCGGAATGAGGGCATCGGTTTTGAATGTACACAGCAGTATTTGCAGCTTCTCCCCACAGAAACTTTGGAAGACCCTGGTCACATAGCATGGCACGGGCAGCTTCCACAATAGTCCTATTCTTGCGTTCAGCAACACCATTCTGCTAAGGAGTATATGCAGTGGTAGTCTCCCTCTTAATGCCAGCTTCTCTGCAAAAGTCTTTGAACTCATTTGACTCATATTCAGTGCCATTGTCAGTCCTCAAAATCTTGATCTTCTTTCCGGTCATATTTTCCACCAAGGCTTTGAAGGTACGGAACCACATGAAAGCCTCATCCTTCTTCTTCAAAGTGAGCCTTCCTCTTTCCTTTGGATTTGTCATTTCTTTGATTCCCATTCCTTCGGTTGTTGTTGTTGTCGTCACTATCGGGAGAATTCTTCTGGAAGGGGCATTCTCTAGCATAGTGTCCAGTCCTATGGCAGGTGAAACATTTACCCTTCTTCTTTTGAGTCTTAGTCCTTCCTTTGTCCTTGGAACCACCAGAGTTCTTCTTTCGGGAATGAGCAACATAGGCAGCATTTCTTTCATTATCAAATTCCTTCATCCTTGTTTCTTCTTGCATACATCTAGACAGAAGCTCATCAAAGTTAGGGATGGTATTAGTGTTGAGAATGGTAGTTGTGAATACTTGCCATTCATATGGAAGTCCTCCAAGTGCGGTGAGAACCATTTCACGATCAGCTATTGTCTCCCCAATAGCTAGCAGATTGTTCCTGGTTTCGGTCAACTTCATAAAGAAAGTTTGAATAGACTCGTCTCGGCCCTTCTTCATATTCTTCAACTTGTTCTTGAGGAATAGCACTTGGTTCACATTGTTTACTCGGAACATAAGTATCAGTTTGTCATACATCTCCTTGGATGTGCCTAGTTCAGATATATAGGCAACCAGACTCTTATTTATGGATTCCCTGATCAGCAGTTTTGCTCTGATTTCTCCCTTCTTATACTTGTGTTTAACAGCAGTAGAGGCATTTGATGGAGGTTCTTGAATCTTCCCTGTCACATGATCTAGGAGATCATGATCTTCTAATTTGAGATCTAATAACATCTTCCAGGCATGGAAGTCATCACTTCCAGTCAGCTTGTCATTCTCCCTGAATTCAAGCTTAGAGGAATCCATTTCCTTCGATGATGATTGCTATAGATAGAGTTTGTCTTCACCTCAGCTCTGATCCCATGTAAAGTTTTGTAGATGTTCTATGCTAAGAGCAATTTCACTTTTCTCGCATCAATCATACAAGTAGATAAGCAAAATGCAGATAGAACATATAAGCAGATCTTACAGAAGACAAATCAGAAACAAGAAAAATGTATGTGTTTGTTTCGGCGGTCAACAGGATGCTTCAACCAGCAAAGTCTCCTTTGGTCAGCCAGCCCAGCATGTGTCACAACAACCCTCCAACCAGTAGATGAGTCAACCCCAGTCAGTTCTACAAAAGTCAACGCTGTCCTGAAAAGTCAACGCAGGGACAGCAAGCTAAAAGTCAACGCAGCAGCAAAACGGTCAACCCTTTGACCTCGATTTTTGTGCCAGGTAGTATGGCCTTCAAAAATCGAACCTCCCACAAGTTTTCAGCTTGTTTGGATCAAGCGTTGACCAAAGTCAACGCTGGTCAAACTTCTGCGAAACCCTAGCAGCAGAAAAATCCTCTTCGTCCTTCCCACGTGTGGCTGAAATTCGTCCTCCAGGTAGCTCGTACTTTTAGGATGAGAGAGGAAGATGTGAGTTGTTTTTTGTGATCCAATTCTCTCCAACTTTTCCTGTATATATATATACATCAATGAGGGTGTGTGACATCTGTTGAGCATGTGAGCCTACATTACAAAACTGGCTGACCTTTGCACATATAATTTATTAAGAATAATAAATTCAAAATATAAGTTCTGCTCATCGGATTAAGACTATTTTTATATGGATTTTACACCTCTCAGAAAGAGGAATCCAACAAAAATATTAGTCTCTTAATCTGAGCATCAGAACATGGAGTTTGGACCTAGTTGTCCAAATTTAACAGATCATTAAGTTGACCGCGGGTTGGAGGAAGACTTCGCGATGTTTGCAACTATACCTCCAGGAATGAGGTGGGATGACATGGAGCTGTAGGCCCAAAGTTACAGAGTATGGGCAGGATCCATTGAGGTGTCCTCCTCATGGATCATTATCTTGCTACAGGGGCCCACAATATTCAATAACAAGATGGATCAGTGTGAGTGAGGTAGTCAGATTCCACAGTGACAATTGCAGACTAGTTGCAGTCAGGGGCTAAGGAGAGTAGTGCAGTGGTGGCAGCAGAGCAGGTGGCTCAATAGCAATGTAGATTTCCAATGGACAATGCAGAGGCTAGTTGCAGACTAGTTGCAGTTAGGCGCTGAGGAGCGTAGTGCAGTGTTGGCAGCAGTGCAGGTGGCTCAGCAACAATGTAGATTTCCAATGGACAATGCAGAGGCTAGTTGCAGTTAGGACTTGGGAGACAAATGCATCATAACACAATTGATTCAATATTTAGGATGCTTCTCAATTGTAGTTGTTGCAGTTGCAATAACAACATATGAGAGGGAGTTGCAGTGCAAATGCAGAGTTGGCAGTAGTACAACAGTGTCAGTTGCAGCACAGATGCAACATTAGAGTTGTGCAATGGTTGGTGCACAGTGGCAGGCACTCACAATGGCCAGACATCAGCAGTGTGAGAGAGGGTGGTATAGAGACAGGGTGTTGTGATAGAGTGTGCAGCACTGGAGATAACACCTTCCTCACTAAGAGGGAGTGTTAGTTTTTGTAGCATTGGAGGTGTTCTATTTTCAAAACTTTGTGGAGAGGCTAAAACACAGGATTTATCCATAACCCATAAATCGAATTTGGAAATTCCACCTATAAGTGTCTCAATTAGATTATTAGCCTATTTTTAATTATTTCCTAAGTCTAAGCTTAGGAAAAGGGGTTAATTAATCAGAATTAATTGAGATAAGTTGTGAATCATCAAGAAACTCGCACAGCTCGATAAGGAAATAATCTTGGCCCTTGATTAAGTTTTAATCTTGGTCATTAGAGGTCCAACAAAAGATTATAAGAAGTCGATGGGTAGATGGAGAACACACCAATAACAAATACTCAGTTGCTCAAAGGGTTCGATTTTCTAGTAGCAGAAATTCAACAGTGAAGATCGAGTTAGTGAGTGAATAGCAGGAGTTAGAGGGGCAGAGCAACAGAATTCCAAAGGAGGATTCTAGATTTGGAATAGTCAAAAGAGGAGGTCGAGTTTCAACTCTAGGAGGTTGCGCAAGGGCTGCACAAAGCCTCAAGAAAGGTAGTTTGATTTGGCCATAGCAAGGCTTTATTCAACTTCCAATGATCGGGAAATATTCCACGAGGCCGGAAGAATCACTTCCAGTGGCAGAAACAGGCTAGATGTCACATCAGAGGCAATTTTTTGGTATCACGTGTGGAGCCTGCATAGAGGTTGTGCAGAAGGCTGACGTAGAGGTATTCTAGACCAAGTTTTGAGGTTCAACTCATTGCGAGATTGCCTGGAGCGAGGGTAAATTTCCCTCGGAAAATTTTGCCAGTATTCTCTTGGGTAGAATCGTTAGTTTGGCAACATTTTATTGTACTCCGAAATTTTGTTGTTGCTTAATAATAAAAACCCTCACTGCACCGATTTTCCCAAGATGAGTTTTTCCGAGGACATTTGTCCAAAGATAATCGTTTTCATGTGTGTGTGCTACATATTTCTCAGTTTCCAATGCTATTATTTTTCCACAGTTTTATTTGTGAAGATTGTAGTGTGATTTATTCAGTCTTTGCCATAGCAAATAAATTGTTAAATAAATTAACAATCAAAGGAATAATTTTCAGTTACTGCAATAGGATTTCAGTAGTGAAATGTTCACACTTAGGCTTCAAGTTCACAAACTATGGAGAAGAGTCGACCTTGTGTGGCCTCTAAGCTTTCATTATGGTAAATTATTTTGCAAGAGGGTTTTGGCTTGGCTATATTAAGAAATTATTCATCCATAAATTTTATTTCAAAATTCTCAAAAAACAATTTTTATTTTGATCTTGGGCTAAAAAAAGATTAATTTGCTAATGAGATCTTGTAATTCTATTTTGTAAATATTGTACATTTGTAAATATTTTTTATTTTGTCTAACTCTTGTATTTTAATTTTAAATTTTGTACAATACTTGGGGTTTGGGATTTTTGTGATCTTTGTATATATTGGGGTTTTGGGAACTTTTATTTTAATTTTGTGCAGGCAAATTCGCAAGCCATCAAAGAAGATCAAAATTTTTGTGGAGGAACTAGCCCTAGGGCTAGGGTTTCAAGAGTCTTCTCCTCCAAGACAAGACGTCTAGCCTTTTGGACAAATTATTCAACAAGAGGAGAGTTGAATCAAGCCCTAGAGACCTTGATCTAGCCTACTAAGGCCCTAGAGCCTCAACGCATAGCTAAGAAGGAGGGTCGCAGGCCCTACAAAGTAATATTTTGAGGTTTCAAGGCAATTTTTTTTTGTGTTTTCCCTAACTTGCTTTGTCCTGCAGGGGTCCGAGAATTTTCAAGCCCTTTAAAGGCCTAGCCGTGGTCTCTCCTACCCTTGTTGTAGTCCTTTCCTCCTCTCTTCTTTGTGCCACACCCCTGCTTCCTCTTACAGTAGCCTCTAGGAGGCCTAGTTTGAGTGTTGCAAGCCTATACAGGCCTTTCAAACTTGAAAACAGCCCTTGGAGGCTTATCTTTGGATCTCACAGGCACTAAGGGTCTTTCTCTACCCTACCACAGGCCTCTAAGGCGTTCTCCCTCTCACCCGTAGCCTCATTAAAGGTCTGATATAGACACTCTAAGGTCTAATCATAAGCATTGCAGTGGTATAACAAGGCAAATTTGCAATCATCTTATTTCACTGAGCATTCGATATTTGCATCCTTTGCATTTTTGGTAATGGTTTTGTAGTTGGCAAGGTAGTCCTATTACTTTTGTGATCATTAGTCTCTTGCATTTTCTCTGTCACTTCATGCATCCATCTATTGCATTCACAAGCATTCATTATTAGCAATCTCATCCATTTGATAAGATATATGCACTCTAAGTAAAGAGGATAAGTGCTCCTAAAGTGATTTGGTATTTTTTTTATTAAATTGGCATATCTAGCATGATACGAGCTTACTGTTGTCACAGATTTTCTCTTGCTTATTTAATGTTATTGGCATCATTACATTCACTGAGTAATTGACATATCAACAATAGTCTTTCTCTTCAACATTTGCTCTAAAAAGGATTCCTAATTTGATTTTGTTTGCATCATTTAAAGAGTAATATTGTCACTGGCACATTGTCTCCTAATTTACAAATCATAACTGTGGAAGTTGCATTCCTTGTTGAAGAAAGTGTAACTAGGTTCGGTCTTTGTAAATGTAATTTTGATCTTTGTACTTGTAAAAGAAAAGAATTATTATTTTTTTGTCATTATCAAGAATGGGTTTCTTGCCCATTTGATAAGTCAAGCACATGTTGAAGTGCTTCTAGGAAAGTCAAAGAGTGAATGTAATTGTTGAAGACGTGAAAATTCCTTAAACTGGAATCCCTACTGCAGCAACTGATGATATTTCTCCTATTTGTTAGATTCCTTTAAACAAATTACTTGCAGTTTGCTACGGCAAATATCAAAATAGATACACTACAACCTTTACTTAATTTAATATAATACGAAAACAAGAAACTGGGCAAAAAAATACAACACAATGACACCGTTATTTTTGGACAAATGTTCCCGTAAAAACCTAATGTGGAAAAACCAATGCAACAGATTTGAGGGTTTTTATTATTAAGCATAAGTTATTTACAAATACAAACTTTGGATGCCTTGCTGGCAATCCAGTATAGAGAATATCACTTGGCAAAAGAAATTAGTGAGATCACCTCACTCTACACTGCAAGTCCCAGCTGATCTGGCAGCTAAATCAACGAGTCCCCGGCTACCTCTGCATTGCCCCTACGCAGTCACTGTGTGGACCTATGTCACTACCTCTGAGGCATTGCGTTACCTCTCCGCTAGATCAATTTGCTCTCAGGAGCTTCGACTTCAACCCTCCCGACTCAAAATGTCAAAACCCCAGCAAAATCTCGAACTTCTGCTTGGAAGGCACTGCACTGCTCTACGTGAGCCCTTCCTAGCTCTGTGTCACCCTCACTAGGCACTGCGCTGCCTCCTCTGCGTCTTTCTCTGCCTCTTTGCTGTGTATTCTTGGCTTCAGAGAAGATTCTCCAGCCAAAACTATCACTGCCCCTCTCTGCGTGATCACCGCGAAATCACTGCGCTGCTCTCTGACTCAGCAATTCGATCTAACTAATCAACTCTCGATGTGTTTTCCAAATGACCCTCAAGCTTCTTTAAATAATCTCCTCGTTGACATTCAACAACTCATCTTAGAAGCTAATCAATGGCTAAGATCATTTCTGTTTGATCCTTGTTTTCTTCTAGAAGTTACACCCATAGTTAGATTAATACCCATTAACTATTTTAATTTCCTAAGTTTAGACTTAGGGTCCCATTATAAATAATTAATTATTTTAATAAAATTGTCTCCGAGTGGAATTTCCAAAACGTTTGTTGGGTTCTTTGAAATACATGTGCCCAAGCCTCCTTGCAAAATTTGAGACTTAGAGCACATTCGGTGCTACTAGAAATCAATAGAAAACCCACACGGGCATGTTACACTATGTAAATCTATGTATTAGAGTCAAAGGAATATGTCAAAAGAAATCCTCCAAAGCAAAGACAAGTCTCCTCTTCAATTTGGCTCAAAGAAATGAATTTTTGGTGCACTCAAAGTCAAGTCGGACTCAGTAGCTCAAGTCGGCCTGTTGACCACTAGAGTGGAACCTGATGATTATATGAAGACTCCATGCCCAAGGATGATCCAGAGGACACTTGTACCATCAGATATGATCAGTCAACAAAGTTTTTTAACTCTACTTCTATCTTCTCATCATCTTTCTTATATCCAGATTCCACACCCTACGGGGAATTGTAATAAGTGATACTAGTAATGATGAGTTTTTGAGTTTGTAACAGGTCTAGGATGTTGGGACTCGATCAGCAAACGAGTACACCTTGGAGTGTTTTTTTTATCCGGTTAATTATCCCTTCTTTTTCAGAGGCGGATAATTTTTTGGGTTTTTTCACTCATTTTTTACCCCAAAGCTGGGGTGACGGTTTGAAGGTTGAGCCCCTAACACATCTTAATGTTTAGAGTCGATGTATATTACCATACTAGATCACAAAAAAAAAATCGTGGAATTTGGCTATGTATAAGTAGGAGTTTTTAATAATAAAAAATTTCCCGCAAAACGGGGTTTTTAATTAGTTTCTATGTCATGATATAAATAAGTGGCCTTAGGAAATGTCTGGGGCGTGTGACTACTCGAAATTCATCTTCAGAGACCCAACATTATCCTAGGACCCACTTTGAGGGTCAAAAAATGATTTAAAATCCCTCAAAAGTAGATTTTCCTAGTGACAGTGGCAAAAAATGAGAAAAAATGTAAAAAATTCAATAATTGGAAAAATTTATAAATTTTTCCAAAGTCAAACAAGTGACATGGAAATTTCAATGAAGGTCAAAGATGATGTGCCAATCATGTGGGGCCCACCACATAAGGTACAACTCAAAGTCAAAGGTTCCAAGTACTAAGTCAACCAAGCAGCACGTTGAAATTTTGAGACACCACGAATTATTGAAAAGTGGTCATTTATTTAATATGTTTTAAAGGAATAAAGGGAAAACTCATTAAAGGTTTAAAAGGGGACAATAATGCCACATGGGACAAATCTTGTCCCCCCCACTTTGTCCCCACAAAGAAATAATGCGTTCAGAAAGTTATATTAATACAAGCTGCCAGGTCCACTCAGATTTGAGATTAGTCAGCGCTTAGCAGTCAAGGGAGGATAACACAACCACGTAGGACAAGCCTTGTCTCCCACTAAACACTGCCAGCCAATTAGAAGTTATATACCAGCTAACAAGAAGATACGCAAAGCATGTTTGGCAGCCTATACACAGCCCTGTTCAACAAGGTAACATGCAGATTTATGGAACAACGTGACACTTGATTGGCAAGGTGTCAAATCACAGGTTCTGATTGGAGAGTTGTGTGGGAGGTTGTCTCCCTTTACCCACTCCAAATTATACATGTTACGCTGCCCATCTGCTTCATGATCCACGCATAGCATATCAACCTCTACGCTGGCAGATATACACAGATTTGATTGGCAGCATTGGTATTTGGTTGTAGATGTCTCAAATCACAGGTTTTAGTTGGAGATTTGTGTGGGAATTTGTCTCCCATTTACTTCAGTTATATATGGACTTGGCAAGTAGCTCTCACACTCATCAACAATTAATAAATATGCACAGCAGATTTGAAGATATTCGATGGACAGTCAAGGAGTCAAGGTTGCCACCTACAGCCAATCATCTTGCCACTTGTGATTTGATTTTCTACATTGGGATTGTCAATCCATCTCCACTTGTCATTGGAATTTTCCTTGGGATCATCTCCCATTTTCTTATTTATATGAGTCTTGAGCTCTCATTTTGGTATCATAGAACAAGCTGTTGGGCTTGCGGAGACTCTATTGGATTTTGTATTCATCTTTCATATAATAAAAGAGACTTTGGGGTACTATTGTGTTGGTGTTCTCCTTCCATTTCTTGAGGTGATGTTATTTCAATTGTTGTGCTTTACATTCTAATGTATGTTGGATTATGCTATAAGTATCATTTTGCCACTTGTTTGGATTAACATATGCAAGCCATCTTGTATGGTTTTTGGGTTAGAGAAATACTCTAGGAAGAGGAGCACTAAAAGATTTTTGGTGAAATCTCTAGCCTTCTCCTCCATTGTATAATCTAGTCCCTTATGATTGCTGATATATTCTTCCAAGTGCGTAGAGATCTTTAGATTTGGTTGAAGGATTTACTTGAGCGTGGAGTATTTCTCCAATAGACGAACTAACTCCCAAGATCAAGAATAGAAGGACCCAATCGGTTTGCCTCAAGGATCTCATTAAACGATTTTGAATGAAGAAGTTTCCTTTCCTCTAGCTTATTAAGATCACATAAACTTAAAACTAAATATTTTTCTTGATCAATATCTTGTGCTTTCAAGGATTTTATTCACTAACTAAAGCATTGTTTTAACTAGATAAGTATGGAGTTCTACTTGCATGTCTTTATCTAGTTCTTGTACACTAATTGTAGATTATCATTTTGACTATTTCATGTTATCTTTGTCTCCATTTCAGGATTGTTATGCTTTCAATTTTTGAAGCATTCTACTTTTGTTTTAAGCAAAATACAATTTCATTTCTTAAAGAGCAAATACTTGGAAAGCACTAGTTGTTTATGTATTTCATGCTTATCTTATGATGGTTAGTGCTCATATAAATTTTAAAGAAATAATCTATCTAACTCTAACAATTCTCCTAGAAACTCACATCTCTTTTTAACTTAACTTTTCATTAGGGACCACCTCCCTTAACTAACCTAGGAGATAGCTTAAACGAAGAGAGAAGGGATTTAGTGTGACAGGCCCTTCCCTGAATTCCCTGCCACCAACCACACCTTGTGGGGTTGAAGGCTTTTCTCATTGACTTGTAGGTAGGTGTAGGCGGTAGGGTCAACACAGCCCAAAAGGAGGGACAAACTCCTATATATAGGGCAATTCAACCTCACAAAAGTATCATTACTCATCTCTTAAATCAACGAAGAAGGAAGGATGAAACAGAGGTTCGAAAAAGGAGAATTGAGGTGATTATAGGGCAGCAAAGAAGAAGGAAGAGAAACTGATTTTGGGAGGGTTGTTTTGGGGCTAATCTCTGCCACATATGCAAAGAAAGAACGGTCATTCTGTTGTCATAACAGAACCCTACGTGCAGCAACATAAGAAGAGGTGTTTTGGGTGAAAAGAGGCTCCAAATAGGCCTCCGTCTCAAGCGAAGTAAGTCTCACATATAGCAAAGGAAAGAAGCAAGAAAAAAGGGCCAAGTTCAAGTCTATATCAGCCACACGTGCGAAGAAATCAGACCAGCAGTAGGGTACAGAGGATGAGCCTCTCAACTCAGAAATATCTCTCAAGGAAGGCCTCCTTCTCTAGCCTAAGTGTCAAGTAAAGGAAATATTGCCAAGCGAAGTAGAGAAGGAAAGTAAGACTCCAAAGAAGAGGTCTCTAAGGAGACCTAGGGTTTCTGCAGTTGCCGAAAAAAGCGCTATCAGTTGCCAAAAAAAGTGAGAAGGAATAGATTAAGGTGCAAAGCAGAAAAAGGCATTGATTGAAGTACAAAAGGAAGAGAGATTGTGTCTTGTGCTTGGAGGATCTACTGGTCAAGGGTCTAGGGTTTGGCATTTGTCAATTGAAGCTTCAATAAGAGAAATTTGCATAAGAGTTTTCCTCTCTAGGAGAGAGGTTGTTCCCTGGCTGAGAGCCAACATATTGTGTTGTTGTCTCTTTTGGTTTGGTAATTGTTTGATGAAGAAAGAGATCACACACTAATAATAATAAGAGAAGATTGTGTTAATAAGAAAAAGAAAAAGTGTTTAACAAATAGTTATCAACGTCAAAAGAATCTCATTATAACCTAGATGCCCTAGATTCTTCAACATTCCTTTTATCTAAAAATTGCTAGCATTTTGCAACTTGGACTTTGAGGGAACACTGTTTATTTTCACTTGCTTTTGAGGCTGATTTTGTGCTCCTAATTGTAAATCTTACTAGTAAGGTTTGGAGCCTTTTCGTTATCATTGAGTATCACAAAAGGAGCAATGCTTTGATCGTCATAAGGGAAGTGACTTCTAATTGGTTGCATTGCTTTTTAAGCTCCCCTTGGTAGTAAATAAACAATTAGTTCCATATAGATTTAGCAATAAACAATGATAAGAAACTCTAGAGATTTATTTGAAAACAACTAGAGCATTCTATACCTAGAGCATACTATTCTAGATCAAATGCCAATGCAAGATAGCTCTACATTAACGAATCTACAAGAGCATATGGAAACAAATTAGATCAAAGCATGAGTAAAAGGAATTATACCAATGATCAACAATTCATCACACTCCAAAAGGAGGAACACCTCGTGAATGAAACTCCAAAGTCTTTATTGATATTATCTTGAAAGTGTACAAGGCAACAATGTTTCCTCAAGCCCAATAGCTCGTATCAATCATTACATAGTGAGATCCCATAGCTATATTATATAGAAGCTTGGAAGCCAATCCCAAGGAAAATGGTGACAATCCCAAGACAAATAGGTGACAATCCCAATGCTCCATGCCGAATTTCCCAAGTGGCAACTTAATTTCTTCCTTAGAGCCCCATGCAATCCTTGATGAGGGAGCCCGAATTAGATGAGAGGACATGTAGGAGAGTGAAGTGGAGTGGTAGGAGACCACTCTCCACCTCACTCAAGTAAATTCTAATCCAATCTCAAGTCAATTCATGATATCTCCTTGAAGCTCGAGTTAACTTCCTCAAATTGTGGATCTTGTCATTAGAACTAGTTCGTCTTCTCCACAAAAAATCTGATTTGTTTGATTTGTGGCTTATGTGGAGTCCACATCACTTGGTAACTCAACTTTGGCCTTTAGATGAATTTCCACCTCATTTCCACATCATTTGAGAATGTATGGATATTTATTTCTCTCCATTTATTTAATTGTTGGGCTAATTTATTGTCACATTTTCCACTTAACTTAGGAAAAGTGAGTTTTGAGGGTTTAGAACTTATTTTTTACCCCTCAAGTGTGCCATAGTAGAAATTTGAGGGTGAGGGGTGTAACTTTGAGTACACATACCCCATACAACTTCTCTAAACATCATTTATTACGTTTTAAATTCAGATGTTATTCAAATTTCCACCCAGCATGAAATTTTAAAAAATTAAAAAATTGATCCCTAGACCTAATCTAATTCCACAAAATTTTACGACTGATATAGTATGGTATACAATGAATCTAGACACTAGGACTCACCCAAGGCCTACCCATAAAGCCCTACTCCGACTTTGGGGTTATTCTTGGAGGAAAAAGTTCAATTAATTATTAAGTCCTCAAAACAACCTAATTATTAACCAAGTAAAAAAACTCCCAAAGTAAACTCACTTGATGACAACATCCCGAGTTACCTATGCCTGTGACATGACTCAATTAATCACACTAGTATCACTTTACATCATCCTCGCAGGGTTTGTGAAATTTGAGTACAACATAGAAGAAGAAATTAGAGCTAAAAAACTCTAATGATAGATGAACTCTGATGGTACATGAAGCCTCTGACACATCCTTGGGCATGGAGTCTTCAAAAAAAATTAGGTACACTTTAGTGGTCAACACATCCATCAAGTGGTAGGTGGCATGTGACATAATGGTGGAATGGAATGGGGATCAAGGGAAGCCTCCAAGCCACACACCACAATAAAAGTGTAGCTAAATAGGGGAAGCCCACACTTGGGTATATGAGTATAAGAGGGAGAAATTGTGGTACACGAGTTAACCCAACCTTTGTTTTTCCATCCTGCTTCATATGCCTTTTGTCTTTGATCGATTTTTCTTCATAACTACCAGGGGCTCTAAGAAATGAGAGCATGATGTGTAGGGTATAACAATGGATACCCCCTTAAGGTGAGGCAGTTCATCGCCCACCAAGGGTTGGGACAATCATGGGTTCCTTAATGATAAAGGGGGCTCATATAGGGCCCATATGAACTAGGGTGATGGCCATAGATAAGGGGTAGGGCTCATGCTTGGGTTTTTGCCCACGTGCTAAATTTGTATGCCCAGGCCATTGTTTGCATTAAATGGTAGATTTCCTATTGAGAGTGGCCATATTATGTTTTTTCCTTTTCTTTTAGTTGCATCAACCTCCAGGGCATTGTTCTAAGTCCGACCCAAGGTGTAGACAAGGGGAGGGGAAAGCTAACACCATGTGGACCCAGACGGGAAAAGTGATGAATGGGGTTGTAATGAGCAGAGTTGGGGTAATATGTATGGTATCAGGAAGCAAGACCACACAACCAAAATCGGGGTTTCCCATGTAGTGTCATCCCTAAAGCTAGTAGCCGAAAGGAGATCCCACAAGACTAGGATACAAAGTTAACCATCAAATCTGGCAAAGGAGACAAGAGTGCAAACCTAACCAGTATTTCCGCCAAATCCCCCCACCATTCCATGCCCAAAGATGTCCATGATAAGTAAACAAAACTACCCAACTACATAATGAAATTCCATACCTTTGGGGTTAAAAAACCTTCAAACATATGATAATAACAGATGGGCGAGGGACCAAATGACTAGCTCAGATAGCAGAGAAAATGGCACATTGAGCTATCTAGTAGCTGCAAGGGACTACTGACTGTCGGCTGAGGACCATCTAGGAGAAGAATTTTCTCCTATGGGTGTCACCCACAAAAATGACACAATAGGAGAAGGAAGGAGGCATTAGAGCCTATCCCCCCTTAGTGACAACTTCCTGGACTCCAACCATAAATCAAAGTTTAGTAAACTTCGCCTTTGTAAAGATGTCTGCAACTTGATCATCAGTTGAACAATATTGTACTTTAAGAACATGGTCATGAATGAGCTTTCCGATGAAGTGCATGTGTAATTCAATGTGTTTGTTGTGTTGATGTTGGACTAGATCTTTCCATAGTTGAATGGCACTTTGATTATCATACCAAAATGTAGTCGAATGTTGCTGCTGAAATCCAAACTCTGACAAGATCTGACAAAGCCACAGGGCTTCGTTACTAGCTTCTACAGCGCCACGATATTCTACTTCTACTGAAGAAAGAGAAATGGCACTTTGTTTCTTGCAAGCCCATGTAATATGTCCATAACCAAGAGTGAAGACATAACCTGCAGTAGACTTCCGATCATCAGGGTCATCAACCCAATCAGAATCAATGAAACCCACCAATAGAAGATATGCTTCTGCACTGTAATGAGTCCCAAATTCAACTGTAGTTACTGTACCTCGAACATAACGAAGTATTCTTTTAGTTGCTTTCCAATGACTTTCATGTGGGTTTTGCATAAACCAAGCAATAAGGCCAACAACAAAGGAAAGGTCAAAACGGGTATGGGTCAGATACAAAAGTTTTCCTACAAGTTGACAGTATAAGGTAGCATCAACTTCAAGGGGAGTACAAGTGACTAAAAGTTTAACTCCAGACTGAAAGGGAGAAGGGGATCGGTTACAATCTTCCATGTGAAAATGGTGTAGAAGATCACATGCATACTTGGACTAGGAAAGGGAAATACCTTCCTTGGATTGCGAGACTTGAAAACCAAGAAAATAATGCAAGTGTCCTAAGTCAGCCATTTCAAACTACTTTTTAAGGATGGACTTCACATGGTTTATAAGGTTGGGATCACTACCAGTAAGGATAAGATCATCAACATAAAGAACAAGAATGATAAGAGACTTACCCACTTTCTTGGTGTACACTGTAGACAATATTGTCAGAATGACACCTAGAAAAGCCAGTATCTAAAAGAAAGCTATCCATTTTGGCATACCAAGTCTGAGGTGCTTGCTTGAGACCATAAAGGGATTTCTTAAGCCGACAAACAAGGTTGGACTCTGTTTGTATAAACCCAGGACGTTGTTCCAAATAGATTTCTTCATGCAAGTCCCCATGCAAGAAGGCAAATTTAACATCCATCTGATGGACTTCCCATTTGAAAGAGATAGCAAGGGAAAGAACAAGGCGAATAGAGTTCATTTTGGCAACAGGGGAGAAGGTTTCAGTATAGTCAATGCCTTCAACTTGTGAAAAACCCTTCGTAACAAGACGAGCTTTATGTTTATCAACTTTTCCATCTGGTCCAATCTTGGTTCTGTGAACTCATTTGTATCTAACAAGTTTTCATCCCTTTGGAAGAGGAACAAGATCCCATGTATCATTGTCAATAATGAACGATATTTTTCATTCATAGTTGTGTCCCAATCTGGATGGCCTGAAGCTTCTGCAAAGGTGTCAGGATCATAATTCGTCGAAGCTTGAGCCAATAAAGAAGAGGCTCTATCAAACTACGAACATGTGTGACGCTCATTTGTAGGATCACCTGCAAGAGCACCTGCTGCATCCCAAGTGGCGCAGACCCATTTTGGAAGCTGAGGAGCTGAAGGAGGATCCTAAGAAGGTGGTGGAGGATTGTCATCCTCGCTGTCATCATCTGAAGAATAAATATTTTCAGAAGTAGAAAGGATAGAGAGAGGTGGCACATCCGCCGAACTAGGCTCGTAGGCCGGTATATTTTCAGCAAACTTTACATCTCTTCTAATGATAACATTTTTGGATTTAGGTGGAAGAAATCTATATCCTTTGACATCTTTAGAATTTCCAACAAAAATACAGTTTTCACTCTTAGATTCTAAGGCTTATGTTTCTCATCTGGAATATGGGCCCATACTTCACTTCCAAAAACACGAAAGTGACTTACATCTAGTTTAATTGAGCTTCATGCTTCTTTTGGAGTGATATTCTTTAAAACCTTAGTAGGAGTGCGATTTATTATGTAATTTGCACAGTTAATTGCTTCTACCAAAAAATTAAGACTATGTCCTTCAGATTGAAGCATACAATTAGCCATTTCCTTTAAAGTGTGATTCTTCCTTTCAACTACACCATTTTGTTGTGGAGTATATGGAACAGTATGTTGCATTTGAATTCCTGCTCAGCGCAAAAGTTGATGAATTTGTTGTTAACATATTCTCCGCCATTATTAGATCTTAGCTTAAGAATTTGATGTCCAGATTGTTTCTCAACAAAGGCCCTAAAGGCCAAGAACATGTTAAATACTTCACTCTTGAGTTTTAAGAAGTATACCCAAGTGCGTCTGGAGAAATCATCAATGAAAGCTAAGAAATACTTGTAGCCAGAGAATGAAACAACTGGAAGTGGACCACATAAATCACTATGCACAAGTTCTAAAGGGGCTGAGGCGTGCCAAGAGGCACGTTATTCAAAACTATCCCGATGATGTTTTCCAAGTACACATCCGGAACAAACACCATCTCTGCAAGCTACCATAGGAAGACCTGTCACCATATTTTCCTTACATAGATTTTGAAGGGAGCAATAGTTTAAGTGACCAAATCGCTCTTGCCAAAGTTTGCTCACTTCCTCATTATGAGCAACAAATACCAAGGGAAGAGTTGATGAACCAAAGTTGTTAAACTTATACAACCTTGTAGAATCATCAGCAATTCTAGTAGCTAAAATATGTCTAGGACCTCTTAGGTCCTTAATTACAACATTATGAGGTGAAAATTCAACGGTTTTACCTTCGCTTGAATGATTTATCTGATACACAGATAGAAGGTTTCAGAATAAGGTTGGAACACATAATACATCATTAAATTGACTATTGTCTAGATGAATAGTTCCAGTCCCTGCAACACTAAGAGATCAATCATCACCAACATATATATTTTTGGTGTTACAATAATTTTAAAAAGATAACATGGCTTTTTTTTCTATGTGATAAGAAGCTCCAGAATCAATGAGCCACTCATGAGAATGAGAAGAAGAAGATACATTTAGTGCATAACCAGACCAAGATGCTTGACAACCACATGTAGAAGTGCTATTCCTGAAGATGAAGTTGAAGTTGAAGAGTGACCCAAATGGATGTTATGCTTCTGTATTGGTGTTTCCAAGGCTTCCATCTTCTTAAAGCATTTGGATTCTAAGTGGCCATCTCGATTACAAAAGTTACAATGTCTATCAGTCTTCTTCCCTTTGTTTTTATTTGCCTTATCATTTTGTTGAATTGATTTTTCATTTTGAAACTGAAAGTGCTTAGGACCCTTGGTTGGTTTAGGACCATTCTTTTTAGGATGCTGCTTCTTAGGATTCTTTGAACTTGGTTGCTTCTGGGCGGCTAAGGCTTTCTTATAAGAGTTTTCAGTATTAAGAAGACCAAGATGTAAGAGTTTTTCTTATTTTCTTATTAAAGAATCACAAAAGGCATCAAAAGAGGGGGAACTGTAGTCTTGTCCTTGAGAAATAAAGGTTTCTCTAGTAGAATGGAAGGTGGAAACAAACACAGAGTAGGTTGGTCCCAACTTAGTAAGAATGGAATAGATAAGGCTACCATCTTCTTTCTTAACCTTAACACCTTCTTAGAGAAGTCTAAGGATCTTGAACTTTGACAAAAAATCTTCAATGGAAGAAAAATGATTGGGGTCCAACGTAAGCAACTCATTTTCAAGTTGATGGACTCTAATTTCATTTTTATTTCCAAAAACTTTATTGACCTATTTCATTGATTCATTAGGGGTATCAAGTTCTGCGATATGGAATCTAAGGTCTGAAAAAATAAACATCACCATCAATCCACGTGCTTGATCTTGCCTATTTTCCCATTTGGTTTGCTTATCTTCATCTTTAGGTTTACTCTCTTGGCCTGAGACTATTCTATAAAGACATTTACTTCTAAGTAAATCCTCCATGTAGGACACTCATTGGAAGTGGTTGGTGTTGTCAAGAATAACTTGGCATGGACTTTCCATTTTAGCAGAAACTGAAGTTGTAGATACTGAAACTAAGTGTTTCAATGGAAAGATCTCAAACAATTAGGCCGATTAAAAAAAAACGACTCTGAAAACGACTTTCGGATGAAGAAGTTATGGCTTTTTGAAGAAAAGTTGTTGAAGATGCCGACGAAGTACCTAAATGTGCGGAAGTGAATGATAATGTTATATTTAAAAAAAAAACCCCCTCTTTCCAAATTAATCTAATTAGCTCACTTTAAAAAAAAAACTATGTGACCCACTTTTATAAATAAGTGAAAGTTACTTTTACAATGGTACTTTATGGGTTACCCACTAAATTGTAACTTAAATAAAAGATAAAGAGACTTTAGAATTATAACTGACTCAATTTTTATAATGGGTGATAACACTTTTACTTAAAGTATTGAAAACATAAGTTACATGTGCTTTTTGAAAAAGTAACTCAACAAAAAGAAAGACTTGAACCCAAGGCCTCTATTCTCATGAAGTAACTTTGGACCAAGTGAGCGAGTTTAAAAGGTTAATAATTTTTGAAAAAGAGGAAGGGTTTTTTTTTAAGTCACTTTGGAGTGTGTACTTACTTGAGAAAACCCTTTTTGCCTACAAAACAAAAAACCACACAACCCAAGACGGGCATGCAAAAAAAAAGAAACCTTACATCTTGAAGTTAGATTTCGCCAAAAACTAAATATTTTCCTCAATGTTTCTGATTTTCCAAGATCACACTAAAGCGCAGCGAAAAAGAACATATGCATGAAAAAAATCCTTCCTTTCTGTTGTTGATTTGCCCAGATCACATAGAGTCACAAGGCAAAGAGCATACGCATAAATGAAAGGTATGGATCCGGTAGCAAAAAACAGAGAGATAAATAAATCGAAATAAACAGAGAGATAAATAACTAAAACTGCAAATAAAGAATGCATACCTCCAGATCTTAAAAATGACATAGCTAGGGCTACCGTAAACCTTTTCGCGTGAAACGAAAGGGGTTCCTCATTGGAACAGATGCTCTTAACACAATAGAGCAGTCATCTCGGCTCAAAAGCGGTCAGAAACAGTAGATCTAGGGAAACCACAGTCAGATGCAGTTGTACCGAATTCAGATTTGGATCACCAACGGATGCGGCCCTCAAATAACTCTAGTAGCATGTAGGAATTTAAAGGGTAAGTTCCTCAGATAGAACACCAAAGGACACCGCTCACAAACAGATCACAGATCAATACACCAATATTCTTGGTGTGGTTAAAACCCTCAAAGAGGGAAACAGTCCATGGCCTGAGCCAAACGCATCCACTTCAGGGAATTTATTAATGTAAAAAAAAAAAAAAATCTACATAAGCTTCTCTCGTGAACGGTCACCTTACAAATGACCCTCCATGCTCTTTAAATAGAGATCATGGACTAATCGGGTGTTAAACCATGGATCAAGTGTCGATAATATCGAGGAGAGAATGAACCATCGGATCACTTCATCTCTAGAACATATCGTGACCGTCAGATTGCAAGTTACAAAAGTACATAGTAAAGAAACACACTTTACCTAACTCTACACTAGACCAAGTTATACTTAACTATTTCCTATGTGTCGGAATATCTTGGAATATCCTAACATACTCCACAAGATGCCTAGGCCATAGTACACTTCTGGAGAGCAAGATGATCTTGTAGAGGTAGCATTGCTCATATTCAGTATAGAATTGGGAACTTATATGATCTTAGAAATTGATGCATACCCCAAAGCACCCCCAGATGCGAGGATGTTGATCTTCTCTTGTTTAGCATGGAGGATTCTTAATGATGTACCATTGGATCCAACATTTACCTAGGTTGGCCTTGTTACCCACCACCTATGGGTAGTATCCATAGGAGAAAAAATTTCTCCTAGATGGTCCTCAACCGGTAGCTAGCAACCCCTTACAGCCACCAGATAGCTCGATGTGCCACTGTCTTTACCACTTGAGCCAGTCATGTGGTCCCTCGCCCATCTATTATGATCATATGTTCGAAGGTGGACCTTCTGACCCCAAAGGTATGGCTTTTCATTGTGTAGTTGTGTACTTTTGTTTACTTATCATGGACACTTTTGGACATGGATTAGTGGGGGGATTCAGCGAAAACAGTGGGTTTGGTTTGTACTCTTGTCTCCTAAGTCCAAGTTGATAGTTAACCTTGTATCCTAGTCCCGTGGGATTTCCTTTTTTGGCTACTAGCTTTAGGGGTGGCACTACATGAAAAACCCCAATTTTGGTTGTGTGCTCTTGCTTCCCGACACCATATACATCACTCCCCTCCACTCATTATAACCACATTCACCATAGTTCCCATCTAGGTCCACATTTGTCCACTGGGTCCACAAGGAGTTAGCCTCCCCCTCCACTTGTCCACACGTTGGGTCAGGCTTGAAACGATGCCCCGGAGGTTGATGCAACTAAAAAGAAAGGAAAAAGCAAAATTTGGCCACTCTCAACAGGAAATGTACCATAAAATGCAAAAGATGGTTGGGACATACAAATTTAGCACATGAGCAAAGGCCAAACATGATCTCTACCCCTATCATTATGGCCATCACCCTGGTTCCTAGGGCCCCTCATATTGGCCCTTACATCATTAAAGAACCCATGATTATCCCAACCCCTGGTGGGCGCTAAACTGCTCCATCTTAAGGGGGTATTCACTGTTATATCTTACTTGTCATGCTCTCATCCCCTAAGCCCCACGCGGTTAAAAAAAAATCATTAAAGGGCAAAAGGCATATAAAGCAGGGTGGAAAAGCAAAGGTTGGGGTAACTCATGTACCACGATTTCTCCCTCATACAGTCATACACCCAAGTGTGGGCTTCCCTTATTATAGCTATCGTTGTACTGTGGCATGTGGCTTGAAGCCCTCCCCAAATGCTCCACTTTGTTCCATCATTCAATCACATGCCACCCGACATTTGATGGATGTGCCATGCACATGTTACCCCCTTAGAGGTTGAAACCACCTAATAGGGTCCTTGGTTAACCTTCTTCTTGAACTTGGAGACACTTGTACGTTCTAAATCCCATTATGGAAGGGCATGCCGCTATGAAGTGTCCACTTGGTTCCATTATTTGTAAGCTCATTTACACAATTGCACTAATGTGCGGTTGTGTTGGAATGTGAGTGGACACATTGGATCTCATACAGGGTTGCAGATGGGTCTTCATCTTGGGTTTGGTCTCTCTATATGGAGTCCAAGCTCTCCAGAGAGTCATATTGACATTTGTAGGGTGAGCTTTGAGAGTCACGGGTCTCCGGCATAGCAGAGAGTAGATTGCCACTTCATGGGATCCTTCAGTTTCACTTATCCTTGCTATTGTTCCACCTATTGGACAATAATGATGCACCTGGACCACCTTGCACAGTCAGCTTCACTCTTGAACCACACACTTAGTAGTTGATCCAAGGCCTAGATGATGACGTGTCTTGTCATGAGAGACAATGAGAGGGCTTGCATCGTTCTTCCAGTCCTTACAGATGGGATATATGCTTGTTCGATCCATTAGGAGACCCATGGGGATGTTTTGTGCCCCCATAGCCACTTAGGGGCACCACAGGTCATTTGCTTGGATATCAAGGGACCACCCCCTTTATCACTATGTTTGGAGCTCATTTATTCATCTTGGCACACATTAGACTCCATTAGGCCTCTTCAATGGCCCTTCAACCTATTGTATCTATCATTTTGCGCTCTTGAGAGGCTTATTATTGTATTATGGAGCTATCTTAGTGGCCTTGTCACCAAGTTATATTATTTTTGCACATTATTTTATTATTTGGGGCATTATTAAGCCTAATTAGGCAAATCAAACCCCTTAGGGAGGATATATATTGATGTGATGATCATTTCATTTGATCATCACTTGGATTTGGACTTGTATCTCTTCTTAAGAATTTTGTTAGCCTTAGTAATGGACGAATTGGATTATTGATGCATTTCGATGTTTGTAAGAGGTTATCTTTGATCTTGGAGCTTTGATTTTCTTGTCAATTGATGATTGGAGGATTTTTTCTATACTTGTGTCATTTTCATGGTTTATTTCTCATGTCTTGTCACTTGTGGAATGTATGAAGATTTCCACTCATGAAGCTAGTATAGCTACCTTAATGAAATGTGAATTTGTTGAACTTTTCTTTGTGAGGGTTTTTCATATGTTTCATGCAAAAGTATGTGTAATATTGGGGATGAACTTACTTTCCATGTTGCAACTACAAGGCAAGGGCTATGATGTCTACTTCATCAAGGAGAAGGTATATGTCAAACACCCAATTTGGAAAAAGAAAGTGCAGATCGGAATCAAAAGTAATCGGTTGTATAGATTGCAGCTAGAATTACCAATGGCACTAATAGGCAGTCATGGGGACAAGGACTTGAACGAACTATGGCACAGAAGAATAGGTCACTTGCACCATGGAGCTCTAAGAATTCTCAGGAGCACTGTAACAAGAGTTTCGGATCTGAGTACGGAACGAGATGATGTATGTAGGGGATGTGTTCTAGGAAAGTATGCCAAGGCAACATTTCCTAGGAGCAAACACAGGGCCAAATGTGTACTAGTATTGATACACTCTGATATCTGTGGACCTATGTCCATCAAAACTCTTAGTGGTTCTGGGTATTTCCTTACCTTCATTGATGACCACTCAAGGAAAACTTGGATTTATTTACTAAAAACCAAGGATGAGGTTTTCTGTCGATTCAAGGAGTTCAAGGCTCTAGTGGAGAATCTGACTGGGAAGAAAATAAAAGTTTTGTGCTCAGATAATGGTGGAGAATATGTCAATAAGGACTTCACTGGTTTCCGCGCTAAGGAGAGCATCAGAAGAGAGTGGACAACTCCATACAATCCGAAGCAAAATGGGGTAACAGAAAGAAAGAACAGGACTATTGTAGAAGCAACTAGGGCCATGATGTATGATCAGGATATGCCAAAATTCCTGTGGGCAAAAGCATGCAACACAGCAGTCTATGTTCAGAACAGGACTCCTCATCGGGCAGTGGGCAAGATTACTCCAGAGAAAGTCTTCATAGGGAAGACACCTGAAGTTAGTCATTTCAGGATATTTGGGAGTCTAGCATATTGCCGCATACCCGAAGAAAAGAGGAAGAAGCTGGAACAGATTGCGAAAAAGGGATATCTGTTAGGATATAGTGAGAACACTAAGGCATACAAAATCTATCTTCCAGGGAGCAGGAAGGTAGTAGTACGACGAGATGTAAAGTTCATGGAGGACAGGGCTTTCAAAAGATCCCGCGAGATGCCTTCCGAGGAGCCGTCGAAAGAGGAGTCGTTGGTTAAGCCTCTTCAACAAACAAAAGTAAAGAATTCTTCCTTAGGATAGGAAGATTCTTAGGATGAGGAGGAGAAAACAGAAGCACCTGCTGGCAGAGGAAGAACTAGCAAGGAACTTCGTCAGATTCTGCGAGATGCAAAGGACATCATCGGTGTGTCGAGAAACAATAAGAGGGAGTGAAAATAACTAGACAGGTATCAGGCATTAGTAACTCAGGATGGAGAGCTTGCCAGTTTCAAGGAGGCAGCTCAACATCAGGTTTGGCTAGATGTGATGGTAGAGGAATACAACTCCATAATGGTAAATGATGTATGGGAGGCGGTGCCAAGACTTCAAGACAGATCAGTGGTAGGATGGATCTATAAGATCAAATACGCTGCAAACGGCAGCGTTAAGAAATACAAGGTCAGGTTTGTGACCAAGGGGTATGCTCAAAAGGAAGGAATTAACTATGAGGAGACCTTCGCCCCGGTAGTCAGGTATACATCTATTAGGACCACGATATCTCTTGCAGCTCAGATGGGATGGGAGATCCATCAGATGGATGTCAAAACGACATTTCTGAATGGGGTAATAGCGAGGAGGTATACATTGAACAACCAGAGGGCTTTGAAACTCATGCGAATAAGTCTCATGTATGCAGATTGAAGAAAGCCTTGTATGGGCTGAAACGGACACCAAGAGCATGGTATGGTCGAATAGATGGCTACTTGCAAAAAAAGGGGTTTGTCAAGAGTGACGCAGATCCGAATCTCTACTATCTGGTTATAGAGAACGAGCCGCTAATCTTAGTATTGTATGTGGATGATCTCCTTCTGACAGGATCATCCAGACTCATTAGGGATTGCAAGAATAACCTAGCCACAGAATTCGATATGAAGAATTTGGGATGAATGCACTACTTCTTAGGGTTGGAAGTTTGGCAGCAGAAGGGAGAAATCTTCCTTGGGCAAGGGAGGTATGCTACAGAAATCATGAACAGATTCGAGATGGAGGATTGTAGACCTATGGCTACGCCAATGATCACCAACTGGAAGAAGATTGATGCATCAAAAGACAACTATGTCGATCCCACCCTATACAGGCAGCTCATAGGGTCGCTGATATATTTGGTCAATACCAAGCCAGACATTTGCTACTCTATCAACAGTGAACACCCTCAGTCAGTTCATGGTGGAACCGAAGAGGGTGCACTGGGCAGTAGCTAAACATGTTCTCAGGTATTTACAGGGAACAGTCAATTATGGACTCTTGTACACCAGGAGTAAGGATATCAGATTGAGTGTCTTTACTGATGCAGATTGGGCAGGAAGTTTAGTGGATCAGAAAAGTACCTTTGGGTACTGTTTCAACAATGGATCAGGAATGACCCCCTGGTGCAGTAGGAAATAGAAGTCCATGCCTCTGAGCTCATCTGAGGCAAAATATATGGCGGCAAGCACAACTTCGTGTGAGGCCATATGGCTTAGAAAACTGCTTGTGAACCTATTCAGAAGGAATATGGAGGCGACCAAGATCATGTGTGATTATAGACTTGCGTCAAGCTCTCTGAGAATCCAATGTTTCATGATAGGTCGAAGCATATTGATATCCAGTGTCAATTTGTCAAGGACTGTGTCCAACGAGGAGCTGTACAGTTGAGTTACACTCCTACAGGACTGGGGTAGCATCAAATGTGCTCTAGCCACGAAAATTGGTGGAGAGGCTAAGACACATGAGATCTCCAATACCCAGAAAGGGTTTGGGCAGATTCTAAACAGTTTGGGAGATATTAAAATAATTAATATTTTTGATGGAGTTCCTAAGTCTAAACTTAGGGAAAATAAAATATTAATGTGTATTAATATAAAACTGCGTTAGAATGGTCCAAAAGTCATAGATCAAGCCAGATCTAATCTTAGCCATTGATTAGGGACTTAATCTCAGTCACTGATTCGTCAACGAGAAAAGTATAAGAGGAGGCCTGAGGGTCACTTGGAAAATACACTGAGGGAGACTAGTCAATTCAATTTCTGGAGCGGGGTTAGCTGAGAAATTGAACTAGTGATCTGGTGAGTAGTCAGGAGGCAACAAGTATGGAGCAGAGAGGCGGGATCCGCCACTAGAGATCAGCGCTGAGGCAGGAGAGGCAGACGCAGGGATTTTCAGGTAGACGCAGAGGCAGTAGAAGACTGCGCAGTCACTTGTTGGGCTTGCGCGAGTGACGCGGAGAGGCCAAGGGCTGATGCAGTCAAGCAGGGGCTGACGCAAAGGGTTTGAGAACCACACATAGGTCAGTCAGGATGACACTGGGATTGGAAGAAGTGCTGGAGAATTATTTCTCTATGTGGGTAAGTCAATTTGGCACCCTGTTGTACAGGAGCATTGCTGAATAATAAAATCCTCCCTTGCTGCACAGGTTTTCCCACATTGGTTTTTTCAAGGGATTGTTGTCCAAAATATCTGTGACAATGTGTTAATGCTTGTGCATATGTTTATTTCTGTATTACGGTGTGATATCTACAACAATATTTATTTTAATGTTTATTGAAGTAATTTCATAAATAACTTATTGTGGAATAAGTAGGAAAAATAAATCAGTTGCTGCAGTGATAGAATTTTCACACAAGCCTTACAGCTTAAAGTTAGATTTGGCCGTAAACTATATATTTTCCTCAATGTTTCTGATTTTCTAATATCACACTAAGGCGCTGCGTAAAAGAGCATACGCATCAGAAAAATCCTTTCTTTATGTTTCTAGTTTGCACAGATTGCACAAAGTTGCGGAGCAAAGAGCATACACAGAAATGAAAGGTATAAATCTGGTAATTAAAAAAAAAACAATTTTAGATGACTATAAACCGAAATAAACAGAGAGATTAATAACTTTAACTGCAAATAAAGACTATATACCTCTAGATCTTAAAAACGACGTAGGTAGGGCCACCGGAAACCTTTTCGCGTGAAACGAAAGGGGTTCCTCACTAGAACTGATGCTCCTAACACAATCGAGCAGTCCTCTCAGCCCAAAAGCAGTCATAAATAGTAGATCTAGAAAACGACAGTCAAATGCATTTGTACTGACTTCGGATTTGGATCATCAACGGATGCGACCCTCGAATAGCTCTGATACCATGTAGGAATTTACATGGTATGTTCCTTAGAACATCAAATGACACCACTCGCAAACAGCTAACAGATCAGTGCACCAATATTCTTGACATGGTTAAAACCCTCAAAGAGGGACGCCGTCCACAGCCTGAGCCAACGCGGCCACTTTAGGCAATTTATTAATGTAAAAAAAGAAAAATTTACATAAGCTTCTCTCATGAACAGTCATCTAACAAATGACCCTCCATGCTCTTTAAATAGAGATCATGGACCAATCGGGTGTTAAGCCACGGATCAAGTGTCGGTAATATCGAGGAGAGAATGAACCGCTGGATCACTTCATGTCTAGAACATATCGCCACTGTCGGATTGTAAGTTACAAAAAGTACATACTAAAGAAACACATTTTTCCTAACTATACACTAGACCAAGTTGTACTTAATTACTTCCTATGTGTCAGAATATCCTAACAGAATAACAAAGCCTCCTTCAAATGCATCCGCTGCTGCACAAACCAAGTACAAGAAAGGCAAGGTTAAATCTAAGAAGATTATTGTTGATTCTATTCATAAGCCTTCGGTTGCCTATATTTCTGATTTGGAAACATCTAAGGAGATGTATGAAAAGTTGGTTGGGATGTTCAAAGTAAACAATGCAAATCAAATTCTCTTTCTCATGAACAAGTTGAAAGATATCAAGATGGATAGAGGAGAATCCATCCAATCCTACTTCATGAGGATTATCGAGATCAAGAATGATCTCCTATCTATTAGTGAAGTCACTGGTGACTGGGAGCTATCTCGTATTGCACTTGGGGGCCTTACAAGAGATTCAGATGTTGTTTCAAATATTTTTCCGAATCCATCGCATAATGTTAGTTAGATAATCAACATTTTAAACCCTCAACTGTGGTTCATCTTCAACATAATATGTGTTCAACACTACAATTCTCAACAATGACAAGATTTCTGGATCTGATGAACTATTGGCTAGATGCACTCAAGAAGAAATAAGGATGATGGAAAGGGACAAGCCCTCAAATGGAAACAATCCTACCTCCTTCTCCGCTCATTCTAAGATAAGGAACAATGCTAGTCCAAGGAATCAAGGACAAGGGTTCAAGTCGGGATTCAAAGAAGGGAGAAAAGGAAGGTGCTTCAATTGTAATAGGTTTGGCCACTTCACTAGAGAATGTCCTCACAAGAAGGATACTCCAAGAGATGATGACAATAATAACAACAACTTCAAAGGCAATGGCAATCAAAGGAACAACAGGTTCAATAAAAAAGGAAAGAGGAATGCTCCTGCTACTCGAAATGGAGGTGGTTGTCCTCCCAAGAAGTCGAGAAACTCCAGGTATGATGAAGTTAATATTGCAAAGCAAAAATAATTTATTCTTATTTCTGCCCTCTCCACTGCCTCTCCTCCGGATACATTGGACCATTGGTTGATTGATAGTGGTGCCTCAAGGCACTTCACTGGGTACAAGGAAGCGCTCTCTAACTTGGTTGAAAAGAAAACAAATATGGAGATTATACTTGGGGATAATTCCACTTATCCCGTGTGTTGTCACACAGAGTGTCTAGGCAGCGCGATAACGCTCAGAGTAAGGGTTATCACTCTTAAATCCTTACTCACTCCGTTTAGACTCTCTCCTAAGCAAGTCAAGGGGGGTAGTCCCTAGGTAAATAGATGAGGATAGCCTGTGAAAAACAGTCTCTAGGAGATGGATAACTTGATGAATTTAAATGATTAAATCAGATTGATAAATTAAACACCAAAGTAAACAAGACACGACCACAAGATGGAAATAATTTTAAACCAATGCCTTCTATATTTGAATTAACCATCAACAAAACAAGCTACCCAGAATGGTTTTCAATATGTGACAAAAAGTGATGTTAATCCACATAATGCCCAACACTATCACATGCAAAAGATTCCAGATTTAAAACGATTATCGTTAATGACCAAGATCTAGAATTAATTAATCAATCTTTTCCAAAAGCCAATACAATTTATCGCACCAAACTATAGAAGAATCATGAGAAATGCATTTAATAACACTAAGGAACTTTAAATTTAAATTTTTATTATTCCTTAGGCAATAATGTTTAATGGTAACTGAAAAATTTAAAATCTTTTAATGCGACGGAAAAATGAAAAGGGACTAAAATAAAAAAAATTAATGGGCCATAGGCCACATTTAAATTTTCTTAACATTAAAGCACATACCCTTTTTATTTTATTTTTAAAATCCTTAGTCACCAAAGTTTTAAAAATTTTATGATTTTTTAAATCTTTAGAATTTTAAAAGTTTTTTCATTTTTATATTTTGAAAATTTTAAATTTTTTTAGGATTTTTTAAAGTTTTTTATTTTTTTTATTTTTTTAATGTTTTGAAATTTTTAATGATTTAGAAGTTTTTTAATTTCAAATAAAAAATAAAATAAAATAAATCAAAGTCAAAATAAGACAATAAAAAATAAAATCTAAGTAAAACAAAATGAAACCCACAATCGATATTTTTTTTAAATGTTTTTAATAAAAAAGGAAATCAATCTAAATCTAACTCATAATAATACAAATGAAAATTAAAATGAAAAGTCAAAATGCTAAACCACTGACTAAAACCCTTAAAAAAAAAAAAAAAAAAAAAAACCTAATATATAAAAAAAATCAAAGTGTTTATGCTATCAAACTATATGAAATCTAGAAAATACTATGTGCTAACACCCTAAATACATACAAAACCAAAAATGAAATAAACCCAAACAATATAACCCAATGTAATACACCTAAAAATCGAAAATGCTTTGTGTTTGTCGTGGTGCAGGTATACTTCGACGGCGAAAAGGAAGACCAAGAGCAAGCTTCGCGATGAATAGCAACGATGGAGGGTTCAGCTTTTGCAAGTTGGAGGATATACACAGCGAGGAGCACGCAAAGCTTAAGGACGCTAGAGCAGCTTTGAGGGGGGAAAATGGGGGTCACGCAGGTTGAAAATCGCAGATTCTTTTTGCAGGTATGCAAAGAGGAACGCAAGTTATATGGCTGCAGATACAGCTGTGTGGAGGGGAGAGGGTGCGTTGGGGGAAGGAGCCGCAGAGGGAGATTGCGTGTTGATGGGAGGACAGTGGACTGCGTGAGGTTTAGATTGGTTTAGAGAAGGCTGGGCAATGGATGGATAGCTGGACGGATGGCGCAATAGCAGTGGTGTAAGGAAATATGGGAAAGAGCAACGGTGCATGTGGGGTTTGGCAGGCTGAATGGGGAAGCGATAGCACGCAGGTATACGAAGAGGGAAGGGTTTGCTAGATCGAGGATGTGCAAATTTGTTGCAAGTCAAGTTTGATGGGATGCGGTTATGCCTGGAGCCGACCGACACAAGGGAAAAAGAAAATGCGGGTTAGCTTGGACACGTGAGGTTATGGAAGTGAGGAACTGCAGAGGGTTTGCTACGTAGGGAACTAAGGAATCAGCAGATGAGGGATGAGCTGCTGAGAGCTGTGGATAGGAAACTGTAGCAAGGGACAGCAAATTAAGAAGTATGGCAATGTGTAGATTTGAATGGCAGTGAGGGTTTTACACAGTTTGCCTTAAAAAAAATAAAAAAATTTCTACAACAAAAATGAAACCCCAGGCAACAACTGACAGATGGCCTGAAAAAAATTTAAATCCTTTTGCTTCAAATTTGCCTGATGAAAACCCCACAAAATTTTCCAGATCTGATATAAATACCCCTGCAAGAGCTGATTTTGAGGCCAGATCTTACCCTACAGGGCCTAGATCTAGCTTCAAACAAGAATTCTCCTTCAGATCTGCAACCTATGATGACAAAAACAAAGCACCCAAACGATATACACAATGACCCAAAAAACCCTGAAACCCAAAGTCAGAAAACTGAAGAAAATTACAGATCTATATACAAAAATGGCAGATCTATCAGATCTAGGGAGTGTGAGTCCGACTTCGCTCCCAGATCTGATGATCTGTGGCTTTCAATAGCCGGATCTAACGATTTAGCAAAGAAAAATTAAATTTTTTTGGATTTTTAAAGGAGGTACTAAGCTTGAAACCCTTCATGCATCACTCATAAAAATATATTATGATAAGCCTGGGATCAAAATCAAACTGGACTCTTCAGAAAACGCGGATCGGGAGTTGGCTGGTTCAACCGAGAACTTCTCCAAACGCCCAATGATCTGATAATCAAGGATTTTCCTACAAAACTCAATTCAGTCATCAATCATAGGGCGAGAGAACAATAATAAAATTCAGATCTAATAGAGATACCTGCTATTATATTCAAAATTTAAATTACCATTCAAACCCCAGCGACTGAGCAAGATACCTGTACTCAGATCGCTCTTCAGAAAGCTATATCAATGGCCAAAAAGAAATATATGCAGGAAAATAATACATCTTACAACATTTCGACCAAGAGTAACACCAACATAAATTTAACCCCAAAGTCTTTCTTTATTACTCATAAAAAGATTACAAGAGAGAGCTTTTTGCTTAGTACACGATCCAAAGTTTGAATGATCTCAAATGACAAATGACCCCTATTTAAAGATAAATTTCCCAACGGCTAGTTCGAGTGATCCTTGTCAAAGCGATCTCGATCGTTGATGAAATCAAATTTTCTTTTAATCTCATTCATCGAAATTTTAAATATTGAGGAAATTTAAAATTTTTCATTTAAATGCATTTTAATATATTCAAAAAATAGAATTTTGCATTTATTTCCTCAAAACTTTGACTTTGACTTAACCCCAAGGACCTAAGACATAAAATTTAGCAAAATAATCAATTAACCTTAGTCCCTGGACCAGTTAAGATTTAATTTTTTAAAGGATCCACAAATTTTACCATTGGAAAATTTAGATTTTCCTAAGACCTAGGACCTATAAGGGGATAAATTATTTTTCTAACCCTCAGGATATTTTACGTCATGAATTTTACATTTTTTACATCTCAAGGGGGAAAACCCATTTGACCAAGACCCTCATAGACTACCCATTTCTACGACACAAATATTATCTAGCAGATCAAGCAATTTGTAATAAAATAACCTAACCAACTAGTTAGGATTATTCCCAAATCACTTTTACATAGACTCAATATAGCACACTAGGACTCCCCTAACATTCTGGTGACAAAATCCATTCTGGCTTTGGGGTAAGGCTGAAGAAAAACTCTGCCGATCATGGATCAGTGAGACAAAAAACTTTCCGGAATATAGATCGTCATCAAAAAATTAGGTTTACCTAGGCAATTACATACACAACCCGGATCTACTGAGATTATTTACAATTTACACATGCAAAAAGGGTTTACAATATAACATGATCAGTCTGATGATGATAGTCGAACGACACGAACATATCGATCAGGCGTTATCCCTTTTGCGAAAAAAGGGGGTGTACTGCTATGGATAGTTGACACGTAGTGGTCAACACCATGAAAGGAATTGGTATTGTTACTCTTCACTTAAATCAATGTCAAACTCTTCATTTGCAAGAAGTGTTATATGTACCTGATTTGAAAAAAAAAACTTGGTTTCTATTTCTGCGATGGAAGATAACAGTTTCATGGTGACATTCATTGATGGGAAGGTTTGTCTTTGGCAAAGGAACCCAAGAGATGCATTCACTCTTAGATTCAGGGTTGAAGGTCTTTATCAGGATGGAGGAAGTTTGTTGGGAGCAACGATCTGTGACACCTCTCTTCAATCCGAATTATGGTAACGGAGATTTGCTCACCTTCATTTCAAAGCCTTACACGACATAAGGAAGATGGTCACAAGGATGCCTGAATTTAATTTAAATCATGGAGGTGTTTGTTAGGGATGTGAAGCTAGAAAACAAACAAGGGGACCATTCCCCTCAAGTGAGACTCAAACCACTAATATTCTTCAATTGGTCCATTTTGATCTATTAGGTATGTTTCCCATGACATCTTTGGGTGGATATTTGTATAATGTTATTTTTGTGAATGACTTCTTTCGCAAGACATGGATCTATTTTTTAAAGAAGAAGGATGAAGTATTCAAATGGTTCGGTTCCTTCAAAGCCTTGGTCAAGAATCAAACAGGGAAGAAGATCAAAATACTGAAGAACGATAATGGGACCGAATATGAGTCAAATGAATTCAAAGACTATTGTAGGGAAGCTGGCATTAAGAGGGAGACTACAACCGCATATACTCTTGAACAAAATGGTGTTGCCGAAAGAAACAAGCGTACTATCATAGAAGCCTCCCGGGCTATGCTTCATTATCAAAGTCTTCCGAAGTTCTTATGGGGAGAAGCTATCAACACTGCTGTGTATGTCCAAAACCGATGCCTGCATCAAGCTTTGGACTTCAAGACACCCGAAGAAGTATTCACCAGTAAGAAATCTAATGTTTCTCATTTTAGAATTTTTGGTTGTCCCATATACTTAGATGTGCTGAAAGAGAAAAGAAACAAATTAGATGCATCTGGGAAGAAAAGAACATTTGTGGGCTACAGTGAAGGAATATATGTGCCTCGTCAAAGAGAAGTAGAATTGAGTCATGATGTCATTTTCGATGATGTCACTTTCTATGCATGTGGGATACCACTCAATGTTCTTCGCTCACATTATTGGCATGAAATGGTTTCTGCCATAAATGATGCCCCCAAAGGATACAAGAGCCCTGGGTATGACAAGGCTAGAATCGTTGGACTTGATCATGAAAAAGCAAAAATATCACATTCTTTGAGTAGAATGACAAATTCTTGGACTGAGCATGGGGTGTCTGTTGTATCTGGTGGATAGGCAAATGTAAAAGGCAAGCCATTGATAAGTGTTCTTGATGTGTCCGTTAGTGGTGCCATCTTCCTTTCAACATATGATTACTCAGGGAAGTTCAAGACTAACATCAATATTGCAAAACCATTACTTGAAACAATTGAATGTATTGGGCCATACAATATCATCCAAGTCATCACTGATAATGCTGCTAATTGTAAGGCAACGGGAGCAATTATTGAGGATAAATACCCCAACATATTTTGGTCTGGGTGTTTGGTTCACACAATGAACCTTTTGATGTATGATATTATTAAGAACAAAAATTAGCAATACAAATGGATTGGTGATTTGTACAAGAGAAGCAAACAAATGATAAAATTTATTACAAATCATAGCAATACCCATGGGGTTTTCCACAGTCACTCAAGATTGGAGCTGTTGAAGATTACAAAGACTAGATTTGCTAGCTATTATCTCACCTTCAGGCGCCTTCTGAAGGTAAGAGAATCATTGGCTAGTATAGTATCAAGTCCACACTGGCAAGTATTAAAGGATAGGGCTACAAATGCAGCAAACAAGAAAGGTTTTGAACAGGTGGAGATGACTGCTCTTGATGGTCTGTTTTGGGCATGTGTGAGGCAAGTATTGCAATTCACCAAGCCCATTTATAGCATGATTCATTTTGCAGATATAGATAAACCAGTGATTGGGGAGGTGTATGAGCAGATGGATACCATGTTGGGGCAAATAAAAGATATTGTTCAGGAAGATGATCCCAACTTGTATGCACTGATTAACAATTGTGTGTGTACACAGTGGAATAAACTTAATGTTCCACTATATGCCTCGACGTATATCGTTATGCCAAAATATTACTCTCCATCTTGGTTAGGCCAACCTGTGTTGAATTTCCATGACTTTGGGTCTAGGATAGAGCCTTAAAATCTCTGACACTACCAAACTAAGAATCTCAATGATACTACTTTGCACAGCGGAATATAAACAACAGTAAATCACACATGCACAGAATATAGACAACTTTTTTCAAATTTTCAAACCAACTTCGTTATATTAAACAACATATAATACAACAGTCTAGGGTTCCCATACCAAGGATAATGGCCCTCATACATCCACTAGTATAAGATACAAAACTCGGGCTTGGTGTCTGTCCATCAACAACCAATCTACCCTCAACAAGATACTCTGACCATCTGGCTGATGTAGTCGACTCTCTCAGCCTCTCTCGGTCATACCTTGTAACTGCCCAGCCCTTCGGCTCCTGATCTGCATCTCCTGCCTCTATCAATGCTCCAAGTCCATCTGACCACTGAACCACAGTTGTCAATCTACTCACTAGTTGATCATTCATCCATCAAGACTTTTGTCGAGTTGTTCACATCGCCACTTGTGAACAACTCTCAATCTACCCACTGCTGCTCCTCAGCTACTCAGGGACTTCAGCCCACTATGGTCTTCCTACGCTACTCCAATGAAGACCGACATAAGGCACAGAGGGCTGCCACCTATCACTGCAAGATGTCCTCTACCACAATGAACACAGGCTAGGAGGACTGTGTAGCTTCTATTCTAGAAGTCCTTCTCCACACACAAGTCTCGAGTTACACAAACTGTTCCTGGTTGATCAGACCAATGAACTCAACAACTGCAACTCTAGAAACCACCTAAGTCCATGAAGATGGTGCACACCGAGCTCCAACTTGGGCACAATCACGTTGTCCTCCAGCAGACCATAAGTGCCCAATCACATCCACACTTGGTCTTCTCTCACGCTGCCCTCCAACAATCCACGTTGTAGCATCTTCTCCTAGTTAGGGCATCCCCACACCTAGGAGACCCTTACGCATGATTGTCCACAGACTTCACCAATCTGCCCTCTGTTCTGCAATAGAGGAGCTATTGCGCAAATCTGGGCACCAATGATATCCTCTCCTAGGACATCTATCCAACTATCATCAAGTGAACATCTACAACACTCCTTGTTGTTGTCCTCTTGCCTTCCAATATGATGTCCATGTTGTCACCTTGCTTGCTTGGTAGGCTACCTAACAGTGCACGTGGAAACCTCCAAACAACTCCTAAGGCCTCCTCAAGTTTCCCATCAACTGATCCATGCTCTGGTCAACATCTTTGACCCAACATCCCTCCAAAAACACTGTTGCACATGTGTTTGTACCTTGTTGTTCGTGACATCCAAAAACATTGTTGCACATGTGTTGTACCTTGTTGTTCGTGACACCTGGTTAGGGCACTTGCTGCAACCCTAAATCCTCCAACAGTCACCAAACAAGGCCCTTAAAGGGTTGCGACACACCTTAGTAGGCCTTCTCCCTTGCCACACTGCACTCTAGGGTGGGTATATCCCCTTAAACACCCCTTATGCAGCCCTAGCTGTGTGCTATGGCCTGCGGCCTAGCACAACAACCCTAAAACCATGAGACAGTCCTCTAACAGTGGCCCAAACAACCTCTAACAACAACATCCTTGCCCCTCATGAACTCGGCCTAGCTGCTATCCTCCTCGGCCCTCAAAACAGAGGTTCCAGCACTCAACGCACCCTCAAACAGCAACAAACCTTACCTTTGCCCTCGGCTCCCTTCCTGCAATCTTGGCCTCCAAAACTAGCCCTGAAACAACCCTCTTTTCACCTCGTTGTCTAGTCTTTTGGTGTGGCCTACTAGCACAGGGCCTCATCCCTTCCTCCAGCAAGACTTGGCTTCCAACTAGCTCTCGGTCACCTGCCAAAACCCTTGACACAAACCCTTACCTTTGCTGGTGTCCACCCTTTCTTTGTTGTGGCTAGGGCATAGAGATAATCTCTCCAACGAGCTCTCCTCCAAGAAGAAAGTTGCACACAATGGATTCACAAATGACTTGCCTTCACCATTTAATTATGCACAGAAAATGGCTCCACGAATTAGAGAAGAGGCACATCTACTTGCTAAATTATACTTCAAGCCTACATGACTTGAAAACCAATAATTACTCGTCAACTTCAAAAATGAGAAGAAGAAGATACATTTAGTGTATAACCAGACCAAGATGCTTGACAACCACATGTAGAAAGCGTTATTCCTGAAAATGAACTTGAAGTTGAAGAGTGCTCCACATAGATGTTATGCTTCTTCATTGTTGCTTCCAAAGCTTCCATCTTCTTAAAGCATTTGGATTCTAAGTGGCCATCACGATTACAAAAGTTGGAATGTCTATTAGTCTTCTTCCCTTTGGTTTTAGTTGCCTTATCATTTTGTTGAGTTGATTTTTCATTGTGAGGCTAAAATTGCAGCCTGCTAAGGTTTTCTTAGAAGAGTTTCCAATATTAAGAAGACCAAGATGTAAGAGCTTTTCTTGCTCTCTTATTAAAACATCACAAAAGGCATCAAAAGAGGGGCACTTGTAGTCTTGTCCTTGAGAAATAAAGGCTTCTCTAGTAGAATGGAAGGTGGAAACAAACACAGAGTAGGTTGGTCCTAACTTAGTAAGAATGGAATAAATAAGGCTACCATCTTCTTTCTTAACCTTAACACCTTTCAAGAGAAGTTTAAGGGTCTTGAACTTGGACAAAAGATCTTCAATGGAAGAAAATTATTGGGATCCAACGTAAGCAACTCATTTTCGAGTTGATGGGCTGTAATTTCATTTTTTATTCCAAAAACTTTATTGAGTTCTTTCCTTGCTTCATCGAGGGCATCAATTTCTGCGATATGGAATCTAAGGTCTCGAAAATAGACATCCCTATCAACCCACATGCTTGATCTTGCTTATTTTCCCATTTTGCTTGCTTATCTTCATTTTGAGGTTTAGACTCTTGGCTTGAAGTTATTCTATAAAGACCTTTACTTCTAAGTAAATCCACAATGTAGCATAGCCATTGGAAGTAGTTGGTGTTGTCAAGAATAACTAGGCATGGGCTTTCCATTTTCAAAGAAACTGAAGTTGTAGATGTTGAAACTAAGTGTTCCAATGGAAAAATCTCAAAAAATTAGGCTGATTAAAAAATAATGGCTCTGAAAACGGCTTCCGGATGAAGTTACGATTTTTTGAAAAATTGTTGTTGAAGATGCCGACGAACCACGTGAATGTTGGGAAGTGAATCATAATTTTATATTTAAAAAAAATTCCCCCCTTTTCGAAACTTAATCTAATTAACTCACTTTTAAAACAAAAAATTATGTTATGTGACCCACTTTTATAAATAAGGAAAACTCACTTTTACAATGGTACTTTATGAACTACCCACTAAATTGTAACTTAAATAAAAAATAAAGTGACTTTAAAATTATAAGTGACCCACTTTTTATAATGGGTGAGAACACTTTTACATAAAGTAACTTTAAAACATAAGTTACATGTGTTTTTTGAAAAAGTAAATCAACAAAAACAAAGACTTGAACCCAAGACCTCTATTCTCATAAAGTAACTTTAGACCAAGTGAGCTAGTTTAAAAGGTTAGTAATTTTTTGAAAGGAGGAAGGGGTGTTTTTTGTTTTGTTTTTTTTTTTTTTGCTCACTGAAGCTTTGAGGTGCGCGCTTACTTGAAAAAACCCTTTTTGCCTACAAAATAAAAAATACAACCACACAAACCAAACGAACAAAGAAAAATATCCAAACCTTACAGCTTAAAGTTAGATTTGGCCGAAAACTATATATTTTCCTCAATGTTTCTGATTTTCCGAGATCACACTAAGGCGCAGTGGAAAAGAGCACACACATGAGAAAAATCATTTCTTTTTGTTTCTAGTTTGCCCAGATCGCGCAAAGTCGCGGGGCAAAGAGCATATGCAGAAATGAAAGGTATAGATCCGGTAATAAAAAAACAATTTTAGATGACTATAAACCAAAATAAACAGAGACATAAATAACTATAACTACAAATAAAGACTGTATACCTTTAGGTCTTAAAAATGACGTAGCTAGGGCTGCTGGAAACCTTTTCACGTGAAACAAAAGGGGTTCCTCACTGGAACATATACTCCTAAGACAATCGAGCAGTCCTCTTGGACCAAACGCAGACAAAAACAGTAGATCTAGGAAACGACAGTCGGATGCAGTTGTACCGACTTCGGATTTGGATCATCAACGGATGCGGCCCTCGAATAGCTCTGATACCATGTAGGTATTTACAGGGTAACTTCCTTAGATAGAACACCAAAGGGCATCACTCACAAACAGATAATAGATCAGTACACTAGTATTCTTGACATGGTTAAAACCCTCAAAGAGGGAAACAATCCACGGCGTGAGCCAACTTCAGGCAATTTATTAATATAACAACAACAAAAAAAGATTACATAAGCTTCTCTCATGAACGGTCACCTAACAAATGACCCTCCATGCTATTTAAATAGAGATCATGGACCAACAGAGTGTTAAGCCACAGATCAAGTGTCAGTAATACTGAGGAGAGAATGAACCGCTGGATCACTTCATGTCTAGAATATTGCGACCGTCGGATTGTAAGTTACAAAAAGTACATACTAAAGAAACACATTTTTCCTAACTATACACTACACCAAGTTGTATTTAATTATTTCCTATGTGTCGAAATATCCTAACAGAATAGCAGAGCCTCCATCAAATGCATCCACTATTGCACAAACTAAGTACAAGAAAGGTGAGGTTAAATCTAAGAAGATTATTGTTTATTCTATTCATAAGCCTTTGGTTGCCTATATTTCTGATTTGGAAACATCTAAGGAGATGTATGAAAAGCTGGTTGGGATGTTCAAAGTAAACAATGCAAATCAAATTCTTTCTCATGAACAAGCTGAAAGATATCAAGATGGATAGAGGAGAATCCATCCAATCCTACTTCATGAGGATTATCCAGATCAAGAATGATCTATCTATTGGTGAAGCCACTGGTGACTGGGAGCTATCTCTTATTGCACTTGGAGGCCTTACAAGAGATTGGGATGTTGTTTCAAATATTTTTCCGGATCCATTGCATGATGTTAGTTAGATAATCAACATTTTGAACCCTCAATTGTGGTTCATCTTCAACATTATATGTGTTCAACACTACAATTTTCAATGACAGGATTTCTGGATCTGATGAACTATTGGCTAGATGCACTCAAGAAGAAATAAGGATGATGGAAAGAGACAAGCCCTCAAATGGAAACAATCCTACATCCTTCTCCGCTCATTCTAAGAGAAGGAACAATGCTAGTCCAAGGAATCAAGGACAAGGGTTCAAGCCGGGATTCAAAAAAGGGAGACAAGGAAGGTGCTTCAATTATAACAGGTTTGGCCACTTCGCTAGAAAATGTCCTCACAAGAAGGATACTCCAAGAGATGATGACAATAATAACAACAACTTCAAAGACAATGGCAATCAAAGAAACAACAAGTTCAATAACAAAGGAAAGAGGAATGCTCCTGCTACTCGAAATGGAAGTGGTCGTCCTCCCAAGAAGTCGAGAAACTCCAGGTATGATGAAGTTATTGCAAAGCAAAAACAATTTATTCTTATTTCTTCCATCAGCACCGCCTCTCCTCCGGATACATTGGACCATTGGTTGATTGATAGTGGTGCCTCAAGGAACTTCACTGGGTACAAGGAAGTGTTCTCTAACTTGGTTGAAAAGAAAACAAATACGGAAATTATATTTGGGGATAATGCCACTTATCCCGTGAAAGGAATTGGGACTGTTACTCTTCACTTAAATCAATGTCAAACTTTTCATTTGCAAGAAGTGTTATATGTACCTGATTTGAAAAAAAAAACTTGGTTTCTATTTCTGCGATGGAAGATAACGGTTTCATGTTGACATTCATTGATGGGAAGGTTCGTCTTTGGCAAAGGAACCCAAGAGATGCATTCACTCTTAGATTCATGGTTGTAGGTCTTTATTAGGTTGGAGGAAGTCTGTTGGGAACAACGATTTGTGACACCTCTCTTTAATCTGAATTATGGTACCAAAGATTTGCTCACCTTCATTTCAAAGCCTTACACGACGTAAGGAAGATGGTCAAAAGGATGCATGAATTGAACTTAAATCATGGAGGTGTTTGTCAGGGATGTGAAGCTGGAAAACATACAAGGGGACCATTCCCCTCAAGTGAGACTCAAACCACTAATATTCTTCAATTGGTCCATTCTGATCTATTAGGTATGTTTCCCATGACATCTTTGGGTGGATATTTGTATAATGCTATTTTTGTGGATGACTTCTTTCGCAAGACATGGATCTATTTTTTAAAGAAGAAGGTTGAAGTATTCAAATGGTTATGTTCCTTCAAAGCCTTGGTCGAGAATCAAACAAGGAAGAAGATCAAAATACTGAGGACCGATAATGGGACCGAATATGAGTCAAATGTATTCAAAGACTATTGTAGGGAAGCTGGCATTAAGAGGGAGACTACAACCGCATGTATTCCTGAACAAAATGGTGTTGCTGAAAGAAACAATTGTACTATCATAGAAGCCTCCCGAGCTATGCTTCATTATCAAAGTCTTCCGAAGTTCTTATGGGGAGAAGCTGTCAACACCGTTGTGTATGTCCAAAACCGATGCCCGCACCAAGCTTTGGACTTCAAGACACCCGAAGAAGTATTCATCTGTAAGAAAACTAATTTTTCTCATTTTAGAATTTTTGGTTGTCCTGTATACTTTCATGTACCGAAATAGAAAAGAAACAAACTAGATGCATCTGGGAAGAAAGGAACGTTTGTGGGCTACAGTGAAGGACTCTATGTGCTTGGTCAAAGGGAAGTAGAACTGAGTATGATGTCACTTTCGATGAAGATTCTGCTCTTAGAAAGATCCGAGATATTCCTATTCCAAGGAAGGACAATGTTGATGCTGGTGCAGAAAAGCAATATGAACCTCCATCTGCTGAACCGATGCCTGATGTTGAAGGTCCAATGGATCCCATTGATCCACCTCCTAGTGAGCCCACTACTTCAAGAAAAAGGCCTTTATGGCTCAAAAATACTCTTGAAGATGCTGAGAAACATATTGCACCAAGAGGGACATTTCGTGAAAGTAAGAAGCCGAATAGCCACCAAGGGTACTTAGATTCCATGAGTACCATTGTATAATCTGATCCTTGTACATTTGAAGAAGTCGTAAAGCAACAGGTTTGGAAGGATGTGATGAATGAGGAATATGAGTCGATCATGAAGAATGATGTCTGGGATGTGGTTCCTAGAGCCAAGGACAAGTTAGTGGTCACTTCGAAATGGCTCTACAAAATAAAAGATGGACTGATGGGAGTGTTGAGAAATTCAAGGCCAGATTTGTAGCTCGAGGCTTCTTTCGAAAGGAAGAACTAGACTATGATGAGATATTTGCACCAGTTTCCCAATATACCACCATCCATTCGATCATAGCCCTTGCTACCTCGCAAGGATGGAACCTTCATCAGATGGATGTCAAAATTGCCTTCTTGCATGGTTCACTTAAGGAGGAAGTGTATGTGGAACAACCCGAGTGGTTTGAAGTTCAAGATCTTGAAACACATGTATGCAGGTTGAAGAAAGCCCTCTATGGCTTAAAGCAAGCACCTAAGGCTTGGTATGAGAGGATCGATAGCTATCTTATGAACCTGGGATTTACGAGAAGCGATGATGACTCGAAACTATACTTCAAGGTTGAAAAAGACAGACCTCTCATTCTAGTTCTTTATGTGGATGATCTCTTTCTGATAGGTGATGACTCTCTCATTCATCAATGCAAGAGGGAGTTGGCTTCCAAGTTCGAGATGAAAGACCTAGGACTAATGCATTAATTCCTAGAGTTGGAAGTCTGGCAAAAGCCAGGTGAGATTTTCTTTTTTCAAGGAAAATATATTGTGAAGCTACTTGAGAGATGTGGGATGGTGGATTGCAAGTCTGTGACTACTCCGATGGAACTCAAATTTAAGAGGCTTTGTAGAAGTGTTGTTGGGCCCGAATTAGAGAACCCTACCGAGTATCGTCAACTTGTGGGGCATTGATGTTCTTGGTCAGCTCCTGTCATGACATATGCTTCGTTGTGAACACATTGAGACAATATATGGTCAAGCCTCATCACATTCATTGGATTGCTGCCAAGAATCTCTTGAGATATCTCTGGGGCACAATCCACTATGGATTGAGATACACTGCCGAGAAATTGAGACTATATGGATATACAGATGCTGACTGGGTTGGCAGTGTAGTGGATCGTAAGAGCACATCTGGGTGTTGCTTCTCTTTGGAGTCTGCTTCTATATCTTGGATGAGCAGGAAGCATAAATGAGTTGCACTAAGCACTATTGAGGCCGAATACATTGTTGCGAGTATGGCATGTTGTGAAGCAGTTTGGTTGAGGAAGCTCTTCAGTGAGTTATTTGAGCACAGGCTAGCTACCATCATGTTCTTCTGTGACAACTAGAGTGGAATCCGTCTATCAGAGAATCCCGTGAACCACGACCGCTCCAAGCACATTGATATCAGGCACCACTTTATCCAGGATATGGTACAATGGGGAGTAGTTAGGCTCCAACACATCAAGACAGATGAGCAGGATGCAGACATTCTCACAAAGCCTCTCGGGACGGACAAATTCTTAACCTTCCGAAAGAGACTTGGAGTTGTGGAACGACCCTCCTATGAGGGTCCTGTATGAGTTAAACACAAAGCTCTGGGAGCTCTAGGGGGCATGGGGTACTTCTTAGAGCTAGCTATGAGCGACCATAAGGTGAGTGGTTTACCTTCCCCTAATGGTGCGTTGGATACAGGGTGAGTGGTTCACCTTCCCCTGTGATACCCCATTATGGTTGACATGTGTGTAGGGTAAGTGGTTCACTTTCCCCTGTGATTGACATATGCATAGGATGAGTGGTTCACCTTCTCCAATGGCATATGAGCAGGATGAGTGGTTCACCTTCTCTTGCTGATGCCCCGACACACATCCTACCCATAGAGTCTGGGACTCATGGGAAGTACCTCTCGTCTGGCCAATGAGTTGGGAAAATTTGGTTAGGGACCATAGCACTACCAATGGACGCATCATATACTACCGTACTCCCTATGACTAGGATGCATGGTGTTCAACAACTTGATCTGGGAATCAAGGATTGACGTTAGTCAGTGGAGAGTGGTATGATCTTATGACTCACTCTTGATCACTTCTTCTTCATTATTTCTTCATGGTTTAGCAAAGCAGAGCGGAGTAGGGCAGTGATGGCATGGAAGGTATAGGATGGCAGGTTGGCATGATGATGGTTTGGCAGGTGGAATTCTCCCTAGTTGAGAGGGAATGTTAAAATTGGCAAGTAAGGCCAACTTCCACCTTAGGACAACTCATATGATGGAGATGATTATTGCATTGGATTCCTCTTTCCAAGAGGTACAATTTTGATATGAAGATCATCTCATTCTGACAAGTAGAAATGGAATTTTGAATTTATTCTTTCTCATGGACAAATTGTCAAGGTTGGCCTCAGTCAAATGTAGGCTCATGAAGCCCAATGGACATGTCTCCTCACCCTCAACGAATTGTATAAATAGGAGTGACCCTTCTCTAATTTGGACATCATCAACTCATCACATCATCTTCTCTCTCCTCTCTTGATTGATTCGTACAACTTGGAGTCTCTTTCTTCTTCGCATGTGTGGATGGAAGCTTGATTTCAAGAGGACGAAATTTATGTGATTAGGGCAGCGTTGACTTGGGCACTTTGACCAAGCATTGACTTTTGTTTTTGGGCCAGAATTTGATTTTTTAGGCCGCATTCTTTAGCATGCAAATCGAGGAGATTAGGGACAACTTGACCACGTTGACTGCAATGTTGACTTTCGGTTTGACCACAGAAATTACAGCGAGGATTGTTTGGGTTGACCAAGATGTTTTGGGTTGACTTTGACACTCTCTAGAGATCATACTATTCTATTGTTGACCGAGCTGAATTGACATTGATTTGGGGCGCTTTGAACACTATTGACCTTCTGGTTAGGGCTACATTGACTGCTGATTTAGTAGGATCTGTTTTGGACTTGTATTTATGATATTTGTACTCTCTTTCTATTGAACTATTGAAGAATATAAGAAGAATTGATTAAAGGTTTTCCCCACATTGGGGTTTGTCAATGGTATCTGCCACATCTTGTGTCCTCTTGTCTCGGCTTGGCTTCTACATATGATTTTATGTTCTATCTGCATTTATTGTCAACGTGTATAATTTAATGTGATTGCCACTGGATATAATTGGAAATTGTCATGTTGGAATTTCTAAGTTTAACTCATTAGAAATTCTTCCTGTACTATCTGGTTTATTTCTTCCTACTTGTTTAATTACTTAACAAGTTATAAACCATGTAAATACTGAAAATAAACACAAGTACAGTATCAACATATACAAATCATCAACTGAAATAAAACAAGCACACAAGTAACACCGTTATTTTTGGATCAGTGTCTTCGGAAAAACCCAATGCAGGAAAACCGGTGCAACTATTCAGAGGGTTTTATTATTATGCAGTTTTCATAATACAACCAGGGTGCTAGAAATGGTGTAGAAATTTTGAATAATATAACACTTATTCACAGAGATTATCCCGATTATACACTATTTGTGGAATGCATGCATAATACATAACCTCCTCTACGTTGATCATCAATTTTGCAGAATTAAGAAACAATCGCATGTGCACATTGAAACATCAATCACACATATCAACACAGTATGTACTGGGGAAAGCATACAGCTGAAAACCCCCAACTATTTGTATATTATAATGATAGAGAACATGTAACAATACATAGTACAATACTCCTCACAAGTACTCAGTACTATCTCCACCTGCTACACACAAACTAGCTCAAATTTGAATCAAGTCACAAGTTCAAATCTCGTCCACTGTTTGCTTGCCTCTACTGCGCAATCCAATGTGAGAATAGATCCGATCCAAGCTCGTTTTCCCTTCGCTTGTACTGCGCAATCCTCATTGGCAATCTCCATCATTGATTGTGCAAATCTCATGCACAGCTATAGTCACAACTGATAGTAGTCTCACTCTTTCACCCACCTCTAACACTTGTCTCCACTGAACTGTCCATGCACTGAGTTAACTGATGTATTCTTTAGTTGATTTATGAGTTAATAATTAGTGAATTAATTAATAATCAATTCACATCACTCATCACTAGTGTATTCTGCAATTAGACTAAATACAACTAGTTCAACTAAGTCAAACTGAACACAACTCCATCAACTCCTCAATCAACTCCACCAAACTCAATCACTTGAGTTCTAACTGAAGTCCATCATGCAATAGCTCAACTAACCCATAAGAAAAACATATTTCCTTCTGGCAGTTGCATGTGCCACATCCGTAGCTCGAACTGAAGTGTTGCAAGTAGATAAGATAATGTTTATAGTCCAAATATTATTAAGAGCTAATAATATTCGACTATTCTATTTTTAGCCTGGCAGTCTAAAAATAGACTCCGCCCATATGTCTAAAAATAGAAGTCCATCTATTTTTACCAACATGACCAATCATCCACAAATAGCATCCTGCAACTCATAGACCATGATCCATATGTCTAAAAATAGACTTTGTGCCAAAAATAGCATGCGGGCCCACTTAGTGAAGGCGACTCCTTTCCACTAAGCTCCATCATCTTGTTGCATTTTCAACACTCCCTCTCAACAAGATATGGATTATCTGCAACCCCTATCCTGCAACTCTGGAATGTTCTGCATGTAACACATTTGCCCGGTCCACTTGCTCCAACAACACTTGGAACAAAAACACTCCCAACTGACCACTCTATTGGGCTAGGAACATACTTTGATGCTGAAGCTCTACCTGCTGCTGACAAGTGCTCCCTCTCTGACATCTGCGCTACTGCAACATCTCCATGCATCTCACACCATTGCACACCTCTCTGTGCCACCTAGCACTGTGCAAAACACTTGTGCCTCTAGCATTGTTGCAGCTGCTAGCTATGCCCTGTCCTGGGATTCCCTACACTGTCGCTCTCTGTTGCTCCATCCGCATCTGTCTCTACCCAATCAGTCAGTTCCTGCTACTCCACATCGGGGCTCCTGTAGCAAGGTCTCATCCAAGAGGTTGGGTACCTCAAGGATCCTTCCCCTCATCCTTGGGACGATCACTCTATATCGCCCCACCTCCTACCTGGAGTTATGGCTGCATGTGATCCCTCAGCCCACCTGGCTCGAAGTTTCTCCCTACTGGAGGTCTCTGCATGAGTAGATGTCTCTACTCGATCTCCTCTCAACTTCCCTTGTTGTGGCTGCTCCACAACCTCCTGAAACTGCTGCACCAATCGTGGCTCCTCCACAATCGTCTGAGACTTCTTCTGGCTCTGCATGTTAAGAGGTAATATACACTCCCTCTCAACCACCAAGTCTCCATTAGTTGCCTCGCTGCTCAAGGATTTGCATGCATCTTGAACCTCAAGAGCATACAGGTTCTTGACGCGTGAACCAATCTGCTTCACCTGTCTAGTGATGATGTGTCTAAGGAAAACCTTTCCCTTACTGAAGACTACATCATAGCCTCTGTCTTCCAGCATTGCGATCGACACCAAGTTTCTCTTCAATCCTGGTACATACTTGACATCGGTCAAGGTAAGGCAAGCTCCATGCTCCCTCTGAAAAATAACCGTGCCTACACCTAAGACACTATACTTCTCATCATTACCCATCGTTATGAGTATCTGGAGATCTTTCCCAAAGTACTAAACAAACTCGTCATCGGTCATGTGGAAAGAAGCTCCATTGTCAAGAAACCAACCACTTCCCACCATGGATGAAACCATGCATGCAAAGAGTGTGAAATCCAACTCAAACTGTAAAGCAAGTGCCTCACCTTCAGATCCTTCCCCGGATCCCTTCTTGGATTTCCTCCATGGACAATTCGCAGCATAATGGCCCACCTCATGACAACGAAAGCATCGCACTTTCGATTTGTCAACCTTCTTCCCATCATTGGAAGAACTAGATTCAGAATGAGAACCCTTCTCCTTCCCCTTCTTTGCTTTGGCAGCCAAAGCGCAATTTTCTTCATCAGATGCCTTTGATGAAGATCTGTCCTTGGTATTCCGCCTGATCTCCTCTTGCACAAGATCAGACCAAAGTCTCTCCCATCTTGGCAATTTCTCCCGACCATTGACAGAGTCCTAATAGAAATGCCAACTCTTCGGAAGACCAAGGAGAGCCAAGCTCACCAAGTCCTCATCATCGACAGTCACCCCCACACTTCCCAGCTCATCCCGGCATTGGGTGAACTTCGTGAGATACTTGGGCATACTGTCTCCATTCTCACACTTAATGTTTCTGAGTTTATCCTTGAGCGCCAACTTCCTCTGGTCGCTCTTGCTTTGGAATAAATCTGTCAATGCTTTCCACATCAAATATGGAGAAGCCTTTCCATGCAGGCTGGATACAATGTGATCCTGCCCTCCAACAAAATCCTTCGACACTTTGCTGTCTTCTTTTGCCAAGCCTCAACGTGAGCAGTAACAGTAGGCTTTGGGACCTCAGCTTCTATGAACTCCTTCAACCCATTGTCATCTAACATCGCCTCCATCCTGTCTTTCCATGCAATATAGTTCGAGCTGCCTTCAAGAGCATACTCCGATTGCAATCCGTTGAAAGACATTTCAACTTTGACACCAAGAAAACACTGCTGCAAATTCGAATTCCACCAGCTCAAAACTCAACCGCTTCTTATCTAAAATTCGTGAGAACAAAGTATTTCTCGTACAGAGATTGACTGTATGGGCTTTTACCGGATATCTCACCTTCCAAAAGAAGGATGAATCCAGAGGCTACCTGGCTCGATTATAGACTCTGCCTGAAGAAATAAAATGTAATCAATTTCTAAATAATAGATCTGATGATCAACTCTGCTCCGATACCATGTAGAAATTTTGAATAATATAACACTTATTCACAGAGATTATCCTGATTATACACTATTTGCGGAATGCATGCATAATACATAACCTCCTCTACGTTGATCATCAATTTTGCAGAATTAAGAAACAATCGCATGCGCACATTGAAACATCAATCACACATATCAACACAATATGTACTGGGGAAAGCATACAACTGAAAACCCCCAACTATCTGTATATTATAATGATAAAGAACATGTAACAATACATAGTACAATACTCCTCGCAAGTACTCAGTACTATCTCCACCTGCTACACACAAACTAGCTCAGATCTGAATCAAGTCACAAGTTCAAATCTCCTCCGCTGTTTGCCTGCCTCTACTGCGCAATCCAATGTGAGAATAGATCTGATCCAAGCTCGTTTTCCCTTGGCTTGTACTGCGCAATCCTCATTGGCAATCTCCATCATTGATTGTGCAAATCTCATGCACAGCTATAGTCACAACTGATAGCAGTCTCACTCTTTCACCCACCTCTAACACTTGTCTCCACTGAACTGTTCATGCACTGAGTTAACTGATGTATTCTTTAGTTGATTTATAAGTTAATAATTAGTGAATTAATTAATAATTAATTCACATCACTCATCACTAGTGTATTCTGCAGTTAGACTAAATACAACTAGTTCAACTAAGTCAAACTGAACACAACTCCATCAACTCCTCAATCAACTCCACCAAACTCAATCACTTGAGTTCTAACTGAAGCCCATCATGCAATAGCTCAACTAAACCATAAGAAAAGCGTATTTCCTTCTGGCAGTTGCATGTGCCACATCCGTAGCTCAAACTGAAGTGCTACAAGAGGATAAGATAATGTTTATAGTCCAAATATTATTAAGAGCTAATAATATTCGTCTGTTCTACTTTTAGCCTGGTAGTCTAAAAATAGACTCCGCCCATATGTCTAAAAATAGAAGTCCATCTATTTTTACCAACATGACCAATCATCCACAAATAGCATCCTGCAACTCATAGACCGTGATCCATATGTCTAAAAAAAGACATAGTCTAAAAATAGACTTTGCGCCAAAAATAGCTTGCGGGCCCACTTAGTGAAGGTGACTCATTTCCACTAAGCTCCATCATCTTGTTGCATTTTCAACAAATGGCTCACCCAACAGAGAATGCCCTCGGCAGTAGTACCTCTCCTCGGAGATAGATATTCCTGTTGATTAATCACCGGATGAATGATCCTACAGCAACAATTGTAGCTTCCACTGCTCTATGTCACTCTGATAGGGACTATGTCACCCTTCCCAACTTACCAGCACCCAGTCTGCCCAATGAAATTTCTCTCAGCGTTGCCTCTTGGCCCTGTATCAGCCCTCCTGGCCTCTGCACAGCTACTGAAGCCTCTGCGTCAGCCCTTAGACCCTCTACGTCACCCACGCTGGCCTCTCCTGGCTCTACGCAACTCCCAGCTGCCTCTGAATCAACCTCTCCGAGCTCTGCGCTGTCTTTCTAATACTAACTATGCCTCTCTGCTATGTATTCACTGTCCCTCGCTGTTGATCACTGATTCGATTTCTCTTAGCAAACCCCGCTCTAGAAAATCAAATGACTGATCACTCTAGTGTGTTCTCCAACTGACCCTCAAACCTCCTCTTATACTTTTCTCGTTGGTCCATCAACGACCAAGATTAAATCTCTAATCAATGGCTAAGATTAGATTTGGCTTGATCCATGACTTTTGTAACATTTTAACCCAGTTTTATATTAATACCCATTAATATTTTATTTTTCTTAAGTTTAGACCTAGGAACTCCATTAAAAATATAAATTAATTCAATATCTCCTAAACAAGTTAGAATCTGCCCAAATCATTTCTGGGTCTTGGAGATATCATGTGCTTTAGCCTCTCCACCAATTTTCATGGCTACAACGCATCCGATGCTACCCCAAATCAACATGTCATTGGTCTGTTAACATTGAAGTAAATTGTCTTAAGCATAGAACATACCATTGTTATCTAAAATTAACTATTATGAATATGATGCTTCGTAAAAGTTGAAAGTTGTTTCATTTCATTTCATTTTATAACATTTCATTTCATGTTAGATATTATTTGTTGTAATGGTTACACTTAGCTTACAAGTACAACTTTGGTGATCAATGATGATAAATGTTATATATTGAATTTTGAAAGCTTGAAATTTTAAGATTGATGAAGCAAGAGACTCAATCTGTTGTATGTTACTAACTTGTGGATGTGGTTGATAAAGATTATAACTTCTAGATGATTGTTTTCATATGGTTCAATCTATGCTTTTTATGCTTTTTATATCTAATTCATCATTCTACATGCTTTTGTTGACATATATGCATCAAAATATAAAAAATCTATATATATATATATATATAAACTCGCTCCCAAACAGGGAGCTTCTGAAAATGTCGCTCTCGCTCCCTACTTTCGCTCCCACTCCCAAGTAACCTTGGGTTCACCCAAAGGGCATCACCAAGAACTCAAAATGTCCATAGTGGCAACGAAAGGCAGTCTTAGGGATGTCCTGCTCCCTCACCCAAATTTGATGATATCCCGAGCACAGATCTATCTTAGAGAAGTATTTTGCTCCTCTAAACTCATCCATCAACTCTTCAATGTGTAGGATGGGAAAATTGTTCTTCAATGTCTTCTTGTTGAGGGGCCTTGTAGTCAATACACATGCCTAGTGTCCCATCTTTCTTCCTTACCAATGACACCGAAGAAGCAAAGGGACTCAAGCTAGACCTGATGTGACCCAACCTCAGCAACCCCTGGATGGCCCTCTCTATCTCGTCCCTATAGGCCTTTGGGTGCCTATATGGGGTGGTGATGATTGCGTTCATTCCATCCTCCAACTCAATAGTGTGCTCGAACCCATGATTTGGTGGTCTGCCTAGTGGGATCTCTGCAAAACCCCCTTGGTGCCTCTCCAACAAGGCTAATATGTCTGGATGCACAGGCTATTTCATAGCCCCTGTCTCCGAGATCCTCAACTCAACTGCCCACTCTATGTCTCCATGTCATAGATCTGCCTCCATCCAGTGAGCTAAAATTGTCTGTGGTGGATAAGAGTGCATTCCCCTCAATAACACCATCTTCCCATCTAGCCCCATAAACTCCATCTCCAGCTTCTTCTAGTCAGTGATGACCCTCCCCAATGAGTACAACCACTAGACACCCAACACCACATTGGTATCTAGGATATCAACTACAAAAGAGTGATCAGTGAGCGAGTATTTCCCCATCCTCACAGTCAGCCCGAGAACATACTTTGTGCACTGCATGGTCCAGTCTCCTGGCACTAGCACGAAGATCCCCTCAAATGTCTCTCTTTGGATGCCCCTATGCTCCACCATCGGAGCATCGATAAAGTTGTGGGTGGCCCCACTGTCCACTAGGACTAACACTCATTGCCCCTGTACTATCCCCCTAATCCTAAGTGTCAAGTACTTCGACACTCCCCAAAGTGAAGCAAGAACTCCCTCAGATGGGGCAAACGATCCTCCTCTAGGCGATGGTGGTGGTGGCCCTCCCGATGACTGTCCTCCCTCATCTCCCTGCTCGACTCCCATCTCAAGCTCCTCATCTGGCTCACTGTCTGAATACACCTCAATGAAATGGGCCCTGCCCTTGGTGCACTTGTGCCCATGTGCCCAAGGCTCCTAGCACGTGAATCACAACCTCCTCCTTCTAAAGTCTCTTCGAGTCTCATCATCCATTTGGCCACGTCCTCCATTCCTCTGTGGTGGCCTAGTGTCTCGATTCCCATGTGGGGCTGGGTCTAGTGGGAGTGAAAGCCCGGGTCTTGGGCACTGCATCAATCATATCTCAGGTCCTGGAGATAACATCCAAAGGTGATGTGGGTTTGTAAGCCCTCACCCAACCACGCAAAGGCTCAACAAGCCCCTCCACAAATAGCGTGATCAGTCGAACCTCTGAGATGTTTGTCACCATCACTGCCACTCTCTAGAAATCCGTAATGTAAGCCTCTACACTACCAATTTGCCTCAGATGGGCTAACTCTCTGAAATGCAACTCCAAGTCTTTCCTCTCAAACCTCTCCAGCAGCCTCTGGGTGAACTCTGTGTAAGTGGTGATATGGATGTGTCCCAATGTGATTAGCCCATGATACCACCACTCCTGGGCATCCCCCTCCAAATGAAGAGTAGTAAATTGTATAGCATCGGCTTCCCGCATGGGGTCAAGGTGGAAATATGTGTCTAGCTTTTGGAACCATGCCCTTGCTGAACTCTTTGTCGACCCATTAAAGTTTGGGAGTGTAACCTTCCCTGTTATCTTCTGCACATCCTGGTTGGATGTTCCCCTCTGTAGTGGACCCCAACCCCTGTAATATGCCTCTCCTTGAGGTGAATGTACTCCCCAAAATACATCACTCGCTTAATCTGCGCATCCAGCCCCTCATACTCGTCAATACTAGACGCAACAAGTGGACCAAATCTACAATTGAGTTTGGCTCCTGTCCAACTCGGGCTCATCCACAAAATGAGGCAAAGTAGGGCAACCAACCTACCCACACTAGGGAGTATGTGGGAGATGGTAAGTACAAATGGCCCCTCCATCATCTTGAGGCTCTCCCTTTGGCCTTCCACCCATCTGCAGCCCCATCACCTACTGCATCATGTCCACCATGAGTTGACCTTGCCTCAACATCTGCTGATTAGTCCTCAGCAGCTCCTTTAAAACTTGGTTCTGGCCCATTTTCCTGGGCTGTTCATTGTCCTCCTGACTATTCATCCCACCTCTACGGTTCTCCACCTGAGTGTCTGAAAACGGATTTGGGCCTTCTTCTCTGCCTTGACCCCTGCCTTTGCCTCTACCACGACCTCTCTAGAAGACTACTCCTTGGTATCTAGGTAGCATCAGTGTTGTTAAAATCGCGATAAAATCGCGATTTTATCGGAAAATCGCGATTTTTTCCCCTTCCCGCTTAAATCGCGATTTTTATACGAAAAAATCGCCTACTTTTTTTTTTGTCGATTTTTACTGAAAAAATAGCGCTTTTTTCGAAAAATCGCGATTTTTTCGAAAAAAGCGCGATTTTTAACGAAAAAATCGTGGGGGCTCAGGACAGCATAGTTTTATAACTTTTTTTGGGTTTTTTCATGCAATGTTTTTTGAAAGAAACAAATAATTTTTGAGTGGGGTAGCTTAATGATCAAGTCTAGGCCCTAGTATGGATATGCTATTCATGGTAATGTTAAATTCTTAAAGTAAAAGTGACATTCTCCTTAATCTTCATTTTCATCCTTTTACTTAAATTTTGAACATTACCATGAAATGACTCAGGATGTTTGAGAGTGGTTCCAGCCTCATTGGATTTCATATGGAGAAAGTAGAATTTTAGATTTCAATTAAAATCCAGCAGACTTATCAGTTTTTCAGGATTTCAGGATTGGGAGATTGTAATGTTTCCAGGTGACACCACTTGCCCGGGCTACCCCTGCCACCAGTAGAGGACGTGGTCTACCTCCTATAGCTCCTACTTCTAGTTCTTCAACGTCTAGATCACATCAGACTCCACTGCCATTTCCACCTGCACGGGCACCAGCATCTACATCTAGAGGGAAAGGGAAAGCTGTGGCATTTTCTCGCAAGAGGGGCAGAGGAAATCAATAGGATTAGACTTTCATTTTATTGTATATGACATTATGACATGATGAGATACATTATCATATTTTTTGTTGATATTTTGAGGCTGAGTTGTGACTTACTATTCAGGACATGATTCAATGTTATGTGTGATTTTAGCGCTAGAAATGATATTAAACATCTTATATATTAGTTTTTTTATCATATTTATGTGTCAATGTATTTATTTTATGTTGTAGATGGTTTAGATATTAAAAAAATTGAAAAAAAATGAAAAAAAATGAATATTTTTGTGCCAAACGCTTTTTTCCCGCTTTTTTCCGCTTTTTTCCCGCTTTTAACGATTTTTTCCGCTTTTTTCCCGGCGCCGATTAAATCCCGCTCGCGCTTTGTGCAACATTGGGTAGCATCAACTATTCCCGTTCCCCACCCTGGCCAAGAACATGCTCTGATACCATTGTAATATTCCTAATGGAAAATTTGCAGTGATAACAAAGACATGCAATAATTTCAAAACAGAAATTTACTCAGTAAACACACATATAATAGAAATTTTGCCTGGAACACCAAATTGGCTAATTCTATTAAGCATAATCGCTGAAGTAAAATAGAAGATGGAAGGAGTGCACCTAGGCTTCCACAAGGCAAGCTACAAACCTCAGGTGATCAACACAAAAGTGCCCAACTGCTGTAGAAGTGTTGCTCTCTAGAAAACTGCATTGGCCCTATGTTTCTGCACTACTGGCTGACTTCAGACCCTAATTCCCCCCCACAAAATTACCCAGAAAACTCTATAAAATTAGGGGTGGAATCCTTGCCAGAAAGCTAGAAAGGTTTTCCCTAGTTTTGACCCTCCAAATTCAACCTCCCACAGCTTGGCCCTCCTCCAAAACCATAAATCTACACCTATAGCTCATTCTATCGTTTCCTGCTCCCAAAATGCTAGAAATCCCCTCCAAATAAGCCTCCAACCAAAATCCTAGCAACCCAATTCCTCAATCCTCCAGCCAAGACTCCCTCTAGACAACCCACACCAAGGACTGTGCATTCTTGTACGGGATGATGCAGTCTTTGAGCACAAAATTCCGTTTGGAGTGTTACACTCTCTCTCCTTGTGAAGATTCACTCCTCTAGGCTGGAAATTGGTCAAGAAATACTCCGACAACACTTCACACCCAATTCTCAACACCTTTGCTCCTCCAAGACTGTGTTGTCTTCCCTACTGCATCCCTGCTAAACCAACACAACGTGATTCCCTGTAGGATGTGCCTCTCTCTATCTCCAAATGAAAAGGAAAACCTTCATAGGGTGGCACTCGAGATCCACCAAAGAAAGGGTGAGCTTCACTCCTTGGGAAGCTCTTGTGCTAAGCAACACATTGTATCTCAGCTAAACAACCAAAACAACAATGAGTTTTCAAATTGTCAAAAGGCCCCAAATCCTGCTCCTCTTCTCTTATTTATGCTTGCTAGCCTTAAGTCTCATGTGGGTCCCATCTCTAATTTTGACCGACCTTAGGAAAATTGAATTGTCTACCATGGGGTGCATATTATTTGCGGGTAAGTGGCCCCCACATTCCACTAAGATGCACATCAACCCATTTTTCCTAAGTTTCTTCACTAAAAATTGCCTTAGACCAAAAATGACAAAAGTGACCTAAATTGTTCCTCTCACCTTAGGAAAATAATTAGGAAGGGACATTACAATATGGTAAATAAATGTCCTAGGGGTATATGATTGTTCATTATTACCTTGATAAGTCATCAATTGCAATATCAAAGAAGTATAAACTTTCCTAGTGACCAGGTTGCTTCCTCTAGGGCCATGCGAAGTTGCTAGGAGACTCCTTGATTGGGTATAAGACAACTCTGCACATTGGATTGCATTGACTCCATTCTCCCAATAGGCTAGGCATTGGTCTAGTCCTAGATGATCATCAAAACGAAGATCTTTTTCACCTCCTCTCATTTTCTAAACCCTAACCTTAGTAGGTCTATTAGGGTATCACATGAAATTAATTGTAGCCATCCAAAATTCATGAAACTTGGTCAAGAACTGTTTTGATGTGCCCTTGAGAGGTCCTCCAATTTTGAAGTTATTCCATTGGTGGAATTTCAAGTTATCTCAAGCCCTAGCTCAAAGACCGTTTCCTCCCTAAGTGTCCTTTGGTTACTGATTTCATTAAGGATCATTGCATCCAGATTTCAAGTCAAATCTTACCTCTTTGACCCTTTTCTCCTCCCTCACTTGGTCAAGTCCATCTATTTGAAGTCTTACCCCACACCCTTGATCTCGTCTGGGTCCAATAGGGCTTCTTTGTGGTCCCACAACCTTGTCACTCCAATTTCACAAGGATTGCTTAGAAACCTTATTCTTCTAGTATTCTTTGGTCCAAGGTGCTTCACATCAAGACATACTCCTCAACACTAGCTCTAAGATTCCTTCTAGCCCTTCTTGGAGATCCATTCATCTTGCTTCTAAAGCAAGCAATCCCTATCATTAGAGACTCTCCTTTAAATAGGCTCTTGGTATCACTACCTTTACACCATTGATATATTTCTCCTAATGATTTCCTTAATACCAAGACTCCTCCCATCGGTGAAATTCCATAAAGAGCAGGGAGATTTAGCTGAGGTGATAGTGGGCTATTGCTCCATTGTTGTCACTTGACCTATAGTCGCTATGTCGGAACCCCTCCTAGGACCGCTACTAGTTTGAGCGATAACAGGGCTTAACACTACTTGATGGGAATGCCTTGATCCAGAGCCCAAATGTGGATGGTTATCCACCGGGATTATTGAAGAGGGCTTCTTGCCCCTGATGGAGCCCCAACGCTGGAGAGAGAGCACACTATGTTGTCCACTTGGCACCCATAGAGATGACATAGGGCACCCATAACTAGCTTTTGAACACATGGAGATGCTTTGAGGTTTGATTTGAGGACATTTCCTCAAGTTCAGGTTGATCATGATGCTTGGAGACTCATTTAGCCATTCTAGTGCACTTTTGCAGCATTTTGAGACTTGAGGGTGTGACGTCATGCTTTCTTGAGGCTTATGGCTCACACGTGTGGGCATTTATTGGCATATTTGTTGTTGAGCTATTGGGTTAGTTTGTAACCCAATTTTACTTTATGTCTATTCAAAATAAAACTTATTTTAAGGGCTTTTAGTGGATTACTAGAGGTGATGGATCTCATATAAAAAGAGAATCACCTCTTTCATTTGTTCTTCATCATAGTGGTGGATTTTGGACTCTCTAGAAGAGCTCAACTTAGCCTAGTTGTACTTCGTTGTTTGAGGAGATGTAATCTAATGTGGATTTTGGCTATTGAAGATAGGTTTTTGTGTTGGAGACATCTTTTTTGAATTGAAAGAAGGCATGTTCTTGGATGAAGTTGTAAATATTCTATTGCATATATTTTATGATTTACATGTAAATAAATATTGCTAGGGTTTCTATTTTGTTCCTTGTCTAAATGCAAATGTTTATTGGATATTCTTTGTAATGATTACATGTTAAATCTATTATCCTTGAACTCCCTAGAAAACCTCCTAGCGAGCCTTTTTCTAGTTGATTTCTCCCTTCATAAAAAGATAGCTAGGGTTAGAAAGTGAAAACTAGGGTTTTCCCCCTTACTCAACTCAAAATTTTGATATCTTTGTGGTAAACGTTCTTAAGACTCCATCACCTGAGTAGGGAAAAGGCACTAGGATCCCTTATGATGAACAAACCTTGAAAACTTTAACTTTTTCCTCCCTCTCATATTTTTTGGCCCTTCAAGCCTCAAGGTAAGCCACTAGGGCTAGGGCAAGGGGTCGAATTCAACTAGGGCTTTTGCAAATGCAATGTTGTCATTGATTTGACATATTTTCACCTTGTTGGACTTCAACTCAAAATCTAGCCTTTCCATTGGTGGATATTGTCTTATTAGGGTTGATGCCTGTTAAATTTTTGTTAGGGATATATTGTTCTTTGCTTTAGATAATTGCATTTAATCATTTAGATATTTAATTCACCCCATAGCATCATAGCATCATTAACAACATATGCAATTATAGAGAAAGAACAATATCATCATCATTAATGCAACAAAAATTCGCACGTAGAGACATCAAGATTGGTCGAAGACCAAGTAAAAACCCCCAAGGGGGAAAACCCTTTCAAATTCTTCATCTTATTAGATTTTCTTTGATCCCTCAACCCCAGGAGCTCTACAACTCAATTCCTCACCCTGTGAGCTCAGACAAGGGGGAGAGCTAGCTCAGTGTCCTTAATCAACCCTGCTCTCTGTAGATCAGAAACATATCAATGTGCTCATATCTAATACTTGTTTGAAAAGTTCAATCATACTACCTTATATATTACCAAGAGAAACAATCCTTTGTTTTCCTGTTCATGCAGGACATCAAATCAAATATTATGTTAGAACAAATATGTGACATAAAAGGATACCTTATTCTTCCTTTCTCCCTCTCACGGAGGTAGCCACCACAAGCCCAAGCTGGTCTCATATAGCAGTATTATCTCAATTAATGAAGATATCACAGTCCCAACAATATACGAGATTTGTGCCAATCAGATCCCACTCTGCAATGTATCACTGTCGTGTTCAGAACTTCCTCAAACAACTCTCTAAAGATCTTTCTTAACCAAACTGTCCCACAGCTAACCATGCTCGCAACAATGTACTCAACCTCGGTCATGCTTAAAGCTATAAACTTCTATCTCATCCAAAATATCATGGTAGATCCCAAGATAAAACAACACCTAGATGTGCTCTTCCTGTCAATAAAGATTTCCAGCCTAGTCAACATTAGTGTATCCATGCAGTCATACATCTCTGGAAGTATATCTCAGACCAAGATTGATCGTCCCATGCATATGTGCTTGGCGGCAACACAATGTGTATGAAGCAACTCAATCATGAATTCACTCAGTTTGTTCTCTGCAAAAACATATATCTAAATGGGTGTTCACAAGGAACAACAATGCTTCCATCAATTGTCGGTTGCCAAGCCAAGTTCAGCAATATCTCTGCATAACTTTTTGAAATTCAATTCCATCGAGGTATCCAAGGATTTGCATTCCATCATGCCAATAACTTCATGGCATCTTTTCCTTTTCCAAAATTCTAATCTTAGAAAGTAGTGCACCATGCCAATGTCTTTTATCTCGATCTCAGAGGCCAACTCCCTCTTACTTAGATCATCAAAGGCTCATTACCTACCAAGAATAAATTGTCAATATAGAACCAAAATCAAAGGCATAGCTTGGACCACTTTGAAGTAGAGGTTCGGATCAGCACATCTTCCACGCTTTACTAGGTAACTATCAATGCAGACAAACAAGGCTCAGAAAGCTTGCTTCAAACCATACAATGCTTTCTGCAAACATAATACTAATAAAACCAATATACTCAGCCTCAAACAAATCAATATTGTGCAATCAAATTAACCAAGTATGTTTATCAAGCCAAATCAAAACTAATGTCAAAGCTATAAAAGTTTCTGCCAATATCACTATTAAACTTTTCAATCCAAGTCCCCAAGTACCAGGTTACAACCTTGTCTATTTTCATGACAACAATTGTCATTTCCCAAGCAATATCAAAACTTCATCTATCCATCCATATGATCATAATATGAGACATTTATGTCACAAATTGTAAATACATATATCAAGGACAAGTCACATAAGTTTATGATATCTTTACAATAGCTAGAATAAAATTACTGCATACTAAGGAGTAACCATTTATTGTCATGTTAGCTTCAATGATCAAATAATAACATGTTGATATACATAGTACAGACCCCTGCAAACACAAGATTAGTTAATTCATTCACTTTCTTTGCAATAAGTCAAACGTTGAGTAGATCACACTGATTCTCAAACTTCCCTACTCATAGAACTTTCTATCATCTACTCCATGTTTGTAGGTTTGTCAAAATCTTGGTGTGCCCCTAGTTTTGTGAATAAGGTTTTCTATTTTTGTGACCTACAAGCTTAGTCGCACCAATAGGCCATCTTCTATGCGGTTGGGAGGTCTATAACCGCACTCTTAAGCTTTTCTCCCAACAGTTGGGGCTTAGACTAGGAGAAACCCTCTCTGTCCATACCAAAACTTCAATAACATCAGAGGATCATCTATTCATGTCCAGAAATCTTAATTCAACAGTCAAGAGTCTTATATCTATTCATTGCAAATAATAATAGGTGTTGGGATCTCATGGAGAGTTTCTCCCCCTTATTGGAAATCATCTTCAATTGAGACATTAACCTATCATAATGTTGGCATGCATCAAAAAAACTTTCAGATCATGAAATCAAACTATATAGGATTTGTTGTCGCTCAGATTGTGCAGGCGCTGCGACAACAACTTGGGTTAGGGGTTGTCACTTTGTGTGAAAATTTCTGAATCTAACAAACCAAAAATCCTACTGTAGAAAACTGATTTACATCACCTACTTGTATTCTTCATTTAACAAGTTATTTTCAAAAAGTTCAGAAAATATTAATGTAAATACACTGCATCCTACACCACTATACAGATCAAGTACTGAAAAATAAATGAGACAATCATGCAAAGGACAAACTCTTTTTTGGAGTAAATGTCCCCAGAAATACCCAGTGCAGGAAAACTGGTGCAAAAACTCTGAGGGTTTTCTATTATTAAGCAAAAGTTTTGAATACAAACACTGGTTTCCCTCCCCGCAAACCAGTGATAGATAAATATAATGGCGGAGAACCTGAGTGAGTTTTCCCTCACTTCACTCGACAGAAGCCGGGAACAAATCTGGTTGACCCCAGCTACAACTGTGCTGCCCCTTCGCAGTAACTGCGTGGGCTTGCATGGAGCTCTTTGAGGCTCTGCGTCAGCACTACTGCCCACTGCGTCAACTTTCCCGGTTATTTCGACAGCTCCCCGGCTTTCTGCATGGAAGGCAGCTCTTCCTCTGCGCTGACCCTCTTGGCTCTACCTTAAGGCTGTGTGGGTCCAGACTGGCCCAGTGTTAGCTGTCCCAGCTACTGTGTTGCCTCCAAAAGTTTCTCTCTGTCTGTATTCCCGAACTATCACTGCCCTTTAGCTACAAGAACTCCCTAATTGATTTCCCTCCTAAGAACTTCTCACCTCAAAAAACCTATTTCCTCAATCTCTTTGTGCGTATCCTCCAACTGACCCCAAGCCTCCCTTTATACTTTTCTTGTTGAGAAATCAACAGTCATGATCTAATCTCTAATCAATGGCTAAGATTAAATTAGACTTGATCCTCGTCTCTTAGAAGCTTCTCACCCATATTTTCATTAATACCCATTAATATTTTAATTTTCCCAAGTTTAGACTTAGGAACCTCATTAAAAATATTAATTATTTTACTAAAATACAATCCGGGTGGAATTTCACCAAACAATTTATGGGTCTTGGAGATCTCATGTGTTCTAGCCCCTGCACAAAATTTCGAAGCTAGAGCACATCCGATGCTACCCAAAAATCAACACTCCCTCTTAGCAAGGAATGTGCTCTAGCAATACTTCCTAGCAGAAGTATCACACTTATCCATGGCATCGATCCTCTGTGTTGTTGATGCTTGGCCCACTGCCCCTCATCCACTGCGCTGCTGCAATCTATACTGCTAACCATGACATTGCCATTGTGACTGTTGTATTTGTATTGCAGCTCCCTCTCAATATGTTGCATCATGCTGCCCAGAGCATTGCCATTGCTAACTACTGCACTGCAACTCAGTTGCTGAGAAGTAAACACCACCCAAAAGGTTGACACGCTCGTCAGTTGGGATGTCCCTGGACATTGAAGCTACCTTTGATGCTAAATGTGCTGACCCGTTGATGCTATTGCGCTGTTGTTGTATCTGATCTATGCCTCCTGCACTGTTACAACACTCCACTACGCTGCTTCAGACTCTGGCACTCTAGCTCTGCCACTGTTGCTCCATCATCCCTCGCACCAACTGACTCCCGTCATTCTGCTATTGTCATTAAGGGGTCCCATAGCCGTATGTGATCCAAGAGTTTGGGCACCTCAAGGATCCTGCCCTTGTATAGTCCTCCCGACTATAGCTCAATATCGCCCCACCTCTTCTCTAGAGGTGCATGAAAACTCATGGCACAATCCTCATCATCGTCCTCTTTGTCACCTTTCGCTGGAGTAGCCTTTGAGTCAGACTTCTCTTCCTTGCCCTTTTTCCGAAGGCACTGAGTGGCGAAATGACCCAGTTCTGCGCATTTGAAGCATCTGACTTTGGATATATCTTTCTTTTTCCTCTTTTGCTGCCTTTGTTGTCCCGTTGATGCGAGAGTTTCATCCTCCTCTTCCTCCTTGGCTCTGATCCCTTTGTCGCTGCTTCCCGCCTTGGTCAACTGTCTGATCTCTTCCTGTCGAACAGCTGCCCACATCTCCTCCCAACTGGGGAGAGAATCCCTGCCCAAGATGCTTTGGACAAAGGTTTCCCAGTCTTCAATGACTGCATTCAGGGCAGTCCTGACAATGAATTCAGGATCTGGTGTAGAAGGAGTTGGTCTTGGATCCCTTGCAACCTGAGAAGGAAGTGATTGATTTCTTCTCCCTTCTGCATCTAACACTGTCTCAGCTGACTCTCAAGCAACATCTTCCGTTGAACAGAAGTTCCCTCGTACAAAGTGGTCAAGGCCTCCCACATTTCCCTTTATGTGTCCTTCTCAGCAATATGTGGGATCACATGATCCTTGATCCTGTCCAAGATCATGCACTTCGCTTTTGCCTGAGCCTCCTCGTACTTCTTGAGAGGACTAGCATCAACTGGAACAACAACTGTCTTCAAGGCATAATCCTTGATGCGATTTTTGTCAAAAACTGCTAGGATCCTGGCCTTTCATATGACAAAGTTGGATGCTCCATCCAACCTGTCCTAATCCCTCAGTCCATTAACTGCCATCTGTGTTCAAATGTGTGTCGAACAGGTTCTCTTCTCCCTCTTTCGTTGTTGCCCCAACAAAACTCGGCTCTCTATTTCTTTGGCGCCAAAAATCCTCTAAGGAAAAAGCTCCCTCTGAAATTTGATTTCCTTCAGAGAAATCCTACTGCCAACAACTATTGAACCACCCCTCTTTGGTCTCTCTTTGCTGTTGCTCAGCACTGGATCTAAATTTCTTGGCAAGAAATCTTCTGAGGAACTAATTCCCTCTACTTTACTTCTGCCCCACTAGGTATTGTTCTACACCAACAGAATCAGCACCTCGCTAGCAACTCTAGATGAAATCTGTGCTGCACCTCTAGCCCCGGCAACTAGAAAATCGAGACTCAACAGTGTCTGCACTGCCCTCTGCAGCAACAACTTCACACAAAAAGGCTGACGCAGGCTCTACGTGAGCCTCCCTTGGTGACTGCATCACCCCTCCTCTGCTCTCTCGACCAGAAACTGTTGAATTTTGGTAGCATCGATGTGCTCTAACCATGAAATTTGGTGGAGAGGCTAAGGCACTTAGGTCTCCAAGACCCATAAATCGTTAGGGGAAATTCCACCCGAATGGAGAGATATTAAAATAATTAATATTTTTAATGGGGTTCCCAAGTATAAACTTAGGGATGGAGAGATATTAAAATAATTAATATTTTTAATGGGGTTCCCAAGTATAAACTTAGGAAAATTAAAATATTAATGTGTATTAATATAATATGGGTGAGAAAGTTCTAAATAACAAGGATCAAGCCAAATCTAATCTTAGCTATTGATTAGGGACTTAATCTCGGTTGTTGAATTGTCAACAGGAAAAGTATAAGAGGAGGCTTGAGCGTCAGTTGCAGACACACCAAGTTGATCAAGAATTTGATTTTCTGGGGCAGGGTTTGTTGAGAAATCGAGTTAGTGATTTGTTCCAGCGAGGGGCAGTTCGGAAAAAGATTGAGAATACATATCAGAGAGGCAGAGAGAGTGCCGGAGAGACAGCGCAGAGCCTTGGAAGGCTGACACAGAGGCAGCCAAGACTAACACAGAGGCTGAGGAGGCTAGTGCAGGTGACACAGAAGCTGAGAGGCTAACGCAGAGGGCCAAGAAGCTAATGCAAAGGCAACAGAGGTTGGACAGAGGCTAGAAGAGCTGACACTAGGCTGAAGAGGCAGTGCTAAGGAACTTTCATGGGGCGGACTGGGAGCTGAGAGGCAAACGCAAAACAGAAAAGGGTGACGCAGTTCCAAAGAGAATCTTGGAGGTGCTTTCGCTGTCCAACTAAGGAACTATCGAAGTTGCTGTGGGATCAATCATCCAGTTGCTGATCAACCGGAATATCTGTCTCCGAAGAGAGGTACTTCTACCAAGGAAAATCTCTAAAGGGTGAGCCATTTCTGGCACCCTTGTTGTATTCAGAAACTGCATAAAAATAAAACCCTCATATCTACTCCACCGGTTTTCCTGCCTTGGGTTTTTCTGGGGACAATTCTCCAAAATAACGGTGTCCCTTGTGTGATTGTCTCAATTATTTCAGTTGCTAATCTGTATATGTGTTAAGGTTGCATTTGTGTTTATTTCAGTGTTTATATTTATAAATAAATTGTTAGTGGAAAGAACAAGTAGGAGATAATAAACCAAATAATGCAATAGGGATTTCTGATGTGTCACACTTAGAAATTTCAACAGAAATTGCGCTGTCACTCAGGACAATTGCCTTCACACACATATTTTCTTCTGTTCTTTTCGCCGATGGCTTCAGTCCTCCTTGATATGCAATCGCTCTGATACCATGTGAAAATTTTTGAATCTAACAAACCAAAAATCCTATTGCAGAAAACTGATTTACATCACCTACTTGTATTCTTCATTTAACAAGTTATTTTCAAAAAGTTCAAAAAATATTAATGTTAATACACTGTAGCCTACACCACTATACAGATCAAGTACTAAAAACAATGAGACAATCATGCAAAGGACACACTTATTTTTGGACTAAACGTCCCCGGAAAAACCCAATGCAGGAAAACCGGTGCAACAACTCCGAGGGTTTTCAATTATTAAGCAGAAGTTTTGAATACAAATGTTGGTTGCCCTCCCGAAAAACTAGTGACAGAGAAATACAATGGTGGAGAACATGAGTGAGTTTTCCCTCACTACACCCAGCAAAATCCGGTTGATTTGAAAACAAATCTGGTTGGCCCCGACTACAACTATGTTGGCCCTTCGCAATAATTGTGTGGGCCTGCTTGGAACTCTTTGAGGCTCCGCGTTAGCACTACTGTCCACTATGTCAGCTTTCCCGATTGTTCCAACAGTTTCCGACAGCTCCTTGGCTTTCTGAGTGGAAGGCAGCTCTTCCTCTACGCTGACCCTCGTGGCTCTACATCAAGGTTGCATGGGCCTAGAATGGTCCAACGTCAGCTCTCCCGTTTACTACGTTGCCTCCACAAGTTTCTCTTTGCCACTCTGTCTGTATTCCTAAACTATCACTGCCCCTCAACTACAAGGTCTCCCCAATCTCTCTGTGTGTATCTTCCAACTGACCCCAAGCCTCCCTTTATACTTTTATTGTTAAGAAATCACGTCTGATCTAATCTCTAATCAATGGCTAGGATTAAATTAGACTTGATCCTCGTCTCTTAGAAGGTTCTCACGCATATTTTCATTAATACCCATCAATATTTTTATTTTCCTAAGTTTAGACTTAGGAACCCCATTAAAAATATTAATTATTTTAATAAAATGCAATCTGGGTGGAATTTCACCAAACGATTTCTAGGTCTTGGAGATCTCATGTGGTCTAGCTCCTCCACAAAATTTCGGAGCTAGAGCACATCTGATGCTACCCAAAAATCAACGCTTTGATCCCCGACCTCTCCATTCTAGCTGTCTCCTAACAACAAGCTATGGGGGGTAGTCCCTGTTAGTGTCAGTCTTTCCAGCCTTCCTCCAGTGATCAAATGTGCTCTTACAAAGTGATTTTGAAGTGTCAAGGTCAAATTTTGTCATTTCAATGAGTCTTCAAGCAAAATTTGGTCACTAGGCATTAGGCCTAGGGTTTGCCCAAATGTCAGTCTATGTCATCATTCAGCTGAGTGTATCATCATTCAGAGGGTTGTCATCGTCATGTCAGTATCTAATGGGTCATTTTACATCTTGTTCATGCTTCAGTTGTGCCTAGGCAAGCTCATTTCCCTCTCCTAGGGTTTTGAAAGCTAATTTTTCTTGGATGGTCAAATCACCGGCAAAACTTGTTTCCTGATGTTCATACACCTTCCCCTATCCTTAAAGTACCTTATCAAATGCTTCCCATCACTCAGATCCCCCAAATTCCTCATTTTTGCACAAACCCTAGTTTCTAGCTACAACCTGGCAATTTTCTAGGTTGGGCCTGTGTTTTTCCCTTTTGGACCCCTTCCCCTCACTCAATCTCTGAGATTCCACTTTCCCCTGCTTCCTAACATCCCTCCCTACTTCCAAAAATTTCCCCAAGAATTTAGAAGCCCCCTATCCCCTTCATTTCGCTCCATTTCGACAAAATTCCTTGTTTCACACATCGGGACAAGTTGCACTCAAATAATGTTTCTGAGCAATCAAAGATGAATTTTGCAAAACTGAGAGAGTTTTTTGTCCATAACATGCCAAAGAAGAAAAACCTCCTTCACTTTTTACACAGGTGTCATGTTTTGAGAGAAATGTCAAAAATACCGGCGAGAACGAAGGTGCTCCAAAGACGGTTGGCCAAAGCACAAAAACGAAGGAAAACGCCCGATCCACTCCAAACTTTGGCCAAAGCCTCTTTGACTGAGCATGGTACTTGATTGGGGACTCCCAGCCCAAATTTCAAGAAATTTGGAGAAAATTTTGTCATTTGTGAATTTTTTGTGCAATTTATAGATTTTGGCCATTGGAGTGGTCTCACCCCGCGCGCGACCACTCGTGGGGACAACTCAAAACGGGGAAAACTCTACATTTTTGGAATTTTCATGCAAAAATACACTTGCCTATGGATGGATTTCAGATTTTATGAAGATTTGGGCTTCCAAAAGCTCAAAATACATGCAAATTTTGACTTTCTGCCCCTTTTTTGAGTTGCAGAAAGCTGCCTTGGGAGAAATGACTTTTGAGGGGTCAAATCAACTCCAAATTCAGAAATTCCAGTGGGGTTGGAAAGTAGACTCATAGACCTTTCCAACAAGCTATCTTGCACCTGATTTGGACACCAGGAAGGCCCTCAAACACAGTTGCCAATGTGCGCGACCACTCCAAGGGAGGGGCGCGACCACTCAGGGAAATTTCACCATTTTGACTATTTCGGCCTGCAAAACACTGTTTTTACTTTGGTTGACTCTTAATGCATGTAAATGATGGATTGTTGGGTAATTTTCATGGCACATGGATATATTTACTCTCCTTTAACACTTCTAGAAGTTTCCTTGATGTAAATAGTGAATATTAAATGCATGGATGGGTTACCTAAGTTTTAGAGGCAAGTTGTTTTGACTGCCTATTATCTAGTGCTCAGTTTAGAATTAGTTCAAACTGCTCCTAGGAAGCTGAGCTCGACCCCTAGAGGTGGGGAAAGGAGTTAGATGATCTATATTATGCCTTCTCTTGCTCATTTTCATGGTTGGACTCTTGAGGGAGAAGCTCCTATTGTATATTTTACTGGTATCTCTGCAATTTGAGGAAAGGGAAGGCCAGGGTTTTGCAGACATCATTGTGGATTCTTGTGGATTATTGTGTTGATGGTGTGTTTCCTACTTGTCATTGTAAGTGTGTTTATGTGTTCCATCTCTTATTTTATTGCAGCTAATTAAACAAAAGAAGTGATAAAGTTTGAATTCATGCATGCCATGCTCAGCTTTCAATTTTGTTTAATATTTATGTTTTCCACTGTCTAAAGAGGATTCAAAGTCATTGTTTGCCCTCTTTAGCTCCCTTTCTTTCTTCCTTGATCATCCATCTCAGCTTAAGGCATCAGCACAAACTCCTACCTTGCCCCAAAGACCCACCTGCAAAAACTGAGCTCAATCCCCACACCCTGAATTGCACTCCCTCCAATTGCCACCAAAAACCCCAAAAACTTTAAATCAACCCTCCTTATCAGTTTACTAGCCTAATATCTTTGATCCTAATTGGTCAGCTCACCCCATTGAGAAAATACCTTGAGTCTGACCGGAGAGCGCCTTCTCATACCCCGTAGGGCTAGCTACGAGATGAAATGGTTTGATGTTGCCTTGAAGGTTTACCTTCCTCAGCCTAGGGTGAAATCTCAAGCGCTAACATAGTGGCGACCATACTGGGGAGAACAAACTTGTTTGTGGGTTGATGTGTTTGTTTCATAAGTCTTAGACGGAGCCTGAAGTTACGCCAGGTAGCCTTCGAAAACGCTCTTGTTTTACATCAGCGTAAGTAGATAAACGCTGCTTCAGTCAATCTCCGTGAGCTTGTGAACGTAGCGCTTCATTGACACTTTACCCCAGTACATGTATCAAGTTCAGATCTGATTGTTGATGGTGAACAACGATCAGACACTTGACAGGCTGAAATCATTCACTTGGCGACTCTAAATCAGTTTTGAAGATCAGATCCAAAGACTCCACTGGAGGATGATCCCGACCAGCAGAAACATGAAAGGACAACATGGACATATCAGGTATTCAAGTTGGAATTTTATCCAAGACATTTTGTTCTTTGTCATAAATTATTTCTTCTCTTTTCCCAAGAATGTCAAGAAGGCTTTGCAAAGTATATTGTATTTGAGAAGAGATCCCAGGCCTGCCATTGATTCCTTCCCTTCGAAGATTGTGAATACCAAAGATTTGCATGCCTTTGAGCTTGATCAAGATCCTTTTTCCGAATTTTGTGATGACCATCTTCAAATTGATGAGCCCCAAGAGACTAAGACCGATCCTATACCTGCTGTACATATCCCTACACCTTGTAAAATTCCAGATCGGTATAAACCGCTTGTTTTACCTTCTGTTCTTCATGCTTTCCCCAAAAACTATGATCTATACTTGCCGATGTTTGATGGTGAATGTAAGAATGTCAACGCTGAGCAACATGTACAGAATTTTGAGAATTTTCTAGATCTTTTTGAAGTTGATGAAGAAGATGTTAGTATAAGGCTTTTTGCTCTTTCTTTGCAAGCCAAAGTGAAGAGTTGGTTCAAAGCCCTGCCTGATGCAAGCATTTCAGATTTCCAGCAGTTTGTCAAAGTTTTTCTCGACAGGTGGATGATCGGTCAAAACCTTTTCTTGATTGTAGAAGAGTATAACCAGTTGAAAAGACTGCCAGGTGAGACAGTACAACAGTTTTCGGCCAGATTTAATCAAGTTTATTATTCGATGCCAGTTGATATAAGACCTTCTCCTAGATCTGCTCTCTTGCACTATCCGGGTGCCTTTGATCCGGAGATGGAGTTTCAGCTGAGAGAAATGGATATTGCAACACTTCACGAGATGCAAAACAGTGCAGTAAATGTAGAGGCGCATCTGCTGATCCGAAGGGCAAGATTGAAGGAAGAAGAGATGAAAAACATAGATCCGGAAAAATCAACATCTCTAGAGGTAAAGCTTGACGTTTTGGTAAGTGCAGTGGAAAAGATGATGGACAAGATCAACTCAAGGAATGATTATGATGTTCATGGCTCGCTGATTGAAGAAGAACAAGTTGCTGATCCAAAACATTTTGTTTCTTACCCTAGTTGTCGTAGTGATTGTTTTATAGATCATTGTGAAGAAGAGAGAGCTGTTGATATGACATGCATGCTTGATGATGTGTTTTATAGTGATGATTTGCCTCAGTATGATCAGTATGACGATGATTATGTTCTCCAAACAGAAGCTAATCTTGCAGACAAATCAGCAGCTCGTTTGTGGGAGGAAAAAGTTCATTTTCAGCAGCTTGAATACAATGTTCAGCCATCACATATCAGCTATGACATCGATGAGGAAAGTGCAACAAATTGGGAAGTAAGTGAAGGATCTTTACTTTTTTGTTTTGATTCATGTCAGTTCATTAAAGACAACTTCCATGGAATTAGAAATCAGCTGTCAACAAGTCTTGATCTAGACCATCTTGGAGGCAATAAAAACCTTGTTCAAGTCTTTTCATATTCAGATTTGCAGTCCCCAAATGCCTTTGATTGTCAAGTTGCAGATGAAAGCATGGAAGTTGACATATTTGATCAAATGATACAAGAAGGTTCCCTACCTTTTTGTTTCGAATCATTTCAGTTTTTGAAGGGTAGGTTGTATAGTAAATCTTTAAATGGACAGCCTATAACAAATCAGCAATCTCTCAGTGTAAATGTTGAGGATGAGACAGATAACAAAATTCTTGAGCAGCCTGTAGCATCAGATTTGCAGCTACCAAATGAAATTGAAAGGCAGATAAGAGATGAAACTGTGGCAGCCGAAATACATGATTTGATGATACAGGAAGATTCTATACCCTTTTGTTTTGAAGCATTTCAGTTTATAAGGCAGAATTTTCATAAAATCTCTCAAGAAAAGGATGAACAGCGAGAAGGATGTCATACATTTTCAATGGATACATTGCAGCAGTCTTTTCAAGTTTTTCATGATCCAATAGCTGATGTTTTGGATGAGGTTTGCAGTCAAAGTCTTTCTCCATTGACCACATGTGAGCTTGAAACATGTGCTGATATGAATTTGATCCGGCAGCCGGTTTCTTCGTCATTTTCAGCAGGGGTCTCATCACAAGGCTCAGATCAAAGTTTGCATGCATGGTATGAGGAAAAGAGAAGTAATCCATTGGATGAGCTAAGTTCCAGTGTGCTTGAATTTCAAGATCCTTATGCAGTGTTATTGGAGGCGGATAGAGAATTCATATCATTCAATGGGTCTGTTTCTAAGTTGTCATGGGAGTTGCCTTTCAATAGTTCTCTTTTGTTGTTCATAAGCAAGCACTTGTGGAGAATTCGAACAGCAGATGGGATACTTACTTGGTTGCATTGGTTGTTTCATTTCACTTGATCAGGTGATGAATGAAACTGTTAGAGTAGGTTTTGATGAATAAGCTCCACTTTGAGCATCATTTTCAGTTGGTCGAGTGTGTTTAAGTATCGAGTCAGTTTTTAGTTGAGTCATGAGTCCTTTATGAGTCAATTTTTAGCCTTGTGGTTAAGTTAGTTTGTGTCAGTTTTCAGTCTTGCATTTCAGCTTGAGTTTATGACTCCATTGCCCAATGATTGTAAGGCACTGGTCTGCTCTCCCAGAGGTCTAAGGTTCTTGGCACCTCCAAGGAGCTACCATCCCCATTGGAGCCAATGTTAGTGTCAGTCTTTCCAGCCTTCCTCCAGTGATCAAATGTGCTCTTACAAAGTGATTTTGAAGTGTCAAGGTCAAATTTTGTCATTTCAGTGAGTCTTCAAGCAAAATTTGGTCACTAGGCATTAGGCCTAGGGTTTGCCCAAATGTCAGTCTATGTCATCATTCAGCTGAGTGTATCATCATTCAGAGGGTTGTCATCGTCATGTCAGTATCTAATGGGTCATTTTACATCTTGTTCATGCTTCAGTTGTGCCTAGGCAAGCTCATTTCCCTCTCCTAGGGTTTTGAAAGCTAATTTTTCTTGGATGGTCAAATCACCGGCAAAACTTGTTTCCTGATGTTCATACACCTTCCCCTATCCTTAAAGTACCTTATCAAATGCTTCCCATCACTCAGATCCCCCAAATTCCTCATTTTTGCACAAACCCTAGTTTCTAGCTACAACCTGGCAATTTTCTAGGTTGGGCCTATGTTTTGCCCTTTTGGACCCCTTCCCCTCACTCAATCTCTGAGATTCCACTTTCCCCTGCTTCCTAACATCCCTCCCTACTTCCAAAAATTTCCCCAAGAATTTAGAAGCCCCCTATCCCCTTCATTTCGCTCCATTTCGACAAAATTCCTTGTTTCACACATTGGGACAAGTTGCACTCAAATGATGTTTCTGAGCAATCAAAGATGAATTTTGCAAAACTGAGAGAGGTTTTTGTCCATAACATGCCAAAGAAGAAAAACCTCCTTCACTTTTTACACAGGTGTCATGTTTTGAGAGAAATGTCAAAAATACCGGCGAGAACGAAGGTGCTCCAAGGACGGTTGGCCAAAGCACAAAAACGAAGGAAAACGCCCGATCCACTCCAAACTTTGGCCAAAGCCTCTTTGACTGAGCATGGTACTTGATTGGGGACTCCCAGCCCAAATTTCAAGAAATTTGGAGAAAATTTTGTCATTTGTGAATTTTTTGTGCAATTTACAGGTTTTGGCCATTGGAGTGGTCTCACCCCGCGCGCGACCACTCGTGGGGACAGCTCAGAACGGGGAAAACTCTACATTTTTGGAATTTTCATGCAAAAATACACTTGCCTATGGATGGGTTTCAGATTTTATGAAGATTTGGGCTTCCAAAAGCTCAAAATACATGCAAATTTTGACTTTCTGCCCCTTTTTTGAGTTGCAGAAAGCTGCCTTGGGAGAAATGACTTTTGAGGGGTCAAATCAACTCCAAATTCAGAAATTCCAGTGGGGTTGGAAAGTAGACTCATAGACCTTTCCAACAAGCTATCTTGCACCTGATTTGGACACCAGGAAGGCCCTCAAACACAGCTGCCAATGTGCGCGACCACTCCAAGGGAGGGGCGCGACCACTCAGGGAAATTTCACCATTTTGACTATTTCGGCCTGCAAAACACTGTTTTTACTTTGGTTGACTCTTAATGCATGTAAATGATGGATTGTTGGGTAATTTTCATGGCACATGGATACATTTACTCTCCTTTAACACTTCTAGAAGTTTCCTTGATGTAAATAGTGAATATTAAATGCATGGATGGGTTACCTAAGTTTTAGAGGCAAGTTGTTTTGACTGCCTATTATCTAGTGCTCAGTTTAGAATTAGTTCAAACTGCTCCTAGGAAGCTGAGCTCGACCCCTAGAGGTGGGGAAAGGAGTTAGATGATCTATATTATGCCTTCTCTTGCTCATTTTCATGGTTGGACTCTTGAGGGAGAAGCTCCTATTGTATATTTTACTGGTATCTCTGCAATTTGAGGAAAGGGAAGGCCAGGGTTTTGCAGACATCATTGTGGATTCTTGTGGATTATTGTGTTGATGGTGTGTTTCCTACTTGTCATTGTAAGTGTGTTTATGTGTTCCATCTCTTATTCTATTGCAGCTAATTAAACAAAAGAAGTGATAAAGTTTGAATTCATGCATGCCATGCTCAGCTTTCAATTTTGTTTAATATTTATGTTTTCCACTGTCTAAAGAGGATTCAAAGTCATTGTTTGCCCTCTTTAGCTCCCTCTCTTTCTTCCTTGATCATCCATCTCAGCTTAAGGCATCAGCACAAACTCCTACCTTGCCCCAAAGACCCACCTGCAAAAACTGAGCTCAATCCCCACACCCTGAATTGCACTCCCTCCAATTGCCACCAAAAACCCCAAAAACTTTAAATCAACCCTCCTTATCAGTTTACTAGCCTAATATCTTTGATCCTAATTGGTCAGCTCACCCCATTGAGAAAATACCTTGAGTCTGACCGGAGAGAGCCTTCTCATACCCCGTAGGGCTAGCTACGAGGTGAAATGGTTTGATGTTGCCTTGAAGGTTTACCTTCCTCAGCCTAGGGTGAAATCTCAAGCGCTAACAGTGCCTATGGAACTGTGAAGGCAAAAACAAGTTGGTGTCCAACAAGTCCGCGAGACACAATTTAGTGGACTAAGTACTTGGTTAAATTTAGCAAGATCTTAAGGATTAGCTTAAATTCAATTATGAGACCAGTGCCTTCTAGAGTCAAAACTCTTGCTTATTGTTAAATTAAGACCAAGTAACCAAATGGACAGTTGCTGCTTAGATGTTTCACTAACGTATATGCTATGAAAATGTTAAGACCTAGATGTGATGCAAGGATCTTGGTTACTTTTAGTTATATGCTTCATCTAAGTATGACCTTCCCTTAAATGTTTTGAAGCTAGGCAACAAGGTAGGTTGTGGGGAGGAGGCCAACAGGAAGCAAGCAGAGGTTTGATTAACGATACCTTCTATTAGGATCCTATCACCCGATGCCTCCAGCGCTGTAAACACTGTGGCTCTGACGACTGCAAGGCCACCATGTTAACCACCAAAGAGTTGCTAAACCCCTCAAGCTAGATGAGAAAGGTGGACCTAAAATTCTATCAACCAAGCTTATGCTTGGAGGTAAATTATTAATGCAACTAGGCCTAGAATGCTTATGCAAAGAATGTGAGTGACTTCTTAGGTTAATATTGTGTTACATTTAAGTACTTAAATTAAGATTAGCTTCTTATGCTAATGGTACTTAATGATGAGTTACGAAAAAATATTATAACCAAAATTGTGCCAATTTATTTAGTGCCAATATTAAATCCACAAGATGCTTAACCAATGATAACAATTAAGAGCAATTATTCACTTAACAATTCGCCAATGATTATCAACACAAGATGCCAATTACTCAAGATATTCCAATAATGATTATCAACAATCTTACGCCAACGATAATTATCTAATATAATGGCAAGATTATGCTCTTTAGACAATGCCAATTAGATGCCAAAATACATAAGAGAAAGAGATACTTCAATGCTAATGAAATTTCAATGCCCAAAGTGACTTAAACCATCCAACAAGATCAGAGTATTAGAGATATGATGAGTGAGTACTTAGTGCAAAATTGTGATTCTTATAGGCTATGAATGAGCTTACAAGAAACAAACAAGTGTTAGTGTTTAAATAACCAATGTTTGGACAAGCTTATAAGCACTAATTAAGCTTTAGGACAACAATAAGCAAATCACTCTAAATCCAAGAACCAACAAGCATATAAGAACCCAATATGATCAATGAAACATTAAATGACTTGCAAAGTGATTATGCAAGATAGCTACCCTTCTTATGATGGCTTATTCAGTGTATATTAGATCTGAAATCACTTATTACAGCAGTAAAAAAAGTATGCAAACAATGAGCAATCAATGTGAGAATATGTGCCAAATTGTGCCCAACAGTTTCCAAATGGTAAAACAAATTTGCCAATATGAAATTATGAGTTTTTAGCCCTCTTAAGATGTAATATTCAGAAAATATAAGATCTGATCACACTTTTATGCAGAGATATCAATCACTACAAATTGGAGATTTATGCCAAAAAATTGATGCCCAAGATACTTACATGTTATGACAATATGCTAAATATCACACCAATCAATTTTATGCCTCTCAATGTGTTCTTTCAGAGTTATATCAGATTTGGTCTATTTGATTATGCAGAGATATTCCAGCCAACATGCAAGAAAATCTAAGCTCAACAAAACAATGCCCAAGTCACCAAACAATTAGCAAAATTTTACCATGAAACTTTTAGTGTGTTTAGACCACTTAGATGTGATTTTTAGGGCACTTAATCAAGAATTTTGTCACTGTTATGAAAGATTTATCACAGCTGTAGCAAAACAGTGAGAAGACAAGGGTTTAGAGATCAAACCCTAGGCCTAAGACCTTGTAGATCACTTGCCCAAGTTTCCCAAAAATTCTCCAAACTACTTGGCACTTGAAAACATCAACTTTGAGCCAATTTCACCTACAAAACCCACCAATTCTCGCTTCAGAAAATTCATAGGCCAACAAAGGATGGATGAGAGCAAGTTGGGCTAGGGAGAGGCCAAGACAGAGGAGGAGAAGGCAGAAGGAGGCAGCGCCTAGGGTCAAGAAGCCTTAGGGGGCTCACGGCAGGCCCAAAAGGGTTGTTGCTAGGCTAAAAGGAGGGTTGAAAAGCCCTTAGGGGCTGCAGCCTAGGCTTTCTAAGGCCCTAAGGCCTGCGACACCCTAAGGGAGGCCTCTAAGAGGTAGTTGCAAGCCCCTTAGGGCTGCAACCTAGGGAAACGAGGGGAGAGGAAGGGGGCTGAAGGCCCTGGGCCTTACGGCCAGGCCTAAAAGGCACTAAAAACCTTGACACTTGGAGGAAAAGGGAGGTTGAGGCCCTCTGGGGCTGACGGCTAGGCTTTGGAGGGTTTCCCGGGCTAACGCAGGGAGGAAGGAGGAGTACAGTGGGCATTATAGCCCTAGAAAATTTTGAAACCCTTGCTCAAAATAGTTTTGCTTCAGATCTTCAGATTTACTGCAAATTTCTTTGATGTTGGCCCTGTAAAAAATTTTAGAGGTTAGATCTTACCATCAAGAGCCTAGATCTAGCTCTAATCAAGCTCTTCTTACTTGATCTCACAACACAAATGAATTTAAAAATACCCAAAACCCCAATATATACAAAAAAATTTCAAAATAATTCAAAACCCTAGCTGCAAAACAAATTTTAGAAAATAAATTATTTACAAAATTCTATTTTACAAATATATTTACAAAGTATACATGTGAAAGATGCTTGAAGGAATTTTGGAAGATTAAATTTTTATAAATCTTTGATAATGGCTAAATGTATTTCAAAAGATAAATGTAGAAACCACAACCTTAAAAATAATTAGAGAACCATAAAAATAATTGGGATCCAAACAAAGTCAGCCTTTGTCCACAGTTCGTGTACTTGGAGTCCAAGGATTGGGGAACCTGCAAACACTATATATTTCTCAAAGAATACCGTTCAAACACATAGTGAATCGAATGACCTAAGGTAAGCCGATAGCTTACCAATAGAATGCTCCTATCACCTACAATGAAATAACGATTAATAATAATTACAAAGCACAATACAGGAATATTTGTACCCAACACATACCACAAATCATTAGATCAAAGACACAATGAACTACACCCCAAAGTCTTTATTATGATTATTCCAACGTTCCCAGTGAAACTATAATTTACATAAACTTTTCAGAGTTTCATTAGCCAAAATCCAAATGTCTTGAGTCACAAATGACTTCTAATTTATAGATAAATCCTCCAAGTGGAAAATAACAGCAAGTTGGCTTGATCCCCATCAAAATAATCTCGGTCATTGATAAATCTTTGATGATATTTTTAATCTCTGTTGTTGAAATAATTAGTGTTTGAGGAATTTTCAAATTTCTCATTAAACCCCTTTTTTATTAGCTCAAAAATAATTATTTTGAGCTAATTTCCTCAAAAATTTGACTTTGATTCGACCACCAAGGTCCAAGGGTCCAATTTTTCTTGAAATTTCCAATATTCCCTTGGTGGGGGGGGCTCCAAAATTAATTATTTTAAGACAAACAAATTTTTCCACTTAGAGAATTTAATTTCTCTAGGACTTTAATTTTTTACTCGAATTAATTAATTTTCAGGCTTAGGATTAATTTTATTTTTTCCAAAAAGATTAATGAATTGACAATTGAGGGGATTAATTATTTTCCACCATCTAATATTTTAGACATGGTGTCTAAGTATGAGGGACCATGCACTAAAATATTTTTTACATAAGATTTTACATAATTCAACCCTCAAAGGGGGAATACCCATTCATTATAGACTCTCAAAGTACATACCCAATTATACGACACAATATGATCTAGTATACTAAGCGATTTGTAATAAAATAATTTAGCCAATTAGCTTAATTATTCCCAAATCACTTTTACATAAAACTCAACTAAAACACTAAGACTCACCTAAGACTTTGACGATAAATTCCACCCTAGCTTTAGAGTGAGGTTGGAGAGAAAACTTTGCCGATCAGTCATGTTTAGAAACACAAATAAATCAGTGACACGAATAACCTCCTAGGATGAAATTCATTGCCAAAATATAGACTTACCTAGGTTGCTACATACATACACGATCTTACTAACATCATTTACATTAAAAAGTTGCTGAATGGGTTTACAATGACACAATAGCTGATGGCTGATGATCTTGATCTTTGAAGAAAATTATGGTATATATGCTTCCTTGGAACTTTGACAAAATGTGTGCAACATCTAGCTCCATATGGGAACACGTTGCTTCCATGAACTAACGTGAGAATCCAAGAATCCTGCATCCAAGAAAACAAAATTCCATCAAAAAAATATCCAATCAAAATCCAAATCATCATGGATACATAGAAAATTCGCTGGAATAGAAAAAGTCTATTCTACCAAACTAGAAAATATAAAAAACATAAAACTTAAATATGTGAAATAAAACTATCTAACGACATAAATGAAAAAAGGAGTAGGGTTAGAGACACTATACAAAAGATGCCCCATGGCATCAGATGTCATCGATGTGGCACAATCTAGGTCATCTACTTGCTGACAGGTAGATCAATAGGCTGCTTATCAGATGTCCCTTGATGAAACTTGACCCTCTTTGGTTGATGAAGATTTTGATCATTGTGTTGCACATCTCTGTCGTAATGAAGTCTTCTCTTTATGCTCAGAAGGAAGGATGGAAGATGCGATGAAGAAAAGGGATACACTCGCTGAATGAACTTCGACTTGAAATGCGATGGATGACCTTGTGGCTTAATTCTTCACCATTCTCCAGCCTCTTTGGCACCTCGACATGATACCTTCTTTCAACTTCCTTGTATAATCTGACTGTACCACCTGCTGCAGCAAAAATAGTGGCATATGATAAGTTTATCTTAATAGACCCACCTAAGTTGGATGCAAACTTCCTGGATAAGAGCATTCCCCATACATTTGGCACATCAATAATGGCTATTTCCATAGTGATGATCTTGTATGGATAATCAACCAAGGAGACCTGTAGATCTTTGACTACACCAAGGACTTCAACTTTTCTAGAATCCATTGAGCAAATGTTGTGATATGGCCTAAAGATTCTTAAGTTCAACTGATCCATAACCTTTTTATTCATAACATTTGTTGATGCACCAAAGTCAAGCATGCAATTATGAAGCAGTCGGTCATTAATATCATAAGTCAAGAAGGAAGGTTGATGATCCTTATTGGTCATGTCGCAGTTCAGATCTTTTTATTTAATTTCTTCATCTTTAGGATTATTATCTGTATTACCCTGCTGGACCATAGCTAAAGCTTTGAAGAATGATGCCCGCTGAGATGGAATCTTGAGAAGTTCAAGCACCGGGACAAAATTTTAATACTATTAATCCAAGTGACCCAATCGAATTTTAATGCTGACTTATACCTTTCAAAAGCAACCTGCTTACTTTGACCTTGCTCCTTACCCTTTGATAAGTGTAGCCCTGACTTTTAGCAATTTCCAGAATTTGCTCTTGAGACGGCTTTTCACCATACATTTGCGTAATAGGATCTTTTTCATCACTAAAGTTATTGATGGTGAATGATGAAGGAATCATATCCGCACAACGACTTTCCCTAGATGAATCCTGACTGACATGATTTATTTGTTCATTTGCTACTTCATCCAAGATCTTTTTAGCTAAGGCACATGCACTTTCTTCATGGAAACTTTCACAAGGTCTGCAAAAAGGGATAGGCTCATCAACAACATTAGCAGATTCAAGTGGAGTAGGAGGCCTTTGATCATTTGGAGGGTTCCTTCTTGGCCATGGATTATTGTTACCCCTGTTATTATTGTTATTTTTGGGCTGCATATTCTGCATTCGGCTTCTTTCCATCTGTATTAGCTGATTTTGCATATCACTTATTTGTCTGGCATGTTCAATTTTCATCTCCCTAATTACTCGAGTCAATTCTTTAACTGATTCATGTTCTTCTTCTTTAATTTCTTTTCCCTTAGATTCAACCGAACCTCTTTCAAAACATGGGATATCTGACTTACTTGAAGCTTTCCTATCCTTCTCTAACTCTTTAGTTGTACTCTGGGCAACAGATAAAGTAATAGGCTTGGCACGTCTGATCTCATATTGAGTATCAACATTGAAAGATTCCAGATATTGTTCTAACACTGTCTTGTCAAGAGGCCTATAGTCTTGAGTCATATCCTTTAGAAGGCCATTAAATCTTTGGTTAAACTCTTCCACTGTTTCATTCTCCCTCCTTTTAATAGTGTGAAGTTCTTTAACCAAATACTTTCCTTCTCTTTTATCCATAAATTTATCTTTAAAGGCATCAATGAGGGATCTTAAAGAGTCAAAGGTATTATCCGCTTTGTCATGAAACCATTCAAGTGCATTGTCTTCCAATGAGAGGACAAATTGTAGAAAATATGTGATAGGTTAACCCAATATTGCAATATAAATCAATGCAGAATACTATAACCTACTTCTACTATCAATTTGCGGAAGCTTAAAGATCGAGCTGAACAATATAACCAGAAGAAGAAGAATCAATGGCACAATACACATGAAAATACTTTGGGGAAAGTCTCGGATAAAAACCCCACACTATTGTATTATCATACATGGTGGAAATTTATAGGAATTATGCAAAGCCTTAGCTCTCACAGCTAGCCAGCTCTCAGTACAATCATCACAGATGCTCACAGGAAATCTTGGCTTCTCTCCAGCCTTTCTCTCTGCCCTCCAAGCTCCTATTTCCTTGCGCTATTCCTTGTGGATGATTAGTCTATTACCAAGTGGAAAAACAAGCCTTCAAAACTGCGTAATCCTCAAGGATGAATCCTTGACTGCATGCATGAGTTTTCTCCATGAGAAAACACATGCAACTGATAGTACACTGTCCTTGAACATTAATCTCAACTGAGTCTTTCTCAGAATAGACATGCATGAGTTTCTGATGAGGGAATCTTTAGTTAACTAGAGTAGCACTAGTTGAGTGCATTAATGCATCAACTGACTGTTAACTCACTATTAGTTCCTCAAACAGTTTTGAACTAATTTAACTGGACTTAACTCAGTAAACTGAGTTAACTAATTACAACTCAAATATAACTCAATCTTATCTCCTTAATTTAAGGGATAACTCTTGCATGACTTCAGAAAGACTTCTAACTTGAATTTCTCCAACTAATTTATTTAAAATAAATTAATTAACTATTTCCAAGTAGCTGTTAAGACTAAATTCGATTTTAATTTACAATTTAATTCAAGGACAAATTAAATTGGAATATTCTTGTTGCCATATTTCAACACAAATAACTTCATTCTGACATCTTCATGATTGTACACAGTGGCATGATCATATCTCTGAACAAAAGTGTTGAACATCTTTATGTGAGCTTCGACATTGATGAGATTGTTTCCTTGAAAGATCGGAAGTCTATTCATAGTAGAGTCATCTGGCAGATCATGCAGATATCCTTGGATGTTGGTGAAGTTGCAAGGCCTATAATAATTAGCCATGAAGTCTTGATTGAGAGGATTAATGAAAAGAAAATGGAGATTAGGGAGGGCTTCCTGTCAGAGAAATAATAAATGTTCTCTTGAATGTAATTTGTTTAACCGAGCTCTTAGAACCTTCTCAGGATTAAGAGCGAGGTTAACCAAGCTACTAGGATTCCTTCAAAAGTAAGCTCTTGTGAATTGATGAATAAATGGAATCACCACCCAAACAGGAAACCAACCTAAATGTCTAGGTGTTAAAGGTGCGAATAAACAACATCAGTGAGAGGAAAAAGGATAAGGAGATGAAAGATGAATAATGATGAAAGGAGGGTGCCAAAAAATGTTGTGGAGTTGTCAGCTAAGACGAATGGATTAGAAGATTATGAAGATTAAGATAAATGTTTTTGAAGCACCGAGAATGAGATAAATTCTTCCCCAGTGACGGCGCCAGAAAATGTGTCGATTGACGGGCTAATGAAATAATGAGAAGATGAAGATGATTAAGACAAATGTTGCAAAGCCAAATTCCAATCAATTGGTCCCCATCAACGATACCAGAAAACGTTGTCGCTCAGATTGTACAGGCACTGCGACAACGACTCAAGTCCAGGGTTGTCACTCTGATCCCGACCTCTCCCAAAAACAAGCTATTGGAGGTGGTCCCTATGGAAATGTGAAGGCGAAGGACAAGTTGGTATCCAACAAGTCCGGGAGACACAGTTGAGTGGCCTAGGTACTTGGTTAAATTTAGCAAGATCTTAAGGATTAGCTTAAATTCAAATATGAGACCAATGCCTTATGGTGTCAAAAACTCGTGTTTATTATTAAATTAAGACCAAGTAATCGGATGGACAACTGTTGCTTAAATGCTTCACTAACCTATATGCTATGCAAATCCTAAGACCTAGGTGTGATGCAAGGATCATGGTTACCTTTATTTATATGCCTAATCTAAATATGACCTTTCCTTAACTGTTTTGAAGCTACGATCCAAGGTAGGTTGTGGGGAGGAGACGAACAGGTAGAAAGCAAAGGCTTGATTAACGATACCTTTTGTTAGGCTCCTATCACTTGATGCCTCTAGCGCTGCAGACACTGTGGCTCTGACGACTGCAAGGTCACTGTGTTAACCATCGAAGAGTTGCTAAGCCCCTCAAGCTAGATGAGAAGGGTGGCCCTAAAATTTTATCAACCAAGCTTATGCTTGGAGGTAAATTATTAATGCAACTAGGCCTAGAATGCTTATGCAAAGAATGTGAGTGACTTCTTAGGTTAATATTGTTTTATGTTTAAGTACTTAAGTTAAGATTAGTTTCTTATGATGATGGTACTTAATGATGAGTTATGAAACAATCTTATAACCAAGAATGTGCCAATTTATTTGGTCGCAATGCTAAATCCACAAGATGCTTAACCAATGATAACAATTAAGAGCAATTATTCACTTAAGAATTCGCCAACGAATATCAACACAAGATATCAATCACTCAAGATATTCCAATGATGATTATCAACAATCTTACGCCAACAATAATTATCTAAGATAATGCCAAGATTATGCTCTTTAGACAATGCCAATTAGATGCCAAAATACATAAGAGAAAGAGATACTTCACTGCTAATGAAATTTCAATGCCCAAAGTGAGTTAAACCATCCAACAAGATTAGAGCATTAGAGATATGATGAGTGAGTGCTTATAAAGTGAAAAATTATAATTCTTAGAGGCTATGAATGAACTTACAAGAACAAACAAGTGTTAGATTTTAACTAACCAGTGAGTGCTTATAAAGTGAAAAATTATAATTCTTAGAGGCTATGAATGAACTTACAAGAACAAACAAGTGTTAGATTTTAACTAACCAATGTTTGGACAAGCTTATGAACACTAATTAAACTTTAGGACAGTAGCAAGCAAATCACTCTAAATCCAAGAAATAGCAAGCATATAAGAACCCAATATGAACAATGAAGCATTAAATGACTTGCCAAGTGATTATGCATGATAGCTACTCTTCTTATTATGAATTATTCAATGTATATCAGATATGAAATCACTTATTACAACAGTAAACAAAATATGCTAGCAATGAGCAATTAATGTGAGAATATGTGCCAAATTGTGCCCAATAGTGGCCAAATGGTAAAACAACTTTTCTAATATGAAATTATGAGTTTTTATCCCTCTTAATATGTAATATTAAGAAAATATCAGATCTGATCACACTATTATGCAGAGATATCAGTCACTACAAATTGGAGATTTATGCCAAAAAATTGATACCTAAGATACTTAGATGTTATGATAATATGCTAAATATCACACAAACAATTTTATGCCTCTCAATGTGCTCTTTCAAAGTTATATCATATCTGATCTATTTGATTATGCCGAGATATTCCAGCCAACAAACAAGCAAATCTAAGCTCAAGAAAATAATGTCCAAGTCACCAAACAATTAGAAAAATTTTACCATGAAACTTTTAGTGTGTTTAGACCACTTAGATGTGATGTTTATGTCAATTAAGAATTGTTTTCACTATTATGAAATATTTATCACATCTGTAGCAAAACAGTGAGAAGACTAGGGTTTAGAGATCAAACCCTAGGCCTAAGGCCTTGCAGATCACTTGCCAAAGTTACCCAAAAATTCTCCAAAGTACTTGGCACTTGAAAACACCAACTTTGAGCCAATTTCACCTACAAAACCCGCCAATTCTTAGTTCAGAAAATTTGGAGGCCAACCAAGGATGAATGAGGGTAAGCTGGGCTAGGGAGAGGCCAAGAGGGAGGAGGAGAAGGCAGAGGGAGGCAGCGGCTAGCTACCGCTAGGCTAAAAGGAGGGCAAAAATCCCCTTAGGGTTGCGGCCTAGGGTTTCTGAGACCCTAAGGCCTGCAACACGCTAAGGGAGGCTTCTAGGAGGCCGCCACAAGCCCTTTAGGGTTGCGGCCTAGGGAAACGAGGGGAGAAGAAGGGGGCTGAATGTTGAAATTTGTAAGTCTAACCCGTTAGAAATCCATACTGCATCCTCTGGTTTAAATTCTCCCACTTGTTTATTACATTAACAAGTTATTTATAAACATAAATACTGAAAATAAACGCAGATGCAGCCTTAACTCATATACAGATCATCAACTGAAATACTGGAACAAACACACAAGGGACACCGTTATTTTTGGACAATCATCCCTGGAAAAACCCCAATTGGGAAAACAGGTGCAACAGTTCTAAGGGTTATATTATTATGCAGAATCTTGAGTACAACTAGGGTGCCGAACTGGCTCACCCAACAAAGATTTTTACACGGCAGTAATACCTCTTCTCAGAGACAGGTATTCAACAAGTCTGCCCCATGAAAATCCTTCCAGCGCTTCTCCTAGGCTCTATGTTAGCCCTGCTAATCTCAGCTTCACTCCTAAACCCTCAGTGCTAGCCTTCTGCCTCTCTGCATGGTTCCTACTGCCTCTGCCTAGCTATGACTGCCTCTGCGCAACCCCTCTGCCACCATTGTTTCAAAAAACGGCTGAGTCAGACCAAGCCAATGCCTAGCTGGGTCGGCTCAGTGGCCGAAACGGAACGGCTAGCCGGGTTGTTACGGAGCCAGTCATTGACTCGGTCGACTCGGTAACAACTCGGCCAACTCGATAATGACTCGGCCGTGAGAAAGGTTTGAAAATTAGAAGGCGAAAGTATGGTTATCCTAGTGGCATGAATTAGAAAATTGAAACAATGCATTGAGCCACATAATGTTTTTAAAAAGGCAAACATTCTGGCAATGGACTAATAAATACATATTTACCTCTGATTGTTCTGGAGCTTGACCATAATTAAATCAAGGCTTTTGAGACTTCATTAGGGGCAGAGAATAGGTATTATTGTTGTTGTAGTCTAGTGATTGTCCTTAGGCCGAGGCAGAAAAGAATCTTGATTCCTAGCATTGGTGGCTAAGTATGAACTTTGTATTGGATGGTGCACTAGGGGCCATTTTGATATAATGGATATATTCATGAGCCTACTTTGATCATATGTTGTCTTCGCACTATATTCTAAAGTTTTGTGTTTGGAAACATGAATGAAAATCTTTAAACTTATGTTTTTTATAGATAAATAAATATTTAATGTATTTTTTACAACGACCAAGTCATTGAAATCAAATCGGCCAAGCCGATACTAAGTCGGAGTCGGAGTTTTAAAACATTGTCTGCCACTGCGTTGATCTGCAGGCACTATCTCTGCCTCTCTACTATGTACTCATTGCCCCTCGCTGCAACTCAGATCACTTGTTCGAATTTTCTCAACAACCCCACTCCAGAAAATCGAACTGACTGATCAATCTTGGTGTATCTCCAACTGACCCTCAAGTTTCCTCTTATACTTTTCCTATTGAGTCTTCAACGGCCAGGATTAAGTCTCTAATCAACAACTAAGATTAGATTTGGCTTGATCCATGTCATTGAGAACATTCTCACCCAGTTTTATATTAATACTCATTAATATTTAATTTTCCTAAGTTTAGACTTAGGAACCCCATTAAAAATATTAATTATTTTAATCTCTCTCTAACTGGGTGGAATTTCCCCAAACCATTTCTGGGTCTTGGATATCTCATGTGCTTTAGCCTCTCCACCAATTTTCATGGCTAGAGCACATCCGATGCTACCCCAAATCAACACTCCCTCTTAGCGAAGAATGTGCTCTAGTAATGCTCCACCACTGAACATCACACTGATCCTCCAGCACCGGTACCTATGTTGATGCTTGGCCTGCTGCCCAACATCCACTGCACTGTTGCCTCCTGTACTGCTGCCCATGGCTCTGCCACTGCCACTACTACATCTGTACTGTAGCTCCCTCTCAACATGTTGCATCATGCTGCCCATAGCACTACCACTACTAACTGCTTCACTACAACTCAGTTACCGAGAAGTAAGTAATTGATCTACCCAACTACTGACATCCTTATCAGTCCGAAAGCCTCCTGATGTTGAAGATGCCTTTACTGCTATCCTGTGCTCCCTCTATGCCTCTCGCACTGCTGCAACCCCCTCTGTGCATCTCGCATTGCTGCAACCCCAACTGCGCTACTTCAGACTTCTGCACTCTGCATCTTGCTTCTACCCGACATCTGTTATCCTGCTACTGTCATTCGGGACTCCCATAGCCAGATATGATCCAAGAGTTTGAGCACCTCAAGAATCCTACCCCTACATCTTTTGTGATCCTCCTAACTACAGCTCGATGTCTCTCCACCTCTTCTCTAGAGATGCATGAGCACTCATGGCGCAATCGTCATCAGTCTCGACTTCTTTCTCCGCCTTAGCCGGAGCTGCCTTGGAGTCAGAAGCCTCTCCCTTATTCTTCTTCCTGGGACAATGGGATGCATAATGACCTAACTCCCCACAATGAAAGCACTTCGCCTTGGACATATCCTTCTTCTTCCTCTTCCCCTGTTGTCCCGCAAATGCCAGAGCTGCATTCTCCTCTGAGATTCAACTTCCCTCCTGTAAATCTCCCTCTAAGTCCTGATTTCCCTGCTGGAAATCTTCTCGCCAAATGTCAAACTGCCCCTCTCCAATCCTCATTGCGACAGCGACTCGGATCTAGATTTCTTGCCTAGAAATCCATCAAGGCAGCAACTCCCTCTACCTTGGTTCTGTCCCGTTAAGTACTTATCTGCTTCGACAGCAACGACACCCCACCAGCTTCCTAATCCACAATCTTCTCACAACTCCCTAGGCCCCAACAACTGAAGAAACTGAGCCTCTCAGCTCTGCGCAATCCCAGCCAATGTTTTAAAAACCGGAACCGGTGACTGGACTAGTCCACCTTTCGAACCGGAATCGATTGAACCGGCACTGGTCAGGTCTAAACGAACCGGTTTTTAAAAAATATATTAAATAATTAATTTTTAATGAAAAACTATTTTTAAGATTTAAAACCATGATTCCAAGCCAATAGAAACAAAATATGCAAGGTTTTCTCATCTATATACCATGTAAAGGTAAATATATCAAAATGGCATCGAGTGCAATACATATCCGCAACAAAATACATAATCAATGAGGCTCTAAATGGCCTCTAGAGTCCGAAAACAATGCTCTAAGCTGTGGGGTCACTAACCTACTACAAGCTTACATATCAGTGATCAACAACATGATCACTCCTCATCATGATCAAACTCATCACCACTACTAGAAAAAAGATCATCAACATGAGCTACATAAATAATATGGCTCAAAGTTTGAGGACTCCTAAGACTCCTCTACAACTTTAGTAGTAGTAGCAAAAATAGACATCAAAACTACAAATCATTGATCAACATGGTCATTCATGAAACTCATCATTGATTCAACGCTAGTTGAAATACATAAACATCATCAACAAGAGATACATAAACATCATCTAGCTCAAAGTCTTTCGACTTGGATTGCTCAACCTTATAACATGATAGAAATTGAAAAGGTTTAACATGCCTAACCAATGATTTTGGTTTGAGTGAAGGGTTCATCTCCTCAACCTTATAATGTGGTAGAAAAAGATTAGCATGCCTAACCAGTTGTTTTCTTTGAGTGAAAAGTGCATTTTTGTTAAGGACATGGTAGAGGAGTTCAACAATCAATATCACCAACATCAACAAAGTTCAACAATCAGTGCCACCAACATCAAGGTTCTTAAAGGACTTCATATTCTTGATCAAATGCCAATCTCATACCCTCACGCATGATAGAATCAAATGGAAACATTGCAAACCCCCAAACTATGAAATCCTCAAAACCATTAAGTCTACTGAATTTTGAGTGAAATCTAAAATTTTAGTTTCTCCATATGAAATCCAATGAGGTTGAAATCACTCTCAAACATCTTGAGTCATTTCATGGTAATGTTAAAGTAAAAGGATGAAAATGAAAATTAAAGGAAATGTCACTTTTACTTTAAGAATTTAACATTACCATTAATTGTCGACATTGCTAGGGTTGAGATGCGTTAGGAAAATGAGAGGGTAAGCATGTTTTTCTTGGAGGGACAATATTTGGAGGAAAACAACCCCAAATTTCCCTCAAAACAACTTCAAAACTCAAAAAAATGCATTCTGTGGGGTTTATGGTTGCTCTGGCAATAAACCAGCCGATTTATGATGGAACCATCTAGTTTGACCATAAACCAGCTGGTTCCATCCTGAACCGGTTGGTTAGGAACGGTTTTTCTAATTTTTTGGCGAAGGGAGGGGTCAAACCGGGTTTTTCTGCCAGTTTGACCCGGTGAGCTAGTGAACCGACTGGTTTGACGGGTTATCAGTTCAAACCGAACAACTTTTAAAACACTAATCCCGGCAAGGCTGAATCGATCGTCTGGCCAACTGCATCAAGCCTACTTAGCTGAGTAGGATGACATGGCTCTTCGTGAGCCTCTTCTGCCTCTCTCTGCATCTGCGTTGTCCCTCTCTCTGGCTTGAAATGATGACGCAGGCCCTCTGCGTCACTCCTTCTCTGTTGCCTTCTACTTAGGAGCATCTCTGTCTCTCAGGACAACTGCTACTGCTGCAAATACTTCTGATCACGCTAGTACCTTTAGTCCTCCTGTGATCTGCAATGCTCTGATACCATGTTGAAATTTCTAAGTCTAACCCGTTAGAAATTCCTACTGCATCCTCTGGTTTAAATTCTCCTACTTGTTTATTACATTAACAAGTTATTTATAAACATAAATACTGAAAATAAACACAGATGCAGCATTAACTCATATACAGATCATCAACAGAAATACTGGAACAAACACACAAGGGACACCGTTATTTTTGGACAATCGTCCCCGGAAAAACCCAACTTGGGAAAATAGTGCAACAGTTTTGAGGGTTATATTATTATGCAGAATCTTGAGTCCTCCTGTGATCTGCAATGCTCTGATACCATGTTGAAATTTCTAAGTCTAACCCGTTAGAAATTCCTATTGCATCCTATGGTTTAAATTCTCCTACTTGTTTATTACATTAACAAGTTATTTATAAACATAAATATTGAAAATAAACACAGATGCAGCATTAACTCATATACAGATCATCAACAGAAATACTGGAACAAACACACAAGGGACACCATTATTTTTGGACAATCGTCCCCGGAAAAACCCAACTTGGAAAACTAGTGCAACAGTTTTGAGGGTTATATTATTATGCAGAATCTTGAGTACAACTAGGGTGTCAAACTGGCTCACCCAACAGAGATTTTTACACGGCAGTAATACCACTTCTCAAAGACATATATTCAACAAGTCTGCCACACGAAAATCCTTCCAACACTTCTCCTAGGCTCTGTGTCAGCCCTACTAGTCTCAGCGTCACTCTTGAACCCTCTGTGCCAGCCTTTTGCCTCCCTGCGTGGTTCTTGTTGCCTCTGCGTAGCCCCTCAGCCACTGCGCTGATCCTCAGGCACTATCTCTGCCTCTCTGCTATGTACTCGTTGTCCCTCCCTGCAACTCAAATCACTTGTTCGAATTTCTCAGCAACCCCGCTCCAAAAAATCAAACTAACTGATCAATCTTGATGTATCTCCAACTGGCCCTCAAGCCTCCTCTAATACTTTTCCTGTTGAGTCTTCAATGACCGAGATTAAGTCTCTAATCATCGGCTAAGATTAGATTTGGATTGATCCATGTCATTTAGAACGTTCTCACACAGTTTTATATTAATACCTATTAATATTTTTATTTTCCTAAGTTTAGACTTAGGAACCCCATTAAAAATATTAATTATTTTAATATCTCTCTAACTGGGTGGAATTTCCCCAAACCATTTCTGGGTCTTGGATATCTCATGTGCTTTAGCCTCTCCACCAATTTTCATCGCTAGAGCACATTCGATGCTACCACAAATCAACACTGAAGTCCCTATGCATTATGGCTAGGCCTAAAAGGCCCGAAAAGCCCGACGCTAGGAGAAAAAGGGAGGTTGAGGCTGTCTAACGTTGATGGCTAGGCTCTAGAGGGATTCTGGGCTGATGCACGGCCTCAAATCGCTGACGTAGGGAGGGAGAAGGAGGACATTGAGGTTGGAGGAGGACGATGGGCATTAGAGCCCCAAAAAAATTTGAAACCCTTTCTCAAAAATAATTTTGCTTCAGATATTCAAGTTTAATGCAAATTTCCTTGATGTTGGCCCTGCAAAAAATTCTGGACACTAGATCTTACCATCAAGGGCCTAGATCTAGCTCTAATCCAGCTCTTCTCACTTGATCTCACCTAGACAAATGAATTTACAAGTACCCAAAACCCCAATATATACCAAAAAATTCAAAAAAATTCAAAACCCCAAAACTCAAGCTACAAAACAAATGTTAGAAAATAAATTATTTACAAAACTCTATTTTACAAATATATTTACAAAGTTTACATGTGAAAAATGCTTGAAGAAATTTTGGAAGATCAAATTTTTAGAAATCTTTGATAATGGCTAAAAGTATTTTGAAAGATAAATGTAGAAACCACAACCTTAGCGAAGTTAGAGAACCATAAAAATAATTGGGATCCAAACAAAGTCAACCTTTGTCCACAGTTTGTGAACTTGGAGTCCAAGGGCTGGGGAACCTGCAAACACTATATATTTCTCAAAGAATACCGTTAGAACATACAGTGAATCAGATCACCTAAGATAAGCCCACAACTTACCAATAGAATGTTCCTATCACCTATAATGAAATAACCATTAATAATAATTACAAAGTACAATACAAGAATGCACATACTTAACACATACCACAAATCAAATAGATCAAAGGAAAAATGAACTGCAACCCCAAAGTCTTTATTATGATTATTCCAACGTTCCCAACGGGACAGTAATTTACATCATCTTTTCAGAGTTACATTAGCCAAAATCCATATGGTTTGAGTCACAAATGATTTCTAGTTTATAAATAAATCCTCCAAGTGGAAAATAACAGCTAGTTGGGTTGAATCCCCGTCAAAATAATCTCGGCCATTGATAAATCTTTTACAATCTTTTAATCTCTGTCATTGAAATAATTATTTTTGAGGAATTTTCGAATTTCTCATTAAACCCTTTTTTATTAGCTCGGAAATAATTATTTTTAGCTAATTTCCTCAAAAAATTGACTTTGAATTGACCACCAAGGCCCAAGGGTCCAAATTTTCTTGAAATTTGCATCATCTTTTCTAAGTTACATTAGCCAAAATCCATATGGTTTGAGTCACAAATGACTTCTAATTTATCGATAAATCCTCCAAGTGGAAAATAACAGCTAGTTGGCTTGATCCCGTCAAAATAATCTCGGTCCTTGACAAATCTTTTATGATCTTTTAATCTCTGTTGTTGAAATAATTATTTTTTGAAGAATTTTCGAATTTCTCATTAAACCATTTTTTTATTAATTCAAAAATAATTATTTTTAGCTAATTTCCTCAAAAAATTGACTTTGAATTGACTAACAAGGCCCAAGGGTCCAATTTTTCTTGAAATTTCCAATATTTCCTTGATGGGGGCACGAATTTTCCCACTTGGAGAATCTAATTTCTCTAGGACTTTAATTTTTTGCTCTAACTAATTGATTTTCTAGCTTAGGATTAATTTTATTTTTGCCAGAAAGATTAATTAATTGACACTTGAAGGGATTAATTATTTTTCCACCCTCTAATATTTTAGCCATGGTGTCTAAGTATGAGGGACCATGCACTAAAATATTTTTTACATAAAATTTTACATAATTCAACCTTCAAAAGGGAAATACCCATTCGTTATAGAACCTCAAAGTACATATCCAATTCTGCGACACAATATGATCTAGTAGACCAAGTGATTTGTAATAAAATAATTTAGCCAATTAACTTAAAATATTCTCAAATCACTTTTATATAAGACTCGACTAAAACACTAGGACTCACCTAAGACTTTGACGATAAATTTCACCCTAGCTTTGGGGTGAGGTTGGAGGGAAAAACTTTGTCGAACATCCGTGTTTAGAAACATAAATGAATCAGTGAGACGAAAGATGTCCTAGGATGAAATTTATTGCCAAAATAATAGGCTTACCTAGGTTGTTACATACATACACGGTCTTACTAGCATCATTTAAATTAAAAATTTAGAAAATGGGTTTACAATGATGCAATCGCTAATGGTTGATGATCTCGATCTTTGAAGAAAAATATGGTACATCTGCTTCCTTGGAACTTTGACAAAATGTGTGCAACAATATTCTTAGACATATATGCATCATAGTCAATATCAACTACTTCATCATCATATATAAATATGATATCAAACATTCATCAAGGGTTAGTGCCATATAATTAGGGCAGTGGACAATTGTATCATCATACTTCAAGGATCATAATCACAACATCACTTCTTTATCACATTATTCAATCATCAAGTGCATCAATTTTACCACATTGTCAAATTTACAAAGCTTATCAAAACCTAACAAGAAGATCCTTAGTATCAACCATATAATCACGCTTTTATCATTAGGGTTTCCATGCTTATCACAAGAATTAACAATAGTATCAAGTTGCCATATATCAAAATCAATGTATATAGCCTTCTTTATGAGATCAAGAAATCCACCATGTCTAAAATGTAAGATGTTGGCAAAATATCAAGAGCACCAATATATTACATGTACCAGAAATCAAACTTACTTTTCATATGCATGTATGAGTCATTTATGAAGGTGATATTCTCGACATACCTAGGGCTTACCTTGCCATCCAATCCTGCAGTTTAAATCATAACACTGAAACAATATACTTCACATACCTTGTAGTGTTCATGTACCTTTGCAGCTTGTAACACTTACTAGTTATTGGCAGTTGTAGTACTTGCATATTGTAATTTCTGGATGCTACTTTGGAAAAAATTCTTCAAGTACTTCTTTCCTTTTCCAACACCAACTCTTCACTTCCTGCACTAGTTCTCTTTTATTGCAACTTAGATGATCCTCAAGAAGAATCTCCTCGTTACATCTCATATGGAGGTTAGAAGTATTCACGTACTCAAATATGCAGGAAGCAATAATCAAATCAATAAACCTAAAAAAGGATACAGTCACAAAGAAGAAACAAAAATCTGAAAGGTTAACTTTTATGAGAGGAAATCATTTCCATTAACAATGTTGCCTTCAATTTTATATTGACTTCATCAACAACCAGGGCTAATTGAGGTTAACCCAACTAGGGTTACACTTAAATCTGTGGCAAGTGCTAGAACAACTTCTCATTGATCATGCTAGGGTTTAAAAACTGCAAAACTCGAGCCTTTATCTTATCCTACAGTTTCTTCCAAACCCTAAACTTATGACATCCATCAAACCCTAATAACCAAATCGCCAAGGGTTTCCTTCGAACCTTGGCATTTTTTTAAGTCTCCTCCATCTTCTCTTGCTTCCATCAAAGGTGTCTTCTCAGAGGTAATTCCAATGACTTTTCTTCAACCCAACTCTGATACCATGTTAAATTTTTCTTAGGGATATATTGTACTTTGCTTTAGATAATTGCATTTAATCATTTACATATATTCAATTCACCCCAGAACATCATAACATCATTAGAAACATATGTAACTATACAAAAAAATAACAGCATCATCATCAATGCAACAGAACATAAAGGAACAATTGAAGAAAAACATTCACACAAAGACACTAGGATTGGTCGAAGACCAAGGCAAAACCCCACAAGGGAAAAAACCCTTTCAAATTCTTCTTCTTATTAGATTATCATTGAATGTTTCAACAAAGAGAGAGTGCATTGATCCATTTCTTCATTCACAAGACTATCCAGCAAAACCAACCAAACAATATCCTAGAGGTGAACCCAGCAACAATACTAGACAAAATCATGATTTAGAAACATGCGGTTAACTGTCAACCTCTGCAATCAACTGACAAATTCTATGATCAATGGATGAAATGAAACCCTAGTTCTCAGCCGCACGGAGAGAGGGAGAGATATGTGTGCGGTTGAAATGTTGTCGCTGCATGCAGAGGCTTGCGTGCGTGCAGCTGTAGTCGAAAATATCTTGTGTCAACCCTATGGTTGCGAACCAAAAACCCTAATTCGTACGTGCGAGCTCGTACCTTGCAATTTCAAACCTGTGTGAACGAATTCTACGTGAACCAATTTCAGACATGTGCATGCCAAACCAAAGAAAAAAGAGTGATTAATGATCTCCAAATGAGGGTCACTTGACTTGTATTTATAGCCATTCAAGGGTGTCTAATTTCTCTTTTGTGCCGACCTATCATTTTGTGCATGAGGGTTTCCATATTAAAAATATACTTTTCCTTAACCAAATTAAATTTTTCCAAGGGTTAGGAGGGGTTTTGCTCGATGAGGAAAAGTGTCCAAAGGAGGGAATTTGTCCCTGAGCTGCCAAAAATTAACATGTTAAATCTCTTATCCTTGAAATATTGTTAGGGTTTCTATTTTCTTCCTTGTCTAAATGCAAATATTTATTAGATATTCTTTGTAACAATTACATGTTAAATCTATCATCCTTGAACTCCCTAGAAAACCTCCTAGTGAGCCTTTTTCTAGTTAATTTCACACTTCATAAAAAGATAGCTAGGGTTAGAAAGTGAAAACTAGGGTTCCCCCCTAACTCAACTCAAAAGTTTGATATCTCCGTGGTTAAATATCTTAAGACTCCATCCCCTAAGTAGGGAAAAGGCGTTAGGATCCCTTTTGATGATCAAACCTTGAAATCTTCAACTTCATCCTCCCTCACATCTTTTTTGGCCCTTCAAGGCAAGCCACTAGGGCTAAGGCAAGGGGTCGAATTCAACTAGGGCTTTTGCAAATGCAACGCTAGCATTGATTTGACATCTTTTCACCTGGTTGTACTTCAACTCAAAATCTAGCTTTTTCATTAGTGCAAATTTTCTTATAATCATTGATGCCATCAACCCTACGCAATTTAGGCCCTCTTGAAACCCTAATTAAACGAAATGGATTCAACTTAGGGCTTGTTGAACGTATGCCACTCCTATTGTTCATTATCTCCTTTAAGTTAACCTTTTAGTTATGCTTGTATACCTAGATGCATCATTATTGAATCATATCTTGAAACCCTAGGATTCAAGTACCATGCTATAGGCTTCTTCATTAGTACGTTGTTCCTTTACATAAATAATTGTGCCCTAATACAAGTGAGAAATACCTTGATCAAGCCTCTCCCACATCACCTAGATCTAATCGACCTAGAATTGCTTTAAGTGATATATATGGGGAAGCCTCCTGTGTGGTAAAATTCCACTAAAACGCAAGAGGTGGAGTGCTAAGATGACAATGGCAGCCATCTCATTGCTGTATCATAGTCCAGTTCTTGACTTGTGGGTATCTCACAAGGCCGTGCTAGATTTTGAGGCAACATTTCTAGCACTTTTGTCGAGGAGGATTTGAGTCAACCTCCACGTTATATGAGGATTAAGCTTCACTATATTTGAAGAGAATAATTCAGACAACAACATAGATTCTCTTATGGCTACTCCTAAATCTATTCCTCATATCTCTCCTACTAGTTCTTTTGACGATACTATAGATCCAAGAAAGAAAAGAACTACTCGTAAGACAACTACTAACACCACTACATCTCCTTTGCTTCAAAACTCCTGTGGTTAGAAGCAATGTTTTAAAACTCCGACTCCGACTCCGACTCGGCCGAGGGTCGACTACGACTCCGACTCCGACTCGGTATCAACTAGGTCGACTCGATTTCAATGACTCGGTCATTGTAAAAAATACATTAAATATTTATTTTTTATAAAAACACATAATTTTAAAGATTTTCATTCATGTTTCCAAACACACAACATTAGAATATAGATAGAAGACAACATATGATCAAAGTAGGCTCATGAATATATCCATTATATCAAAATGGCACCCAATGCATTGTCCAATACATACATGATGATGATATAGAGATCAAAACAAAAACACATAACCAAGGAGGCTATAAATGGCCTCTACAACAAAAGTCTGTGACCAGTACTACTGGCTACTGCTAGAGTTGCCAACATCATCTGGCTCAGTGTTACTTGGAAGTTGGGAGCAGGAGCGAAAGTGGGGAGCGAGAGCGAAAACAAGAGCGGGAGCGACATTTTCAGAAGCTCCTGGTTTGTGAGCGAATCCTAGAGGAGTTCGACAACCAATGTCACTAACATCAAGGTACATAGAGGGATTGGTGCTCTTGATTAAATACGAGTTCCATACCCTAATACATGACAAAATTCAATGGAAACATTGCAATCCTCCAATCCTGAAATCCTAAAAACCTGATAAGTCTGCTGGATTTTGAATGAAATCTAAAATTCTACTTTCTCCATATGTAATCCAATGAGGCCGAAACCACTCTCAAACATCCTGAGTCATTTCATGGTAATGTTAAAAATTTAAGTAAAAGGATGAAAATGAAGATTAAGGAGAATGTCACTTTTACTTTAAGAATTTAACATTACCATGAAATTTGAATAGCATATCAATAGTAGAGAGCATTTGAGTGTGTTAAATAGGTTTTGGGAGGGGGAAATGGACCCCAAATAACATTTAACTAATTCATAAAACACATTGGAGTTCAAACCAATCAGCAAACACTTCAAAATTTCATTAAAAAAATGTCAAATCGCTGTTTTGATGGGGTTACAGGCCACTGGTTATGACTCGGCCGAGTCAATACAGAAACGGCCGAGTTGGCCGAGTCATGGCTGACTCGGCCAGTCGAACCGTTCCAAGGGCCGGGTCACAGCAGAGGGTAATGGCTCGGATCAACCCGGCCGTTTCGGTATCGAAACGGTCGTTTCTTAAAACAATGGTTAGAAGCCTATTCATGGATACATCTACCCCTAACACCATGAACAAACCTTGGCTCATTACAACATTCAAGCCATTGGATGTGAGTAAATTCCTTGATGCTCCCCATCCATTACCTGAGAAATGAGGAATGGCTACCCAAATTCAATGGTACTAAAGGTATTACAACTGAAAAACATATGCATGAGTTCTATTAGGTTGTTAGTGTTATGTTAGTCTAAGATGAGAATGTGGTTATGATGCTTTTTGCCTTGACCTTAAAAGGAAGTGCTAGGGACTAGTACCTTAGTTTACCTCAAGGCATTCTTGCAGACTGGGATACCTTTCACCAAACCTTCAACAAAAGATGGTCCATGGTCAAACAAGGCATTATGCTTCTTGACAAATTCCAGGTGGCTAGAATAACATACGATGAAAAAGTTAGTGAGCGCAATATGCGGTACTAAATGATCCCTAACCCCATTAAGGATTATGCACTTAACCTTTGCCATTGCATCCTCATACCTCTCATTATCAGCTGGGCCGACTGGGATAGCCACGGTTCTCAAGGCGAAGCCCTTGATGCGATGTCTATCCAAGACTCCCAGGATCCTTGCCTTCCAGATGGCAAAGTTGGAAGCCCCGTCCAACCTATCCTGATCCCTCAGCCCATTCACTACCATCTCCGCTCTTCTTCTAGACTCCCTCTTAAGATTCAACCTCCCTCCTAGAAATCTCCCTCTAAGTCTTGATTTCCCTACTGGAAATCTTCTCGCCAAATGTCAAACTGCTCCTCTCCAATCCTCTTTGCGACAACAACTCAGATCTAGATTTCTTGGCTAGAAATCCGTCAAGGCAGCAACTCCCTCTACCTTGGTTATGTCCCGTTAAGTACTGTTATGCTTTGACAGCAACAACACCCCACCAGCTTCCTAATCCACAATCTTCTCACAACACCCTAGGCCCCAACAACTGAAGAAAATAAGCCTCTCAGCTCTGCGCAATCCCAACCAATGTTTTAAAAACCGGAACCGGTGACCGAACCGATCCACCTTTCGAATCGGAATCGATCAAACCAGGACTAGTTAGGTCTAAACGAACCAGTTTTTCAAAAATACATTAAATAATTAATTTTTAATGAAAAAACTATTTTTAAGATTTAAAACCATGATTCCAAGCCAATAGAAACAAAATATGCAAGGTTTTCTCATCTATATACCATGTAAAAGTAAATATATCAAAATGGCATCGACCTCAATACATATCCGCAACAAAATACATAATCAATGAGGCTCTAAATGGCCTCTAGAGTCTGAAAACAATGCTCTAAGCTGTGGGGTCACTAACCTACTACAAGTTTACATATCACTGATCAACAACATGATCACTCCTCATCATGATCAAACTCATCACCACTACTAGACAAAAGATCATCAACATGAACTACATAAATAATATGGCTCAGAGTTTCAGGACTCCTAAGACTCCTCTACAACTTTAGTAGTAGTAGCAAAAATAGACATCAAAACTACAAATCATTGATCAACATGGTCATTCATGAAACTCATCATTGATTCAACGCTACTTGAAATACATAAACATCATCAACAAGAGATACATAAACATCATCTAGCTCAAAGTCTTTCGACTTGGATTGCTCAACCTTATAACATGATAGAAATTGAAAAGGTTTAACATGCCTAACCAATGATTTTGGTTTGAGTGAAGGGCTCATCTCCTCAACCTTATAATGTGGTAGAAAAAGATTAGCATGCCTAACCAGTTGTTTTCCTTTGAGTGAAGAGTGCATTTTTGTTAAGGACATGGTAGAGGAGTTCAACAATCAATATCACCAACATCAACAAAGTTCAACAATCAGTGCCACCAACATCAAGGTTCTTAAAGGGCTTCATACTCTTGATCAAATGCCAATCTCATAACCTCACGCATGATAGAATCAAATGGAAACATTGCAAACCCCCAAACTATGAAATCCTCAAAACCATTAACTCTGCTGAATTTTGAGTGAAATCTAAAATTCTAGTTTCTCCATATGAAATCCAATGAGGTTGAAATCACTCTCAAACATCTTGAGTCATTTCATGGTAATGTTAAAGTAAAAGGATGAAAATGAAAATTAAAGGAAATGTCACTTTTACTTTAAGAATTTAACATTACCATTAATTGTCGACATTGCTAGGATTAAGATGCGTTAGGAAAATGAGAGGGTGGGCATGTTTTTCTTGGAGGGACAATATTTGGAGGAAAACAACCCCAAATTTCCCTCAAAACAACTTCAAAACTCAAAAAAATGCATTATGTGGGGAATATGGTTGCTCTGGCAATAAACCAGCCAGTTTATGATGGAACCAGCCAGTTTGACCATAAACCAGTCAGTTCCATCCTAAACCGGTTGGTTAGAAACGATTTTTCTAATTTTTTGGCGCAGGGAGGGGTCAAACCAGGTTTTTCTGCCAGTTTGACCCAGTGAGCTAGTGAACCGGTCAGTTTGACGGTTATCAGTTCAAACCGAACAGTTTTTAAAACACTAATCCCGGCAAGGCTGAATTGCTCGTCTGGCCAACTGTGTCAAGCCTAGTTAGCTGAGTAGGATGACATGGCTCTTCATGAGCCTCTTTTACCTCTCTCTGCATCTATGTTGTCCCTCTTTCTGGCTCGAAATGATGACACAAGCCTTCTGCGTCACTCCTTCTCTGTTGCCTTCTACTTAGGAGCATCTTTGTCTCTCGGGACAGCTGCTACTGCTGCAAATACTTCTGATCACGCTGGTACCTTTAGTCCTCCTGTGATATGCAATGCTCTGATACCATGTTGAAATTTCTATGTCTAACCCGTTAGAAATACCTACTGCATCCTCTGGTTTAAATTCTCCTACTTGTTTATTACATTAACAAGTTATTTATAAACATCAATACTGAAAATAAACACAGATGCAGCCTTAACTCATATACAGATCATCAACTGAAATACTGGAACAAACACACAAGGGACACCATTATTTTTGGACAATCGTCCCCGGAAAATCCCAACTTGGGAAAACCAGTGCAACAGTTTTGAGGGTTATATTATTATGCAGAATCTTGAGTACAACTAGGGTGTCGAACTGGCTCACCCAACAGAGATTTTTACACAGCAGTAATACCACTTCTCGAAGACATATATTCAACAAGTCTACCACACGAAAATCCTTCCAGCGCTTCTCCTAGGCTCTGTGTCAGCCCTGCTAGTCTCAGCGTCACTCTTGAACCCTCTGTGCCAACCTTTTGCCTCTCTGCGTGGTTACTGTTGCCTCTGCGTAGCCCCTCTGCCACTGCGCTGATCCTCAGGCACTATCTCTGCCTCTCTGCTATGTACTCGCTGCCCCTCCCTGCAACTCAAATCACTTGTTCGAATTTTCTCAGCAACCCCGCTCCTAAAAATAGAACTAACTAATCAATCTTGGTGTATCTCCAACTCGCCCTCAAGCCTCCTCTTATACTTTTCCTGTTGAGTCTTCAACGGCCAAGATTAAGTCTCTAATCAACGGTTAAGATTAGATTTGGATTGATCCATGTCATTTAGAACATTCTCACACAGTTTTATATTAATACCTATTCATATTTTTATTTTCCTAAGTTTAGACTTAAGAACACCATTAAAAATATTAATTATTTTAATATCCCTCTAACTGGGTGGAATTTCCCCAAACCATTTCTGGGTCTTGGAGATCTCATGTGCTTTAGCCTCTCCACCGATTTTCATCGCTAGAGCACATTCGATGCTACCACAAATCAACACTGAAGTCCCTATGCATTATGGCTAGGCCTAAAAGGCCTGAAAAGCCCTGACGCTAGGAGAAAAAGGGAGGTTGAAGCCGTCTAGGGTTGATGGCTAGGCTCTAGAGGTCTTCTGGGTTGATGCAGGTCCTCAAATCGCTGATGTAGGGAGGGAGAAGGAGGACGATGGGCATTAGAGCCCCAAAAAATTTTGAAACCCTTTCTCAAAAATAATTTTGCTTCAGATATTTAGGTTTAATGCAAATTTCCTTGATGTTGGCCCTGCAAAAAATTCTAGACGCTAGATCCTACCATCAAGGGCCTAGATCTAGCTCTAATCCAACTCTTCTCACTTGATATCACCTAGACAAATGAATTTACAAGTACCCAAAACCCCAATATATACCGAAAAATTCAAACCCCCAAAACTCCAGCTACAAAACAAATGTTAGAAAATAAATTACTTACAAAACTCTTTTACAAATATATTTACAAAGTTTACTTGTGAAAAATACATCAAGGAATTTTGGAAGATCAAATTTTTATAAATCTTTGATAATGGCTAAAAGTATTTCGAAAGATAAACATAGAAACCACAACCTTAGCGAAGATAGAGAACCATAAAAATAATTGGGATCCAAACAAAGTCAACCTTTGTCCACAGTTTGTGAGCTTGGAGTCCAAGGGCTGGGGAATCTACAAACACTATATATTTCTCAAAAAATACCGTTAGAACATATAGTGAATCAGATCACCTAAGATAAGCCCACAACTTACCAATAGAATGTTCCTATCACCTACAATGAAATAACCATTAATAATAATTACAAAGCACAATACAAAAATGCACATACTTAACACATACCACAAATCAATAGATCAAAGGCACAATGAACTGCACCCCAAAGTCTTTATTATGATTATTCCAACGTTCCCAACGCGACAGTAATTTACATCATCTTTTCAGACTTACATTAGCCAAAATCCATATGGTTTGAAACTTCTAGTTTATAGATAAATCCTCCAAGTGGAAAATAACAGCTAGTTGGGTTGGATCCCCGTCAAAATAATCTCGGCCCTTAATAAATCTTTTACGATCTTTTAATCTCTGTCGTTGAAATAATTATTTTTTGAGGAATTTTCGAATTTCTCATTAAACTCTTTTTTGATTAGCTCAAAAATAATTATTTTTAGCTAATTTCCTCAAAAAATTGACTTTGAATTGACCACCAAGGCCCAAGGGTCCAATTTTTCTTGAAATTTGCATAATTTTTTCTAAGTTCCATTAGCCAAAATCCGTATGGTTTGAATCACAAATGACTTCTAATTTATAGATAAATCCTCCCAGTGGAAAATAACAGCTAGTTGGTTTTATCCCCGTCAAAATAATCTCGTCCCTTGATAAATCTTTTATGATCTTTTAATCTCTGTCGTTGAAATAGTTATTTTTTGAAGAATTTTCGAATTTCTCATTAAACCATTTTTTTTAACTCAAAAATAATTATTTTTAGCTAATTTCTTCAAAAAATTGACTTTGAATTGACCACCAAGGCCCAAGGGTCCAATTTTTCTTGAAATTTCCAATATACCTTTGGTGGGGACACGAATTTTTCCACTTGGAGAATCTAATTTCTCTAGGACTTTAATTTTTTGCTCTAACTAATTGATTTTCTAGCTTAGGATTAATTTTATTTTTGCCAGAAAGATTAATTAATTGACACTTGAGGGCATTAATTATTTCTCCACCCTCTAATATTTTAGCCATGGTGTTTAAGTATGAGGGACCATGCACTAAAATATTTTTTACATAAGATTTTACATAATTCAACCATCAAAAGGGAAATACCCATTCGTTATAGACCCTCAAAGTACATATCCAATTCCGCGACACAATATGATCTAGTAGACCAAGTGATTTGTAATAAAATAATTTAGCCAATTAACTTAAATTATTCTCAAATCACTTTTATATAATACTCGACTAAAACACTAGGACTCACCTAAGACTTTGATGATAAATTTCACCCTAGCTTTGGGGTGAGGTTGGAGGGAAAAACTTTGTCGATCATCCATGTTTAGAAACACAAATGAATCAGTGAGACGAAAAACCTCCTAGGATGAAATTTGTCACCAAAATAATAGGCTTACCTAGGTTGTTACATACATACACGGTCTTACTAGCATCATTTACATTAAAAATTTGCAAAATGGGTTTACAATGACACAATAGCTAATGGTTGATGATCTCGATCTTTGAAGAAAAATATGGTACATCTGCTTCCTTGGAACTTTGACAAAATGTGTGCAACAAGATTCTTAGACATATATGCATCATAATCAGTGTCAACTACTTCATCATCATATATAAATATGATATCAAACATTCATCAAGGGTTAGTGCCATATAATTAGGGCAGCGGAAAAGTGTATCATCATACTTCAAGGATCATAATCACAACATCACTTCTTTATCACATTATTCAATCATCAAGTGCATCAATTTTACCACATTGTCAAATTCACAAAGCTTATCAAAACCTAACAAGAAGATCCTTAGTATCAACCATATTATCATGTTTTTATCATTAGGGTTTCCATGCTTATCAGAAGCATTAACAATAGTATCAAGTTGCCATATAACAAAATCAATGTATATAGCCTTCTTTATGAGATCAAGAAATCCACCATGTCTAAAATGTAAGATGTTGGCAAAATATCAAGAGCACCAATATATTACATGTACCAGAAATCAAACTTACTTTTCATATGCATGTATGAGTCATTTATGAAGGTGATATTCTCGACATACCTGGGGCTTACCTTGCCATCCAATCCTGCAGTTTAAATCATAACATTGAAACAATATACTTCACATACTTTGTAGTGTTCATGTACCTTTGCAGCTTGTAACACTTACTAGTTATTGGCAGTTGTACTACTTGCATATTGTAATCTCTGGATGCTACTTTGGAAAAACTTCTACATATACTTCTTTCCTTTTCCAACACCAACTCTTCACTTCCTGCACTAGCTCTCTTTTATTGCAACTTAGATGATCCTCAAGAAGAATCTCCTTGTTACATCTCAAGTGGAGGTTAGAAGTATTCACATACTCAAATATGCAGGAAGCAATAATCAAATCAATAAACCTAAAAAAGGATACAGTCACAAAGAAGAAACAAAAATTTGAAAGGTTATCTTTTATGAGGTGAGAACATTTCCATTAACAATGTTACCTTCAATTTTATATTGACTTCATCAACAACTAGGGCTAATTAAGGTTAACCCAACTAGGGTTACACTTAAATCTGTGGCAAGTGCTAGAACAACTTCTCATTGATCATGCTAGGGTTTAAAAACTGCAAAACTCGAGCCTTTATCTTATCCTACGGTTTCTTCCAAACCCTAAACTTATGACATCCATCAAACCCTAATAACCAAATCGCCAAGGGTTTCCTTCGAACCCTAGAATTTTTTTAAGTCTCCTCCATCTTCTCTTGCTTCCATCAAAGGTGTCTTCTCAGAGGTAATTCCAATGACTTCTCTTGAGCCCAACTCTGATACCATGTTAAATTTTTCTTAGGGATATACTGTCCTTTACTTTAGATAATTGCATTTAATCATCTACATATGTTTAATTCACCCCAGAACATCATAACATCATTAAAAACATATGTAACTATACAAAAAAATAACAGCATCATCATCAATGCAACAGAACATAAAGGAACAATTGAAGAAAAACATTCACACAAAGACACTAGGATTGGTCGGAGACCAAGGCAAAACCCCACAAGGGAGAAAACCCTTTCAATTCTTCTTCTTATTAGATTATCATTGAATGTTTCAGGAAAGAGAGAGTGCAATGATCCATTTCTTCATTAACAAGACTATCCAGCAAAACCAACCAAACAATATCCCAGAGGTGAACCCAGCAATAATACTAGACAAAATCATGATTCAGAAACATGCGGTTAACTGTCAACCTCTCCACTGAACTGACGAATTCTACGATCAACGGATGAAATGAAACCCTAGTTCTCAGCCGCACGAAGAGAGAGATGTGTGTGGTTGAAATGTTGCAGCTGCACGCAGAGGCTTGCGTTCGTGCAGCTGCAGTCAAAAATATCTTGTGTCAATCCTGTGGTTGCGAACCAAAAACCATAATTCGTACGTGCGAGCTCGTACCTTGCAATTTCAAACCTGTGCGTACGAATTCTACGTTAACCAATTTCAGACATGTGCATGCCAAACCAAAGAAAAAAGAGTGATTAATGATCTCCAAATGAGGGTCACTTGACTTGTATTTATAGCCATTCAAGGGTGTCTGATTTCTCTTTTTTGCCAACCTATCGTTTTGTGCATGAGGGTTTCCATATTAAAAATATATTTTTCCTTAACCAAATTAAATTTTTCCAAGGGTTAGGAGGGGTTTTTCTCGATGAGGAAGAGTGTCCAAAGGAGGGAATTTGTCCCTGAGCTGCCAAAAATTAACACGTTAAATCTGTTATCCTTGAAATATTGTTAGGGTTTCTATTTTCTTCCTTGTCTAAATGCAAATATTTATTAGATATTCTTTGTAACAATTACATGTTAAATCTATCATCCTTGAACTCCCTAGAAAACCTCCTAGTGAGCCTTTTTCTAGTTAATTTCACACTTCATAAAAAGATGGCTAGGGTTAGAAAGTGAAAACTAGGGTTCCCCCCTAACTCAACTCAAAAGTTTGATATCTCTGTGGTTAAATATCTTAAGACTCCATCCCTTGAGTAGGGAAAAGGCGCTAGGATCCCTTTTGATGATCAAACCTTGAAAACTTTAACTTTCTCCTCCCTCACATCTTTTTTGGCCCTTCAAGGCAAGCCACTAGGGCTAGGGCAAGGGGTCGAATTCAACTAGGGCTTTTGCAAATGCAACGCTGGCATTGATTTGACATCTTTTCACCTTGTTGTACTTCAACTCAAAATCTAGCCTTTTCATTAGTGCAAATTTTCTTATAATCATTGATGCCATCAACCCTACGCAATTTAGGGCCTCTTGAACCCCTAATTCAACAAAATGGATTCAACTTAGGGCTTGTTGAACGTATGCCAATCCTATTGTTCATTATCTCCTTTAAGTTAACCTTTTAGTTATGCTTGTGTACCTAGATGCATCATTATTGAATCATATCTTGAAACCCTAGGATTCAAGTACCATGCTATAGGCTTCTTCATTAGTACGTTGTTCCTTTACATAAATAATTGTGCCCTAATACAAGTGAGAAATACCTTGATCAAGCCTCTCCCACATCACCTAGATCTAATCGACCTAGAATTGCTTTAAGTGATATATATGGGGAAGCCTCCTGTGTGGTGAAATTCCACTAAAAAGCAAGAGGTGGAGTGCTAAGATGACAGTGGCAGCCATCTCATTGTTGTATCATAGTCCAGTTCTTGACTTGTGAGGTATCTCACAAGGTCGTGCTAGATTTTGAGGCAACATTTCTAGCACTTTTGTCGAGGAGGATTTGAGTCAACCTCCACATTATATGAGGATTAAGCTTCACTATATTTGAAGAGAATAATTTAGACGACAACATAGATTCTCTTCTGGCTACTCCTAAATCTATTCCTCATATCTCTCCTACTAGTTCTTTTGACGATACCGTAGATCCAAGAAAGAAAAGAACTACTCGTAAGACAACTACTAACACCACTACATCTCCTTTGCTTCAAAACTCCTGGGGTTAGAAGCCTATTCATGAATACATCTACCCCCAACACCATGAACAAACCCTGGCTCATTACAACATCCAAGCCATTAGATGTGAGTAAATTCCTTGATGTTCCCATCCATTACCTGAGAAATGAGGAATGGCTACCCAAATTCAATGGTACTAAAGGTATTACAACTGAAAAACATATGCATGAGTTCTATTAAGTTGTTAGTGTTATGTTAGTCTAAGATGAGAATGTGGTTATGATGCTTTTTTCCTTGACCTTAGAAGTAAGTGCTAGGGCTAGTACCTTAGTTTACCTCAAGGCATTCTTGCAGACTGGGATACCTTTCACCAAACCTTCAACAAAAGATGGTCCATGGTCAAACAAGGCATTATGCTTCTTGACAAATTCCAGGTGGCTAGAATAACATACGATGAAAACATTAGTGAGCTCACACAACAGTTTGATAATCTACTCAAGGAGGTTCCTAATCTATACAAACCAATTGATGATACTATCCTTGATAGATTCATTAAAGCCTTTCTTAGACACATGTCATATGCTCTAAGAGACAAGAAGCCTAAATCTTTAGATGAGGCTAAAATATTAGCTATTGAAATAGAGCAAAATCTCAATGCATCCAAAATTGACTTTCTTGCTTATCCAAGGGCTAAAATTGAACCAAACGCTAAGCCTAGCACCCAAGTAGACCTTGTCTTGCAAACATTTTCCCAAAATTCGACAAAGTCACTACTAAGTTGATGCAAGGGCAGATGGCTATGATGAACAAGTTGTCAATTTTGGAAAGGGAAAAGGGAGCCCATCAAAAGTTTCCTCTCAACTAACAATTCAATAAAGAGAGACCTCCCAAAAAGAATGCATTTATTGGGGCCAATGTTTCACAATAAAGTATTCCCAACACTCTTGCTCCAACCAACATGGTTGGCCAAGAAGGGAACTCTTGGTGTCAAACTTGCAATGAGTTTCATACCCCCTTGAGGAGTGTCCCTATAATCAAGTGGAAGAGGAGGAAACTCTGAAGCATCTAAATGTTGTAAATGATAATGCTCCTTTCAATATCTTGCTTGGAGAATCCTTCTTCCAACAAAAACATGAAAATACCGAAGAAGCCACTAGTGATCAAGATGAGCCAATCATGGTTGTTGAGGAAGGAGGAAGGTTTAAAGGATTACACTATTCAAGGAGTAATGACCAAAACCAAGCAAGCACTATTTTTAGAACCACCCTCCTAAACAAGGATAGGCCACCTCCATCGCCTAAGAATGTCACTAAGACATATGCACAAAAATTCTAAGGTGTCTTTGGATGTCGACTTAGGAAATGTGTTAGCCAAGATGAATTTGAAGGTGCCTCTTTTGGAACTTGACAAACTTGGGCGCCAAAGAGGAAACTTCGAGAAGGCATATACCCTTGAAAAGGAGCTTGAAGACTCTCCAATCATTCTCCAAAACATGTACAATGACATAAAAAATTGGAGGTCACACACCTCTCTTATTGTCCCTAGTGTTAAACAATGTAATCATGCACAATCATATCAATGACTTCGATGCCTCACTAATGTAATGCCTTTAACAGTCATGAACCAATTAGAAATGGAAATTACTAGGCCTTATAATTGTGTGCGAGGCTTTGACTTAAAGTTTATACTTGTGTATGGTCTTATCAAGGATGTCAAGGCACCTTGGCTATTAACAGTGACATTTATGTCTTGATGGATATTGTAGTCATAGAAGTTCCAGATGCCTAGGGGATGCTCTTACCTAGGAAGTTGTGTGCCTCAATTGGAGGACATCCACAAATGGATTTATCATATGCCACTATATTGATTGTAGATGTAGTGTCATTCATCCTTTATAGGGAACCACACATGCCCAAGCATGAGGAAGATATAGAACCTTTTCCATTTCCCAATACTATTAGAAAATCCAAAGGTAATACTCCTCCAAAAGATCTGCATACCAAGCAAAAACACTTTGAGCCAAAAGGGCATGAAAAACTTAAAGAGGTTGAACCTCCAGGAAATGTCTACCAAGTTAAGAACACACTGATAAACAAAACCAAGAGGCCAACATTCCAAAATAAAAAGAAACAATGGTTTTGAAGACAAGGAAAATAATTTCAAGTGAGTGATCTAGTCCTTGTCGATAGTAATCCTATCCTAGTGAAGGTCCATGGCAAAGTAGGATTTCGATACTTTTAGATTGCTAAGCTTGATGGTGAACTCGTCTCCCCTGTAGGAGGAAAATTTCTTTCTTTGTTCAATGGAACTTGATGTATTTTAAATAAATCATTGAATTGCATTTGTGTGTTGCATTTTGTGTGAGCATCCTACTTCATTGAATGTGCAACGAGATATGAAAGATTAGTGTGAATTGCATTATTATTCACAAAGATATTACATATAAATACATTATGTGATCATTGGATTCATCTTCCAAGGTCTCTTGGACTCTCCATGATGTTTCACCTTCCAAACCATAACCTTAGGGGATTAGGTGTCCAACATTACCCCCCTTAATTCGAAGGGGTATATACGAGTCCAAGGAGAGAGTTCTAATACAAAAATGCAAAATTTCATGGCAACAGTTAGCTGAATCTGCTCTTTGAAATGGTGGTTTTTAAGGAAGACCACAACCCAAAATGCAGGAGAGCTTGAGGTCTCAACAGGTGGTGGTTTTAGGATGACCGCCAACACTAGATCGCTTGGTGCAATTCCTGAAACAATTTCAAATCTGGCTAGAAGCTAAAGTATTCTACTAGAGGAAGTTCCCCCTAATGCTTTGAAAAGGGAACCATTAAAGTCTCAACCAGCAGTGGTTTAAGGTTGACCACCAACTCTAGATTTCATAGTGCAATTTCTAGGACAGTTCCAAATCTGGCTAGAAATTGAAGTCTTCTACTAGAGGAAGTGCTCCCAATACCAGTTTGAAGATGACTGTAAACTGAATCACGCTCATAACTTTGACTCTGACAGCAACTTTGATTTTGGTTCAGGCTTGAGGCTCTGGCTTTCATTGTTGCTCAAGTTGTGGCTTAGGCTCTTCGAAACTGGTAGCTAATAATCAATTCCCCCTATCTGATATAAGGTGATAAGATGATATAACTGTTACTCAAGCTCACTTGTACAGGCTTGATTAATAGGGCTTCAAAACACAAAGCCTAACTATCAATCCCCTCTTATCCCATACAAAATGATAAGATGAATATGTTTATAAAAATGTTCACATGGATGAAGATAAAAAAGCTACGATACTCCATGCAGAAAACTCAAGAAGGGTGTCAATTTCTACCGAAAATGCACCCATTTACAAAAATAATCAGTGGAAAACTTACATAAAACACCATTTGCAAGTTACCATTGTTATTAATTTGAATGCCCAAGATGTAGAATGCTTCTGAAAATAAAGGAAGAATGCTCAAAGCCAACAAACTTTATCAACAATTACAAAAACCTCTGATAAATACCACAACATGGGTTGACCTTCCAGTAACCTTGACCAAATACTGGTTGTAGAACCTTGGCACGAGCTCTGTCTTGAGGTACTTTTTGGCTCAAATCTGACAACATGCGATTGAGACATGTTTGTAAAAGGACTCAAATCTTAAGCACATCGATTTCAAAGAGGACCACAATTTTGAGACTTGGGCATTGTTACCCACCACCAGTGGGTGACCCCAATAGGATAATTTTTCTCCTAGAATGGTCTTCAGCCAGCAGCTGCTTGCAGCGACCACATAGCTCGATGTGCCATTAATCTCTGCCACCTGAGCCAACCATGCATTATGCGCCCTCGCCCATCTACTATGATTGTATATTTGAAGGTGGGCCTTCCAACCCCGTGGTATGGCTTTTCATTTTGAAATTGGGTGTTTATGGTTGCTTTTCTTGGACACATTTGGACATTGATTAGTGGGGATGTTCGGTGGAAAGAATGGGCTTGGTTTGTACACTTGTTCCCTTGTCCCAACTTGGTGGTTAATCTTGTATCCTACTCCCGTGGGATTTCCTCTATTGGCTACTAGCTTTAGGAGTGGCACTACATGGGAAAGCCTGATTTTGGTTGTGTGGTCCCGCTTCCTAACACCATATATATCACTCCCCTCCGCTCATTATAACCCATTTTCACACTTTTCCCATCTGGGTCCACATTTCTCCATTGGATCTATTGACCACTCCGTGTCAACTACACTATAGCAGTACACTCTTTCGCAAAGGAGATTCCATCATGTTTGAGTATTCAGATTATCCTGGATTCATCATCATCAGTCATCAATTTGTCAAAGTTGTAAACCCATTCTGCAAATTTTTTATGTAAATGATGCTAGTAAGACCATATATGTATGTAACAATCCAGGTAAGCCTAATATTTTGGCGACGAATTTCATCCTAGGAGATTTTTCGTCTGATTGATTCATTTGTGTTTCTAAACATGGATGATCAACAAATTTTTTCCCTCCAACCTCACCCCAAAGCTAGGGTGGAATTTATCGTCAAGATCTTAGGTGAGTCTTAGTGTTTTAGTGGAGTCTTTCGTAAAAGTGATTTGAGAATAATTTAAGCTAATTGACTAAATTATTTTATTACAAATCACTTGGTTTACTAGATCATATTAAGTCACAGAATTGGGTAATATATTGAGGGTCTATAACAAACGGGCGTTTCCCCTTTGAAGGTTTAAATGTAATTAACTTATGTAAAAAATATTTTAGTGCATGGTCCCTCATACTTAGACACCATGGCTAAAATATTGGAAGGTGGAAAAAATTAATTATCCCCTCAAGTATCAATTAATTAAATTGTTTGGCACAAATAAATTAAAATCCTAGGCAAAATAATTAATTAATTAGAGTCAAAATTAAATTCTTAGAGAAATTAAATTCTCCAAGTAGAAAAATTCATGGGTATCAAAGAAATTAATTTTTCTCCCGCCAAGGAAATATTGGAAATTTCAAGAAAAATTGGACCATTGGGCCTGGTGGTTAAGTCAAAGTCAATTTTTTGAGGAAATTAGCTCAAAATAATTATTTTTAAGCTAATAAAAAATGGTTTTTTATGATAAATTCAAAAATTCCTCAAAAATAAAGATTTTCAACGATGGAGATTAAAAGATGACCAAATATTTATCAATAGTCGAGATTATTTTGACGGGAATCAAGCGAACTCACTGTTATTTTCCACTTGGAGGATTTATCTATAAATTAGAAGTCATTTGCTTCTCAAGATACCGAAATTTTTTGTTAAGAAGCTCTGAGTTAAGCTCTGCTGCTGTAATTTTTTCTTGAAATAATAGAAAGACTTTGGCGTTTATTCATGGTGGTGTTCCTCTTCTTCTTCTTATGGTAATTTTTTGGATCATGTTCTTAATGCTCTACTGAATAATATTTTATGAGTTGTTATTTCTTTAGCCAGTTGATTGGATTAACTATTTTCACAGGTATCTTGCATTAGTTATTGGGTTTAGAGAAACATTCTAACTTGATTGATCTAGCAGGTATCTCTAGATCTTGAGGGTTATGGTGTCTATATAGCCCCTATTGATCCAATAAGTTAATCCTAAGACTTCAGGGATTCAGATCTTGGGCGTGAGGGGAAGTCTTCCGTTGGACCAGCGAACTCCCAAGACAAGAAAGATTAAGGGCCCACTTTGTTAAATTTCAGGTCTTATCTGACAATTGGTTTTGCAGAGATCCATTTAAATTATTTCATTCATCTATGTTTATCTATTGTGCATTTAATGAATAGATCTTCTTATAAGAGCCATAAATCATTGTGTATATTGTAAAATAAAATTTTATAGATGATTTTATTTTCTAATCCTTGTGTGCAGCTGGGGTTCTGGGATTTATTTTGATTTTTGTATATAGATGGGGTTTTGGGCTTCTGAAATTTTATTTGTGCAAGTCAACTTCAAGCTAGATCTGAAGATTTTTCGAGGGTTTTAAGGGTTTCATTCCTTGGAAATTTTTTAGAGGGTTTCTAGAGGTGGATCTAGGCCTAGGAAGGCAAGATCCACCATCTATTGCTCTTCCAAGCTCAACAATCGAGTCCAAGGAGAAAATGTCAAACTTCAAGGGGTATTTTGTGATCATTTGCAGACAAATTTCGAGATCTGAAGCATTTTTTGAATTTTGTGAGGGTTTCAAGAAATTTTAGGTCCTCTATGCCAAACGTTGGCCCTACCCAGCCCCTTGTCGTGGTCCCTTTCTTTTCTGCGTCAGCCTCTAGGGCCTAATTTGGCCTAGCCACAAGCCTATTTAAGGCCATAGCCCCCTCCGCTGCCCTTGTTTCTTCCTTGGATTGCCCTCCACCCTTGCTGTGGGCCTCCTTAATCCCCTAAGGCTTGGCCGCAAGCCTTTCCCTTCCCTCCTAACCCTGTCAGCTTTGTTTCTCCTCCTCCGTCCTGCCTTTTTCCCTCTTTTTGGCCCACCACTCACCTCTTTCCAGCCTTCCACTGCCCTCAATCTCCCTCTGCTCCTCTCGGCCCTCACTGTCGTGGCCTCTAAGGCCTTCATCCCCCCCCCTCAATGCAGCCCTGTTCTGCCCATTTTTCAAGGCTGAAAGCCCCTAATTGCCGTAGACATCAGGCCTTACAGCCTTTCCAGCCCTATCCATGGGCCTAATTGGGCATTGTTGTCCTCTCTTCCTCACTGTTTGGTAATAAACTGAATTTTGGGCTAAAGTTTGTTGAATTTTACAGAGATATCAGGACGATTCTTGTGTTTACAGGTGGTCTAAGCTACTGAAGAAGTTCTGGGCATTCTCACTAGGCATCTACAAGCCCAAAGGGCTCACTAGTTTGCACCCTCCAACCCTTTGTTTCTTCACTGCTCATCTACAGCTAAGAAATTGTTTCATAACAGTGATGAAATCATTATAAAAGTGCCCTAAAAAATAATTCATAAATTACCTAATAACCTAAGGAATTAATTGCATTAGTGAAGCATTCTTTGTTTGGCACAAAATTGCAAATTCCATTTCTGTTTTGAATGCTTACTAAAGTCTGATAGAAACAGTGACATTTACTTCATCTAATCAACATAAAAAGTACTCACACATTGCTAAATACAATGGCCAGTCACTTAGGTAAATTAAACATTGTTCATTTGGCAAAGATCTAGTGATTTCATGACTGTCCAATCTACATAATAAGCATAATCAGGTCTGATATATCAGTGGCATAAGCATATTTTCACCGTTTGTTCTCTATCTCAAGTGCTCTAGTATAGGTCAGCAAGAAGTGAAAATTTTATGACTATTTGACACACTTGGCATAAGGAAATTTCATAAGTAGCTTATCACTGCCCTATTGCTCATGTGAAAATTCCTACACTAGAATCTCTACTGCAGCAAACTGATGTTACTTCTCCTACTTGAATAAATCATGCAAGTTATTTATTGTCTTCTACGGTAAATTTTGAAATAAATACATCTGCAGCCTTCACTTATTTTATATATGCGGAAACAAAACATTGAGCAGGAAAGAACAATGCAACACATAGGACACAGTTATTTTTGGACAAATAGTCGCCGGAAAAACCCAATGCGGGAAAGCCAGTGCAACAGCTCTAAGGGTTTATTATTATGTAGGAGAAAATTCTGAGTACAAATCTAGGATGCTCAACTAGCAATCCTTTACAGAGAAAATACTGGACAAAACAATGGTGAAATGAACTCGCCCTATCAATGGAGAATCAGTGATTGATCCTTCAGCTCTGGAGGTTCTGCGTGGCTTATGCACAAAACTGCGTCACTTTGAGCAGCTTCTGCGTCACCCTCTACGTGGCTTCTGTGCAAAACTGCGTCACCCTGGGCAACTTCTGCATCATCCCTCTTGGGTATTACGTTGTCTCTCTACTTTGGATCCTCTGTTGGCTGAGAAATCGACTTTCCTGCCTCCCAGACTCACACCCTAGCTTCCGGCAACTGAACTTCGGGTTCCCTCAACAAAAACTCGACTCCCCCTCACTGATTGTGTTGCCTTTGCGTCATCACTATGTAGGCCTACGTCAACCTTCCTCTAGACGTATTTTTGTGCTTTCTCTGCCTTGTACTCTCCGGAAATTCCTTCTCCCAGATTCTCACTGCCCCCCTGCTGCAAGATCTCCTCAATCGATTTACCTCCTAAGAACTTTTCACTTCAGAAAATCAATTTTCTCAATCTCTCTATGCATTTTCCAAATGACCCTCAAGTCCCTTCTTGTATCTTCCTGTTGGGCAACCAATGGCCTAGATTAAAACATAATCAAAGGCTCAAATTAATTGGACTTGATCCATGGCTTTTTCTAGAAGTTTCACCCCTGATTAGATTAATACCCATTAATATTTTAATTTTCCTAAGTTTCAACATAGGAACCCCATTAAAAATATTAATTATTTTAATAAAATCACTTATGGGTGGAATTTCCCAAAACTTTTTCCGAGTTCTTTAGAATACATGTGTCCAAGCCTCCCTGCAAAATTTGAGGCTTAGAGCACATCCAATGCTACCCCAAATCAACACTCCCTCTTAGCGAGGAATGTGCTCTAGCAATACATTGCCTCTATACATACTGCTCTGACTCTGAAGCATCGTCTTTGCACTCCTGATGTCTGACGTACTGTCCACCAACCACTGCGCTTCTTCTACCACTGTACTGATTCATTTGACATTGCCACTGCCGATGCTACATCTGTACTACAGCGCCCTCTCAAACATTGCATCTGCTATGCTGCTAGCACTGCCACTGCTAACACTGCATATGTACTACAACTCAGCTGCTGAGAGAAGCAACTGAAAACACCCAAAATTGGACAAGTATCCAGTGGATACACCTCGGTGTTGACATCCTGACTACTACTAGTCCCACTCTTCCTCTGAAGCCACTGTGTTGTTGAAGCTCTGCACTGCTGCTTCTCCGCTCTACTTTGCTCAGTCTCTAGCTCTCCTAGCCACTGCATCTGCCAAATCAACACTTCATGGCACCAACTAAAACTCCACCATCCCGCTACTACTGTTCATGGGCTCCCGTAGCAAGGTGATGATCCAAGAGGTGGGCTCCTCAAGGATCCTGGCCATTTGTAGTCCTCCTGACTACAACTCTATATCAACCCACCTCCCTCCTTGAGGTATCTCGACTATCATGGCGAACTCCTCCTCCTCAATCTTCGCTGCTGCAACCTTTGGATCATGCTTCTCATCCTTGTCCTTTTTCTTCAAAGGACACTGGGATGCATAGTGGCCCATCTCACCACATCTGATGCACTTCACCTTGGAGACGTCCTTCTTATGTCTTTGTTGCCCTGGTTGTCCCTTCAATGCAAGGGCTGCGTTAACCTCTTCCTCCATTTTGGGCTTTGACCCACTGCTATTGCTACTCCCGTCAAGTTTTACCTTGAGCAGGTCTCTCCTCGGCTCTTCTTGTTTCAGAGCTGCCCACATCTCGTCCCAATTTGGCAACGTTGCCCTGCACAGGATACTCTGGACAAAGATCTGCCAATCATCTAAGACGGAGTTTAGAGCCAATCTCACTAACTCTGAGCCTTGAGGAGTATGTCCCGCGGCTAATATCTCATCACAAGTCTCCTTCAGTTTCGTAAGAAACGGATCCACTTGCTCCCCCTTCTGCATCTGAGCAAATCTCAGCTTTTGCTCTAAGTACATCTTCTGCTGCTCGGAAGTCCCCTGATATAATGTGGCCAAGGAATCCCACACTTCCTTTGTGATTCCTTTGCTTGCAACATGGCACACCATGTGATCCTTGACCCTGTCCAGGATCATCCTCTTTGCCTTAGCCATCTCAGCCTTGTACCTTTTCAGCAGATCTGCATCCACAGGTTCAGCCACCACATTGTCAACGTACATCTTGAGGGCATGCTCATCAAGCAGGAAGGTCATCCTAGCCTTCTAGATGGCATAGTTGGAAGCCCCGTCCAACCTATCCTAATCCCTCAAGCCACTGGTTGCCATCTCTTCCGAAAAACTGTCGAACTGCTCCATCCTTCTCCCCACTGTGTAGCTCCTGGGCTGACTTACGCACTCCTTGATGGAGTTGGTAAGTTGTTGCTCCTCTACTACCCAGCAATCGAGAAATACTAATTTCCTCGACAAGAAATCACTGAGGAAGTATTCCCTCACTATGCTCTGTAGCTTCTTTCTTCTGACGTCTTTTCAGCCTGGTAAAGCTGCCTACTGAAAAATCTGTGTCTACCAGCTCCTCCTCATGTTGAGGCTCAGCGTTGCTCCCTTTGCCACTGCAAAAATCGAACTAGAAGCTCTTTTTGTCCGTCAAATCACTCAGAGAGAGACTCCCTCGGATTTTCGACCCTCTGGCTAGAATTGCGCAAACCCTCTGGGGTTTCGACTTGCTGCCTCCTGCAGCTTTTCAATTTCCCCTTCTGCTCAGCGCTGGAGTTTTTGGTTCTGCTCCTCTTGTTTCTCCTGCACTAGCTCTAATACCATGTGAAAATTCCTACACTAGAATCCCTACTGCAGCAAACTGATGTTACTTCTCCTACTTGATTAAATCATGCAAGTTATTTATTGTCTTCTATGGTAAATTTCAAAGTAAATACATCTGCAGCCTTCACTTTTTTTATATATGCGGAAACAAAATATTGAGCAAGAAAGAGAAATGAAACACATAGAACACAATTATTTTTGAACAAATAGTCCCCGGAAAAACCCAATGCGAGAAAACTGGTGCAGAAACTCTGAGGGTTTATTATTATGTAGGAGAAAATTCTAAGTACAAAACTAGGATGCTCAACTAGCAATCCTTACAGAGAAAATACTGGACAAGGGACTGGTGAAATGATCTCACCATGTCACCGGAGAATCAGTGATTGATACTTCAGCTCTAGAGTAATTGCGTCACCCTTTGCGTGGCTTCTACGCAGAACTGCGTCACCCTGGGCAATTTTTGCATCACCCTTCCTGAGTATTACGCTGCCTCTCTGCTCTAGATCCTCTATTGGCTGAGAAATTGACTTTCCTGCCTCAAAGACTCACACCCTGGCTTCCGATAACTGAACTTCGAATTCCCTCAGCAAAAACTCAACTTCCCCTCAATGACTGCATTGCCTCTGCGTCAGCACTGCGTAGGCCAACGTCAGCCTTCCTCTAGACGTCTTTCTGTCCTTTCTCGACCTTGTACTCTCCGGAAATTCCTTCTCCCGGATTCTCAATGCCCCCCTGCTGCAAGATCTCCTCATCAATTTTCTTCCTGAGAACTTCTCACTTCAGAAAATTGATTTTCTCAATCTCTCTGTGTATCTTCCAAATGACCCTCAAGTCCCTTCTTATATCTTCCTGTTGGGCAACCAACGGCCTAAATTAAAATATAATCAAGGGCCCAGATCGATTTGACTTGATCCATGGATTTTTCTAGAAGTTTCACCCTTGATTAGATTAATACCTATTAATATTTTAATTTTCCTAAGTTTAGACTTAGGAACCCCATTAAAATTATTAATTATTTTAATAAAATCACTTCTGGGTAGAATTTCCCAAAATGCTTTCTAGGTTCTTTGGAATATTTGTGCCCAAGCCTCCCTGCAAAATTTGAGCCTTAGAACACATCCGATGCTACCCCAAATCAACAATTCATTGTTATCTTTATTTTCGGTTTACTCGGTTGATCCGTAAACTGCCGTGGATATTCCACTGGACATTTTATAACAACAAATCTGATAATATTATATTAAAAATCCAAAATTCTACACTATTATAGTCCTATTAAAATGCTAGATTTGTAGATTTAACTTTAATTAGTGCATGCATGCAAATGGAAATTATGCAAAGTAGAGAACAACAAAATAAGCACACACACAAGACACAAGATATGCTCTCTGAGAAACCCTTTCAGGAGAAAACCCAGCTAAAAGGTGAGGCCACTTCGCTCTCTTTCTCTGTCTGGAAATATGGTTGCAGGTACAAAGAAGTAATGTCTATGGCCCGTGGGCTGCTATAGTGCACAAATCCTCTCTTTGTGCTCTACATCCTATCTTTTTTAACTATCTTTTCACAGCTATGGAACAAAATTCTCTCGGAAGAATAGAATGTCTCTTCCTCCTAGTGGCTCGGTTATAACACAACCCGGTAGTCTACTAGTGGTTAATTTTGACTACATCAACTCTTAACTAGAGTTACAATATGGACTCTTCTATAGTCTTTTACATCATAAGCATGTGGCTAGCCCATTTTCCATGAATAATGGGCGCTGACGCGGTATCCTCCTGAACAACAAGTGTGAAAACAAGAAGGTCAACTTCTGAGTGACATAACTTTTGCATACGGACTCTGCTTGACGCGCTTCTTGTGCTGTTGGAAAGATCTTTGTGAGTAGAATAACATGAAATGGTGTTGTGCTAAGGAGACAAAGTTTTACCCCCAAAAAACGTCATTTGATGCTTGAAAACGCTCCTGGACGGTTTCAAACTCCGTTTTACCAAACTAGGTCTTGCCAGTAAAAATGGTCCCGTGCGCTGATTCCTCCACTTTTTCCACTCCAAATGCATCAAGATGGATGAAAAACAATATAATGATCCTGTTACCGCTCAAACTAGAAGGGGTCCTAAAAGGGGATCCTTGAAGGACTACTACTAGGTTAAGGGCAACAATGGAGGCTTAGCCCACTGTCACCTCAGCTCAAACTCACTAATCTTTATGGATTTTCACGGATGGGCGGAGACCTGGTATATTGAAAGTAACTTGTGAAAGATGAATCGACAAATAGATGTGAAGTGACCTTAATGATCCTTTTGCTAGGAGGAGGTTAAGCATGGAGCTTACTTGCTCTTTAAGCAAGGTACAAAGATTTCTAGGATAAGGAGGTGACGATTTGAGGGTTAGGTTAGAGGAATATGCCTTGTAAAGGAGTTTCCCAATCCTAAAATCCTTATTGAACTCAGTGTTTTAAAATCGGCCGATCTGAACTGGTAACCGGTCAAACCGGCCAGTTAGCAAGCCCATCAGGTCAAACTGGCTTAAAAACCCGGTTTACCTCCTCATTTCACCTTTTTTTAGCCCTAACCGGCCAGTTTAGGATGGAACCGTCCTAAACCGGCTGGTTAGCTGCCATGGCCGCAGAGCACTCACGCAGCACTGTTTTCCAATTTTTTAGGGTGTTTTGGAGGGAAATTAAGGGTTCTTTCCCTCCAAAAACACCCTCTCCAAGCCTTTGAAAGGCCCTTCTCCCTCTCATTTGTCTCACACATCTCATTTGGAGTATTTGTGAGTTTGATTGGGAGCTTGGAGAGTGTTGAGCTTTTGTTGGAGTAGTGGAACAACAAAGAGTTTAAGCTAAGTAGTAGTCATCATGCCTCCAAAAGCCAAAGATATTGCATGGGCTCATTGTGATATGATTGATGGCAAAATGATATGCAAATATTGCCAATAATCCATTCAAGGAAGGGGTATTAACAGGTTCAAGCAACACTTGGCTAGGATAGGAGGCCATGTAAAGCCATGTGGAGCACCAAATGAAGTAATAGGGCATATTAGGGCAGAATACCTTCAAAAGTTTGAGACTCAGGTCACTGAACCAATAGAGAAGTTTGTGACTGCAAAGTTTGGGAGTCGAGACTCAACCAACTAAGTTTGATCATGATGACTCATGAGAAGTTTCAAGTGATAATGTTGATCACTATTATCATATATGTAGACTTGAGTCTTGTAGTAGGCCACTAGCCCCATAGTTTGTAGGCTTTGTTTTTTCACTCTAGAGGCCATTTAGAGCCTCATTGCTTATGTATTTTGTCGATGATATGTATTGCACTCGGTGCCATTTTGATATATTCACCTTTACATGGTATATAAATGAGAAATCTTTGCATATTTTGTCTCTATTGGCTTGGAATCGTGGTTCTAAATCTTAAAAATAGTGTTTTTCATTAAAAATTAATTATTTAATGTATTTTTTTAAAACTAGTTCATTTAGACCTGACCAGTCCCAGTTCGATCGGTTCCAGTTCGAAACCCAGTTCATTAGGTGGACCGGTTTGGTCATCGGTTCCGGTTTCTAAAACATTGATTGAACTTGACTTCCCGATTGGTTCTTGAAGAATTTACTTTTCAAAGTTATGGGACCACACGAGACCAAGTGGACCCAGCCTAGGTTAAGGAGAGAAATTCTAGCAACAAATGATGTTCTTAACCCAGACAAGGGGAAATGATAAAAGCAAGGATTTCCAATCAAAGGTGTCAAATTGATCCTATGAGGTGCTAGCCTAGGGAATACCGAGACAAAGTTTGATCTTAGAGCTAGGGCTTGGCTTATCTCAAGACTCCACCATCGGAATGGCTTCAAATATGGAGGATGCCTTGAGGACACACAATGCAGTAGAGACTAGGAGATCGAACATTTTTTATGGCTACTTTGTTAGGAAAATGATGCCCTAGGCGGATAGACCTAGAAAATAGGGGAAAAAGGTAAAGAAAAAGGTTTAAGGTGATCACCTTATGGACCAGTGCCTAATTCCTCTTGGGGATATGGAGTCATGAAAAATTATGGAGAAGGATCTCATTTCTAGCTCAAGAAGGCTCTAAGGGCAACTTCATCCAATGTTACAGAAAAAGAAAGTGACCTTAAAGCGTTTATACTTCGCTTGCAGATGAAGATGGCTTATCAAGATAACTTCGATCTCTATGATAATTTGTTCAACAAACATGGCCCATACATAGAGATATGCTATATAGAAACATAATTCCACAATGAAACAGTAAATGCTTGCAGCAATTAGCCCTAAAATAGCGAAATCCCATGATTAATGTATGTGACAAAGTAAAAGAAAATAGCATCAAAGTTGTACTTGTGAAAATTCGGTGGCTCGAATCACTAATGTAGTAGCTGATTGCATTTCTCCTATTTGTAAATTACTGAAGCAAATTATCTATTGTTTCCTATAGTAAACATTGAAACGAATACACTGCAACCTACACATTTAAATTATAAGCAGAAACAAGAAACTGAACAAGAAAGAGATACAACACACACACATCTACACAGTTATTTTTGGACAAACATCCCGAGAAAAACCCAATGCGGGAAAACCGATGCGGCAGCTGAGGGTTTTATTATTATGCAGTAGTAATTCTGAGTACAATTTGTTGGATGCCCAACTGGCTATCCTATACAAAGAGAAACTAGACAGAACAAGTAGTGAGATGCTCTCACCCTATCACTGGAAGAATCCAACCCTGATCTCGCTGGAAGGAGGCTCTGCATCCCTTCTATGTCATCTTTTGCACAAAACCGCGTCAACCCTACGCAATCTCTGCATCACCTCTGTTGGGTACTGTGTTGCTCCTCCTTCGGATCCTCTACTGCCCAGAAACTTTGATTTTCAATCTCCCGGTCTCACACCCCAGCTCCTGGCTTCTGAAACTCAATTTCCTCAGCAGGAAATTCGATCTCCCTCTAGGCTTTATGCTGCCACTGCGTCAGCGCTACGTGGGTCAATGTCATCCTCCCTCTGGACATCGTTCTATCCTCTCTACCTTTTACTCTCTGACCCAGGAAAAGACTCCTCACCAGATATTATCCCTGCCCCTCTCTGCAAAAGATCACATCGAAATTCTTTCCGGCAGCTGCTCTGCTTCAGAAAATCGATCTTCTAATCTTCATTCAATGTGTTCTCCAAGTGCCCATCGATGTCCTTATAATCTTCCAATTGAGAACCAACAACCCAGATTAGATTCTAATCAATGGCTTAAATCATTTGGACTCGATCTTCATCTTCTTCTAAAAGTGTCACCCAGAGTTAGATTAATACCCTTTAATTATTTTAATTTCCTAAGTTTAGACTTAGGCACCCATTAAAACTAATTAATTATTTTAATAAAATTGTCTCCATGTGGAATTTCCCAAAATGATTTCTGGGTATTGGAGAATTCATGTGTCTAAGCCTCCCCGCAAATTTTGAGACTTAGAGCACATCTGATGCCACCATAAATCAACACTCCCTCTTAGCGAGGAATGTGCTCTAGCAATGCATCTTGCTGAAGCATCACTCTATTTTGTAACATCTCCTTCTGCGCTACTGATGCCTGTTATCCTATCCATCAACTACTGTGCAAATGTTGCATCTGTACTGTTGTTGACCCTACCATTGTCAACACTGCATCCGTACAACAACTCCCTCTCAATTCTACATCCGTGTTGTTGTTGGCACTGCCATTGCCAACTGCATCTGCACTGCAACTTTCTCCAACTGTTGTTGTTGTTGCATCAACAACGGAAAAGCATCTGAAAGTGTTCAGTATGATGCATCTTTTTGCTGGAGTCTGACAGTTACTAGTCTCTATGTTGACCCTCTGAAGCCTCTACGCTATTGCTGACCTCTGCCATCTACACTGTTGCAAACTCTGCTCTACGCTGCTCAGTCTCTGGCGCTACTAGCCTCTACAACTCACTCTGACACTCCTCTGCACCAACCGACACTGGTCCATCCTGCTACTTTTGTTTTGGGCTCCAATAGCAAAGAATTGATCCAAGAGGTAGGCTCCTCAAGGATCCTACCCATCTGTAGCTTTTTCGAACTACAACTCTAAATCAGCCCACCTCCCTCCTGGAGGTATCTCGACTGTCATGGCAAGCTCCTCCTCCTCAATCTTCGAGGTTGCAACCTTCAGATCATGCTTCTCATCTTTGTCCTTCTTCCTGAGAGGACACTATGTTGCGTAGTGACCGAATTCACCACACCTGAAGCATTTGATCCTCAAAACACATTTCTTCTTTTTTCGTTGCTCCTGTTGTCCCTTGGATACGAGGGTTGCATTATCTTCCTCCTCCTTGGGCTCCAACCCACTGCTGCTGCTTCCATCAAGTTTACACTTGACCAAGTCTCTCCTTAGTTCCTCTTGCTTAAGAGCTGCCCACATTTCATCCCAATTTGGCGAAGTCGCCCTGCCCAGGATGCTCTGGACAAAGACTTGCCACTCCTCAGATACTAAATTTAGGGCCAGTCTTACTATTTCGAAACCTTGAGGTGTTGACCCCACAGCGGTTAGCTCATCTCGAGTCTCCTGAAGCTTAATGAGGAATGGATCAATGCGCTCCCCCTTCTGCATCTGCAAAGATCTCATCTTCTGCTCTAAATACTTCTTTCGCTGCTCGGAAGATCCTTGATACAACATTGACAATGCATCCCACAACTCCTTGGCAGTCCCTCTGCCAACGATGTGACAGACCACGTGATCCTTCACTCTGTCAAGGATCATTCTCTTTGTTTTTTCCATCTCTCCCTTGTATTTCTTGAGAGGATCTGGATCAATGGGCATAGCTACCACGCTGTCAACGTAGGTTTCGAAAAAATGCTCATCTAGAAGGCACGACATCCTAGCCTTCCAAATCACATAGTTGGATGCACCATCCAACTGATCCTGATCTCTCAACCCACTGGCTACCGTACCTGCCAAACGAAAAAGTCAAATAGCCTCCTCTCTCCTCTACGCAGCACTACACTGATCTACGCATTCTCTGCTAGAGCTTGTAGATCTACCCCTCTCCACTGCTGCTCAGCAAATGAGAATTCAGACTCCTTGGCTAGAAGTCCTCTGAGAAAGAATTCCCTCAACCGTGTCTCTCCTTTCCTCTGACATCTTTCTGCCCAAGAACTGCCTGCAGAAAACTACGTCCCACCAAAATCCTCCTCTTCGCTGAAGCTTCTGTGCTGCTCCCTCCGACACTGGAAAACTTCGATCTAGAAGTCTTACCTCTCTGTCGAGTCACTCAGAGAGAGCCCTTCCTTGGAATTTTTTTCCCTCCTGGCCTAGACTAATCAATCCCTTTGGGGATTTGATTTGTTGCCTATGCAGCACTTTGACCCTCCTTCTCTTCAACACTGGGTTCTTCCGACTTTGCTCTCTTGCTTCACCTTCAACTCTGATACCACATGAAAATTGAGTGACTCGAATCACTACTGCAGCAACTGATTACGTTTATCCTATTTGTTAATTACTGAAGCAAATTATTTATTGTTTCCTACAGTAAACACAGAAACGAATATAGTGTAGCCTACACCATTTAAATTATAAGCAGAAACAAGAAACTGAACAAGAAAGAGATACAACACACACATCTACACAGTTTTTTTGGACAAACGTCTCCGACAAAACCCAATGCAGGAAAACCGGTGCAGCAGCTGAGGGTTTTATTATTATGCAGTAATAATTTTGAGTACAATTCGTTGGATGCCCAACTGGTTATCCTATACAGAGACAAACTGGACAGAACAAGTAGTGAGATGCTCTCACCCTATCACTAGAAGAATCTAACCCTGATCTCACTAGAAAGAGGCTCTGCGTCAGATTCTGCGCAAAACTTCGTCAACTCTACATAGTTTCCATGTCACCTCTGCTAGGGATTGCACTGCTCCTCCTTCAGATCCTCTGCTACCTAGAAACTTCGAGTTCGAGACTCCCGGTCTCACACCCCGGCTCCCGGCTTCTGAAACTCAATTTCCTTAGCAAGAAATTCAACCTCCCTCTAGGCTCTGCGCTGCCACTGCATCAGCACTACGTGGGCCAACGTCAACCTCTCTTTGGACGTTGTTCTCTCCTCTCTGCCTTGTACTCTCTGGCCCAGGAAAGGCTCCTCACCAAGTACTATCCCCGCCCCTCTCTGCAAAAGACCACTTCGAGATTCTTTCTGGCAACTGCTTTGCTTCAGAAAATCGATTTTATGATCTTCACTCGATTTGAGAAACAATGGCCCAGATTAGATTCTAATCAACGGCTCCGATCATTTGGACTCGATCTTCGTCTTCTTCTAGAAGTTTCACACACAGTTAGATTAATACCCTTTAATTATTTTAATTTCCTAAGTTTAGACTTACGCACCCATTAAAAATAATTAATTATTTTAATAAAATTGTCTCCAGGTGGAATTTCCCAAAACGATTTCTAGATATTGGAGAATGCATGTGTCTAAGCCTCCCTGCAAATTTTGAGACTTAGAGCACATCCGATGCTACCAAAAATCAACAGTACTTACATGCAAGAGAATATATCCAACCATCAATACATTTGCTAATAAAGAAGCTCCAAGATAATAAAAAAATCCAATCCAAACATCAAAATTCATCCATGCTCCAATTTGTCCTCCAAGAAAGAGATGCAAAATTCTCAAGAGAGAGAATGATCCAATCCAAAGTGATAATACAAATGAATTCATGTCTCTCCTATTTATACACTCACTAGGAGTTCAAATTACCTAATTTGAACCTACGTTAGCCCATCAACTAAAATAATGTGTAAATAACTATCTATTGGTAACAAGCCCACCAAACTAGCTCACAAATAAAATAATAAGCCTCCCAAGAGGTCGAATAATCAATGATGCATGATGTTGGGCTCTCTAAGAGGCCTAATGAAGTCCATAAGAACCAAAATGATGAGTTGGACTTCCAAAAGTAATGGATAAGGGTTTGGCCCCTTGTTATCCACATAATAAACATGTGGTGCTCCCAATGGTTGTGAGGGCACACAAGTGGCCTCATGGGTCTCAAAGTAAGTCGAAAATGCCTGTAGACCATCTGTAAGGGCTCAGATGATGGTGTAAGTGATTTCACATCAGCATACAAGTCTTGGGTCATCTGCGAAGTGCATGATACAACAATGGGGTTGGTTGAGAAAAGGTGAACCAAGTGCATCTTCTTCGTCGAATAGGTGAATCTTGAGCAATATCTGAATATCTTTGGGGATCCATGGAGTGTGTCTACTGTTGTGAGGCCCATGGCTCTCAACACACACCCTACATGTGCCAATGTATCCCTCTGGAGGGTTAGGATCCTGTATAGGGACACCAAAACCAAGATGGAGACCACCTATAATCCTGCATAAGATCTAATGCGTCCCCTAGCCTTCTAGTACAAGTCATCAAGGAAATCAAGTAAAAGATCTTACAAACTACCATCACATTTGTTTAAGTTTTAAATTTTTTAAATGTTGACAATTACAGTGTCAGTGAAATATTTGTAATAAATAGGAAACAATGTTCATAATGGGACTATTAGCGCTTTTGTGAGTTCAGATTTTTTTTAGAGAAATATGTTGACAATGGGAGTGTCAGCGTTATCGAGTATTCGTTGGTAACTAAAGTATCAGCACAAAACTTAAAATTTCAGTTTCAATTTTTGAAATGCGCTAACACATTAGATGTCAGCAACGAAATAATTACCCGATCATGCCATGGTAAATCCAAAGGTGAAAGGTACGTGCTGAAAGAATGTTTTTTGCCGCCAAAGATGTATGCAGTTGTTTTGTAATTATCAAAGGTTTAAGTCATTATTTTACCCATCAATCAGTGATCTAACACACAATCCTTGGACATCACTGTTTTCCCCGTATAGTAATTGTTCGTTGCCATTGTGATTTATGTTATCTTTTATCGATGAAAAGTCGTTCGGTTGCAAATACTTGTTGGAGATCCAGGATTGAATCTCGGTTTTTTCTTCCTCGTGATCGCCAGACTGTGAAGTTAATGGAAAAAAGCGGGAGGTTAAACAAAAATGAACCAAAAGGGCCCGACCTTCTGGAAATGTACCTGGATATTCAGCAGCATTTTCAACAAGCAAGGTGGGAGGAATTTTTCAAACGATGCACCGATTTCCATGACAAGGTTGCTTGAGCATTTGCCCAAGGTTTCAACGGTCAACGTGTGGAGGTTGGAGGGATTTCGTTCCAGGTGGCAGAGGAGTTGATTACAGAGTTCATAGCTCTACCTACAAATGGAGAAAGAGTCTTTTGGAACCACGTTTTAGCTGGAATTGATGTCCCATTATTCCTAAATACTGAGTTGAAAGAAAGAAATTGGAAGGTAGGGGTGCAGAGGTCTTATTTGGAAGACAAATGGAATGGGCTTCTACGAATTACCCAGTTGTATTTTACATGTGAAGGGTGTTTTAACAGGGTAAACTTATATCATTTCCATTTCTTAGCTCATCTAGCAGGACAAGTGAGAATGAATGCATGTTATTTTTTATTAGAAAGTCTCAAGCACATGGTTGCTTGGGTTTGGGCTAGAACAAGCCCATCTCCACACTTCATCTATCACAAAAAGCTTTAATTAAGTTATTAATTGAAAATCAATTGGCAAAGGTTGGAAGAACATGGAGCCATTTTTTGTTCTAGGGAGGGTTTCAACCCTTGCCCCCTAAGTCTAAACGAGAAAGGAAGAAGGGTACCAAAAAATTTCAGGCAGGAACCTCCTCTCAGGTCACCCCCAATGTGCAAACCAAAAGCTAAAAGAAGGAAGACAAACCCTCACCTTTTGTTCCTAAAATACCCAAGGTCTATTCTAAAAGAAGTGTTAGGCTTAGAAAAATAAAGTTTACTACAAATCCTCCTACTGTGAGCTCCCCTCATGTTGAAAATCCACCTAGTGAAGGTTCCCCTGCAGAAAGCCAGCTACCTGAGCAAAACAAAGGAAAGAGGGTTGACCCTGAACCCCATGATGAAGAAAATCCAGGGGAAGAAGAACCCACCCTGTTTGAGATGTTCAAAGGAGGTAAAAAACCTCACACCAGGTCATTAAACAAATTGAGACTGAATATAAAGTTGAAGCAAAACCCTGACCTTGCCAAATCAGTCATAGATGTGGATAATGTTCCACTAAAGGACCTAATTATAAACAAAGGGAAAGCTACAAGTTCAAAAGGGTCGAAGAAAAAACAAAGGAAACCAAGAAGAAAATCCCCATGGAAACCAGAGAGAGAAAGAGGCAGAGGATGGATAAGGTGGACATTTTAATGGAAGCAGCGAGTACCCTCAGCTCAAAAGTTGGTAGCTATCTTTTTGAGTTTTTGATCTTTCACTATCAGAGTGAATTTTTTATCAAGCACCTGTTAGTGTTTAAGCACAAAAAGGCGCAGAGGAGAGCTGGTATTCTCATTATCAGTGCATTTTGCAGAGAAGCATTGACATTTTCATTGTCAGCGTATTTTGGAAAAGCAATCTGAAAGAAAACGCTGACAGTCAGCCCGTCAACGAAATAATCATTTCTGCCAGCTAAAGGATTGACAACGGCGTTATTAGCGAATTGCAGCAGGGATACCCAAGAAGGCAGGGGCTAGAACAGAAGTATGTTTCTTAAGGATGACAACGCCCAATCTATAGCAAGGGAAGCATAACCATGATACATTTTTTCAGCCCCATTTTTACACAGATTTCAGCGAGTTGTTTTGATTTGAAAAACTTGATATGTTTAATGATATTTTCATATGCATGTACCTAAGAGATTTATACTGCTATTGTTGGATTACTGTAACTAATTTTGAGCTACAAACCTGTTTCAGTTATTGAATTATCTATATAAGCAAAGATTGTAGAAGAAGAAAAGGTTGGAGTTTATTTGAGATATAACATCTTTTGTGTATTGTTGACCAGATTTAATGAAAATAGTCTTCATGCGCAGTTTACGGAAATTCTTATGTTATGATTCCCTGTCTGTCTTTTCTTGGTGTAATATTTTCCTCAATGTCTGAATGCTAAGTGGTTGAATTTGGAATTCATATTGTTGTGCTCCATTTTCTTATCTTTCAGATACTTAAATACTTGTTTTTTTCAGATATATATCACACTGTTTTCCTCTATTTCTCGCCAAATTTCCTTAAAATTGTCAAAGGAATTGTTACTATCTCACTTTTGTAATGTTTTTCTCATTGAAACTGTAATTATATAAATCCTGATTGGAAAAACAATCTGAAAGAAAACGCTGACAGTCAGCCCGTCAGTGAAATAAACAGTTCCGGCAGCTAAAGGATTGACAACAGCGTTATTAGCGAATTGCAGTAGGGATACCTAAGAAGGCAGGGGCTACAACAGATGTTTCTGAAGGATGACAAGGCCTGATCTACAGCGAGGGAAGCATAACCATGATACATTTTTTCAGCCCCATTTTTACACAGATTTCAGCGAGTTGTTTTGATTTGAAAAACTTGATATGTTTAATGATATTTTCATATGCATGTACCTAAGAGATTTATATCGCTATTGTTGGATTACTGTAACTAATTTTGAGCTACAAACCTGTTTCAATTATTGTATTATCTATGTAAGCAAAGATTGTAGAAGAAGAAAAGGTTGGAGTTTATTTGAGATATAGCATCTTTTGTGTATTGTTGAGTAGATTTAATGAAAACAATCTTCATGAGCAGTTTACAGAAATTCTTGTGTTATGATTCCCTGTCTGTCTTTTCTTGGTGTAATATTTTCCTCAATCTCTGAATGCTAAGTGGTTGAATTTGGAATTCATATTGTTGTGCTCCATTTTCTTATGTTTCAGATATTTAAATACTTGTTTTTTCAGATATATATCACACTGTTTTCCTCCATTTCTCGCCAAATTTCCTTAAAATTGTCGAAGGAATTGTTACTATCTCGCTTTTGTAATGTTTTTCTCATTGAAACTGTATTTATATAAATCCTAATTGGGTCAGAATAAATGCCCAATGGTAGTATTTTCACACAGACCAACCAAACTCAGTGAGTCTGCGATAAATCTAACCATTGGACTCAATTGCAAACCTTCTTACTACAGTGGCCTTTGAGAAGTTGAGTTTAGGGAGAGAGATCTCTCTGGGTAGAAGGGACAACTTTCAACCTTAAAACGGTTTGAGGTTATCTCGGTTATTTCCTTCCACAACGAGGGAAAATTTTGAGTGATAACATTTTAGCACCGTTGTCGAGGACCGAAAAACATATTTTCACCAAATGATTTTATTGTTTAAGATCAGATCTCTGAGGGCAAACAAAGATTTGCATATCAATTTGGCTACAAGATGTTTGCTTTGGAGACTCCACATTGTAATCTGAAGTGTTCCTATTGACGAAGTTCTGGCTCACAGAGGCATTTATACTCGGAGGAACCCTGATCCAAATCCACCCTAGATTTTGTTAAGCCCGAAAAAATTGTTCAGGAAGAAATCTCCAAAGGAATCAGGTACGATTCATTTAGAAAGGTCTTATTCACTACCTACAAAGGTTTAAGTTCTTGAGGATTTGCAGTTAGATATTAAATTTGAAAGTGATTTACTCAGATCTAAGTCCGAAAGTAATATTTCAAACACTATCCTTGATCAAACAAATTTAAATACCTTTATCCTTGGTTTTACCATCCCATATTAGAGTTATTACCACAAGGTTTCGAGATTTAGTCTCATTTTTAGAAATTAGAATAGAGAGTCCATGAACTCCACGTAGCTGCGGCTAAGTCTTCACCCTTTCCTTATTTCATTCCATCTTTATTTGCTTCAACCGCTCCTCTGTTTTCTGTGGGTGTCCATAATCCCATTTTATCAACTACTATCACAACAGTCTCAATGCTCCTATTATCAGTGTAATTTCATCTCCCGGCACTATGGCTAGTAGATATGCACCTTTAAACGATACATGACCTCCACTTGAATTATGGACAACACTTGATCCAGTTTGATGGAATTGAACTTGTCACAGCTCAGCAGCATGTAGACAAGCTTAATGATCTTATGAATTTAGAGGAGGTTGACCATGAGGACGTCAAATTGAGAATTTTTGCACAAAGTCTATCAGTAGAGGTAAAGAGATGGTTTAGATCCTTACCTGCAGCAAGTATCAATACTTTCCAGTAGTTTGAACAACTATTTCTAGCCAGGTGGGAGGTGAAGAAAAATCCCCTGCAGATTTTAGTTGAATATGAAGGTTTAAAAAGGAATCCATGGGAGTCAGTTCAAGAATTCATAGCCAGATTTAACAGAGTTTACAATTCAATTCCAGCTGAGATAAAACCTCCCCCTGGATTAGCCTTGTTGCATTATCCCGACGGTTTTGATGCTGAAATGGCTTATCAACTCCGGGAGAGAAATCCTGCCACTTTAGAAGCAATGCAAAGTAATGCAATTGGAGTAGAAGCCAATTTGTTGGCCAAGAAGGAAAAAATGAAAACTGAGAGGAGAGTGGTGTTCAAAGAAGAATCATCTTCTTCACCCAATGTGAAATTTGATGTGATGTTGAAGACGATGGAAAAGTTGGTTGATAAGCTAACTCCTTCCAAGGCTGAAAATCAACCTCAAGTGAGAAATCCGAACTTCAGGAGACCTCAAGGTCCTCAAAATCGTCCAAGAGAGCAGAAGGGTCTTAAAGATCAGTAAGCTGTTGTTCGGCCTCCTTTTCCAAAGGGGTTTGTTGATGAGGATGTCACTGAGGAAGAAGATCATCAGATTGGATGTTTTGATGATAAAGAAACGCAAGTGTTTGCTACCAAGGAGGAGCATGATATTTATGTCGAGTGCTCAAGAGAAAAGGATAGCATTCACATCTATGATTCAGTAGTTTATCAACAGGGTTATAGCAATGTAGTAGCAGCTTTTCACAGGCAATACAATCTCAAAGGCCAGACTGTTCCTATTAAGACTTCGTCACAAAAGACAGCGGCTGTGCAGCGAGCTAGTTCAAGGAAGGAAATACTGAAGAGACTAGAGGAGCCTAAGAAGGATAGTCTGAGAAAAACAGAAGAAGCTCAGAAGGAGATTAAAGAATTGGAAAAAACAATCAAATTTCAATCTGGAAAGTAAAATTAGTAAGCTGAAAGTATCCATTCCTTTTGCTGAACTTTTAAGAAATGAACAGTACAGAAAAAGAATCTTTACAATGGTTAAAGGTTGAAGACGATGGAAAAGCTGGTTGATAAGTTAACTCCTTCCAAGGCTGAAAATCAACTTCAGGTGAGAAATACGAACTTCAGGAGACCTCAAGGTCCTCAAAATTGTCCAAGATAGCAGAAGGGTTTTGAAGATCAGTACGCTGTTGTTTGACCTCCTTTTCCAAAGGGGTTTGTTGTTGAGGATGTCATTGAGGAAGAAGATCATCAGATTGGATGTTTTGATGATAAAGAAACGCAAGTGTTTGCTACCAAGGAGGAGCATGATATTTATGTCGGGTGCTCAAGAGAAAAGGATAGCATTCACATCTGTGATTCAGTAGTTTATCAACAGGGATATAGCAATGTAGTAGCAACTTTTCAGAGGCAATACAATCTCAAAGGCCAGACTGTTCCTATTAAGACTTCATCACAAAAGATAGCGGTTGTGCAGCGAGCTAATTCAAGGAAGGAAATACTGAAGAGACTAGAGGAGCCTGCGAAGGACAGTCTGAGAAAAATAGAAGAAGCTCAGAAGGAGATTAAAGAATTGGAAAAAACAGTCAAATTTCAATCTAGAAAGTAAAATTATTAAGTTGAAAGTATCCATTCCTTTTGCTGAACTTTTAAGAAATGAACAGTACAGAAAAAGAATCTTTACAATGTTTAAAGGTTCAGAGAGCGATCAAGTTAATATAAACTCACAGGATTCCCTAAATTTAGATGATGATGCTCCTGAATTTGTTTTTGGTCCACATGTTACTAGTATAAATGAGGATGTTCCCCCATTCTATGTAAGTTTGAACATACACAATATGATCATTCATAATGTTATGTTTGTTGGAAACACTGAGAGGGGGGGTGAATCAGTATTCCTTTTCAATTGTTATTTTTACCAGTTAAATCATTTATATTTAGAACACAAAATGAACACTAGGAATAAATGCTTTTATTAATATAATCTTTACAATAAATCAGATACAATATATATAAGGCTCCAATCTGTTGCCAACCACCAACGTGGTCTTTTGTGAGGCTCCAACCTCTAGGGCACCAACCTTATGTTTAGGAGCACCAACTCCAAGGACACCAATCCTTCCAATTCTGAGGCACCAACCCCGAGGGCTCCAACCCTATCTTGTCAAGGCACCAACCTTGTTTGTTTGAGGCTCCAACCTTCAGGGCACCAACCCTCCGGGCTCCAACACACTGCTATATCTTGTCCAGATATGTTTGATAGAAATTCTCTGCTCCCAAAATCTTCTTCACTGAATTTTGTCAATCTACAGCTTCACTGTAGTCTTCATGCTACATCATCAATGACAACCTATCTTCATATGAAGGAGTCTTCACAACTCTTCATATTGCCCACACAGAGTCTGCAAAGTCACCTCATGATGATTTCAAATAGCCATCATGATCTACAATAGTCTTCACACAACTTCAATGTGTCTACAATGAACTGCACTAAGCTCTGCACAAAAACAACTCTCTGTTACAAGCCTCTGTTCTTATTGTTGCAGTAACTGCTTTAGGAGTGATTGTTGCGGTATCTTACATCCAAGGAACAAACTCACAAATACTTCAACACTGGTGTTGTCTACTGCTCCCTTCAACTGATGACTGATGAAATCTTACTTGGTTGGTTCGAGGTCAAACAGATCTACGTCTTCCGCTAGCCCTTTCGACTTCCTTCTTCCTATTGTGATCTTCGACTTCCTTTTGTCCTGCTGGACCTTCAGCTTCCTTCTGTCCTGCTGGACCTATGGCTTCCTTCTGTCCTGCTGGACCTTCGGCTTCCTTCTGTCCTGCTGGACCTTCGGCTTCCTTCTGTCCTGCTGGACCTACAGCTAGCTTCTTTCTCACTCGATCTTTGGCTTCTTTTGTACCTTTATCGTCTGCTAGACCTTTGGCTTCTCGACCTTTCGACTTCTCGATCTTTCATTCCCTCAACCTTTGGCTTCCTTTTTAGCTCGCTCGACCTTCAGCTTCCCGATCTTTGTTCGCTCGACCTTTGGCTTCCTTTTTCGCTCGCTCGACCTTCGGCTTCCCGATCTTCGGCTTCCTCTGTCTCTTCGAGTTCACCAATACTCAAAAGACACATTCATTTGGAAGAGAGGCCGAATTACAATAGATGTTTGGCAATCCCCACATGCCACGTCATTGCTTTAATCCTGCAATCGCAATTTCATAAAAATCGGAGTTATTCCTAAGACGACTCCTCTCACATGCGTCCACCGTCGATCTCATCATTAATCCGACGGTTGTTGATCCACTCGATCAATAAACCCAATCGTTGATCCTCCAAGGTTTGATCAAGGTGCGCTAGACCCAATGGTTCACAACGATATCAGTCGGGGAACTTGTGCGACACTTAACCACCCTTACGAAGCTGATAAGGATTATAAATCCTTGATCTATAAAAGTTCGGGTCCGTTTTGAGATTAACGTCCGATCACTTTATGACCCGATATTCGTTGGATATACGAAGTCATCAAATCTACGGCCTGCAGGTCTTCAACTAGCACATGGGTTAAAAACAGGCCTAACCCCCGTCGTTGACTGTGACGTAAGAGTTTGAAAATGAGATCGACGGCTAGGATTTAGCGCAGGCCTTCAGCCATGATCAAAACATCCATACACTCCTAACCTCTGCTCTTCCGATAGCTATTGCTCCTGTGACTTCTCTTCACTCTTCCGCTCTTCCGATAGTTGTTGCTCCTGTGGCTTATCTACCTGTGACCTCCGATAACTCTGTTTATGCTCCTCTGTTGTTTTCTTCCTATCGATTCTTCTTGGGCATATATTGCATGCGATACTTCCGATATGGCTCCTCTGATGTTTTCTTCTTTTCTCCTCTGATATCGTTGTTGCTCTTTGTTCTTTCGATAACACTAACCCTTGGGCATATGCGATAACTTGCTTCTCTTGCTCCGATGACTTGCTTCTTTGATGACTTTTGATAAACTCTTCATCTTACTCTTTGGCTTCTTGCTCCTGTTGCTTTACTAGATCTACTGCGTCAGTTGTTGTTCAATTGCTATTCAATTGTTGTTCAATTGTTGTTCAATTGACCTCTTGCGTCATTTACTGTTCAATTGTTGTTCAATTGACCTCCTGTTGTTCAATTGTTGTTCAATTGTTGTCCAATTGACTTGGGTCATCCATCTCATCATATAATCATATATCAAACTTTCATCACTATGAGCATTATGATCAATGGGCAATCCTGTATCAAAGAATTTGCCATCACAAACACTGCTATATTGACATCAATGACAACCTAGATTAACAATCTCCCCCTTTTTCGTTGATGGCAATATTCTTCTTCTCTCCCCCTTTGAAATCAATGGCAAAGGAGTGCACAAGGACTCCCCCTATCGAACTGCTACATCGACATTGTATACCTAGTATTCATTACCTTTGAACAGTGGAAACCCACTCAAACTATATTTTGCATCTACCCATTCACAAACTTCCCTGTGAAAACTTTAAATGTTGGAGAGGGACACATTCTCAAAATATTGTGTAGCTATGCTTTACTCAACTCAGAGAAATAAGGATGCAATAGAGCACGCTTGGCAGAGATTCTCTTCGAAGGGTCACATACCAGCAGTTTCGATAACAAATCGAAAGCATCATCATCTAAATCTGGGACTTCGGTTCTGAGATCACAGGCCTCTCATTGAGGAAAAGGATGCCAATAACTGAGTTGTGAAACTCTCGGCCAAACTTCTTCATTTGGAGTTCCTAGTAAGCTGAAGATCTCCTTAAGAATCTCGAAATCATTCCATCCCACAAAGAGAGCCTTTCAGCAAAAATGCAGCCGACATTCCACATGTCAACAAAAAGAGAGTAGGTATCCTGACCCAAGAGCAGTTCGGGAGATTTGTACCAATGCACCCCTAATCCGTTCATATAATCCTTGCTAGATAAATCAGTAGCTATTCCAAGACAAAACCTTGCGATCTTCAGTGACACAAATTCCTCGTCCGCCATTTCTATCCATATAGTCTTGGGATTCCGGCTTCTGTGCATGACGCCATGGCCGTGCATAGAAGTAACGCCTTTCACCAACTCATACATAATTTTCTTGATAACCAAGGGCGGTATTGTGAGCGACTGCACCCTATATCTGTTGATAAATAAATAAAGATCCGACTTCATATCGTCAAATACCATATGAAGGCGAAGATTGCCATTTCGACGCTTTCAGCATTCCACATCTCGCAACTTGACTATGTTGCAGGGGCTGTCGGACAGCATCCATAAAATTGATATCTCTCTGATATAAGTGGGAGGAATTCCTTGATCAAAATCAGTGTAAGCGACCTTGAGAGTCACCTCCTCCCGAGTTTCTGGCATTGTGCCCTTATAAATATCTCCTTCCACATCATCTTCTATCAACTGGCATTTTCTATACTTAGGAATGTTAGCAAGATTCATGTTACTGCTACAAAATTGAAAACTATGAGCTGATTTTCCCTTCAAACAAAGCCTCTATTACTGTCCTTGATTTACCTGTTCTCACATTATATCCCTGAGTCGAGACATTCAATTTCTGTAATACCAACAACATAGTTATTAGCCCTATTTCTCTAGCATTGGATGGCCTTCTCTGCTGCTCCAATTTCTGCTTAATGATCAAGTGGAAAACATCTTCAACAACAATCCAAAGAATGGTTACAAGATCATGTTCTTCAATGTAGTGCTCCTGAGAAATGATATTTATCAAAGGATGATTGTTAATATAGCTCAACAAGGATTTCATAAGGACCCTTTCATGAATAGCTTCTGCAATAATGATCAAGAATCACAAGCTCCCCCTAACTGTATGCATGGTCTCTTTTTGGCAAAATCCCATCATCAAACACTCGAAATATCAAGAATATATTCATCAAGTCAATAACATGTGTTGTTGGTTGGAGGGTTCAGGAGATTTTCTGATTGTATTTGCTTTCTTCTCCATACTTGTGTAACTTTCTTTTCTAGCATGGTTTTAGCTTGAGAAGGTGCCCAAATCAAGTTACAATTACGTGCCATATGACCAATGTTATGACACTTGAAGCATTCTATGTCGTTCATGAATAAGAATCCATGACTTCTTCTTGCGAAATTGCTTCTCGCAGATTGACAGGGATCATTATAAGCCTTACAATATTTTGCCATGTGTCCAAAGTTTGTACAAGAATAACAATAACCAAGAAATAAACTTTAGTACCTGGGAGATGGAGATTTCCTTGATGTACTTCTGAATCCTTTCTTCCTTGAGATCCTTTGATGATAATTAATGCTTCTCACATCCTTGACAACATTTGCATTTCTTCTTGGAACAAGACTTCCTTCATTATCGCCTTGACTCTTATCTTTACCTTTGCTAAAACTGGGAGCATCAACATTTCTTTCTAACTTCCTCATAGCCTTGTTGTTTGAAGCATTATCATTCTTGCTTGAGGATTCACCTGCATACCCGAGATCTGATTTATCAAATGGACAGCTTTGATGGCTGAGCATGTCATCCAAGGCTTGAGAGCACTTCAAGGTTTTGTCCATCCCTTCTACCTTTTTCCTGAGGGAGACAATCTCTTCTTCCAATTTTTCGCAATCATTATTCTTCTTAGGAAGTTGTTTCTCAATCTCTTCCTTAATACGTATTGATTCATTTTCTTCTAATTTGAGGGAGATGATATCTAACTTCATTTTGAATATTTCTTCATTTTCCTTTGCAAGACTGCTCTCCATTTCTTTCTTGATCCTTGTAGCCTTACATGTTTCGGCCTTGAGAAGGTTGATGTTAGATTTTAATTTGAAGATTTCTCCATCCTTTACTTTTAGTTGACATATCATGGTGTTTCTCTCCTTTTCTGCTTCATCAACTTGTCCTTCATAATTGCCAGTGCTTCCATTGTCTTCTCAGCTCCTTGTGCTAACTTTCTTGCTTCTTATAGTTGAGATTTGAGAGAGGAGACCTCTACCTTTTACTGACCAATCTCTTCTTCAAGTTTGTTCAAGCTCTTGTGCCTTTGTTCAAGTTGACTTGACAAGGTATCTTCCTGCTTCTTTGCTTTATCCAAATGATTTGTCATGGATATGACTTCTTTATGATGCTTTCTTTTGCTTTGATGAAATTCCTTCTTAAGCTTGGCAAGCTCTTCATCCCTTTCTTGTACTTGAAGCTTGACAAGGTCAACTTTCTTCCTTGTTTGGTCTTGGTCACCAGCTAGTGCTTTCTTATGAAGTTCCTCGTTTTCCTTTTTCAAATTGATAATCTCTTCCATTGCAGCCATAAGTTTAGGGAGGAGATCTTCTACAAAGTCTTTTTCATTCTCTTCATTTTCTAGGTCTTCTTTAGCCTTGATGTCATCAATCTTATTTTCAACATCCTTGACGGGCTATGCATTTTCTTCTTGTTTTCCATCATTTTCTTGACTAGAGATCTAATGAATACTAAAATACTAACCTGTCTGCTTTGCTGACAATCTGTCCGCTCTACTCTGCTGCAATTCTTGTCCGTCTGTGTTACTTAAACGGCCAAAACCTCCCTACCGAACTAAGTACAACCTAGGTACATAGCCTCAGAAAGCTTTCCAATTGAAGCAGTCTTATTCCCCCGTGCCCAAAAACTTCAATATAATCAAGGCTCATATCCATAATTATTCTCCACTCTGCTGCCCCCAAACAGGTTTTTCCCCCCTTCTTTTATCTCCTCATCCACCGCTTTCTTTTCATCCCCGTGTCAAAAATTTGGTTACGTGTACTTTATGAAATCAAATCTCATTTGATTTTGTTGATCTTTATTTGAATACAGTTTAATTTAATAAGGTTTATTTATTATATTTTATATTTAATGAATTAATTAAATTCATATTTTTTAATTAATTTATATTATTATTTTATTATTTTCTTAATTTTAAAATGCAAATTTTAATCTGTATTTTAAAATTAATATTTTCTGCTGGTTTTAAGGACTTATCATGTATATGATACTCTAGTGTGGTATTAATTTATTACCTTAATTTATATCTCCTCCTATAATAACTAGCTTACATATAGTGCGATACATGTGGGTCCATGCATATGTAGCTATCGTATGGAGGTCTCGTATGTATGCTAATACTCGTATTTTATTTATTGGCGGGTCATTACAGTTGGACCTTCGGCTTCCTCCTATCCTGCTGGAACTTTGGCTTCCTTCTGTCCTGCTGGACCTTCAACTTCCTTTTGTCCTGCTGGACCTTCGGTTTCCTTCTGTCCTGTTGGACCTTCAGCTTCCTTTTATCCTGCTGGACCTATAGCTAGCTTCTATCTCACTCGATCTTCGGTTTCTTTTGTACCTTTATCGTCTGCTAGACCTTTGGCTTCTCGACCTTTCGACTTCTCGATCTTTCATTCGCTCGACCTTTGGCTTCCTTTTTCGCTCGCTCGACCTTCGGCTTCCCGATCTTTAGCTTCCTCTGTCTCTTCAAGTTCACCAATACTCAAAAGACACGTTCATTTGGAAGAGAGGCCGAATTACAATAGATGTTTGGCAGTCCCCACATGCCACGCCATTGCTTTAATCCCGCAATCGCAATTTCATAAAAATCGGAGTTATTCCTAAGACGACTCCTCTCGCATGCGTCCATCGTTGATCTCATCACTAATCCAACGGTTTTTGATCCACCCGATCAACAAACCCAATCGTCGATCCTCCACCGTTTGATCAAGGCGCGTTGGATCCAATGGTTCACAACGATATCGGCCAGGGAACTTGCGCGACGCTTAACCGCCCTTACAAAGCAGATAAGGATTATAAATCCTTGATCTATAAAAGTTCGGGTCCGTTTTGAGATTAACGTCCGATCACTTTATGACCCAATATCCATTGGATATACGAGGTCATCAAATCTACAGCCTGCGGGTCTTCAACTAGCACACGGGTTAAAAACAGGCCTAACCCTCACCGTTGACTGTGACATAAGCATTTGAAAATGAGATCGATGGCTAGGATTTAGCGCGGGCCTTCAGCCACGATCAAAACATCCGTACACTCCTAACCTCCACTCTTCCGATAGTTGTTGCTCCTGTGACTTCTCTTCACTCTTCCGATAGCTGTTGCTCCTGTGGCTAATCTTCCTGTGACCTCCGATAACTCTGTTTATTCTCCTCCATTGTTTTCTTCCTATCGGTTCTTCTTGGGCATATATTACATGCGATACTTCCGATATGGCTCCTCTGATGTTTTCTTCTTTTCTCCTTCGATATCGTTGTTGCTCTTTGTTCTTTTGATAACACTAACCCTTGGGCAAATGCGATAACCTGCTTCTCTTGCTCCGATGACTTGCTTCTTTGATGGCTTTTGATAGACTCTTCATCTTACTCTTTGGTTTCTTGCTCCTGTTGTTTTACTGGATCTACTGCGTCATTTGTTGTTCAATTGCTATTCAGTTGCTGTTCAATTACTGTTCAATTGACGTTATGCGTCATTTGCTGTTCAATTGACCTCCTGCTGTTCAATTGTTGTTCAATCGCTGTTCAATTGACCTCCTGCGTCATTTGTTGTTCAATTGCTGTTCAATTTCTATTCAATTATTGTTCAACTGACTTGGGTCCCCCATCTCATTATATCATCATATATCAAACTTTCATCACTATGAGCATTATGATCAATGGGCATCAACAGGCAATCATGTATCAAAGAATTTGCCATCACAAACACTGGTATATTGACATCAATGACAACCTAGATTAATAATGTTAGACTCTGGTGCTTCGCATACCCTGATGCCTAAGTCATTCATGGACCATTTAGGACTTCAGATTACCAGACCTTACAAAGACCTGTTCTCATTTGATTCCAGAAAAGTAAAATGTTTAGGGATAATAAAAGATGTAGTTGTAACTTTGGCATAGATACCTTGCCAAAAGTGTAATGATGGACATAGTGGTAGCAGATATTCCAGCTAGATTCAACATGTTATTGTCTCGGTCTTGGGCAGCAAGATTAGAAGGAACATTGCAAATGGACATGTATTACGCATCAATCTCGTTGTTTGTTGCGTGGAAAAGATTATATAGGGATGTCCAAATGGCCTATACGGTAAGCAGTAGAACTCGGCCAGATAATCATCCCATTTATGCAGTAGATACAAAGGTGGGATGACAAATTTTCATTAATGATTTCTGTATTGATGTAGAAGTATCAAAACAAATTTAGGTCGATGTTCAGCAAAAACAGGTTCAAACATTTTCAGATGAATTTTGGAATTTGGATTTTGATGGCTCCACTTGTGAGAAGGGCTCTGCGGCAGGAATTTAGATTGTTCTGCCAAATTGTACCATTCAGTTACATTCATACAAATTGTATTTTGACTGTACAAACAACATTGCATAATATGAAGCTCTGATTAATGGGTTGAATATATTATGAGAGCAGAGAGCGAAAAAAGTTCATATTTTTGGAGATTCAGAGCTAATTGTGAACCAAGTCAAAGGCACTTATCAAACTAGACACCCAAGGATGAGAGCCTGCCGGAATGAGGTATGGGATTTGTTTTCAAATTTTTTCTCTGAGCATGATACCTCTCTCGTCCCTCGAGAAGAAAATGGAATTGCAAACTCTTTAGCAACAACTGCTAATGCATTTAGAATTCCTATCTATCCTAATGAAAAATATGAGATCAATGTGAGACATAAGCCTTCTATCCCGGACAATACTAGGCACTGGCAGGTGTTTGAAAATGACCAACAAATTAGAAGATTTCTTGAAAGAACTGATGAATTTCTTAGCACTCCAATTGACAAAGATGAAGATGAGACCATAGAGAAAGATATTGAAACAACAATCTTCTTGAATATTGTTGTTGGACAAGATATAATTCAGTTAAGTAATAATATAGTCCCTAGAGGTTTAGTTCTTTTAGAGAGATTATTTGATTCAAATGATGTGGAAATTAAACCTAGAATCCTGCCAAGTTATGGGGAGATGGAAGACTACAATTTTGGAACTAAAGATAATCCAAAGATGGTCAAAGTTTCTAACACTTTGAAACCAGAGTAGAAGCTGAAGCATGCAAAAATGTTAAAAGAGTTTGTAGATGTGTTTGCTTGGAGATATGACCAACCTAGATCCATCTTAACTCTAGATCTATCAAGCATTGAGAGGGATCAAAGAGGTGCAAATCTTTCCTCAAGTTTTGCACTCAAAAAAGAGGTTTGCACCTTAAGAGATTTGATCCCTCTCGGCGCTTGATAGATCCGGAGTTAAGATGGATTAGGTTGGTTTACATTTACATTTACGTTTACGTTTACGTTTATTTATTTATCATACCTCTTTTATAAATATGGTATTAATAATTATTTGTCCCATGGTATTTGGCTCATAGGCTTCACCTAAATAAAACATATTTTTTGAGTTTTCGTAAATATAAAGAGGTTTATGGAATAAATATAAAATGAGGTTTTATTTATTTACGATACCTCTAGTTTATTTATATTTTTATTTATTTACCATACCTCTGGAGTAAATATAAAAAAGTTTTATTTATTTACCATACCTCTAGTTTATTTATATTTTTATTTATTTACCATACATCTTTTTTGAGTGTTCCTAAACCTCTTTATATTTTAAATTTATATTGTGTTTATACATACTAATAATTAGATTGATTTTTAAATAGGGCCGACATTACATTAAAAATGTTAAATGTTAAACATTATGTTTACATTTACATTTACATGTTTACGTTTTTATGTGAGATCTACCCCCATACTGGGTTCTTTACATTTACATTTACGTTTATGTTTTTATGTGAGATCTACGTTTACATTTACATGTTTAAGTTTTTAGGTGATATCTACACCATAGGTTTATGTTTACGTTTTTACTTGAGATCTACACCCATACCGGGCTTAGGTGATATCTACACCATAACATTTACATTTAGTTTACATTTACATTTTTACTTGAGATCTACCCCCATACTGGGCTTAGGTGATATCTACACATAGCGTTTATGTTTACATTTATGTTTTTACTTGAGATCTACCCCCATACCAGGCTTAGGTGATATCTACACCATAAGTTTACGTTTACGTTTACATGTTTACATTTACATTTTTACTTGAGATCTACCCCCATACTGGGTTGTAAAGCGCCTCTTGGCACAATGACTTAAAAGTTTATGACAAAATTGTCATCCAGCACACTATACCACTCGAGGAAAACGAGAAGCCCTTTAAACAAAAGTTAAGAAGGACCAATCCAAAGTTGTTGTCGCTGATTGAAAAAGAGGTGAAGAGACTGTTGGCTGCAAAAATCATCATCCCACTGAGATTTTCAAATTGAATAGCAAACTTGGTGCTAGTGACGAAAAAGAGTGAGCAAATCCGTCTGTGTGTGGATTCCAAAAATTTGAATAAAGTTTCATTGAAGGATAATTATCCTTTACCAAAAATGGACCACATTTTGTAAAAATTGGTTGGCTCAGAAAGGATTTCCATGTTGGACAGGTTTTCTGGATATAATCAGATCTTGGTTAATCCAAAAGATCAGGACAAGACTGCTTTCACCATGCCATGGGGCACATTTATGTATTCAAAAATGCCATTCAGACTCATGAATGTCGGAGCCACCTTCCAGAGAGCGATGGATATAACTTTCACTGATGAAAGAGATAAGTTTGTTGTAATTTATCTAGATGATATAACTGTCTTTTCGAAATCTGAATCTGCTCATTTAAAACATTTGAGGACAGTCTTCACTAAGTGCAGGAAGTTCGAAGTTTCTTTAAATCTGAAAAAATCCCATTTCGCTATGAAGGAGGGGAAGTTGTTGGGTCACATAGTATCAAAGGAGAGCATTTAGATAGATCCCAACCGAGTGACAACAATACAAAAATTTGAACAACCAAGAAATAGGAAAGAAGTGCAGTCATTTCTAGGTAAAGTAAATTTTCTACGAAGATTTATCCCATATTTTGCAAAAATTTTGAAAGTGATGTCAAACATGCTTAAGAAAGGAAATGAGATTAAATGGATTGAACACGCAAAGGCATCCTTTAGTGATATCAAAAAGGCTTTAGGTCAAGCTCCTTCACTGATTAGTCAAGATTTCTCTAAAGATTTTGCAATTTTTTCATTTTCTTTCGAGCACACCATCTCTAGTGTTTTACTTTAGAAGAATGGGGAAGGTCAGGAACAACCCATTTCCTTTTTTAGCAGGCCATTAAGAGATGTTGAACTGAAATACAACATAATGGACAAACGGGCATATGTGTTGATTAAATCACTCAAAGATTTTAGCGTGTTTATACTGCATTCTCACGTGATTGCCTATGTACCAAACATTGCAATAAAAAGTATTATGATCCAGCCTGATAGTGATGGCAGGAGGAGGAAGTGGATTGCTAAGATGTTAGAATTTGATTTGGAAATCAAGCCTACCAAATTAATCAAAGGACAGAGTTTAGCTAGACTAATGACTGAAACAAATCTTGACACTTTTGGTGTGAATTCAATTATGGAATTATCAGATTTCCCAAAGGATAAGTCAATGGTTAAAGTGGATGACCGTTTCAGAGATTGTTCATGGTATACTAATATCATTTACATACTGCAGAATCTACAAGTGCCAAAAGGGACAAATAAAGCTCAGGCCTGATTTTTGAGGCTCAAATCTGTTAAATACTATCTTTTGGATGGTTATTTATTTTGGAAAGACCCATAAGGCATCTAATTAAATTGCTTATTAGAAAATGAAACCAAAACAATGATCAAAGAATTTCATGAAGGAGCCTGTGGAGGACATCATTATTGGAAGGCTACTATTGATAAGATCTTGAGAGCGAGATTCTACTGACCTACGGCTTTTTGTTTTGTCAGAAAAGAAGTTGCAACCTGCCATAAATGTCATTTGTTTGAAGGCAAGGCCAAATTAAGTCTCTACCTTTGAAACTCATTTTTGTAGAAGCACCATTTCAGCAATGGGGCCTTGACTTCATAGGCGAAATTCATCTGGCATCTTCAGCACAACACAAATGGATCTTAACAGGAACGGATTACTTTACCAAATGGATTGAGGTACTTCCATGTAGGAAAGCCACTGATCTCATTGATATTCAATTTTTAGAAAACATCATTTCTAGGTTTGGTCATCCAAAAAGAATTGTTACTTATAATGCACATTGTTTCAAATCCAAAAGACTAAAAAAATTCTTTGATGAGTACCATATTAAACTTAGTCATTCCACAACCTATTACCCCAAGGTAATGGACTAGCCGAGTGTTAAAATTGGCAACTAGGGCCAAACTCCATGTGGGTCATCTTATTAATGGCAGCTAATATTTTTCTTGGATCCCTCTCATCGAGAGGTGTAGGATTGACCTAAAGATCATCCGATTCTGATAAGTATTCATGGAGATATGAATTTATTAGTGTTATGGGACAATTCGTCAAGGTCGGCCAACAACCAAATAAACCCACTTGTGCTCAACGTTTTAGTATAAATAGAGGTGGCCTTCAAGTCATTTCACACACTCACTCTTGAGATCTCTCTTCATTTTGTTTTGGGTTTGATGAAGATGAGATCTAGAGGGAGTGCCCTAGGTGATACGCTGCCCTAATAGAAGATGCCCTAGAAGCTGTCATGGACAAGGCTCTACGTTGCCCTGATGGAGAAATCTAATACGCAGCAAGAAGAAGGCTCACGCAGTCAGGGAGGAAGGTTTCATATGAAGCCTTAATGCTGGTATGGTAGAAGCCTAATGCTGTCATCTAAGTAAGGTTCTACGCTGCCCTAAACGTGACCTTCCAACACAACAAGAATAAGCCTAAATGATGCCCTAACACTGCCCTAAACGTGACCTTCCAACACAACAAGAATAAGCCTAAATGATGCCCTAACGCTGCCCTAACAAATTGTTCTAGGACGCAGTTTAAAGAGGGTTCTTATGTGCCCTGACTGCTGTAAATGCAAGCCCTAGCCGCAGTCCTATTGGGAGGACTAGAGCCTTAACCTAGCTGCTAATAATGGAAAGACTTGGCCACAGTTCGAGGAGATCTCTAGCAGTCAAAGAGAGCCACCATACGCTACCTAAAAGGTTCCTCATCCACTGTTTAAACACTCAGCGTAATACGTAGTTTCAAAGAGGCATCTATCTGCCCTAGCAGCAGTAAAATGTGAAGGTTACAACCATCGAAATAAAGGTTTCTAGCAGTTGTCATTTGTGATTCAAACCGCAGTCCAAGTAGGGCCAAATACTGCTACCCTCCTGAGAACTTCTCACCTCAGAAAATTGATTTCCTCAATCTCTGTATGTATCTTCTCCAACTGACCCCAAGCCTCCATTTATACTTTTCCTGTTGAGAAATCAACAACCAAGATTAAGTTTCGAATCAATGGTTAAGAATAAATTAAACTTCATCCTCGTCTCTTAGAAGCTTCTCACCCATATTTTCATTAATACCTATTAATATTTTAATTTTCCTAAGTTTAGACTTAGGAACCTCATTAAAAATATTGATTATTTTAATAAAATGCAATCTGGGTGGAATTTCTCCAAACGATTTCTGGGTCTTAGAGATCTCATGTGTTCTAGCCCTCCACAAAATTTTGAAGCTAGAGCACATCCGATGCTACCCAAAAATCAACACTCCCTCTTAGCGAGGGATGTGCTCTAGCAATACTTCCTAGCAGAAGTATCACACTTATCAATGGCATCGGTCCTTTGCGTTGTGGATGCTCGACCTGCTGCCCTTCATCCACTGTGTTGCTGCAATCTATACTGCTACCCATGACATTGCCACTGTCACTGCTACATCTGTACTGCAGCTCCCTCTCAATACGCTGCATCATGTTGCCCATAGCACTGCCACTACTAACTGCTGCACTACAACTCAGTTGCTGAGAAGTAAGCAATTGAAAAGACACCCAAAAGCTGACATGGTGGTCAGTCTGGATGCCCCGTGATGTTGAAGCTACCTCTACTGCTAATCTGTGTTGACCCTCCTGCTGTTAATCTGTGCCTCCCGCACTGCTGCAACACTCTACTGTGTTGCTTCAGAGTTTGGCACTCTAGCTCTGCCACTGTTGCTCCATCATCCCTCGCACTAACTGAATCTCGTCATTCTGCCACTGTCATTAAGGGCTCCTGTAGTCATATGTGATCCAAGAGTTTGGGCACCTCAAAGGATCCTACCCAACGTGTAGTCCTCCCGACTATAGCTCAATATCGCCCCACCTCTTTTCTAAAGGTGCATGACCACTCATGGCGCAATCATCATCGTCGTCCTCTTTGTCAGCTTTCACTGGAACAGCCTTTGAGTCAGACTTCTCTTCCTTGCCCTTCTTTCGAGGGCACTAAGTGGCGAAATGACCCAGTTCTCCACATCTGAAGCATCTGACTTTGGATATATCTTTCTTTTTCCTCTTCTACTGCCCTTGTTGTCCCGCTGATGCAAGAGTTGCATCCTCCTCTTCCTCCTTGGCTCTGATCCCTTTGTTGTTGCTTCCCTCCTTGGTCAACCGTCTGAGACTCTGATCTCTTCTTGTCAAAGCGTTGCCCACATATCCTCCCAAATGGGGAGAGAAGCCATGCCCAAGATGCTCTGGACAAAGGTTTCCAAGTCTTCAATGACTGCATTCAGTGCAATCCTGATCATGAATTCAAGATCTGGTGTAGACCCTGCAGAAGTTAGCTAGTCTCGGATACCTTGCAACTTGAGAAAGAAGGGATGGACTTCTTCTCCCTTCTCCATCTGATACTTTCTCAACTGACTCTCAAGCAAAATCTTTCATTAAACGGAAGTTCCCTCATACAAAGTGGTCAAGGCCTCCCACATTTCCCTTATTGTGTCCTTCTCAGCAATATGTGGGATCACATGATCCTTGACCCCATCTAAGATCATGCATTTCGCTTTTTTCCTGAGCATCCTCGTACTTCTTGAGAGGATCAGCATCAACTAGAACAGAAATCGTCTTCAAGGCATAATCCTTTATGCGATTTTTATCCAAAACTGTCAGGATCCTGGCCTTCCAGATGACAAAGTTGGAAGCTCTATCCAACCTGTCCTGATCCCTCAGTCCATTAACAACCATCTATGCTCAAATGAGTATTGAACAGGTTCTCTTCTCCCTCTTTTGTTGCCGCCACAGCAAAACTCGGATCTGGATTTCTTTCGTGCTAGAAATCCCCTAAGGAACAAGCTCCCTATGAAATTTGATTTCCCTCGCGGAAATCCTTCTACCAACAACTATCGAACCACCCCTCTCTGATCTCTCTTTGCTGCTGCTCAACATTGGATCTAGATTTCTTGGCAAGGAATCTTTTGAGGAACCGATTCCCTCTACTTTGCTTCTGCCCCACTAGGTACTGTTCTACACCAACAAAATCAGCACCCCGCCAACAACTCTAGATGAAATATGCGTTGCACCTCTAGCCCCAACAACTAGAAAACCGAGACTCAACAGTCTCTGCGCTGGCCCAGCAATCACTGTGTTTCCCTCTGTAGCAACAATGTCACACAAACAGGCTGACGCAGACTCTGCATGAGCCTCCCTTGGTGACTCCGTCACCCCTCCTCTGCTCTCTCAGCTAGAAACTGCGTTGTCACTCGGGACAGCTGCCTTCGCACACTGATTTTCTTCTGTTCTTTCGCTGATGGCTTCAATCCTCCTTGATCTACAATTCCTCTGATACCATGTGAAAATTTATGAATCTAACAGACCAGAAATCCTACTGTAGTAAGCTGATATACATTACCTACTTATATTCTTCATTTAACAAGTTATTTTCGAAAATATTCAGAAAATATAAATGTAAATACACTGCAGCCTACATCTCTATACAAATCAAATACTGAAAAAAAAAAAAAATGAGACAATCATGTAAAGGACACTTATTTTTGGATTAAATGTCCCCGGAAAAACCCAACGTGGGAAAACCGGTGCACCAGCTCTGAGGGTTTTCTATTATTAAGTAGAAGTTCTGAATACAAATGTTGGTTGCCCTCCCGGCAAACTAGTGACAGAAAAATAAAATGTCAAAGAACTTGAGTGAGTTTTACATCACTTCACCTGGCAGAATCCTGCTGATCCGACAACAAATCTAGCTGGCCTCGGCGACCACTGCGCTGCCCCTTCGCAGTAATAGCGTGGGCCTGCATGGAGCTCTCTAGGGCTCTACATTAGCACTATTGCCCACCGCGTCAGCTCTCCCGACTGTTCTGGCAGTTTCCGGCAACTCCCCGGCGTTTTGCATGGAAGGCAGCTCTTGCTCTAGTTGGCCCTCCTGGCTCTGTATCAAGGTTGCGTGGGCCCATACTAGCTTAGCATCATCTCTCCCAGCTATTGCACTGCCTCCACAAGTTTCTCTCCGTCTGTATTCCCAAACTATCACTGCCCCTCAGCTGCAAGATCTCCCCAATCGATTTCCCTCCTAACAACTTCTCACCTCAGAAAATCCATTTCCTCAATCTCTCTATGTATCTTCTCCAACTGACCCCAAGCCTCCATTTATAGTTTTCCTGTTGAGAAATCAACGGTCGAAATTAAGTCTCTAATCAACGACTAAGATTAAATTAGACTTGATCCTAGTCTCTTAGAAGCTTCTCACCCATATTTTCATTAATACCCATTAATATTTTACTTTTCCTAAGTTTAGACTTAGGAACCCCATTAAAAGTATTAATTATTTTAATAAAATACAATTCAGGCGGAATTTCTCCAAACAATTTCTGGATCTTGGAGATCTCATGTGTTCTAGCCCCTACACAAAATTTCGAAGGTAGAGCACATCTGATACTATCCAAAAATCAACAATCTTTAGGTCAATTTTGATCCTCTCGAAAAGACGAATCTAATGCAATCATTATCTTGGTAGTTTGAGATGTCCAAGGTGGAATTTTACTGCAATTGCAAAAATTAACACTCCCTCTCAACTAGGGAGAATTCCACCTACCAATATCTATTGATCGAACAATATGCTATTATGGAATCTTCGAGTGTCATCATCACGGATCATCTTTGTCATGTAGTCGTTGTGCCATGTCCATCACAAGTGTCTCATCATCACGGATCATCTTTGTCATGTAGTCATCGTGCCACGTCCATGTCATTGTACATCTCAATCTATCCTTTGCTTATTTCGACTTATCACTTGATTGTTCCTACTCGTATGTTGAACATTCTCATATCTAGAAGAAGAAGAATTTGTTATCGGAGGGGAGCTCAAGCTACCACCCTCTATCCATCACGCTGCTATCTGGAATCTCTATCGACGAGCTGCTACCCGAAATATCAATCATCATCGGAGAGCATATTATCAAGGAGCACGTCTCAACCTAGAACCACATTGGGGAGCAACAGATTCCACCCATACCGAGCAAAAGGATAACTCATCACACAGGGGAGTACACCCTTGACCCTGGAATTTCATCGAGGAATTACCCTCTACCCAGAACCATATCGAGTTATCTCAACCCATCCTATTGCCTACTGATCTTCCCATTGATGACCCAGAATAGTCATGTGGTAGAACACCTACATCATAATCGACTTGGGTTATACACCCCAAGTACACTTTCAGCTCGTTGGCCAAAACAAGGAGTGGTATTCCCATCAAGCTGGCCTACTTGAGGTTATGATGCCAACTGGGGTATACTTTGTAAAGACCAAGAGTGGAGCAGCATGCTCCAACCCTATAAAGATAGGGGAGCAACATTCTTCTACCCTGGGTAACAGTAAGGGTAACCCCCTATTGTCCAGAGTTACCTCAACCCTAGGAGCCCTCTATCTCAATTCCTCACCCTGGTGTTGTTCCTCTGAGATGATAATGGTCAGTTGACCATGCCAGAGCATCTAAGATATTTGTTTTGGGGATTTTGGTTTTGGTTTTTATGGAGGACCAATACATAGACAAACTGTAAGAATGATGTATTAACTCTTTTAGATAGTACTAATAGATAATCAAAGGGCTGCTTTTTAACTTCACACAGTGATTTAAATTTATAAGGTGTGTAGAAAGAATTGTAAGGAGATATGATTAATATAGATTTCAGACAGAAAGATAAATTATCATAAGTGGAAAACCTGTGTCCAATGTTCCAAAGTTAAACAAACTATGCTTAAAATTACATAAGATGTTGACAATTTTATGATTTAGAGGGAGCCTTTCAAACAGACAATCCAATATCTCAGTCTCTTTATGATAATAACTTCAGAAAGGAATTTTAAGAATAACTGTAACACATTTATTCTCACCTGATATCTCTGTAAAATTTAAACACATGAAGAATAAACAAAATGAATGAAACACATGAAAAACTTACAAAAGAAAACGAAACTGTATGAGACCAAATTCAAAATCCTTTGCTTTATTATCAGTGATCTAGAAACAGCTTGTACATCAATGCTTTTACAAAATTGCTTATGAAAGGTACCACCCTTGATAACTCGTGAAAGAGAGTTATTTATACAAGTTGAGTGTTAAGAATATATCTTAAACAAATTTACAAAAATAGCTTAATACAAAATCAGGAAAAATGAGCTGATAGTCGATCTGTCACTATTTTGTTGTTGAATTGTTTCCTCAAAACTCTGAATGTTGTTGACCTGTTGATGACTATTCCCCAAAATGCTGAATGTTGTTGATCTTTCTTTCAGTCAAGTAAATCAGTTAACTGTTCCCAGCGTTTTTTATCTGGGATAGATAACTTAGTTACCCTTCTATAAACCTCATCCATTTCTGTATATTTAGTAAAAGTAGGTTTTACTAAAAATATGTGTTTTATTTCATTAAGGATGAAAAAGGTATCTCGGAGGGCATTCAACACAAGCCTTGGTGTTGTTGTACCCTTTATATTTGAAACTATAGTTGCACTGGTCTTGACCTCTGTGAGCTTGCGGACATAGTCTTCAATAGGCATTAACTTATCATTTATCACAAATATGGAGGGCAAACCCTTGCTGGTCAAGGGTTCCAGCTTGTTGAAAAAACGTTGAACTATGACATTAACACTGCTGCACTTTTCCTCCAACTGAAGAATGAGATTTTTCTTTGTAATAACTTTCTTCACTTCCAGTATGGTTGTTGTCCTGTCATCAATACCCAATTCTTGAAGCTCATAGCTATCTTTAGAATTCAAAAACTTGATTATATCAGTGGCTATTTCTAGCTTGTCCTCAAGTTCATTTGAGATAGTTTCAATAGCTTCTTGAGCTTTTTCCAACAAGTCTTTTTTATCAAAAATTATTTTGATATAAGGTCGGATATCTTTGATTGATTAAATGATCTCTTCCCATATAATCTCCTTTACTAAACCCAGTATATTTCCGAGGTAAGGGTCTTTGACTTCTTTCTACAATACCTCAATTTGACCTCTTTCCCTCTACAAGTCAACTGCATGTGAGTTGTCTGCAACTTCTTTCATGTGTTGTAGTGTCTTCAGTTGATCCTGCAATTTCTTGATTTCCTCTGTCTGAATAGACATATTCTGAACAGCTTCAGCAAGCTGTTCAGCTCCTTCTACTGTGCTTGAGGTAGAAACTATAGTTATAACGACTGTTGCAAGAGGAACTACATCCATTTGAATATTGGCCTTTTTCACAACTTCCTCTTCTCTTTGACAAGTTTTTCCATTTGTTCCTCCATCTGTTTTATTTGCAGATTTTGTTCCATAATGAGTTTCGTAATATCTTATTTCTGAGCCTCAGTTTCTTCAATTTCTTTAGTCATGGGGTCCTCTGAAGCTGGCAATTTTAGTTGCTTCCTTAATGCTGAAACCTCAGCATTTTTCTTCTTGACAATTTCTTCTACATCATTTATATTGGAGGGATCATATCCCATCTTCAACACCGGATCTTCCAAAGATTTGATCTTGGTGTCTTTTGCCAATGAGGAAACTTTCTCAATCTTGAGTTGTGACTGTGTATTAGCCAAGGTGACCTACAATTTTGATCGACTCATGGCAGTGTTAGTTAAAATAGAAGAAATCATTTGGCCAGTCTGTTTGTGCATCTCAATTTGGTCAATTGGATGTACATCTTTAACATTAAATTCAAAGGAGGTTTGCTTTTGGTAATATGCAACAGTTATGGGTTGTGGTATTTGAGCTTGTAAGAAAGCCATCTGCATCTTACCCTTTTCAGAGTCAAAGACTAAAAGAAGTCTAGCTTGAGAACTAGAAGAATGTTTCCAGAATTGAGCATAAGTGTTTAACTTTAATTCCTCATTCTTCTTCTTAATTTCACTGAAAACATGAAAAATGTCATCTTCTTTATCCTTCTGACTGCGTTCACTGGTCTGAATCACCTGTTGTTCATGAGATGTGGTGGAATGAGCGGGAGACTGAGTAGATTGTCCACCAAACTGTCTGAAAAGAGATGTCTCTCCAAGTCCATCAAATGTTGTTTTCTGTGACACATTAGTTGCACTGGTCTTCAATGAGATCTTAGGCCTCTTATTTTTGTGTACAATTCTAAAGCCTTTACTTGATGCTTCTTCTGTAGGGGATGATTGTTCTTCCCTTCCTCATTTGGCTGTCTTTTCCTGTGCAAGTGGAGTTTGTATATTTGAAGTAGAGACTGCCTACTCTTCAGCTTCTTGAAGGGTGTTTTCCTTCCATTCTAACAGATTTTTGTATTGCTCAATCTCAGGCCTGGCTGTGTGATGATATGGAGTAAATTTATTTTCTACTCTAAGTTTTGAAATCACTCCCATTGGGTCATAAGACCAAGTAAAGCTGAGGCCAAACTTCATCTCTTTCAATAACCTGTCTGCTTCTTCTCCTGCTGCTCTAGTGTTACAGATGAATGGACCAACCTGAGCTTTTAGCTTAAACTGTGATTTCTTCTTTGCAGCCACAAAATGCACTTCATCTGCATTGAGCCTCTGCCTAATATATTCTAATGAAAAAATTCTCATAGGGAGGTACTTAGGCAACTTGTAAGGTGGAAGCTCACAGCCAAAGACTCTAATCTCTGTATAATTTTGGTAAAGATACCAATCTCCTGTTGTGGCTTGATCAACTAGCTGCAAAACTTTTACAATTTCATCACTAATCCTTGGTTCTGGAGTACTGCTCAGAAGATTAATGGCTGGATGAACAAACAATTCTATGAACTGTTTATATGAAAATTCTTCTTTCTCCTTCATTCCCATAGAAGTCCAAAAGATAACTGATTGTTGGTTCCCTTCTTCATCTAGCTTCTGCAAAGTGAATGGAAACTTGTCTCCCTGAAAATAGATAAAAAGATATACAAGTACTGAAGCATACTTGAATACTTCTTCAGTATTGAACTGGACAAATTGTTCATGAATGGCCTCAGCTAGAAATTGACTAAAGTTAAAAAGAACAGTGGGTTTGGAACCAGCAGAAAAGATAGACAAGAAACCAATGATGGCTTCATCTACATATTGATCAGAATAGTAACCAAGGAGATAAGAGAGAATGGTGGTAATTTTCTTGGTTCTGTCTGGGAATATAGATGAATCATAGGGAGGGTTTCTTTTAGGCAGAGGGCTATCTACAACTAGGAAAAGTTCTAGGGTTTGAGCTCTTTTAGTGAAATCCAGCTTCTGATAGGCTTCTGTTAGGCTTTCATGAGAAAAAGGAGTGGTTGGCACAATAGTTGGGGCCTGCAACATCTAGTCAATGGACTGGGCATTGATGGAGCACAGGATTTCTCCTATAGGTGAGATAATAGCTCTTTGACTGGGGTCATAGGATGCATGACATTTTCTGACAAATTCAGGTGCTCTGTGGATCTGAGGGAAGATGTAATGAGGAAGATGGGAATCCCAAAGTCCAATTTCGTCAATTTGATTGACGAATTGGTCCTCCATCCAACAATAGATCTCAAACAAGTCAAATTCGGACAAGGACTCATGGATTTTATAGTCTCTGTCAACCAAGGGAGTATGATGGAAATCAACTTGAGGATGAATGAGAGGATTTTGGGTTTCTGCAACTTCCTTTCCCTTAGGAGGCATTCTGTTGATTGGATTACAAACTGAAAGTGACAGAAATGGGAAGGATTTGGCTAAAACATAGTGATAACAGAAAAACAGTGTAATTGAAAAAGATTGAGTGAACCTGGATGCTGGCTTGCTTGGAACAGGACAGAAAATTGGCTTGAATGGTGAACTTGTCGTTTTGACTGTAAGCTGCAAGTATCTAGTGATCAATTGAGTTATGGGAATGCACTGTGTAATGGTTTTTATGAAAGAACAAGGTTTATAAGGCATAAAATGGAGCGGGTCTGTTAATCAACGGCTAAAATTCATATTAACTTTTCAACAGGCCTAAGAAACGGATCGATGGAATATTCATTTGCAGGTGTGGCAAATTAAATGGATAACAGGCAGACATGCAGAAGATTGGTCCTTGTAGGATGATGGGATAGAGGAAATAACGGGGTGTTGTCATAGACGATGACGTGGGAGTGACAATGATGGAGGACGTCGAAAACCGCATTTCGGAGTGAGTTCAGGCGGTAAGTGGTTTGGGATTTTAAGTCCCAAATAACTAGCAGTAGGGTTGGCAGTTTCAGAGGGCGGTTTCTAAAACTGCCGACTTCGGACCCCCCCCCCTCTACTGATAACGTTCGGACAGCAAGGGAGGGCCGAAGAGCAATGTTGGTCGTCCGATCGTAGGGGGATGTGAAGGATGAAAAGAAAATGGGGGGAGTTTAATTAAGTGAGGCGGAAGATTGTCAGGCCAGGGTAACTCCTCATTTGAACGAGAGAAAACACTGATTGATTTATTCATTAGCTAGCACTTTATTTATACAAATACAAAACGGATCAGTTCATCTTCTAGATGACTGTCCGGCTTCACCTCATCCGTTTCGGATTAGGTGTCAACATTCCCCCCCTTAATCTGAAGGGATGTTGGTGAGTCCAAGCATCATTCTGAATCTTTCAAGCTTTTCTCTTCCAAGCGCTTTGGTGAAGATGTCTGCAATTTGCTCGTTTGTGGAACAATGACGAAGATGGATTGTTTTGGCCTCAACATGATGTCGGATCAGATGATATTTAGTATTGATGTGCTTAGTACGATCATGGAACTTTGGGTTCTTGGCCAACTTTATTGCAGATGTGTTATCAATCATGAGTGGAGTTGATTGTATTTGTTTTACCTGCAAATCTTCAAGAATTTTCCTGAGCCACACAATTTCTTTCGTTGCTTCAGCTGCTGCCACATATTCTGCTTCTGTTGTGGAATCTGCTGGTACTGATTGTTTGCGTGATCTCCAGGAGACAGCTCCTGATCCAAGACTCATAGTATATCCTGAAGTAGATACCCCTGTTTCTTTGTCTCCATCAAAGTCTGAATCAGAGTATCCAATCAAGTTGAAGTCGTCCACCTGTGTATACTTGATTCCAAGGTCTTGAGTTCCCTTCAAGTACCTTAGAACTCTTTTTGCAGCAGACCAATGTCCCTCACAAGGCTTTTGCATAAACCTGGAGAGGATTCCAACAGCAAATGAAATGTCTGGTCTGGTAGTAGTGAGGTAGATGAGACTTCCTACAAGCTGTCTATACTTTGTTGCATCCTCAAATTCTTTTCCTTCAATAGATGTGAGCTTCAAGTTTTGTTCCATTGGAGTAGAAAGGGGATTGCACTCTGTCATGCCAAATCTGTTTAACAAATCTCCAATGTATTTCTTTTGAGAAAGAAATATGGACTTTGGATGTTGGGTTACTTCAATGCCAAGATAGTAATGAACATAGCCCAAATCAGTGATTTCAAAAATTTTTCCTAATTCTTTCTTTATGGATGCAATATAGCTTTCATTGTTCCCTGTCATTAAAAGATCATCTACATATACCACAAGATATACAACTGTTTTGCCAACTTTCTTGACAAATAAAGTTGCATCATCAAGATCAAAATGTTCGAGTTTCAGAAGATGCTCAGTTAGTTTTTCATACCAGGCTCGTGGTGCTTGTTTGAGGCCATACAAGGACTTCACAAGTTTGCATACTTTGTGTTCATGTCCTTTCACAGCAAATCCTTCAGGCTGGGACATAAAAACATTCTCTTTTAGATCTCCATTCAAGAATGCAGTTTTTACATCCATTTGATGGACTTTCCAACCGTTCTGAGCAGCTAGTGCAAAGAGTGTCCGGATGGTGGCCCATTTTGCTGTGGGAGCAAAAGTTTCCTCATAATCGACCCCTTCCTTCTGTGCAAAACCTTTTGCCACAAGCCTAGCTTTGTGCTTGTCAAGTGAGCCATCAGCTTTGTACTTGTTCTTGTAGACCCACTTGCAGCCAATTGGTTTGGTTCCAAATGGAGGATCAACCAGCTTCCAAGTGCCATTCTTTATGAGGGCATCATACTCCTTCTGCATCGCTTCTTTCCATTCATCATGAGAAGCAGCTTCTTTGAAGGAAGTTGGTTCAAAATCTGTAGACAAGTTCAATTCACAATCATAAGTAACATCCATATCAACAGGTGAATTAGAGTTATCTACATCACCTCCATCTTGTCGGTTTGAATTTCTGGTTCCTGTTTTTCCAATTTCATCAGGATGAACACTTTCAAGTGTCTTTGTCAGCCACTTTGGGGGACCTTTCTGAGATGGTCCAGGCTGTTCTGTTGATTGAGTTGGGTCTGAATCAAGATTGAGTCTCCCAATTCTATCAATTACATCACTTAAAGCATCATCCGTTGTTGGAGTGTCATGCAGGGGAGGTTGTTCTTCAGAAGAAGATTCCACATGTTGATCTAGTATAGGAATCCCCCCTTCAAGATGTGGAATCTGATTATCAAACTCTTGAAATGATTTCGGTTTTGTGAATCTATCCAAGCGATCAAGTTGCCGCTCAACAACACTGTCAGATTTGGATGATTCAAGAAAAATGACATCTCTAGATAAAACAAACTTTTTATTTACTTCATCATAAAGGCGGTATGCTTTAGATGTGTTTGAATACCCCAGGAAGATACACTTACGACTTCTAGCACCAAGTTTGTTTCTATGTACCTTTGGTATTAAAGCATAACAGGTGGAACCAAATATCCTGAGATGTTTTACCGAAGGAACATGTCCATACCACAATTCATAAGGAGTCTTGTTTCTTATAGCACTAGATGGACATCTATTCTTTATATATGCAGCACATAGAACAGCATCAGCCCAAAACATTGTCTTTACATTTTTGAAGAAAAGCATGGATCGTACCATATTCAAAATTGTTCTGTTCATTCTTTCAGCTACACCATTCTGTTGAGGATTATAAGGCACAATTGTTTGATGTTTAATCCCATGTTGGCGAAGATAGTGTTAAAATTCATTTGATGTATATTCTTTTCCATTATCAGTGCGAATAGACCCAATATGAGATTGTGCATCATTTTCAATCCACTTATGAAAATTCTTGAATGTTTGAAAAGCATCAGATTTGTTCTTCAATAAGTAAACCCAACACATTCTGGTGTAATCATCAATAAATGTCATGATATATTTATTTCCATTTGCAGAAGGAACAGGCATTGGACCACATAAATCTGAATGAATAAGTTCAAGCTTCCTATGTGCTCTTGAATGTGAATCATGAAAAGACTGTTTGCTATGCTTTCCTAGAATGCAAGCATCACATTGTTTATGTTTTCTAGGAATTGTAGGCAAACCAGCAACACCATTTTTCTTCAACAAGCGGAGACTATCATAGTTTAAATGTCCAAATCTAGCATGCCATAATAAACTTGATGGAAGTGTACTTTCATCATGATGAGAAACATATGAAAAATGTTGTGCACGAGCAGAGGTTCCTTGCAGTTTAAGGAGTCTTTCTTCTTCTATACCCCTCATGACAAGTGAGTGGTCAGATGCCTTTCTTACCTCAAGCTTGCCATCAAACATGTGAATGGAGTGACCTTGCTGGCGGATGTGGACCAGGGACAGCAAGTGTCTCTTCAGCTGTGGGAGATATAGAACATGATCCAGAAGAAAGTCTGGAAGACCAGGCAGTTTAAGCCTGATTGTGCCAAGCCCTTATGGCTTGATTTTTGACTGATCTGCAAAGTATACTGCTCCATCAACATTGTAAGTGAAATCTTCAAAGAAATCTTTCCTATGAGTCATATGACAGGTTGCTCCTGAATCAAGCAACCAGTCATTTTTCGAAGAAGTAAGTGAAGCATTAAACAGATCTTCATTTACTCCAATGTTACATTGTGCCTCAATATAGTGAGCGGATTCAGGTGCTTTACCTTTGTCTGTGTCATCAGTTTTACCTTTCTGCTGATTTCTTCTCTGCTCAACTTTGTCCCATGGTAGCTTGCATGTAGAAGCATCATGTGATCCATTTCGTTTGCAGCGAATGCAATGCAGATCTGACTTTTCTGCTTGAGGATGTCTGCCCCCCCTGCCTCTGAAGTATCTTCCTCTTCCTCTTCGTCCACCTCTTCTTCTTGTAGAATCTTGAGCAGGCTGCTTTTCTTTATGAGCAAGGCAAACAGTCTCTTCAGAAGATTCAGGGACTGTTTTCTTTCCAAAGGCTTTCTCTCTTTCAGCAAACTTTTTCACAAGAGTGTCAAAGGTTATATCTTTAAGATTTCCATTTGCTTGTAAAGACTCAAGATAGTTAGAGTAGGTAGGATAGAGTGCTTTGAGAAAGGCAATAAGAGAGATATCCAGCTCAACCTTAGTGGATTTAATATCATGCACTATAGACTTTATTTCAGATGCAAGAGTAAGAGGATCATTATTTTTCAGTTCAAGAGTGAAGAGTTTAATCATGAGCTGAACAACTTCAAGTGCAGAATGTGTATCATAGAGTTCTTTCAACTTTTGTAAAGCTTCAAAGGCAGTGGAATAGGATGAAATATGACGACTTACTTCCTCATTGACAGATGCTGCGATCAATGCAAAGGCTTTGCTGTTCTTGTTTTCCCAAATGACGAGTTCTTTGTCTGATGTGGGTTGCACAGGGTCTCTGTCTTCTTCTCCGACACACACTCCTTTCCACAGCTCATTGTAGATGAGGGTGTGTTTCACCATCCGAGACCATTCAGAATAGTTCTCCTTGCCAGTGAGAACTATTCCGACCATTGAAATGATTGAGTGCATTCTGTAAAATATCTCTGCTAAAAAAAAACTTCTGTTGATAAAAAATTTCTGCTGGAAAAAAAGAAAATCCTTATGTAATAGCCTTATGCATTCTATAAAAAAATATATCTCTGCTCATATATATCACCGTTTAATAAAACGAGGGCGCTCACTGCTTACATATATCACTGTTCAACTCATATATATATGACTGCTTACATATATCACTGCTCAACAAAAAAACATGGCGCTCATATATATGTCACTGTTTACATATATCACTGCTCAACAAAACAAAAAAAAGGCGCTCATATATATGTCACTGTTTTGAAAAAGGAGAGGGCGCTCAACATATGTAGTGTTTTGAAGAAAAAGAGGGCGCTCAACATATATCTCTGTTTTGAAAAAGAGAGGGCGCTCAATACCAACAAAACGCAGCCAATACCATGGAGCAGCTTACAAACAAACGCAGCTTTGATGCCATGGAGCGGTCTTTACAAACAAACGCAGTCAATACCATTCTCAATACATCAATACAAAAAACTCGGCATCTGTTATATCAACAAAGCTCAAACCCACCGACAAAACACGGGTTTCCTCAACAAAGGAAATTACAAGAAAGGAATGATAAGAATCGCCTTCTTCTTCCGCTAAAAAACGCAGGGGTACCAATCAGCTCTCAGCTAAACTCTTTTCACCGGTTTCTAATCTCTTTTCTTAACAATTAGAACAGTCTTTTAAAAAACGCAGGGGTACCAATTAGAACACTTCCGCTGCGCAACTCTGTTCTTACCACAGTTTACAATCTTTAATAGCGCAGCATCAAATACATTCAGAACGCGGTATCAAATACATTCAGAACGCAGGCTTCAATACATTAACCCAGCATCAAATACATTCAGAACGCAGGCTTTAATACATTAACCCAGCATCAAATACATTCAGAACGCAGGCTTTAATACATTAACGCAGCATCAAATATATTCAACGTTGCTTTCCAGATGTACAAAACACACCATTAACGCAGTCATGAAGGCACCATCAGTTTCATTTGAATGGAAGGAGATAGATATTTTTTTTTTTTACCAGCATCGAAAACGCTTCAACGTATACCACGGACAGAGGGCGCAGTCTCCATGTCTCAGCAGTGTCAGGAATCCCTCAGCAGAGGGCGCAGTCATATATATATGAGTTGAACAGTGATATATGTAAGCAGTGAGCGCCCTCGTTTTATTAAACGGTGATATATATGAGCAGAGATTAGGTGTCAACAAAGATGATGGTGGGGTCGAAAAGATATGATGGATGTGACAGGTGTGGGGTCCGAAGGGAATCAATGGATAAAGTTGAATAACATTGAGGTTTAGCAAATAATGGTTAATTAAAACCATTCGTTATATGCACATATATCCAATGATTTGACTTAGGATAAAAATCCTATCATGCTCCAATTTTATTTCATTTCTCTACCTACCCTTAACTCTCCTAACATTTTTTGCAATCTTAGTCACCCAAGTGCATTTAGACTAGCAACTCAACATTTTCCTTTTAATGATTAATCTACTTCTATCCCTTATTGCTTCCATTGGCTCAGATTAAACTGTTGAGCCAATTTTATTTGCTACCTATTAACAAACAATTTAAATCTAATCCAATCATGATTAAACTTTACGATTGGATTGTATGAACTAGTGTGGCATTTAAACAATCTGCACACAACTTTATTTGCAAAAATAAAATTGACTAAGAGTAGTGGCATTTGGATGTGCAACACTTTCAGAATTTATTATTTTTTCTTTTATTTCTAACCTAACATTTTATTTTTTGCCTTCCTTTTTTAGGGCATCTATTCTAACATTTTATTTTATATGGACTTATTCATCAAAATATTCCTAACATTTTGTTTCTTTATTCTTTTTGTCCATATCCTAACTTAACATTTTCTTAAAATATATTTTCATTTTTTGCTAACTTACCAAAAGCAAAAAATGCTACAACACCTGGGATCTCAAGCAGGGTAGGAAGAGTTTGCTCAGTGTCCTCGATCATCGCTACTCTTGTCATCAGCTTGTCTCAATAGCAGTTGTTTCCTGTTCATACAGAACATCAAATCAAATATCATGTCAGATCATATATAATCATATGAATCACAAAAGGATACCATAATCATCCTCCCTCTCAAGGAGGTGCTAACCACAAGCCTAAGCTTGTTTCGAACAGCTGCACTGTCTCAATATATGAGAGTATCTCAGTCCCAACTATAAATATGGGACTTACTGCCAATCGGATCATCACAATGTATCCATGGTATCCATGTCATATCCAGATCATGCTCAAACAGCTCTCTAAGGAGCTTCCGTATCCTGCCTCACAGCTAGCCATGCTAGCAACATCATGATCAACCTTGGTCATGCTATGGACCTCTCATCCAAGATATCATGGCAGATCGTATACTAAAACAGCATCCAAATGTGCTTATCAACAATAATCTCAAATATTAGCGATACATCTATGTAGATACATATCATAGGAGAAATATCACATTCTCAAAATAGAACACCTCATTCAGAGATTTCAAAGCATGCTCAGAGGCAATTCTATGTGAGTGAGGAAACACTCAAGAATTCATTAAGGTTTTGTGCACATCATACATATACAGATGGATGTTCAAAACGAAACATCAATGCTTCAACCATCGAATGCCATGTCAAGTTCAAGAACATCTTGAACTTCAAATCCAAGTATCCAAGGATTTGCAATTTTCATTATTCAAAAACATTTTCCAATAGCTTTGCAATATGGAATTTCTTTCCCAAATTCTAGAAATCGATTCATCATGCCATGATACATTATTTTGGGTTTCATAAGCCATCTCCCTCTGATTTAGATCATCAGAGGCTCATCACCTATCACAAGTAGATCATCAGGATATAAAACCAAAACCATAATCAATATCAAAGCCATACCTTGGAACTCATCATCTTGACTTCATCAGATAACTGTCAAATATAGACATATCTGGATCGAGGAGCTTGCTTCATGCAAAGCTCTCTACAGGTACCATGCCTTGCTAAGCCACCATAATTATCCTTACATAACTCAATGTTATACCATCAATCAACAAGGTCAACTCATCAGAGTTTATAAGCCAAATCACGACCATTATCAAAGTCATCATTATCATAGTATTAATACTTTCAACCAGGAGACAGGTGTAGCTCATATCAAATCATGACTTCATCATGCCAACAAGTCATGCATTATCAATCCGAACTTGATTAAGTCATTCTCATAATCATAATATAAGTCATCTTGTCACTAGGTGCAAATGCATACATCAAGGATGAGTCATGCAGGTTCCATTTTTCATGCCAAATCACAACTATCATTATTTCAACCATTGTGCTAAGAATAAGGAGGCCAATCTCCAAATAAGTCATCATGCCCACATAGTATCGATATCAGGCAAATCAACAATCGTCAAATCAAATCACTAGACATCAAGTCAAGTCCAAATGCTATCGTAGAGAGATCTATAGTCAAAGCACATCTCAATCATTAATTCAAAGTTATTGTCAAGCATCATGACAAAACACTTTTCATATATACCAGTAGTGCCAAATCATGCCAACCTCTTGTAGCACAAACATAGTGACATATCTATATGTATGTCTCGGTCACCTGCAAACACAAGTTCAATCTGCATGTTCATGTTATGGCAAACATTCAACCTTTTCTTGTTAGAAGATCTTGTTGTTATCTGCAATACATCTGTGGTCCTAATATCTTCCAAGTGACTATCTCATTTCATGCACAATACTTCATTATATGATCAATAATTTAACTCAATAACTTCATAAATCAGTTAACAGTGGCAGAATATGTCAAGAACATCATGATTCAGAGTTCAGACAGCTTCAGAAAGCTTCAGATGATGGTCAACAATAGTCAAACCTCTGGTCGCTCTCTTCAGGTTAGCATGGGAGCGACTTTAGCTGCCTGGACATTGTCTAGGCCTTAGCATGCGTGCGACCAGGGACGAAATCTCCTAGATCTGTGACTACAACCAGAGCAGAAACCCTAATTTTTGTATGGGCTTCAGATCTAAGACTCTGTTGTAGATCAATACTATCAGATGCACATAAATCATACTTCAACAACACATAATGAAAATAGTAATAAGGTTAAGAATCTTGAGAAGAGATTCTCCCTCTGACTAGGGATCTACATCATTCATCTTCATTCATGTCATCAGCCTGTCTCTACTAGAGTCATGCAATAGTAGATATGTTAGATCATAAACATATATCTATCATGGCTATCAACATCATGACATCAATCTTTCATCAAGTGATTAGACTCAAAGCAACAGATAGATGCAGCAAAACAATAATGATATCTATGAAACAGATCTAATCATGCTAGGAATCAGAACCCTCATACTAATGACTGTAATGTGTTTTCACAAACTAATGTCAATTGTTGTATATTGTTGTCACTGTGCCAAACACTGCTGAGTATTGTTGTCACTGTGCCAAACACTATATTGTTGTCACTGTGCCAAACACTGCTGAGTATTGTTGTCACTATGCCAAACACTGCTGAGTATTGTTGTCACTGTGCCAAACACTGCTGAGTATTGTTGTCACTGTGCCAAACACTGCTGAGTATTGTTGTCACTGTGTTGAATACTGCTGAGTATTGTTGTCAATGTGTCGAATATTGCTGAGTATTGTTGTCACTGTCAATGAGCCCAATACATATGTTTGCAACGGAAACTAACAAATTAGATCTACAGATCTGTATAACAATAGAGAGAAACCCAAATCTACCTGATCACTGAAGTCAACTAAAGCCAAGATGTCAAACCCTAGATCTGAATTGGGTCGCCCTCATCAACACTGTTTGTGAGCGACTGAAACTTCTGGGTCGCTCTCACGAATACAGTATGCGAGCAACTGTGACTGCAGAGTTGCTCCCAAGAGGTCTCTATGCGTGCGATTCTGGCATTGAACTGCAAAGACCCAAAGTCGCTCCCTAGCCGAGCTGTGCGAGCGACCGAAAAACCAAAGTCGCACCCTTTCTGAGTTGTGCGAGCGACTGAGATGACAGGGTTGCTCCCAGGGCTACCTAGTGCGAGCGATCGGGGACTGGAGCCTTCCAATCTACCTCTGAACCCAAAGTTCTCCCATAAGCCTTTGTGCCAGCATCCAAGGGTCTATAGTCACTCTCATAGGCTTGTGTGCCAGCGACCAAGGACCAAAATGCCCTATTCTATGCCAGCGACCGAGATCCAGAAGACCCTAACCTAGAGCGAACCTTTCACCTATAATTTCGGACCCTTGAGCGAACTCCTTCCGTCGAACCTATGCGAACCAAGACAAAAGAGAAGAGAATATGTGTCCAAATGATCTTGAGGTCTCTTCTATTTATAGGATTTCCTGAGGGGTCACTTGGGGTTAAGATTGACCCAAGCAGTTACTCATGTGGTTAGGGCTGACCCATTCTATAATACATATGTGAATAAAATAATTCATAACTCAACTTCCACTTAACCAAATTGGGTGATCTTTAGGTCGATTTTTGTCCTCTCGAAAAGACGAATCTTGCAATCATTATCTTGGTAATTTGATTTGTCCAAGGTGGAATTTTACAGCAGTTTCCAAAATTAACAAACTTATCAAATAAGGAATAAGGATCAAAGCAATAATCAGATTACATCTCGAAGTTTTAACCCTAGTTCAAGCTCTGGATTGAATATTGATTTGGGAGGATGGTCGAATAATGCAAAAATCTGGGTTCCTGTCACCGAGATATTGAAGATTAACTTCCAAAAGGCTAAGTTATTAAATGCCATTGAAGCTCCTCATGTTAATATTTCTCAAGAAAAGGACCCTGAAACTGTCTATCAAGGTGCCCCTATATATTTGCAAAGTATGGATTCAGATAACAAAGAGCATCAGCGATTTTTTATTACTTTGCTAGTTAATGGTTATCGAATATATAACTGCATGTTGGATTTTGGTGTCGCAGGTTGTGTTATGGCCAAAAGGATCATGGAGCAGCCCAATCTAAGAATTTCTAGGCCTTATTACAACATATGTGCCATGGATCTAAAAAGATTGAAGTTCATGGGTTGTTCAAGGATTTACAATTTCATTTATCAGTTAACCCTGACATAATGATTTTAATGGACATAGTTGTAAATGATGTGTCAGATGCTTGGGGAATGTTATTGTCAAGGAAGTGGGCCTCTGATCTAGGAGGAAGTATTCAAATGAATTGGTCATATGTTATGATTCCTTCTCCTACATGTTTTGGATTTCTTAGACTTAATAGAGAGCTTGAAAGAAGATTCCATGTTGAAGATCCCAAGAGCCCCCATAATGAGATAATAAAGGAACAACCTAACCTTGGGAATTATGCCATTCTGTCTAACTCCATAATTCCTTTAGATGTTAAGGTTGATGAAAAGTTGGGTGATTTAAAGGATAAAGTATGGTCTATGAATTTTGATGGTGCATCTTCTAGGCATGGTAAAGGTGCTGGAATAGTATTAAAGTCTCCCCTTGGTCACATTTTCAAATTTGCCTATAGATTGGAATTTGAAGCAACCAACAATGTTGTTGAGTATGAAGCTTTATTGTTGGGTCTTGAATTGGAAAAGGATTTGAAGATTAAGTTGCTTAGTATCAAGGGAGACTGATTTGATTATCATGCAGATTAAGAACAAATTCACATGTAAAAATCAAAGATTAAAAAACTATCGAAATGTTGTATGGGATACTATGGAATATTTTGATGCTCTTGATCTTGAAGCTATCCCAAGAGAAAAGAATAACTTGGCAGATGAACTTGCTGTAGCGGCATCTACTTTGCAGTTGTCTGATGAATTGCTAAAGGATAAGGTTAAAATGGAAATTATTTTTAGACCTTTTGTACCTGATAATATGGAGCATTGGCAGGTCTTCGATGATGAGAGATAGGTGATTCACTTTCTTAATAATTTGGATGAATTTGAGAATTTTCAGATTAGTTGTAAGGAGGATGGATCTGATAACCATGAAGATATAACAAATCCTACTCCCAGCAACATTGTAGCTTTGGAGCAACATTTTGATTGACATGATACCACAAAGAAGAAAGATGAAGTGAGAATGCCCAATTGTTGTCCTCTTCCTTGGCTTACCCTCCACCCTTGATGTGGACCTCCTTAAGCCTCTAAGGCTTGGCCGCAAGCCTTTCCCTTCCCTCCTAACCCTCTCGTGTTTGTTTCTCCTCCTCCGTCCTGCCTTTTTCCTTCTTTTTGGCCCATGGTTCACCTCTTTCCAGCCTTCTGCTGCCCTCAATCTCCCTCTGCTCCTCTCGGCCCTCACTGTCGTGGCCTCTAAGGCCTTCATCCCCTCAACGCAACCCTGTTTTGCCCATTTTTCAGGGCTGCAAGCCCCTAATTCCCCTAGACGTCAGGCCTTACGGCCTTTCCAGCCCTAACCGTGGGCCTAATTGGGCATTGTTGTCCTCTCTTCCTCACTGTTTGGTAATTGATTGAATTTTCGGCTAAAATTTTTTAAATTTTGCAGAGATATCAAGACGATTCTCGTGTTTACAGGTGGTCTAAGCTACTGAAGAAGTTTTGGGCATTCTCACTAGGTATCTACAATCCCAAAGGGCTCACTGGTTTGCACCCTCCAACCCTTTGTTTCCTCACTGCTCATCTACAGCTAAGAAATTATTCATTAACAGTGATGAAATCATTATAAAAGTGCCCTAAAAAATAATTCATAAATTGCCTAATAACCTAAGGAATTAATTGCATTAGTGGAGCATTCTTTGTTTGGCACAAAATTGCAAATTCCATTTCTGTTTTGAATGCTTGCTAAATTCTGATAGAAACAGTGACATTTACTTCATCTAATCAACATAAAATTACTCACACATTGCTAAATGCATTGGCAAGTCACTTAGGTAAATTAAGCATTGTTCATTTGGCAAAGATCTAATGATTTTAATAACTGTCACATATACATAATAAGCATAACCAGGTCTGATATATCAGTGGCATAAGCATATTTTTCACCGCTTGTTCTCCATCTCAAGTGCTCTAGTATAGGTCAGGAAGAAATGAAAATTTTATGACTATTTGACACACTTGGCATAAGGAAATTTTATAAGTAGCTTATCACTGCCCTATTGCTCACTGTTATCTTATTTGCGGTTTACTTGGTAATCACTGAATATCATTTTATGTTCATGCTCTAATAAGCTTGATTAAGAAATAAATCTAAATTTCTCCATGTCATAAACTCATTTGCTGCTCCTTTATCATTGGAACATAAGTAGCTTACTGTTGTCATATGTTGCTCATTAATGCCATTTGGAATATAAATATCATAGGTGGCTCTAAGTGCTTTCATTGATTCATAAGATTGTTAACATTGGATAGGGAATATCTTGTTGGGCATCTTGTTTACATCATTTGTCTTTTGAGATTTAATGGTCTTCATCATTCTAATTGGTACAAGAGCATTGGTATAACTCTCATTTTTGTTTCATTGCTAAGATACCTTATTGAAAGATAACCTTACGTTGGCACTTTGAGATCTAGGGATTTGTAAGTCTCCTTGTTTCAATTGAGCATCTCTTAAGTTGAATGATCATTGGCATTTTGTAATCTAACTAAGGAACATTGGTTGCATTGCCTAAAATCGTTGGCTAAGTGTTCTAATAGAAAGGTGCTCTGATTGTTACTATTGGCTTATATTATCGCTATCTTGAGAATATTGATAAATTCGTTTATTTTGTTGGGCATTGTTGACCACTGGAGTGGCACCTGATGATTATATGAAGACTCTGTTCCCAAGGATGATCCAAATGACACTTGTACCATCAGATATCATCAATCAACAAAGTGTCTAAACTCTACTTCTATTTCTCATCATCTTTCTTGTACCCAGATTCCACACCCTCAAGGGAATTGTAATAAGTGATACTAGTAATGATGAGCTTTGAGTCTGTAACAAGCCTAGAATGTTGGAACTCTATTAGCAAGCAAGTACACCTCAGAGTGTTTTTTTATCTGGTTAATTATCCCTTCTTTTTTAGAGGCGGATAATTTTCTAGGTTTTTTCACTCACTTTTTACCCCAAAGTCGGGGTGACGGTTTGAAGGTTGAGTCCCTGAAACATCTTAGTGTCTAGATTCGATGTATATTACCATACTAGATCACACAAAAAAATTCGTGAAATTTGGTTAGGTCGAGGTAGTCATTTTTTAATTTTTTAGATTTTCCGCAGTGCAGAAATTGCAATAAAAATTGTATTTGTAATGTAATAAGTGATGTCTAGAGAAATTGTATGGGATATTAGTAACAAAATTTGCCCCTCACCCTCAACTTTCTACTATGACACACTTTGAGGGGTTAAAAATGTGTTTTGAACCCTCAAAACCCATTTTTCCTTAAGTTTAGTTGGAAATCTGACAATTAATCAGTGTTTTACAACTCGGACTCGGACTCGGACTCGGCCGAGGATCGACTCCGACTCGGACTCGGACTCGGTAATGACTCGGCCGGCTCGATTTCAATGACTCGGTCGTTGTAAAAAATACATTAAATATTTATTTTTTTTATAAAAAAACATAATTTTAAATATTTTAAACATAATTTTAAAGATTTTCATTCAAGTTTCCAAACACACAACATTATAATATACATGGAAGACAACCATTCAATTCCATAATAACATACCCTGCATGGAGACTGAGTTATTGTGGGTGTTTGTGAGATACTGAGCTGTGACCTGGGCTGAGTTTGGTGCCTGTTCGCGGAACTGATATATGCAGTAAAAAGGGGCTAGATTTATCAGTTTTGGAGGTCCAGCTACAGCCAACCTTTGAGAGGACGTGTTGCTGATTAGAAGACTGTATAAACAGCCTGTTTATTGGCATGTATCTCGGTGGAAGAAGGGCTGAGTTCACAACCATCTAGGAGCCATTATACCTGAAGATGACAATCCTAAAACCACTCAACAAGTGACTGAGAAACTAAAGTTTGTATCACTGGAGCTACCCCAGGTTCCTCTTATACTGTGCACTGTAATTCTTCAAGAACTGTCCCCTAAATAAAGTTGTATGGTGAAGGGTCTTCTGAATCCATATTAAGAGGTGAGTCACATAAATGAACATTTCACACGGTTATATCCAGTAGATAGAAGGTTCAAAAATCAAATGCTGAATCAGGTTTCCCTAAAGCTGCCTGAATTAGTTTGCTGAAAGACTTTAAAGTTTAAACTTTAAAGAGCCATGCACTTGAGTATTTGACTAGCATTTAATCTTTGCCTTGTGTCAGACAGTTAATTTTGATTGTGTCAGACAATTAACTTTGATTCCTTTAATCTTCAATTTGTTATAGAGTCCACAGACTAGTATGACCAAGAGTGCCAGCTTTACATCCTGGAAATTAATAAGTTTGCGTGTTTTTCATTTTACCCAACAGATCATATCTGAAGGTTGTGCAAAAATGTTTGCAAGGATACCGTCAAATACTGATTGTGGTATAGGCATCTATGGTGAATGAGGATACCATGAGATAGTGGTAAGCAAGAGGTCACTGGGCAAGCAAAAAAATGTGAATGGCAAACTAACAGGAAAGATTGGAACCTTAAACAACAAGAAATGAAGCACAATGTAGCAAAAGAGTGCATAGAGTGTGTAAGATTGCATCACATTGGCTATTTGAGTGTGATTTTCTTTTGATGTGCAACCCCACTGATGCATCCAAGTGAAAATTTGCTTGACCCCTACTTACCTTTACCAAATATCAGCAAAAACATGAATTTTTTTTATTAAAATTGCTGCCCAGCCGTCCTTTCCATGACTCGGCCGAGTCAATACAAACCCGGCCGGGTTGACCGAGTCATTGGATGACTCGGCCGAGTCATTGCTGACTCGGTCAGCCGAGCCGGGTCATGGGCCGGGTCAACCTGTGGGCTAATGAAACGGTCAGAAACGGCCGTTTCCGTTTCAACCCGCCCGTTTTGTAAAACAATGCAATTAATTAAGCCATAAATTAAATAAATGGAGAAAAATAAATATCCACGAATGCTAAATGTTGTGGAAATGAGGTGGAAAATCATGAAAGAGTTAAAGTGAAGTCCCAAGGTGATGTGGACTCCTAAAATCAAGGAAAGGGCATGTGCTCAAATATAATCAAATTTCTAGCATTAAATGAGAAAATTGCTTACTTGGAAATTCGAATTTGTGAAGTTAATGCACATTTGGGAGGATTTGAGAGAATATTTGGTGGAGAATTTTGCGGGAAATTGTCCCCACATGGATTACCACCCATCTACACTTGTCATTCCATCATAAAATTCTAATTTGGCACATAAGGGAAGAAGAAAATGATGTCCACTTGCCAGAATTCGATTTTTACACTTGGCATTGGAGCTCCATTCAACAAATTCGAATCTCTTTGGGATTGTCATCTCATGCCACTTGTTTAATCACTTCCACATTGGGATTTGCTCCCAACTCTGTATATAATGAGGTTATGGGCTCTTATATTGTTTCATTGTTTACTAGCTCGTGTGCTTGCAAAAGTGCTGCTACCTTGTACACTTTTCAAGAATATCAATAAAAAGACTTTGGGGGTCCATTCATGGGTGTTTTTCCTTTGGAGCATGATTCATTGTGAGCTATTAGTATAATATTTCTATGCTTTGAATTATTTCGTTTTCCAGATATTCTTGTAAACTTGCTAGTGCACAACTATCTTGTATTAGTATTTGATTTGAAAGTAGGCTCTAGAGTTTGAGAGTTCTAGTTTATTTTCAAAGGAATTTCTAGAAGTTTCAATTCATTGTTTCTTTATCTAAATCTATATGGACTAATGTTTAATTTGAGTATTGTAGAAGAATTTTTGTTGGATCGAGCGTGAGGGGAAGTCTTTAGAGGACCAACCCAGTGTTGGAGCACCATTCAAAGAAACTCTCATTTGTTATTTGGATTCACTTAGTATCTTACAAAAAGTGCCTTGCAGACATTCGTTTGGGCATAGCTTGTATGCAAACAATTATTTTAAAAATTTTAAATATTTGACATAATGCTTCATTGATTCATATTAGCTATTTGAGAGCTTTTCTAAATTAAACCAAGTGATGGGGTTCACTCATATCACTTGGTTTGGTTTCTTGTATATTATTTGTATTTTATTTAATTGTTTTCGTATTCTCTCTACGATAATTTGTTTCTTGATCTTGCAGCCCATATGTAGAGTGTTGGTGATAAGAGCATCAAGGAAGGATCACAAAAACTCTAACACTTTTCCTTCTAGGAACTCTCTGCCCTTTCAAAGTTGATATTTTTGACGAGGCCATGGATAAAGAGGAGAGATGTTATTAGGCAAGGTCGTGGGCTTTCGAGGAGGATTGAATCCTTGTTTTGTGCAACATTTCATTCACATTTGGAGGCCAAGCCTTGGAGCACCAAGAGACACTTAACTTCTTCAATATTGAGAGTTTTCTCATTATACTTGCTTCATTTTCTGAATTTGAGTTTCAAGAAAGAGATCTAGAGCTTGAGAAGCCTCCTTAATTGTAAAGACTCATCATGAAGATTTACTTGAGACCTCCTCAAGGTTTCTCATCTTGTAACATCTAATAAAAGCTTAGTTTTTCTTGTGGGGGCTTGGGTTTTCACCCAAGGCATCATTTTCTCCTTTTTGGCAAAAGGAGGAACATGTGGGTGGTTTGATTTTGAGGTTGTTTTATAAGTGTTTCATCTTGCATGCCTTAAAATTAACACAACATCACCTTCACCAGCTAATTTTCTGAATTTGCTTTTTGTTACTTATTTTCATGCTTTACCATTTCAAGTTTAGCTTTCAAGTACAATTCTGAATCTTACTTTTAGAAGCAATTTATTTTATGCAAGGTGTCTAATTTTAAGTAGCAAAGTTTAACCATTTGCTTCATGTTGGCCTCATAATAGGCTCATTGTTTACATGCTCTTTTATCCAAGTTATTTGTTCATTTTGCAAGCACACAAATTTCAAGCTTCATCGCTTTAGTTGGTTATTTGTTTATCATTTGTCAAAGAAATTATTTTGAGTAACTTACAACCTTATATGTTCATGAAGCTAATGTATCTTTCATTATCTTGAGCAACTATCCAAGTTATGTTTTTGAGCACCTTTCCATTTTCTTGAAGCAAAGCATTTAGTAATCTTATTTAATTCATGTGCAAGCTAATTTCCTTTTCCAATTGAGTTTACATTTTGCAATTTACTTTGAGCATTATTTCCATTATATTGAATGCATTGCAAATCTCTATTTGGAAAACTTATTTGCATACCATATTAAGCATTTTGGTATAGTTGCATCCTCACTAAAATTAACCTCCAAGCATAAGCTTGGTTAATAGAAAGTATAGGGAAAAAGGATTTCTGGGAAAGTTCTTCCATCCGGTACGAAGTAAGGCAAAAGCGTTGTGACCCTACAGTTATGAAGGTGGCTTGTCCCCTTGTAGGAATGAAGGCACACGCTGGCTCGTAAGACTCAAGGGACGGGTATCATTAATGACAACTTTGTGCCCTCGCCCTTTCTTTCTTACAGTCTCCCCAATTTTTACCCTTTGGTAAGAGTTCAAGAGGAGGACTTTTCACTTAGATTAGGCATTTTAGAATAAAAATAACCAAGACTAATTGCATCCAAATCTAGTATAAGTACATCTCATGCTAATACATCTTATAGTTTTACTTGCAATTGTCCATTCTACTTGTCATTGTTGAATATTTTATGTTGGCAAGCATTGTTGCATTTTCCTTTTGCAAGTAGAACACTAATTGTTTTTCCTTTTGCAAGATATCTCTATATGTTTTGATTATATTTTGAAATCATTTTATATGTTGTATCAATTATCGTGCTAACATATATGTTTCCATTTCATGATTGTTTTGCTTTCATTGTTGGAAGCATTCTACTTTTGTTTTGAGCAAATGTATCTTTCATTTTTGTTGAGCAATTTATCTTAAGGCACTGGTTTTTATGGTTTTATCATGTTAATGATTTTTATTGCTCATATCATATTTTGCTCATAATTCTTAAAAGTAATCCACTTTCACTTTAACACCTCTCCTAGAACCTCACATTTCTTTAACTTAGTTTTCCATTTAGGGACCACCCCCCATAGCTAACCTAGGAGATAGCTTAAACGGAGAGAGAAGGGATTTAGTGTGACAACCCCTTCTCTTAGTTCCCTGCCACCAACCACACCTTGTGGGGTTGAAGGCTTTTTCTCACTGACTTGTAGGTAGGTGTAGGATGTTGAATTTCCACAACCTTGGGTCTAGATTAGAGTCTTAAAATCATTGACGCTACCAAACCAAGAATCTCAACCATAAACTACTTTGCACAGCCGAAATATAAAGCAATAAATCACGTATGCACAAATATACACACATTTTAACAAAATTGTACAATAATGTACAATCACCAATCTTCGTTATATTAAACAATTTGAGTAATACAACAGTTTATGGTATACAAGATACGATGACAAACTCTGTTGCAGCTTCTATGTTGTATCTTGTCCTGTCAATCCTTCACTTCCGTACTACTCACTAGTAGTGCCTTAGTCCATCAAGGCCACTACACATCAAGACTCTAGGAGAGTTGCCACCTAACAATGTTGCATGCCACTTCTGCTCAATGTACACAGGCTCATAAATCTGCTCTCTGGGTAGGCTTAATTCCCAAGCTCCAATCTACCTTCTAGTAGCCTCTTTCGTCCATCAAAGAGCTACTCATTAAGCTGCAAACTTCACCAAATCACACACCAAACAACGTTCTTCTTGTATGTTGCTCTAGGGCTACTTTGGGTAGCCAACACACTTCCCCCCAATCAGAACAATGGCACCCAGTCCAATCACTGTGGAATTTGCACTAATGAAGACACACGATCACCCAATCTCGCCTCCAAATTGGCTCCTACAGGCTGCTTTAATGATCCAAATCCGATCACCAAACTGTGACCCAACACATACCAAAACACTATTGTTGTGACTCCTACAATGCTGCAATTTCTAGGACTGGTTAGGGCACTAACCACAGTCCCCAACCACCCAATAAACAAGCCCAGAAATTGCTCCTCTTGTTGCGGTTCCTCCTCCAAGTGTTGTTTCTCCTTTGTGTTGCTCTCCTAGGGTAGTTACAACCCTAAACGTGGGACTGTCTCCCTAAGAGGACTACGACACCCTTTAGTAGTTCAACCTAGGTCTGCGGCAGCCTCTTGAGAGCACTGTCCACCCTCCACAACAACTCTAAACTCCTTCTTTGCTCCTCCTATGGTTGCGGCCCTTCAAAGAAGACCTTTTAATGGCCCTGCGTTACCCTTAAGACAATTTGCACCCACACACAACAACCCAACCTCCTTTAGAAGATTTCAGACCCCTGTTCAGCTATGAATAGTCCTCTTCCTCCTCACTATATTGGCCTTCTAGCTGCGTCCTCAAATCAGAGCTATCCGAGTTCTTTTCTTAGGTATGTATTGCCCAAGTGGATGATAAAACAACATGTCTTCACCCTTTATTTATATCCATTAAAGGGGTTCCACAAATTGATGAAGAGACACATCTATTGGACAAATTTTACTTCAAACCTACATGACTTCAAAACCAATAATTACTTGTCAATATCAAAAATTCATTTCTCAACTTCTACAACTCAAAATTCGACGATTCTTGAAGCGTTGGATTCTCCTTTCCACCCTCTATCGTCTCATGCCATCACATGTAGAAATGTGCTACCGGAATTGCCCCAAACACGATTAGGTGCAAAACCCCATTCTTGGGTTCCAAGCCCACAAGTGACCATTGTGGCGTTTTGCCCTCCAAACCCTGAACCCTAGGGCTTGAAGTACCTCCCAAGCTACACAAATCAACATAGGCGGCATGCTTTCAAAATATAATCAAAGCATATAGAGATCTCTTGCAAAAGGAAAAGCAATTAGTGTTCTACTTGCAAAAGGAAAATAAAACAATGCTTGCAAACATAAAATACTCAACAATGACAAGTAGAATGGACAATTGCAAGTAAAACCATAAGATGTATTATCATGAGATGTACTTATACTAGATTTGGATGCAATTAGTCTTGGTTATTTTTAATCTAAAATGCCTAATCTAAGTGAGAAGTCCTCCTCTTGAGCTCTTACCAAAGGGTAAAAATTGGGGTGACTGTAAGAAAGAGGGGGCGAGGGCACGTAGGTGTCATTAACGATACTCGTCCCCTGAGTCTTACAAGTCAGTGTGTGCCTTTGTTCCTACAAGGGGACAAGCCACCTTCATAACTGCAGGGTCACAAGGCTTTTACCTTACTTTGTACCAAATGGAAGAACTTTCTAAGAAAGCCTTTTTCCCTATACTTTATATCTACCAAGCTTATGCTTGGAGGATAATTTGGCACATTCTCTCATGGTTAAGATTGTCTCTTGAATATCATTGTCAAGTACTTGTTTCCTTGATTCAAGATTTAATCTTAAGTACATAATCATTAATCAACCTTAACTCGAGAATCACATTCAACATCCTTGTATCTCATCCTAAGTTAATTTGCATTAATAACTTACCTCCAAGCATAAGCTTGGTTGATATACCTTTAGGACCACCCTTCTCATCTGACTGAAGGGTCTTAACAACTTTTCGGTGGTTAACATGGTGACCTTGCAGTCGTTAGAGCCACAGTCTCTACAGCACCGGAGGCATCAAGTGATAGGAGCCTAACAGAAGGTATCGTTAATCAAACCCTTGCTTGTAGTTGCTTCCTGTAGGCCTCCTTCCCACAACCTACCTTAGAGCCTAGTTTCAAAACAGTTAAGGGAAGGTCATACTTAGATTAGGCACTTAATTAAAACTAACCAAGATCTTTGCATCTCACCTAGGTCTTAGGATTTTCATCTCATATAGGTTAGTAAGCTATCAAAGCAGTAGTTGTCCATCCAGTACTTGGTCTCCAATGCTAGCTCAGATGAATAGAGAAACTATGACAATTGCTAGCTCCAAATCTGAGCTCAATCTGCAAAAGAAATAATTGTTTTCTCTGCTCAACGATAAACTCTAGCCAACACTTAGCCAAATATCAGCTCACCTAGCCTCCTATTTCCTTGCACAATTCCTGAGGAAATTAGCACCTATTTTCTAGGATTTTTCCTCCAATTGATTGCACAATTCCCAAGGATTGATCATCTAACTGCATGCAACACTTGTAGTACTATATAGTATACACTCAAACTAGTTTACAGATGCTTGTACACTGCCTTGTCATCTCCACTTTAGCTGAGGAACTCGAATTCCTTGCATGCACCAGCTACATTGGATTGATTGATCAGTTAACTAATAGATATCTAAGTTATACTATTGTCCCACTGCACCACTGACTTTCAACTGACTCCAATAATTGTTAGAGGTCAATTAACGGAATACAACTGAAAATAACTGCACTGGATTACAAAAATTTAGAAATCACACATGCATAAGTGAACTTCAAGCCCTCTAACTTGAATTTACTGAGCTAACTGAGTGACAAGAGCAATGTCACACAAGTTAACTGCCTCTTAGTTATCCCACTGATGTGGAAATTTGATTTACTCAATTTGACTAAGGCTAAAGTCAAATTGAGCCTTTCTTGCTACATTTTTTTTAACAAGAGATGAATTTCACCATTTGATTATGTTAGATAAGATTTGTAAACAATTTAGGAATGAAATATAAGCTAGAGTAGGATTAGAAATGTACCTTTTTGGGTCAAATATGATTTAAGTTTTGCATTTCACCAAATCTGATTTTTTAATGCTGCAATTTAATTTCCAAATTTGGTTAACACCTCAAATCAGCCCACAAAACATTAGATACCAACAACTATGCATAAGCCCTTGGATAAAATGTCTAGAAAATGATATAGGTTGTTTGATTCCTCTAGACAATGGATTAATATTTTTACTTAATTTTATCTTTTATGAATTTTTTGTATTTTATATGATAAGAAAGAAAATAATTTGGATTTTTAGAGTTATTGGTTGGTTATTGGGAGTTAGATTGAGTGCCTTATCTCCACTTAGGGTTTATGGCTTCAAGAAGAATGTGTGAAAATTTCATCTATCATAGCAACTGGAAATTATTTTCCTAATTGTTAATTTATTTAACAATTTATGTGTTGTCTGTTACAACGAATATCAAATAGTTCACACTTTGATTTTCACAAATAAACTATGGAAGAAAAAATAGCGCTGAAAACTGAGAAAATCTAGCACACATGAAATCTACACAGTTATTTTTGGACAAATGTCCCCAAAAAAACCCAACTTGGGAAAACCGGTGCAGCAGATGAGGGTTTTATTATTATGCAGCAGTGAAATCTAAGTACAATCTATGGATGCCCAACTAATCGAAACATCAAGTGATCTGAAAATGAAAATCTTAGATTACTTTTAAAGTATTACAGACTCATGTGCATGGATTAGCTTATATTACTTAGTGCAACGGATCAATAAGATTGCGAATAATATAGACAATTGAGCAGTTAGAGAAGCATAATAGACAAACACACATAAACACAACAAGTTTAATATGGAGTTCACCCAAAACTCTTGTGCTACGTCTCTTGGTCCAGCCTTCAGCGGTGACCTCTCTATAATGTCTTCAAGAGCAGAGTTTTACAAAGTGTGAGCTCAAATTGAGTCTCAACACACAGATACAAACAGCAGGAGTTTGCTTGAATCCCTCAAGCCTCTCTGAGTACACAGACTCTTTCTTTCACTCTTTGTCTATGTTTTCTCTTTGTCTCAGTACTGCCTCTCTCTGTCTCTGTCAGTCTGTGGCTTTAAAGCCAATCGGCGTTGTCTGTTCGTTTCCCCTTCTCGGGCTCTCTAGCTCCTGGCCTCTGTCTGCTCGAATCCCATTTTGAGCGTTAGCAATCATGGCATAACGTCTTCAGGGAAGGTGGCCACCTATTCTGCAACAGAAGGGACCATCGAGCCTTTGAAATCCCCAAAAATAGCGTATTCTGTTTACACAGAGAAACACTGTAAAACACAGGAAAAATCTGCGAAATCATTGTTCATCGAACTTCAACTATTATGAATTCTGCCCTATATTCCATCGGGTCCGCCTTTAAATCGCTATCCCATATCCACCGTTGATCTGGGTGATCCTGATCCAACGGCTGATATTCATTTCGGGCAGCGAAGGCGTACGGAGATTACTTGCCCGAAAAGGCAGTTTTCTCACGCCACGTGTCGGCCAGTGGATTGGATAGGGCGAACCCCGTCCAATACCACTTACCGCCTAAGGCCCGCCTGAAATCCTGCCTATTACGGAACTCAAAACATATATATCTGCATGTATATCCCTTTTAGGTCCGAATTCATCGCTTTATTCGCATTTCTTTTGCATTTCGTTTATTTAACGAAAATACGAAATACAAAGGAAAATGTCGTTTTCTGGATCTCAAAATATATAAAATATCATCTATAACTCCATCGGGTCCGGCTATCGTAAGTCATATGTATATCGGCCCCGCTCCGATGTAATATTGCGATGCGATTGATCGCAATCGCATATCGCATAGACCCCGAGCTGTTTGGTAAGCGCTCCTTGTATTTGCTAATTATGATGTTGCGAGTTAACATGGGTCGTCAATCTACGCTCTTGATCGACGGTCCTCGTTGACCCGCACTGATCGCAATCGCAACTGTCACATGGTCAGCTCAGATAGCCTCCTCATGTTACCGCCGATTGCGATATGCCGATCGGATCTGGACCGTTGATCGGCCAGATTCGACGACTCCTGTGCAAAGTTGTTTTGACCTCCGATAGGTTCTATTTCCATCGTTTCCTTGTGTTTTTCGCTCCCGATAGTGTAATCTGCCATTTTTAAAGGTTCTTCTTATGCGATAGTTTTGGATATTTGGAGACTTAGAGGGTGTTTAAGATCCATTTTGGATCACGCCTTCCCACTGAAAAAGCTTTTGGACCACCAAAAGTTGGTTTTCAAGCATTGATCAAGTGAGGATACAACTTCCTCACTTGTCCAATTTCCATCCATCGTGCACTGCTTGGTTTTGAACCTTTGAGTCCAATTCTGAGGTACTCAATATCCCCTCTGCGCGTAGTTCTCACCTTCCTGTCCAGAACTGTATCTTCCTACAACTCATTGAGATATTCAGGCAACAAATCATCAATAGAAGGCAATTGACTTTGCTCTTCGAGATCTTCAATTAATGAAGGTTCAAACAGTCTCAAATTTTCTGCATTAACCACTGAATAGATGTGCATGTAAGCTGGCAAATCAAGGCGAAAAGCGTTCTCACCAATTTTCTCAAGTATCTTGAAAGGCCCATACCTTATTAGCTTCAACTTCTTTCCTTCACCTTGCATTCTGTCTTCGCTGATGTACAGCCAGACTTGATCACCAACTTGGAAACTATGTTCAATTCGATGCTTATCATGCCTTGCCTTGTACTTGTCTTGGCTCTTTTCCAGCTGTTCCTGTACTGCCTAGTGAATTTCTTGGATATGTTCAATGAACTTGGTTGCTTTGTCCACATCATTGTGTCCATCAACTGCTATGTCTTTTCCAAAGACAAAGTCCAAGGGAGACTTTGGTGTAAAGCCAAAACAAGTCTCAAAAGGAGATCTCTGTGTAGAAGAGTGCTTAGCACGGTTGTAAACATGTTGCACATGACACAAAAGTTCATCCCAAAGTTTGGGATGCTTGCTGCAATACCCCTTGAGCAACTGGATCACTGTCATGTTGACCACCTCTGTTTGGCCATCTGTTTGTGGATGAAATATTGTGCTCTTCTTCAGTCTGGTGTCCATCAATTCCCACAGACTTGACCAAAACTTCCCAACAAATTGGGAATCTCGATCAGATACAATGGAAGTGGGTAACCCAAAATGAACCCATATATGCTGAAAGAACAACTTCGCTGTTTGTATAGTTGTAATCTGCTTATTACAAGGTATTAAAATACACATTTTGCTGAACCTGTCCACAATAACATATAAGTAGTCATGACCTTTTCTAGATTTTGGCAATCCCCCAACAAAGTCCATGGAAACACTTTCCCAAGGATGAGAAGGAACTGGAAGTGGAGTGTACAAGCCTAATTTCTATTGCTGGGCTTGCTTTTAGCACACATGGTACACCCTTTAATATATCTAGAAATTGTTTCATGCATTCTTGGCCAATAACAGAACCTTTGCAGCTGTGCAACTATTTTACTTACACCAAAATGACCTGATATAAGAGAAGTATGTGCTTCTCGGATTATGTTAACTCTTTCAGTTTGTGGAATGCATAACTTTCCCAAATGATACAAGAGTTGGTCCTTAACATAATAATCCAATTCTTCTACTTGTTTGCCATGACTTAAAGTTGCATATACATCTTTAAAATCTATATCTTGAGCATATTGTTCAATGTAGCTTTCATGCATTACTGAGTTATGCTTAAGTATAGTAGATGCATTTATGATTGGTCTGGACAACATATTTGCAACTTTATTGTGTATGCCTTTCTTATATCTAATGACAAGATGAAACTGTTGTAGAAAACTCATCCACCTATAGTGTCTTGATTGTTGCAATTTAGTTTGTGAGTGCAAATATTGAAGTGGTTGATGATCTGTATGGATGATTGTTTCTTTGCCCATTAAGTAATGTTTCCACTTTTTCACACTCTGTATTAATGCATACAATTCTTTATCATATGTGGGATAATTAACTACTGCAGAATTAAATTTCTCAGAATGATAGCATATGGGTTTACCGTGTTGCATCAACACTGCTTCCATGGCATAGTCACTGGCATCTGTTTCAATCTCAAATGGTCGTTGAAGATATGGCAATGCTAGTATTGGCACTGTACTAATTTTTTTCTTTTAAGGTGTCGAAGTCTTTCTGTTGTTTGCCTCCCCACTGAACACCTTATTCAATCCTTCTAAAGCATTTAAAGGAGCTGCAATCAAGGAAAAGTTAGCAATAAAATTTCTCCAATATTGTGCTGCTCCTAGGAAACTCCTAACTTCTGTAGCAGATTTGGGTTTAGGCCAGTTCACAATGACTTCAACCTTAAAGGGATCCATCTTTAATTCACCACCCCCTACAATATGACCCAAATAATTTAAAGATGTTTTGCTGAATTCACATTTTGACAATTTCACATAGAGATTTTCTCTTTTCAAAACATATAAAGTCTGCTTTACATGCTTCAAACGTTCTTCCCATGTTTTACTGAAAACAAGAATGTCATCTAAATATACAATTACAAAATCATCAATAAAAGGCCTGAGTACATCATTCATAACTCTCATGAAAGAGGCAGGAGCATTAGTTAAGCCGAAAGGCATAACCAGCCATTCATACAACCCTTTCTTTGTTTTGAACGCAGTATTCCATGCATCTTGTTCTGCTACTCTGACCTGATGATAGCCACTACGCAAGTCCAACTTGGAAAAGTAAACTGCCTCTTTCAGCTGATCTAATAGATCATCAATGCGAAGAAGAGGATAACGATTCTTGATCGTTATTTTATTCAGTGCTCTGTAATCAATGCACATCCTCCACAAACCATTTTTCTTCCTCACCAACACGATTGGAGATCCGCATGGTAATGTGCTTGGTCTTATGAACCCTTTCTCGAGCAACTCATGTACCTGCTTCTTGATCTCTGCATTCTCTAAAGCAGATAACTTGTACATTCCGATGTTAGGCAATGGAGCATCTTGCTGCAAATTAATATCATGTACAATTTCCATTTTGGGTGGCAGACCTTTAGGTTCTTGAAATAGGATATCATATTCTGAAACAACTTTTTCTAAATCAGCTTTCTATTTAGCATCACAGCCCTCAAATACATTGGTTTTATCAGGGTTCTTTTCCTTTACAACCATTAGTAAAAATTGCTTGCATGAATTTACAATTCTTTTCATCTGCCCTGAGTTTATGAGAGTGTAATTATTTTTGAGTTTATGAGCTCTTAGAATATATTCTATTCCATCTCTGGTGAGTTGATACTTATTTTCAGCTCTATACAATATGGCTTTTCTATCATACAAGTAAGGACTTCCCAAAACAATACCACATATATCCAAGGGAACGATATCTAACTCAACCTCATCTACAAATGTTGACCCAAATGCAAACCTAAGTTTACATTGTTTAGTCACTTGTAGCTTTGCTTTATCACATACCCAACCTAATGGATATGGCTTCTTGTAAGGTGTGGTTAGTAATCCCAACTTCTTTACAATGCTTTAGAAATCAAGTGTACTTGTGATCCACTATCAAATAACGTATCAATCTTTTGATGCGTGGAAACAACTCTAATATGAAAGACTCATGTCTTTTCCTCTCATTTTCTTCATTATCAATAGATTGTGCAGAATTACTAGTAGATGCTTCAAAATTTTTAACTTTTATACCTGTAGCTGTGACTGTTGTTTCATCTTCTGAGTCTGACCCCAAATCTTTCTGAATAGCAGCAGCAGTCTTCTTCTTCTTGCCATCGAACTTCTTGGGTTTCAACTATGGATGCAAAGACTAGCAATGTGCATCATCTTGTCCATCCTTCTTGCAGTGAGTGCATGAAGGTTTGTCTTTCTGTACAGCGTTTGCCTTCCTCTCTTTCCATTTCTGCTTCTTCTTTTCCTTGTTCTTGCTTGCAGTGGGTTTTGATGATCCCCCAATCTTCGGGTTCACATTCTTGCCTCTAGCCTCTAAATGTGTAGCCTGAACGGATACCTCATCTATGCTAGTGGGGTTAAACATGAGAATGGTGTGCCTCAAATAGCTATGCATACCACCTATATACTTCAACAAAGTTTCAGGTGAGTCTAGAGAAATGCCTAGAATTAAAGCTCTTTTTCTAAATTCCTAGGTATAGCTTTGTACACTTTGCCCCTTTAATTGGCGAAGAGTTTGCCAACTCATCATTACTTCCTGCATATAAGCTAGTGGATAGAATTGTTTTTTAATGGCAGAAACAAATTCACTCCAGGTAGAAAGAATTTTACCATGCTTCTTCAAATCAATGTGTGTCTTGCCTTCCCACCACACTAGGGCAGTTCCTCCAAGGCAAAGGCTGGCTAGCTGAATCTTTCTCCTTTCTGAATCAATGTTCTGCACCCTGCAGTACACATCAATCTATCTAATCCAGTTATCTAGCTTTTCTACATTTAATTCTCCATCATAGATTGGAAAATCAAATTTTACATCTAATTTAATCAAAGGTGTTTTCTTCTTTTTCTTTTCAGGGCTAGGAGGTGTTGATGGAGGAGGCTCTTCCCCTTTCCTTTTGCCTTCTAAATGGGCAAATAGAAGAGGTTCCTCTACTCCTTTGCCTTGTTCGGGTGTTGAGGTGCTTTCACCTCGATCCTTCTTGAATTCCTGATACATTTCTTCCACCATGGCTCTCATGGTCATGAAACTGTACATGAACTAAGATTCTGATTCCAATGGGACTTCTCTGGCCATTCTCCTCTGAGCGTAGACTCTTCCAATCTCTGGATTAGTCTCAACAAGCTCTCCTTCTCCTAGTTTGATCTCTGACCTAGTTAGCATACAACAATCCAGCACAAGCTTGTCTAACCTTAGCAAACCTAAAGCTCTGATACCACTTGATCTAAAAATGAAGATCTTAGATTACTTTTAAGGTATTACAGACTCATGTGCATGGATTAGCTTATATTACTTAGTGCAACAGATCGATAAGATTGCGAATAATATAGACAATTGAGCAGTTAGAGAAGCATAATAGACAAACACACATAAACACAACAAGTTTAATATGGAGTTCACCCAAAACTCTTGAGCTACATCTCCCAGTCTAGCCTTCGGTGGTGACCTCTCTATTATGTCTTCAAGAGCAGAGTTTTACAACATGTGAGCTCAAATTGAATCTCAACATACAGATACAAACAACAGGGGTTTGCTTGAATCCCTCAAGCCTCTCTGAGTACACAGACTCTTTCTTTCACTCTCTGTCTCTGTTTTCTCTCTGTCTCAGTACTACCTCTCTCTGTCTCTATCAGTCTGTGGCTTTAAAGCCAATCGGCGTTGTCTGTTCGTTTCCCCTTCTCAGGCTCTCTGGCTCTCGGCCTCTGTCCGCTCGAATCCCCTTCTGAGCATTAGCAATCATGGCATAACGTCTTCAAGGAAGGCAGCCACCTGTTCTGCAACAGAAGGGGTCATCGGGCCTTTGAAATCCCCAAAAATAGTGTTTTTGGTTTACACAAAGAAACATTGTAAAACAAGAGAAAAAACTGCCAAATCATTGTTCATTGGACTTCAAATATTATGAATTCTGCCCTATATTCCATCGGGTCCGCCTTTAAATCGCTATTGCATATCCACTGTTGATCTGTGTGATCCTGATCCAACGGCTGAGATTCATTTCGGGTGGCGAAGGCGTACAGAGATTACCCACCCGAAAAGGCAGTTTTCTCATGCCACATGTCGTCCAGTGGATGGGATCGGGCAGAGCCCGTCCAATACCACTTACCGCCTAAGGCCTGCCTGAAATCTTGCCTATTACGGAACTCAAAACATATATATCTGCATGTATATCCCTTTTAGGTCCAGATTCATCGCTTTATTCGCATTTCCTTTGCATTTTGTTTATTTGACGAAAATACGAAATACAAAGGAAAATGTCGTTTTCCGAATCTCAAAATATATAAAATATCATCTATAACTCCATCGGGTCCGGCTATCACAAGTCATATGTATATTGGCCCCGCTCCATTATAATTCTCTGATGCAATATTAAGATACAATTGATCGCAATCGCATATCGCATAGACCCTGGGCCATTTGGTAAGCGCTCCTTGTATTTGTCGATTGCAATGTTGCGAGTTAACCTGGGCCGTCGATTTGCGCGCTTGATCGACAATCCTCGTTGACCCGCATTGATCACGATCGCAACTGTCACATGGTCACCTCCGATAGCCTCCGCCTGTTACCCCCGATTGCAATATGCCGATCGGATTTGGACCGTTGATCGGCCAGATCCGACGGCTCCTGTACAAAGTTGTTTTGACCTCCGATAGGTTCTATTTCCGTTGTTTCCTTGTGTTTTTCACTCCCGATAATGTAATCCGCCATTTTTAAAGGTTCTTCTTATGCGATAGTTATGGATATTTGGAGACATAGAGGGCGTTTAGGATCCATTTTGGATCATCAAGTATCTGACAAAAATAATTAGAGAGAAGTGTTAATCAAGGTTGTCATTGATGTCAATATGGCATTATTGGGACAGCAAATATTCTTGTGATGAATGAATAACTCTTTTGTGATGTTGTCCTAACCTCAAGCAAACCCTACATGTTGTGCAAACCCTAGAACCTAAATACATGAGCAAACCAATGTTGTGAAAATCGTGATCGGGATTAAATCGGCCCGGGGAACAAATCAGAAAAAATCGGGAAAAAATTGTTTGGTACAAAAATATTCATTTTTTTCATTTTTTTTCAATTTTTTTAATATCTAAACCATCTACAACATAAAATAAATACATTGACACATAAATATGATAAAAAAAACTAATATGTAAGATGTTTAATATCATTTCTAGCGCTAAAATCACACATAACATTGAATCATGTCCTGAATAGTAAGTCCTGACTGCTGAGTCCCAACTCAGCCTCAAAATATCAACAAAAAATATGATAATGTATCTCATCATGTCATAATGTCATATACAATAAAATGAAAGTCTAATCCTATTGATTTCCTCTGCCCCTCTTGCGAGAAAATGCCACAGCTTTCCCTTTCCCTCTAGATGTAGATGTTGGTGCCTGTGCTGGTGGAGATGGCAGTGGAGTCTGATGTGCTCTAGAAGCTGAAGAACTAGAAGTAGGAGCTATAGGAGGTAGACCACGTCCTCTACTGGTGGCAGGGGTAGCCCGGGCAGGTGGTGTCACCTGGAAACATTACAATCTCCCAATCCTGAAATCCTGAAAAACTGATAAGTCTGCTGGATTTTAAATGAAATCTAAAATTCTACTTTCTCCATATGAAATCCAATGAGGCTGGAACCACTCTCAAACATCCTGAGTCATTTCATGGTAATGTTAAAAATTTAAGTAAAAGAATGTCACTTTTACTTTAAGAATTTAACATTACCATGAATAGCATATCCATACTAGGGCCTAGACCCACTCAAAAATTATTTGTTTCTTTCAAAAAAAATTGCATGAAAAACCCAAAAAAAACGTTATAAAACTACGTTGTCACGACCCCCGGCGATTTTTTAAGTTTTTATCGCGATTTTTTCATTTTTATTGCGATTTTTTCATAAAATCGCGATTTTTTCAATAAAAATCGGCAACAAAAAATCTGGCGATTTTTTGTTTAATTATCGCGATTTTATCGGCAGAGGGAAAAAATCGCGATTTTCACAACACTAGAGCAAACCCTTTGACCTAATCTTTTGTTGGAACCTTAACCCTAGACTATAAAACCCTAACCCTTGAAATCTTGCTCCTAATGATACCCTATCGTAACCATATCATTTTTCATAAATTCCTTAAAATCCTAATATAAAATCTTAATCACCTCAAAATTACCTAAAACACCCCACCTACCTCTTATAATGTCATATTATTCATTCATATCATGTAGCCTCTCCATGTAAAACATAATACACACTACCAAACATTATTAAAACAAACATAATCCTTATCATGTCATATTATTCATTCATATCATGTAGCCTCTCCATGTAAAACATAATACACACTACCAAACATTATTAAAACAAACATAATCCTTGGCAACGAATATGATCTCAAAAATTCCTTATTAACAAATGGCTTTGTTTAATGGCAGACAAACATGGCATACATATGACCATACATGGCAGACATAATGTATAATGTAGGCAGCATGGTTCCCTGTGACCATACATGGTACACATAATGTATAATGCATCAACACGGTGTTAGACATCACTCGCATGGCAGTCATGGACGGAAGATGGAATACAACACTCACATGGCAGACATAGCCTTTTTTGCATGGTGTTTTATATGGTCCATCTTTCACATGGAAAACAAATGTAATGCATATATCACATGGAAAACCATATAAAATTTGATGCTCTAATGAAATACGCATGATGTGCTAAACATTCGTATACCCTTAGTGCTATAATTGATTATATTACTATCATGGAAATCCCTTTGAAAAGAAGTTAAGGTTGTCTACCATACACAATAAATTTATCTGCCATATATGAATTAAATCTATCTGCCATATACGAATTAAAATTGTCTGCTACAAATTGACTAATATAAGGTTGGTTGCACAAAAAGGAGATTTAAGTCGCCTTCTTCACCCAACAGACATGTCTCTTCATTTTAAGTCAAAACATGTATAAATACAAGTTTAATCTCATCGTTTTAGTCACCGTAAGCTCGGTGAAGAACACAGAGAAGAGACAAACACAGACAGAGGCCGAACAGGACAAAATAGGACATTAAAGATCACGATGATTGAGCTAATTTTGTTTTTGAATTTTCAGTGATTGGGTATACCACAAACCTGTGGTAGCACGGATAGATTACAGCAAGGACAGACCTATTAGCCCAGATCTGTGGACAAGGACAGTCGTCGAAATTTGGAGATAACTCACAGCTCGGATTACCATTTGTTAGACTAGTGAAGAGGCTGGGACTTGACCTTTGTTGAAGCTCGAATTGTTGAGGAGAATCGGAACAGTAACATGTAGCCTACATCTGTGAAGCTCAAACCTCATCTCAGACCTGTTGCTACTCAGTGTTGTAATATACTTGAAGTACAGTCATCACCATTACAGCTCAGTGTGTGGACAGTCTTCCTGTGGCAGCTCAGTTTATTAATAAGATTTGGACCTGTGTGTGATAGTCACCAATAAGAGCAGTCATATGTGGGAGCTCAGATTACAGTGTTCTCATTTGTAGCATCTAGAAGTAACACATTCTTTATACCTGTTTGGAGGACAAAATTATAACAGTGGTTTTGGGCATCATATTTGGAGCAGTAACTGAAAACTTTGTATACCCTTTTTTGAAGGCCTTCGTCAAGTCTTGCTGAAGGAGCATTGATGAGTTAAATAGTTTGGAGCATCTCTAGTATTGTTGAAGATCCCTTGAAGTCTAGTATGCAGATGTTGTGAAGACCTGTGAAGACCCGTTGACCTGTGAAGACTAGTAAAGGCTTGTTGACTTGTGAAGCATTCTTGGAGAAGCCTTCATTGTCTTGGAGAATTCTTGGAACAACTTATGGAAGACAACTTGGAGGTATTCTTGAAGACACTTGGAAGACTTGTAGACGCTGATCTTGGAGGCATCCTTGAAAATCATGATGCATTGTTGAAGACCCTCATGATGTGACCTTGGAGATTTTTGTTTGGGTAACATGAAGAGTTGTGGAGACACCTTCTAAGAAAACAAGGTTGTCATTGACGAAGTAATTTGGAGGAGGCATTGTTAAAGATAGATAGGGCTCGTTGAAGAAGATATTGGGAGTCGTGAAGAATCATCAAACTTATCTTGATGAATTGAAGCTAAGGGTTGGAGCCCTAGAGGATCGGAGTCCTCAAGAAACCAGATCGGAGTTTGTACCAGAGAAGGGTTGGTGCCCTAAGGGTTGGAGCCTCTAAACGCAAGGTTGGTGCCTTGAGAAGATAGGGTCGGTGCCCTAGAGGTCGGAGCCTCACAAAAGTCCAAATTGGTGCTTGGCAACAGGTTGGAGCCTGGGAGATTGAAGATCAGTGTCTTCATCTAGGGTTGGAGCCCAATATATGTTGTACTTAATTTATTGTGAAAAAAGAAATTAATAAAATCATTTATTCTTATTGTTCATTTTGTGTTCTAAATATAAGTGATATAACTAGTAAAAGTAACAATTGAAAAGAAATATTGATTCAAACCACCTCTCAGTATTTCCAACAATTGGTATCAGAGCCAGTACCTTCACTCAAAGCCTAACAGCTTGAAGGTTGATCATTAGAACACAAATGGCGAAGCCAAGGAAGAAAGTCTCTAATCCTCCTAAAGATGTGTCTCCCTCAACCACCGAAATTGAAGTCAATCAATTCCTGAAGGCTCCATTATTCAATGGAAACTTTGATATATGGGACGCAAAAATGAGGAATTTCTTAAAGGCTCAAGGCATTGAAGTCTAGAAATCAGTGATTGTTGATAGCATGATGGATGGAGAATCCAAGGAACATAATACAAGAGCATTGAAAGCAATCTTGAATGGGCTACCTGATTCTATGAAGGCAAATTTTGAAAAATGTTCGTTAGCAAAAGGCATATGGGATAAACTTCATGATCTTCACTCAAAAGGAGCATTGACAATGATCTCTAGTCAAGAAAATGATGGAAAAAAAGAAGGAAATCCAGAGCCCATCAAGGAAGATGAAGATAAGAGTGATAACATCAAAGCTAAAGAAGACCTAGAAGATGAAGAGAATGAAGAATATTTTGAAGAAAATCACCTCACTAAACTTATGGTTGCGATAGAAGAGATTAACAATTTGAAAAACGAAAATGAGGAACTTAAGAAGAAAGCACAAGTTGGTGACCAGGACAAGACAAGGAAGGAAGTTGACCTTGTCAAGCTTCAAGTACAAGAAGGAGATGAGGAGCTCGCCAAGATTAAGGAAGCATTTCATCAAAACATAAGAAAGCATCATGAACAAAGACTCAAGAGCTTGAACAAACTTGAAGTAGAGATTGGTCAATACAGGGAAGAGGTCTCCTCCCTTAGATCTCAACTAGAAGAAGCAAGGAAACAAGCACAAGGAGTTGTGAAGGTGATGGAGGCTTTGGCATTCATAGAAGGACAAGTTGATGAAGCAGAAAAGGAGAGAAACACCATGATATGCCAACTAGAAGAACAGGATGATGACATCACCAATCATGTTAAGCAACCAAGATGAAGGAAGAAATGGAGATCATTCTATCAAAGAGGCATGACGAATGCAAGAAAGTGAAGGAAGAAATTGTCTTTCTTAAAAAGGAAGTTGACTTGCTGAATAAGAACTTAAAAAGTTCTCAAACCCTAGATGACATCCTAAGTCATCAAAGGTCTCCCCTTGATAAATCAGGTCTTGGCTATGAAGGTGAATCCTCAAGCAAGTATGATAATGCTTCAAACAACAAGGATGTGTGGAAGCCAGAAACAAGTGTTGATGCTCCCAGTTCCAACAAAGGCAAGGAGAAGAGCCAGGGAAACTATGGAAGAAATCCTACTCAAAGGAGACTTGCAGATGGTGTCAAGAATATAAAAGGCAACGAATATCATCAAAGAATCCCAAGGCAAAAAGACTTCAGAAGTACATAAAGGAAATCTTCATCTCCCTATTACCAAAGTATATTTCTTGGTTATTTCTATTCTTATACAAACTTTGGGCACATGGCAAAAGATTGTAGGGCATATCACAAAGATAAATATTATGGTCCCCATCAATCTCTGAGAAGCAATTTTGCAAGAAGTCATGAATTCTTATTCATGATCAACATAGAGTGATTCAAGTGTCATAACATTGGACATATAGCATGTAATTGTAACTTGAATTGGGCACCTACTCAAGCTAGAACTATGCTAGAAAAGAAAGTTACACAAGTATGGAGAAGGAAGCAAATACAACTGAAAATCTCTTGAAATCTCCAGCCAACAATACGTGGTGTTCACCTGATCCTTGATAATCTAAGTATTTGATGGGGAGACTCTGTCAGAAAGAAGACCATGCATACAATTAGGGGGAGCTTATAATGATTAATCATTCTTGCAGAAGCTAGTCATGGATGGATCCTATGAGAACCTTGATGAGTCACACTTGAACAATCATCAATTGATAGATCATCTCTTGGGAGCAACTCCATTGAAGAACATGATTCCTTATCCGATGGACTATTGTTGAAGATTTCTTCCACTTGATCACAAGGCAGAAATCTTTCTTGTCTAAAGAAGCTAGAGGAGTTTATGCAAGCAGGGGGAGTTGGTTCATCACATGAAGAAATCTAAACACATCTATCATGGACCATAGTGCCAGAAGAAAGAGTACCATGACAGGGGGAGTAACGTACCTATGAAGAACTACTATTGACGAAGAAAAGAAGCAGCTTGACAGGGGAGTACTTGGGCACCTCGTTTGCCATTGATGTCAAAGGGGGAGAAAATGTTGGAAGGGCAAGAATATTGCCATCAATGACAAAGGGGGAGATTGTTAATCAAGGTTGTCATTGATGTCAATATGGCATTATTGGGATGGAAAATATTCTTGTGATGCATGAATAACTCTTTTATGATGTTGCCCTAACCTCAGGCAAACCCTAGATGTTGTGCAAACCCTACATCCTAAATACATGAGCAAACCCTTTGACCTAATCTTTTGTTGGAACCTTAACCCTAGACTATAAAACCCTAACCCCTAAAATCTTGCTCCTAATGATACTCTATCGTAACCATATCATATTTCATAAATTCCTTAAAATCCTAATATAAAATCTTAATCACCTCAAAATTACTTAAAACACCCTACCTACCTCTTATAATATCATATTATTCATTCATATCATGTAGCCTCTCCATGTAAAACATAATACACACTACCAAACATTATTAAAACAAACATAATCCTTATCATGTCATATTATTCATTCATATCATGTAGCCTCTCCATGTAAAACATAATACACACTACCAAACATTATTAAAACAAACATAATCCTTGGCAACGAATATGATATCAAAAATTCCTTATTAACACATGCCTTTGTTTAATGGCAGACAAACATGGCATCCATATGACCAGACATGGAAGACATAATGTAAAATGTAGGCAGCATGGTTCCCTATGACCATACATCGTAGACATAATGTATAATGCAGCAACATGGTGTTAGACATCTCTCGCGTGGCAGACATGGATGGAAGATGGAATACAACACTCACATGGCAGACATAGCCTTTTTTGCGTGGTGTTTTATATGGTCCATCTTTCACATGGAAAAAAGATGTAATGCATATATCACATGGCAGACCATATAAAATTTGATGCTCTAATGAAATACACATGATGTGCTAAACATTCATATAACCTTAGTGCTATAATTGATTATATTACTATCATGGCAATCCCTTTGAAAAGAAGTTAAGGTTGTCTGCCATACACAATAAAGTTATCTGCCATATATGAATTAAAGCTATCTGCCATATACGAATTAAAACTGTCTGCTACAAATTGATTAATATAAGGTCGGTTGCACAAAAAGGAGATTTAAGTCGGCTTCTTCACCCAACAGACACGTCTCTTCATTTTAAGTCAAAACATGTATAAATACAAGTTTAATCTAATTGTTTTAGCCGTCATAAGCTCCGTGAAGAACACAGAGAAGAGACATAAACACAGACAGAGGCCGAATAGGACATTAAAGATCACAGTGATTGAGCTAATTTTGTTTTTGAATTTTCAGTGATTGGGTATACCATAGACCTGTGGTAGCACGGATAGATTACAGCGAGGACAGACCTATTAGCCCAGATCTATGGGCAGGGACAGTCATCGAAATTGGAAGGTTACTCATAGCTCGGATTATTATTTGTTGACTAGTGAAGAGGCTGGGACTTGACCTTTGTTGAAGCTCGGATTGTTGAGGAGACTCGGAGCAGTGACATGTAGCCTACATCTGTGAAGCTCAAACCTCATCTCAGACCTGTTGCTACTCGGTGTTGTAATATACTTTAAGTACAGTCATCACCATTACAGCTCGGTGTGTGGACAGTCTTCCTGTGGCAGCTTAGTTTATTAATAAGGTTTGGACCTGTGTGTGACAGTCACCAATAAGAGAAGTCATCTGTGGGAGCTTAGATTACAGTGTTCTCATTTGTAGCATCTAGAAGTAACACATTCTTTATACCTAATTGGAGGACAGAATTATAACAGTTGTTTTGGGCATCATATTTAGAGCAGTGATTGAAAACTTCGTATACCCTTTTTTTGAAGGCCTTTGTTAAGTCTTGTTGAAGGAGCATTGATGAGTTAAGAAGTTTGGAGGATCTCTAGTATTGTTGAAGATTCCTTGAAGTCTAGTATGCAGATGTTGTGAAGACTTGCTGGCTTGTGAAGACTTGTGAAGACTTGTGAAGACTTATGAAGACTTGTGAAGACTTGTTGACCTGTGAAGACTAGTAAAGGCTTGTTGACTTGTGAAGCATTCTTGGAGAAGCCTTCATTGTCTTGGAGAATTCTTGGGACAACTTATTGAAGACAACTTGGAGGTATTCTTGAAGACATTTGGAAGACTTGTAGAAGTTGATCTTGGAGGCATCCTTGAAAATCATGATGCATTGTTGAAGACCCTCATGATGTGACCTTGGAGATTTTTGTTTGGGTAACATGAAGAGTTGTGGAGACACCTTCTGAGAAGACAAGGTTGTCATTGATGAAGTAATTTGGAGGAGGCATTGTTAAAGATAGACAGGGCTCGTTGAAGAAGATATTGGGAGCCGTGAAGAATCATCAAACTTATCTTGATGAATTGAAGCTGAGGGTTGGAGCCCTAGAGGATTGGAGTCCTCAAGAAACCAGATCGGAGTCTGTACTAGAGAAGGGTTGGTGCCCTAGGGGTTGGAGCCTCTAAACACAAGGTCGGTGCCTTGAGAAGATAGGGCCAGCACCATAGAAGTCGAAGCCTCACAAAAGTCCAAGTTGGTGCTTGGCAATAGGTTGGAGCCTGGGAGATTGAATATCGTTGTCTTCATCTAGGGTTGGACCCTGGGAGATTGAATATCGGTGTCTTCATCTAGGGTTGGAGCCCTATATACATTGTACTTGATTTATTGTCGAAAAAAAATTAATAAAATTATTTATTCTTATTGTTAATTTTGTGTTCTAAATATAAGTCATCTAATTGGTAAAAGTAACAATTGAAAACGAAACCCCCCCCTCAGTATTTCCAACAATTGGTATCAGAGCCAGTACCTTCACTCAAAGCCTAACAGCTTGAAGGTTGATCATTAGAACACAAATGGCGAAGCCAAGGAAGAAAGTCTCCAATCCTCCTAAAGATGTGTCTCCCACAACCACCGAAATTGAAGTCAATCAATTCCTGAAGGCTCCATTATTCAATGGAAACTTTGATATATGGGAGGCAAGAACGAGGAATTTCTTAAAGGCTCAAGGCATTGAAGTCTAGAAAACGGTGATTGCTGATAACATGATGGATGGAGAATCCAAGGAACATAATACAAGAGCAATGAAAGCAATCTTGAATGGGCTACCTGATTCTATGAAGGCCAATTTTGAAAAATGTTTGTCGACAAAAGGCATATGGGATAAACTTCATGATCTTCACTCAAAAGGAGCGTTCACAATGATCTCTAGTCAAGAAAATGATGGAAAAAAAAGGAAATCCAAAGCCCATCAAGGAAGATGAAGATAAGAGTGATAACATCAAGGCTAAAGAAGACCTAGAAGATGAAGAGAATGAAGAATATTTTGAAGAAGATCGCCTCACTAAACTTATGGCTGCCATAGAAGAGATTAACAATTTGAAAAACGAAAATAAGGAACTTAAGAAGAAAGCACAAGTTGGTGACCAGGACAAGACAAGGTAGGAAGTTGACCTTGTCAAGCTTCAAGTATAAGAAAGAGATGAGGATCTCGCCAAGATTAAGGAATAATTTCATTAAAACAAAAGAAAGCATCATGAAGAAGTCATATCCATGACAAATCAATTGGATAAGGCAAAGAAAAGGGAAGAAACTTTGTCACGCGACCTTGAACAAAGACTCGAGCTTGAACAAGCTTGAAGTAGAGATTGGTCAATACAAGGAAGAGGTATCTTCCCTTAGATCTCAACTAGAAGAAGCAAGGAAACAAGCACAAGAAGCTGTGAAGGTGATCGAAGCTTTGGCATTCATAGAAGGACAAGTTGATGAAGCAAAAAAGGAGAGAAACACCATGATATGCCAACTAGAAGAAAAGGATGACACATCACCAAGCTAAGATCAAAAATCACTTCTCTTAAGGCCCAATCATGTGAAGCAACCAAGATGAAGGAAGAAATGGAGATCATTCTATCAAAGAGGGATGAAGAATGCAAGAAAATGAAGGAAGAAATTGTCTTTCTTAAAAAGGAAGTTGACTTGCTGAATAAGAACTTGAAAAGTTCTCAAACCCTAGATGACATCCTAAGTCATCAAAGGTCTCCCCTTGATAAATCAGGTCTTGGCTATGAAGGTGAATCCTCAAGCAAGTATGATAATGTTTCAAACAACAAGGATGTGTGGAAGCCAGAAATAGATGTTGATGCTCCCAGTTCTAGCCAAGGCAAGGACAAGAGCCAAGGAAACTATGGAAGAAATCCTACTCAAAGGAGACTTGAAGATGGTGTCAAGAATACAAAAGGCAATGAATATCATCAAAGAACCCCAAGGCAAAAAGACTTCAGAAATACATCAAGGAAATCTACATCTCCCAGGTATCAAAGAATATTTCTTGGTTATTGCTATTCTTGTACAAACTTTGGGCACATGGCAAAAGATTGTAGATCATATCACAAAGATAAATATAATGGTCCCCGTCAATCTCTAAGAAGCAATTTTGCAAGAAGTCATGAATTCTTATTCATAAACAACATAGAGTGCTTCAAGTGTCATAACATTGGACATATGGCACGTAATTGTAACTTGACTTGGGCGCCTACTCAAGCTAGAACTATGCTAGAAAAGAAAGTTACACAAGTATGGAGAAGGAAGCAAATACAATCCGAAAATCTCTTGAACTCTCCAGCCAACAACACGTGTTGTTGACCTGATCCTTGATAATCTAAGTATTTGATGGGGAGACTCTGTCAAAAAGAAGACCATGCATACAATTAGGGGGAGCTTATGATGATTAAGCATTCTTGCAGAAGCTAGTCATGGATGGATCCTATGACAAACTTGATGAGTCACACTTGAACAATCATCAGTTGATAGATCATCTCTTGGGAGAAACTCCATTGAAGAACATGATTCCTTATCCGATGGACTATTGTTGAAGATTTCTTCCACTTGATCATAAGGCAGAAATATTTCTAGTCTAAAGAAGCTAGAGGATTTTATGCAGGCAGGGGGAGTTGGTTCATCACATGAAGAAATGTAAACACATCTATCATGGACCACATTACCAGAAGGAAGAGTACCATGACAAGGGGAGTAACATACCTATGAATAACTACTCTTGACGAAGAAAAGAAGCAGCTTGATAGAGGGAGTACTTGGGCACCCCATTTGCCATTGATGTCAAAGGGGGAGAGAATATTGGAAGGGCAAGAATATTGCCATCAATGACAAAGGGGGAGATTGTTAATCAAGGTTGCCATTGATGTCAATATGGCATTATTGGGATGGAAAATATTCTTGTGATGCATGAATAACTCTTTTGTGATGTTACCCTAACCTCAAGCAAACCCTAGATGTTGTGCAAATCCTACATCCTAAATACATGAGCAAACCCATTGACCTAATCTTTTGTTGAAACCTTAACCCTAGACTACAAAACCCTAACCCCTAAAATCTTGCTCCTAACGATACCCTATCGTAACCATATCATATTTCATAATTTCCTTAAAATCCTAATATAAAATCTTAATCACCTCAAAATTACTTAAAACACCCCACCTACCTCTTATAATGTCATATTATTCATTCATATCATGTAGCCTCTCCAAGTAAAACATAATACACACTACCAAACATTATTAAAACAAACATAATCCTTATCCTATCATATTATTGATTCATATCATGTAGCCTCTCCATGTAAAACATAATACACACTACCAAACATTATTAAAACAAACATAATCCTTGGCAACGAATATGATATCAAAAATTCCTTATTAACAAATGGCTTTGTTTAATAGCAAACAAACATGACATACATATGACCATACATGGCAGACAATGTATAATGTAGGCAACATGGTTCCCTATGACCATACATGGTAGACATAATGTATAATGCAGCAACATGGTGTTAGACATCACTCACATGGCAGACACGGATGGAAGATGGAATACAACACTCACATGGCAGACATAGCCTTTTATGCATGGTGTTTTATATAGTCCATCTTTCACATGGAAAACAGATGTAATGCATATATCACATGGCAGACCATATATGAATTAAAGCTATCTGCATATAAGAATTAAAATTGTCTGCTACAAATTGATTAATATAAGGTTGGTTGCACAAAAAGGAGATTTAAGTTGACTTCTTCACCCAACAGACACGTTTCTTCATTTTAAGTCAAAACATGCATAAATACAAGTTTAATCTCATCGTTTTAGCCACCGTAAGCTCGGTGAAGAACACAGAGAAGAGACATAAACACATACAGAGGTTGAATAGGACAGAATAGGACACTAAAGATCACGATGATTGAGCTAATTTTGTTTTTGAATTTTCAGTGATTGGGTATACCACAAACCTATGGTAGCACGGATAGATTACAGCGAGGACAGACCTATTAGCCCAGATCTGTGGACAGGGACAGTCATCAAAATTTGGAGATAACTCACAGATCGGATTACTACTTGTTGACTAGTGAAGAGGCTGGGACTTGACCTTTGTTGATGCTCAGATTGTTGCGGAGACTCGAAACAGTGACATGTAGCCTACATCTGTGAAGCTCAAACCTCATCTCAGACCTGTTGCTACTCGGTGCTGTAATATACTTGAAGTACAGTCATCACCATTACAACTCTGTGTGTGGGCAGTCTTCCTGTGGCAGCTCAGTTTATTAATAAGATTTGGACCTATGTGTGACAGACACCAATAAGAGCAGTCATCTGTGGGAGCTCAGATTACAGTGTTCTCATTTGTAGCATCTAGAAGTAACACATTCTTTATACCTGTTTGGAGGACAGAATTATAACAGTGGTTTAGGTCATCATATTTGGAGCAGTGATTGAAAACTTTGTATACCCTTTTTTTTGAAGGCCTTTGTTAAGTCTTGTTGAAGGAGCATTGATGAATTAAGAAGTTTGGAGCATCTTTAGTATTGTTGAAGATCCCTTGAAGTCTAGTATGCAGATGTTGTGACTATGTTGCGGGGGAGTGCCCCCCCCCTCGAACCCGCTCCCGAATCGCGCTCCGGGCGGGATCGGCTCGGGAGCGCTCTCCCAAAATCGCTCCCGTCCATTTGCGCTCCCTGGTCTGTTCGGAAGCGACTTAGGGAGCGATCGCTCCGGCGCTCCAGGAGCGATTCGCGCGGGGCTGGGAGCGGGTCGGCGGGAAAAAATTCCGCGGACCCAAAAAAAAAAAAAAAATTAAAAAAAAAATTGGTTTTAAAAGGCCAATGGGCCAAAAAAATATTCATTGTTACTTCATTGAGCTTGAGTTTGGAGCTGGAGCAAGAGCAAAGGAGAGAGGAGCAAGTGCTGAGGAGCGAGGAGCAAGTGCCAAGGAGCGAGGAGCAAGCCTGCAAAGGTAAGTAACTTAGTAATTTAGTTAGTTTAGTTGGTTAGGTAGTAATTTAGTTAATTTAATTTAGCTTACTGAGTTTAAAAATCATGTATTTAAATTAAATTAATTTGCAGATTCAAGAATCAAAACCCTACAAACATCAAACACCATGGACCTGGCTATATTTCTTGGCATTTTCCTCTTCCTGGTCCCTTTTATGGTTATTATGGTGCTGGAGAGTAGGAAATGGAGGGGCCAGCCTCAAACTGAAGAGGGGGATGAAGAAGCCGGAGAAAGTCAAATGGGTGAAAACCCCGGTGAGGAGGAGCTGGAGGAGGGTGAACATGACCCTCAAAAAACTAAACAAGACCAAACTCCATTGTGGAAATATGTTAACAGGGCTGAAACAGGGAGAGGGGGTGGAACCACTAAATTTCATTGCCCCCATTGCAACACTGATTACACAGGTTCATACACCCGTGCTAGAAGACACCTCTGCAGGAAAAGGCCATGAGATGGAGAGAAACAAATAAGAATCAAAACTTGTACAGCGGTGTCAGTAGCGGAGAGAGCCAAATACATAAGGGAAGAGGAGGAAGCCCATTACAGAACAAAAAAATCAAGGGGTTTCTTTGAACCAAGCTCACAATCACAAAGAACTCCTTCAGCATCCTCCCAAGGCAGTGGATATGGACATGGAGGCACAGGGTCATCATCTTTAAGGCGTAGAACCATATCAGATTTCCTTGATGAGGGGTGTAGGAATGATGTGGATTCAAAAGTTTACAGGTTTCTCTATGCATGTGGGATACCATTCAATGTTCTTCGCTCACCTTATTGGCACGAAATGGTTTCTGCCATAAATGATGCCCCTAAAGGATACAAGAGCCCTGGGTATGACAAGGCAAGAACCGTTGGCCTTGATCATGAAAAAGCAAAAATATCACATTCTTTGAATAAAATGACAAGTTCTTGGACTGACCATGGGGTGTCCATTGTATATGATGGATGGACAAATGTAAAAGGCAAGCCATTGATAAGTGTTCTTGCTGTGTCTGTTAGTGGTCCCATCTTTCTAGTTGCACATGATTACTCAGACAAGTTCAAGACCGCCATCAACATTGCAGAAGCATTACTTGAAACAATTGAGCGTATTGGCCCATACAATGTCATCCAAGTCATCACTGATAATGCTCCTAATTGTAAGGCAGCGGGAGCAATTATTGAGGATAAATACCCCAACATATTTTGGTCTGGATGTTTGGTTCACACATTGAACCTTCTGTTGCATGATATTGTCAAAAACAAAAATGAACAATACCAATGGATTGGTAATTTGTACAAGAAAGGCAAACAAATGATAAAATTTATTACAAATCATAGCAATACCCATGGCCTTTTCCGCAGTCACTCGAGATTGGAGTTGCTGAAGATTGCGAAGACTAGATTTGGTAGCTATTACCTCACCTTCAGGCGCCTTTTGAAGGTAAGAGAGGCATTAGCTAGCATGGTATCAAGTCCACATTGGCAGGTGTTAAAGGAAAGGGCTACAAATGTAGCTGACATGGCAGGTTTTGAAATGGTGGAGGAGGCCGCTCTTGATGGGCAGTTTTGGACAAGTGTGAGGCAGGTATTGGATTTCACCAAGCCAATTTATCACATGATTCGGTTTGCAGATACAGACAAACCAGTGAGTGGCGAGGTGTATGAGCAAATGGATACCATGTTGGGGGAAATAAAAGACATTGTTCATAATACAGATCCCAACTTGTACAAACTGATTCATCACTGTGTGTGTGAAGGGTGGAATAGGCTTAACCTTCCACTACATTGCTTGGCATATATCCTTACGCCAAAATACTACCCTACATCTTGGTTGGGCCAACCTGCAGCAGGGGGTGGGGTTAGGACCAAACCCCATTTAGATCCAGAGGTAACTAAAGGATATTTGGAAGCATTAGAAAAGTTGGTACCTGACAGGGAGGAATGTGCAGTTGTGCGCCTTGAAATAGGCAGATACTTCAGTGGCACTGGTTTGTATGGTAACTTCCATGCAATGGACGACAAAGATAAATTTGAATCTCTCACATGGTGGGAAACATATGGCGGCCACGGACTTTTGCCAAAATTGGCAAAAAAAGTTCTTTCACAGGTTGTAAATTCTTCTTCTGCAGAGAGGTGTTGGAGCACCTACAGCTATATACATAATGTGAAAAGAAACAGACTCAATGAAAACCGAGCAGAAAGCTTGGTTTATGTGCACTACAACTTGAGGTTGTTGAGTCATTACTGTGATCGGGCTAATGAGGATCCCACATATAAAATTTGGGACAATCACCCAGAGGATGATAATTTGGAGGATGGCATTGTACATATTGAAGAACTAGAAGAGGAACTTGTAAGGGATGAAAATGAAGCAGCTGCAGCAGCCATGCCACCTCCACCTCCACCTCCACCATCCAGTGGCAGTGCTCGAGGTCCGAGTCTTGTTCCTTTGCTGTCGCCACCTCCATCTACACCCTCGTGTGGAGGTTCTAGTTCTGGTCGTCGGTCTGTGCGGGAGACTCCTAGAAGACCACCACGACCTACTTATACTCCTGGATACTCTCGTGGCAAGGGCCACATGTAGATTTACAGTTTACTTGTCTTTTTTAGTTTCTATTAGACTTTAGTTTTCATAACTGTTGAGTTTTGAGTCCTTGACTCTTGACTCTTGACTCTTGACTCTTTCATATCATAATGATATTTTTTGTAAACATTATATCACTGTGACAATGAAAATTTGAAGTTTGAAGTTGGGCCTTGGCAATTATAACTCATTGGTAATGATTGTGAATTATGAATATGATGCTTTGTGAAAGACTAAAGTTGTTTCATTTCATCTCATTATTCATGTTTCATTTTATAAATTTTTAACATTTCATATCATGTTAACAGTTAGAAGTTAGGACTTAGAAATATCTTCGATATTACTTCTTGTAATGGTTAAACTTAGCTTACAAGTACAACTTTGGTGATCAATGATGATAAATGTTATTGAATTTTCAATTCTGAAAGCTTGAAGTTGAAACTTTAAGATTGAATTTGATGAATCATGATTTATAAGACTCAATATGTTGCAGTTGTAATATGTATTTTACTAACTTGTGGACATGGTTGATGACGATTATAATTTCTAGATGATTGATGTGATATGGTTCAATGATCAATCTATGTTTTTTTATGTTTTTTATGTCTAATTCATCATTCTACATGTTTTTGTTGACATATATGTATCAAAAATTAAAAAATATAAAAAATATATATATTTTAAAAAAATCGCTCCCGGATTCGCTCCCAAACCGGGAGCTTCTGAAAATGGTCGCTCCCGCTCCCGTTTTGCTCCCGCTCCCGCTCCCAAGTAACATTGTGTTGTGAAGACTTGCTGGCTTGTGAAGACCTGTTGACCTGTGAAGTCTAGTAAAGGCTTGTTGACTTGTGAAGCATTCTTGGAGAAGCCTTCATTGTCTTGGAGAATTATTGAGACAACTTGGAGGTATTCTTGAAGACATTTGGAAGACTTGTAGAAGTTGATCTTGGAGGCATCCTTGAAAATCATGATGCATTGTTGAAGACCCTCATGATGTGACCTTGGAGATTTTTGTTTGGGTAACATGAAGAGTTGTGGAGACACCTTCTGAGAAGACAAGGTTTTCATTGATAAAGTAATTTTGAGGAGGCATAGTTAAAGATAGACAAGGCTCGTTGAAGAAGATATTGGGAGCCGTGAAGAATCATCAAACTTATCTTGATGAATTGAAGTTGAGGGTCGGAGCCGTAGAGGATCAGAGTCCTCAAGGAACCAGATCGGAGTCTGTACCAAAGAAGGGTTGGTGCCTTAGGGGTTGGAGCCTCTAAACGCAAGGTTGGTGCCTTGAGAAGATAGGGTCGACGCCTTAGAGGTCGAAACCTCACAAAAGTCTAAGTTGGTGCTTGGCAACAGGTTGGAGCCTGGGAGATTGAAGAACGTGTCTTCATCTAGGGTTGGAGCCCTATATACATTATACTTGATTTATTGTGAAAAAAGAAATTAAAAAAAATCATTTATTCTTATTGTTCATTTTGTGTTCTAAATATAAGTGATCTAACTGGTAAAAGTAACAATTGAAAAGAAATATTGATTCACCCCCCTCTCAGTATTTCCAGCAAGAAGAAATTCTCTCACTCCACAAGCAATCTTGGCACTGGCTCCTCTTGAAAAACTAATCATCCAAACCTCAGCGTAGGCCCTCTACGCAGTCTTTGCGTTGTCTTTCACATGTGTGGCTTAGATCAGCCCCCAAGCAAGTCGTCTTGCCTGCCTCTGTTGCTAGAAGTGACTCTCTGACCCATTGTAAGACTTTCTCGGCCTCTGGAAGCTTAATCGACTTCCTTCCCAACTAAATCGAAATGCTCTGCTTCAGCTACTGTGCAGTCCTTGCATTGCTTCTACGTGGATCACTTCTATCACTTGTTGTTGCTTCTCCGGATCTAGAAAACTTCCTCTAGATCATTGTCCCTGCCCCTCATTGTCTCTGCTTCAATCTTTGGCTCTCTGATAACTATTGCTGCTCTCTGGAATCGATCTGCCAAGGATCGAACCCCTCATGTGTCTCCAGTGTCTTCTCCAAGTGTTAATACTTATTCTTATAATCCTCTATCGGGGCTCCAACAACCAAGATTAAAACTTAACGAAGGGCTAGGATCGTATCGGAGTCAATCCATGTGAGTTTCTAGAGAATTCTCACCTTGACTTAATTAATTTTGATTAATTAACCAGTTTTCCTAAGTTGAGACTTAGGAATCATTAAAAAATAGGTTAATAATCTAATTAAGTCATCGCTAGGTGGAATTTCTAGAAACGATTTCTAGGTTATGGAGATCTCATGTATTCTAGCCTCTCCAACAAGTTTCTTGGCTAGAACACATTTGATGCTATAAAAACTAACACTCCCTCTTAGTGAGGATTGTGTTCTAGTGCTGCACACCTGCTGCTACAACACCCTATCTCTGTATTACCCCCTCTGTCATGCTATTGATGTCTGATAGGAAACTCTTTTGGAAATGACTGTGTTGCTCCCTCACTCACAGTGTTGCTTCCTCAGTGACTGCATTGTTCCCTCAGTCATGCATTGTTCCCTTAGTCACTGTGTTGTTTCCTCAGTCACTATCCATCAACCATTGTGCTAACTCTGATGTTGCATCTGTGCTGCCACTAACACTGCCATACTAATGCCAACCCTGCATCTGCACTGCAACTCCCTCTCATATGTTATCGTTGCAACTACAACTATTGCAACTGAGAAGCATCCAAAATACTAAATCAATTGTGTTTAGTATGATGCATTTGTCTCCTGTGTCCTAGCTGCTACTAGTCTCTGCACTGTCACTGAAGAATTTGTGCTATTGCCGACTCTGCATTGTGCTCCCCAACATCTGACTGCTACTAGTCTGCAACTGTCCCTCTAGTACTAACTGCATCAACTGTCACTGATCCATCCTGCTACTGAATATTGTGGGCCCTCGTAGCTAGGTAATGAACCAAGAGGTAGAGTCCTCAATGGACCCTGCCCAAATTTGTAGCTCTCTATGGCTACAAAGCCAAATCACTCCACCTCACTCTTGGAGGTATATCTACAAACATAGCAAAATCTGATCTACTCATACTGTTGTTGCTACCACTTTGCTCATGCTTCCACACTGCTGCTGCAACTACTACAATAATAAGTCTGATCTCCCTAGATCCTGAAGGGCTAGCTTCCATAGGGTTGCTCCCTCTGAAGCTACACTCACTCTGACTCTCGATCTCCCTATGGGAAATCTCTTTGCTCCCTCCTGGCAACTCACATTGTCCTCCTGTATTGGAAACTCGACTGTGGAGCTCTGCACTGGGAATTTGCTGATTGGAACATCAATTGCAATTCACATTGCCTGTGTCACTACACCTAGCTCTACAACTGTCTTACGTGTACCGACTGCAACTAGATATGTAGTTGTCATATGAATGACTAGCTGCGTCTATTGACATTGAACCTGCTACTATGATATTGTCAGCCGTTGTAGCAAAGGTGATGGTCTTGTTGCAACAAACTGGAATTGATTTGACTCATCTCCTTGTTGCAATTGCGTTGGACCCTGCTCATTTGGCACACTGGAGTCTCATACTCCTCCACCTCGATCTGGTGCCCCACAATCTCCTTTCGAGCCTAGTCCCTCACTGGGATCCTTCCTTTCTTTGCAACTCGCACTAGACAACTCGCACTTCCTCCGGCACTTGTCTCTGGTAGCTGGAAGTTGATCTGCTACCCAGATCTGCATTCTGGCTAACTGATACGACCGCTTCTGGGAATCTCGTATGGCTATCTCTGCAAAGTTGCAAATTTTGTGAAACTCAAAAATTGGGAAAATAAACAAGAATATCTTCCTTCCTGCTCGATTGCTATCACTACTACTCGCACTCCCTCCTAGAATGCATAAATCTTCCTCCTGCTATTGCCACCAGCAACTAGAAATTACAAATTTCCTTCAAGACTGAAATTGGAAACCCTCTGAGGAAAACTCCCTCTGTTACGAATATAAATTATATAAAATAAGACGAATATAAATAATAAATAATCAAACGATGATTATCTTAAATAGTCATTAGTTAAGTGAAAAGACATGTCTAAACGACATGCCCAAACATGAAAGGAAACCTACTTGGGTATATAAGCAGGGCCTCATTGTAACACTCAATCATCTCTTGTACCTTTCATATATTAATAAAATATTATTTACAATACCTTTGTGTATTTTACATTTAAAGTCAACAAGCTACAATTTTGTTACTTCAGTGGTATCAGAGCCATGCGAGTCTTTGAACGTTATCCGTCGCACAATATGTCGTTAAGTTTTCACCCTGAATTCATTGAGCAGTTTAGTAAAATTCAAGAAGCATTTCAGCGATTAGAAAAATCATGTGCAAAAGTTACAGCATGTCTAAAGAAAAGTTATGCAGAAATCCATAATAAGGAAGATGATAGCGATGGTGAAGAAACGAAACAAGGTGAAGCAGGAGAAGAAGATTTTGATCAGAATGATGATAATGAAAATGAAGATGTAATAGATAATGATGAATATGAAAATGATATCGATCAAGATGATGATCCAGATGAAGTTGATCTTGATGTGGATGAGAATGATATAGATCAAGATGATGACCCAAATGAAGATGATCATGATGTGGATGAGAATGATGTTGATTTGTGGTAGCATCGTATGTGCTCTAGGCCTCAAATTTTGCAGGGAGGCTAGGGCACATGCATTCGAAAGAACCTAGAAACCGTTTTTAAAATTCCACCGAGAAAGGATTATATTAAAAATATTAATATTTTTAAATGGACTTCCTAAGTCTAAACTTAGGAAAATTAAAATATTAATGGGTATTAATCTAATTGTGGGTGAATCTTCTAGATAAAGACGGAGATCAAGTCAAAACGATCTGAGCCTTTGATTATGAGTTAATCTGGGTCATTGGTTGTCCAACAGAAAGATATAAGAAGCAGCTTGAAGGTCATTTGGAAAACACACCAAGAGAGATCAAGAAATCAATTTTGTTGAAGTGAGAAGTTCTCAGGAGGAAAATTCGATTGAGGAGATTTCTTGCAGCAGAGGGGCAGGGATAGCTTCCGGAGAGAGTGATTTTCTCAGTCAAAGAATCGTCAACAGAGAGAGGCAGACAGTAATCCAGCAATGGCAGTGCTGAGCCAGAGGGGTTGACGTAGAGCCACACAGAAGCCAATGAGGAGTCCGAAATTTGCAGAGGAATTCGAATTTCAGAAGCCAGGAGTCAGGGTGTGAGACCGAGTGGCAGAAATTGAATCTCCTAGGCAGTAAATCGACCAACCAAAGGAGTAATGCAGTCCCCAGAGAGCTTAACGCTGAGCTGACACAGAAACTACACTGAGGCAGCCAGAAACATCGGGGAGGCAATCAGTCTAAGTCTGGATCAGTCAAAGATTTCCAGTGATAGTGTGAGGTAACCTCAAAATTCTTTCTGCTAGTATTTCTCTCTGTAACTGAATAGCCCCGTGAGGTATTCAGAGATGTATTCAGAATTTTCCACTGCTTAATAATAATAAAACCCTCAGAGCTGCTACACCAGTTTTCCCGCATTAGGTTTTTCCAGGGACATTTGTCCAAAAATAATGGTGTCCTGTGTGTTTGTATTTCCTTGCTCAATTTCTATGTTTTAGAATCATATTTAATTTGGTGTAGGCCACTTCAGTAATTTACTTCAATATTTCAAGAAGAAACCCGAAATAGTTTGTAATGTAATTTACGATCTAGGTGAAGTAGATTCAGCTGGTTGCAGTAGGAATCCAAAGATTGTTAGATCTAGGAATTTTCACAAATGGTACAGATCAAGATGATGATCCAGATGAAGATAATGTGGATGAGGACTATCTTAAGAAACAAGAAGATGAACAATATCATAAAGACAAAGACAAAGATGATGGAATGGAAAAGGTGGGGAAGAAGAAGACCACAAAGAAGTTCAAGTGAAAGATATTGTTCAAAGATTATGTTCGGATGAATGCAAATTGATTCTAAACTAGCTGCTACGGGCCATCCAACACTTGCACTCTGCAAACATCCTCCACGGAGACCTGAAACCCCAAAATATTCTCATCACACCCAACTGACTCGTAAAACTTTGCGACTCTGGTCTCTCCTGAATCGAAGACGACTGGATGTCTCGGTGGGTGGTGACTGTCTCATACAGACCGTCGAAGCTCCTATTCACCAACGACGTCGATGACCACTATTATTACAGCCTCACCATCGACATATGGTCTCTCGGTTGCTCTCTACTTTCTCCAGTGATATGTAACAATATTTCCCCAGCTAGAGGTGTTTCGTCTGATCCACCTACCCCTCATCAAGAAGACCCTCAACCCTATATGAAGTCCTCACATTTTCCTGCGAAAAGCTTTGGCCACTTCCAAGTTTTAATTCATCATATCTTCTTCTATTGTAAACAAACTTCAAAATATTCAGTTTCGAGTGCAATTGATAACTCCATTCAGCATAATTACTTTGAAAAGCTAAAGAATACCATTACGAAGACTTTTGGGGTCAGTGACATGAAAAAAGTTCATCATTTGGTGTTTCTCGTAGAAAACACTGGTTTCAATAATTTGATAGGGAAGTCAGTGCATATATCAATTATATTGAAGTTGATGGACTTCCCAAATGTGAAAAGTGGCTTACTGATAATGATGATAGGAAAGAAGAAAATGCTACATGGTGGTTGAATCATTTGATGGGGCATGCAAAGAAGTCATCATCAATTGATTGGTCATATCCATTTATGGAGGGAAAATTATTTGTTCTTACATTAAGAGTGGGTTTGAAAGGTTATCATGTGAATGTGGACGGGAGGCATGTGACCTCTTTTCCTTATCGAACAGGACTTGTGCTTGAAGATTCCATTGGCTTCTCTGTAAATGGTAACATTTATGTGCATACAATTGTGGCTGCTTCCTTTGCCTGTATCACATCCAAGCTTTTCACCTCAAAGACTTCTAGACATGTCAGAAAAATGGAGAGCTCCACATTTTCCAGAAGGCCCTGTGGATCTTTTCATTGGGATACTCTCTGCAGGCAACCACTTTGCAGACCGGATGGTTGTCAGAAAAACATGGATGCAGTCTAAACTTGTTAGGTCATCGAATGTTGTGGCCCGTTTTTTTGTTGCGTTGAATGCAAGGAAGGAAATAACATACAGTTAAAGAAGGAAGTGGATTTTTATGGTGATATGGTAATTGTGTCGTTCATGGACAATTATGAGCTCGTAGTTTTGAAGACTCTTGCAATATGTGAATATGGTGTTCAGAGGTTATCTACTAAATATGTTATGAAATGCGATGATGATAATTTTGTAAGAATTGATGTTGTAATGAAGGAAGTTAATAGATTATCTCATGGAAAACCTTTGTACATTAGCAACCTAAATAACTTTCACAAGCCCCTCAAAGTAGGGAAATGCGCTGTCACATATGAGGAATGGCTAGAGGATGACTACCCACCCTATGCGAATGGGCCTAGATATATCATATCAAGAGACATTGCAAACTTTATTGTATCTCAACACACGATCAGACTCTGAGGTTGTTCAAAATGGAAGATGTTAGCATGGGGATGTGGGTATAGCAATTCAATGCATCAACACCCGTTCAATACTCCCGTGATTGAAAATTTTGCCAATTCGAGCGCATTGATGACTATTACACTGCACATTGCTAGTCACCAAGACAAATGATATGTATGGGGGATAAGCGTTCTAAAGGAAAGGCTCAGTGCTGCAACATGAGATGACAGGAGAGAATTTTGATGTTTCAATGGTATCCGGTTTTTATGCTCCTTATGGTGTATCGATCCGTCGTCCACCTGTTGCGTCCCTATCCGTCCTGTGCTTCCCGCGTAAACCTCGTCCCTGTCCGTTCCAATCTATTCCCCTTCGTCGTTGAACCTGTCTTCCGCCGTCCGCTGCAACCGTTCCCCTTACCATTGCTCGACATCGCCATTTCATTCCACATGCTGACCTGCATCCCACTACCCACATTGTGGCCTGTTGTACCGACCGGCAACGTGGCAACCTCGATCCTTGTCTAACCCATCTAACCCATTGTCTTTTTTGTCAGAACTGGTCGTCGTTTTGTTTGACTACGAGTCAAACGGTGTGACCCCTGCTTTAGCGTTTGGAACCATTGCAATATAGTTACAAACTATAAAATTTAATTAAATTTATTTATTTATTATATAATTTGGTTAATTTAATTATTTATATAGTTACAAACTATATAATTTAATTAATTAATTAAAAAAATTATATATATATATATTATTTAAAAAAATCGATAACCCTGGGTTCAAAACAGTGTCACCAACGAATTATACAAGCAGAGGTACCAGTGACGTCGACTTACATACGCCGAGATGACAAATGTAAATGAAGAAAATTGTCAGCAATATAGCTTTGAGGACAAATCTTTTGAAGGAAAGGGCAATGTTATGAATATAAATTATCTAAAATAAAATGAATATAAATAATAAATAATCAAATGATGATTATCTTAAATAGTCATTAGTTAAGTGAAAAGGCATGTCTAAAAGACATGGCCAATCATGAAATGACACCTACCTGGGTATATAAGCAAGGCTTCATTGTAACACTCAATCATCTCTTGTACATTTCATATATTAATAAAATATTAATTACAATACCTTTGTGCATTTTACATTTAAACTCAACAAGCTACAGTTTTGTTGCTTCACCCTCTATGTGTGCACTTTCTCTTCCACTGGACGTTAATTCTACTGCTGCAAAACCCTTTGCGCCGAAGCAAGGAATATGCTCAATCAAAAGTCTGATCTGCTTCACCGGAATTGCTTTTCGGCTTCTCTACTACCTGCTGGAACTGCTTCTAGGCACTGTGAATTTTTCCTTCCACTTGTACCAAAAAAACCCTCTGCCCAGCAGTTCGAACTGCTAAGCCAGTGTCTGCGCAGATTTGGAAATCATGTTGCCAAACTCCCTCTGAATTTGGTCGATTTCTGCTTTTCACTTCTAAGCTTCCCCCCTGATCACTCACGCTCTGATACCATGTGAAAATTTCATCTATCACAGCAACTGGAAATTATTCTCCTAATCGTTAATTTATTTAACAATTTATCTGTTGTTTGCTACGAAAATTATCAAATGATTCACACTGATTTCACAAATAAACTGCGGAAGAAAATAGCGTTGGAAACTAAGAAAATCTAGCACACACACACATAAAATTTACACAGTTATTTTTGGACAAATGTCCCCAGAAAAACCCAACTTGGGAAAACCGGTGTAGCAGATGAGGGTTTTATTATTATGCAGCGATGAAATCTGAATACAATCTATGGATGTCCAACTGGCAATCCAAATAGCAAGTATCTGACAAAAATAATTAGAGAGAAGAAATTCTCTCACTCCACAAACAATATCGACACTAACTCCTCTTGAAAAACTAGTCATCCAAACCCCAGCGTAGGCCCTTTGTGCAGTTCTTGGCGCTGCCTCTCACGCATGTGGCTTTGATCAGCCTCCAAGCAAGTAGTCTTGCCTGCCTCTACTGTTGGAAGTGACCCTTTGGCCCACTGGAAGACTTTCTCGACCTCTGGAAGCTGAATCGACTTCCTTCCCATCTAAATCAAACTACTCTGCTTTAGTTACTACATAGTCCTTGCATTGCTTCTGCGTGGATCACTTTTGTCACTTACCGTTGTCTCTCTGGATCTCAAAACTTCCTCCGAGTCACTGTCCCTGCCCCTCACTGTCTCTGCTCAATCTCTGGCTTTGCTTCAATCTCTGGCTCTCCGACAATTGTTGCTGCTCTTTGTAAATCGATTTGCCAAGGAAATCAAACCCCTCAAGTGTCTCTAGTGTCTTCTCCAAGTGCCCATTGACTTCTTATAATCCTCTGTTGGGGCTCCAACGGCCAAGATTAAAACTTAATCAAGGGCTACGATCATATTAGAGTCGATCCATGTGAGTTTCTAGAGAATTTTCACCTTGACTTAATTAATTCTGATTAATTAACCAATTTTCCTGAGTTTAGACTTAGGAAACATTAAAAAATAGGTTAATAATCTAATTAAGTCATTTCTAGGTGGAATTTCCAGAAACAATTTCCGGGTTATGGAGATCTCATGTATTCTAGCCTCTCCACCAAGTTTCGTGGCTAGAACGCATCCAATGCTACAAAAACTAATAGAATGCCCCTCTAATATTTAGTTATTCACTACCTAGGGATTAGAGTAAGAGACTAGAGCCTTCATGCTAAATAGCCCCTTGTCTAATCAAGACAAGTCATGAAAACCAAGGTCTTATGAGAAAGGTTTCCTCAATCGAAACCCTTCACCAATAAGATGAAGAATGGATTTGAAAAGAATACTTGAAACCCTTGTTAACGAGCATAAAGCTAAACAAGATGAGATTGAGCACATACAAAGCCAATAGAGGAGAATGGAAGAGATACAAATCCTAGACATCCTCATTCCATTTGAAAAATTTTCCCTTGAGTGGCTTTGCTAGCTAGTGGAATTCTTGAACATTGACAATAATAGCTTGGATGAACCAAGAAAGACAAAGGTCCAAGAATTGACACCAAAACTCCAAAAGATATTCTATTAATGGCTTATTGAATGATCTTCAAAAACTCATAACAATTTGGAACGAAAGGAGAGTTTTTATTTATAGATGAGGCTTCTAACTCATTCCACTCTTTATTCCAGAATTTAGGTTAAGGAAACACATAGAAGTAACTTGTCATCCACGCAAGTAAGGAAACTAAGTCACAATATAAGTAAATGATGTCACGTGTATAAAAACCTCACAAGAGAGGTGACACCATCCTTAGAAGGGGAGCAAGTAGCCTTAGAGACTCAATGTTGTTAGTTTTTGTAGCATAGGAGGTGTTCTAGTCTCGAAACTTTGTGGAGAGGCTAAAAGTTAAAACATAGGAGTTATCCATAACCTAGAAATCGTTTTTGGAAATTCCACCTAGAAGTGTCTCAATTAGATTATTAGCCTATTTTTTAATATTTCCTAAGTCTAAACTTAGGAAAAGGGGTTAATTAATCAATATTAATTGAGATAAGGTGTGAATCATCTAGAAACCCACATAGATCAACTCAGATATGACCTTAGCCCTTAATTAAGTTTTAATCTTGGCCGTTGGAGGTCCAACAGAAGATTATAAGAAGAATTTGATGGGTGGATCGAGAACACACACAAGAGATCGATTTCCTTGGGTAGTTCAATTTTTCAGAGGCAGTAGTCGGAAGAGTTCGATCCAGATGGGAAGCAGAGACAGAGAAGGGCAGGGATAGTGAGTCCAGAGGAAATTTTTTCCAGATATGGAGAGTTAGCAACAGAAGGGTCGTATTTCCCAAAGGAGTTGCCTAGAGGCAGCGCAGATGGCTTCAGAGGGAGATCGATTTTGTTGAAGGAGAGATAAATTCAGTTGTGGTTGGTCCGGAAATTCTCTAGGAGGCTAAGAAAATTTCTCCTAGAGGCAAAGTCATCCAAGACATCATTTTTCCAACAATTCCTGGCATAGTGAGTTGGGGTCTACACAAGCATTGCGCAAAGGCGCACGTAGAGGTTGTACGACTGACTAGTTTCGTCAGTTGACGGGGCAGATTAGGTGTGGTGTTGAGGTATTTTCCTCACAGATATTTTGGCCAATTTATTTTGCTACTTGGATTGCCAGTGGGGCATCCATAAATTGTACTCATAATTTCTCACTGCTACTTAATAATAAAAACCCTCAGTTGTTGCATCGGTTTTCCCAAGTTGGGTTTTTCCGAAGACTTTTGTCCAAAAATAACAATGTCAAATTTTTATGTGTGCGCTAGCATATTTCTCAGTTTTCAGTTGAACTTCCATAGAATTTAATTTGGTGAAAATTGCAGTAGAGAAATATTCGTTGTTTGTGTGTGCAAATAAATTGTTAATTAATTTACAATTAGAAGAATAATTTCCAATTGCTGCAGTAGTTGAGAATTTCACATGGTATCAGAGCAAGGTTCATCGGATCAGTAGCTCAAAGACGAAGAGAGAGAAATTTGTTGTTCAGAGGGAGCAGCAACACAATTTCTCCAGGGTTTGCGCAGGGCCTAGCCAGGTAATGCGAGTGACAGAGCAGAAATTCGATTTCCAGTTGCAGAGTGGCAAGAAAAGTTTGAACTGCTCAGAGAAGGACTCTAGTAGGCAGAGGTAGAGCCGGAAAGTAATTCTGAAAAGCAGTGCAGCATAATCGTTGAGCAGTAACTGCAAGCAAAATTCTTCGCTCTAGAAGGGAGTGCGAGTAGCATATTCAGCAGCCGAGTAGAGGAAGAGGGAGTTTCCAAGTCAGATTTGAGATGGCCATAGTTGGGCTTAGAGATCAGGATAGGTTGGATGGAGCCTCAAACTATGTCCTTCCATTTGGAAGAATATGGCTTGAAATCCTATATAGATAATGCGGTGGCAGTACCCTAGGATGCGGATCAATTGAAAGAGTACATAAAAGAAATGGCAAAGGCGAAGGGGATGATCTTGGATGCTGTCCGAGATCATGTAGTCTCACATATATCTGGCAAGAATATTATCAAGGAAATGTGGTATGCTCTCTCCCAGCCATATCAAAGTTCTACCGAGCAGTGGAAGATGTTTCTCCAAGAGAAGCTAAGAAACCTCAAGATGCAAAAGGGTGAAGGCATAGATCCCTTCCTTGCCAGGATTCAAGAGGTCCAAGATCAGTTTGCAGCCATTGGGGAGGCACCTCAACTAATAGAGCCTGTACGATTGGCACTAAACAGTGTCTCAGAGGAGTGGAAAGTGTTTGTCCAAAGTATCTTGGGCAGAGACACATTGCCTGGATGGGACGGGATGTGGTTTGATTTATAGTAGGAGGAGTTGAGGCGGGATCTAGTAAAGAGCACCATCAGCGGAAGCAGCAGTAAAGGCGTGAAGGCTGAGAAGGAAGAGGAGAATTTTGGCCTAGAATCACAGGGTCCCAGCCAGGGACAGGGAGGAAAGAAGAAGAAAAAGGACCTATCTAAGGTCAAGTGCTTCAAGTGTGGCGAGCTCAGCCACTACACTACGCAGTGTCCTCTTAGGAAGAAGGACAAGCAAGGGAAGCAGGACCAAGCGACAGTGTCTGTAGAGATAGATAAGTTGTCCTCCAGGTTGGAGGAAGAGTTTGCCATGTTTGCAGCCATACCTCCAGGAGTGAGGTGGGCGATATGGAATTATACTTCCAAAGTTGCAGAGTTTAGGCAAGGTCCATTGAGGTGTCCTCATGGATCATTATCGTGCTACAGGGGCCCACAGTATTCAGTAATACGATGGATCAGTGTTAGTGATGCAGTTAGATTACCCAAGTGACAGTTGCAGACTAGTGACAGTCAGGACTCAGGAGTTGAGGACCGCAGTGCAGTGTTTGTCGTTTTTCCACGATACATGTGTCTAGGATAGAATATTAAATCAGTAATGCTACCAAACCAAGTATCACAACAAGACTACTTTGCATAGCGGAATATAAACAACAGCAAATCTACTAGTGCAAAAAATAGACAACTTTTTACACAATTTTGTACAATAACCCAACTTCATTATATTAATCAAACTGAATAATACAACAGTCTAGGGCTCTCATACCAGGAATAATGGCCTTCAAATATCCACAAGTACAAGAATACAAAACTAGGGCTTGGTGTCAGTCCATCGACAACCAATCTACCTTCAACAAGATACTTTGACCATTCGATTGATGTAGCATGCAATAAAAGCTCCTCTTGGTCATTCCTGCCTGGTCCTTCGACTCTCAATCTACAACACTTGCCTCTATCAACGATCCAAGTCCATCTAACCACTGAACCTCAACTATCCAATCTGCTCACTAGTTGTGCTTTAGTCCATCAAGGGCACAAAACATCGCGACTCTTGTCGAGTTGTTCACGACTCCGTTTGTGAACAACTCTTATCTTCCCACTGCTGCTCCTCACCTACTCAGGGACTTCTTCCCACTATAGTCTCCCTATGTTGCTCCAATGAAGACTAAGACAGGGCAAGACGGCTACCACCTATCAATATCAAATGTCACTTCTCTAATGATGAACATAGGTTGCAACAAACTGCTCCTCTAGCTGATCAGACCTATGAGCTCCAACAACTACCACTCCTAGAAGCCAAGTGTCCTTCCCTGCACTATAAGCTTGTCACTCTATGATTACGATACCTTCAAAGTGATAGTAATACGGCTTGATCACTTGTTCGATACCCTATCTCTTACATATACGAATCGAAGCCTCTAAGCTTACTTATCCCACTTCTCACTAATGTTGCTTACTTTACCATCATCTTTAGAGTACTTATTCTCTACATAGTAATGACGTGCTAATTTATATGTCATTATGGCACTCCTTCCTTCCTTTTAGTTAGGAAGTGGTAATTAGGAAGATGTATAGATGAGATAGAGAGAGTGAGATGGGTATGAAGGATAGAAGGTATGATGAGGATAGGCATGATGAGATGGGAGGTATGATGAGATGGGAGGTCTAATGAGGAGAGGTATGATGGGATTCAAGTAGGATGGTAAGATGGTAGGTCTGCTGGGATGGATGGACCGATCATTGGGGACTCGAACCTTAGGACTCCACACTTGGGCACTCTCATGCTGCCCTCCAACAGTCCACAAATGCCCAGTCCAACACAAACAACCACGTCCTTCATATCCGCTCAAACATCATCCAACTAGAGCTGTGAAGATCTGTCATTTGCTCTGCAATAGAGGAGTTATTGCGCAAATTTAGGCACCCAGTCACTACTGTAGTATCTTCCCACTGGTTAGGGCATCCAACCACCTGGGAAACCCTTCCTTCTAGCTGCCAACAGACTTATACAAAATTGTCCAACCTAGTACCATTCAACTCAACTCAAATACATCAAAACACATACCTCTGCAAGTCCTTAAGGGTTGATGGCTTCCTCTACAAGTCTGGTCACTGGTGAGGGCTTGTTAGCAAGCTACTACAACCCCTCTTCTTCACTTCCAGACCCCTTCTTAACTACAGCATCCCTCCAATCAAGTCTGCCCACCTTCCTTTGCTAATCTGGGCTATTTCTAGCCTCCACACATGCCTTACGACCACCCATCTCTTAGGAGACTAGGCCTGCGGCCTGCTTATACCCACAAACAAATCCTCGACCCCCTCTTCCAAAGATTTTAAGGCTTGTGGCCTGCCTAAAACCTCCAACAATGACTGCGGCCTACTTCTAGGAGAGTTGTGCCACCAAAATCATGCCAAAACCATCACCCAAATTGCCTTTAAGGATTGCGGCAGCCACCTGTAGCTTCTCAGCCCCGCTGTTAGATCAATTTGGCTCCCAAAAAGTCGCGGAGATGCTTCATCTAGCCCTCTTCGCCTTCGCTGGAATCTACATCTTAGATCTACGACCCAAACATAGATAAAAGAAGTCGAGTTGCTCTTGTGTTGCTCCCTTGGATGTGTGTAAATAACATCACACTCACCTTGTATTTATGCTAAACACCGGGGCTCCATCAAATCACACATGTGGGTTTAACAACCTATCATAAGGCCTCTAATCACCCAGCCGACCTTAACCAAACCCACCCAATAACTTCAAAAATTCATTTCTCCACATAGAAAACTTGGATTTTGATGATTTTCAATGCGTCTGGTATGTCTGAGTGTCCTTTATCATCTCTATCCATCACATGTCCAGAAATATTCACAGATTCACACCCACATGCTTGGGTGTAAATCCCACAGACTTGGGTTTCACGCCCATAAGGTCACTTGTGAAGCTCCATCCTCTAAACCTTTGAATCCTAGGGCTTGGAGTACCTCCCAAGCTACAAATCTCAATAGTGTTGGAAGCAAAGCAAGTGGCTCAAACGCACAGTTAGGAACAGTGCATATTCTTCAGTGGACAATGCAGAGGTTAGTAGCAATTAGGACTCAAGAGACAGATGCGATAGAGACACAATTGATTATGTGTTTAGCTTAGTTGCAATAGTTCCAGTAGCAGCATCAACAAATTAGAGGGAGTTGCAGTGCATATGCAGAGTTAGCAGCAGTACAACAGTGTCAACTGCAGCACAGATGCAATATCAGAGTTGCAGAGTGGTTGGTGGGCAGTGGCAAGCAATCACAGTGGCCAGACATCAACAGCGTGATAGAGGGTGATATAGAGACAAGGTGTTGTAGCAATGGTGCAGCGCTAGAACACCTTCCTCGCTAAGAGGGAGTGTGTGTAGCATCAGAGGTGTTCTAGTCTCAAAACTTTTTGGAGATGCTAAAACGCAGGATTTCTCCATAACCCATAAATCGTTTTTGGAAATTCCACCTAGAAGTGTCTCAATTAGATTATTAGCCCATGTTTTAATATTTCCTAAGTCTAAACTTAGGAAAAGGAGTTAATTAATCAATATTAATTGAGATAAGGTGTGAATCACATATAAACTCACAAGGACCGACTCATATATGATCTTAGCCCTTGATTAAGTTTTAATCTTGGTCGTTGGAGGTCCAACAGAAGATTATAAGAAGAAGTTGATGGGTAGATGGAGAACACACACAAGAGATCGATTTCCTTGGGAAGTTCGATTTTCCAGAGACAATAGCTGAAAGAGTTCAAGCCAGAGGGGAGGCAGAGACAGAGAGGGGCAGGGACAATGAGTCCGGAGGAAAGCTTTTCTAGATCCGGAGAGTCAACAGCAAAATGAGCATATTTCCCAAAGGAGCTGCGTAGAGGCAATGCAAAAGGCTTTAAAGGGAGATCAATTTTGTTGAAGGAGAGAGAAATTCAATGGTTGTTGGTCCGAAAATTCTCCAGGAGGCCAAGCAAATTCCTCCCAAAGGCAAAGTTAGCTAGGACATCATTTTTACTGCAGTTACGGGCTTAGCGAGTTGGGGTTTGCGTAAGCATTACTCAAAAGCTCATGCAGATGTTGTACAACTGGCTAGTTTGGTCAATTTACAATGCAGGATTAGGCATGGTGTTGAGGTATTTGCCTCATAGATATTTTGGCCAATTTATTTTGCTACTTGGATTGCCAAATCCATAAATTCTACTCAGGATTTCTCACTGCTACTTAATAATAAAAACTCTCAGCTGCTGCACTGGTTTTCCCAAGTTGGGTTTTTCGGGGAATTTTGTCCAAAAATAACAATGTCAAATTTTTATGTGTGTGCTAGCATATTTTTCAATTTCCAGTTTATCTTCCACAAAATTTGATTTGGTGAAAATTGCAATAGAGAATTATCCATTGTTTGTGTGACCAAATAAAGTGTTAATTAATTTACAGTTAGAAGAATAATTCCCAGATGCTGCAATAGTTGAGAATTTCACAAATGTTCCTTTGGAAATGCTTTGGAGAGGCCTCAAAACATGGTAAGAAAGCATCCTAATTCACTTTTCCTCCAACAACTAACCTTAGAAGGTAAGGTCCTCACAAGTGGATGGCTCCTCCAAATGGGCTAAATTGTCTTCAAATTATGCTTTTAAGTCACCTCCACATCATCAAATTTGCTTTATGTGAGTTCCATGTCATTTTTCATGCTACAAAGTCACTCAAGTGACCCCTCCATGTCATCACAAGCTCAAAATGACCCTACAACTATCATAAAGAGACCACATGTGTGAGTCAGCGCTCCTAATTAATAAAAATCAGCTCCAAAGCAGACCAATAAGGTGAGCACTCTCTACTATTCCATGTGGCAAGTGTACATAATGTTCATGTGAGTGAAAAAAACCTATCTGTGCATCAGAGAATGTGACCAATGCCTCGATACATGTCAGACTTCCTTGAGAAATGTTAAAGCTGTTACACCTAAGATTCTTTGTAGTGTAACCTACATTTTTTCCCCAATTGTGACCATTGTGATGAGCCAAAAGTGTGATACCATTGGTGATCGGTCATGGTTGGTCCTTTTAGTCCCCATTTCAAGGTTCTTTGTTTTATTGCTACAGCCAACTATCCCTTGATGGCAATAATGGCCTATCAAGTCGGGCATTTATGTCTCAGGCAGGGTATTCAAGCATCTTAGGTTGGATCTACTAGAACACGTGATCTATGAGAGCCCCTAGTCACTCAGTTATTTTATATGTTATGTAAAGGTGATTACACACCTAAGGTCCTTATTGATAGTGATACTTGAGATTGTGGTAGAAGAAGGAAGTGGGGTTGAGAATAAATTATGACAAATTGTCAATTCTTTAGTTAACATCTCTACCTAAACCTATTTGAGATTTGAGTCCATTGATTGAACATGATTCCCTCCTTGTTGACATTTTGATGTTGAAATGCACATGTCATAACCATATCCTTTCCTAACTAAACAGCTGCATTTCACAACAAAATAAATCTAAACCATAATCTTTGTAATAATGATGAAAAAAATATTAAATCATACTACTACAAGGTAATATTATGTCTAAAACTAAGAAAATTGTAGCTATTAAAAATATAAAAACAAACCAAACTGAACCATTGTAATAATCTAATAACCTAAATAATCTTTCTATATATTATTTATAATTTTGAATTAAGAGTACATAGTTAAAATCATGTAACCTAAACAATCTTTTTCTGTATTATTTGTAATTTTAAAGTGAGAACACATAATTACAATCGTATAATCCTAATACTAATATTGAAGAACAAAGAAAGAAGGATAATGTTTACGCATCTAAAATAATATCATATGAAGTTTATAACATTAACCACAACAATACCCGGATGCGGGTGCTTTCAAGTCATAACCAATGAAGGTTTATGTCAAGCCGGCATCTGGACTTGTAGCTGGCAAATCTGCACGGCCTCCAAAACCCTCCCGCGGATGAAAATGGATTATATACAGTACTTGCAGATCATCAAGCATTCGGAATTGAATGTGCTCCCTATTCGAGACTGTCTTCGCAGGTTGTTTTATTTATGGCTTCGTTGGTTGTATCAGCTGTCATTCCCATCGGGTCTCCCTTCATCAACTTGTCTCTATCCCTGCATCCTCGTATCGCTCTGGTAGCTTGGTTGCATGTCTGGTGTAAGACCTTTATTTGGCTTTCTTACCTTCGAACCTACTCTGTCTGGCCTTGTTCTTCATCTCCTTCAGGTTACTTCGTTCCCTTGACAATGGTGCGTCGCCGTGGTTGCTCTCGCCGTGGAGGCAGCAGTGGAAACCATGGGCGTTCTCAGCCTGCTCCCCAGAATATTATCCCTTTGGCTTCGGCTTCCCCGTCCTCTGATCATGGCAAGCCTTTCCCGCATAATTCGTTCCAAACCACCCGCTTTAAATTCCATAGTCGTCTCAACAGACCGGTTCTCTCGGCCAGCATCACTGTAATTTTGGCTGAGGAAGAAGATAGGCCTAGTGTCTCTGTGCATACCTCAACTTCGCAGTCTCAGGATGATAGCGAGCTCCAGGGAGAAGATGTGGGCATTGTGTTCGATCGTGGTGAGTTGCAGGCTGAGGGGAGTGTCCCTGATGTCCTCAAGCCTCCAGAAGACAATACTCAGGACATTTCGGCTTCGGTTGATCCGGCGAACCCCTCCGATGGCAATCAGCGCTTGGCAGCTCCTCCAGGTGGCAGCGGTACAGGTGCTGGGGACAATGTTGATGATTCGTGGATGGGCATTCCTTGCCGGGTGGAGAAGGATGCTCGGGACCCTCTGACAGATGCATGATGCCTCCGGGACCTCGTCTGATGTCGCAGTTTCCCTTCTGGTTCTTTTATCCTATGTGCTGTGTTATTCTAGCTTTTGTTAATGTGTTTTGTATCAGGTCTTGGCTCGGCATGTTTATCAGATCTTATGTCAACATGCTTTTTATCAGGTCTTGGCTCGGTAAGTTTATCAGGCCTTTGGTCTTTCAGTTTTGCATATGGTTATCCGGGCAGCACAGAAAATATTATGGCTACAACTCTCCTCTGTCCTGTACTATTGTTTACCATTATGGCCAGTGTTTTTGTATGAATGGCTTCTGGGTCTTTTGTATCTGGTTATCTCAACCCGGGGATAGTTTGTCAGTTCTGTTGGACAGCTTCGGCTTCCTCTGAGGTCTTGACCTCCATGTAACTATATTTTCCTTTTATTAATAGAATTAGCCTTTACTTAGAAAAAAAAAAACATTAACCACAACAATGAAGCTAAAAAGGAGGTGCATCCGGCTAAAGAGAATTATGTACCTATAACTGAAGTAGATTTTAAAAATTATATATATATATATAGTATGTTGTATTTAATGTGTAATTTTATATATTAATTAAAATAAAACTTCATCTTAGATTTATGGTGGTTCAAATCATGTGGTGCATCTTTAAATAAAAAGCATACAAAATGACTTCCATACGAATATTGAAAAAAAAATTCAATCACTCACATCAAAGAGAAAACAGAGGTAAAAAAGAGTTGTGAAAGTTAGCTGGCTGTGGCAGGACAAGCATACATCACACCACCGTAAAACACAGACCCACGGACAAAGAAGCAGAATATACAATTTACCTGGTTGGTTGGCACTTGAAGCAGATCACAATTAATACCAAAAACCCTGAAAGTCCCAAGCATCCATTCAATTCCACGATCTCAACGTACTAATGCCCTCTCTATTTTTCTGCTTTAAAAACAAAGAACAATTAGAATCAGATGGATGAAATCAAATGTTGTTATTGAATAACATATACCATAACAACATATATAACAATGCCAAGTTTCTTGTACATTCCAATCATAAGCCGTAAGCCGTTTTAGGGTAACAATTTCCAACGTCTAGTAGAATGGATAAGAAGAGAATATCATGAAGGGATTATCTTCAAACGAACTCTTTGCAACATTTTTTTCTTTCTCATCGCATACCAAGAGCCATTCATAGGATATGCTGATGATCCCATGATGTGAATAACTACTACAATTGTTTGACCTACAAATCCCACATCCTCTAGACACTTTCAATTAATGAATATGGCTGGTCATAACTCTGTGAAATATATCAGGACATTCCTCTAATTAATTCAGATATTAGATATCTATCTACACGTACCTTGTCATCTGCAAATAATATATTGATGTCCAAAGTAGCTCACACATCATAGCATATCGGTTTCAAGCCCTGCAAAAATTTGTAAACTCGACCACTGAGACAAAAACAAAAATGAAATTAAACAGTGTTTCAAACTGTTGAAAATAGAAGGAATGAAGGGCAAGTATTATGTAAAACTCACAGTCCACCACTTACAGGAAAAAGAAAACAGGATGTAATGAAGAGTTGCGAAGGCTATCTAGCCGGACTACCCACCGACAAGAAAGTTTAACCAGCAAGCAGAGGCAGAATATTGAAAAAAAAAACTTACCTGGCTTGTAGGCAGGCTGAAGCAGACCACAAGCACTATAAACCCTAAAAACAGCAATACCACCTCTGTTTTTCTCTGATTTAGTTGAACCACCTGAAAAATTGAAAACCATTAAAATCGGATGATGGACGACAGAAAATGTTGTTATTAATTGCCCTCAAATGTTACGTTTATTAATAACAAAATAAATATGACATGTCCTCCTACTGACACAAGACGTGAATTGATACTCTGTTTCAATTTCTGAGATGAGAGAATTACTTATGAGAATATTTAAGATATCTGCACATTCAGACTGAGGTGGAATTCATCGAATGTTTAAGTGCCCTCCCTCCCTTCAGAAAACCCAAACAGCAATCATTTATCGTCGCCCGAAGGATGAAAACATAGACCCACGGACAAAAAAGTAGAATATTGAACAATCTACCTGGCTGGTAGGCAGGTGAAGCAGATGATAATTACTACTGAAAACCCTATAAGTCCCATCCATCTATTCGATTCCATGATCGCCCTATCCATTTTTTTCTGCTTGAAAAAAATAAAATAAAATAAACACCTGAAAAAATAGAAAACCATTGGAATCAGATGTATGAAATCAAATATTGTTAATGATTAACATATAGCATCACAAAATAGATACAACAATGTCAGGTTTCTTGTACAGTCCAATCATAAGCTGCTTTAGAATAACAATTTAACATCTGGTAGAGTAGATGAAATGAGAATACTATGAATAGAAATATCTGCAAACAAATTCCATGAAACATTCTTCTTTCTCATAGCATACCAAGAGCCATTCATGGATATGCTCATGATCCCATGATGTTTATCAACTACTATGATTCCTTCTGACATACATACCCCACTCTCAACACTTCTAATTAATGAATATGGTTGGTTAGAACTCTGTGAAACGAATCAGGACCAATTTCTCTAATTAATTTAGATGTAAGGTATCAATCTACACGTACCTGGTCATCTGGAAATAATATATTGATGTGCAAAGCAGCTCACAGATCACAGCATATCGATTTCATGCCCTGCAAAAACTTGTAAACTCAACCATTGAGATAAAATAATGAAATTAAACAGCATTTTGAACTGTTAAAAATAGAAGGAACGAAGGCCGAGTACTATGTAATCACACAGTCCACCAAGTGAAAAGGCTAGCTGGCCTGACTACTCACCGACAAAAAAAAATTAACCAACCAGCGGAAGCACAATATTGAACAAACAATTTACCTGGCAGGAAGAAGCAGAGCACTATCACTGTAAACCCTAAAGCCTGCACTACCTCCTCCGTTTTTCTTTGATTTGGCTGGACCGCTTGTAAAATTTGAAAGCCATCAAAATTGAATGATGGACGACATCAATTGTTGCCATTAATCGAGTTGCCCTCCAATATTACATTTATGGGCAACAAAATAAATATAACAGGATCCAACTCTGTTTCAAATTCCAAGATGAGAGAATTACATGACGGAAATATTTAAGATGATAGGATCTGCACATTCAGACTCCAGCGGAGTGCATTGAATGTTTGACTGCCCTCCCTCCCAATAACCCGAACAGCAGTGATTTATTGGTCGCCCGACGGGTGAAAAGCGGAAAAGCTAACCAAGTTTGAGTCTGCGTCCCGGCTGGATTGGACGAGAAGACGTCGAACCAGATCAAGCATATCATTACGTTGCATTGCATTTAAGGAGGACGACTCAGATTTTTATTCACTGACCAGCCACGTCCATCTAACGGTTCATACTTCTGTGCTTTTGTGAAAGTGAAATGGGGAGCTTTTTTGCTTTTGTTAGGTTGAAATAAGATAATGACGTGTAACTAAATGTAATGTTATATTAAAAAAATACACCTAAATTATAACGGTTAACATGGTTAAGAGTGTTTTTGATTTTTTTTTCCTTTTTTAAGTATGTTAAGTGTTTTCTTTTTTACATCCATCATATTGTGATCCAGAAACGTTAAATTTGATGTATTGACAGAAAAGTCTGTTCAGGCTATATTTTTTAAATTGTACCCTTTAAATTTTTCTTTATGAAGGTGATTTTTATTTTAAATAAAATATTTTATACTAGCAATTAAACTTTGCATTAATATATAAAAGAAACAAAACTTTAATATTATTATTTCAAAACTTTTAGAGCACGATTTATAATTTTGTTTTGAAATTCGAAAAAAAAATTATGTTTGTTAAAATAATTATATGATTTCAGAATTTGATAGAGGAATAAAATAATGTAAAATAATTTTAATTTCCAGTAAGTTTATACATTCGAAGACGTCATATGTGTGGAAGGGAAGTCACATGGTAATTTTTATTCAGGGAGAATTATTATAATTATCAATATTAATCTGTAGGTTGGTTTTTGTTTTGTTAAAGTAATTATTAACATAGTATATTATAAAATTATTATAATTATCAATATTAATGTATAAGTTGGTTTTTGTTTTGTTAAAGTAATTATTAACACAGTATATTGTAATTATATTTGATTAAATAAATTTTATTTCTAATTAGTTACCAGAAAATTTTATTATAATTTTGAAAATAAATTTATATTAAAATAATTTTTTATAATTTTCCATAATTTTAAATTATATTTTCAAGTTAAAAATATTAGTATAATTAATAAATTTATTTTGATTTTAACCTAATTTATTTTAAAATATATTGGTCAAAAATAATAAATAAATAAAATTTAAAAATTTTATATATTTTAAAATTTGCTCAATATTGCAAATAAATATTATTTATATTCTAATCTTAAATAAAAATAAATATATTGAATTTTTGTGTTTGGAATCGATTTGCAAGTAAAAGACTCTTGTTTTACATTAATTTGGTTTCAAAAGAAAGAAAGAAAAAATTATTTTAACGTCTATGAGACTAAATATAGCCTATGGGACAAATTGTTTTTTCATCTAGTTGATGTATCTAGCCATTTTCTAGTGAAGTCTCACAATAAACGCCCTAGAAAACCCTGCTCAATAGGTTATCCCAAGGGCTCGCTGCCATAAATAGATTATCCCAAGAGCTCGCTGCCATAATATATGCATATCTTTTCTTGATGCCTTTGAAGGCCTCATTGTAAAATGAAATGTTTTTCTGTTTCCACTTTTCCAGAAGAACAAAAAATACATACTCTTTCATCCCACACTTCTTTTGGCCTTTTCCAACGCCCTGTTTCACAATGAAGTTGATGAGAATTAGTCCTTAACTGAGCAATAAGAATTTTGTCACTCCAATAAATATTGGCCTCTATGTCGCTTTTTTGATGATTATGAGTGGGATTAAACACTTGAGAAAACCCTGCTAAATAGATTATCCCAAGAGCTCGTTGCTATAATATATGCATAACTTTCCCTATTGTCTTTGAAAGCCTCACTGTAAAATGAAATTTTTTTTGTTTCCACTTTTCCAGAAGAACAAAAAATACATACTCTTTCGTCTCACACTTCTTTTGGCCTCTATGTACGTTTTTTGATGATTATGAGTGGGATTAAACGCTTCGATATAGTATTTTTTCTTTCTCCCTAGCTCCTTATCCAAAGTACGCTTGTGGAACTTATCCATAGCAAAAGTTTTTATCTATTTATTGTTTATGGGACACGTGTTCAAGCAAATACCCCATTTACTAAACCATTTATTATTTTGTTGCATCCAAGTCTTCTTTCTTTTGCACAATATGTCATTAAAGACAACCTTAGGTCATCAGCGTTCTTCCATTTGCTCAACTTTTTTAAATATCTTATGACTTGCACCATAGCAATTGCTTCAATAGGAGCAGCCCTTGTTTCACTTAACAAGATAGCATAAGGAACTACACTTTCAATTTTGAATTTGTTTGTAATCAAACACTTCTGAATTTTCTCAATTTGTTTCCACTGCGTGTTGAATCTACTGCTGACCCATAGTTCACAACTATAGAGAATCACTAGAAGCGCAAAAAGAGTTTGAGTGGTTTTCCAATCCCATAATGTTGCCTGTCTACACCTATTTTGAAAAGCATAAAATGTTTTCCAACCCCCCAAAGTTATTTTCTTTCTACAGCCATCCCAGCTTAGGTTTTTGTTGAAGTCAGTTTGTGGTATTTGTAATCTACAACTTCTTCCAAAATGTTGCCTTCAAAGTAGAGCTTATGTTGGTTATGTTTTCTTTTTTGAGAGAAAACCACTACTTTAGTTTTGCTAATATTGACTTGCATCCTCCCCCTTCTACAAAAATGCTCAAGGGATAGTAAGTGCTCTTGCAAACCAAGAGCAAATTTAACAATCAAAATAAGGTCATATGCATACAAAAGAAGCCTTATAACAAACTTGCCCAAATGGATACCATCACCCCCTTGTGAATTTAACCACTCCTCAAGTTTGTCGGTATATAAACCAAAAAAGGTAGGAGACAATGGGCAACATTGCTTGACCCTGATATCGCTTCTAAAACTTTCAGAAATGTCTGCTAAAATTCTAATTTTGACTTTCACCTCTTCATACAGCGTATGCACAGCTGCTCTCAATGTTTAAGAACCCCAAGTTCTTCCATTTAGTGCCAAAGCTTATCCCTAGGAACAGTGTCAAACACTTTTCTTTTTTCTCCCAAAGTTTTTCAATGATGTGCTTTAAAGTTACACAATGATAAACTGTGGAATGTTTAGGTCTAAAACCTGCTTGCCCTTATGCACACTTATCTCTTTCTTCTTCCCACTTGCTGATTTTATTTTCTAGCATGCTTCCATATAACTTTGCAAACAAGGGGTTTATCATTATGGTCCTATAATTGGAAGGATTATTGACGTCACCACTCTTGAAAAGAGGCATTGCCACACTAGTTGTCCAATATGTGGAAAACCCTTGTTATATAATATTGTTGAAAATTTATATAATGTAAGGTGCAAGAATCTTTAAACCCCACAAGTTCAATTCGGACCCAGCTAGGAAATCTGAACTCACCCTATCCGGCCCCATTCCTCTCCATCTTACCTATTTGAGAAACCTGAAGTCGTTGGGTACATGAATTGACTAGGAAAATCCCGCAAGGATTCAAAAACTGCATCTCGCCCACACTTCTGAATCTATTCCATAACATTCTCCATGGCGGAACCTACCGGACCTCAAGATACTAAATCTCTTGGACAACAACATCATGGGTTCAATTCCCCGCCGCCTCGGGTGAAATGGCGAGCTGCTAGATAAGCTGACGGGCCTCATACCACCGGATCTCTCAAATGGGTGGGAAGCTTCTAGATAATTTATTCTTCAGCTCCATTACTACAACCTTGGGGTTCTGCAAATCTCTCACATGCCATCGCAGGGAAGCAATGATCTCAATAGCCCAATTCAGGTATCAAATTCTCCTCGGGGCTATCACAGTTGATTGTATCCAATAGTATGCTCAGCGGACCCTTGTAGGTAAGTTCACTGGTCTAACAGAGATTTTACTTTATGGAAATGAAATCACGGGACCTGTTCCTGCTGAGATTAATTTGAATCCATTTTCAAATTTTCATGGTTAGGTCACATGGTTAGTCCCAGTGAATATCCTCATAATTCATATACAAAATATCAGTTAGCACCACCTCAAAATTCCTTTCAGGAAGATGATTAATTTACTCGGATGCATTCCGCAAGTCCTATTGTTGTTTTCGAGATGGAAATTTATTCCTCGTATTCCTCGTGTGAACCATCATTTCTTAGTTACTTGGATATGCTCTATGGTCCATGAGAGAGAGAGAGCACTTCTTGTTACCGATTACTTACACATGAATTTGGGGTTGGGATATCTCGCCACAATCTGAAAGGCGTTTTTAAACAAATTATTCCTGCCACATACAATCAATTAGGTGGATACTTTGGTGTAAATTTCAATTCTAATAAATCCCCTCCACAGTAGTTACGTATTTACTACGTAAATTTCCATTTCAATCCCCTGTACAGGAAGAATCTATGCTTCCATAGCACAATATTCTTTATTGTATCTATGCTGACCAGGCATCATAATTTCAATCTTTATTTTCTTATGTTTCCTTTTCTATCTCAGGAACATGTCATGCCTCAGGGATGCGTGTTTCCATGGCGAATATGAGCATCGCCTTGTTCATGGACGCAGTCGTGTTCTTGCCCGCGAGTGCGCAGGAGCAGCTTGTTCCAGTGGGAGTTTCCAAGTCATGAGATCAAATCGCATAGGGGAGAGCCACCAGTGCTTGACCGCCTCCACGTCAAGCAGCTTGATCGCCACGCTAGCACCCTTACCCATCATACGACACATTGCCACAACATGCATACAGCTGTTGCGCGTACATAGCCACCAGTTCGACAGGTTAATTCGGGGTTTAGGGTTTGTAACGACATCTCCTTTGCGGCTTGTTTTTGTGCACAGTTAATTTCTATTCAAGTCATGTTGTCCATTTGCTCTGCTAGGTAGTTGCGTGTCATTGCTCCAATGGCAGCACTGCCATAACAGTTTTCGGTGACGCAGGTAGTGGTTTCGGTGATGTGGGTAGTGGTTTATGGAGCAACAAAGATGGTCGTGGTGGAGGTTGTTCGGTGGTGTTCATTCGTTTTGTCTTGTTTTTTCGACTGGTTTTTCTTCCCCGCCTGGTGGTATGGGCTCGTTATTCGTCTGTGTTCCTCCCTATGGCGGATTTAGCTTGACTCGGTGTTGGACATGGTCGTTTCACACTGCGAAGGGATTTTTCAGGTTTGTAGGTAAATTTGTGAGCTTTAATTTCACATTTTTTGTAGTTTTGGGGATATCTAACGATGTTTGATGTTGTCTTGCAGGTTGTTGCAGACTAAGCTACGGTTTTTGGAGCATCTGGGGTTCCTGTGGCTTTCTGGCATGGAGAAAGCTGATGAAACAACAACTAGACGACTAGAAGGTAGGACACTGTCCTACCAGCCTGAATACTGTGTTTTTTAATACATTTAGCCGAATTGGATTATTGTGCCTTTGTTATGCATGTGTATGTGTTTTTAAACACCTTCACGTGTGTGGGTTTTTCCTAATTTTCCGAAATGTAGCTTCAGTTGCGTGGGTTTTCAGTGTTGTGGGTTTTGGGTCGTGAGTTTTGTGTGGGTTTTCAGTTTTGTGGGTTTTGGGTTGTGCGTTTTGTGTGGGTTTTCAGTTTTGTGGGGGTTTTGGGTTATGGGCTTCCTCCATTTAGATATCCCTCTCCTTGTCTCTAGCCCCTCACGAAATACTGGCTCTAGGCTTTCCCTTAGGTTTCTTTCTAGGCTTTTGGTGAACGATTCGTATAGCCAGTGTATGTTGTATAGGGGCGATTGCATTTAGACATAAGGTGAATCTTATGCGAACATAAACGATTTATGAGAGAAAGAAGGAGGTAGCATATGTATGCAAAAAGAGGTAATTGTGTGATGTTCTATATCAAAGAGTTATATCCATTAAGTTCTTAAAGAACAAGTATAGAAGATTTCCATCCATGCTAAAGGTATGAGCAACTATATTTAAAATTTGTAAATACTTTAAAGGCATTAAGTGGTGGGCTACATCCTGCTACAATAGGAATGTCAAATGTACTAAGTCCACCCTTTTGACGACGCCAATGACCTAATTTGAACTAACCACTGTGACATGTAACCAAGAAAGAGGTGGAATGAAGACCATGTTGTTTTGATATTGTAGAATGCTAACTGTTGCTTTGCTACTATAAATTAATCTGAAAACAAGAGTGAGTAAGTAGGAAAAAATGGTGCACTCTCTGATCACTTGACACTGAGAATCAAGAAATCGTGGAAGAGAAAATGTTTCAGCCATGAACGCATAATCTGTGGTTCTGAAATTGCAACTGTTGACTTTTTATATATTGTCCAAGTATATAGACATCCAATAGGCATTTGAAGAGTAAGGCTAATGCTCCGCCTTTCGTGCTTTAAAGCCACTCTTCCCAACCCTCATGAACATCTCCAATTAAGAGTGTTGGACTTAATGGAAGTATCGTAATAATGATTTTTTAATATAAATGTGATAATTTTTCCGTCTCTTATGTTATAGATCCTCTTGAACACAGTAAGAATGGTCTAGGTAATTATATTTTTCAGGTTTAACCTTTAGTATGAAGAGCCATAGAATGGGGGTAATCTTTCATTGTGTTGTGGATTATGTCAAGAAGCTTTGCACTGTTTAGCCCCACTCTCACGGCTTTACTGTACATCATATTTTCAACAAGTCTGTTAGTGACAATTATCTGAACTTTAATGATTGTATGCTTGTGCATTTGAGATTTTAAAACGGTGTAAGATTTTTCCTTTGCCTAACTGCCATAAAAGAAGCTATGTAAAGTTACACTTATACCTCATATAACATTGCCAAATTATTTGTTCCAGTAAAAATGTTCATGCCCACTTAAACACTTGTTGCTTTAGCTTGTTAAGATGCACATTTCAGGTTCATTCATCACTAGAACTATTTATCTTGCCTTATCAAAGTGCAAACCATTTTTGGTATGGTGTGTCATTTCTTTGTGAGAGGCTTGCTTGGTTCATCTCTTTTTATTCAGTGTTTCTTTGGAATACTTTTAGAAGCATGTATTATTTTCTGTCATAATGGTTGGGTCATAATTCCATTCAAGATTTAGGACAAAATGTGATAGATTTTCAAGTGAATGGACCATAATTACATTAAGATTGGGAACAAGATGACATAGATTGGCAAGAGCAATAGGTTGTTCGATTGGTTGGGCCGTCCTAACAACCCCTTCTAATTATCATTCAATTAAATATTAAAACAAATCTCTTCCACTAGATAGATATTATAGATATCTTTATCTCTTGATGAATCCCCTCATGCTCATTTTCTCGATGGTTATTAGCATCTTCTATTGGTAACTACTTGTGACTTATGTTCACTTCTTTTCCTTCTTTATTATGTTGCCTTTCATCAAGTAATTACCAATTAAGTAATTACTACTTATTTTCCTTTGCAATTTTGTTTCAAACTGGATTCATGTGATCTTTGCTTTCTATTATTTTCTCTTGAATTTCCTTTAGTGAGAACAAAGGGATTCTTTTGTTTACTGCCTCTACGAGCAGACAGAGGGCTGGTTTCTATTGCACTTCTCAACCACATGCTCCTGGGCAGATCTTTCCTTTGAAAATGAAAATGGTCCATAATGCTGAGGGTCCCCATGGTGGAAAGAGCTACAGTGAAGCTTCTACCTATTATTCAACAGTGAATATGTTTGTAATGATCCTAATTACAGTGATAATTTTTTATCTTTATATGTGCAATATATAACCTCTCTTGAAATAGGAACTGTCAATATATAACCTCTCTTGAAATAGGAACAAATCTCTTCCATTGGATAGATATTACATATATATATTATAGATCTTTGTGTCTCTTGTTGAATCCCTCATGCTCAGCTTCTCGATGGTTATTAGTATCTTCTATTGGTAACTACTTCTTATTTATGTTCACTTCTTTTCCTTCTTTATTATGTTTCGTTTCATCAAGTAATTACTACTTCTTTTCCTTTGCAATGTTGTTTCAAATTGGATTCAATTGATCTTTACTTTCTATTATTTCTCTTGAATTTCCTTTAGTGAGAACAAAGGGATTCTTTTGTTTACTACCTCTATGAGCAGATTGATGGTTGGTTTCTATTGCACTTCTCAACCACATGCTCCTGGGCAAATCTTTCCTTTGAAAATGAAAATGGTCCATAATGCTAAGGGTCCCCATGGTGGAAAGAGCTACAGTGAAGCTTCTACCTATTATTCAACAGTTATATGTTTGTAATGATCCTAATTACAGTTATAATTTTTTATCTTTATATGTGCAATATATAACCTCTCTTGAAATAGGAACAAATCTCTTCCACTGGATAGATATTACAGATAGATATTATAGATCTCTTTGTCTCTTGCTGAATCCCCTCATGCTCAATTTCTCGCCAGTTATTAGAATCTTCTATTGGTAACTACTTGTGATTTATGTTCACTTATTTTCCTTCTTTATTATGTTGCCTTTCATAAAGTAATTACCAAATTAAGTGATTATCCCGGTTTTACTTCTTGTAGTTGGATCTTCACACCGAAATAAAAATAATTTTCAGATCATAATTCCAATTCAAATTCAATATAGTTTATAGTTTAGCTTCTACTATGAAACCAATCAACATATTGCATCCTTACAAAATTCACATTGCGATGTGGTTACAAAAATTAATTCATGCCACCCCTATGCTTGATGGCCTCCATTTCTTGCATTGCCCAAAATTGTTGAGTCTCTTGCCTGACCCAAGTATGGTGGACTACCCAAGATTGGTTGATTAGGATGTGCTTGAATGTTACCATATCCTTGACTCCAATTTTCTCCTTGTAGCCATGGAGGGATTGAGTAGCCCAAGTGTCCACTTGTGTTACTAACCCCAACATTGAGTGTAGGTGTCATATAAACATAGTTAGGATTTAAACCTACACTGGTAGGGGTATATGAGGTGGGCACAACCCCTAGCTGATAGAAGGGGACTTGGATGTTAATCAGCTCTTGATATGATGGTGTGTGCTCTGCAATGTGATCCAGCGTGTTGGACATCATCCTATTTTCCTCAAACTGGCTTGGACCATAGACTTCCCTGCTTGTCACCCCTCCTCCTCTTTCCAACACTTCTTGAACCTTTCTTGCCTTGCCAACTGCTTTTGATGTTCCTTATCTTCCCTTGCTTTTTGTCTTTCCATCCTTTCCTTTGATCGATCTTCTGCTGCTGCAATCCTTGCAGCTCTCTTATCCTTGGCCAACTCTTTCTTTCTCTTTTTAGTTTCTTGAATTTCATTTTTTTACGTTCAGACTCAAACAATACATTCATATAATTTTTAGATGTGAGCAACTATGAACTCCTCCCCAAACGAATACAATCTGCAGTTGAGTGCCTTGATGAGGCCTTCACTCTCTCTATTGGTAGCTTTAGGAATGCACCAAGTATTCCTTAATTTGTTGTACCATGCTCCCTAGGATTTGACACTTGGATTTCAGCCTCTGGTACACCTGATTGGTCCCCATTGTTGGCTTCTTCAGGTACTTCATTTTGAACAGGCTCCTCTTCCAGTGAACCATTGTCCACAAAATAATGAACAAGTTCGGTGTTCAACTCTAATGGTTGTGAAGGCATGTCCATGCTTTCCTCATTGGTGGTAGACACATTATGTGTCTTGATATTCATCATGGCCTCTACCAACCATGATGGTGGGCTTACCTGGGTTGGCATTCTCAATTTCTCATTATTTAATCCTGTTGCATTATCATTTGAAATCAAGTTTGCATTTTTATTCGCTTCATCAACTACCTCATATGGAATATCACATGCAGAATTGGCAGGTGGTTCAGTGGGTGTGAAAACCTCCATGATATTGACAGTTGGTTCATGACTGAAATGTGTCTCACTCACATGTTCATCATCATCACCACATAAGTGCCCTTCATAAAGGGACATTATACCTTCAATAGCAACAACATCTTCTTGGGCATCAACATGGTCTTGTAAGTTCTCTTCTTCTTGACATTCCACATAAAATGCTTGGCTACAACAAGTATCATGCATAAGAGCATCAACATTAAGTGGCCATATACCAGTCCTCCTAAATCTAGCCTTAATATGAGAAGGTGTGAGAGCCCTTTTAAACGATTTACTTGCAAGCTCAGCTAGCTCAAACCTCTTTACTTCCACCCCTGGATTCTTTGCTATCCATGAAGCTCGCTCGACCCTGAAATAATTATTGAAAGGCCCAAACACGCTGAGATCAAGGGTTTGCAATCTGTGAGTGGTATGAGTCGAAAATGTTAACAAGTCAATGCCAAAATTGTTGGCCTCCTTAATTATCTGCACATCCATGTGGCTTCCATGGCCATCTAAAATCAGTAGGTGTCTGTTTTCAGGCGAGACACCACCTGGTACAGATGCAGTAAAGTGACAAAATCAATTCAGAAATAGTTCCTTTGTCATCCATGCATGGGGATGTTCTGCCATGCATGCACCTGGTTCAGAGTTCTGTATATAGTTTTTTGGTTGTGTTTTACCTTTGAATAAGTAAAATCATGGGATTGAAGAACCAATTGCATTGACACAAGAAAGAATAGTGATCCAATCCCTGCTCTTAGGCAAAATCTTAGGCACATTTATGCTCCCTCTTTTGGAAATTACCCACATACCACAATTCCTTCCTTCCTGTAACCTTGTTTCATCACAGTTCCATATATGGTCCGGGGCATATGAGTGTTTCTCATATGCAGTAGAAAGAGTGTTATAGAACTTGGACACAATTACAGGGCGTAGATTTAAAGCCTTGTCTTTGTCAAGGCCCTCAGTTGTACGTAGCACAAGGTCTAGATACCTTTTTTTAAATCCACTCCACCATGATTTACCAGGAAAACCATCTTTGAAGGGGTTTGGCCTCCCCTGACAGATTTGAGCTACTATGGATTTAAGTTGTATAATCTCTAACCCATGTCCCAATTGGTTCGTCTCCTTACACCACTCAACTACCTCAGCCTCCTCCTCTTCAGTCATAATTGTGACAGGCCCTCTACACTTCGTATTAGTCAACCCATTTATCCAATAATGTATGTTAGAGGAAACAATACCATGTTTTTTTTGCAGAGGAACAGATTGAATGTCCCTTAAACTCGATGTCATCAATTGCAACTAACATTGTACAACCTCTGATGGCATTGATTTTCTTTGTTAAACTTGCACCTTGCACTGTGGTTGAAGGCAACTCTGTGGTTGATGGTGGGATAACATGATCTGCCACCACAATGTCCTTTTCAACGACATTCCTGGGTGCATTGGGAGCATTCATATCACCCCCTATCCTCATCTGATGAACTGGATCATAGTTGGGCTCCCCTCGCCCCTTGCCTCCTCTTATTCCTTGTACAATATGCAATAGAAACTCTTGGCATGGCTACAACAACCTACAAAGTTACCACGAAATTCTGATTTTAAAAAATTGTCTTAGAAAACAAGGAAATTCATTGGCCTTTGCAATCAATGAGCAACAACAATCAATGCTTTATCTATATATTGTAACTAAATACTCTTGCATCTAAAAATCATTATTGCAAGGGTTTAAACTTCTTTATTTAATTCTTAGATGATTTTTATGAGTTATCAGGAAGAGCTATTCCTTTTTAATTTTGTAATAGGTTTTACATAACACAATTTCTTCAACCCAACTATTTTTCTGTGTCCTCAAATGATTGTTCTTGGCATTCATTTTATTCCTAGTTGGTAAAAATATGCGTTATCAGCAAGATTTATTCCTTTTTCTTTTTGTAACAACTTTGACATAACACAGTTTCTTCAACCCAACTAGCTTTTTGTGTCCTCAAATCATTGTTCTTGTCATTCATTTTGTTCTTGGCATTCATTGATTCCTACTTGGTAAAAATATGAGTTATCTGGAAGAGCTATTCCTTTTTCTTTTTTGTAACATCTTTGACATAACTGAGTTTCTTCAACCCAACTAACTTTTTGTGTCCTCAAATCATTGTTTTTGGCACTCATTTTGTTCTTTCCATTCATTTTATTCTTAGCAAGGGTTAGCATGTTTTTATGTAAGGGTTCTTAGTTGTAGTCTCTTTATGTAGTTATTCCCTTTCAGATTCTAAAAGTCTAAGGTGGAGGCATTTGTGTACTGGTGTCTCTCCCATGTGTAGTTATTCCCTTTCAAAATCTTAGTTCTAGTTCTTTTTGTTCTTGAAAGCCAAAACCTAAATCAAATATAGGTAAGAGGTTTCTTTCCTTCTTGTTCTTGTTCCTACTCTATCCTAATTATTATAACTAAACTATCATAACTATTACAGTTTGGGTTTTCCACACCTAATGGTGCTCTATATGCCTTCAATGTTGCCCCCATTGTGGTGTAATTCAACCTCAAATAATATTTGGTTTGGTTCTATTATGCCTTATCTCTGGTTCTTAGAATCTATTGGCTCAATAGTTGTTAGATGTGTTGCAATGTTTGGTTTGCTTGATACTTATTTTGATTTCAGATTCACCTCAGGCACATATCTTTTCAGTTTTGTCATTCTTCACTCATTTTTATACTGTTGGAGGCATCTGATCTCAACGAGCATTAATATAGGTAAGAAATTATCCTTGTTGTTGACTGCTTAGGGGCAACAACTCACACTGAGTTTTATGTGTGCCAATCAACTTTGATTCTTTACAGATTTATGGGTTTGTTGGCAGCATACAACACCTAGGGGACCCCCTTGAGACTGGAAAATTACCAGTCCAAATAGAGAGGCGTAGTCGTGGTAAGGCTAGATGGACTGTAATTATTAGGCAGGTCCACTAATGCAGATTTGCATGATAGCACTCTGAAACCTTCACTTTAAGTTTATGCAGGACTTTGACAGACCTTAACGAAGATAATATAGCATGTTCTCACAGTTATTACAGTTTTGGTTTTCCACACCTGATGGTGCACTATATGCCGTCAATGTTGCCCCCACTATGGTGTAATTCAACCTCAAATACTATTTCATTTGGCTCTATTATTTATTATCTCTAGTTCTTAGAATCTATTGGCTCAATAGTTGTTAGATGTGTTGCGATGTTTGGTTTGCTTGATACTTATTTTGATTTCAGATTTACCTCAGGCACATATCTTTTCAGTTTTGTCATTCTTCACTCATTGTTATACTGTTGGAGGCATCTAATCTCAACTAGCATTAATATAGGTAAGAAATCATCCTTGTTGTTGACTGCTTAGGGGCAACAACTCACACTAATTTTTCTGTGTGCCAATCAACTTTGATTCTTTACAGATTTATGGGTTTGTTGGCAGCATACAACACCTAGGGGACCCCCTTGAGACTGGAAAATTACCAGTCCAAACAGAGAGGCGTAGTCGTGGTAAGGCTAGATGGACTGTAATTATTAGTCTGGTCGACTGATGCAGATTTGCATGATAGCACTTTGAAACTTTCACTTTAAGTTTATGCAGGACTTTGACATCCCTTAACGGAGATAATATAGCATGTTCTCACAACTATTACAGTTTGGGTTTTCCACACCTAATGGTGCACTATATGCCTTCAATGTTGCCCCCACTGTGGTGTAATTCAACCTCAAATAATATTTGGTTTGGTTCTATTATGCCTTATCTTTGATTCTTAGAATATATTGGCTCAATAATTGTTAGTTGTGTTGCAATGTTTGGTTTACTTGATACTTATTTTGATTTCATATTCACCTCAAGCACATATCTTTTCAATTTTGTCATTCTTCGCTCATTGTTATACTGTTGGAGGCATCTGATCTCAACGATCATTAATATAGGTAAAAAATTATTCTTGTTGTTGACTGCTTAGGGGCAACAATTCACGCTAAGTTTTCTGTGTGCCAATCAACTTTGATTCTTTACAAATTTATGGGTTTGTTGGTAGAATACAACACCTAGGGGACCCCCTTGATACTGGAAAATTACCAATCCAAACAGAGAGGTGTAGTCATGGTAAGGCTAGATGGACTATAATTATTAGGTAGGTCCACTGATGCAGATTTGCATGATAGCACTCTAAAACCTTCACTTTAAGTTTATGCAGGACTTTGACAGACCTTAACGAAGATAATATAACATGTTCTCACAACGATTATAGTTTGGGTTTTCCACACCTAATGGTGCACTATATGCCTTCAATGTTTGGGTTTTCCACACCTAATGGTGCACTATATGCCTTCAATGTTGCCCCCTTATATGCAAAAGCTCAGCATGGTCCATAAATCAATTGAACGGAAGTGCGATCTGTCAGTTTCAGGTCCAAAATATCTAACTTATCCAATTTGAGTTCTTCTCTAATTGGAATAGCTAGTCCTCTAGGTCCTTGTAGTTCTACTCTTGCGATCTTGTAGTTATCTCGCTTTAATTTGATATTCTAATAAATTGGCATTCTAATAATTAAAAGAGAATTTCTAAACTAGTGGGTCTGTTATTCATTTATAAATGCTTCTCTAACTAGACAATGAATCTACCCGACATCATAATTTTCTCTTTGAAAGGATATTCTTTGCTATTATAGTAGTCTGATATTGAATTGCAAGGGTCAGATTTGAGGTTATAGTGGCAATGAAATTGGTTTCTAAATCAATGTGTATGTTATTCATATAGAAATTTTTCTTGATCTTGTGATCTATTTAACAAGTGATATTGGTTGTAATGGCTTTAATTTACCCTTGTTTCTCAACAAAAATAACATTATTCATTATTCAACAAAAATGGTAACATTATTCAACAAAAACATACCTGTACGTCTCCAACAATTGATGAATAGAATGAATGTAACATTGGGCACACACTCTGTTGTATGTCTCTAGCAGTTGATGAATAGAATGAATGTAACAGTGTGCACACACTCAGTTTGTATGTTTCCAACAACTTCTGAATAGAATGAATGTAACAGTGTATGAACACTTTGATTGCATGTCTCCAATAGCTGATGAGTAGAATGAATGTTTGAAATGAAAATGAGTAAGAGTTGATGTTTTATAGTTTTTTCATATAGAATTTAATTGGTAGGGAAGATTGGCATGGATTTCCATCTCCCGAATTCAAATGTGTGGTCTGGATTGATTTGTACATGATCAAGTGGTGATAATCTTTGATGGTTGATCCATGTGCTTTCCTGTTTTTAATTCCTGAGTTGAAAAGGCTGGTGTGTTTAATACTTGAATTTAAAGGGTTGGTGTCATTTATTGCATCCTCTAAACTAATTCTTGAATTGAATGTTGTCATTTATTGTCTTCAATCCTGAATTGAATGTCATTTATTGTCTTCAATCCTGAATTGAATGTTGTCATTTATTGTCTTCAATAGGTTGAATGGTTAAAACACACATGTACATATGTCTGACACACATTTCATCTATTCTTGTGCATGTATTACTGACCAATGGGATGTGTTGCTCCAGTGGAAATCTGTAGGTGACTGTTTGATGGGATAGGTGTACTCCTGAATAGAATTCAATGGAATGTTTTGTAGTGCATTTTGACTTATTTGGTAAGTCAAAGCTGGAGATATTTGGGACATTATGTCTTGTCAACCTGTGATGTTAAGGTTTGGTATTTGAGACTTGTTGGCCCAATCAATATGTAGGCCCATTTTGGACTAAATTATATAACTTAATATAAACTATTTATGTGCATATTTCTCATGATTTATGAATATATTTTTTTATGGGTGTGTGGGACCAGTACTATAACTAGTATTGGTCCCTGCACAACAATAGAAGGCTCTCTCCTAGCCCGCATCTGCTATTTTGGCTGGATTAATCTTAGAATCAATCAGGGCAATAAGAGAGTATTCCCATACGTTTCATTTTTTTACCAACCGGTTCATGATGTTTGTGCAAAGGACAGTGATTGTGTCACGGGTCTTCAATGCAAATCGTGTAGTTTATTGGGTGACTCGAGTTACAGATGCACCAGAACCAATACCACAGATCTAGTTTAAAAGGCATCATTCTCAACTTTGAAAGCTTTTGATTGATTTTCGTTTAATTTCTCTGCAAATCACTAGCGTTTTCTTCGATTTTTGTTCAGGTGGGCAGCCTATCTTTCAATAAATACTCATGGCTTATGATCCACAATTCTTATGCAATAATTGGAGAAAAATAGTACACTGTGAGAGTCACTTACAATAACCAGGAAGTTTGTCTTACAAATCAGCGAAATGTATGTATGGCCTGTAAAATCTTTCATAGTAATTTGGGTGCTTGAATTGTTGGGAATTTAGTCGAGGCTTCGATCAATTAGGATATTTGATTTGGGAAAAAAATTGCGGTGATGGAGGGCTAATGTTTGGCATGTATGATTACGAGAATGATGTTTGGCTTTGTCATTCCTTTGGAGGCCATTGCTACAATTTCACATAACTTTAAATTCCAAAGTCATTTGGTTGTTGTAGTTTGGGATATGAACTTTGAATCTCAAGATAAAGACGTTTGGAGATATTCCTATGCTATTAGGTGTATTTGAGTGTTATTTGTCGATGTAACTGAATGTACCTTACCTTGAGGTACACATTACTTAGGAGATTTGAATTTACCCAAATGTCCAATTGTTCAAATAATATGGATGGTAACTGGTGAAACTGACCTCTCTAGCTTGGATATAAACCAGTCTGACTCCTACTGAGTTCTATTTCATTTAAGAGATTTGAACCTAGCCAAATGTCCAACATCAAATACATTGATAAATTACATGTGATTTTAAATTTTGTCAACGATGCTTAAATTTAACTAAACCAATATTTAAATAATTTAACTAAACTAATATTTAAATATTTTGTTTATTTGGAATATGTTTTGTTATAGATGCCAGTTATGAATACATTGAAGGAGGTTCGGGCATTTCTGGCATCCAATCTCTCTAAAATCATCACCATATTCATCAAGGATTATGTTAAAGCTACCAAAGATTTGACCAAAGTCTTAACTGAAGTCGGGTTGATGAAGTATTGGTACCTAGTCTCTGCCATGCCCAAAAATAGCAGGGAGTGGTCCACCTGTCGCCTTGTAGTATTCAGCTCATATCCTCCAAATAGTCCTTAAAGGGAATTGTTTACCATAGAACTACGTGGTGGTGGTGAATTATGCTTTATTTTGTAAATCAAGGGCATATTTGTATTTTAAGGGAAGAAAAAAACATAGTTTTATATTAAATAAAACAATTACATGATCATAAGATATAAGTGAGCAGCTAAGTCACTTAACATCGAGACAAGTGACACTCAGGACATGCAAATTTGAGTGTTTGACATGGGGTACGTAGACCACCCAGAACAGGATATGTAGGACACGTTAGTGAATATGAAATCACTGAAATATCTATTTAGCTAAATAGATATTTCGATGATTTCATATTACACAAATTCTCATTCATGATATAAATTTAGACATAGATCTAGGATCTACATTGTAAATTTGTAAGTTGTAACATTATACATACAAATACAATTGTGAATTTGTGACAAATTCATCAATGATCTGATAAGAGAAAGACAATAAACTCGAGTTTTCTCATTAAGTCATCAAAATCAAAATGTGTTACATAGGTACTGAGTCCTTAGGACTCCTGACTAACAATGTTAATGGAAAATACAAAACAATTACAAGGTAGTTGGTAGCTCATCAATCATCATCATAAAAATAAACATCACTTTCATGGTCATCACTACTCTCCTCTGCATCCTCCTCCTCTATATCCAATGTTATCTTTGCATCTATTGGTGTGTACGATAACCCCTCAAGAGTATCACCATCATCAAAAGTGACAAGCTCTAGCACTGGCTCATGAAGATCCAAGTTGGCCAATGCCAACTCAACACTGCGGTCCAAACCCATATCATCAGGAAAGACATCCCACATTTGTGTCTTTCCCTTCAACCACTCATCCCTCTACCTATAAATAAGACGAAAGTTAGTGTGCACATACACCATTGTCTCTGCCCTGAACTGCTCAAGCCTGCTCTTCTTGATGTTATATAAATTCCCATATGTGCTCCAATTCCTCTCGCAACAAGAGGATGAAGTAAATCGAGGGAGGAGCCTCATGGCTAATTGTTGTAGAGGAGGGATTGTTGCCCCATGAGTTTCCCACCAAGAATAGGGCTTCTTAGCCCCCTCTGTCTCTAATCACATCATAGCTTGCAAATCGCCCTGTGCCTGTGGAAAACTCTACAAAGGCATCCTCCACCTCATCAAGGGATGCTCTATCCTGAAATATCTGCCTCAATTCATCCTTCCCCCCTGTGAAATTTCACCATCCCTGTGAGGATGGAATCTGCGGGAAGGTCCACCATTCAACCACTCATGGTTGTAGTATTTTGGATTCAATGAGTGAGCCAAGCAATGCTAAGGTGTGTAATTCTTGTTCCACCCGCTGACAAGAATATCTTGGATGGTGGTGAAAAAGGCATATGATAATGTTCATACTCAGGTGACGCACTCTGTAAAATAATGGTCCTCACAGACTTAATCATGGAATCCCATCCCTCATAAAACTTCCATAGGATGGGTTGATCAATATATGCAAATCGTAGCAAAGCAATGAATATAAGGTCCATGATCTTAATAGTCAGATCTACCCTCTCTCACCAAGCATCATCTAACACTATGTCCTTGACTCGTTTTGAGGCTACTTGATCCGTTTTTCTCCAAAAAGACCAAAACTCTGAAATAACCATGGCCCCAAGAGCAGTCTCGACCTCCCTAAACCTCTTTAGCATGATGAGTGAAGATGCAAACCATGTATCTGGAATCTTCAACAATGATAGATGGGTGTACTCCTTGTACATTATGAGGGCACCAATATGATTTTGTACAAAGTTGCGGATATGTTGTGCATCCTCAATAACACTTCCAATCCAAGGTACATCAGAAGCAATCGTTTTAAGTGTTAAATTCAAGGAATGGACAATGCAAGGTGTCCAAAATACTTGTGTTGATATTTAGCTTCCACAATCATGCGAGCAACCTTGCAAAGAGGTGCATTGTTTGTAATGATTTGGACACAAGAATTGTGCATCTTTTTATTTTCCAAGTGCATCCACTGATTTCAAGAAAACTAGTCCATTCAAGGAAAACATCATGAAGTTGATGAGTGGGTGACGTGATGGATATGTCCATCCATCAGAAACAATATAAAACCCAGATGTTTGACACGTTTATTTAATAGGCTCAATCATTTTGTCCACCTCTTTCTTTTCCTTAGTCAACAATGTGGTTCTAAGCTTCTTTGACCCAAGAGGCACATACCCTTATGGAGCCCTTTGAGTTAGAGCTCGACACATCTCAATAAATAAAGGTGATCGTGCAACATTAAATTATATGAAGTTCAAATAGAAAAATAAGGAAATGGTGATATCAAGCTCTTCCTGTCTCTCTTTCTGAAATATCTTATCCATTGGACCAAGTTCCAATGCCTTTCTTTTTTCTACTTGACCCACACCCCTACCAAAACTCTCAAATCGAAATTTCCTACTGCTTTTCCTCAAGAATAGAAGGGGATCCTCATTCTTGTTTTTTTAGATGATGTAGCCACCCTTGCGACACCAACATTGGCCTCCTTATCCATTTCTTTCCTCTTAGCTACAAACACATTTGCACACGCTCCAATTCCACAACCCGGTAAGCCCAACAAATGAGGTTTCCCACGAAAATAAGTGCTCTTGAAATTATTGTTGCAATAACTACATGTCCAAGAAACATTTCCTCCTCCCTTTAACTTGTTGTCTGACCCTTGATCTCTTGTGACATATTTCCACAAGGGATATTTAATTTCTTGAGCCTATTGTCTTTCTAAATTCATTCTGGCCTCAACATTTGAAGTTGTTGTTGCAGCCCACTTCTAACAAAGGGAACACTTGCAGACCCCAATGAAATTATAACATGAGTGACATCACCAATGGGGACATTCATCCTCTTCTTCTTTTGTGCCTTCCCTGCTACCCTTGATTGAGCCATGAACGGTGTAAAAAAGAAAATGAAAAAATGCATTAGCATGTAAACAAAATGGATAAGCAAAATGTTGTAGAAAAAATGGAAAAAAAAGTGGAAGGAAAATGCACTTACTGGTTGCTTGAATCAACTTCAAAACGCTCCCAAACCCTTTGCTAGTCGCTTCCACACACCCACAACAAGCGAGAGACACAAGAATGAGGGAAAAATCGGCCCAAATCGAGATTTTAAAGGCCCGAGGGACACGTGTCCTAAAATCGGAATTCGCTGGCAAGTCGAATTTGATTTGCGCATTCAACAAATCCCATGCGTCAGGACACACTTGAGCCACAAATCAAACACGTGTCCTTCGAGAATCGTGTCTGACACGTGGGATTCAGGAAATAATAGGGGGGAGGACGAATCTGGTTTCTCAGGTGAGTAGTGTTGCTCAAACAATATACTACAAACCATAATACATGGATAGATAGGCAAGTGGTCCAAAGAGGAACCAGAAAAAAGTTCAAAAACCGATCCATGAGAGGCATATAAGTTGAAACCAACTAAATAGAACAGAGTCCCAAGATATAACCACATAGAAGAAGAAAGCAAGGCACCGCATGTGCAAAAGATAACATATCAAAAATCCTGTGCCAAAAGCTTAGTAGGAATAGTCAATGAAAACAAAGAGCCAATCATCTAGAGCTCCAGAGAATACAAAATAGAAGAAACTTAAGCATAGAGGGGAATGTTCCCATCACCCAAGTAAATATCATTCCCGTAAACTTGAAAATATATCACGCCTGCCAGCATGGTTAGGCCCTCCTTTGATAGAGTGTCTGCCATGAAGTTCTGGACTCATCATATGTGAGCGAATGTGAGCTCTTCAAAATGTTGTGTGAGTTCCTGTATGCAGTGTAACCAATTTGATATATGTGGAGCATTGAAGCATGTCCTAAAGTTTTCCCAGTCAATAAAAACTTTAGAATCTCCAAATATTGTTAAGGATTTAACATATGTCCACTCAACACAATAAAGGAGTCCCCTTAAAGCCAATATCTTCGATTTGGAATTGGTACCAAGATCACCATTCCAATGGAAATAATAAAAGAAACCAGGAGCAGGGGAGATGTGTGCTCCACAACCACAAGTCATATTCTGAGTTGCACCGTCAAGGAATCCTACCAGGAATTTACACTAGCAATCAGTGGGCAAGATATTTTTTTAATCCCACTCTCAATCTTTCGATGGTATTCCAAGTAGTGAGATATGATTATATTTAAATTATGTCAATGAGGAAAGGGTTGTTCTAAAAAATGATGTTGTTATTGCCTTTCCAAATACCCCAGAATGCGAATATGGGGAAAATCTTGTACTCCTTGTAGTTGAGGCATCAATCCAATATGCATTTACTTATTTATGAATATGTCCAGATAGCAATAGAACCAGGGCATTTAAGGAATATATGAATGTGATCCTCGTAGTCCTGAAGACAAATATAACATCTACCTAGACCATAAAAACCTCTATCTTCCAAATTCTCCCAAGTTAGGATCTTATTATTCCCCACCAGCCAACCGAAGCATTTCAACTTAAGCAACATATGCCTCTTAAGTGCTTATATGAATTCATGGAAGACATATCTCTAGATGTATTTGTTTTTATATTTTTTCTTGTTATAGATAATGAATGGACTTTTGGCTTATTTGAATTTGTATAGAAATTATATTAGAAATTTTAGTTAAAATTCTTTGGCTAATATACATAATATAACCTTAACCTTTTCATGACCACCATTTGAATTTTCATATGATAATTCAATTTTTAACGTAAAATTTTCTATTAATCATGATCATTTGGAAATTACAAACCCTGGCATTGCACTTCATCAGTGAAACATTTCTTTCTGCAATTCATATGCCAACTCGTCTTTTCTTGCTTCTTAAATAAGATACTGTAAAACTATTACTAATTTGTGAATCGATAAGACTTCTTTTTTTTTTTTTCTCGTCAAACCAATATTCCTACCATTTTGTGACTTTGAAAAATATAACCAAAAGAAATTTCCTAACCTAATATCCCTAAGTTTGAGAGGAATTTTCCCATCAAGTTTTCTTTTTCGGGGTTGGGTCAAAATTGCATATTATTGATCCCACCCATGGGCACCCCCGCAACTCAAAACAAAATTGGCCTTTGTGCCACTCTAATTGGCTTCAAACTATTATTTTGGGCGAGTCTTTTTATGATTTTGATGTAATTTTCTAATCATTTTCTTTTAGAATTAAGTCAAAATTGCATATTACATCTCCCACTCCATACAACCTCAGAAATTAGAAATAAAATTAACATGGATGCTTTTTGAGATTGCAACATCTTTGAACATATATTCTCTATGTCATTCTCTAATTACAAAGTAGCTTGATTGAAAAAAAACATATTTTCATTACACATTTCTCTTTCCAATAAATTAATTCTATAACAATATGAAACATTTTCCTTTCCAATAGATTTGTTCTATAACAATATGATTTCATAAATTTTATATAATTTTTTTTCTATTCATTCATTCTCTAATCACAATGTAACTTCATTGAGTCCAACATGTTTCCATTGCACATTTCCCTTTCCAATAAATCAGTGAATTACAATGTAGCTTTATTGAGACCAACATGTTTCCATTACGCATTTCCCTTTCCAATACATTAGTTCTGATTTCATAATTTTTATATTGGTTTTTTATAATTTGATGTAGGCCTAAACCTGTAACCCCAGAATCTTTCTGCACTTATGCATATAAAGCATGCACCTCAAATAATTGCCCAATTCCACTTCAACACACTGCAATTTTCAACAAATGTGCGGAAGCTTGTAATTTCACATTCCTGGCAAATTCATATTCTACCATTTACTGCAGAAACTTTTTTCCCAACATATAGTTTAACTTTATAACTCACAAATTTAAAGAGATTCGCACTTATGCCAATGCTCACAATTTATTTCAAACAGAATTCAATCTGATGAGAATTCAAGTCAAACAATCTGGCCATGCCATTTAAATTACCTCCATCCAGTTGAATAACGCAGGACTTCAGCCTTTCATCTAAATTGGGTCTTCATTTACAATCAGCCAGTGCTCTCTGCACACACATTCACTATGATAAAGTATTGGTAGCGCTTAGGGCTTTTCTGCGTTGTGTCTTTGCATCAGTTTGCCATCGAATTATACAATTCAATGTTCTTTGCTTCCCTACGCTTATGTATACATTACAATCTCTTGGAGCAGTTTTCCAGAAGGCGCTGGTTTCCTAAACTTCTTTTCAACCTGTAGCTGCATTCCATTTATGTTAAAACAATGTTCAATATATTTCAATATGATATAAACAAACAATGTTGATATGCCCACAACGTTCCATTCCTTCAACTGGATTTTCATTGCGTTATATCTATACCAAAACCGCTCCTCTTTTTGTTTATGTTTGACAGAAATCTTCTTAATTACTCGAACCAGGATTGTAAATCTGTATATGCCCTTATTTGCATACCAAACCACATCAATACATTCATTTCCTCGCTTCATACTTTGAACATCGAATTATAATGTACTGTATTTCCATTACCATGGATCGGTCTCCATGGTTCATACACTTCTACGATGGCATCACTCATTTAACGTTTCCATACAATTACCATTTAAATGCTGTGTTGACTCTGTGGTAATTCTACAATTGGATTCGGTTATTAACACAAGAACACGTTTGAAAAAGACCCAATCAAACAACTTACTGTTCACTGAAGTTTCCACGTTTATGAAGAGGCTGCGCCCATCTCTTCTTTGCTTGCCCAGCTTTTAACACTGCCAACACACCAATTCCCACATCGCTGGTTAACACCTCTTAGTCCATTATTACAATTTTGTAAAGTGCTCCTCGCCCGAACTGCTCCAGTTGGGTCGATTATGCCTTTGTAGGATCTCTGCGTACATTCCAGAAGATGCAAAATGCCAGTTTCTTCATCAGAAAGGCCAGTTACTGCTTTTTGTCCCACAACATCGATTTATTGAATTTGAATCGATTCTTCAACGTTTTCAACGATCTCTGTTCAAAATTAAACCTGAACGCTTCTTGGATTCTTCCGGAGCTCACGACTTCATACTCACTGGCGCTCTCCTTTGTACTTTATTGTTGTCCATCAAACTCCAGATCGGGATAAAGTGGTCCATTCATTTGACACAAATAAGCTTATGTGTGGATTTATTCAACACAGTTAACAATTGTTATATTAATAACCATCCTTTCAGCTTGGGCACACAAATCAATCTTACAATTTCTTTTAATTACCTACTTCCTTTGGTTGATCTTTCCAACAACCGATACTTCAATCATATATACATTTAACCAGAAATACATATAACTTTCACAATCAATCAACTAATGTATATAAACTGAATCAAACCAATGACTTACAAACTTTTGTTGGCTAGATATTTCAGATTGATGGCCCTTACAATTTCCCAGAGGCTTTCAAGCTTTGGCTGTCCAAGCTTCACTTTCTCCTCTCTATTCTATCCTATCTACCCTCATTTGCCTTTGAGGCTCATAAATTTATACAATTTGAATTGAACCAATTCTGGTTCATATCCCTTTAATCACTCAACAAAATCCCCAAATATCTCAACAAATCCTAAAATCACTTTTGAATCCCTAAGGATCCTCTCTCACCCAAAATTAATGAAACTAATTTCTAAATTAAAATCTCTCATCCCTTTACATCCTCAACTGACCAAACTCTCTCATATTTGAGAATTATTTACAAAATCCTCACTTTTAGAATTTATCTCCTATTTTATTTAAAAATACCAAATTAATTAATAAAACAATTAAAATGTCACACCCCCCTTTATTACATAAATAAAAAATGAAAGTTGGCCTTGATGCTCCTGCATCAGACTCCCAAGTTTGAAATTAATCATGATCGCCTGATCATGTGTTCAGATATCTGTTTGCCTGGATCCCATATCTTGTGCTGCAACTTTCCATTTGTCGCTGCTTCTATCTTTTTTTTCTCCTCCAGGTATCCATATCTTATGCTGTCTTGCTCCACTAGGTGCACTTTCACAATCTGTCTTTGTCTTTATTTTGCTGCTGCTTCTGCTACCTCTCTTCCTTGCTAATATCTTCCTGTGAGACACCTTCAACATGATTCTTCTAATTAATTCAATTTCTTGGTCCAGTAAATCTTCAAGCTGCTGATTTCTTGCTTCCTGCTGAGCTAAGACGGCTTGCTCAGTTCTTACTCGTTCAATTTTTACTGTCACTCGCTGACTTCTTGCTTCTATACTTGTTTCCGTTCTTACCTTCTCATTTCTTACTGCCACCCAATCATCCATGCCCTCTTGTATTCTACAACGAAAAACTTCTTCCTTGCCTTCTCCTATCAACAACTTACTGGATTGGTACATTGTGTACTCCTTTCTGCTATCTTCGTCTCTATGCATCTGCGATTCCCAATTCTGAAATTGAGATTCTTTCTGCATTGATTTCTGATAATTCAGCATCCTTTCCAGCAACATAACGTCCTCATCCCATGGTTTTGAAATTTCCATAGAATTCTCGTCTTTCTTCTTCATTTGACTGCTCAACTAAGTCAAATGTCCTTCAACACCTGCGATAATACCTGCATTCACAAAACACTTGTTAAAACAAAAATCATAAGGCATCAGTGCCTTACTTCCCTCTGCCAGCACCTCAGTATGTTGTTCTGAATTCTCCCTCTCAATCAGCACATCAGTATGTTGATTCTCTCTTCCCAAAGAATTCTCTAAAGAACTCTCAAGACTATCAACCAGTCTTCCTCTCATACCATCTGTTTCCATGATGTCTTTCTGTTCTCGTTCACTATACTGAACTCTTTCTTCTGCAATCTCCCTGTCATACTCCGAATTCTCCAACAAATATTCCAACAATGCAATTTCTCTGTGGCATTGTTGAAGCATACCATCATCACTTATAGTCCCTGCATTCACACATAAATCTTCAGTTTGAAAATCACAAAGTTCAACAGTCTCAACTGTTGGTTTATATACCAGCTCTTCAAGCTGATCCTCTTCCTTATTCACAAGAACTTCCTCTTGTGCTGTAACAGTTTCACAAGATTTCACATCCTCCTCAGTAAAACCTGTAATCACATCACAATTGTCAGCTATAAAAACACAAGAGTTCACATTATCCAGCTGATCTGGATCTGCCCAATAGTTCAAGAAATCATCAATGATCTCCTGCTCTGTTTCATCAATGGGAACCTCTACTTTCAACTCAGCTACTCTGAGTTCTTCACGTCTCAACTGTATATCCATCATCTGCTCGAGCTTCCTCAGCTCCTCTGTTAACTGCATGTTTATCTGTTGATCTCTTTTCTGTTGTAGCCTCTGCCACTTCACTCTCTTCCTCATCAGCAAACCATGTCTCTGGTCTTACACATTTTCCCGTAACAACTCCATCAATAGCTCAAGATGAACTGCTATCTCAGCTTTCTCTTTCTCATACTCTTCCTGAGTCAACTGCTGTCTTATGCCATTCGCCTTGGCATATTTCTTCTCTTTTCTACTGTGGCCTCTTTCTGAGCCTCTGATTTTTCCTTTATGACTTTCAGTAGTCATCTCCTTCGCCATGAGTTTCTCACCCATGAGTTGCATCAAGCCTCCACAACAGCAAACTCCCTTGCTGCCACTTACCTCACCAATCCTTCCCTCTGGATCTGGTCTTTTGGTAATCACCGATCCTCTGCTGGAACCCTTTGAGCATTCTCCACTGCTCCTTTAGGCTTCTTTCATCTGCAACTTCCAAGAACACACTTGTCCTTTTCATTCAACCTCTGTTGAATCTTTAGGTTCTGACACATTCACCTAGAATCCCTTGCTGGATTCCTTCATCACTGCACTCTAGCTGTGATCTACTTCTTCCCGCTGAGATTTCTTCACTATGCTTGTAAATCAAATTATCCAAGCATAACCTTTAAACCAGAGATAAATAATACCTGTCAGCTCACCTTTCAAGACCTTGTTGATCTTGTTTCACTTCTCAACTGCACTGCATCTCTGTGCTGCAATATTCATTAGTTCCAAAATCTAACATTCATTCATCACATGCAATTAACTTAACTTAAAAACTTGAATCTCAAACAGAGCTATTCCAGCTCTGATACCAAAAATGATGTAGGCCTAAACCTGCAACCCCAGAATCTTTCTGCACTTATGCATATAAAGCATGCACCTCAAATAATTGCCCAATTCCACTTCAACACACGGCAATTTTCAACAAATGTGCGGAAGGTTGTAATTTCACATTCTTGGCAAATTCATATTCTACCATTTACTGTAGAAACTTTTTTCCCAACATATAGTTTAACTTTATAACTCACAAATTTAAAGAGATTCGCACTTATGCCAATGCTCACAATTTATTTCAAACAGAATTCAATCTAATGAGAATTCAAGTCAAACAATCTGGCCATGTCATTTAAATTACCTCCATCCAGTTGAATAACGCAGGACTTCAGCCTTTCATCTAAATTGGGTCTTCATTTACAATCAGCCAGTGCTCTCTGCACACACATTCACTATGATAAAGTATTGGTAGCGCTTAGGGCTTTTCTGCGTTGTGTCTTTGCATCAGTTTGCCATCGAATTATACAATTCAATGTTCTTTGCTTCCCTACGCTTATGTATACATTACAATCTCTTGGAGCAGTTTTCCAGAAGGCGCTGGTTTCCTAAACTTCTTTTCAACCTGTAGCTGCATTCCAATTATGTTAAAACAGTGTTCAATATATTTCAATATGATATAAACAAACAATGTTTATATGCCCACAACGTTCCATTCCTTCAACTGGATTTTCATTGCGTTATATCTATACCAAAAACGCTCCTCTTTTTGTTTATGTTTGACAGAAATCTTCTTAATTACTCGAACCAGGATTGTAAATCTGTATATGCCCTTATTTGCATACCAAACCACATCAATACATTCATTTCCTCGCTTCATACTTTGAACAGCGAATTATAATGTACTGTATTTCCATTACCACTGATCGGTCTCCATGGTTCATACACTTCTACGATGGCATCACTCATTTAACGTTTCCATACAATTACCATTTAAATGTTGTGTTGACTCTGTGGTAATTCTACAATTGGATTCGGTTATTAACACAAGAACACGTTTGAAAAAGACCCAATCAAACAACTTACTGTTCACCGAAGTTTCCACGTTTATGAAGAGGCTGTGCCCATCTCTTCTTTGCTTGCCCAGCTTTTAACACTGCCAACACACCAATTCCCACATCGTTGGTTAACACCTCTTAGTTCATTGTTACAATTTTGTAAAGTGCTCCTCACCCGAACTGCTCCAGTTGGGTCGATTATGCCTTTGTAGGATCTCTGCGTACATTCCAGAAGATGCAAAATGCCAATTTCTTCATCGGAAAGCCCAGTTACTGCTTTTTGTCCCACAACATTGATTTATTGAATTTGAATCGATTCTTCAACGTTTTCAACGATCTTTGTTCAAAATTAAACCTGAACGCTTCTTGGATTCTTCCGGAGCTCACGACTTCATACTCACTGGCGCTCTCCTTTGTACTTTATTGTTGTCCATCAAACTCCAGATCGGGATAAAGTGGTCCATTCATTTGACACAAATAAGCTTATGCGTGGATTTATTCAACACAGTTAACAATTTTTATATTAATAACCATCCTTTCAGCTTGGGCACACAAATCAATCTTACAATTTCTTTTAATTACCTACTTCTTTTGGTCGATCTTTCCAACAACCGATACTTCAATCATATATACATTTAACCAGAAATACATATAACTTTCACAATCAATCAACCAATGTATATAAACTGAAACAAACCAATGACTTACAAACTTTTGTTGGCCAGATATTTCAGATTGATGGCCCTTACAATTGCCCAGAGGCTTTCAAGCTTTGGCTGTCCAAGCTTCACTTTCTCCTCTCTATTCTATCCTATCTACCCTCATTTGCCTTTGAGGCTCATAAATTTATACAATTTGAATTGAACCAATTCTGGTTCATATCCCTTTAATCACTCAACAAAATCCCCAAATATCTCAACAAATCCTAAAATCACTTTTGAATCCCTAAGGATCCTCTCTCACCCAAAATTAATGAAACTAATTTCTAAATTAAAATCTCTCATCCCTTTACATCCTCGACTGACCAAACTCTCTCATATTTGAGAATTATTTACAAAATCCTCACTTTTAGAATTTATCTCCTATTTTATTTAAAAATACCAAATTAATTAATAAAACAATTAAAATGTCACACCCCCTTTTATTACATAAATAAAAAATGAAAGTTGGCCTTGATGCTCCTGCATCATAATTTCTAGAGGTTTTTCTATATGATATAAAAGGTTTAATTTTTTACTAAGTAGGTACGTTAATTCATGCAAAAATAATCTATAAATAATTTATTTTTTAATGTTTTATACATAATATTTTAAAATCATGTAAACATGTTATTTTATAATTATTTTTAAAAAATGGATTTGTAAATTTATTTATTTAAAATTAAGACTTTTATTTTTTATTTTCATTATTATTATATTAATTTATTTATTTTTAAATATTCACATTAAGATTTTTCTAAAAGTTGGATATTCATATTAAAATATATAAAAAAATAATTGATAAATTTGATCAAAATAAAATATATAAAATTATTAAATTTTTTTTTTCAAGATCAATTAAAGAATCACTGTTACTTAAAAAATTTTGTCAATATTTACTATTACATTATAACATAGTGTTTATTAATCTACTTTAATTTTTTATTAAAATAATTGTAATTTTAAAAAGGTAGGCTACTTTTTTTAACTTTCTGAATTATATGGTTGTGAAAGGTACTTACAACAATATTTTCAAAGTAAATTTGTTGATGGGGAATTTGCAATCTCCCCAGATATATGTAACATCTTGCAAGCCACATATATCAAAAACTCACAGTTCAACCTAGGATCGAGACATCGGGAGACCATCCAAAATTGGAGTTGGGATCCATGACTCCAATGGGATGCCTATCCTTCCAACCTTACTATGACAAGTCATGGTGTCCCTCCGTGGGATTTGAAACTGGGTGGAGGGGATAACATCCCAGTTAGACAACCGCCCCATCGTCCCTCGAGGAGACTATACCTACAACAATATTACTAAATGTATGTTGGATAGGCAAAGTGTAAGCTTTCAAATTTCCATGAAAGACTTTGGTTTATCATCAATAGGATGTTCTTTGTATTGTGTGCATAAACTAAGATTCGAATTCTTTTTTCTAACTTTCTTTTTCATTTTATATATTTTTGTGTTTGTATGGAATCATACTCTTTATAAGTGTATATGTTGTTATTTTCAAAGCCATGCGCACCAAGAACTCAAAAAAATTATCATTCAAAATTTCACAAGATGTCAATCAAAACCCAAGTAAAATATATATTATAAAATGAAAAAAAGTGATGCAGGAGTGTCAACCCCTAACTAGGTATTTTCGTTAGACCTAAGAGGGTCATGAAAAACATTTCCCTCCAATATAATTTGTATAAAATTAGGCAATTCAATGTAAATACAAGTGTCTAGATTCTATAAGAATATGGGTTGTTAGGCTATTAGGTGAGTTGGTGTTTTGGTCTGATAGGCCTTTGTAAAAAAAACAAGTGTCGAGTTGAGGTGTTAGTAGTTTGGGACAATTGTCCAATTTAGCTTTAATCTGTTAGGATATTTTGTAGCTAGTAGGAGATATACATGTATGTATAGTTAGAGCTTGATTGAGCCTGGGGATTAGAGAAAAACAACTCGAGAGTAGAGCTCAAGGAGCTTAAAGAGAGAGGCAGTCCAAGAAGAGGCATGAAATCCTACAGGAAAGAGGCCATATATTTTCTCTATAAATATACAATTCAAAATAATTGAATAATTCGAGTTTATGCTTGTACATGCCTTGGGTATTCTGATCTCCATGTTAATGTTCTGTGTAAATGCCTTGTGTGTGGGTTCATTGTGTGTTTTGTAGTGCACAATAGTGTAACAGTGATGCACTATATCCCTGCATAGCATGCTAGCATCATAAAAGTTCCATGCCCATACTAGAGATTTAAAGGATTGGTCCAACACTAATAGTGTTGAGGACCTGATAGGAGTCCTACTACCATGCATTTCAGAGTGCGAGGGGAATTAGAGCTGAAGTTTTGAGTTAGCTTGAGTGGTCACCACCTATCTCGTTTATTACCCATTGGGTGTTGTCATCGCCACCATTTCGCCCATCGACCTTTGTTCAAGTGTTATTGCAAAGGAGAGTGAGGAGTGCCAAAATGACACAAAGGCAAGTTGAAACCATGATTGTGAACCCCCCCTCACAATCAACAAGAATTGTTGATTTGCCTCCACCCAATCTTCGTTATCTAATAAATTTGGTGGAACCTCTAGTGCCAACACCCCCTTCCTGCGATTTAGCAACACCATCGATATGTACCTTTAATTGTGGCTGTAGATTGTAGGGCTCACTTCATGTGGAGACATCCAGTCATCGCTAGGGTTACGTAGGTGAAAGTGGGTAAGGCTAAGCCGTGAGGATGAGCTTCAAGTTTGGTAAGCGCAAGGTGTGTGAGTCAAACAAAAATTGTCTCATGCGGAGTAAACTTTCGAAGAAGAAAACCCAACCTAGGCTGGTTGCGTCAAGTTAGTATCAAAGCGAAAATTATGCTCCTTAAGGATTAAGAGATAAAGGAAGTGATTAGAGGAGATTTATGGCCAATGAGAGAGGTGATTAAAAGGATTTCTCATGAAGGAGAAGAAACCCAAAGAGAGGAGCTGAGAAAAGGTAGTGGCCAAGGTAACAGATAAAACTGAGAAGAATTTTAGGAAAAGGCGCACGAGCAAGAACACATGGAGCGATCATGACACTGAGACTCAGAAGACAATCATAGGAATTGGAGCCAGATTTAAGGAATACCAGCCAAGAAGCATAGCTAGAAGAATTGAGAAATGTTAGAGATTTTGAACTCTTAGGACTAGTTTAGATTTGGCAAGCAATCGAGTCTTTAAAATTTTATTTTAAATTTAGTAAGAAGCTAACAATTGCAGAGGTAGTAATAGTGGAAGAAGATATGGTGGCATTGACTTCAGCCAAGAAAGTTGTAATAGAGAATAAGTGATGCTCTTAAGGATCGTGGCAAAGAACCCTTGCAACATGGAGGTTGCAGAAAGATAGAGAAGTTGTTCTAGCCGAGGCTAGAAAAGTGAAGAGGGCAAAGGAAGTCCTTGAGAGAGGTGAAGAGAACAAGTGGAATTTGTGAGAGGTGAGAAATGTGCAACAACCACAGGAGTAGAGGACGCTTGAGAGGTTTTGGAAGAGGTGAATCTATGAACCAAAATGCCTAGCTAGAGGAGAAAAACTTGGTGAGGTGTCTTGTGGAGGCTTGTTTGCAGCTCATAGTGACCATGGATAAGATCATAGAGAATGATAAAGAGATGACCATTGATGGTCATGTTAAGGGTTCAAATGAAACCACAAGAGAAGGGAGAAAGATGCCAAAGCAGATGTCATTGGGAAAAGAAAGATAAGCCAACTCGAGAGTCTAGGAAACTGTCAGCTTCAAACAACTTTAATAGCTTGTTTGGCTATGACAACTTGAATATCTCTTTGAATGCTTTAGGGGTCAGAGGAATTGAATTCCTCTTCACTCCTTCTCTGATTATCCTCATCTTTGGATCAAAATATTATGCACAAAGGTAGACCATTTCCTTGAATTCGAAAACTTAAGAACACATGCATCGTTTGCTAACCCACTAGTCCAAATTTTGTTATTCTATTTTTGTTCGACCGGTAAATTCACATACCATTGGTATGTAATCGACCAGTGAATTTTTTTGTCCTGAAGGGCATTGAGTTAAAAATTTCACCACAAATTGCTTCGTTCTTTCTTTTGGTAGCCACATTCTATTTGTACTTAGGAATATGTGAGTGATTATCAACATTATTAGTTCCTCTTAGTTGTGAATTGTTTGTTCTCCGATATAATTATCAACTATTACCCTTTCGCATGTGAATTTAATTGGGAGGGACATGCCAATAAATAGAAATTTAATACATTAAGGTCGTCGTTTGTGGGAGGTGATGGAAACAAATCTCAAAATGCTAAAGCCATAACGTCCCTTTAATTCGAAGATTGATCCACTTTTAATATTCTTGATATCAGTACCATGAGAAACAGGGAAATTAATGAGCTAAGATGACTAATCTACGATGAAATATTTATGACAATGATGATTGGCATATAGGTAATTAATTATGTTGAGTGGGGAAGTACGCGGGAGTGGAGTGTGCAGGAAATAAGATGTGTAGAGAAAGGAGGTGTGTAGAGTGATGTGCAGAGCAGAATGTTGTGCGGGAGGAAGACATGTGCGAAGTGAATCATGTGCGGAATGGGAATGTGCAATGAGGGAAATATGTGGAGAGGGATTATGAACTTTCTTCCACACATTTTAAATTTGACTAAGTATAAAAATACTCAAAAGAGTGAAAGTTTGGGGGTCAACGGTAGGGAAACCAAATTTGTTGAATGAATCCAACACATTAAACAACATGTCCATGATATCCTGCAAAAAGTCAATGCCAAGTACAAGTAGCGACATGACCAACATAATATTCCACATAAGTTTTAGGTTAGTGATAAGGTGTGGTTAAAGTTACAGAAAGAGCGCCTCATAAGCCTCCATAGAAAGCTCATCCCACTCTAATACGGGCCTTCCACAATGTAAAGGTTGTGGGTGAAAATAATTTTGAATTGATTACTCCCCTTTTCCTTGGTTTACATCCAATATTTAGCGTGGAGTTGCTTTGACCATATTTTCCACCTCTCTTGGACACCGTAGAGGTATTTGAACAATTGGCCCCACATAAATCAATCTTGAATGTATTGAACAAGCTACAATGGATTGGATCATGGACACCGATACAAAGGATATTTGCCAACAACACATACAATTCTACTAGGTTGTCAAAGTAGGGAAGCTTCTTCACCAAGGCAAGTGCTCATCAAGAGCCAACTTCGGTAGAAGTTTCCCCATCTAATGAGTGAACTTGACGCAATGGACACCATTTATTCCTAATCTAGGTGGATATTAGTGGCCACCCACCTCTTCCACAGTTTCAATGATTCTATATCTTGGTCGTTTTTCTATGAATTTTGGGTTCCAAACTTCTGGGGCTATTTTGAGGCACTAAGTTATGTTTTAGGCAATTTGGGCGGGGGGGAGGAGGGTAAAGGTTGCCATTGTATGCCCTAGTCTTGGTAAAAAGTTGTAGTCCCTAGATTGTTCTTTCCAACGAGTTATCGTGCACCCCTAATAGATAGTGTATGCAAACATTGTGCCTAAACAAAGTTATCGATCAAACGAGAATTATTACCTCAAAACGAGAACTCTAGCCAAAAAAACCCCCAAAAAACATGAAAAAACAACCCAAAAATGAAAAGTGTTCATTCTGCATCACCACTTCTTTTTTTGGGGGTAAATTTTCAATATTTTTTAAAAATGAGAGTAAAAGCCATTTTTTTTTGTGCAAAACCCACCCTGAAAACAAAAAGTGTTGATGCTGGAATAATGTAATTTTTTTCTAGGTAAATATTCAACATTTTTTAGCAATGACGTTAAAGATAAAATATCAAGACTCCGAAAAACCTTAAAATTCCTATAATTTTCAAGCTGTCATTAAAGATAAAATATCTTGTCTCTGAAAACCCTTAAAATTTGAACAATTTTCAGCGGCAATGTTAAAGATAAAATACTTATAATTGTTTTCAACCATAACATTAAAGATAAAATATCGTGACTTACAAAAACCTTAAAATTTTGACAAATTTTCAACCATGGAATTAAAACCAAATATCATGACTACAAAAAACCTTAAATTTTCAATATATGTTAATCATGACATTATGGAAAAATTATGACTAAAAAAACTTTAAAAGTGAATACATGAATGAAAGAGTCATTATACCAAGAATAATTTCTCTTTTAAATGTTAAAAATAAAACTATTTTAAAATCTTAGCCGAAGACAACTTGACACATTGCAACGAAAATTTTAAAATCAACCATCAAATTGACATGCACTGTAGGCGATCTCTACCTATTAAATTGAAATCTTAAAAATCAACCATGAAATTGACACACTGTGAGGATAGACTTGATCCATTATAACGAAAACTTTAAAATCAATTATCAAATTGACACACAATGGGGTCGGGTTGTTAGTCGATGATCGACAAAAACCTGCAAAATAAATAAATACAAATTTAAAACAAAAAACAAAAGTTAAAAAAAAAAAACAAAAACAAAAGGTTAAAATAAAATAAAATAACTAATAAATAAAAAAATATATTCAAATATATAAAAAAAATAAAAAGATAAAAAATGACAAAAAAATCCAAATATATATATATATATATATATAAAATATCTTGTGGAGAAAACCGCTATTTTCAACCCCTTTCAAACAACTTGTTATAGTTTTCATAAAAACTGAGATAAACAAAAAAAAAAAAAATCAACCATAAAATTTGTTTAAAAAAGACAAAATTAACACAAAAAGATTAAAAAGAATGAAAAAAACAAAAAATATTAAAATAAAATAAAAATAAAAACTAACCTTTAAAAAAAAAAACAACAACAACATTATTTAAAAAAAACATATATAAATATATTCAATTTTTTTAAATAAAAAAAAAATAAACCAAATAAAAAATATAAAAAAACACTTTAAAACATTAATAAAAAACATTTAAATTGAAAAAAATAATTAAATAATATTTAAAAAATACATTTAAAGAAAAAAATAAAAGTTAAAAAATAAAAAATTAAAAAAAACATATATAATAAATAATTTAAATAAAATAAAATTTATATTTATATATATATATATATATAGGGTTAAAAATTTATTATTATTATTTTTAAATTGAGCCCCTTAGGCTGCCTGCTTGGCTGGGGTCAATTCCGGAAATTGACCTCGACTAGGGAGGGGGCTTAAGGGTAACCCCAAGGCTTGCGGAGGGGCCGAGTTGGCCCCTCTGTCGACAGTAGGGCGGTCCTCCGACCCCTTGCATGGCCGGGGTCGAAGGGCTATCCTAGGGCCGAAATAGGGGTCGGATGGCCTGGACCCTCCGCCAGCCTCGTGACAACCCTTGGGCCCCCTGTCGGGGTCAATTCTGCGAATAAACCCCGACCAGGCAGGGACCCAAGAGCCGCTGCAGGGCCAACGAAGGGGTCGGGCCATCCGATCCCTCCGTCGAACCTGCAGCAGCCCTCAGGCCCGCTACCTGACCGATTGGGTAACTTAAAATATATATATATTTTAAAATTTGAATTTTTTTTAATATATATATATATATTATTTTAAAAATAATTTAAAATTTGATTTATTTTTTGATATATATATATATATATATATATATATATATATATATATATATATATTAAAATTTAATTATTTTTAATATATATATATATATATATATATATATTTTGTTTGTTTGTTTGTTTGAGTTTTTAAATTTTTTATTGAATTGAATTTTTTATTATTATTTTTTAAATTTTAATATTTGTAATATTTTTTAACTATGCGGTTTTTTTATTAACTTAATTTTTTTTTTCCCTTAAATTATGTGTTTTTTTTGAAATATTTTCATCATTTATTTGGTAGTTTTTATTTTATTTATTTGGTTTTTTTATTTTTTGTTTGAATTTTTTTTACAAGTTAATTTTTTTATTTATTTTTTACATTTTTATTGTTTTTTCGGTTATGTGTTTTTATTTTTATTTTTTATGTTTTATTACGAACATGAAAATCACTAAAGTGTAAAAAATAAGCCCTCTAAAGAAAAAGCCCTCTAAAGAAAAAGGGTTGATGTTGCATCAACACTTTTCAAACTTAGCATGAAAGACACTAACATTTAAAAAAAATGTTCATGCTTGATACATAAAAATTTAAAATGTTAAAAATAAACCCTCTAAAAAAAGGTTGATGTTTCATCAACGTTTTTCAAAATCAATGTGAAAATCACTAACATTTAAAAAAATGTGTATTATGAATAACCACTTTTCAAAATCGGGTGATTTTTTTGTTACTTCGAAAAAATGGGTAATCGGTAATTTTCTCATTTGATCGGTAAGTATGTCCCTGTAGGAAGTTGATGTATCAACCACCTCGAGGCCAACAAACTTTTTGGCATTTTCATCTTCTAAGGTTAGGTTTTTGGACCTCTAGGTTTCTTTCTTTGTGTTAAAGGGCTATTCGTTTTGCCTTTTGTAATAGCTTTTACAAATGCATGTAACCACCATCTCTCTTTGTTTAGAGATAGCTACCATCAATCTAGCTAGTTTGTTTCACAATAGTCTGTTATTTCATCTATTAATATAAGCTGAATTTTCAACATATTATTTTTCTTTCTATTACATTTATGTGTGTGCTTTTCAATTCATTTCTTGCTTTTCATTTCATTCCTTGTACAACCTAGATTATATTTGTACATGGCCAACCAGATAATGACGTGTTTATAAAATTTCTCTCTCGTCATCTACCCATGTCACAAACAACCAAAGTATGACATGCATTTAATTTCTCTCTCATTGTCTGTCCATGTCTTCTTACGAGTGCAAGACACATATTGGATTTTCTCTTGTGACTGTCATCTTTTCTGTATAGTTGGCTACATAGGCCTCCACGTCACATGACTCCCCATAACCTAAATTCATCTTTAAAACCCTTGTGTTGTCTTTATTGTTGCATCGACGACACATAAATATCTTCAGGCAAATTTATCAATGCAACAAATGGTGTTATTGTTGTTCCCAAATTTGAAGATGCAAAATTGATCGTAGATCTGGGAATGAACCAATGACAAGATCTTTGTCCATCATCTCAAAGATGTGTTTACCAACAATCCATGCTTCTGAAAAGTATCGGAGATAGAAAAAAAGTCCCTAGACTTGCCAAAACATATTAATTATTCTAGAAAGTGTGTTTGAGATCCTTCAGGAATTGGGGTAATTTTTTTGTTTAACAAGATTCGAAATTATAGAACCAATAAGAAGAGAAAAATTGATTAGGATAAATCTTACAAGCCACCCATAAGTAAGAGAAATGAAGTCACAGATATCTTTTCTCCTAATGGGCCATGATACATAACCAATCTATTAAAGTAGCATGCATTGAACACCCAGATACTGAAGGTCGCTTTGCTTCCTACTGCTAAGCCTTTGACAAGACCTTGTTGAAGTCTAAGCTTTGCAGTTCCTTTAAGTGCATTAGAGAATTTGGCCATAGTTCTTTCCTCTCAAATGAAAGAAACAATTGTTCTAATCAATTACAAAGGTTACTCTGCAATATTCCTAGCTTCTTTGAGAAACCTCAACATCTTGGGAAATTAAACTGCATTTTAGTTCAAAAACCAAGACAATAAATATATGGAGAAAAAATGGTTGAACCTGCAAATCTTGGAGCACTTGTGAAGTGGCATGATATTTAGTTAGAGTGATGATAAAAGGGTTCAAAATATAGATAAAAGAACACCCATTCTACTAATTATAATTTCTTTACACCAATGCAACTTCCTCATTGTTATGATGTTGTTCTTTGGTCTACTGAGCTGCTTGTTCCCTCATAATACTACTCTAATCAAGGTATTTGCAATCTAGTGCTTTCCTTTTTATTGCGTTCTATTTCTTTCATATGTTGCCATCTCATGCTTTTACACAAGTTGCTCTTTCAAAATTAATTTGAATAATTGCATCTTCTAAAGAGTAAATGTTTTTATCACGCATAGCATGCTTTATGGAATATTTTTGAAATTTTGATTTCAACCATCGATATAGTTTAATTGTTGTATGTTTTTACTTTTTTTCTAAAAAAAACAATGATATAATTTTAAGAGAATAATTATATATTCGAATGAATAAATGAATACAATATTTTGAAAAATATTTAAAAATACTCAAAACTTGAACTGTGCAAACTATAACAGTTAAACACATAATTCTAATAAATTCGTAATTTAATTTATTATTATTTTTTTCCTAGAGGAATTGACAATCGGGCTAGTCTCGTACTCATGTGACACGAGGTTGCTTCCAACCTCTACCACTATAAACTCTAGTTGTGTATGTGTGTACCTTCTGCATGCAGAGGTGAATCGAGGGGATTTTAACACTAAGCCTCCTAGCACGTAATACTTCATTTACATGACCACTGTAAGTTAAACTACCCCTGAGGCCTTCATTTACATGACCATTGTAAGTTAAACTACCCCTGAGGCTATAAATTCCTAAATTTTAAATTAAATAAAAAACAATAAAGTCTTAAAACTACTAGTTCTTTTAATTACATAAAAACAACTCATTGATTTCATCTTTTTATCATCTCAGTCAAATAAGTTTGACTTATCCCTATATTTTCTTACAAGATGTATGAATGTACACAAAGAGAAAAGATATTTTAAATTTTAACTTTGAACTAATAAAATTTTTAAAAGATGAAAATGTTCCCTATCACATCATCATGTCTTTGTGGGGTGAGTCTATCAAAATTAGCATCATTACGTTAAGAAACAAGAATAATAGCTGCAACACAACACATTCCCTGCCTCTACCGCTAATTAATTGATTAAGGTTGCACCTCTTTTTGCTTGGCCCGCATTTTGTCGTAATTCGAGAATGCCCACATTTCCACAATTTGTCGTTATTCCCACCTTCGTACCACACTTATCATAATGAACTTACTTCGAAGAATATGCTTTCTGCATATTGTACTCAACTGAATGAACTTACCTTAAGACCACATTCCACATAACTATATCGTGAGAGCCTAAAACTATTGAATTTAATTATTATATGATAGTATGTAAACGATAATGCTTGAATCTTATCATAGATTTAGTGTAGTGCTATAATACAGGTTAAAATCAATTAAAATATTAATATTATTCTTTGCATTATGTCATTATTCCTGCCTCCGCAACTCTGTACCGCACTCGGCGCAATGAACTTACTTTGAAGACTTTGCATTATGCATTTTGCATATTGTTGCACTCAGCACAATGAACTTTTTTCGAAGACTCTACATTCTACATCAATATGGAAACTTATTAATTGCACATGTAAGTTTTTTATACCTTGACGAAACATGAAAAGTGGTGTTCATATTTTATCGCCGGCAAGAAGCTTAATGGTTCAACTATCCTTAAATGTTGTAATTTATGTTCACATATTTTAATAAAATCATGGGTTACGTTGATACATTGTGCATAGGAAGCTTATTCCTCTGCACTCTACACAATGTATCAACCATAGATCCCGAAGTTCCACTAAGTGATACAATAATATCAATATTTGTTTCCTACCCTCATTGCTAATGACGAATTTCAAAGGTATGATACAAGCTTTGTGATGGTTTTGTTGATACATTGTGGGGAGTGCGGATGAAGAAGCTTCCTCCGCACTTCACAAGGCGGCGCTGAAAACGCTACCATTCAAGTCAAATAATATGTTAATAAAGTGGACATAGTAGATTGTGATTTCGTAAATATCATCATATTCAAATATTATGATTTCCATACATATTTTTGGGTTGAAAATTATAGTGGATGCAGTAAGATCATGATTTTGATAGATGTCTTTGGATTGAAAATAACAGTGGAGTTAGTTCGATTGTCATTTTTATAAATATCTCCATATTGAAAATAATAAATTATTATATTTGGCCATTTGATTTCATGACAAATGAAGTAGTTGTTGCTGCATCCAGTTAATGACAATCCTCCTTTGATTTCGTATTATAATTGTCACTTTAACCATGTCCCAATCCATATGTCACTATCTTACGTCTTCAAGACATATATGCCTACGGAGGAATTTGATGGGAAAATTTCCCGCCACGGGGTGATTTTCTCGTCAAATACAGTTTAAAAAATTTGCAAAATTGTTGACATTTTTTGTTGAAATTGTGAAGATGGGTGGGGGTGGGGGGGGTGTGAAAACTATCAAATTTGACAAGTTGGTATGTTTTGAAATTCCAACCCCATAGAACACAAACCATCTTAACAGAAGCTCAAGATTGTAGCTGGCTTCATCGTCTTCTTCTCTGCCTAATCACGATATATTTGTTTACATGTTTTTACATGTTAGAGGCTATATTTTTTTGGCTGGAATTAGAGCTCAGAGTCCTAGTCCAGGACGATTTTGATGGCTTGAATTGATAAATTTTCTCTCGTTATTATATGTTGGGTAGGATTCAGGCTCCTTGCTTGAGACTTTCTTGCAATAATGGACGAAGAAGTAGAGTAAATAGATTGATAATGGATGAATCGAGAGATACTCATCTAGTTTTCGATGTTCCAGTGAAGCGTATGAAACCATAGGAAAAAGTTGAAAGCGAAACGATTGTGCTGCAAAAACAATAGAACAAGAAAGACCACTATCCTACGTGAAGGCTTGAGGGGGTGAGGAGTTACAGGGAGGGTGTATTTTGCCTGTTATAAAGGGGTGGTTTTGTGAAGCTTGAGTCAAGTCACATGGTCCTTTTTCATGACTTCAATCTCGAACCCCAGATAAAGTTCTTTGGAGTCTCCAATCAAAATCTTGAAAAGACAAAAATAAATTTGTCTTCCATGGCAGATGTTATCACAATTTTAGTCAATAATTTTTAAAGCACTGACAATGGAAGTTTCAGTGCCCATTTGTAATAAACAAGGTTAAAGAACTGAAAACAGAAGTGTCAGTGCTGATTTGTAATAAACAGGGTTAAAGTGCTGACAACGGGAATGCTAGCATTATTGTATGTTCTAAAAATTAAAAAATACGCTGACATTTTTTGAATTTCCACGATCTTGGGCCTAGGATAGAATCTTAGAATCTCTGACGTTACCAAACCAATAATCTCAACTAAAGCTAATTTTCATAGCGGGAAATATAAAGTAGTAAACCACACATGCACAAGTATAGAAAGTTTTTTTTATAAATATTGTACAAACATGTACAACAGCCCAATCTTCATTATATTAAACCAACTGAGTAATACAACAATCTAGGACTCCCATACAAGGGATACAAGATACAATAACAATTTCGTTGCAGTATCTATGTCATATCCCGTCCTGTCGGTCCTTCGCTCCTATTCCACTCTCTAGCTGCCCCTTAGTCCATCAAAGGACAACACATAGAGTATCCAGGAGGGCTGCCACCTATCACTGTTGCAAGTTGCTTCTGATATAATGAACATAGGTTGATTCAATCTGCTCTTCTAGGCTGGCCAATACCTGAGCTCCAATCTGCTATCTAGTAGCTTCTTTCATTCATCAAAGAGCTACACATAGGCTCAACAACTTCACCCAACCTTCAACTGTTAAGGTCTCATTATGAGTGCTTGTCAAGGGATACTTTGGGCCATCAACGCACTGCCCTCCATCAAACCAATGATGCCCAATACAATCACAGAGAGATATGATCCTAGAAGAGGCTTTCAGTCACCAATACAAGCCTTTCAATTGGCTCCCACATGCTGCTACAAAGTTGATCCTTCTAGCAACAAACTGAACTCCAAATCATCCTCTTACATGTCCTTAAGAGTTGGTGCATTGTTGCAGTCCTACAATTCTAGTTAGGGCATCAATGTATACCCTAACAAACACTTCTAATCATTGCAATAGTCTTCAATAAGAATGTGGCTTCCCTCCCTTGTAATGATTTTTTCCTACGCTGCCTCCACCATAGGTCTGTTGTAGGAATATGGCCTTATGACCCTCCACAACTACTCCAAACAACCCTGCGTACTTTTGTACTTACCACAGAGTTTTGCGGCCTACAAGATCACGAGGTGACCCACCCTAATCTACACCAAAACAACTCGATGATGCCTCTGTTGTACCTATGCCTCCTTTAACCCACAAAACAATCCTTGAATCTTGTCATTAGATACTCGACCATCTCCTTTCTTGGACAACGGCTACCACAAGTTAGATTTATTATGAGATGTTGCACTTGGATGATCTAAAATGACCTCCAACACTTTATATTTATATAAAAAAAGGGCTCAACGAATTCATGAAGAGACATGTCTTTTGGATGAATTCACTTCAAGCCTACATGACTTGACTATCCAAAAATTCATTGTCAACTTCAAAGATTCATAACTCATCAAGGACATCTCAAAATTCGACGATTCTCGAATTGTTGGATTCTCCTCCATCACATGTCCAAAATACTCCATGGTTTTGGACCAAACATCGATGGGTGAAAAACCTCAACTTTGTGGTGCTTCACCCTCCAAACCCCGAACCCTAAGGCTTGGAGTACCTCCCAATCTACTCAAAAGATCAACACTCCCTCTTAGCGAGGGATGTACTTCCAAGACTAGGAATTAACTCATCATCATCACTAATTGCAACACTCGCACAACTCTCGGCGCTCACCACTACAACAATCCTTGTAGTCTGAACTACGCCTCTCTCGGAAGTGTCGTTATCACTGGGAGCATCTTTCTTCTTCTTCTTCTCCTGTATCTCTTTCCAATCCCTCCATGATTCCATCTTTGAAGATGTGGAAGCACCCTAACTCCCCACTGACTACACACTTTTCTTGGGCTGCAAAGTCTCCCTCTGAATCTGCAATATCCCGCTAGAACTCGACTCCCTCTGAATCTGAAATATCCCGCTAGAACTCGACTCCCTCTGAATCTCTAGAACCTAGACCTTCTTCTCTGGAACATATACCCACCCCTCTGAAGCCTACACCTTCAACTACTTCTATGGAACATGCACCTTCTCCTTTTGCTTCTTATTCCGGTGATCCATAGGCTTTCCTGTCAGCCTATATAGACCATGATCCCCAACTCCAAGTACAATACCTGTGTATCTAGAGCCTCTTGGTATGAGTCTTGCCTTCCCATCCTAGAACAAGACCTTTGTTTTCACTTACTGTAAAATGTGTTTTCAGTTGTCCAAAGAGTAAATGAGAAGAGAAGTTTGTACTCATATTCCAAGCTACAAAAGGACTCAAAGCCTACATCAGACCCTCTCCATTGGAAAGTGCTCTGAACAAGATTTCCAACGAGATGTGGAAGTCCAAAAATGGGCTCCTGGATCAAAAGATATGGTCTGCTGAATTTCAAGGTTTGAAGCCTTAGGAGGGAATATCGGAGGTCCAGCGACATCAGAGATCGACGATCGCACATCGAAGGATCATGCATATTGGTGATTGCATATCGGAGGTCCTACATGTCAGAGGTCCAAGGATTGGAGCAGGCAGTATCGGAGCTCGAAGGAGATTGACGAATCACAATATCGCAACATCGGCAATCAGAGAATCATAACTTCTGAAAGTGTAAACCTTTTAAAAGTTGTGATATTCAAAAAGTTCCGATAGTGTTAAAAATCTGTAGAAATTTCTCTATAGACCAGCTAGCTCTGATACCATGTAGAAATTTCACTGTAGATTAAACTGATTATGCAATGTACTAAATAAAAATACTTAATCTACTTCTACAATCAAACTTGCGGAAGCTTAATCGATTTGAGAAAGATCAAACAGAACACATATGACAGAGAAAAATATTCAATCACACATGAAACATAGAAGAATACTTTGGGGAAAGGCTCAGCTAAAAACCCCGATCTCTGTATTATCATACACGTGGAAATATCTCAGGATTACACAAAGCTTTAGCTCACAAGCTATCCAGCTCTCAGTACAATCCCTCACTGCTGCTCATAGACAGCCAAAGGCTTCTCACAAACCTTCTCCTCTGCCCTCCAAGCCTCCTATTTCCTTGCACAGTTTCTCCTTGGTCCTCAAGCAACCACCTGTGTGTAATTACCTCACACACTGCTCACTAACCTCTGAAATAACTGCGCAATCTTGAAGGAGATAATTCCTTCTGCATGGATGAGTTTCCTATATAGGAAAATTCCTCCAACTGATAGTACACTGTCCCATCCTCTGATCTCAACTGGGTCTTTGACTGAACTGACATGCATGAGTTATTTATGAGAGAATATTCAGTTATCTAAAGTACACTAGTTACATGCATGCATGCATTAACTAATTGAACTCACAATCAGTTCCACAAACTGTTGGAACTAATCTAACTGGACTTAACTCAATTAACTGAGCTAACTAATTACAACTCAAAGTACAACTCATCCTGATCTCCTTAATTAAGGGATAACTTCCTCAATCAAAGGGATAACTGTTGCATGTCTTCACATAGACTTCATGTTTGATTTTCTCCAACTAATTAACTCAAGATGAATTAATTAATTATTTTTCAAACAGCTAGTGAGACTAAATTCACATTTTAATTCTCAATTTTGGTTCAAGGACAAATCAAAATTGGAATATATCTCGAAATGCTATTTTCAGCATTTCTATTTTATCATTCCTTGTTGCTATTTCCAACACTGGTACCTAAAATGCTATTTTTAGCATTTCTTGTTGCTATTTTCAACAAAATCTTCGGGAACGCTAATAAAAGAAAAGATTAATAAAGGATTTGATCGCAAAACCAAAGGTGGGCGGGCCCTTTTCTCTCTCCTCTAGTGGGATACGTGGCATAATATGGTTGGTTCCGATAAAGCTACAGTAGAATCTGACATCATCATGATGTGGCGGTACGAAAGGACACATGGCAGGAAGTTTTGGCATTTTGAGGGGCCTAAGGGGGAAAATTCGAGTGACACATGTCACCACTCATGAGGTGCCACATGGAGTGATGACTTCATATCAGAGATCACATATCAGAGGTTGAGGATGTCGGCACTTTATAACAATTTGCAATTGGAAACTTCCAATAAGGGGGCTCTGATATTAGGGCTGGCACATGGTCGTGAAGAACTTATAGAACTAAGGGCGCTAAGCTCTTAACAAAGGAAAACAACCCTCGGGTAGGAACAAAATTCCCTAACACCTTAAGGCTAAGCCTCCGGTCACCGCACCCAGTCCCATGGAGGAAAAGAGAAAGGGGCTAAACAAAAGGGGCCAAGGACATCATAACTTGCTGTTTTCGTAATGTCTTTTAAGAATAAAGTTTCGATAAGGCAAAGATCTGATATAGCACTATGGAAATAATACTTGACATATTGGGCTCTGATAGTGTAATACAGAGAGTCAAAGGTGTATGGGTCAGCAGCTGCAAGATTGAATGCTGGAACAAAGGAGTTGGTATCAGGAGTAATGACGACTATCAAAGATCGTTGGGTTAAGGCAACAAGGACCACGATCCACAGAAAAGAGTGTTGGGTCTGCCTTGAAGTGATACAAGCCATCTTTATGCTCCGACGCACGTCTTTAGTGGGATAAATGGAGGTATGGGACTCAGGAAGCAGTGTGCAGGTCACCTGATAATTAATTTCTCAGCATGGAGCTCCACATAGTCAGACAATGAAGGACTTCCAAGCCGATCTTTGTTTCTGCTTTGTGATAAGAAAATGACAGTTGATCGCTCCTAGCTCCAGAGGGTGGGGAATTCAAGCAGTTAAGGCGAAAGCGATAGGTGAACTGGCCGAACAACTAAAGAGGAACATTGTTGCAGATACGTGGCCTTATCAGAGGCCATCACAGGAATGGAAGGGAGATATTTTCCTCAACCATCATTCATTTTTCCTTATTTCTTTTATTATGTAATTTCTTCATTTTAAAGAAATCCTTTGGAATCATTTTGGGCAGCAGAGCCATTGCATGCCGAGATAGCTAGTCGATCAGACAGATGGAGCTCGGTTGAGATATTTTGTAATTGTTGTTGAAATCTCCCCTCTCCTATAAATAGAGGTAAGAAACACTTAAAGAAGGTCGATAATTTTGGGAAAGAACTCTTGGAAAGGGCCTTTTCCCGTTTTCATGAAGGCAATGTTATGAATCTTGATGTATGCACATTTTTCAGAAGATTAATACGAGATTTTTGGTGATTCCAACTTATTGGCTTGCAGTATGTTCATCTTCCTTTGTGTTTTCATATATGTTAAATATTCTTCTCAGATTTCATGTCACGTAGCTCCTAGACATATTTCTCATTAGATGCAGATTCATTTAGATCAAGTTATTGATGGAAAATTCCTATATTGACGTGGAAATAAAGTATTTAAAAAGCGCTCCATGTATCTTAGAATTACACAAGCATTTCCTTACTGTCGTTTCTCTCTAAATCCAAATACACCGAATTCTTAATGTTTAAGCTCTGTATTATGGATTTCTTCTTTACTGTCTTCTACCATTACATCTGTCTTAACTATTAATTTGCTGCAAGATCTCAATCTGATTTGGCCACCACTTGCCGAGGATTATTTCCTATGTATTCCTACATGTATGTTGGTTCATACATTGTATCTTTATGAATGGTTCTGAATCAATTCTATTTGAATTACTTGTGACAAACTATGGTGTTACAAGTCCTTAAGATAAACTTAACACTAATTAAGATTTCCTAGGCATTGGTATCCTATCAACCCAGAGGTTGTCTCTAGGAGGTGTCTATATATTATAAAGTACTTGTGTGATAGGAGATAGAAAAAGTGAAAACGTCTTTCTAGCACCGTTTCCGGGGAACGAATCAGAATATTTTTCCCTGGGTATGAAAATTTTTACATTCCCTTTGTCGGGTGAGCAAGGGAAGTGTGGATTGAAGATCTCTCACCTTGGCGACTCCACTGTTATAATCTTATTGTAAACACCCTAGCGACTCCACTGTCTATATCCTTATTTGGTCATCTTGGCTTTCAAGAGGCCTCATACTTGCTCTGATGCTAAATAACAGAAAACTTCCCCTACATTTGAACTTGAGATCACTCACCTAAAGGGGTTTTTAAAATGGCCATTCCTTCATTCTTGGCCAACAAATTTTCCCCACTATATTTTTCTTCTATTGTTGGTTATCCCCATCATTTTCCTCCATATCATGAATGGTCTACCAATTTGCCTAGATTTAGTGGAAACATAGATAGAAGGTCCGACCAACACCTCAAGGGTTTTCATGAATGCATGGAACAACATGGTATTATTTTTGAAGATGTGAAAATGAAATTGTTGATGTATTCTTTAGATGAAGATTTTAGAGTTTGGTACAGATCAATACCTCGTGGCAACATATCTTCTTTAAAGAGCTTTCACATAGCATTTAATCATTTTTTCAAAAGATTATATCCACCAGATGCTTTGTTTGAAGATTGTTGTGCACATTTTAATGTTAAAAATATTTATAAGGTTAATGATCATGTTGAAGATATTTGTGGAGCTCCACTCCAATAAGATATTACTCGCATCAAGAAGAATCACCCAATAATTAAGAAAAGGAAGAAGGAGACATCATCAATCTACAAACAAACCCTCAAAGATCTCATTCTACCAAATTTGATGATTCTCCTTCTTATGATTTGTATGACTCTGATGGGGAGTTGAGCGATGTAGAACCACAACAGTCCCATTCATGGGAAGCTGCACAAAAAGAGGAAGCCCACCAGGAGGTTGACAAAGAGGCTCTGGCTTACGATTCACATGCTTCAAATGGAGAACAAGTTCACGAAGCTAGTATTAAAATCAATAAAAATTCTCCAATCTATGATTTAGATGATTCAAAGGAGGATGAGATTGTTGCAGACTTTCAAAGGGAGTTTCTTACCAACAAGTGGGGAGAAGGCTTCTAGAAGCAAATTTTTGAAGAAGAGCCCAAATTTGAAGAACCTAGCAGTGTCTGTGGCTGCCTCTTGTAGGAATATTCATTCCCAGGAGTTTTTCAAGAAAGAGAGGTGGCTGTAAATTTCTCTCATTAGTTCTGTGATCCAATAGCTGACTATATGCCATCTTTCTTTGGTTAGCAACCGATCTAAATTATGGGGTATGTATTAAATGTCTTACCTCAAGGTTTCAAATGGTGCATGCCTATTTTAGTCACTGATTTTCAAGAACACATCCAAATTAGAAGGTTCATGGAGGAGCTTAAAAGAACTGAGCATCAAATATCAGTTTGGGGGCAGTCGTGCATGCCTGTTTTAGTTGTTGACTTCCAAGAGAACAATGGAATAACTTCTAGTACTCAGATGCTAGGCTGGTATCCTTGGAAGGTTGACCTCACTTGGGTGAATTGGGCCCTATGTATAAGTATGAGTTGTATATAAATAATATCACTAGTTGAGCATTTAATTTCCAGTTGTTAGAGTTTATATTTATGCATTTCAGTATTATGAGGAAAGGACTCCTAGCAAATAAAGTTCCATGGATATTTTATGGTTTTATAGGTTCAATATATTTTTTGACTCCATGCCCAATGGTGAAGGCTACTAGTCTATAGGTTCTCATCACCTTTCCAGCAAGCCACTATCCCCAATTGGAGCCAATGTTGTCACTTATTGCAAAATGTGTTTTCAGTTGTCCAAAGAGTAAATGAGAAAATAATTTTGTAGTCATCTTCCAAGTTGCAAAAGGACTCAAAGGCTACATCAGAACCTCTCCATTAGAAAGTGCTCTGAACAAGCTTTCCATCAAGATGTAGAAGTCTAAAAATGGGCTCTTGGATCAAAAGATATGGTCTGTTGAAGTTCAAGGGTTGAAGCCTTAGGAGGGAATATCAGAGGTCCAATGACATCGGATATTGGCGATCGCAAATCGGAGCATCAAGCATATTGATGATTGCATATCAGAGGTCCTGCATGTCTGAGGTCTAAGGATCAGAGAAGGCAGTATCAAAGCTCAGAGGAGATCGATGCATCACAATATTGCAACATCGGATCATTGGAAATAAGAGAATTAGAACTTCTAAAAGTGTAAACCTTTTAAAAGTTGCGATATTCAAAAAGTTCCAATAATGTTAAAAACTGTTGGGACGCAATAAAGGATTAATGAAGGATTTCACCAAAGGTGGGCAAGCCGTTTTCTCTCTCCTCTAGCAGGACATGTGGCTACATATGGTTGGTTCCAATAAAGCTACAATGGCATCTGACGTCAACATGATGTGGTGGTACGAAAGGACACATGGCAGGCAGTTTTTGGCATTTTGAGGGGCCTAAGGGCGCAAATCCGGGTGACATGTGTCATTGCTCACAAGGTGCCACGTGGAGTCATGACATCATATCAGAGATCACATATCGAAGGTTGAGGATGTCAACACTTTATAACAGTTTGCAATTGGAAACTTCCGATAAGGGGGCTCCGATATTAGGGATGGCACATGGTCGAGAAGAACTTATAGAACCAAAGGTGTTAAGATCTTAACAAAGGAAAAATGCCCCCTAGGTAGGAACAAAATGTCCTAGTGCCTTAAGGCTAGGCCTCCAGTCACTGCATCCAGTCCCATGGAGGAAAATAGAAAGGGGCTAACAAAAGCGGCGAAGGACATTGAAACTCGTTTTTTCCTTATTGTCTTTTAAGAATAAAGTTTTGATAAGGCAAAGCTCCAATATAGCACTAGGGAAATAATACAAGACATATTGGGTTCCGATAGAGTAATACAGAGAGTTAAAGGCATATGGGTTGACAACTGCAAGATTGAATGCGGGAACAAAGGAGTTGGTCTCAAGAGTAATGGTGACTGTCAAAGATCACTGGGTCAAGGCAACAAGGACCACGATCCACAAGAAAGAGTGTTGGGTCTGCCTTGAAGTGATACAAGCCATCTCTGTGCTCTGGCGCATGCCTTCAGTGAGATAAATGGAGGTATGGGACTCAAGAAGCAGTGTGCAGGTCACCTGAGAATTAATTTCTCGGCATGGAGCTCCACATATTCAGACAATGAAGGACTGTCAAGTCGATCTCTTTTTCTGCTCTGTGACAAGCAACCTACAGTTGATCGCTCCTAGCTCCATAGGGTGGGGAATTCAAGTAGTTAAGGTGAAAGCAACAGGTGAATCGACCGAACAACTAAAGAGGAACATTGTGGCAGAGACGTCGCTTGATCATAGGCCATCACATGAATGGCAGGGATATATTTTCCTCAACCGTCATTCAATTTTACTTATTTATTTTATTATGTAATTTTTACATTTTAAAGAAAGGAAACAAATCCTTTGTAATCATTTTGGGCAGCAAAGTCATCGCACACCGAGATTGCTAGTGGATCAGACAATTGGAGCTCGACTAAGATATTTTGTAATTGTTGTTGAAAGCTCCCCTCTCCTTATAAATAGAGGGAAAAAACACTCAAAGAAGGTTGAGAATTTTGGGAAAGAACACTTGGAAAGGGAATTTTCCTGTTTTCATGAAGGTAGTGTTATGAATCTTGATGTATGCACGTTTCTCAGAAGATTAATAAGATATTTTTGGTGATTCCAAATTATTGGCTTGCAGTATGTTCATCTCCCCTTGTGTTTTCATATATGTTAAATATTCTTCTCAGATTTCATGTCACGTAGCTGCTAGAAAATTTTCTCATTAGATGTAGATTCATTTAAATCAAGTTGTTGATGGAAAATGCCTGTATTGATATGGAAATAAAGTCTTTAAAAAGCGCTCCATGTATCATAGCATTCCATAAGAATTTCCTTACTCTTGTTTGTCTTTAAATCCAGATACATCGAATTCTTAATGTTTAAGCTCTGTATTATGGATTTCTTTTCTACTGTCTTTTACTGTTATATTTGTCTTAACAATTGATTTGTTGCAAGCTCTCAATTTGATTTGGCCACCACTGACCAAGGATTATTTCCGTTGTATTCCTGCGTGTATGTTGGTTCATACATTGTATTTTATGAATGGTTATGAATCAATCCTATTTGAATTACTTTTGACAAACTATGGTGCTACAAGTCCTGAATATAAAATTGATAGCACTAATTAAGATGTCCTAGGCACTGGTCTCCTATCAACCCAGAGGCTATCTCTATGAGGCTTCTATATCTTTTGAATCACTTGTGTGACAAAAGATAGAAAAAGCAACAACAAGCTCAAACCCCTTGTTCTCGATCATTGAGACAAATATTACACTATATCTGAGTCCTGGTACAAACAATACATCCTGGACCCGCATCACTCATCTTGTCTCCATCTTGAATGGCACAACTATTGATCCTCGGATCTCCTCCTGACTCTTGTCATCCAACACCATGTGCAACTTCGACTCCCATTCAACTAGAGTCTCGAAAACCTCACGTGACCCTGTCATATGTTTCGACGCACCATTGTCAATGTACCATCCATCCTCATCGACAGTACCTTGTGAGACATGATAGATCATAGAAAATTCCTCCTCCTCCAATATTCTGGTGAGAGCATCTATCTCAGCAGAAGTCACAACATCGGTGACCCCTTTCCCTTTCTTCTTCTCATCATCTCCCTTCTTCTTCATCAGACATCTCGATGAAAAATGACCTACCTTGCCTGTTGGCTTGTTGGGGCCTAACCCAGGTTCGAAGTTAACTAGCTAAACAAATCCCTGTACTACTAGCCCTTTTGGCAATAGCCCGCAGAGCGCGGACTGAGGTCTCACCCGAAGTAGTATGGGGGGGTGCTGGAACCAGGTTTCCACACCCTTGAGATGTCTGAGGGGTTGATTTGGTCCAACTGTGAGTCCCTTCGCGCAGGTTACTTCACGCACTTCCCTGGTGTTCGTGCCCTGATATATTCGCCTTCGCACAACCAGGGGCTGTGGGGCTTTCGTGTTGCTGGAGTAGCAATCTGCACTATTTCCCTAAGTCACACCCGAGATTACTTATCTTCTTATAATAGTTAGTTATCTTCACGTAAACAAATATTTATTCAGCACATTCATATGAGTTCGCGCAGTGAATAAACAGTAAACTTGCAATTATACCCAATAATACATAAAACAGGAAAAGATACACAGAAATATGGTAAAACTTCTCTTTTATTAATTCTTCCAACGATTACAGACTCGACTTGCCCTGCGCACTCAGCTACATGGGTCCGCGCACTCAGTTGCGGACTACTAGGCCTCTACGCACTTAGCTGCAGGGGTCCGCGCACTCAACTGCGGACTACTAGGCCTCTGCGCACTCAGCTGCAGACTATTGGGCCTCTGCGCACTCAGTTGCAAAGCCTTCTCCTACTCTACGACCCAAAGACATGACTTACACTTCGACTCAATGCTTCTATTCCTTCTATTCCATCAGATTCTTCTATTCGATTCCTCTTTACACTTAGAGCCTTGCTCTATTTATATAATCCGATGGTCCGTGGACCATGGGTAGATCTTTCAGGCCGATATTACATTACAAAAACAAGGGCAGACAACCCTATGACTGTATTACGACTTCGCGCTCCGTGCCCACAATTCGCGGAGTCTTTACAATGGACTTAGTCAAAACTTGGGCTTTAAGCCCCAAAACATGCCTTGGGGGGATTCCACGCCCAACATTACCACAGTTGAAACACTTGACTTTACTCAAGTCCTTATTTTGCTTACCCTTCATTCGTGCTCCAAGTTCCATGTCATCATTTGAAGCCTTCTTCTTCGGATGAAGATCCTTGTCTCGCAACTCCTCCTGAATGAAGTCGTACCACAACTTATTCCAGTCTAGAAACTTCTCTCTGGCAACGACCCCCTTGATGAAGGGCTTCCATTCCTCAGTGAACCCTTTCAAAAAAATCCTCACCATATCATAATCTTAAATAGTCACATCGACGGAAGCAATCTCATCTTTTACTTGAGACAATCTCTTTAGATACACCCTGTATCATCTCGATGGACTTCAACTTATCCTTCAATACCAATGCCCATTTCTCGTTCTTATTCTGGAACAAATTATGAAGATCCATCCACATCTCATGTGCAGTGCTCTTCCCAGACAAATGCGATATTAAGGGATCCTTCACACCATCAAGGATGATCAATATCGCCCTCGTATCTGAATCCTCGTACACTTCCATCTCCTTTGGGTCATTTGGCAGCTTGATGGCTTTCTCGGTGAACTCCCAGATCCTGTTGACTTGCAAGACCAAGTTGATCCTTTCCTTCCATGGACTATAGTTGGATAACCCTTCCAACCTGTCCTCATACCGAAGACCAACCTACAGCTTCGACATTGTAGTGAGCCCTTCATCTACAATGTGACCAACTCCCTCTTAAGATGTACTTCGTTGTGCACTATGATGATTCAATGTCTTCCAAAGTAGCTCAGACATGCTCTAATGCCATGTTGAATTTCCACGATTTTGGGTCTAGGATAGAATCTTAGAATCTTTGACGCTACCAAACCAAGAATCCCAACTAAAGATACTTTTCACAACATAAAATATAGAGTAGTAAATCACACATGCACTAGTATAGACATTTTTTTTAATATTGTATAAATATGTACAACAACCCAATCTTCATTATATTAAACCCACTGAGTAATACAACATTTTAGGGCTCCCATATAAGGGATACAAGATAAAATGACAATCTCGTTGTAGTCTCTATGTCGTATCTCTTCTTGCCAGTCCTTAGCTTCCGTTTTTATCTCTAGCTGCCCCTTAGTCCCTCGAAGGACAACACATAGAGTCCCTAAGAGGGCCTGCCACATATCACTGCTGCAAGACACTTCTAATACAATGAACACGGGTTGATTCAATCTGCTCTTCTAAGCTAGCCAACACCTAAGCTCCAATCTTCCTTCTAGTAGCTTCTTTCATCCATCAAAGAGCTACACATAGGCTCAACAACTTCACCCAACCTTCAACTGTCATGGTCTCGTTATGACTGCTTGTCAAGGGATACTTTGGGCCATCAACACTTTGCCCTCCATCAGACTAGTGATGCCCAATACAATCACAGAGAGATCTTCTCCTAGAAGAGGCTTTCAGTCACCAAGACAAGCCTTTCAATTAGCTCCCACAGGATGCTACAAAATTGACCCTTCTAGCAACAAACTCAACTCCAAAACATCCTCTTACATGTCCTTGAGAGCTGGTGCAATGTTGCAGTCCTACAATTCTAGTTAGGGAATCAAGGTATACCCTAACAACCACCTCTAATCGCTACAATAGTCCTCAATAAGAATGTGGCTTCCCTCCCTTGTAATTTTGTTGTCCTACACTACCTATACCATAGGTCTGCTAAAGGAAAATGGCCTTACGACCATCCGCAACTAACCCAAACAACCCTGCGTACTTCTGTAATTACCACAAAGTTTTGCAGCCTACAAGATCATGAGGTGACCCACCCTAATATGCACCAAAAAAACCCAACACAACTCGGTGATGCCCCTATTGTATCTCAAACTCCTTTAACCCACAAAACAATCCTTGAATCTTGTCCTTAGCTACTCGACCTTCTCCTTTCTTGGACAATGGCTACCACATGTCATATTTCTTATGAGATGTTGCACTTGGATGATATAAAATGATCCCCAACACCTTATATTTATACACAAAAGAAGGGCTCAACGAATTCATGAAGAGACATGTCTTGTGGAAAAATTCACTTCAAGCCTACATGACTTGACTCTCCAAAAATTCATTGTCAACTTCAAAAATTCATAACTCATCAAGGACATCTCAGAATTTGACGATTCTTGAAGCGTTGGATTCTCCTTGTTGTCCTCTATCATCTCCATCCATCACATGTCCAAAATGCTAAATGGTTTTGGCCGAAACATCGATGGGTGCAAAATCCCAACCTTGGGTTCCAAGCCCACAAATGACTTTTGTGGCGCTTCACCCTCCAAACCCTGAACCCTAGGGCTTGGAGTACCTCCCAAGATACTCAAAAAATCAGCAACATTCAGGGTAACTGTTGGAGAGGTAAATCCCCTCTACGGATAGAGGCGATCCCTACTAGCCCAGCAAGGGTCTAACAACAATCACACAATGCTGCCATGCATGTTCCTAATTACAATTAAACAAGAGGTAAAGAGCACCTACTTGGATTCCAGCGCTGTCATTTGACGAAGAGATGCTGCCTTCGCTCCTTCGCTTTGGCTGGTCACAATCCTCCGCGATCCCCGCGAATAGACACCTGCACACACGAAGAGGAAACAAACGCAAGCGTGAAATCTAATAAAAGCAACCATACATCCGTCAGAAAAGATGTAATTCACATTTAATCATTGCATGTACAAATGAGAATGGAACAATAATAGCAGTCATCTATTATTAATCAAGACAGAGAAGAGTACAACCAAATGTTCTGACGTCGGTATCCTTCTCAGGAGGGGCCAGTCAGCAAGCGTCTCAAGCATTCACCTTTGGAAATGATTCTCCCAAGACAAGAGACTCTCTCTCACACAAGCAACACAAAACAACCTTCCCTAAGCTATCAATCACTTCCACACTTAGCACACCAAATACCTATAGTAGCAGCAATCTGAGCACTATAAGCTCTATACAATCCAAGCTATTCCAAACTAGCTGCTCATGGTAATGGTGGAAGTATATGTAGGAGAAGGAGCCTCCTAAAAGGGTGGAAGGATGAGCTTATCTTCAAGGGAAGTAGTTGCAAAGGGTCGAACAGACATGCCATAGAAGGGAGTCGACATTCACAAAGCTAACAACCAAGCCTGGAGTAATCTGGAAGGCTGGCTGTTTGAACAAATTCGCCCAAACTAGATCAGCGCGGATTATGAGGCAACTGACGCGATGTCGCCGCGTGTACATAACTGGGACAGTCATGTCAGCGCGGAAGAACACGGGAAAGGCGCGCTGGCGACCAGCGCGGAAAAGTGATGTCCTTCCGAGCTGGCAGCGCACGGAATACACTATGGAGCGCCAGTCATCGCGGGTATTTTGCAAACAGACGCGCTGATGAATAAAACTTTAGAAAAATGGGTTTTTGGGCCAGTTCAGAAGGCATGAACTTAGTGATTGGCACAGCAGGATGACTGACAGGAAGGCAGTGACAAATTACTGTGTAACAGATGCCCCCTAAAGCATGAAGACCGAGAGAGTGGGAGGGGTGAAATGCTTTACAACACACGTCGAACTGGAACACCACCAGGAAGGACCGAAAATCTCTGATAATCAAGTACATGCAGTCTAGGCATGGGCGCAACCATCCAAAAAGACATGCGAAAAGGTCTGTTGGAATGGACGCAGCCACCCAGCTAAAGAGACCATAGTAATGATAAGGTATGGTCGCAGCCATCCATGAAGACTCAGGTATGGGCGCAGCCATCCATCAATGAGTCATGTAATGATCATCCACAAAATCGCAACCTGGACCATAACAGACAGGGATCCAGGGTCTTGCGCTCCGTCCCGATCCGAACAACGTACAAGTTCAAGCATGTGAATATATGAGTTGAAGTCGAACACGCATGAACATCGTCTGATTACCAGTCAATGATGAAAACTGTTAACAGACGCGAGAGGTACCACCAGTAATGACAATGGCCCTCAAGGTACTATAGGTACAACCCGTGGCATGTGAATCAATGAGCTGGTGTCGAACACCCACGGAATCATTCGATCGGAGGCCAATGATGTAAACCTCGCGTCGAACACGAAGAACCTGCCATTGAGGCATGAAGGCTCTAAGGCACCTGAAGGGAGTCTCTAAGTTACCTTCCCGGATAATGAGCTGAAGTCGACAGGAAGTGACCTTGATCGAAGGTGGGCCATAATGTTTCCCACATCATCGACGCGAGACAAAGGAAAAATGATTTGTGTGAGATAGCAGATGAGGTTGTATTATTTCAGAGGTCAACTTCTCTTGAACATATTGGCGGCACTGTAGCGGGTTTGGCAGTATTTGACATCAAATGAGCGGAGGGTATGGTGATGATGGCAACGAGCAGATGAGAGGTCAAATAGTATAACCCAAACCCACGAGAGCTAGTGAAAAACAAGATGAGATGGGCCCACCCAGACACGAAGCAGAAGAGTGCCATGTTCAAGAGCGACATACTGCCGACGCAACTATGATTACAGTTCCATTTTCCCCACCATTTCTGGCAGGTACCCCGGTTATTTTTGGATGACAAGCTTGACGGGGATAGCATATGCTTGAAGAATGTCATTTCGACAATGCCCGATGTCATCAAGTGTTTAACGAGCTTGACAAAGGAAAAACTCGGCGTCTTTTCTTGTTTAGAGAGTCTGAAAAGACAACGGAAAAGAAAACTCCAGGGGGGTCCTTTTTCGTAAAGTTGTGTCTCTCGAGCCCGAAAAAGTATAAAACAATACTCGAAAGAACCGCCCGACCAAAATGATCGAGGAGTACTTTTCGTAAATAGTGACTTCGACCCGAAAAAGTAAAAAAGCGGTCAGAAGCACGTCGTTTTGGAGCCAATAACGAGTTCGAAACGACAAAAACCCGGCAATCTTTTTTAGTTTAAACGGTCGAAAAAAGAGCTTTAAAGGCGACCGCCTCTCATTTTTTAACGAGTCGAGAGGGGGACTCGGCAATCTTTTCATCTTTAAACGGTCAGAAAAGAGCTGAAAGAAGACCTCCATTTTTATTCTCTTTAACGAGTCAAAAAGGGAAAAATACTCGGCAATCTTTTCATATTTTACGAGTCAGAAAAGAGCTTAAAGGCGACTCGTCCTAGAGGAACGAGTGGTATAAAGGGTAGCAACTGGTTCCGGCAATGGTGGAACTGCTCAAAACATGTAATGGTCAAGAGGCTGGCTAATAAAACCACTCATCGCTGCGGTTCCTCAGGAAAGGATAAACAACCAAGTGAGAGCATATGATCGGCCAAAGAGATGGTAGCAATGGAATGAAACAACCAAGGCTCATCTAGCAGAAGTCAGCGGATAAAAATGGCAATCACGAGATGTAAATCGGGTATGGGTTCATTTTTACACAAGCTTGAACCATGGAGAACTTTGGTTGGATTCGGTTTCATGTTTACACAAGCTTGAAACGAAAAACTATGCTTGTTATAAGTTCGCATGCCCCCAGCATAATAATGCAAATCGAGGTACATGCCCCCCAAGCTTCATTGCATTCGACAGAGTGGATGGAATGAAGGTTCACTTTCGAGATCTTGGAAAGACTCGACTGGGATTTTACGAGATCTTAATCAAAGACTCGATCTGAAAAGGGAGTTGTTTCATTTTTTTAATGAGGTTGACACAGTAAAAGAACTATCCTCATAACCCTTGTTTCATGTTTGAACGAGCTTGACACAAGATCAGGAACTATGCTCGAACACCTAGTTGCATTTTTTAAGGAGCTTGACACAGGAAAGCGAACTATGCTCCGACCAGACCCAGTTTCATTTTTTAAGGAGCTTGACACCGGAAAAGAACTATGCTCCACCAAACTTGGTTTCATTTGTTAAGGAGCTTGACACCGGAAAGGAACTATGCTCCAACCAGACCTAATTTCATTTTTTAGGGAGCTTGACATAGGAAAGTGAACTATGCTCCGCCCGAACTTCATCATAATGAACAGGAAGTCGGGGCTTCCAAGAGTGGCGCTCCCAGTGGGAGGTCAATATCTCGGAAGTCAGGACCCAATGCCCCCAGGACACTATGCACGACGGCGACATTGTTGGATACGGGCACGGGGTGGGTGGCCACGTAGTTGATTTGCGGCGAGGCAGATGCAACTTGTGGATGAAAGCCAGGAGGGAAAGACGAATGCGCTGGAGGGGCTTGTGGACGAACGAACGATAATTGATCGAACGTCACGATTCTCCCATCGTGTGGAAAGCAAACCACACGGAAAAGTGAAGAAACAAGGGCTCCCATGGCATACACATAATCACGACCAAGGAGAAGACTGAAGTCTAAAGAACCTTGGGTAACCGAGACATCTATATAGACAGTCTTGCCTCCCAAAGTAATAGGAAACTTCGGGAGGATCCCTAATGGCTGACTCGTTCCTCCATCAAACGCGGTGAGATGCGGTGCGACGGGTACAAGGGATGGGGAACCCAAAGCTCGCCAAGTAGTAACGGGCATGAGACTAACCGAGGCTCCTTCGTCTAACACAGTGCCGGGCAGCGCCTTATTGCAAGCATAGGCGGTGACCCAGAAAGGCACATGGGACGGAAGGGGAGGGGCAGTCAAGCGACTCCAATCAAAGCAGATGACCGAACTACTTGGTGGGGGAACCATATGGTTGCCCCCCTGCTCGGAAAGAACCGAATCTAAATTCTCCGGAGAGGTTTTAAAAGAATCTTTATCAAGCTCAGGAGAATCTGAGGAGATGAGAAGAACATGAGAATTTTGCTCTTCTGAAACAGAGTGCTTGAGAGGAGGTGAACTCGAATCAACACCCTTTCCGACCAACGACGGGTCTGGAACAGGCTGGGAACAGCCAGGTTCGGGAAGAGGGGCCTGGACAAGAGAGGAATCTGAAGCAATCTCTTTGTCAACAAGGGCGCGATCTACAGTTGTAGAAAGACGTTGATAACCGGCGGGAAATGGATTCGGAGGAGCAGCAAGACTTTCCAACACAGCAGAGGCTTTATCCATGAGGGGACAAAGGTGAAGGGGATGTTTGCCTTCACAAAGTCGACAGGGGATTCGAAACTTCCCTTCCTCCTTACCATTCCCAACTGATGAGGTAGCATTGCCATGATCATTAGTGGACGATGAAGGGCGGGCCGGATCGTGGGACCAAACTTCTAATACCCTGGGAATGCCAGGACAATCACGAAGCAGATGGTCCTCCTTGCATAATCGACAAGGAAACTTAACCTTCCGCGGAGGAGCATAAGGTGACCCGACTTCAGGTGTACTGGAGTGGATAGCTGGACTTGAGAGGGGGACTGTGTGTGTAGGCTCTCCCTGAGGGGACTTCTTCTTCTTGGTCTTCCTCTTCTTCTTCTTAGCCACCTGGTTACTCACATCGAGAATTTCACCAGGCGAAGTACAAGAGGACGACGTAGAAGGAGGCGTCGAGGGGGAGAGATCCACCTTAGGATCAACATGATGTCGTTCAGGTGGAGGGACTGATGGACTAACAGCCGATACGGTAGGGACCAAAGAGGTTGAAAACAACCACACAGGCAACCCGACAGTTAACCCTGGTAGGGACAACGTCGCCATATACGGAGCACCAACATTCCCAAGAGGAGGGAATTGTCCTGGATTCCCATCAGATGGGGAACCTGGGTTAGTGAATCCCGAAAAAGTTGCCATAGCAAACGAAAATGAAACCTACTCAAGCTAACGCACACGAGATATAATCAGGTGATGTTATCGTGGCCGAATAAATTTTTAAGACACAGGAACTGAACTTGACCTTTTCATGTTTCAAGAGTCGAGAAAAGGACGAAAAGATGACTCTAGTCTCCTTTGAATGTTTAATGAGCACGAAGTGACAAGAAGCTCACTGGCACCTTTTCATTTAGGGAGTCCGAAAAGGATCAAAAGTGACTGCTCTGGAGACTCTAGGTATAGGGTTTACCAAGCAACCCATAAAACTGCTTATACACCTCAGCACTCGTATGAGAGCCAAGGACTTTCCGTACTGCAGTCAATCTTCCCGAATGCTGTGTTCGGTGCGTTACGGTTCACAAGGCGGCAGACTCGGCTTCCTATGGATAAAGGATAAAAGCCTAGCGGGGTCTCCCTATATACGTGACGGTACGTGGGAGCGCAGTCCGTGTTAGACCACTATCGAGTCACAGAAGGAGGAATCACCCAACCTAATGTGAAACAACAGTGACTATGTTTAAAGACGCCGGAACACGTCTCTAACCTAGACCTCTAGATGTTTGCGTTTAGTTCCAATGCGTTTTTAGATTCATTCGGTTCATTTTATAGTTGATCTTGAAATTAAGTTTCGATTTCAGGCTCTATCGTATGTTCTCTCACAATTACCTAGATGCAAACTACATGCCAAAGAATTTCATTTTGTTCGATGAATTCTAGCTATGAGAGAGTAAAGAATTTTGATCAAACAAAACAAATACCAGCAAACAAGCAACTTAATGCAGCTACAAGCGAGGAAAGGAAACTTTTTCTTTCGAAAATGCAAATCAACGAAATGTTCTTTTCCTTTTCAATTTTCAAAAGCAAAGCTACTAGTTTGATTTTCTTTCAATGGCACAAAGCATCTAAGTGAATTTGGAGGAACCGGAACACCAAGCAAATCACTTAATGAAAGCACACAAAGTTCCCAAAAAACCCAACAAAGATTTTCAAATCAAAAGGAAAAACCAAGGCTTGTACGAGCTATGTGATCTAAGCCCAACAAGGCAAAAAGGAATTCAAACAAGAAGGAAGCAAGTGTGAACTGATCGATCCAAACAATCGTGATTTATGCTTGGTAGTGAAGAAATCGAATCAACATAAAAAGGTGGTTCAATAATCAACACTAAAAATCAACCAGCAACAAGCAGTGAAAAAGCCTCAAGCAAATCAATAAGAGGGTTGTGGATGAATGTTGAATAGACAAGTAACCCAAGCAAACGGTTTCTCGATGAAACTTCTAAAGGGCTAGGTCACATGGTCTAAAAACACAAGAGTCACTCGAATGAAATCAAAGAGAGAGCATCCCTTAACCAAAAAGCAATCAAAACAAGCTAATGAGGGACAAGAAACCACAGGGGATAAGAAAGGTTGATGAATTCAGGAGATAAAGTTATAAAAACAACTTTTCAGGAGTCAGCGCAAGTTTTACACTAAAAACCCATGTCAGCGCAACTTTTACACAGACCACCCGCGCTGTCAGCGTGACTTTTGCCCAAAAAACCGAGTTGATCTCAGAAAAACACAGTCGTCGCGGAATTAAGCTAGAAACCCAAGGTCAGCGCGGGTAGAAAGCTAGCAAGTGGCACTGACGTCGCGACTATACACGTCTTTTCCGCGCTGATCCGATTTTCCAGGATCGTCGCGACTGTTAGGCATGTTTACGCGATGAACAAGATGTTGCAAAAGGGTGAGCGCGATGTCAGCGCGACTGTTAAAATTAAATCCGCGATGGAGCTCAAAAATAGTGACAGGCAAATCAAAACTCCCAAATCAAAACAGCCAATCTTTCAATCAAACAGGGGCATCTCCCAGATCAACCCAGGAAACGCAAAAGACTGATAATTAATCCCCAATTTCAAAAAGAGAGCAATCAAACAAACTCAAAACAAGGATGAATGAAAAAGGACAAAGGCCAGCTCCCCAGCGGAGTCGCCAAATTGTTGGAGAGGTAAATCCCCTCTACGGATAGAGGCGATCCCTACTAGCCCAGCAAGGGTCTAGCAACAATCACACAATGCTGCCATGCATGTTCCTAATTACAATTAAACAAGAGGTAAAGATCACCTACTTGGATTCCAGCACTGTCGTTTGACGAAGAGATGCTGCCTTCGCTCCTTCGCTTTGGCTGGTCACAATCCTCCGCGATCCCCGCGAATAGACACCTGCACACACGAAGAGGAAACAAACGCAAGCGTGAAATCTAATAAAAGCAACCATACATCAGTCAGAAAAGATGTAATTCACATTTAATCATTGCATGTACAAATGAGAATGGAACAATAATAGCAGTCATCTATTATTAATCAAGACAGAGAAGAGTACAACCAAATGTTCTGACGTCGGTATCCTTCTCAGGAGGGGCCAGTCAGCAAGCGTCTCAAGCATTCACCTTTGGAAATGATTCTCCCAAGACAAGAGACTCTCTCTCACACAAGCAACACAAAACAACCTTCCCTAAGCTATCAATCACTTCCACACTTAGCACACCAAATACCTATAGTAATAGCAATCTGAGCACTATAAGCTCTATACAATCCAAGCTATTCCAAACTAGCTGCTCATGGTAATGGTGGAAGTATATGTAGGAGAAGGAGCCTCCTAAAAGGGTGGAAGGATGAGCTTATCTTCAAGGGAAGTAGTTGCAAAGGGTCGAACAGACATGCCATAGAAGGGAGTCGACATTCACAAAGCTAACAACCAAGCCTGGAGTAATTTGGAAGGCTGGCTGTTTGAACAAATTCGCCCAAACTGGATCAGCGCGGATTATGAGGCAACTGACGCGATGTCGCCGCGTGTACATAACTGGGACAGTCATGTCAGCGCGGAAGAACACGGGAAAGGCGCGCTGGCGACCAGCGCGGAAAAGTGATGTCCTTCCGAGCTGGCAGCGCACGGAATACACTATGGAGCGCCAGTCATCGCGGGTATTTTGCAAACAGACGCGCTGATGAATAAAACTTTAGAAAAATGGGTTTTTGGGCCAGTTCAGAAGGCATGAACTTAGTGATTGGCACAGCAGGATGACTGACAGGAAGGCAGTGACAAATTACTGTGTAATAGTAACAATGCATAAGTGTAAAATAGAGGGCCAGTTAAAACTCTAGCAATGCGGGTATCAGCGCCAAAGGGAAAATTCAAATGTTTTTGTCATATGTCCAAATAATGCGTTGGTGGAGTGCACGTCAACAAATGAATAATTATTTATCAAGCGAGCATTGATGATTCGGATGGTGAGGTCACGTGATTCATTTCTGAATTATCGCTGAGAGGTAATGTTTGGTTAAAAGATCATGATTTCATGTCAAGATTTTTTGAAATCACTTCTCAGTTCGTTATATCATGTACAGATTAACACGACCTGACATAATTTACTTCATATGGTAACACCCGTATAATGAATGATTGAGTTGTTGTATTTCTTATGCTAAAATAGGGTGGGTTGTTAAGTTTTCCCTGAAAATCCAGGATTGAATTGCAATCCCTCTTCTAGTGCTTTTGCTTGACGGTGAGAAACATTGGAAGGAGCAAAAAATTGAACAAAGACGAGCTTAAAGCACCTGACCTACTCGAGGTCTATCCAGAAATTCAACAACGTTTTCGAAAGAAGGTTGGGAATAATTTTTCTCTTGTTATGCAAAATATCATGATGGAGTTGCTAGAGTGTTTGCAGAAGGTTTCAGTGGTCAACAGGTTATTTTTTGGGGTATTTCATTTCCAGTCACCAAGGAGTTGATTGATGGAGTCACAAGTTTACTTGCGGAAGAAGAAAGAAAATTCACAAGTAATGTTTTGGATGGCATTGGTGTGCCATTTTTTTCTAAAGGATGAATTTAAGGAGATGAGATGGAGTTTAGGGTTTCAAAGGTCATGGTTAAAGGATGAGTGGCACTGCCTCCTATGAATTACTTAGTCATACTTTACCTATGAAGGATTCTACAATCGGGTAAATATTTTACCATTTTCGATTCTGATCTAGGTGGATGTTGGTGGCCACCCACCTATCCCATTTGGACCCCCACAACTGTCTCTTTCATTCTTTTCAGTTTCCTAAATTATAGCACAGTTAACTATTTTTAGCAGTTTTTCGGGTCTTAAACTTCGGGAACCGTTTTGAGGCCCTAAACGACGTTTTTTGGGAAATCTACCGCCAACGATTTGCTATCTAAAATCATCTTTTCCGTCGTAGTCCTCGGAGAGATCTTTCCAACGGGCTATCATGCGCATCAAACGGAGATAATATGACCAATTCGCGACCCCGGGAAGTTGGCTGTCCAACTCACCCCAACGGGGCCCACAAACTCTTGGTGTTACATCTCCTCATGTTAGGGTTTTGGTTGTTTAGGGTTCTCTCTTATTGTTCAATAATAAAAAGGCCCTTGAGCCTCATTGTAAGACAGTTCAAAGGCATGTAGCCACCACATCTCTTCTCAGAGATAAGCTACCATCGCCCTAGCTGGTTTATTTCCATTTCTGTTTGTAAGCATATTTCAGTATTTTACAGTAATGAAATGAAGTATTATTTTCGCTGCATATCTGTCTCTATGGTTATCTTTGTATTTTATTGCGTTCCTGTTTAAATCCGGATCAGATTCCTAGCTCATATAGTAGGTCAATTGAGAATTAATACTCCCTATTTTTTGTTGGAAATCCTGAAACATATGTTCGCATTTCATATATCACAAGGGTCTAATTAAAATATTAATTGAAAGCCAATTGAGAAGGATCGGAAGGAGTTGGGAACATTTTTTGTTTTGGGTAGGGTTTGAACTTAAAATTGTAAAACCAAAAAGGGGTAGGAAGAAAGGTAGAAAAAAGAAAGTCAAGCAATCACAAAACCATGAGCAGGGGACCTCATTTGTATAAACAAGAATTCAACAAAAGGTGGAACGAGTTCCTCCTTTAGTTCCTCAATTACCCAAGTCTTATACCAGGAAGAGTGATAGACTAAAGAAAAAAGAGGATGCCCCTCCTCCCACTGTCCCCCTACCTGCAAAAAAGGAAGTTAGCAAGGAGATAGAGAAAACCAAGGGAAAAATGATTGAGCCCGAAACAGAGTAGACAACATATGATAAGGAACCCACCTTAGCAGATATGTTTAAAGGTGGAAAAATACCACACACCAGGCCTTGGAATAAGCTGAGACTGAACATTAGACTGAAAAAGAACCCTAAGTTAGCAAAGGAGGTCATAGATGTAGATAAAACCCCTCAAAAGGACTTGATCATAAACCAGGAGGAATATACAAGCTCAAAGAGATCTAAGAAAGATAAAGACTCAAAGAAAGGGGTTACTACATAGGCTCAGATGATTAAGAGACAGAGGAGAACAAATGTTGACATCTTGTTGGCGGTAGCTAGCAAACTTAACTAGTTGATTTTTTGACCGCACAATTTTGATCGACCACTGTCAAGGTGAAATTTTGTTTGCAGGTCGATAACCTATCTATCAATGACTTGCACTAGTAAAGGTGAATGAGCACTGACAGTTCCATTGAACTCGCAATTTTGGTAATCGATCTCTATAAAAGTGCTGACAGCCAACCCATAACGATTATGATCATGTTTTGGTTTTGAAAGGATATCAATAAGATTCTCAACATTGTTAGATCTAGAAGCCCGAAGGGAGGAGTTGTGTAACATATGATATTTTTAGAAGGATGATGAGGCACGGGTTCCAGCAAATCAGGTAGAAGATCAGTCAACGTTTTTGACCCATTTTTCTAGCCAAGTTTGCGATGTCAAATCAGGAAGCCCGAAGGGAGGAGCTGCGTAACATATGATATTTTTAGAAGGAGGATGAGGCACGAGTTCCAACAAATCAGGAAAAAGACCAGTCAACGTTTTTGACCCAGTTTTCTAGCCAAGTTTGTAGCATGTTGTTATGGTTTAGATACAGATAGGCTTGGAAATATGTATTATGTGCATGTATTTGACATATACGCTTTATATTTTTAGAAGATTGTAATTAAGTAGATACAAAGAACCTGTTTTTAATTTGTAATATTTCCTATAAAGACAAGCTCTGTAGAATGAAAGAGGGTTGGTTTTTAATAAAAAACTTATTGTGCTTTGTGTATATTTATGAAAGTTTAATAAAGGAAGACTAATTTTGCAGCAGAGATTCTTGTGTTGAGAGATTTTGGATATGTGTTTTCCTGTTTTTATTTTCCTTCTATGTTGTCATATGTTTATTCTTCTATGATTGATAAGAGTAAATAAACATAAATCATATTTACTATGCTCTATTTATATGATCAGTCTTTCACATATTTCTGACTTATGCTTTACAGAAGCCATCCTTGTGATGCTCTTATAAGTATACCATTGCCTTCTTATTATGCATTCCATCTCAATAGTTTTAAATCTCAGATTATCTCATCTACCATGCTTCCTTCGTACTCCACGTTAGTTTCTTTTACCTGACATCATTTTTTCCTGATAACTTCCTAGATCTATGTACTAGGTAAAAATATATATGGTGAGGAAGGTTGTGTTAATGTCGCACTGATTGCATGGATATCCCTGGTTTTGTGCTAGCACAATTTCTGTCACGTGGCATGGAAAATTTAGAAATTCGAAAGTCATTCTCTTCCCTTTATTCCTCTCACAAATTTTAGGGTTATATATATGTGGTCCTGTTAGCCGAAATGCACACGTCCATCCCTGAATCTTTATCCAATGATCAATATTCGTTAGATATGATTTTCAGGTTGTGCAAGAAATATCCCTAGTTTCATGCAACAATGTCATTGCAATCACTATGTTCATCTTCAACCTAACTTGTTTTTCTATTCTTATTGATTATGTATTTGGCTTCCATCACAAATGCAACAATCGTCAATTATACCTTCATTGTAAGTTTTATTATATCCATGATATGTATATATTAAACTGAAGACAATTACCAGGAAAAACGTCATAGAGTTGGAACAAATAATTTTGACAGGAAATTTGATCATGTGGAAGTGCAGAGAAATCACCATTCTACGCACTCTGCACTATGTCCATAAGGTTTCGAGATATTTTCAAACTCTACCATTAAAATAAAGATATGAATATTACCAATTGTGGAGAAGTTCGAAGAAATCACCATTTTCCACACTTCCACATTGGGTCAATATTGACTGAGTGTGGAATTGCGGAGAAAGCACTATTCTCCACACTCCGGTTGCATCTAAACCAAAGAACCATCAAATCAAATTTTGTGGCTGCAAAAATAAAAACATTCACATTGTGTTATGTGATCTATTGAAGATGGAGTAAGTGTCTGTTGCATGTAGTTCAACAAAGGGGTGAAATCATGAAGATGGGTTACACTTTTGGGCCACATGTGGCGATGAAATTTTAAGCTTTTCCTCTTTTATTGAATTACACCCCTCAAAATTCATATAAGCATTGTGAATTTTGATTCAGAGTAAAAATAAAATATGTGGAGAATTACGTTTTTGTCCTAATGATATTTTTTGCAAAAAAATTTAGTGATCTCTCAATTTTCCATTAAAAGCAATATATGTCCTCACAAATTTCACAAAACTTAAAGAGGTATACACGTGTTCACGTAGCATAACTTAGTCTAAAATGTGTAATTTTTAATATATATATATATATATATATATATATATATATATATATAAGCACGATCTACATGGAGAGAACTAAGCTTTTCATATTATTAATCTTTTTGTTTAATGTAAAATTATATTTTTTATTATTTTTCGAAGTTGGCAAAATAATATTTCAATTGCACTTTGGAGAGACATGTGTTCAAATAAGATTTTTTTCAAATATTTAAATAAATTGAAAAACCAAGAGTACTCTTTTGAAGAGGACTTGTAAACGAAGATAGTGGTATTTTTTGAAATTTTTTCGTTGTGTATATTTTATGTTATTGATTTTTTATTCAGCCCCTTTGAAACTGTCCAAAAAAATTTCAAGTGTTATGTTTAAAAGAAATTAGATGAAAAATATCATATGAATTTGAAAGTTTCAAATTCATATGCCATTGGATAGAGGATTCTTTCACGAATCCAACATGATCAACTCTGCCACTTAAGGACAAATTCTTCCCTAAATCCGATAGGGTACAAAATGGGGTTGCAGAGAAATCTACAGAAGAGGTGTTGAAACTATAATTTTTAGGACTTCAAGAGCTCGATCGAGCGCTTAAATTCAAAATTCAAATTTCTCGATCGAGCGTTAAAGTAACCCTCAATCGAGTGGTATACATGGTTCATGCATGACTTGATCAAGCTCAAAGGCTCGATCGAGCCATTAAAAACTCTAACCCGCTAACACTCTTACCAAATTTTATTAATGGTATTAATGGTAAACTATTTTACCAAAAATAAAAAATATAGCTTGATCGAACCATTAACTCAGGTTAGAAAATGACTCGATCGAAGGTTTGTTTAAAGGCTCGATCAAACTATTTTTAAGCGCCTCAACAACTCGATCAAGTGCTTAAAAATTGCTCGATCGAGCATTTAAAATTGTTCGATCGAGCATTAGTTTTTCAGAAAAACACGCCCTCATTTCGCCAAAAAGTGTAACCTAGCTCCATGCTTTGACCCAAAGGATCATTTTTCATGCGACTTAAAAAATTCCAAACTCCTTGAAAATTTACAACATATGGAATATCCCAAAACTCAATGGAATTGCTTCTAAGGCTACTACAAATACTGTTGCCAAGGTTATGAAACCAATATTGTTGTGGAGCCTCTGAATAATTTATCTATGGTTTGAGATTAAAGCCATTGAAAAGAACCATGCGACTTGACTCGAGCTTCAGAAAGCCACCCCTTTATAACAAGCGAAATGGAACCAACTTGATTGTGGCGCCAGAGGCTTGAGTCCTATATCTATATATATATATATATATATATATATATATATATATATATATATATATATATATATATATATACATATATATATATATATATATATATATATATATATATATATATACACACACACACCCTTTATAACAAGCAAAATGGAACTAACTTGATTGTGGCGCTAGAGGCTTGAGTCCTCTATATATATATATATATATATATATACAACACATGGAGGCGCCAGGTTTGCAATCAATATTAAGAAACATTCAATGGCAGAATTTCCACATAGTCTACGGTGTAGCGTAATAATAATCATATTTCCATGGAAATTATTCCACCTTTACACTATACATGAGAATTGTGAGACGGAATAGGCGACTACCTATGGTTATTTATTTATTTCATTAATATTTGGGACAACCAATAAGACAGACTTATTTAGATTGAACATTGCTTTCCTTATGTAGAGTTTTCGTTGTGCGAAGCTTACAATGAAAGCTTTCATTATGCGAAGGAAGTTTCCTCTGCACCTCCGCACTCCGTATTGGTTTCTTTTAACTGACATCGTTTTTTTCTGATAGTTTCCTAGATCTATGTACTAGGTAAAAATCTCTATGGTGAGAAAGGACGTGTTAATGTTGCATTGATTGCGTGGATATCCCTGGTTTTATGCGGGTGCAATTTCCACTACATGGGATGGAAAATTTGGAAAGCCAAAAGTCATTCTCTTCCCTTTATTCCTCTCACAAATTTTAGGGTTATATATATGCAGTCCTGTTAGAAAAAACACACACGTCCATCCTTGAATCTTTATCCAATGAGCGATTTTCGTTAGATGTGATTTTCAAGCTTTGTAAGCAATATCCATAGTTTCCTGCAACAATGTCATTGCAATCACTACATCCATTTTCAACCTGGCTTGTTTTTTTATTCACATCAATTATGTATTTGGCGGCCATCACAAATGCAACAATCATCAATTATACCTTCATTGTAAGTTTTCTTATATCCACGATATTTGTTCTGAATGCTTGTACAGATTGAACTGAAGACAATTACCAGGAAAAATGTTAGAGTTGGAACAAATAGGTTTGATAGAAAATGTTAATACATAGTGTGGAGTGCGGAGGAAGTTGTTCAACCCCTCCCTCCGCACTCCCTTGTCTCTTCCTTCGCACCTCCACACAATTATGTAGATTTCTTTAGCCCCCCCCCCATGTAAGGGTCTTGTAATTGCGTTAGTTCTAGCATCATTGGGTAGAGCAGTAGCATAAAAGTGTCAGTGTCATTGCTAGGGAATTCACCAATGGAATGGCCACTCACAAAATTAACCTTTTTTATTATTATTTTAAAATGATTTGTCAAGCACTGACAAATACCGTAAATAAAACGCCCTCCACCGGGGGAATTATGTCACATCAAGGCTCGCTCAACCAATGGAAAATTAAAAATAAAATTTCCAGAAATTAATTTTTTTTTTTGAATTTACAAAAAATTAAAAATATTCCAGAAACTTTAGTTAAAATTACAAAATATTAACAAAATAATCGAAATTCAATACAATTTGACCGTGAAACAAATACTATTGTCCCTAAAAAAATACTAATAATAAATATGAAGTATAACTATTATTTTATACCATACATACATGTTGTGTACATTTATAATGTTCTCTAGACAATGACTTTTAATTTAAAGGTGCGAAATTTTATGAATGATCACTGAAGTGTGAGAAACCTCGTAATTTTAAACCATAATCTATCATGATTATTCTCATTTTTTAAGTAGGAGCATTATTTTTTTTGGATGAAGCAAGAGTAGGACTTTCTATTAATCTAGCCAATAATACATAATTTACAAGAAGCTGCACCAGCTTTGTGAGAGTTCAACAGGCAACTCGGCAGCAAAGTTCCAAAACACGCACCTAAAACCAAGAGAAGCCCGAACAAGAAAACCGGGGAGTTACCTCCAGACACTTTGGACAAAAGCAAGCAGTAGACCCTCTGGTCGTACTGTCGAGCACCAAAAGAAATCCTGAACACCATGGAAGACGGTTCCACCGAACCGGGGCCCACAAAAAATGCCACAAGTGACCCGCCGAGGGTCCACAAGACTGCCTCCAAAGACCATATAGAAACAACAGTAAGCTTGTAGAGCCGCAGGCCATACGATCCGACTAGCCAGATTCAATGTACACGCTCTGAATACGGGCCCACTACAAACCCACACATAAACCTGTCTTACGGACTCGACAAAAACTTTAGGCCAACTCTCTAAACTCTTTCGGGTCCGAAACACCAAACCAACATGCACGATCAAATCTACACCGTTGATCACCCGACGAGGATCCAACGGTCTACGCAGATATCGGGTGGACAAGTAGCGCGAGGGATAACCACCTGATGAAAGCGGTATTCTCTCACCTCTCGTTGCTACGTGTCGCATGAAGAGTGGAATCGGGGCCTTCCTAAAAAAAACCAGATACCACTTGGACCCCGCCCGATAAACCACTTGTGGTTTTAGAATCGAACGCCTCGCGGAATAGCTTGCGCGCTCTTTCGCCAAGCGATAGCCTTTAATCAAGAACATCAGATGGTTCTTGTGCCTTCCTCCCAGATTCTCTGCCAAACCCCAAACACCATCAAAATTTCCACATAAAGTTTTGGTCAATGGATGACCAAACCTGTGGTACTTCCAGAGTCGATCCTCTCGCCACACATCCGATGGAATACTGAGCTTTGGATTGCGGCCAATACCCAAAAAGGGCAGACAGTTTAGGGTTCCTTGTCCTCCTGCCTGTCTCCTAAACCACTTTGATCCTTCCTGTGAAACCATAGCTCCATATCTTTGTCCGCCTGACAGAGACAATCCTTTAGCAGTTTGCCTAGTGGTAACAAATCCCAAGCATACCGAGAATCCCTACCTATATTGGTGAAATCCTTCGTTCGCCAAATGGTCCGCTAACATGTTAGCTTTCCTTTTCACATGGACAAAGCTAACAATTTTTAAGGTTTGCAGGTGGGAGTTGATACGGTGAAAGACCTGCAAAAGCCTCCAATGCTTCTTCTTGGCTGCTCTAAAAATCAATTCCGAATCTGCTTCAATGATAACATTATGCGAATTTGAATCCAACAGGATTTCCAAACATTGCTCTAGTGCCATGAGCTTTGCCATGTTATTAGTGGCCTTACCCAAGTGGCCATGGAAGATCTTCTTTATTTGACCCTTTTCATTTCTTATAGCACCCGCAAAGCCAGCTAACCCTAGATTGCCCTTAGATGCTCCGTCTATATTAACCTTTAGGAAACCATAAGGCGGAGGTTGCCAAATGTCACTATCTGCATTTATTTGGCTTACTCCCTTGATTATGCCCTGTGGGCTTATGGACTAGAGACCCAAATGAAGTATAATACTCGCCTCTTGGGGCAGAGGAGGATCCTTAGGAAGTGTCCTCAACAGGCTTCTTACTGTGTCTTTGAGCTGCCTTAAAATTTGGTCAATTATGTTTTGTGGCTTGCTTGCTTTGTTTTTGAAGATCTACTGTTGTGCTCTTTCCAAACATTCCAGATAACAAAGCCTGGAACCAGAATCCAGGATTTATTAATAATTTCATTCCCAGAGAAGTTGCTCCTCCAATTCTTCAAAGTATTGGATATGTTAAGACTATCCCTATATGATTGTCTAAAGATAGAGGCTACCCAGTCCCACACATTGGATGTGAAAGGACAGAGGTTGAGAAGGTGATCCATCGTCTCCTCTTGTGATCCACAGAGGTAACATTTGGAGGGGCCAATAAAGCCTTTTTTAAGGAGATTCTCCCAAGTTAAGATTTTCCTTTGATGCACTAGCTAGATGAATAACTTTATTTTCATCCAGTGGGGGCTCTGCCATAGTTTCTTCCAGAATTGATCAGGATTTAGATAGTGAAATCCTGTTACTTCCTGTTTAGCTTCTTTGAGGTTAAAGTTACCTTCGATGTTCTTTCCCCACCTTAATTGGTCAGGTGAGTAGGATACTAGCATCCTTCTATGCTCTAGATCCTGGGTGAGAGATTTTTCCTGGGCTTTTAGAGGACTCTCATCACTGTGGCCTAGATCCTTCCAATTCCTCCATTTACCATTATTCCTTTCCTGGTCCTAGAAGTCTTTGACCATAAGAAGACCTTTGTTATTTGTGTCACTCTTGAGAGCTGCTAATTCATCCTTATATAGGTTGGGTTCCTGTTGCCAGTTATCCTCCCAAAATCGTGCTAGGTTCCCTGCTCGAATTTCCCAGAAGCTATGTTGCTGAACAATACTTTTATTTTCCCAGGCAAGGTTCCAAATATGGGAGCCCCTGATTTTCCCTGACATTCTAATGTGATCCTTCTCCTACCAATACTTGGCATATTTTTGTTTCCAAAGCTTAGCCCAGGGAGCTGTCAACTCCTTAATCCATCTCCACCAAAGTTTGGCTTCCGAAACTCTACTGAGGGTTTCAGAGTCATGCAGCCCCAAGCCACCATGGCTTTTGGGCTTGCATATCTTATCCTAGACAACTAAAGCCCACTTCTTTTTCTCTTCTCCTCTACCCCACAGAAAATCTCTTTGTATGATCCTTATCTGCTGCTTAATACCTATAGGAGCAGGAAGAGCTAAGAACATGAAAATGGGAATTGCCTGCAGGACCACCTATGTGAGCACAAGGCGCCCTGCCAAATTTAGTGACCTGCATGTCCATTTTCTGACTTTGTCCTGATGTTTGTTTATTATTGGCTCCTACACTTTCTTGCTTAGAGGTTTATCAGTAAGTGGTATGCCTAGATACTTGGAAGGTAGCTGTTCCCTTTGAAACCCAAGACTTCTGGTAATATTTCTCTGAATAGAAATGCTAGTGTTAAAGAAAAAACTTTTGATTTGTTGAGGCTTACCTCTGTGTCGACCGCCATAGAAAATTCATTTAAGATGTGTTTGGTCTCTCTGGCTTCCCTGACTGTGGGTATGCCCTGCAACATAGTATCATCCACAAATTGTTGATGAGTGTTTGCCACTCCATCCAAGGTGAGTTTGATACCCTGGATTCGTCCTTCAGCATTTTCCATTTTGATCGCTCTGCCTAGCCCTTCCATCATGAGAATGAAGAGGAAAGGTGAGAGCGGATCTCCCTGTCTGAGACCTCTGGAGGGTGTGAAGGTTCTTGATGGAGCTCCATTAAGCAGTATGGAAAAATTGGTCATGGTGACAAGTGCCATAACCCATCTTATCCAATTTTGGTCGAAGCCATAGGCTCTCAGAACTGCTCTTATATAAGACCAACTTAGCTTGTCATAGGCTTTCGCTAGGTCCAACTGAATGATCATACTAGCTTGTTTGTTGCTTTTGAGAGAGTGTACCACCTCATGAGCTTGGATGATGTTGTTGAGGATTTGTCTTCCTTCCACATAGCCCGTTTTCTCCTCCGAGATGAGAGATGGTAGAAGGGGCTTGAGTTTATTGGCTATCACTTTGGAAATAATTTTGTACACCACATTACATAAGACTATGGGTCTGAAACCATCCGGAGTCATGGCATTTCCCTGTTTTGGGATCAAAGCTATGAAGGAAGCATTAAGATCCTTTAGAACCTTTTTGGATTTTCTTGAGTCTTCCACAACCTCAAGGATATCCTGTTTGACTGTTTCCCAACAGGCTTTAAAGAAGTCTACATTGAACCCATTCGGGCTTGGGGATTTTCCATTTTGCATTTCATTAATCACTCTACTGACCTCCTCTTTCGACACTAGCCTATTAAGATTGTGTTTGTCCTCTCTGGTGACCAGCTGAGGGATATACTAAGTGAATTGGTCAATGAACCTGGATCTATCCTCCAGAGGTTCCTTTGCTATACTGAGGAAGTGTTGTACAAGGACCGATTCCATATCGTTGTGAGAGACAAGCTCTATCCCTTGAGAATCTTTGAGCTTTGTGATTTTGTTGTGTGCCCTGTGAGCCATGGTGGATTTGTGAAAGAATTTTGTATTCCTTTCTCCCTCTCTAATCCACTGTATCCTTGATTTCTGTCTCTAGAAAATTTCCTCTTGCAAGCATCGTTCTTCCCATTCTTCCTGCAAAGAGTCAGTTAGCTTTTATCGCTCCTCGGTAAAGCCATCTGTGATGTTGATCTGATTGATATCCTGGAGCTTCTACTCAGCTTCTCTTTTGGCTTTGAGGACATCCCAAAATTCCTTTTTGTTCCAATCTTTAAGTTTGGATTTGATGTGTTTGAGTTTCTGTTGGAGCATGAACATTTTAGTGCCTTGAATGTTCAAATCCTCTCTCTACCATTTGTAAATATTACTGGTGAATTTAGGGTGAGAGAGCCAGGCATTTTCAAACCTGAAAGGCCTGTTTCTTGGTGTGCCCATAAAGGTGGCTTCTAGCTGTACAGGCTAGTGATCCGATCCTCCAAAGGGCAGAATAGAAGCTGTCATTGTAGGGCCTGTGAGAAGGAGGTCCTCTGAAATAATAAATCTATAAAGTTTGGAGGCAACTTGAGAAGCCCCTCCCCTCTTGTTGTTCTAGGTGAAGGTTCCATTTATTGTTTCAGTGTCCACTAGCCCCATGTTCATTATGAAGTTCTGGAAGGCCATGGAGTCTCTTCCTAGCTGTCTAATACCACCTTTTTTCTCTCAGAGAGATCTTATCATATTGAAATCTCCTGCAACAATCCAGGGCATGTTGGGGTGTCTTGCTCTTAGATCCTCAAGGAGAAGAGAAGCTTGTCTGCTAGATTTTGAGGTCCATAAACATTTGTGATCATGTATATTTCCTTATCACCTACAGGTTGCCATACCAAAGAAAGATAGTTCCTGGATTCTTTAGCATCCAAGATTCCAAATTTCTGTGGATCCCACAGCGTGAGAATCCCCCCTCGCCGAGTTGCTTGCTTTAACCTCTAGATACTTATACTTGATTAGCCACTTATTATGAATTTCTCTAATCTTATCCATCGAACATTTTGTCTCCCGAATAAAAACCATATCTGGTTTTTCTTCTTTAATTCTATTACTGAGATTCCTTTGTTTCATTCTATTTCCTAAGCCTCTAATATTCCAGGTTGTGAGCTTCATTAAGAAAGGTTAATAAAGGAATAAATGGTAAGATCTTTCATCTTACCTGAGTTAATCAGTAGTTTTCCACATTCGTTCAGCAGCTCATTCTGTCTTTTTCTTCCTCTTTTCCTACCTGAGTTCTTTGGAGATTGTGCCTGTACATTCTCCATCATTTTGACCCCACTGTGCTCCTGGATTTCATGATTTCTTTTGACTCCAATTCCCTTTGATTGTGATCTCCGTAGAAATAACTGTTGCACCCTATCATAATCCTCTTTAGGCAGGGAGTCCACTCCTATGGTCGTCCCTTGTTCCAGAATTTTTTCTAGATCTAGATTTTCCCTATCTAGAATCTCCTATAGTTCATGGTCCTCCGTTCCCGCTTCACTTGGAGTCATCTCATGGTCCCTACTTATCTCCATACAACTTGGTAGATCGTCCTTTTGCTGGTTGTTTACTGTGATATCCTCCATGTCAACTTCCTTTTCCTTCTCATTGATTATGTTCTCCATATCCTGGACTGTTTCCTTGTTCCCCTCTTCTTCCTCTAGGATCTTGAAACGATTGTGTCTTGAATGTCTATCCTCATTCATCTTATTTTGTGGACGTTTACCACCTTTCCCTTTGCTCCCAACCTTGGTGAAACCCTCGTGATTTTTATCCTCAGTAGTTTTCGCATTTCCTTCCATATTGTTTGCTGGGCAGTCTCTGAATAAATGCCCATGTTCATGGCATTTGCGGCACCTAAATGGGATGTGCTCATAGTCCACAGTCTACACCCATTCTTCATCATACACTTCTAAAATTATCGCTTCCGGAAGGGCTCCAGATAAGTCCATTTCCACACATATTCGGGCAAAGGAGGTATATTTTCCTTTCAGAGTCGCCTCTGAGATCTTTAGAAAATGCCCCAGCTTGTTGCCTATTGTTTTCAGAGATTCTGGTAGCCAATAATCCAAAGGAAGGGAGTATAGTCTAATCCATACCGGTACCGATGTGAATGTTTCACGTTCCGGGACAAAGTTCATCATCCATGGCCGCATATAGAGTCCTGCAGCAGCGTAGAAATATGGTCCTCCCTCGAACACTCTATCTTTATCCTCTAGGCTCGTGAACACCACTGTGAAGAAGCCCTTAGAACCCAGATGTAGGTGTATTTCCCCCTTTGGCTTCCAATGGCTCCTTATCCAGACGTGTAACACCCTCTTCGTCGGCCATAATCCCATAAATTTGCATATGATCGCATATTCCGTCATATGATCCCTATGTGCTTGAAGCACTGGATCGCTCAATACGACCCGGGGAATAATGCTCGACTTGGGTTTGCAGACCCCAGTTGTCCTTGGTGGGCTCCAATATTGTAGCAATAATGCTACAACTCCTGGAGCTTCCTATCTCTAATTTTATCAACCCGGTAGTTCGTACAAACTTGGAAGCGACGGTGCTGTATGCACAAGTACTAGCTCTTGTCGCAGCTGTCACTTGGTCAGCTGGCACAAGTCCGCTAGGGCTCAAGCCAACTTCTATATGTTCTCAGAAGAAGCTTTATGAGTGATGGACGAAAGCTAACTCAAAGGAGGCTAATCTATTTGCAGAAAGAAACTGAAAGCCAACAAAGCATGAAAACCCTAGTAAACCCTAATTTGACTAGCTAGGCCCTTACAATGCAAAACTGCGAATGAAACTTCTACCAATGATGCCATTACTTGCAGTGAGCTGAAATAAATGCATCTAAGCTACTTGCATCTGAAAAGACATGTTTTTGTATTTTTTCATTAAGTGGTTGGATTTATTGTGATGATGCTTTTGATTAGGGTTTGACTGTGCAGGAGCGGTTCGAATGGAAGGAAAGCATGGGCAAGGTCAGGGGGGGGCTAGGAGAGGCCCTAGAGGATCTCTAGCATCAGTCCACAAAAGTCTACCACGTTCGGATGCTCAGCAACCGAGTTTGCAGGCTTCTACAGGAAGTCTGCAGGGGATCCTACAGGAAACTCAGGGGTTCTACAGGAAGTCTGTGAAATTCTACAGGATGTTCGACCGTGGGAGTTTTGGGAGATGGTGAAGTGATGGAGTGGTATGGGAGGATAGGTGAGATGGAGATGGAACTGGTGATGGCTCAGGAGCAGAGAAGTCAGATGGAGAAAGAGTGCATGCAGTGGGTTGATGGCTGGAAGGATGGGATCAACAAAAGGTTAAGTAAATGGAGCTACGTGAGTAATGGAAGAGCTGGAAGGTAAACGAGCTGAACAGAGGTCGGTTGAGTGGCTTTAGGTGTGGTTGACAAGAAGAGGAAGGTAATGGAATGGTGTGGAGCAGTGTAGATGAAACAAATTGTCTATGAATGTCACAAAAAACGAGAACTCTTTAACCTATGTTAACTGTGCTATGTTGAACCAATGAACAGCAGTGCAATTTGTGAAAGAAACTCGTGCATGGAAGTGGAATGAAGAAGTAATGATCAAGACCAAAGTGCATGGATGGATCTACAACTAAAGTAACTGTTGCAGCTTGCATGGACGTGAAAAGAACTGCGTTTGGTTTTGGTGGTTGGTTCAGACTACACCCCAATCCCTAATAGAGATGGCAGTGAGGTCCTTTCAACCTTTTTCTGGAGCTCCAATGAATTATAACTATCCTCTTCTAACCTAAGCAATTGGAAGCAAATTCACCATAAACTAATCCTATTCAATCTCATAAAAACTGAATCAGCAGACTGTAAATTCGAATTGCATGTCAAAGTAAAGAAACGAAGTGCTGGAACGAAAGGCAAATAACATTACAACATAGAGGAGGTCTATTGCTCTCAGGTTGGGCCCTAACCTGAGAGCTATAGCTCCCTTAGAAACTCAGAATGAGATCAAAATCTGCTTGCCTTTACTCATAACCAAAAATCTGATGTGATGCCAAAACTGGCTTACAAAACAACAAAAACCGAGCTGTAACTCGTGCTCAGAGATTACAATAGTAATTCCAAAAGTCAAAAAGCTCCTATCAGAGGCTACGGCCTCAGTATTTATGCAAAATGATAATCCAACAGGTTTCCTTGATTTGTGGAGCTCGACTGTCCAACTGAAGGTTAAACTGCTGATCCTGTAGAACAGTTGTAACTGCTGTTCCTGTAGAACGGTTGGCTGCCTCTAAGCTCGGTGGGGAGATTGGTTGGAGCTCAGAGCTATGGTGGGAATCACGAGGAAGGTCCCCAAGACTGTGGACATCCTCTCCTAAAAACCAACAGTGCCACCTTACTGTCTCCTTGTCTCCTTTTTCGTGGCCTTTGCTCCCTTTTAATGCCAAAAACCTGAAATCATCATGTATTAGTCACGTAGATAGAATGCCTACCCTTCTTCCTACAAACAACACGAATAAACCAAGAAATGAATGCATAAGCAATAAAAGATGAATGGTTTGAGCAAAGCAAGTAGGCCAAATGAGCCCAAATTGTACCAAAAATTGGGGCTCATCAGTCCTTATGGAATTAGGTTTTCTACTGTTGCCTCCATTCTCCTTCTCCCTATTTGTTTTCGGCTGATCCCCTTCGTGTTCCTGAAGTCCGTTTCCTCTCAATGTTCCTTTGCTTCTTGCCTCTGAAACCTTCTCCAAAGGTTTTTTAAAATGATGCTTTCCTGCGTCCTTACTTCTATCTGTAACTACCTGACTGTAGGAGGGAGAAACACTCCCCTGCGCGTCCCGCCATGGTACCCAAAGTCAAAACCCTAGCGCCAACTTCAACCCTAGCTCAAGTTGCAGAGCTCCCTCCCCGATCGTCGCTCTTCTTAAAAGTCAGTAGGAGTGTTATTATTATTATTATTTAAATTTTTTATTTAATCTTTTAAAATTTCATTTTCTCTCTCATATATCATAAGCAAGTTATAAATGATAAAATTTTAATTTATGATATTTTGAAGAGAAAATAATAATGATAATTAAATTTATGTTTTATTATTTATATAATAAAATAATATTTCACATTACATTTACATTGTTTAGTTCATTAACTTACGATTTCACATAGTTTAAAGTAGTTCGATATTTGTTATAGGGTATATATATATTTTAAGCGTAAATGATACATTTAATCTTTATTTAGGTGATTATTTTATAACAATTTTATGTTTCTTACGAAAGCTAATATCAATTATTCTTTTGAGAATAAGTTAATTCGTAAATATAATGAGTATAGGAAGAAAAAATTCATATTACTTAAATTTTGATTTTTTGTTTTTGTTTTTTGTTTTTGTTTTTGTCAATGTAGCAAAACGTATACCTTAAAATATAAGGTCTATCAAAATAATTTTTTTTTTTTTGCAAGGATATTCTTAGAAGTGATATTTTGTAGAGCTTTTGCACATACTATTTCATATAAAGTAATGTTGTTTCGAGGGGTAGCTCAATTGGTGATCATTATGATAATGAAGTGTTATGTACTAAAGAGATTCCAAGCTCAAATCCCCCCAATTTGCTTGTGTCTATTTAAAGACAACTAGTGGTAGTTGTTAGACTCGACCTCATGTCACACTAATGGAATCAACAATTTCGACTAAGAGTGTTACGACACCGACCCAATTGCAAATTCCTCTATATAAAAAAATAAAAATAAAAAATGATGTGAGTCAAAAATTTGATAAACGAAGTTGGAAATAAGCTAAAAGACATTCTTTATTCAATATTATTTTAATACCATCCTAGATCCATATTAACCTCGAATCTACCAAGTGCCAAGAGGGATCAAATCTCTTGAGGTGCAACTCACTTTTTGAGTACAAAACTTCAGGAAAGGTTTGCACCTCGAGAGATTTGATCCATCTCGATTCTTGGTAGATCCGGGGATAAGATGGATCTAGGCTGGTTTTAGTCGTGCACAATCATACAAAATTTGTTGAAAATCTAATTATTTTGATCATTTTAAATATGCTAAATATGTCTAAGATTGTTATGAAACCAGCTCACAAAAATATAGAAGAGATAGATCAATGCCTTAGAATTCAGCCTCTTCGAGGGGTCAACCTCCTTTACATTACACAAATGAACAATTCTTGAATCATATAAATGAAAAGACTTCCTTTCTATATATAAGAGTCTAAGGGGTCATAATATAATCAGAGCCGACATAACAATAATAATGTAAGGGCACAATAATAACAATAGTGGGCCTCTATGGGGCACAATAATAACAATATGGGGACTACATGGGAACAACAATATAATAAGGGGGTTGTACTAATAACAATAAGGGGTTACATTAGTAGTATAGGGACCTAACATGCTCCTCTCCTTCAAAAAGTGTTGTCCTCAACGCTTGAGTAGTTCTTGATGCTCCTGTATAAAATTCTTGTCCTCCCATGTGGAATCTTCCATTGGTAAGTTCTTCCACTTGATGAGATACTCTGAAATTGATCGATTTTGTAGCTGTCGAGTTCTTGTTTCTGTGACTGCTCCAGGCTCCAATATGATTTTTCCTTCCTTGTCAAGTTCTGGTAATATTGTTTGAACTAGGATCTTCTGCAACTTTTGAATGAGTGGCCACACTTCTTCGTCCTTCTTCCATTCATCCCTTGCTTCGTTTATCCAATCTGGTTGGATAATAGAAATATCACAAAACAATGCTTCCACATCCTCATCCTTCCTTGAGAGTGCATCTGCAACAAAATTTTGCTTCCCTTTTTTATAGATGATGTCAAATTCATAACCCAACATATCTGTGACCCATTTTTTCTGTTCTTCTAAAGATAATATTTGTTCTAAAAAGAATATAAGACTATCATGATCCATTTTTACCTTGAAGTGTCTTCCCATCAGGTAAGGTCGCCATTTCTTAAGTGCATGTAGTATTTCCAACATTTCCTTCTCATAAATAGCTTGCTTGAGATGTAGCCGTAAAAATATTCAATCACCTACATCAAAACATTTTTCACTGCGATGTTGATCTACCTGTTGTTTCATTTGATTCTGCACTAAAGTGGCGTTATCCTTTAAAAGTTGGAAAACTTGTTGTTGATGCTCGATGTGATGTTTCACTGCTTGAACCTTTTTCTTCTTATGTCCTTCTATCGTTAGAGTTTGAAGAGTGGTAATTTCTGCTGATGCTTTACAAGATATGGTCGGATTCATTTCTTGTTGCTCGATGTGATCTTTCACTTCTTGAACATTTTTCTTCTTGATATGTCCTTCTATCTTTATAGTTTGAGGAGTGGTAATTCTGGCCAATGCATTACAAGATATGGTTGGATTCATCTCTTCTTTCTCGATGCAATCTTTCACTTCTTGAACCTTTTTCTTCTTGATATGTCATTCTATCTTGAGATTCTGAGGAGTGGTAATTCTTGCCAATGCTTTACAAGATATGGTCGGATTCATTTCTTGATGCTCGATGTGATCTTTCACTTCTTGAACATTTTTCTTCTTGATATGTCCTTCTATCTTGATAGTTTGAGGAGTGGTAATTCCGGCCAATGCATTACAAGATATGGTTGGATTCATTTCTTCTTTCTCAATGTGATCTTTCACTTCTTGAACCTTTTTCTTGTTGATATGTCCTTCTATCTTGAGAGTTTGAGGAGTGATAATTCTTGCCAATGCTTTACAAGATATGGTTAGATTCATTTCTTCTTTCTCTGGGGTTGGGTCCTGGCGTATATCCTCTTCTTTTGATGTTTCTTGATCATTTTCTTCCTCCTCTTCATACTCTATGTAAAATAATTTCTTCTCAGCACACTTATGACCTTCAGTGCATTTGCTATCACAATTGTAACAAAGCCCCTTTTCTCTTTTTTCTTCCAATTGTTGTGGTGTAAACCTTGTAGGTTGTGGAAGGCTAGGAGAAGAAACACTTCCATAATTATAGTCATGAGTGGTGGGATTCCTTGTTTCCATAATTTCGCTTTCAATTTTTCTTGCCCACCTGAATGCCTTCTCTAATGAATCAAGTTCCCAAAGACGAGCCTCATGTTGAATGTTATCCTTTAAAGTACCTATGAAGACATCAATCCTTTGCTTATCTGGAATATCATTTACCCTTATATTCAATTTTTGAAAGTCCTCAATGTGCTCTGCGATTCAACACTTTTGTTTGAGATTTATCATTTGGCTAAAGAAGGTGTTTCTCTTTGTATCCTCATAATGTGCTATCACTTCCTCCATGAAAATTGACCACGTAACAAGTGGTTTATGAGAACAAAGCCCTTTATACCATAAAAATTAATCCTGTTCCAAATATAAAGATGCAATACGTACATTTTGTAACAGTTGCATCTCATATAGATCAAAATATTGCTCCATCTGTAGTATCCAATTTACCAGATCCTTGCCATCAAACTTCCTCATATCGCCTTTTCTTGATTTTAGGAGCTCAATCTTGAAACAAATGTAACTATGTAATTTCGGATCTTCCAATTCTGAAATCATGACCTGCAGTAGCCCTATGTGTCCTCTTTCCAATGCCACCAGTCTTAATAAAATTGGATTCTCTAAGAAGGAGTTATGCACAATATCCTAAGATGACCTGATTATATACCTTTTCAAATGAGCGAACTTGTATGAAGTGCCAAGTGTCATTGTTTTGACCTTTGGATCTGAAAAATATACACAAGAAACTACAGTCTGTTCTCTTTTTGTAACTTCTTACGAAATTTCAATCTGATGCTTAGAGAGACCGTTATGACGATTTTCCCAAGATGACCTGTTTGGAATGTAATTCAGGGTCTGCAAAAACCCTAACTTCCTCAAACTATATCTCTGAAAATATAGAGAGACAAGATCTGAAATTCGGAGCCGAGGTTCAGACTGATTTCTTCTCAAATGGGTTTTTGTTGTAGCTTCTGAAACTTCGTAGCGAAAGAGTTATAGCAAAAATCCCACGATGACCTGTTTTAGTTGGAATTCTAGAGCTTGCAAAAACCCTAACTTCCTCAGATCATATCTCCGCAAATATAGCGAGATAAGATCTGAAATTTGGACCCAAGGTTCAGCGCTAGTTTGTCTCAAATGGGTTTTTTTTGCTTCTGAAACATCGCAAATAAAAAGTTATAGCGAAAATGCCACAATGACCTGTTTGGAGCAGCGAAACCCTAGAATCCAAAGCTTTGATACCGAATGTTATGAAAGCAGCTCACAAAAAGATAGAAAAGATAGATCAACGCCTTAGAATTCAACCTCTTCGAGGGGACAACCTCCTTTACATTACACAAATGAACAATTCTTGAATCATACAAATGAAAAGACTTTCTTTCTATATATAAGAGTCTAAGGGGTCATAATATAATCAGAGCCGACATAACAATAATAATGTAAGGGCACAATAATAACAATAGTGGACTTCTATGGGGCACAATAATAACAATATGGGGACTACATGGGCACAACAATATAATAAGGGGGTTGTAATAATAACAATAAGGGGTTACACTAGTAGTATAGGGACCTAAAAAAGATTAATTTGGTCAATTTAATTTTGAATTTGGTTAGTTACCTTAGTTTGTTGAGATGAGAGAGACTGTTAGTAACTTGAATGATGAAATAAAAATTTCGAATGCAAAGTGACAATGTAACAATGTTGAATGATAGAAAATGTGAATAATAAGAATGTAGTCAATTACATACAATCTTCATTGTGATCAATCTCAAACAATTTTCTTCTATTGTTCTTATTGTCACACCTATTAGTTTTGTGATTTTTTCATATCGATCATATGAAAAGGGCAGTTAAAATCATAAACCATTCAAATATTTAACTCAAGCTACTATAGTAAACATCATACCTTGTTTCTCTTGCTCTCCAATATTAATAGTAGCTTTCTCTAAAGTCAATAATTGTGACTTATGGAGTGTTAAACCCCAAATAATTTTCAGTGGTAGTTGTTTTCTATTACCTCATTTGAATGCAAAGTGATTAACAATGTTCAATGATGGAAAATGGGAATAATAAGAAAGAAGCCAATTACAAATAGTTTATAGTTTCAGGAAGTAAGCATTTCGGGTAAGTGAACATTTTATTTAGGATGAAAATTCAAGTATTGTATTTATGGTTGAATTACTATAACACAGAATTCAATGCACATCATCAATAATTTTTGTGTGCTTACACTGAAATCAATGCACATTATTAATCTAATTACTTTGAAATTAATGTACATCATACATCTAGTTGCATCAAATCAGAAATCAACATCTACATTGAAATTGATGCATCTAGTACAAACAATCAAATAGGATTAGAAATCAAAATCTATTTTGAAATCAATGCATCTAGTGCAAGCAATAAAATAGGATTAGAAATCAATATCTACATTGAGACCAATGCATCGAGTGCAAGCAATCAAATAGGAGTAGAAATCAACATCTACACCGAAATCAATCCATCTAGTGCAAACTATCAAATAAGATTAGAAATCGACATCTACATTGAAATCAATGCATATAGTGCAAGCAATCAAATAGGATTAGAAATCAACAACTACACTAATCAATACATCTACATTTTCGTGAAAAAACAAAATATTCGTGAATTTCTAGATCTAGCTTCTATGTATATATTTGTCTTTGTGTGTCTCTTTCTTCTTCCCTCTCTCTCCACCTTCCATCTTTGTATCTATCTCCATCCCTCTCTCCTTCTCTCTCTCTCTCCCTCTCTCCCCCATCTCTCTCTCTCCACCTCTCCCGCCCTCTCTCTATCTCTCTCTTCTTCCCTCTCTCCCCCTGCAATTTATATCTCTCTCTTCCATCCCTCTCTCCTTCTCTCTCTCTCTCCCTCTCTCCCCCATCTCTCTCTCTCCACCTCTCCCGCCCTCTCTCCATCTCTCTCTTCCCTCTCTCCCCCTGCAATTTATATCTATACCTCCCTCCATCTCTCCTTATTTGTCTCTCTATATCACCCCCTAAACACATTTCTCTCTCTCTCTCTCTCTCCATATCTATCTCTCTTCCTCCCTCCCTCTGTTTGCATCTCCTTCATTATCTCTCTATATCAGCCTGAAAACATACACACTCTCTCTCTCTTCATATCTATATCTATATATATATCTATCTATCTATATCTCCCTCTTCCTCTCCCTCTCTCTCTTACCCTTCTCTCTCTCTCGCTTCCTCTTCTCTCTCCATATTTATCTATTTTACTCCCTCCCTCTCTTTGTCTCTCTTCTTCCCTCTATGCCCCCTTCATCTCTATCTCTATATCCCATTGTCTCCCCTTCTTTGTCTCTCTACCTTAGCCCCCAAACATACTCTCTCTCTCTCTCTCCATCTGTATTTCTATCTCCCCTTATCTCTCCTTCTCACCCCCAAAACATACACAATCTTTCTCCATATCTATCTATCTCTCTCTTCCTCTCCCTCCCTCTCTCTCTCTCTCTTCCCCTTCTCTCCCTCTGTCTCTCTTCTCCTTCTCTCCCTCTCTCTCTTGTTCTCTCTCTCTCTCTCCTCGCTCCCTCATTGTCTCTCCATCTCTCCCTCTCCAACTTTCTCTCTCTATGTCTTTTTCTTTCGTCCCTCTCTCGCCCCTCCAACTCCATCTCTCTCTCCCCTTCTCTCTCTCTTCTTTCCTCTCTCTCCCCTTCTCTCTATCTTCCTTCCTCTCTCTCCCAACTCCCTCTGTCTCTCTGCCATCACACACTCTCTCTCCACCCTCCAACTCTGCCATTATCTCCTTCCCTCTCTCCTTCTCCCCCCCCCTATCCCCCCAACCACATCTATGCCTCCCCCCCTCTCTCTCTTCCCCTTCTTTCCCTATCTCTATCCTCTCCTTTTCTCTCTCTTCCCCTTCTTTCCCTATCTCTATCCTCTCATTTCCTCTCTCTTCCCTTGTCTCCTCTCTCCCTCATTACGTCTTCATCTCTCCCTTATCACACCCCCCTCCCTCTCCACCTCTATCCCTCAATGTATTTTTTCTTCCCTCCCTCTCTTCCCCCTCCAAATCCCTCTCTCTCCTTCATTCTTTTTTTCTCTCCCCCCCTCCTCTCTCTCTTCCTCTCTCCCCCACTCTATTCCCCCCTCCTCTCTCTCTCTCTCCCGCTCTGTTAAATTCGATCCCATTGTATTGTACTTAAGAAAGTATCTAAATTAAAAAAAATTGGTTGTAAAATATTAAACTTATATTTTGGATACTTAGTTAAGATGCATCTATCCAGGTTCTTTATAATATTATTTATATTATATAAATTTCACATATGTATATATAAAAGTGGTCTAATTTTTAATTTTATTAAAACCATGATTTAATCTCTATGGGAACGTTTTTAGCATTCGTGAGGATGGAGGGATGGAGGGTTTAGATATATCTCAAAAGTAATTATAACTTTTTTGCTTTTAGATTTAATTAAAAAATGTCCTAAAATTAAATTAAACTAAAATATTTTGATTGTGAAAAAAGCTATGGTTTTTGGTCATGTGGTATTGATAAGCCATGATATTGGTCCGTGGCATGGTATTGGCCCATGGTATAGTAATATAATAATTAAAAGCTTAGATTCATAACATAATAATCAAAAGCTTAGATGACCCATGGTATTGATAAACCATGGTATTAGTCGATGGTATTATGATTTTCTTTTATTTAAAAACTTGTTCGTAATTTTATTAATAAAATTAAAATTAAAATATAAGAAGTTAAGTTTTATTATTTTTATTACTGGGCTCAAACTTGCTTATTGCACTAAGAAAGACTAAAGAAAACATGGAAAATGTGTTGTTTTTTTAAAGTTTTATTATTATTATTATTAGTTATAATATAGCCAACATTAAAAAGGTTGACATACAATCCTTTTTACATTACATCTAACGCCTACACATCTACCCTATACTGAGTTGGGTGCAATAAAATATTTGAACTTACATTTTTTCTTTTTTCTTTGAACAAATAATTTTAATGTGGTTGGGCAACAAAAAAAAATATCGTTATTTTCTTATAATTGACATATTAAGTTTTTGATTTGTAAGTAATAAATACGATGTTACAAAATATTAAAAACCTATACATGTTGATGTGTGCATTGTTGAATACAAAGTTAAATTTTTGATTTGTCACTAATATATACCATGTTACAAAGTATTAAATACTTTGAATATTGATATGTGCATGGTTGGATCTAAAGTTAATTTGGATGGTTTTGAATCAATAGCTTGCACACGCTAACATGTACAGCATTTAGCATGATAAAAAGAAACCACCGATATTTATTATTTTAAATTTTAAACAGGATTTTATATATAAATAGTACAAGGTAGAACTAATAGCATCTTTAAAATTAAGATATAATTAATAATGTTAGCTTTTTTATAAAATTATAAGTCGCGCATACATACCATCGCTTATAGCATAATGGCTCTTTTATATAATTTTTTATTTAATTTACAAATAATTAAAAATAAAGCAAGAGACAAAGGTGAATTTTTTTATTAAAATAAGTCATGAAACCATGATAAAATGTATCCATAAAACATTTTACTTCAAAACATTTATGAAATATAATCGGAAAAAACCCTGTACTTTTTTTACAACATATCCATTTTATATTTTCAAGATTCCATTTTCCACTTAAACATATAATAAATTCATTATATAAAGAATTCTAACTTATAAAATAAAATTAATTTATAGAAAATTGATTTAAAAAATAACCCGAATTTATTTTATTAGATTTTTCTAAAATTCCCACGTAATGTTCAATAAGAATTGACAAACTATCCATGGTTGCTATTTTGTTCTATATTTTGGAGAGGCGGCTTGATGATGTACGTAACATTCCAACGCACATTGTTATCGACACGTTACTCTAGATCTGCAACACGCTAACATGGTTATATATATATATATATAGCATCTCTAGGCTCTTTCTTGTCGTCCTAGTAATTCGTCGTCGTTTCCTTGAACAAGCAACCACTCAAGAATTGGGCGTCAACTTCTGGTCCTCCCAAAGTCCAGATGCGTTTGAATTCCCGTCTCTCACGGATGAATACTATTGAACAGAATGACAAGACATACATATAACCCTCCACCATGGTGAGCTTGACCTTTCCGTTTGCGTTTTCATTTTGCAGAGGAAAACTCTTCGTAGGGTTTTTGAGACAGTTTGATCCCGCCAACAAGCTCATGCAAAGATCGACAAATTTGCTACCTTGTGATAGAGGAGTTTGAAGGCATTATCGTCGTTGGCCACCCGACACATGGAAGGATTTGTCATGGAGAGATAGCACAAGCTCAGGCACAAGCTTAGATAATCCAAATAATTGAGAGTGAGAATCGATAATTGTTTTTGTTTGACAGGAGATTGGAGAGGATCAAGAGAAAAAGCTTGAGGAGCTTCGTAGCACCATATCTGCTGCGTTGGATGGAGTTTACGATCACGTGGGTTGTGAACACATTTTTCAGTGAGACAGATGCGGCTAAGCATGTTTTCTGCATTTGGAGCCAACTGCCATAGATTAGTTCGAACCGATACAGATAGGCAACTTTTTCACCTAGAGCAGTTGATCATTGGTACAAATTGGTAACTTTTTCACCAAGAGTAGCTAACCAGTGGCAAAGAAGATGCCGACGTCAACTTTGCTCGTGGCCATTATGCTAGTAAGTCGATTCCCTGTATCTCAGGTAAGTTGGGCTTTAGTTTCGTTTAAAGTTTCGTCTAATGGCTTTTGTTATTTGAGGTTTTGATGATTACCTTCTGATATTGCAGAACATAGTTGGTCCACTTTCTCTGTTAAATGACCGAGATGTGGTGGCCAATGTCTGAAACCTTTTTTTTCCTTACGCCGCATTTCAGCTGCTCGCTCTCTGAGTTCGAGTTATGTGGTCTCGGCAACCATAAAACCCACGTCCTTAAGATGCTGCCAACAACTTTGCTCATGGCCATTATACCATTATTTCGATTCCCTGTATCTTAGGTAAGTTGGCCATTATACCACTAAGTTGATCCCCTGTATCTCATGTAAGTTGGGGTTTAGTTTCATTTGAAGTTCCATCTAATGGCTTATGTTATTTGATGCTTTGATGGTTACCTTCTGACATTGCAGGTCATATTTGGTCCACTTTACGCGTTAAATGACCGAGATGCGGCTACAAATGTTTGAAACCTTTTTGGCTTAAGCTGCATTTCAGCTACTCACTCTCTGAGTTCGAGTCATGTGGTCTCACCAGCCGTAAAACTGTAGGTCTTTAAGTTTGACTTGGCAATCGTTGATTGTGTTAGATCAAACTCTCCCCGGGTTTGCAGGAATTTGCTCCCCTCAGCTTTCATTTGCTGCTCCAGATATATTTATAGCACAATTTCTTTCATTATAACGTTCCTTGTTAACCCAGCTCAAAGTTTGCATCTCTACATAGGCAATGAAGATAGATTACAAAAACTAGAACTTGTAACACGCTTGGCTTTGGAGGAAACGACAGGTGATGAAGTAAAGAGGGAGGAAAACACATACAAGGAATCTCAGAGCTCATTTCTCTACGTTGGCGTTGACCATGCATTGCAGAAATTACCGACTGTGCACGGGTACGCCTGACCATTTCTAAACATTTTGCGGGTGCTACAAGTCTAATTCATGAAAATGTATATATTCGTATCATTGATTTTGCTATAAATCTAAGGTTGCCAGCTTTTCCACGCATTTTTTGTTCTGCTACAATCCTAGTTGATGTATACGCTCTATATATGCACCATCTTCACAACCAACAGGGAAATGGGTATACACAAATGTTATACATTCATTCAGTTTATGAGATGGAGCATGCACAACACACGCGAATTTATTTCCTTTGAGTTCTTTTTTAATGCTAGACTCTTTTCAAATAGATACATGTGCTATAGTTTTATCAAGATTCATAGGGAGGTTGATCGATGTCTTTGTTATATATCTAAGGCTATCAACATTTCCAAACATTTTGGAGGAGGGTTTTTTACGAGAGAATGTGTTCTAAGCTTTGTCAAGCTCATTAGTATTAGATAACACAACATTGACTATTTTTGATCTGATTGGGATAATTAGTTTGCTGTGCTAAATTCCTTTTCAGATTATGTTAAATGTGCTTAAGGATTCATGAGGTTAATTGCAAGTTTAAATATGAGTTTTTGAGTGTTTTTATGTAAATTTTATGTGCAAATTAACATAAACAAATGACTGAACAACAACATATAACAGACATAAACGTCACCATAAACAGTGTCATAACAACACATGATGAAGGAGTTCACCCCTCTTGGGCTAAGTCTCTTTGGTCCAACTTCTAATGGCTTGACCCTTTCTATTATGCTCAAAAGTGTGAATACATTAGTTTACAATGCTCAGAAGGCTCTGAAACTTATTCCAATGGCTCTAGAATGGCAAAAAATGTCTGTGTAGCCTCTTTCTGCTCTTGATTTGGTAAAAAACTGAATAAGTTATGGCGTTTCCAAGTTTTCTGCTAATCACACCGCAAATTCCCCAAAACCCGGCATGATCCTACAAATTTGCCCCAAAACGCGCTAACAGAGTGACAATTTCACCGATTTTCGGACGAAATTGTCGGATAATTTAAATGTCCACTAACACCTTAAATCCACAAATTGTGACCATATGGGTGCCATGTGCCCGGGGCTAAGGCCAACGACCTGCCCACGCCGGCTAGGCCCCCACACCTTTCTCTGGTGGTCGTATGTTGGTGGCGCAACCAAGGGCTGGGCCTTCCTCGGAATGACACGCATATAACATATAAATAGGAGCCGCGAACTAATATGGTTAAGTCATAATCGATGGCGCATTGGTAGAAGGATTTGCACTGTCGCGGTTCGACCCTCGCTGTTGCTGCCCGTACCTCAACCCAAAATTTTAGTGGCCCTTAGGCTGCCACGTGGTGGCCTCTAACTGGGCCACATGTCAGCATGTGATTGGCCACCAACCAACTAGTAAAAATAAACCAAATTGCACCAATGAGAATGTGCCACTTGGTACAACATGATTCGCTGAGCTCGTTGACCATTCAAACCGCCACATAGACTTGCACAGTCAGTGCCACATCAGCAGTATGGACTGCTAACTGTGCTGTTAAATTTTTACAAAATTCGCTTGTTTTGGAAAACGAACAGAACATGATTCTAGGAGCATACGGTGTTCGTTTCGTGCGAAATGAGTTGCGTTGGATTCAAGATGATGAGCACTACGCAGTCATTTAGGTTCCACATTGATCTGGCAACTTTGAATTTTGAGCTAAATTTTGAGCACCTGATCATTCCTCCCCACTGGAAGCCTTTTGGATCCCAAAAGACCACTTTCAGCTGTCCAACAGATGAGGGTAAAATTCTCTCACCTTTCCAATCTTAATCCATTTGGCTTTTGAAGGATTTGTTCCTTTGAGCTCCACTCGAAGGTAGACCACACTCCTTCGTTTTGAAGACCTTGTTCTTCTGTCAAGAATGGTATTTGGTTGTAGTTCATTAAGGTATTCAGGAGGAAAATCCTCAATGGAAGGAAATTGGACATTTCTCCGTGATCTTCTATCAAAGGAGGCCCATACAACCTTAAGTTATCAACATTAACAACAACATAAATTTGCATATATGAAGGCAAATCCAACTTAAAGGCATTGTTACCAAACTTTTCCAAAATTACGGATGAACCATATCTAATTGGTTTTAGCTTTTTACCTTCTCCTTGGAGCCTCTCTTTGCTAATGTGAAGCCAAACTTCATCACCAAATTGGAACTTGTGATCTACACGATGCTTGTCGTGCCTTGCTTTGTACTTTCCTTGGCTCTTTTCCAATTGTTCTTGAACTCTTTGGTGTACCAATTGGATTTTTCAATGAACCTGGTTGCATTGTCTATGTCACTATGACCATCAATAGCAACATCCTTTCCAAAATTGAAATCCAAAGGAGACTTAGGCAAGTATCCCAAACATGCTCCAAATGACGATTTTTGAGTTGAAGAGTGCTTGGCCCGATTGTAAGCATGTTGAATGTCGTGCAATTGTTCATCCCACAACTTAGGATGCTTGCTGCAATACCCACAAAGAAGATGTATCTGTCTTATTCACCACCTCTATTTGACCATCTGTTTGCGGATGAAATGTTGTACTATTTTTCAATTTGATGTCCATGAATCCCCACAAGCTTGACCAAAACTTCCCAACAAAGCAAGAATCTCGATCACTAGCAATGGATGTGGGCAATCCAAAATGCACCCATACATTATAAAAGAATAACTGAGCAGTTTGTTCAGCTGTAATTTTCTTTTTACATGGCATCAAAATACACATTTTTCTTAACCTATCCACAACTACATACAAATAATCATGACTTCTTTTTGACAATGGAAGACCTCCTACAAAATCCATATATAGACTCTCCCACGGTTGTGAAGGAACCATAAGTGGTGTGTATAATCCTAACTTCCTATTGCTAGGCTTACTGACTGCACATAATGAACATCCTTTAATAAAACATGACACATTTTCAAGCATAAGAGGCCAATAACAATACCTCATCTTACTTACACCGAAATGACCAGCAATAAGAGAGGTATGTGCCTCTCTTATGATGTTGACTCTTTCTCCCAGTGGAATACAAAGCTTGCCAAGATGATACAACAAGTTCCAAAATGTCATTTCCAAAATGTTCGTAGCAAATTTTGGTAGCAAATTTCAAAACACACATGTCTACTAGCTATTTGACCTTTCTGAGAGTGCTGAAGTCTTCATTGATTTTTATTAGCTAAACACATGCCATTTACACTCCCTTCATTGAGGTTTAAACTTGATTTTTCCTCCATGAAAAGTTACAACAATTTCGTAGCAAATATTCACCTTCAATATGTGGAGTTGCTACGAAACTGTCAACATTATGAGATTTTTCCTTTTCATGATTTCTTCCACCTCTATGTCATTTCTAATAGCCTGTATAAGCTTGTATACTACTAAAATTATTGGTTAAACATAGCATAGGCAAAAATTAAGGATGTTACCATTTTCAAGGGGTGGCATCTATTTAAGCAAAAATCTTGAGACCTTTCTTTAAAAGCTCAGCTTTGATCATTTCAATTTGAGTCTCTAAGGCTTTGACTTGTCCCTGCAATATTTTCTTGTCTGCTTGCAACTAGTTGTTCCTTTTGTACATATGCTTCAATATTCTTTGCAAAGGTAGATTCCTCTTTAGCATCTTTCTGGTTTGATCCAATGCCTCTTCGAATTCTTCTGCAACTTTATCATAGAAGTCTATCTGTCTAACTCAAGTTTAGAATTAATGACTTCTTGTCTAACCTCTCTTAATTGTTCTTGCAAAACCTCTATTTCACTTTTTTCTTGTACATGCTCCTTGCCTTTCCTTTTCTTTGATGGCTCTGTCTTTTTTAAGGACAACTCAGGCATATTTTCAATTGTATGTTGTGATCTTGTGATAGGCTTCCTAGGTTTGAAAACAAAACCTGATTCTTCTTGTGTAAAATCTAATTTCTTGGCCCTCTTGATCTTCTTTTTAGTTTCAGCCTTGGTCACTTCTATAGGCTGCTCAATTGGGCTTTCTTCAATCTCAATGGCCTCTAGGATATCAGTCAGCTTACCCTTCCCTTTCCTCTACCTTCTAGTCATCCTCCTCTCAGTGCTTGAAGAAGTTTTTACTGTTGCCATAGGTTCTATCACAGGTTCTATTTCAGGCTCAGCTACAGGCTCTGCCTCAGGTTGCTTCTCCTCCCTAGGGGTTATGGATTGGGACTTTGGAGTTTTCCTAGGGGTGGCAGTATCTAACTCATAGCCACTTAAAAATATAAAGGTGAGCCAATCTCTGTTCAACCTGTTTAACTCTTCTACAACCAACAATTTAATAAGACCATGATGGAAAACAAAGGTATTACTAGCATCAAGCTTGGCTTGGACCTTGTCAGCCATTTTCCCAAACTTCTATACAAATAAAAAGGAATATCTAATGGTTGTTTACCTGTGAAGTGCAGTAGAAATTTGAAATGGTATTGGTAGACCATGTTGAACCTGCCTTCACATGTGAAGTACTTGTGAATGCCAATCAGGAGTTTAGAATAATTTTCTTTGAGGCAAGTTGTGAAGATGCCTGCAGTAATATCAATGCCTTTGTGCTCTTCCTTAAGAAACTCATCACAATTCAACAGCTGAAACTTCTGCACCTTAAACCATATTTCTCCAGACCTATGGATTTCTATAGCACGAGAAATGGTGTTAGGGGACATTGTAAAGTTCCGCATGCCCACCTTTGATTCTATCCCTGAGGAATTGATAGAAAAGTCTAGTAATTTTCCTATGGCAACCCTGTAGCTTCTGACAAAAATGAAGGCAACCCACGTTGGCAAATGCTTGAGTGAAGGCAGGGTCCTCTTCCAGTAGTTTCATATCCATTGGTTCATATCTCACAACTGAGCCTCCTTTATATCATTTTTTATGTGCTTCCATAGCTTCAACATGTTGAGAGTTTCTTTTCACCTGAAAATTACCCTAAAGATAACTAGACCAACTATTGACACCAACAGACCTATCCTCAGGACAACAAGACCAAATTGAAAGTAAAACTGAGCTTTTGACAACAAAAATAGTTCGAATGGCAATAAGACCGAGTTTATGACAGCAAGGGCAATTTAAAGGGAAATAAAACGATATAGGAATGAAGTTATATGGTGTACGTGTTTTGGGAATGATGGATAAAGACAAATAGCATGTAATCATAACCCACAATGACTTTGACCATAATCCTTTTAAAAAATTATATCGTTACTATACCATTACCACAACAATAGACTTTCGTAGCTGGACAAGTGTTTGAAGAGACAGATCCGCCACGGAAGTGTCAAGAACTTCCATAACTGGAGTTGCTGGCTAAACTATCAAAAAACTAATCATGACCAGATAAACCTGAGACATGTGTAAGTGGATTTTAACCTTTATGATGACGTCCCATTTAAAATCAAAATAAACCTACAAACTGCCTATATGACCAAAAATACTTTTTGTACATGAATTTTATTCTAATAAAACTCAAAACCCTAATTAACTTAACCAATTGACTCAAAAATAACTCCAAGGGTTATCATGGATAACACATACAATTATGTTGGTAATTTGATGAATTATGCAAGATCAAGTAGCTTCCTTTCTGCAAGTAGATTAGCCCTTATCCTTTCATGAATTGATTAATTAGCATCTACAAGTTGAGTAAATGGCATTTCCACTTTCATAGCTAGAATAGGTTTTCAATTGTACTTCCATCAACAAGTTTTCACAGTAGTTCAGTAGGAGGAATGGTCTCTAAGCACTTTGATCTAATGTCATGACTAAGGGTAGAATGAGCAGAATCCAATCTAATGTGCATATCACATTGTCACTTCTAAGTTTGTACGAACCCTGGGTTGATAATTTGAGTTGAGGAGCCATTGGGAGTTGCAACATTCTTGGTCCAATACCAGGGCTCACCAGTTTTTGGCGTCGTTTCCGGGGAGGTGTCTAAATAGATGTTGTTTATGCTTGAGCATTGTTTTCTATTTTACATACAATTTTTGAAAAAGTGAAAAAAAATAAAAATAAAAATATTTCATGCCTCGTAGGAGTAGGTATAATCAAGGAAAATTCTTGCCAAAAACCCCCAAACCCTCAAGCAGTCACCCTTCAATCTTCTTCAGTGACTGTGAGCTTCCCTCTCTGACTGCAGGGGAGTTAGAAGATCCTCTAGGTGAGCAACCTGGAAATTTTTAAGAACCTATTAGGGAAGAAGAAGAACCCACTTCACCTACCAAAACTATGGATGAAAACAAGGACAATGAGGATTTTCCTATCAAAGAGACCAATGGGGAGGTTAGAATGAAGAATACAAGCCCTACTTCCCTTCCACACTTTGATGGATTAACCTATGAGGATCTTGACACCTTCATGTTTGAATTTATTGTTTTTTTGTAGGACCTATGGCTACGCCTTTGATGAGTAGAAGTTGAATTTATTCTCCTCTACCCTTAAAGATGTAACATTGTGCTGTTTTATGGGTCTGCCTAGGGGTAGCATCACTACCTGGGCCCAAATGCAACATGCCTTCAATAGCAAGTACAAGGACTACTATAGGTCCAAAGAAACCAAGGAACAAATCTTTAGGATTACTCTTGGACTCGATGAATCCCTAGGGGACTATGAGGAGAGATTTCAACTGAGTTATAGGAGGGCCAAATGTACCCTTGATCATGAGTCACTCAACCTAGTTCTTCTTCGAGGGATCAAGGAGGATATGTTGGAAACCCTCAACATGATGTTTGGAGGAGATATCTATCAGTTATCCTAGGATGACATCAAAATTGTATTCAAGAATCACTCTAGGGTTGCCAGGAAGAAGGGTAGGGCTAGTCAAGGCTTGGTCAATTCCTCTTCCTCCACAACATCCATCAAGAACATGATAAGGGAAAAAGTTGGAGGATTTCAAGAGTGAATTGTTGCAGACATTTGCATTGCAAATGGATACTATGCAAATCAAAATAAAGCAGGAGGAAGTAGAAAGGGAACTAGCTATTTTCTACCCTAGATGCACCAAAAGACATACTAGGAATGAATGCCCATTGAATGTCATAGAAGTCTGCCTAGTATGTGAAAAAAACAACAAACAAATTCTTTTCTTTGCCATGAATAAAAGTTGTATACTAAGGGGCAGAAGGTGGGTTATAGCAACTTTTCTTCAATAATCAAAGAAGACCTCAAGGACCTTGTCCATATAAACAAGGCATGAAAGGTGCACACTACTCTTATTACAATCCAAATCAGAATGCACCTTTGCAACCTTGGTAGTCTTCCACTCATCCATCATGGTTCACTCCTCCTTATTGGCCTTATGCTACTCCATATCCTCCTCAACCTTTCAACCATCCTTTTTAGCCATATCCACCCCAATCTTCTCAATAGGGAAAAAAATCACAAGGGTGGAGGCCTCAAATCAACCAGCCTCTTGCTTTACTACCTCCACCCCACCACAACTCACTCATCCTACTCCACCTAAGAAACCTCCAATGTCTGCCCAACCAAATATGAACCCAAACAACAAGCAAGCGCAACATTTCTACAATGGAGATACATCTTATCTAGCTTATGCTGTGGAAATCTAGGAGATCAACCTTTGGCCTAGGAGAGTGCTCCTAGGTAATCACCCACCTTCTCCACCTGAAGAGGTTGAAGAAGATAAGGAAAAGAGTGCTCCTCAAGTCAATCCACCCTAGCCATCACACCCTAGATAAGGTTGAACTTATGGGAGAATTGAAGAATTTGTATGTTAAGATATCCCTTCTCCAGGTCATTAAAGATGTTCCCATCTATAATAATCTTATCAAGGAGAAATGTTTCAAATATCCCTGGAGAAGAAAAAGAGACACGCTCACCATAAATTTTGTTGGGAAACTATCTGATTTAATGCTTGGGAGGGTGATCTTCCTAAAATATCTACACCGTGGAAGCCTAGTAGTGGATGTGCACATTGATGGCCTTAGAGTCCCTAACACCCTAGTTTATATTGGGGTTGCAATCAATGTGATGAATAAGGAAACCATGCTCAAGCTAAATATCCAAGGGGCTTTGAGGAATACCACCACAACATTGCAGCTTGTAGACAAGTCCACAGTGGCTCGTGAGGGAATTGTTGAAGATGTTATGGTCTCCATTGACTCTTGGGACTATCCTACTGATTTCCTAGTTCTCCATCCCAAAACCAAGTTTAATGGCTATCCTCTCATATTAGGAAGATTGTGGTTGGCCACTGTTGATGCCTACATTAGTTGTAGGGCTGGGAACATGACCATTAAGAATGGACATTTATCAAAACAATTGGTATTGTATCCTCATGCTCAACCTTATATTGAACATGACTTACCCTTGTGGTTAGAAGAGGAGGAAGAGGATGAATTGTATCACACCACCCCCTACCCAATATGCACTCTAGATACTATTATAGCAAGAGGGAAACCTGATGAAGATGACCTCATTGACCATATCCTTTAGAACCAACCTCCCACTCCCATACCAATTGATGAGTTGATGAAAGAATCTAGGAGTAGTCCTTGGACTGACTTATGCCCTATTGACTCAAGTCCATAACATGTCAAGATTGTAGAGTTTGGCCCATCCAAAACCTTAAATATCAACCCTTCTCTCTTGGCCAAATAGGAAGAACAATTGTGCAATGTGCTAAGGCAACACTTGGATGCTTTTTCTTGGGATTATAAGGAAATGAAAGGTGTGCATCCCTCAGTTTTTACTCATCATATTTAGATCAAGGAGGGATGCAAACCTATGCGCTAACCCTAGAGAAGGATGAATCCAACTCTTAAGGACATTTTGAAAGAAGAACTACAAAAGCTACTGGATACCGAGTTCATATACCCATTTCTTATAGTGAGTGGGTGTCAACTCTTGTTTTAGTTCCCAAGAAGAATTGGAAGTGGAGAATTTGTGTTGATTACCGCGAACTTAACAAGGCTACAAAGAAGGACCATTTTCCTTTACCCTTCATTGACCAAGTCCTAGATGGTCTTACAGGGAAGACATTTGTCTCCTTCCCGGATGGATTTAGTGGATACAACCAAATCTAGATCAGCCCTGAAGACCAAGATAATACCACATTTACATGTCCTTGGGGTACCTTTGCTTATAGAGTTATTCCATTCGGTTTGTGAAATGCCCTTGCTACTTTCCAGAGGGAATTTCTAAGTATTTTTGTTAAACTTGTTCATGACTTTGTTGAAATATACATGGATGATTTCACTCCTTATGGATGTGACTTCCATGAAGCTCTCTCCAATTGAGCAAGGTCTTGAAGAAATGCATTGAAATGAATTTCTCATTGAGCCCCGAGAAACGTGAATTCTTGATGAATGAAGGGACTGTCCTTGGTCATTCCATATCCAAGGAAGGGATACAGGTTTACCCAAACAATATTTCCATCGTTAAAAGGGTCCCTACCCCTCAAAAGCAAAGAGATGTCTGGAGTTTCTTAGACCGGCTGGGTATCATAGGAGATTCATCAAAGACTTTAGTAAAGTGGCTTCACCTTTATTTGGATTATTGGCCAAGGATTGAGATTTTTGTTGGATAAGAAACTGCCAAGATGCCCTTGAAGTGTTGAAATAAAAACTGACCACTACGCCCATCCTTAGGGGTCTCAACTAGGCATTTATTTTCCATATCCATATTGATGCATAATTTAGATAAAGATGTGGGGGGAGTCTTAGGGAAATTCGAAGATAAATTACCTTATGCTATCTATTTCATTAGTAAGGATTTGTCTAAAGTTGAGTTGAATTACACTGTCACCGAAAAATAACTCTTAGTTGTAGTACATTCTTTAACAAATTCAGGCACTATATCATTGGGTATCAAAATTTTATTTATATTGATCATGCAACCATTAAATATTTGATGAATAAGCTTGATGTCAATGTTGGGATAATTAGATGGTTGTTATTGTTACAACAGTTTGATTTGACTATTATTAACAAATCAGGGAAATAAAATGTGGTTGCAGATTTTTTGTCTAGGTTAACCTTGCCTATAGGTAATGAGGAGATGGTGGATGATCAACTTCCAGATGAACACCTCTTTGTCATCTCGGTGATTTATCCTTGGTTTTCTGACATAACCAACTACTTGGTTGCTGGGAGGTTCCCTCCTAATCTATCATCTAGAGAGAAAAACAAGATTGTAAGGAAAATCTCTCCTTTCACTTGGATTGGGGGCAATCTTTTCAAATTGGGACTAAATCAGATCTTAAGGAGATGTGTAAGAGAAGAAGAGATCTTTGACATCCTCTCATCATGTCATGATGGACCTTGTGGGGGTCATTTTGTTGCTAAAAGGAAAACCTTTAAAGTTTTACAGGCTGGTTACTATTGGCCCACTTTACATCAAGATGCAAGGAGATACACCACTAGGTGTGATCAATGCCAGAGGATGGGAAATCCCACACCCAAGGATGAAATTCCCATACAACCTCAAGTGGCCTTAGAGCCATTTGATAAGTGGGGAATGAATTTTATTGGGCCAATTGATCCAACATCAAGACAAAAGAGGTACATCATTGTGTGCGCTGGTTACATGACAAAGTGGGATGAGACAAAGGCAGTTAAAGTAGCAACTAAGAAAAAAGTGGTTGATTTTTTAAGAGAAAACATCTTCTACAAGTTTGGGTATCCAAGGGAGGTAGTCATTGATCAAGGAGCACAATTCAGATCAAATCTGATTGAAGATCTCATGAGGCAACACCATATCAAGCAGGATACATCCACTGCCTATCACCCTCAAGCAAATGGGCAAGTAGGTGTCACAAAGAGAGCATTGGAGAGCATCCTTACCAAGATTGTTAGCAGCAACAAGAAATATTGGGCATAAAGACTAGTAGAGGACACTTGGGCCTACAACAGCACTTGGAAAACCACCATTGGATTCACTCCATATGACTTGGTTTATGGGAAGAAGGCTTTGCTTTCTATTGAGTTGAAATATAACACTTTGAGAATGGAAGTTCAGTTGGACTTAGAATTCAATACAACACAGCAAGAATGCCGCTCTAACTTAATGGATTAGACGAGTTCAAAATGAAAGCTCTCCTACACATTGAAGTCATACAATTGCAAAGGAAGGTCTGGCATGACAAGCATATCAGGGAAATGCCATTGCAAGAAGGAGAATGGGACCTGTTATATGATTCTAGGTTCAAAAATTTCAAAGGAAAGCTAATGACAAGATGGTTGGGTTCATACCTAGTAGAAAAGTGTCATGAAAATGGATCTGTCCAGATCAAAACCATTGATGAGGAATGCATTACCTTACTTGTAAATGGTTATAGGTTGAAGCTATATAGAAGATATTTGTCCAAGGAATAATTTACTAGTTCATTCAACAGAGAATTAAATGTGATTGGGAGTTTCATAGCTTCCAGTCCACAACATTCTTAGAAATTTGAAAAAAAATAAAAAATAATAAAAAGGCCTGGATGAAAACCTTTATGAGGCATTTGAGGCCAACTCTAGGGTTGAAAACCCCTCTAAGGCAGTGCATGAGAAAAAATAGAGGAGAAAAAACTAAAAATCCCTAGGTGAAAACCTCCTCCTAGGAACCTAGGTCAGGCATGCAGGTTGAAAACCTCCATAGAGGCAACCTGTTTGTCTAAAAAAAAAGAGAAAAAAGAAAAAAAAGGAAAAGAGGAACACAAGGAAGAAGCTTACACCATGCCTGCTAACTCTTCTCTTCTTTCGCAGGATTTCATAGAGTGGCAGATTTCATGGCTACAAGACAAAACCTACAATCTCTCATCCATCCTTCCATCCATACACCTCATCTCCATACTCTCCACTCATATAACCATCTCTCTCCACCATCCAATCAACAAGAAATTTGAATTTCACCTCCTCACTATGATGCTACAGGAAGGACTTGTATTGCTACAGGAGGTCCTGTAATGCTACAAGAGGAGCTTGTGAAGCTACAGGAGGGGGATCCAATGAGGAGAACAACCCAAAAGACCATGATGCCTCTAGGAAATGATAAAGAGGGTCCTCCAATGATTTACTCATCATCCATCCATCACCCATCCACTCCATTTCACCAAAACTTGCTCAAAATTTCCACTCTGTCCTACCTCTAAAAAAACACAGAGCCACTATTTTATATTTCTCCAATGTCTGCACTACTTCCTGATGACTCTAAACCTGTCCTCATGTCTTGTCATCATCTCCCTCAACACCATCATTCAAACTGGATACTTCGAGGGAGGATCAAAACACTACTACAGGAAGAAAACTCCTCCTATAACAGCCTGTGCAGTCACAACAGAAGTCACTGATATTTTTTTTTGTCCCACCACCAGAAGGCATGATGGAGCCTTTTCTACAACTAGGAATGGACGCATCATCCTTTGGAAGGATTTCAACTAGCAACAACAGCTTGGACATCAGAGGGGCACCTGCACACACACAACAAAGTCAATAGTAAAGGTATCATCAAGTATGAAGACATGCACATGAAACAAGTCAAAGAGTCAACTCCATTGATCATAATAATTATATGGCCCAACTCCAACATGCAACCATTTGTAGCAATTTGACCCATAGGTAGGCTCAGGTGTGGAAACCCTCACCTCTACCCTATGCATAAAATGACGAAAATGTGTAATGGCCGAGATAGATGTTTTAATAAGATGGAGGTGGCCAGTGAAATTGGCCACGCTTGGCAAGTAAACATAAGTTGGTGTTGAGTCACCCATGCAACATGGAGATGTCAACACAAAATGAGGTGGTGTTCTCGAAGAGTGGGATGATAATCACGAGGAGAGATAAATGATTACAAGGAGTGGGGACAATGGTCCAAAAGAGGAAACTCGTGTTAATTCCATGTCACTAGAGCACTCTGAGATTTTAACCCAAAGAGGATATTATGTACTAGGCTTGACTTCATTTGCACCATCACTCATTCAAAAAATAGGTAGAGGAAGGACGAGCTATTGTATCAGACCACCTAGGGTGCCACCGAGAAGTTTTGAACCCTGTTTGCAAGTGCTATAGGAGGAAGCTACAAGCATGCTTGCAAGTGCTATAGGAGGGTCAAGAGGAGATACAGGAGGAATTGGAAGGTGAAAAAGGAGCCACAGTGGCTCGAAATTGTCTCAAAACCATCATGCACAAAAAAAATTGTTTTGACAAGTAAGTGACACCTTCCTTCCTTATTTCTACATCCATTTACATGAGAACTCTACTTCAAATTAAGAGTCTGTAAAATCCAATTGAGAAATAAGAGGTATTTTTGAAATTTTTTGTGGTTAAAAGAAGAGAAAAATAGTTTGGTTGATATCAATTCAAGCACCCTTCTCCCTCACTACTACCAAGAAACTTAACATTGTTTCACCACTGAGATTGTTTGAATTTTTTTTTAATTCCACACCTAAATAGCACCAAGGAGGAATAGTAGAAGAAATGGGGGGATGATTTAACATAAGAGAACCCTCAGACACCAAGAGGATTCACCAACACCCTCCTGTAGTGGACATCTTTAGAAGACACCAATGGTTGGGTTTCTTTAAGTTATTAAAGGGGCATGATAATGATCTTGCTCATGAATTTTCCATGGCATTACATTCTCAAGAGAAATATAGTTCCACTACTATAAGGGTTGGCCATTTCTCTCAGTCCTGAAACCATAAGCAGAGTGACCACCTTACCCTTAGGAATTATGTGGAGCAAATAAGAAAAGGCAGTGAGTGTCACAGCTAGTAAAAACTTATTCCTTTCAAAAGAGAAGCATGTAGAAGATAAGAATGGAGTAAGAAGAGAAAGTCTACCTTACCCTTAGGATAAGGTAGCTTACCATATCCTCAAGTATATATCTTGTGAAGGGAGATTAAGTGTGGTTTATGCCTACCACTTCATATTGCTCCAAGAGCTGAGATTCAAGGCATAATTTTCTCTCCCTCAAAGACTTAGTGTTCCCCATTTCCTACTATATTCAATCATGGATATGAGTTAGAAGGTGAGGGAAGGAAAACACCAACACTTATCTCACCATGGCCTCATCAAGCTAATAGTGATGGATGCTTTGAGCCACTTGAGGATCCCTATCTTATGGAATAAATTTGTGGACATGGATAGGGAAACTTTCATAGAAACCCAAGCCATCACACATGGAGAGACACCAACCTCTAGCATTGGAGGTAAAGAAGGAAAAAAAGAAGAATAAGAAGGAGAAAAAATAGAGGAGGAAGAGACAACAAAGACATAAGAAGAGGAGAGAAAAACAGAGGAAAAAGAGGCAACATAGACAAAGGAAGGAGAAGCAAAAATTAAAGGAGAAGAGGGGGAGAAGCAAGTAGAAGAAAGAGTAAGCCCTGAGAAGATTTATAAACCCCAAGGAGCAGAGGAACAACCACATCAAACAAGTCTATATCTATGGGATACTAAACAAGAAGTAGCTGCATTGTTGGCTACATTGGGCACTCTTGTCAAGTTGAAGAGGAAGCACTCAAGACAAGGTCCCATATATTTTAGAACAAGGAAGAGCACCAAAATTAGACAAGGGAAACCACAGTTTCCTACAAAGGTCCCTATCATTATTGATGAATCACTAATTAAAAAGGAAGAAATAGGACCCAGTGAAGGAAATATTGAGGATGTTACTCCTAAAACCAAAAGCAAAGTCACTTGTAGTATCTGTGGGTAGGCCCACCACTAGGTCAGTGACCTTAAAGAAACCATGGACACAAGATGCCTTTGAGAAAGCAGAAGAAGAGAAGCTATATGAGGAACAAGAGAAGCTACAGGAGAGACATGGTTTTCTACAGGAGAGACAAGGTTTGTTACAAGAGGGGCAGAGTCTGCCACAAGAAGAATAGGGAAAGATACAGGATCACAAACAAGAGCTACAAAAAGAAGCAACCACCTCAAAGTCAGTTGGAAAATACCTACATGAGCTAAAAGAGCCTGAGCCACAACCTAGCTTGGGGTCCCACTACAAATTTATTAAAGGAGGAAGGGTTATCCTTGAAAAATTTGCAATCTCACTCCTCTATGAGCTTGAGAGAGAGAAAGAGAGAGGTAGAACCCACAGGTGGATGCAAATTTCAAAATCCAAGAATGTGGAAGATGTGGGCCTCATGGAGGAGAAAGTCATTGTAATGGGTAAGGAATTAAGTGATTTGAGACTGTGGCATTTTTGTGACAATGTTGTGCCAACGACTGTGAAAATTAAGGCTACTTTCCAGGGTTGGGGCTAAGCCTTTGCCCCAAAATCGATGAAACTTCCATAAATCATAAAAGACATGAAGACTATGCTTACAAACCAAAAATGGAAACAAGACTTGACCTAACCATCCCCAACCAAGACTGACATTTTGTCAAACAATTGGTAGATATGCAACCTACAAGTCATGAATGCAAGTCTGAACATAAGGGATTGAAAACTTAACTAAGGTTTAACAAGAATGGTCTCTACCTTCTCACATTAGTTGTCATATCATCAATTAGGTCTTGAATTCATTATTTATAAAGTTACAAGTAAAAACATGAAATTGATAACTGTCATATAACCATGCTTATAACTAGCATATAACTAGATAAATAACCATAAGAGAATAACCATTAAAGCCACATAATAACCAATACATTTCCTTACCAAAAGAAAGAGAACATAGCTTTTATTAAACATAGGCAAATACCGACTTGGTTCGAGACTTTGATGTTCCACCCGACCATAGATTGACTAAACCATATCTTTCTTTCAATCAATCACCCCCATGCCATATTCCAAGCATGAATGTGTGATTTCATGGGATAAACCAATCAAAAGACAACCAAGGGAATCCAAAGGTTAAACCACCTCCACCCTCTCCATACTGTGATCACACCTAAACCGATTTCGAGATCACAAAACTGAACTGAGCTTGGATGCCTAAGAATTTATTCACCATCCTTGAGGAATTTTACTATCTCCACCCTAAGGATTTACCATGTATCCCACCATTACCAATCAAGGGATTCCTAGGCCTTTGGGAATTTTCTTGAGACCACCTCACCCTGGATTCCAAAACCATACGTCAATCCAAATCTCAAACCGAGAGCAATACCATCACACCATAGTTATCCAAAAATGGCAAGGATAGGCTAAAATCTAATGTCGAATCCCAACAAAATCCATGCCAGTGACAACAAAAGAACGATATACCAACATTCACATACCATGCATGTCAAAGCGAACTAGAAAATCACACATACAATCTATTACCTGCAAGTATTCTTGCTGAAGGTGCTTGATCCCTGCCTTCCTTTGATTTCCTTGTCCTTCTTTGCTTTTCCTTTCCTTTCCTTTCCTTGCTTGCTTACTTTCTTTCTCCTTTTGGTGCTCTTCTCCTCTCTAAAGCTAATTCCAAAACGGAACTCACAAAATGTTACCAACTGATCCTCAAAAGCCTTTTTTATTAATGAGGCCTCTATTTTCTTCAATTTTCCATTATTTTCCTTAATTTTCCTCCTCACATGTAACCTCTGACCTTTCACCTTCCTTTTCTCCTAATTTCCGTTATTTTCATAAATAATGTGCCAAAAATACCTTTTTTCCTTTCCAAATCCTTAGCCATTGCCTTTTCCAATTCTCCTTAGCCATAAAGCACAACAAGTGATGCCCATAGGATATTTTTCCCAACATTTAGCTTGGAATAAGTGTCCCTTTCCCGTGGTCTTATTTTATCTTTATTAACTTTTATTGCATGAAATTTTAACCCGGGGTTGTTACAGACCCCTCCCCCTTAGGGGAACACCATCCTCACTGTTAAACCACACCTAGACCCAGCAAAACCGTTGAAGAGAAAAAACATACTGCCTATGGAGCTTTATAACCGAGCTCATTGTAGTATTTACAATAACATCTTATTCCAAGCAAAACCATCTTGACAACATGAAAATATAACAACCATACTGCTTATTGGAGCTTTATAACTTAGCCCATTGCTGTATTTACAATAGAAGCCATACATAAATATGTACAAATACCAAGACTCATTTCCCTTCATCGACAAACAATGAAGGATACATAGCCAACATCTGATCAACCATCTCACATGTAGCTTCATCGGGCCCAAATTGCTTCCACTACACTTTAACCTGCTTGAGTGCTCTATTTTAGAGCACGAGATGTTTCCGCTATAATAGGCATTGGAGTTTTGACCAGAATTCTCCTTCTTGCTCCACCTGCAATACAGACCAATCAATAACATGATCAACATCCTTTACATTCTTTTAAGAAATGAAACATGAAAAACACCATAGAATTTCACTGTCAGAGGCAGTTCAAGTATGTAGGCCACTGGGCCAATCCTCTCAATGATCTCAAAAGGTACATAATACCATGGTGCCAACTTGGCACATGATCTAATCCTCATGGAGCTCTTCTTGGGCTTGATGCACAAATACACATGCTCCCCAACCTGAAACTCCTTAAATGCTCTATGATGTTCTGCATAACTTTTTTTCCTATCATGTGTTGCTTTTAGATTCTTATTTATAACCTGTATTTCCTATTCCATGTCTGCCAACATGTTCGGTCCAATAAGTGCCCTGTTCAATGGATCACTCCAGTTGATGGGAGTGTTACAAATCTTCCCATGTAGTGCCTCAAACAGACTCTTCCTTAGTGATTCATGATAACCATTGTATGCAAACTCAATCAATGGAGGGTACTCATCGCATATCATCTACTAATGCATGACATACATCCTCAACATATCCTCCAATATCCTGTTGACCCTCTTTGTCTTTTCATCTATCTGTGGATGATAAGTTGTGCTGAAGGCCAACTCTGTCCCTAATCCTGCAAACATCTCGTTCCAAAACTTGGAAGTGAACTTGGCATCTTGTCCGACACAATCTTCTTCGAAACACCATGCAATCTCATAATCTCCCTGATGAATACCTGTGCTATGTCACTAGATGAATAAGTAGTATTTACTAGACTGAAGAGAGTTGCCTTGCTCAATCTGTCTACCACAAGCATGATAGAATCATGCTGCCTCGATGGCCTCAGAAGACGTGTAATGAATTCCATGGAAATGACCTCCCATTTCCACCCTGGAATCAGAATAGGTTGAAGTAATCTACATGGATGCTTACACTCTGCTTTGACCTACTGACAGTCCAAACATCTCACCATAAACTCTGCCAATTCCTTTTTCAAATTCAGCCAGTAGTAGAACTTCTTAACTGCTGTCAATATCCTAGGTAACCTGAATATGGTTTTACATGAAACTCCCTCAAGATAAGCTTCTTTAGTTCAATGTCCTCTGACACATAGATCCTATCCCTAAATCTCACCAAGCCATTTGTTGTAAGATGATAATCCACATCCTAATCACCAATACCGTGCTATAACTTGTGCATAAGATCCCTATACCTGTCATCCTATTTCCCTACCTGTAAGATCTAATCTTATCAATCTGTCCACAACCCTGTTCTCCTTTCCCTTAATATAACTGATCTCAAATTCAAACTCACTAAGAGTAGCCAACCATATGAATTTCATGGCATTCAATTTCGACTAGTCAAACAAATATCTCAACCAACTGTTATCGCTCATCAACACAAACCTCCCGCCAAGAAGATAATGTCTCCACATCTTCAAGGCACGAATAATGACTACCAAATCAAGATCATGAGTCACATAGTTCTGCTAATTGTCATTCAGTTTCTTGGACTCATAGCATATCACTTGTCCCTCCTGCATAAGGACTCCACCAAGACCTATCTTACAAGTTTATGTACATACTACAAATTCTTTATCCGGATCTGTAATCTTTAACACTGGAGCATTTGTCAACAACTACTTCAAATGCTCAAAATTGCTTGCACACTCCTCTATCCATTCAAACTTCTCACCTTTCCTCTACAATAATGTAATAGGATATGCAATGCATGAGAAGTTCCTGATGAGCCTCCTCCAGTAACCTGCTAAGCCCATGAATGATATAACTTCCTCCACATTTCTAGGAGCTTCCCACTCCATGGTAGCCTTTATCTTCTATGGATCTACTACTATGCCATTCTTGGAAACAACATGTTCCATGTAGTGTACCTATGTTTCAAAGAAATTGCACTTGCTAAGCTTAGGATGCAATTGATGCTCTATTAGAAATCTCAACACTGCTGCTAGATGCTCGGCATGCTCTTCTTCATTCTTAGAATATATCGAGATTTCATCAATGAATATAATAACAAACTTGTCCAGATAAGGACATAACACACTATTCATCAAACACATAAAAGTATCTAGAGCATTAGTCGAACTGAATGGAACTACAAAAAACTCATAATGCCCATACCTGGTCCTGAAGGCAGTCTTGTAGATTTCCTCTTCTTTGATGCGTACCTAATGATATCCTGAACGCGGATCAATCTTTGAGAACACTGTTGCTCCCTTCAACTGATCAAACAAGTCCTCAATAATTGGCAATGAATACATGTTCTTGATCATCACCTTGTTTAGTTGCCTGTAATCAATGCACAATCGAAGAGTACCATCCTTCTTCTTCATGAACAATACTGGTGCACCCCAAGGTGATACACTTGGTCTAATGTACCCCTTATCAAGCATTTACTTCAACTGCAACTTCAACTCTACTAACTCTGGAGTGCTCATTGATGGGTCTCATCATTGGGTAATTATATGGGCCTTACTTCACCTCCTAGCTTAGTCAAATCAACTATTCTCACAACTTATTGCATACTTTTGATTATATTTTGTTTATGAGATGAGTTAGAGTTGGATATTTTGCTTTGTGGTCTAATGTGCATTTAATGCAGGATTTAAGGATAAAAATAAGGAATTTTGGCAAAGATCTTGGTGAAAACTCGAATGGGACAAGCGAGAGGAATTATCGGAGGTAAATCCTCCTCATTTACTACCCCTCCATTCAAATATTCCTCCATCAGCCCGGAGTGCGAATAGCCAAATCACGAGGACTAGAAGGCAACCCAGCAAGTGAAAGTCAAAGCACCAGTTTATCTCGAGTTTGGAAGCCAAGCCTCCCTAATTTTAAGGAAGTTGTTGGAGACTTCAGATGTATAAGTAGAGAGGCCTAGGACCTCAGTAGGATTCAGATTTTTGATTGTAAAACTTTACTCTATTTTTGAGCTGCAAGACTTGTGACAATTTTTGATGTAATCTATTGTTTTGATAATAAGAATGAGGTTTGTTTTGAGCCATCACTGAGTTAACTGAGAGGGGTGAAGCTCTTGGGTTAAGGCCCAACCCTAGTAGCCAAGGCTCCTCTTTATTATACATGTATGCTAGCATATATTTGTGGTTTAATCGTTCATTTGCTTAAGTAGCTGCTGTTATCACTCAGGTTGTTCCCCAAAAGCAGTGGAAAAGGGAATACGGCCGAGGTAACCACTAACCAATCTTTTAGCTGCAGATTCTAGCCAATCTGCAACTAGAGAGGGCTCTCTCTTTATGATTTAGCTTTGTTTTGCTATATGTTAGGCTAGTTATGAGGCACAAGTATTTGTTTGATGTTTGGATGGTGACATTCAATAGAACAGGGCTGCAAATTATGAGAAGTTCAGACCATTGGGTTAATGGAGTCAATGAAAATAAACTTCTGGGTATGGTTTCTTTGGCAAAGGAGGAACTAAAGAGCAAGATAATTAGACATGGAACAATCTTCAAGCTGGAATAGGATGAAATGGAGTCAGGAAATGAAAGGCAATTAAGGATCTTTCATTACGCTAACAGAGGGAAAATGAATAAATATTACCAAGGAGCAGTTAAGAATTCCTTAATTATATTCAGAGTGTAAGAACCAGGGAGACAAGAGCAATCAAGAATTCCTGCCTATGCTAGTCCTGAAGAAAACATAAAAAATGACAGGAATTGAACACCTGGTACAACAAAGTAAATTCTGAGCTATTCTTTCTTCCTGCAATTTAGAATATGATATTTAGATGATATATAAAACACAGAAATAGTATAACAAGAGTTGAAAAGACTTATTGATCCATGAGACAATCCAAGAATTCTGCAACATGTTCTTCTGCCTTTAATTCCATAACCAGAGAGTTTATCAACAAAGCATTCCAGCAATATTTATTCAGAAGAGTTCTCAAATTTTACAACGTAGGTCCAGAATGATATTCACCAACCAACCCCCAATACATCTCTAGGGAAGGTATTTATACAAAAAAAGTTACAAAATATCTCATAGAGAAAATATCAAGCAATAACTTTATCCATCTACTTCTTCAAAGAAGTAAATGACATTGAAAACAGAGCACAATGAATGTAGGAGTAACTTCTGCTGTACTGGTTGCCTTAGGTGGTCTGATATATTTGACTTTTTAACTCAACAAGTTGGCTGGTAGCTATCTCTTTATTCCACGTTCCTGCGTTGCTGTCCCGACCCTTTCATCTGTGCCTGATTCCGCTTCAATGCATTTTGGCGTGACTTCCTTCCTCTGTTGTTTTCATTTTTATGATATGTGGCACGCGCATTAAATTTGATTAAATGCAGATGATCAAAAAGAGAACTAAAACTACCTTGGTAAAACCTCTAGCATACTCTGCCACCATTGGTCTGTTGGCAATTGGTGTCTTTGTAGTTTTATTAATGTTTCATCAGCTTCAGTATACCTGTAGTAATTGGGCTGGACTTCGAAAAGATGTGTTATTTCATGCTCGATATAGAACAGATTTTCCAACTTGTCATATAAGCTCTGTCCAGAGGGAGGTACTGTGTCTTCTGAAGTGCTTGATGATGCTGTGATCTGATTGGTAAAATATGTATTCACCCTGTGAGCATATTGTTCATGTGTCAACAGTCTCTGATTGCTGGTTAACAAACTGGGTAGACCCTTTTGCTGTAAGACTGTGAACTTTTCTGTAAAAGCATTTATTTCTATCTGCATTTCTTGACACTTTCTTTCTAGATTTTGTATAAAATTCCTCATAGTCAGCACCCTTTTAACTGTCAAAATAGTGCCTGTCCTATCCCTTATATCTAGAGCTGCTAGTTCTTCTTTGGTGTGAGTATTCAAAAAATTGATTAATCTATTGGCCTGCTCGGGCATGTTTCCCAATAATGTCCTGGCCTTTTGAATCTCTATTTGGGCCATTTCTATCAGTTCAATTTGCTCATGGATAGTCTGTATTGATCTCCATTGATCAGCGATGGACTGGCCAATTTTAGTCCACAAAATTGTTTTGATTTTTGATAGAGTTTTATGAAGAGTAAGATATTTCTCCAAGGATTTTACCTTATTTTCCAAGGCCTTTACCTCTCTTGTTTTTTCAACCACAATTATTTTGGATTTATCATGGCTTACCTTTAACTTGGCCAGTTTTTCTTTGGCTTCCTTCAGTTCTGCCATTTGGAGTTCTAAGGCCTTTATTTCCTTCATCGTCTTTTCCATGCTTATGGTGGTATTTGGTACTGTTGTTGTTGCTGCTGTTGTTGATGTAGTGCTTGGTGCTGTTGATGCCGGATCAGTAGGAGGGACTGCTGTTGTGACTGTAGAAGGAGCAGTTGTAACAATTGGAGCTGTTTGAGATGGCTGAGAGGCCAACTCTCCCTATTTTCCTTGTAGTTCCTCCTCCAATGCCTTCTCTGTTTTTGCCAATCTCTCATTCATCCTCATCAGTAAACCCATCGTGTCATCCTCTGCTTTCTGCTGTGCAACTTCTGTGGTTTGTGGATGCATTGTAATCGACAACTTTAATTGCTTTTTGAGGGCTACAATGTCTTCCTCCTTCTTTCTTATTAATGCTTGGATGCCTTTGGGATCCTTGGGATCATGTCCCAGCTCTATGATAATTTCTTCTAAGGATTTAATCCTGTTATCCTTAGCCAAAGAAGAAGCTTTTTCCAATTCCAATTGGGCAGAAGTATTATGTAATGAATTTTGCAGTTTGTGAGCTAATAATGCTTTGTCTGCCAAGGTGGAGTACACCATTTCTCCGGTTTGTTTATGTAATTCAATCTGGTCCATTGGGTGGATGTCTTTAGAGAGAACTTCCAGATTGGTCCTGATAAAATCAGTAGCTGACTTTGGCTGCTGCATTGTGGGCTTGAAGTGACTAAGAGTCATTTTTCCTTCTTGTTTATCGTACGCTGCCATTAACCTGTTGATTTGTGGGGGCCATTCTCAGTAATTGATTATAAAGTTGGATCCTTATTGGCTCATTTCTAGCCTTTATTTCAGTAAATGCTTTCTTGATATCTGAGCCTTGCTTGCTCTGTTGTTTGCTCTGTGGCCTGGTGGATGTAACCTCCACACCATGTTGCCTCTCT